>OX638089.1:32148608-33525520 GCA_951804965.1 Horisme vitalbata | reverse complement strand
CAAGCAACGCATTTCACCATTTTTGTTTTTGGGGTCTTACTTGGGATTTGTTCACTTTATTAGATTCGAGGGTACCTCAAAAAATAATCCGCCAGCTGTTTAATAATATTTACGAATAGCGTAATAAATCCAGGATATAATCACTGGAAAACGTTCACTGATTATACTTGTTTTATGAGAAACACTATTATCAACTTGTCTGACAAAAACTATTACATTTAACTATATTTCTTTCAAAAAGTATACAGAGCAGTTGTGTACCGTAGCACGTCCGTAACGTCAACCTGATTGTTATTGATTTAATAGTATATAATATTCTAAGTAAATATAATAGTAATATTTTTAATATTATAAGTAAACTCTAAGACTGATAAAGACTAGTAAATACGAACGAATAAATAAATATCTAGTAAATAAAATACTCAAATGCCATTTTGGTTAAATAAAACTGATTAATTATTTAACCCATCATTTTAGTTTTCCGAACCCATGTTAGAAAACTTCATTGTCACAATATTGTTATTTTTTGTACAAGTGGCTGACCAAGTACCACCCCCTGGCTCAATGTGTAAACAGTGAGCCAATTCCCTTTTTTTATAAAAAAAAAAACATTTTATTAATATACTAGATACATTGGTATAAATTTGTGAAAACATTTTATACCCAATGAAATCTATTGTAATTTGGTATACAAAAGTTTTCGATAACATAAACAGGGACAGAGTTAGGGCATTGGAAGCTTTTGGTGGTTCATTGTCGACCATCCTAACCTACTTATGGGAACAGCATGATAATCTTACTACATTATTTATTACATATTTTTATCTGAATATGTATTCATAGTAAGTACTTATTATACATAAAAAATAACCCAGACCCAAGACCAATATTTTCAGATTATACAAACATTTGTCTTGCGACAGGAATTGAACCCGCAATCACATTATGGTGATTGTTACGGTTATGTTATTTGTAAACAAGAGAAAAGGCTGTGAAAGGCTGCTAGTAGGAGCTGGATGCGAGCTAAAGACAGGGCGTAATGGTTCTCGTTAGGGAGACCTTGGTCAAGCAGTGAACTGCTTGATATCGATGATGATGGTGATGATTTACAAACTGCCCAGTGAATACAATAAATCCTAAAAAATGCTTTTATTAATTATCTCTCAGCGCTCTTCAAAAATCCCTTTGTAATATCATGTCATAAACAAAGGACAATTATAAATAAAAATTCAAAAGAATTTCTAGAAACAATTTAATATCTTCTTCATTCTGAACGACTGAAAAGTTAGGATCGTCCAAAATGCTCGGCAGTAAACATCCACCGGCTCAACTTGTGCCATAGCTTAGAAATATCAGTAAGATAAAATAAGATAAATCTTTACAAAGCACACAATTACAGCACTAATACAAAATAATAACAAGTAGGTGACATCACACCTATATTACAAATGAGAAATGTTTGTGTTTGTGTGTGTGTGTGTGTGTGTGTGTGTGTGTGTGTGTGTGTGTGTGTGTGTGTGTATGTGTGCGTGCGCGCGCGAGTGCGGTGTGTTTGTGTGTGTGTGTGCGCGCGTGTGTGTGTGTGTGTGCGTATGTGTGCGTATGTGTGTGTGTGCGTGTGTGTGTGTGTGATTTCGATGAAATTACATAGTTTGTTACCTGGATTGCATAGAGATAGGTTTAAACTTTATTCGGGTACCACGTGAGCTGGCCGCAGGTGGAAGCTGGTAATATTAGATATGCGATAGTTCGTACGTGTGTGTTTATTTCCACTCAACTCGTAACAGGTAAACGGATTTGGATAAAAATTGGAAAATATGTACATAGTTTGTGACCATTAAATCGTTAAAAAATGTGTTTGTTACACATGAATTTTTATTTTGATGCTACGCCAGCAAAGCCGTGGGCAGAAGCTAATAATATTTTTTATTGGAATATTAATACAGAAGAATAAAAAAAGTATCCTAAAGTATATAATTAAGTAAATATTCTATCTTTCCAAATAATATTTTGTAGGCTCTTTTGATGATTGTAGTTGTACTTCTGTATTATAGGCACATAAACTGTGCCTTTATTTTTAGCGATCTCAGTTCCAGCTGAGTTGTCCAAGTATTAATTGCACAAGTTGCCTGTTTATCGCTGCAAGTTTTTTTAAACATCTGTTTATTGCTTGCACAGCTCTAGACAGTTTAACAGATTTTAAAATTGTATTACATAAGAAGAGCTATTTATTTATAAACATTTCCTAAATATTTGCATGCTCTTGACAGTACAATATGGTAGAACTGTATTGAAAATTACATAAGATCTGTTAATTTATCGTAATATCCATGTTCGTTGCAAATAAATGATTATGAGTTATGAATAATTATGAATATTCAACTGCACTTACTCAACGAAATCTGATGGACCATCACGAATAATTTAACTTGACGTATCGCAAGCGCAACGAAAAATGTTGGCCAATGACATAGCGTTATTTTGCATCCTCACTTTCTCAATGGCCAAAATTTTAAGTCTACGATACGATACTGTTTCGGTAGTCTTCGTGATAAACCCTTCGATGTATTTTTAACCGACTTCAAATAAAAGAGGTGGTTCTCAATTCGTTTTTTTTTAAATATTTGTTACCTCATAACTCCATCATTCAAAAACCGATTCGGAAAATTATTTTTTCATTGTATATAACAATACAGAATGTATACTAAAAAGTTCGAAAGGTATGTGCTAGGTTAGTGTTCCAATAAAAAGCGGCGATGGGCTTGCAACCATCACGTGGAATGCTAGCTGCTTGCAAAAAGTGGGCATGTATCGAACCTATTGTTTGGACTTGCTTCTGACTACCCCCTTAGGGTATCCTCAATAGATTTGGGTACTGAGCAATATCTGAAGATATCTATAATGGGGGAAAAGTAGTGAAGATGTATGTAGGGAGTATATTTCCGTTTGGTCCCATAGACATTTAAGGAAAAAAAAACCAACACTAAGACTGAGAAAACAGAACGGATAAAAATTTAATGGGCTTGAATTTTATTTATATTTTACTAATCATCTTAAAGTCAGATTTACAAAAAAATCAGAAATAAATATTACCTAATTTAAATTTAAAAAAAAAAAAAAATCATAAAAATAACTGCTAATATTTTTGTTTTTGCAACTTACAATCAACCTTTTTTCTACTCAATTTATCTCGAACGATCTATGCGTAAAGTTTGAAAAGGTTTTATTAGTTTAGTCACCCTCATTCCCCCATGATTCCCCCTGCACTTCACTTCTTTATTTAATGGCTTCTGGGATAGTTTTCCACAATTCCAAAATATCAAGTTTAAAGGTTATCAAGTTTGTTCAATATCAAGGTTAGTTGTTCATAATAATATGAGGCAACGTAGTACGGTATATAAGTCCAATCGTCCAGTCTTCAGTCATATCCTGCTTTCTGCTATAGCAATGGCGACTATCACAAGAAACGATCGGCGCACAATTTTTTTCATCAGATTCCCCTGGTACTTCCACAAGCTGCGGATGACAATGATATGACATACATCCGTCGGACAGGTTTATCGTATTCATTACCACAAGTTGGAAACTAGTTCCCAGCTAATTACTGTCGCGCAACTTGTCTAAAATCTGTAGTTTCGTAACGAGTTTCAAACTTCATAAGCGATACTTCAGCAACAACATTCAGGGAGGCCTTCCACTGACCTGGCGCCTGTTTAATATAACATAATATAACATAATTATTTGTTAGTTGCAATTCCAGAATCAGATGACGACTGAATAAGTCTAATTAGTCTGTCATTTATATTATCAAAAAATATTAGACACGTATTTAAGTTAATCATCGAGATAATTATAAAGAACTCTATAGAGTGACTTCATCTTCAAGTGAAAACTGACAAAAATCGTCGTCCAAGCGTATTTGACATAAAAAATCAAAATGCCAAATTTGCATAAATAGACCTAATTTTGCTTGAAAAGTGTTAAAAACTCCGCGCACTCTGTCAATTGCACGGAGTTTTGGTGCAGACACTTTTTTCCACGTTTTTCACGTAAAAATATATATATATATATATATATATATATATATATATATATATATCACCACCATCGACACCATCGAGATATATATATATATATATATATATCTCGATGGTGTCAATTAAACATATATTGCGTTTATATAAGTTCATATAAGTTCATGATTTAGTACACTTTTTACATAGCCGTGACGTCTCGAGCCACCACTCCCCAACTTTTACGTTCTGTATCTCCATCGTTATTATTATTTATTTGATATATAAAACAATGCCTGTCCAATATTTGTTGTTGATCTATCTGACAGACTTATAATAATTATTTTATTTTTACACAGTCGTCATCCGTTTTACAATAAATGTATAATAATAATCACGCTCTTAGATTATAAATGTGAAAATTTGTGTGTGTATTGTGAGTATGTTTGTTCCCACTCAACTCTGAACGGCTGAACGGACAACAACTAAGTACATAAAAGTTCCTTCTCGTCTAAGCAGTTGAGTCTGTAGTATCAGTTTCTTGCTGATACTACAAACTCAACAAAGTTGGTGTAAATTAAAAAAAAAATTATAACAGTATAAGGTGTTCCCCAAGTTTTCTAATGAATAATAAAATATTTGAATATGTTTGTTTTAGAATTTTGTATATTTTGAAATTAAAGATTTGACTGGCCAAAACACTGGTTTGCCCAACCACCGAACAAAATTAGCTAACACTCAAACTCACTATGTCGTGTTTTACGAACCGTGCCCGAATAAAAACTCAACTTTCGAATAATGTTCCCAACCCTAAAGCGAAGTTGTTCTAGAGTTGTTAAACCGGTGTCAGGCTAGTGATGGGGTTTTGGCCTTTGCTTCTTCTCTCTTGTAAAGTATTGTAAATACTTACTCAGATAGTTCAACATTCAAATAATTTTCAAGATATTGAGAAGACAAAATATTTCGTTCAAATTCGGCATGGTTTCGCCTTCCCCATATGGCATTATTAGGAAATGATGAACTCGCTGTCTGCAGCATCCGTCCGTGGAGTTCTGCGGAGTGCGAAAGACGGATAGCGAGTTGATAATTTCCTTACGAGGAAGACGAAATACTGTAGAATATCCGCTGGGTCCGCTGGAGACTCGTCAGAGTTGGTTAGCGGAATTTTTACTAAATAATTTATCTTTTGAATATCTTGTAAATAGAGTTTCGCAAAGTCACACCTGAGTCAATTAACAAAATAATCTATAATTGCTAGTGTCATGCTAGTGATGGGTTAGTCTTGGTTTTTGTTCATTCTCTCTCTCTCTCTCCTCTCACATAATAACTTTGATAGTTCTGTCTGTCTCTCTCTCACTCTCTCTGTTAAGATAAACGTTATGATTTTGGTCACGGCTTTTTCTGTCGCTTACCTATGTCGGAGGCCTTTGGGCGGCCTAAAAACTCCGACCCCAGAGCTGCCCAGGGTTGGCTCTTTTAAAGAAGGAAAAAACTTTTTCTCTCTCTTTTCCTGACTATTTACACTGGTGACGTTGTTGGCCTTCCTACAGTTTTTATTCGATTGAGCGAAGTACTCTATCTTCATAGTCTGCATCGGATCAGATAGTTCAACATTCATATTATGTTCCAAAACTAGAATAATTTCACTTTTTAAGTTAGTCTATAGTTGCTAAACCAGTGTCGGGCTTGTTCATTGTCAGAGTTGGTCTGAGTCATTATGTTCTCTATTTCTATCTCTTACAATATACATACTGAGTTATAGAAGAAGAGAAAATAAACACTGGGGTCTGGGCAATAGCCCAGTGTTTATTTTCTCTAGGCATAGATAGAAACGAAATCAGATTGTTAGGTTTATTTTTGGTCTGTATTTCCATTCCTCTCACTCTCTTTCTTTTTATCTCTCTTGCGGTCTCTAAAGGTGAGTCAAGGTTATACAACTTTATTGTTTCACATTGTTTTAAAACTTAATAAGTTATAAGAAGACTTTACCTACATAATATTATTGTAGTGTTATATAATTAAAAATTACATAATCGGGACTCACCTTGATACAACATGCTAAATAAAATTTTATAATTAACAAAACATGTTTTATAAATTAAATTCTATTTTATTCTATTTTTTTCTGATTTGAGCTTTTAATTGAGTTAAATAAGCCGCGTTATAGTCTTGAAACAAGATTGATTTTGGGGGTAGAAACAAGTCTTTGTCCCAACCCTATTTCAACTATTAGTGGCACATGTGGAGTATCACACCAACTTTACTAATTACAGAAGTTTTACCCAAATATTGAGAGATCTACAGTTTCCCTGAAACGGTGTTTATCCTGAGCTTTAACTAAGTTAATATTTTATACCTGAGTTATGTTAAACCTACCAAAAAATTATAACAAAGTTAGTTTAGAATTTAGATGGGAGTTCTATACAATACAAAAAATTTTTTTTTCTTACATATTCTACTTGACAATATTGTATGCAATGTTGTGTATAAGTAAAGGTTCCAACCTCTATCTTCAAAACCCAAGTCAACCTCACCAGCCCAAGGTACAAATAGCAAACGGATATCTGGTGGCGGTTGAACCGGCACAGCTACGTCCCCTAGTCGCCGAGGTGCAGCAGCGTTGGCTGTGCGAGAATCTGTGACCTGCGATCCCCAACCCGCATGCTGTTAGGAATTATGGGCATTCTTCAGAAATGAATATGTTGGTGATGATAATTATGATGACGGTATACCTATGTCGTTTTGCAATTTTTTTTAATGTTTGTTCGATTAATTCTTTCATGGATATATATCATAAGCAAACTTTGGTTCAATTCTCGCTACGGTTCAAATACATCAATGTCGAGCTAAGGATAGGGCACAATGGATCTCATTAGTAGATGCCTATGTCCAGCAGTAGATTGCTATAGGCTGATGATGAATTAAAAGTACCAAGAACCAATAACCTGGTTTTACTGTTAAGTCAACCTGTATACTGTACCATAGACTGTTAGTTTCAAAAACACTTTTGAAATGAATCCGCAGGCGAGTACAGTTAGTAAACGTTGGTTTATAAATAATTTTCACAAACGAACTGCTGGAAAATCCACTAGTAGCAAAAATAAATCGCAAAATAAATTTAAAACCAACAACGCGATTCGCAAAAAAGTTTTCTATCATCAGATGGAAAACTGAACTCTCTGATAACTCTATCGAGTTTTTGCATACGTATACAGTTATGTACAGAAGCGTATCGCAAACAAAAGGTACGGTCGCGCTCAGGAGCTGAGATTAATATCACTTATGCGTTTGTATTCGCGTCCTCGGTCCGCATCGATGGGTTATTAATATTTGTGAGTGCGCTAGTGTTGTGGCAGAGTCGATGTTCAATATTGTCCATGAGTTTTTTTATCGGTTAAGTACGTAAAGATAAAAAATCCTACTTTGGCGTAGAATTAGTTAATAATTATTTATTTAAAAAATAATAAGAGTATAGTAAATAATATAGTGTGTAGTGTAGTAGTCAAACTTAAAAAATCAAGTGAATCCATAGAAGATACTTAAATCCTAAATCAATCTGGCCTTGGTCAGAGACGCAATGACTCGGTTGGATTTGGACTCGGGAATTCGGAAGAATCGGGGAATAACCTGGAAAACAAAGATTCGCCTTGTCAGAGCTCTAATATTTCCGATTTTCTTAACGGTGTAGAAACGTGGACCATCCTGGCCAGAGAGAGAAAGGGTATTGATGCATTTGAGATATGCTGGAGTTGAATGCTGTGGATACCGTGGACGGCTAAGCGCACAAATGTGTCAATCCTCTCACAGCTTAATATAAAAGATTGGCTTTCCGCGATATGCCACCGACGGATTATGTCGTATTTCGGTCATATTATGACGTAGAGCCGATAACTAAGAAAAACTGATCATCGTCGGCTATGTAGAGGGAAAACGTTCCAGAGGAAAATCCCCAACCCGATGGTCTGACCAGCTCAGAGACAAAGGAACGTCGTTCTACAGTGTAGTGCAAATGACCACACATGAGAGTCGCTGGTCGCCATCCCCGTCTGCATTACACATACACATTACATACACATTACACATCACATAGTGATCACAATCTTCAGAAATGAGTACCAAATGCAAAGAAAGAAGAAATCATAAATGACATGACCTTATACTGCTGTATATGCACTAAACCAAGTAATACGTTAAACTGTAATAATTGTGTTAAAACCTTACATCTATAACTAATCAGCTTGCTACAGAAAATATTGTGACAAACCTCATTTACTTCCACAGTGGGCTTCTACGAGGCTAAAAAATATTTAATACAAATATTTTGAATTAAATATTATATACATACGTATATAATATTTAATTCAAAATATTTGGCATGCAGACGATTAATCAGTGTTATGCAGAATATTTTGGAAAATTTATTCGAAATTAACTACAATTTGCTGTGAAATGACATGACAAATTTATTTCCATTGTTTATTTCATGATATTTTAAACTCAAAATTCTTCCTAATTTTGTTTTTAATATGTTTATATGTCTTTCAAAAATTATTAAAGTTATAGATTTCATTAAGCTATTGTGAAACGGAGTTGACGTGACGAACTAAATGTTTTTTCGTTATCCTGGCAGGCAAATTCTCAAGTAGTATGCAAAGAAGGATGCCTTTGCCCTGCAGTAGGATCAAACAAGCTCATAAGATAAGATAAGACATAATATAAAGAGGTAATATAAAAAGGTTCCAATCACACAAAATTTGAAGTGTGAATCAAAATAACAGTTCGATTCAGTTAGCCATTTTTTATCTTAATATCTATACGGTCATCTTAGATTTTATTCTTGATAAATTTTTTATCGATATACGCAGCTTCACATCGATAGTTCTAACGTTCAACCCCAGGATTCGTAATTTGAAAGCATATTTGAATAGAATATGAGAAAAATTAGTGATGTGTAAAATGCACCCTCTTCTTTATAGAAGCATTATTGCAGGTTTTTTGCATGTATTGTTGGATATCTCGTTTGTTTGCGATGAGTGTCACGTATTCAAAGGAATAGGTTTTATTTCTAGTGCGTTTAAACTAATAAACACTCATACGAAACATAAACCATTTCACATGCATAAATCTTTGATCATAGTCGCTAAGCAACATTGCTGTTTCAGTTTGAAAGATGTGGGTGCCGGTGACATGAAGCTTATCATCTTCATGCCTCCAACTGACAGACGCAGGACGTTGCATCGTAATCCACGTTCCAAACATGGAACCTACGATGATATACTTTGTTTTACATCAGGTATGCCATGTGCTCGTTCCTTCTTCAACTAAGAGTATCCTAAATGAATATTTAAATAATTCGTTTTGCTGTTACTAACCTCCAATAATATTTGCAGCTGGATACATGTATTAACATAGCTATAAGGCCTACTTGTGGAAATAATTACGCATTCTAGAAAAATGACATTTAAATCTTGAATAAAAAAGATGTTCTTGTTTCATCTTCCGGAATAAGCGAGTTTGTTGATGTTATGTGGTAAACAAAGTATCGTGGTGGATAAGAATGTGCCTCCATCAACTTGAGGCATGAATTTGATAAACCTAATGTGCCTGGAATAAACAATTTAATTGAGTACAATGCTAGATCATTATCATCATCAGCCTATAGCAGTTCATTGTTGGACATAGGCTTCCCCCGATAAATGCCTTTTGTCATGATCGATAGTACTTGCACGGATGAGCCCTTCACAAAGAACTCTTCTACTGCTTAAAATTCGAAAATTATGACAAAAAAAATTGTTTAAGCGAAAACTGGTTAAGGTACTCATTGAATAACATTCCGGAAGCCCTCCGTTGCCTGCCATCAAGTAGCGCTAATCGCTGTTATTGATGGTCGGTGATTAATCTTGATCAGTTGTCGAAAGGGTTTTAGTTCTCTTGTTTTTCTATTGCAATGAGTTGGTCTTTTTGATTCTAAGCCTTTTTAGAACGTGATAAAAATTCAAAAATAATATGCTTTTTCATCAAGATACTCGATAGCGTAGTATCTCGGTTATTTTTTCATATCAACACCAGCCTAAGCTACTAGCTTGTAACTGCGGCTTTGCTCGTACACCGTTGTAAATGGCACCGGCACCGGGGTAAATTAGCCTATGTTTATTTTTTTTATTACGTCAGCACACACACACACACACACACATTTGTATTATTTGTGACTAAAATAACTATTTATTTATCATCCTATTCACTTCACAGCTGGACATAGGTCTCTCCGGTCCTAACTAATACTATAAATGCAAAAGTGCAGAAATAGGAATTTTGAAAAGTTTTTCTCAATATATATATTTTTTTCTTTTCAGCTATTGTCAACAAGTAAACTAAGCAAGCAGTAGGTGGTAGTAGGACCGTTTTTATAAGTGAAGGTTAAGTTACTTCCTTACTATCCTGGCGCATTGACCCCGAAGCACTTGTTTTTTTTTAACACCGCTTACAAAGCTGGAGACAAATCGACAACTAATGAGGCTTGTTTTTTCTAGTGATTCTGTCATCATCATCTTCATCATCATCATCATCATCCACAGCTTGACTTTATTCACTGCTGGATAGGCCTCCCGAAGTTTGTGCCCCCCACCATGGTCTTGTGCTAGCACAGAATACAGAGAGAGGATTGCTAGTTGCATCCACGAACGCCAGACGATGCTTACTATGTCGTCGACCCACCTCGCTACTGGGCCCCAATTCATTCATAAATTTTTTTATTTCATGTCTTCTGGGATAATTTTCCACAATTTCACCAGAATCAAGTAAAGTATTCAGAATAATATGAGACAAAGTCTATACGGCTTAGTCTATAAGTAAGTCAGGAATAGAGATTATCGTCACTTCAGGCATTGTAAAATTTTCATACAGTTTTGACAGTTCTCGCGAAATAGGTCTGCAACAACAAAAAAAACAGCCTATTCAGTCCTCTGTTTGACACAGGTCTCTCCTATAAGAAGGGGAATATGCTCATAATCCCCACGCTGGGCATGCGGGTTGGGGATGTAATATGTCTAGTGTGACATTTAGCTTGAGAACCGGGGCCCTGGTCTTCCGACGTTTCTTCTACCTACCCTCAGCCACTATTCAGTCAATGTCATCATATACTAACTCGCACGCCGAAATGGTTGGCAGCGAACCTATAATTGCAAACTTTGACATTTCATCTGTCGAAATTCAAAGATAGTCAATTGACAACAATTTTCAAAGTTTATATAAACAGGACCGGTGCTTAACATTTCAGTAGGCAACAGAGTTACTAAATGCAGTATCTGCTTCACCTGACATCACAACGCCTCGCAATGTGTTCCGCCTTTCCTTTAGCAAAATTAATTCCTGAACTAAAATTTTAGTGTTACATCCCATTTTGGACCTGGCTTTAGGACTTCACAATTTGCGATCCGGATCTTCCGATAGCCCTAAACGTCACTTATCGTAACATAAGTGACAGTTTACAAGGGTCAAGAGTTACCTAACTAAGAGTTACCTAAGTTGTGGGTTAAGGTCACCACCTGATCCTCGTCATTTGGAATTAAAAATAAGGTTTCAGGTATTTGTTTTCTAGTTTAAAATGTATCCATTGTTTTTAGATTAAAATTTATTTATTTATGTAGTATTTTTTTTTAGTTGCACTATCTCTTTATTTTTTTTAATTTATCTTGTTTTTGTTTGAATCATTATATTTTATTAGTTTCATAATTTAGCATCATCATAAAGCAACCCACTGCTGGACATTGGCCTCCCTTAAATAACGCCATTCTGACTAAAGGGTGGAGGACTGAGACTAACATAATTATACACCGTACAATGATGCCCGATTGAAATTGGAAATTCATCCCAGATGGCATCGATTAAAAATAAGAATGAACCTTAAGTTCGTTGACAGTGACAGATAATACCTATTCGTTAACCATTAACATAAACCATGTTTTATAACTTAAGTTTGTTATGTATGTGACTTCGAAAATTTTGACAAACTGAGAATTTGGCTCGGTAGCGTAGTTGTTAGCGCGATCCTGTATTTATGGGAAGGTCACGGGTTCTATTCCCACTTAATTGATCTAAATGATCAATTCTTGTTTAAGAATATATTTTATTATCTGAGTCTCGAAAACGGCTTTAATGATTTTCATGAAATTTAGTATGCAGAGGGATTTGAGGGCGATAAATCTATCTAGCTAAGTTTCATTTTTAGAAAAGGAATAAATGTCGAGCAAAGATCGGTCTTTATAAAGGCCAAAGGTTGTAAGAATGTGAAGAGATGAAATGAGATATTACCAAGCATTCGATTATAGGTAAGCGTTGCCGATTTGTGTCACCACGAAATTTTTCCAAGAAATACGAAGAAAATGCCACATCAAAATATAAGTGCTCCTTCATAAAATCACCCGTCTTATGACCTCGGGCCGTAACCCTACATGACACAGTCAGTGAAAGCAGCCAGATCACTTCGGTTTAAGGCTCGTTCCACATCTAACGGAAGATGTGCTGCGTATCGTCGGTCGCTTAAAACCAGGAAGAATATTAGGATGATAACATTTTCAACCTTATACTTAGCCGATGATGCGTTAGGGCGTCGAAAGTATTAACCGACGCATCTTTTGTCAGATGTAGAAGGAGCCTAAAGAGTTTATTCTAATTAGAAAATAATACAGTTCACTTAAAATTAGACTTACTTTTTAGTTCATAAGTAGGTTTACGTACGATTCTCACTTGCTGGGCCGCATCGGAGCGCAGTTGCTTTGTGGATGTTTCAATTTCCTCTAGCATATTTTAAAACGCGCTCCGGTAAGTGAGCATCGAACATTAGCTAAAGTAAAGGAGCATGCAAAACCATAATTACTTTAGGTAAGTGCTTCATTTTCTAACCTAAAATACACCTAGTAGTACCCAATCAAAAGCTCAAATTATAACTGCATGTAGGTAGTTGCAAATAATACCAGCCTTAATACCATTAAAAACTCCTTCTTTTTTGACGTCCGTTAAAATATGAATAGATATATATATGGATACAGCTGTTCTTTCTATACTGTGTACTATCCGTTTTTATGTGTTATATGATGACATAGTTTTATGCGCGGCACAACTGCGCTCTGTTTGGTTATATTAGGATGCTTCCGAAATTACCTTCTTTTAGCTGATGTACGAGTATGTACCGACACTCAAAATGGAGAAAGTAAAAAACCGTGAAGAAAGTGGAGGCTTACTCAGTATCACGCGTATTGATCATGCCTTGCCTGTGGAGGCTGACTTGGCTGAGAGGATACTACGATCTGTTCTTCTTCTTCTTTGTATGAGCTAGTAATCAACTTTGGTGTTGAAGTTTTTAGTAACGATCTATGAAAGGCCGCTCATAGACGCTAGACACGTCGAGCTGAGGATAGGGCGCAATGGCGCTCAGTAGGGAAGGCCAACATCCAGCAGTGGACTGCTATAGTATAGACTGATCATAAAAATGGTGATAATGATCCAAATAACATAAGATCTGAACTTACCCACTATTCAAGGTTTGAGATAAATTCACTCAGTAATTTTAGTATATAACGCATTGAGAGCTGAAAACGCACTTTCTCTAGCCGGACTGCTGCTTGGCGTCGTATCCTAGGCTCACAATCAACGTGTTAATGTGAAGAGATAAAAAATATCCACACAAACTTATGCATTTATATTTTCAACATCATCACCAGCCTTGGAAGCATGATAAACAATAAATTTAATTAAATTGATAATTAAATTTATTAATACTCGCCTTTGTCCCATCTGCGAAAACCTTCAAAATATAAGCCATGTAATTATTGTAATAGCTAGGCCAGCCGGATTACGAAATTTATACGCAATAGATTAATAATATAATGGAATTGAAATGCACTGTACACCAATAGATTTGGAAAATTAATAATTTTGTTCGCTGCGTTTTCCATTTACTTTATTTGTATAAATTATAACTAAGTCTTGCCCGCTGCTTCGTACGTGTTGTACCCGGAAAATTAGTATATGTTACAGGTCTAGAAGTACATAATGTATACAAGAAGCTTATATTATTTTAGATTTAGAACACTTTAATGTGTAAAAGGAGAATGCCGTCTGATGTATGGCGCTAGGTACCAAGACGTGAGTGCGTCAAAAAAATCTCCAGTAAGTTTTTAGTCGATTCTACTGTCAAAATAATTTAAAATGAGGGTTATTGCCATAACACTTTACATCAATGTTTGTTACCATAGTAACGTATATATCATTGGTTGTTGCAGTCTAATGGCGGCGTGCGGCGGAAACCAAATCAAAAAAATATTTTTTTACTTAATTATTAATCCCGTCGTTGTGTAAAACTAAAGAAAATGTTAGATAATATATAAATATATGTTTAATATATTTAATAAATGACATTATTAAATATAATAGATTTTATGGGATACGTTCGGTTTTGACGCAATTATGCGCTTTTAGCTCAATATAGCTAAAAGCGCATAATTGCGTCAGCTTAGCTTTAGCTTTTAGCTATAGCTCAATTTGTTCAGTAGGTTTAACATGACGGAAGAACATTTTGAACATATAATATGTATGTAGTTTTAGACATGAAAGTATTTATAGACTTTTATTCAAGAAACGCGCGAGTAAAGCCCCGGGCGAAAGCTTGTATTACATATTTTCACAGTGGCCCCACTGAAAACCTTAAAACTTATTAGATTTAGGCACTTACGTATTGTTTTTTATATATATTGTGACTCAAATAAATGAACATATCTTTATATTTATTTATATTGTTTTCCGAATTTAGTCAAATCGGTCCTAGAGCAATGCCCCTGCCTAATCCCTCTTCTTGAATATTAAAAAACTCTTTTCAACGAAAGTATCAAAGTAAACAAATATCTCGAAAGCTGAAAAAGTTTAAGTGTGGATCTTAGCATCTTAAGTTGAACTTAACACGCACTTAAGAGGGCAGCTTTGCTGGGCAGGCTAAGGTGTTGTTAGGGGTGCCATTTCCAATATTTATGATCTAAAAAAATAATAAACTTTAGCATAGACAATTTTAGCAACCGACAAATTTTTTAAAACTTTATAAGTTATTTGAAACCATGCAAACTTTAGGAAAGGTTATGCCAGAATCCGAAGCCTTATCGAAATAAAAGCAAAAAATGATTGATGGAGTTGAGACTTCGTCGAGCAAAATTAACTTTTTTATTAGACCTAAGTTCGTAAAAAATCTTTTGAAATACTAACTTATTTAAATATCTTTAAACTATAGATTCAAATTGTGGAAGCAAAAGTGATTGAAAAAGATGTGAAATGTGAACCTCAACGGATCGAGCCGAAATTTTACATGTAGTTATAGACCTGGATTAACATCAAATAAGTTTTTTATCCATGTACCACTCAAGAGATGCCGTCGATGGAAGCTAGTCATAAAATAAATAAAAAATAGTGTATAAATAACTTTTTAAATTGTTTCAGAGATTTGGGTCGTTTTAAAAGCAAACTCACCTATTTTTGATCACTTATTTTTATTATTGTTTTTAAAATGTTTGCCCGTATAATTTAATTGTTTATTAATAATTCGTGTAAATCGTTTTTTAAAACAGCTCTGGTTATAAATCCTAATATCTATACCGACTAATATTATAAATGCGAAAGTGTGTGAGTATGGATGTATGGATGAATGAATGAATGTTTGTTACACTTTCATGCTAAAATTACTGAACGTCTTTGAATGAAAATTGGAAAATACATAGTGTGACCTGGATTAACACATAGTCTACTTTTACACGCGAGCGAAGCCGCGTGGTAAGCCGGGCGAAAGCTAGTATTATAAAAATTAAGCATTTAAAAAATAATAACATAATATAATCATCTCCCAAAAGCATTTAAAACTTACATGATTTTCTTACCTGTAATTTCTTAAATTTATCTGCAGCACAGTGGCAGCCCTACCGTGCAAGGATCCTCAAGGAAATCTTGACTTAATATCGGCGTGGCAAGACTTTTTGCACCGCCTTACCGAGATGGAAAAAATACGCTGACTCTAAAATTTAATAAGGAAATTGGTCTGGCTTGGGTTTTAATTATTTTTTATAACATCGCTGCGCCTAAATGAGTAAAGTGATAGACGAAGTTTTTCTTATATTTTTTTATTATGACGTTATAATGTGTAAAATGCTCCCGCCAGGTCTTAGAAAAAACCAAGATTATGTCTAAAATTAAAATCTCTTCGTCTGTTTTAGTAACAAGTCCATAGCTTAGTATAAATGGGATAAAAACTTCGTGTGTTTGTTTGTTCATGATTAAAATAACTTTCTAGGATCAATGTTGTATAACCTTCTATTCAAAATTATCATGATCATCTTAAGTCGGAGCCTCATTGCACCTATAAATTCAAAATTATTTTGTTTCACATAATTAACAGACTTCAAAAATTGAGAACCTCCTCCGGTTCTCAATTCGTCGGAACCTTTTTTTTATGTATGTTCACCGATAACACCGTCAATTGTGGACCGATTTTAATAATTCTTTTATTTTGTTTCATAGAGGTTCCATATATCTTCATAGGTGGTTCCATATAAATTTTATTCCTGAGGGATTGGGACTTTTCCCGGAAAACTAAAAAACCTCATCCTCACTTGTAATTTTCGCCCTATGATCACCAATATCTCCGTCAATCGTGACCCGATTTTCAAAATTCTTTAGGACAAGAAGTAAGAAGTGATTTATTTGAAGTCGGTTTATTATTAAATAAATTTTATCGAAATGAGGGAGGGACTCAGAGAATTAGCAAACAGAATTGGCAGTGGTCTAACCATATCTGCCGAAGAATAGACAACCGTAAATGAGACTCGAACGAAGGTTAGGTCGCCCTCCAGCCATGTGCAGTAACGATCTTCAACTTCATTTGGAGAAACACCATTTTCAATGTTAAAAGTTTTCGTCTCAATAATAAATAAAGCGAGCTGTTGAATATTAGCTATATCCAAACATGAATTGAAAACATATTTTCTTTGTTGCAGGAAAGAACAATATGTACGGGACGCTGATTTTGTTGACTTCTATAGTCGCATTCAATGGTATGTATGAATTTAAACATTTTTAATAACCGACAACAAACGTCACAACAGCACCCAGCAGACTCTAAATAGGCGCATAGGTGCACATCAAAACACTCGACACTCGAAAATCACTCTCCGGAAAAGGTACTCTTTCTTTTCAATAATTGATTAAAACAACTTTCTAAGATCAATGATGTATAACCCACTATTCAAAATTATCATCATCATTATAATCCATATAGGCCTAAATCACTCTCGGGAAAAGTTTCTCTTTCTTTTCTGTTTACTTGAATTTAGTTTTGTAATTTTGTGGTAAATACGAATCTGTTTGTAGTACGAAATAAAATATTTTTCACTTCTCCTGCTCAAAAAGTGTATCATAATAGTGTAGCTTAGCGGGCTAAAACTAGAGTTTAATACCTCGGGCTAAAAAGTATTCTTTTCTTTTTAATTTTTGTCTAAAATCATCAGCCCGTACAAAGCATTCGTTCTCTTACATAAAAACTCGACTTCTTGGTGCTCCGTCAATCTTTTTTTTTGAAAATAGAACGACTATAGGCGACTATACAGGTCATACCTCCTTCTCGCTCGCACTATTCAACATTTTTGAAAATATGTAATCACTGAATGTACTTATCCACTTGAACGTCCGGCCGCGAAAGCTGTCCCCCTCCGAAACGTCCGGCCGCGCGATCGGTATTCTGCGGCGCCGCGCGCCTCGTTCGTTTTCACAATAAAGTGTTATAACTAGATAACTGCTATAGCTAGGCTTAAATTAAAAATACCCACTAAAAGGTAAAACTATACAGATTTAATCTATGTGAAAAACCAATTTCAACTAACAATCTAAATATTGAAAATAAAAATGTCAACTCGAAAATATAGGTTGAATTTCGCATTGAGTTTCATGTTGAATTTTTGCCGTATCAGGCAATGGATAAAAGATATTTGTAAATATTTCAGTAGCATTAATGTTGAGGATTATTTTGATATATAACACTTATAAATAAGGTTAATAAAACAATCAATCCATTACTTTTTGCACAACGTTCATTCACAAAGAGAAGAAGACACTTTTAAAAAAAAAACTACGGACAAATATTTATTGCCAGGTATGGTTTTCTTGGATTGGATGGGTGCAGGATTTATCCATGGGCCATTCACTATCGTTTTTCTGCCACTCTATTGTCTTTGAATCACAGAGAATACAAAAAACTCTAACTTACCAGCTGGGCTTCTCTAGTAGCCCGGACGTTTCACGTTACTTTTTTTTAGGCTACTATAGTAGCCTGGACGTTTGAGTGGGTATGCAAAATAGCAAACCTTCACGGCCTAAAAAAATAACAATTCAAAGTTTCAGCAAGAATATCATTTTGATTCTATTACGTTTTCTTACCAAAAAACTTGCACCAATGTGATAAATTAGCAAATTTTTTGGAAGGAAAACGTGTTGGGTTCAACATTATATCTTGCTGAACCTTTGAATTGTTATTTTCTATCCCGTGAAGGTTTGCTATTTTGTATAACTACATTCAGTGATTTTTTAACTTCAAAATGTTGAACCTCCCTCTCGCTCGCACTAGCGAGAGGGAGGTTTGACCCGTACCGTCGCCTTACCAAACTCTAGAGCAGTGTTATTATTAGTTGGTGTGCCTTGGAAAAATAAAGTTATCTCCTTAAGTTATAGGCATACGGAAGAAAAATACGTTTACAACACTGCCTCGAAGTGGAAAAAAATCCGCAAAAGAACTCGGCGCACGCTGCCTTTTGCGCCGATATATAATAATTTTCAAGCGAGCTAAGTCCATATTAGTGAAATGTGGCATTTTGCCCCCTTACTTATGAACGCTACTTAAAGTTAATCAATGCTCAAAGTTAGCCCTGTCACTGTTTGTCATTATCCAACGGATAGAGATGGCAATATTTTAAGCATCGTTTATCTTTTGAAAGAAGTTCATAAGTAAGGTCATTGATGTTTAAGTATGTCAACAAGGCTCGGACGATTTAAGTCAGTTTTTACTTCACTGACTTTATAGAGTACTATCTCAATGCCCCTGATGGAAAAAGAAGGGTTATATAAGTTTGACGTTTTGTATCTGTGTATTTACCTGTGGTGACACAAAAAGAATTATCAACCTCCGTAGCCAGAAATTGGACCACGTAACGCCATAGAAAAGCCTACCCATGAGCTAGGATCTCACCCAGAGTAATAATAACACACTCGAGAGTAGCTCTTAAACTTTCTGAACCAAGATGGTATGGCTTGATCCTCCTCCTCCTTGCGTCGTTTCCCCAGTGCTGGGGGTCGTGACCCATCACGGAAGTATCTTCTCCCGTACGATGCTGCGCCATTTGTTCCGGTTTTCAGCAGCATGCACAGCTTTCGGCATGTTGAGATCGAGTGTGCTGTGAATCTGGTCTGAACAACGCATCGGGCTCCTACCTCTTGGCCGTTTTCCCTCAACTTTACCCGTGACGATGAGCTTCTGGAGATTGTCTCCGGGTTAACGGGCTATATGGCCAAAGAACTCGAGGATCCTGCGAAGGCACACAGATGACAGGCGTGGCTTGATCATTGGGTTTTATAAGTTAAACATTTTGTATCTGTGTGTCTGTCTGTGGCATCATAGCTTCTAAACGGATGAATCGATTTTGATGTAGCTTCTTTTATTTGCAAGGTAACTTGATCGAGAGTACTCTTAGCTTTGATTTAAGAAAATCTGATCGGCCGTTTGAAGATTATCAGCTCTTTTCATGTTGATGAAGAAATCTGGGCAACTTCTAGAGGTTTTGGCTGGTTTATCTGAATTTTGTATTCTGTTGCATCAATCATATTGCAAGAACATGGTTACCTTGGCTTGATATTGAAGAATTAAATAAAGAGATAAAAATTTTGTGTAGCATCGTAATGCTAACGTAACGTAATACTGGCTCGTAAGCCATTTCTACAATGAAAAACTTTTCAAAAACGAAAACTCAGAAAACGAATAAAATAAATAATGCTGGACATTATCACACAGCATCATGTAGCCCCAAACTAAGCAGAGCTTGTATAATGGGAACCACACGATTGATGTACATATAGTTTTTTTTGTAAATTCCTACATCTATCATATATAGAAAACAGACCTGAGACAAATATTTGCAGAACATGCTTACATTTATCTTGCAGCGAGAACCGAAACTGATACCTTTTGCGTTTCAAGCGGGCCTTCGCCCACTGCGCCACAGATCTCGTCAACACAATAGTGTTGCGTTGAAATTTGGGAGCAGATCTACCCTGCTTCGGAATAAAATTCGAATTCAAACTCACCTTGTCTACATTTTGAACAGAAGACTTCCTTAACACCCGAGTCATGTATTTGCAGATGATACAAACATATGTCCCGCGGCAGGAATCGTGCCCTCAACCTACATCTCAAGCGGTCTTTGGCCCACTGATCCACTGATGTCGTCTGTTTAAATTACGCATTCTTTTTTCGAATTATCTAATAGATCAAGTTTTAATAACTATCAATCAATGATTGAATCAAACCTTAAACTGATGTGAAACACATTAAGCTAGATATATTGTGAAAAAAATAATTTCATTTGTATCCTGCTATCCCATAATGAATCCTTTAAAAAATAAAAAATACTTTGTTAACAGATCTCGTAAACGCACTGGGCTGTGCAAACTTTAATGAGTCCAGCACTACAGAGATTTTTATCATAATATTTTTACGTTTTTATCTTGTTGGGAACACTGGATTGTAGATCAGGAGATAGGTTAGATAGTCATGGATTCAAAGAGTTCCATAAAGTTACTACTAAAAAAAAGAAATTTTATATTTGTATTTGATTAAATAATTAAAATCAATTTAATATATATATATAGTTCTGATATTTATTGACAACCTCTGTGGCACAGGGGAAAATTCTCTACTGAGACGCAGAAAGTTGCGGGTTCAATTCCCGTCACAAAAAAAAAAAACCTGCAAATATTTGATCGCACTAGGTCTGTAGTACTGATCGCTCGTGGGGTTGGCGTCTAAATGCTACTAAGCGCTCACACATACAAATAATGATTGGGCGAATATTTGCTTAACTCAGATGATCTGCTTCCTTCCTTCTTCGTAAGGCCTCTCACGAAAACCTTGACCAATATTTTAAAGTGCCTTCCAAAGCACGGAAGTGCTCAGATCTAAATACAACTAAACGGACACCCATCTAAATAGTAAACTAAAAGTCCATGGAGTCACCATGGAGTATTGATTAACGTGTAAAAGAAAGAAATGATTAAAATAAATGAGTTTACTGAGTTTACTAACTCGGATGATCTGCTAAGAACGCTGAAGTAAGCGATGCTACATTGAGCGCTTAGCAACGTGAAGCTGCCTACGGACAGCGCGTACATTGGTACGCGTAGTCGGTTACGCGTGTCCTGGAAAGCCTTGTCCATACTTGCAGCTTCGCGTACACTATGAGGGTACGGGTACCACACGAGCCGCCGTAAGTTGGTTTTTAGTCACTGTGTACGGAAAGCGCGTTCCTGTGTCAGGACACGCATAGCCGACTATGCGTAGAAAAAGTACGCGCCATCCGTACCCACCTTTGTTTATGTACTGCACGAAACTGACCACTGGCTCTTTGTATTTTCACCCTCTCGACACGAGTGTTGGATAATATTGCAATATTTCGGCTTTCCAGCGAATACCTTTGATCTCGTTTTAATTAGTTTTTGAAATGTTTCTTTACGTTGGCGAATCGTTGGTTTGTTTTAATTTGAAGTCAATTTTAATGCGGAAATAGATTGGTTTTTGTTTGTAGATTTGGGTTCGATTAAAAAATATTTTATACCGAACGACACGATTGTGTTTAAGAGCGTGTCCATGGACGATAGCCAGACTAGATCAGTTTTTGTTTGTAGATTTGCGTTTGATTTAGAAAGTTATTTTATACTGTACGATACGATTGTGTCTAATATTGTGTATAAGAGCGTGTTCATGGATGATAGCGAAATTAAATCGGATTTTAGTTGTAGTTTTGAGTTAGAATAAAAAAAAAATGCTAATTAGCATTAAGTTCGCCTGTTTGCGTACTTGTTTATCTTGTGCAATATAGAATTTTCTATTTATCTATTTGTCTATAATCATACATAGAAAACACCCAGATCCGAAACAAATATCCGCAGGACATGCAAACATTTGTCCCACAGCGGGAATCGAACCCGCAACCTACTGCGTGTCAGGCGGGCCTTTGCCCACTGCACCACAGAAGTCTTCAAACTATAGTCTATTGATACTGAAATATCAATTAAATTATATCCACCAGAATACCTACCCTTATAGGAAACATACATATACCTATACATATGTACATTTCAAAGGTCCCTTTCATGTTGAAGGTCCCTATTACATTATTTTACTAATTAACATACGACTGGGTTAATGGAACTTGATGTAAAATGATATTATAACGGTATACAGCCTCCTTCATTGATATAGGATCAGATAATTCTGAGAGACAGGGGTGTACCTACATTCGTTTGTAATTTACGGTATATTGGGGTGTAAGGGGTTCTAACCCCCATTTTTAGAATCCAAGACAACCTCACTGCTCAAATATTTTGAATAATAAACTAAAAATATACTTTTAAATTTCAAAGATAACAAGGTAAGGTACTTGAACATATAACTATACTTAGGTAAAAGTCTCACCACGGCAGTCAGGGCATACCATAATGGCATGTTCTATTAACAAATAAATTTGCACATAGCGCGGTTGTACCGTGTCTTACGGTTCTTTAACGGCCGATTTTATTATTATTAGATATTGCTAAAGATTCTGGAACATTTAATTAGCATATTTCAGTGAGACATATTTATAGAGGTATTTATAGCCCGTTTCCTCAGATGAGAATTTAGAAGGCCGCAGGACAATGATTTCAGAAATGTTTTGCGGTATACGTTCTTATTTGATTTTCATCCATTTTCACACGAGTTTCATCCAGTTTAACCTAAAAAATACATCAAATAAATAGTCTTTACAATATTGTACAAAATAAAATCAAAAATATAATTAAAATATAATTTATTACTTACGTAAAAAAATGCACCTATACTCGCGTCCCACTGACCGATTGGCGCCAAAAACGGCCACATGTGCTGCTTGCAAGTACGCTTTTTGTGCACTGAACTAAAGATGGCAATGAATAATGCAGCTACTATGAAGAGATTGCCAGTATTTAGGGAAAAATAAAAAAATCGGTAAATGTATTTTGTCGGTCTCACAGACCAACGCGCGGGTTATAAGAAGATTAAACACATCGTAAAAATCCAAAATAAGTAAAACGGATAAAAAGAAACTGTCATAAGAACAATTTACTCTCTTTTCTCTTCGTCTGAAACACACCACAGGATTACCTAGTTCAAGCAATTTTTTTAAATAAGACGTTTTGTACCTTTGCATATTTATTTACAAAACAAAAACTTTAAGAGTTAATCTACTTTTGCGGCTGCCTGTACCTACCTACATCTTTTTCAAACGAAGTGAATTTTCGTCGCAGGGCGCAGGTGAAAATGGCCAAAGAAAAATAACTTTTACCACATTCAAATTAAATCAATTAAACTTATTTAAAGTACCAGATCCTATGTCCTTGAATACCAGCACATTCTATCAAAACACATCAATAAGGCTTTATATTCGATTAAGGAGTGATATACAGCATGCTCCCAAAATGTAGCGCAATACGTCACTGTCAAACATGTGAGGCTCAAGAAATATGCCTCGGCATTGATATGAAAAATACTGTACATTTATCAAAACGGGATGAATTGTGTTTTATTAGGATCACCCTGTATTTGGGGGTTGTTTGTGACGATAAAAACCTTTTTACGAAGTTTGGAGCTGTAGCGACCTAGTGTTACCCTGACTTCCGATCCGTAGGTCATATTTTCCCAGCCGTGAAATAATGGATTTTCATTTGAATTTGATGTAATTTACAAAAGGTCTAAAATGCTAACTTAGTTCTACAAAAATCACCCCTTAGTATTGACTACTAAGTTTAGCAAACTTGCATACGGTCCTCCTGATGATAAGTGGTTCCCGTAGCCTATGATCGTATGTATCATCAAGAAGTACATGCGCGTTGTCAACCCTTAAAAAAATTTAAAATCGCCATTTTTTAAAAGCTGTATAATGTAGTTTCTGGGGCAAACCCAAAAACCCAAAACACGAAAGAATGGGCTCAAAACGGTAAAGTTAAAGATCATGAGGAAGATAGTAAAGTCAGTGCAACTCGTATTGACGACTAGGCTGAGATTGTCTAGATGCTATACAAACCTAAACTATCGATATAACCATGTTCCAGGATCTTCAGCGGTCTTCCAGCGTAACTTCTCCGGGAAGTTACCGCTTAAAGAAATATCTTAATTTTAGCATAACGTAGATAAAGAGGGGTGTATGGGAGTCCCTACCCCCATCTTTAGAATCCAAGCTAGCCTTATTTGCCAGGGATATACGAGTAGCCTGCTGTATAACAAACGGAGCTCTAGCGGCCGCCTGAATTTAGGATAGCACGGCAAAATTTTCTGAATGACGTCGGCTGTGCCTTGCGATCCAAAACCCGCCCAGTTTGGCTTTTGTGTTCATATCCTCTATAAAAATGGATTCGTATGTCCAACAGTGGACTGATATAGGCTAGTGTTCTGTGGTGTGGTGTGGTGGTAGTAAGTAAGATTCTGACCTATTTTCTGAATATCTTATGCTGTCTAATCCTGTCTATTTATTTCTGTCCAAATATGCCTGATTCTTTCATAAGTATTTACAACATTGACCTCCTTCAAACATTGCAAAAGATTACCCCAAATCCAAATAGAATAGCCAATTTTATTCAGCTCCAATACAAAAACAGAAAAAGCTAAAAAAGATACGAAACGCTCTGATTTTGCAGATAGCGTCCGCTTCTTTCAGCTGCTGACATCACAAATAGTTCCTCGCAAAACAACGTTCGAGTAAAAAAATGTCCGCGAGGGCAACACATTCGACGGCTGAGCGCAGATTAAAGGAAGGACAGCTGGTACATTCTTGTTTTACCTTGAATTGTCATTGCCAGATAGCCAGTCTAGGCGTTACGTGAGTCAAGACAGCATGTTAAAAACTTCACGCAGATGAAGCCACCTTTGCCGACACTTCATTTAGGCCTCTTACTTTTATGATTTTTTTTATGATAGCTGAAGATGGAACTAGCTTATGGCCTGCCTGACGGTAAGTCATGGTAACCACAACTTGCAACAAATATTTCTTCGTAGGTCACGCATGTTTAGAATGCATGTTACGTGCCCGTATGATGCAACGCTGATTGAGGCATTACTGTTTGAGAAGTACCTCATGTTGCTATTGTACAAGTACCCACACCGTTCACGAAACACAACAATGTTGCTTCACGGCACTACTACTATTATGCCTATATCATAATAGTAGTACTCTCCCGGATAAGCCCTTACGTATCTTTAAGTATGGGTCCTTCGTAAACAGCTGAAGGGACTTGGATGAGACTTGAAATATACACATAGTTAATGTGACCTGGATTAACACATAGGCATTTTTATAACACGCGACTGAAGCCGCGGTTGGAAGCAGTATTTAATACCTTGACCAGCCGTCTTGTATAGTCTGTGTCGGTGTTTCCATACGGACGCTGCTCGCTGTTCATTAAAATGCATGAAGTTACGGCGTATGCAAAGAACAGATGTATGTCATGTCCAGAGAAGACATCTTATAAACACGTTTTTCTTACCTACGCATCTATGGGTGAATTATTGGGAAAAACGCGTGTATTCGAATCACGCTACGGTCGGTATTTTACATGTTCTGCATTGTTTTATAATAATATTGTAACTGTAGCTACTCAAATTTCCCATGGGTGTTAGAAAACTTATAAAAAATCCTATATGATTTTTTCAAGTCATCTGAAACAGCATCCTTTTACTCTCGTGATCTAGACAAACCGACCTCATAAGCCAAAATTTGTTCAGCAGTGAAATTAAAAATAACTTCTTACATTCACCATATTGGCTTTTTTGACATTTCATAATCAGCTTATGTTACTATAGAGATCAAAAAAATCCAACTTAATTAGTAATAAATTGTCCAGCCATTCAATATTAAGCGGTGGTATGGAACACTTTATGTGAGAGTGACTCGCACTTGACTCGTTTCTTAAACAATATTTTACAGGTTTTACTCCAAAGGGGGGTGAGAGGTTCCAACCTCACCTGCCCTTGGTGCACCCTGCCGTATAACAAACGAGGCTGTAGCGTCCGGCTGTTAGCGGCATAGCGCAGCTTATCACCGGCACAGATGATTAATTATTGATTATTCCCTGTCCTCCAACGGGCGGCAGCGTCGGTGGTGCGAGAATTTGTGCCCTGCGATTCCTAACGCATATCCCCATTTACACCTTTATTAGGGGGCATATATGTCCAGCAGCAGACTGATATAGGCTAATGTGGCTTGGTACTTGCAAAAGCTTAAAAATCTTTAGGCAAATTAGTAGCCAAAAATGGTACATCTATTATACTACTCTTTGAAAATATGTGCTTTTTTTACAAGTTTTACAGTGTCTCTTAGCAAGAAATAAAATGTAATTTGAAAGAGAAAAATCACAGCATTCCAGCTTGTCCTTTTATTTCTAGTTGTTTTCTCCTGTTCTTATTGAATAAAGGAAACTTTAATGCACTGAACGGTGTAGGCACTCACACCGTTTCGAGTCTTTCAGAGAGCATTATTTAGGATGAGTGAGATTTGAGTGCTAGACGGGACGCGGAAGAAGAGCGTCGTTATTCGCCCGTTATTCGTATTTGTTCGAATGTTATTTGTTCATTTGTTATTTGTCGTGTTTGTTCAGGATTATTTATAAATAAGCTTTACATTATCAAACATCATCTAGCCCAAACTAAGCAGAGCCACAGTTTAAAGATCATACAGTAGTCCGACGCCTTTGATCTTGCGGTAAATGCCGAGAAGTGACGCGATAGTGAAGGAAAGCAAGGGCTGTCACAAGCAAACAATATTTGTTTGTGCGACATGATGTTTTACAATTACTCACAGCACACGTCGTATGCAATATTTTCAATACAATTTATTGTTCAATTCAATGGAATTCAATTCATTTATTTTGCGTAACATGGGTAAAAAAAGATGACAATACAATAATTATATAGCTTTACAGCATGAAAAATTTAGATTTAAAGTAGGTACACAAAGTTATCAAAAAATTATTTAAACAAAATATAATAACTTAAATTTATGTCCACTCATAATATTAAATTAGAATTACAATTACAATATATAATGTCATAAAAATCAAAAAATTTAATTTGTCAGAAAGATATTCGTTTACACTGTAGTATGCCTTCAATAGTAAACACTTTTTTACCTCTCGTTTAAAAATATTAATCGAATTTTGATTGAAAATGCGTGGTGCAATACAAAAAATACTGTCATTTAGCACAGCTTACTCTGTGGGCAACAAATTTGGCGTTTACTATCATATTGCTTTTTACAAAAAGTATTAAGTTTATTCACTTTATTATGTACTCGTAGTTTTATTTTCACAATAAAAGACGAATGAAAAGAACATTCCAGTAGGTAATTCCAGCGGCAGTATTTTTGTTCGGTAAATATTTTCATCGTATTCCCGCGCCGTTCTGCCATGACAACTATGCCTAAAATCTAATACATCATATAAAAAAAAGAAATTAACAATTTATCTTTTTATCCTTTACTAACCCTCTTGATCTTTGTAATAAGTATATACGTTTCCCTTATTTTTATTCAAAAAATAGTAATGATTCCAAAATACATAAAATGGCAAATGAACAAACAGTATGGCGCCAATAAGAATAAAAACGAACCGTGCTAGCCCTGAAAGTTATGTCCAGAGTTGCATACATTTTGAATGTATGCAACTCGGTACCGGCCCTCCCGCGTCTCGCCCCTATCACCGCGCACGATTGCCCTGTCTAGACGCCTTCGTCGAACGACTGTGTGATTTATAGGCTGTGGCAGAGCTAAGCGGAAGCTTGTACATTAAAGAAAAAAAACACCTAGACCCGAGACAAATATTTGCATATCAAACAAACATTTGTCTCGAGGCTGGAATCGAGCCCGAACCTTCTGCGTTTCAGGCGGGCTTTCGTCCACTTCGCCACAGAAATATGGCATGATCGCATTTACGAATCGCAGAGGCAACAACAAAAAATATAAGCCAGAGTTTCTTGCCAATTCTTCTCTGTTTCGTCGCGCTACGAATGAGTACAAAAAAACGTTTAGTTCTTATTGCTTATGAAATAAAAGTTTAATGACACTATGTGCCTACTCAAAGTTCTTATGACTTGTTTCCCGACATCAATGGTCCATAGTACAAAATACCCACATAATGTGTGAATGGCATGAAAGGGATTCCGACCTCGCATCTTCAACAAACTCGGCTCTGGCGGCGACTGATTACACCGGCTCAGCGACATACCCTGACCACCGACGGACACTGTGCGAGAATTACCCTGCGATTGCCAACCACATACCCAGCGTGGAGATAGCATATCTCCCTTCTTATTAAGTGAAGCCTATATCCATCAGTGGACTGTATGAGCTGGTCATGTGTGTATTTGTGTGTCCTGCTGCCATAGTCTATGTCCCCTAATCTGAAATACCAACGACATGTGTGGCTGTCAGTATTGTGTTATGTCAAGTGTTCTAATATGGACAAAATTGGAAACTTTTGGAAACTTAATTTAGGTACGTACGATCAAAGAAGCTAAGATTGTTATATCTAATGTACCGTGAAATTGAATCGACAGTGGCTTATTTACTTAGTTACCATGTTTATGTAGAGCTGTATTGTACAGACACATAGGTACCTAAAATAATTGACGTGAAGAATTTGCTTGAAAAGGGCGGAGCTAGCGATGGCAGGCCATCGCAGGCTAAAACCATTGATATATATTGTTACTATCGTAATCTTGCATCACCTGAGCGTGGCGCGTCATTAATTTTTGGAAGGTTGGAGCAAATGGACGCGCTAAGAGAGATGATCTAAGAATTTGAATAAAATAGAAAAGCTTTTATTTAGCAAATAGCTAAGAAAGTACTAGAGATATAATAGGTAAGAAAGTGACATCAAAATGAGTTCATCAAAGCGCGTAATTATTTTGTGAATTTCTTTAAATATTTAAGTTTAAATTTGTATTCTTGGTCTGTTTTTTTAAATAAGTATTGTCACTGGTTGTTAATAACATAATAAGTTATTATCATTGGGGCTCAAGTGGAGTTGGGCAGGACACTTGGTCAGACGGAGTGACGACAGGTGGACCAGACCGCTGACCGAGTGGTGGCCGAGAGTTGGTTGCAGGAATAAGGGCCGTCCTCCAGCGAGATGAGTCGACAATATTGGAAAGACCAGGGGCGGCACTTGGTTAGAAAAAAGAATGCCGAAACGTTGGATGATGTTAATGAGGAGGTTATAATAAGAAAGTTAATGATTGTGATGGAGATGAGAAAACGTGAAGATTCATTATTCCTTCGAAATATCTTACCATCCTCTCTCGAATTCTTTGATTTCGAGAGAGGATAAAAAAAACCTTCTCGAATAGGTATAATACCTATTTATGAAAAAAAATCTATTATCTCACGCTCTTACACCAACCAATTTTATTTTTTAATTAAAATCATATCAATTTTTACTTAAATAATAAATAAGCAAGTAAGAATACGTAAATTAACATGTTTTAAGAAAAAAAAAATGGAAAAAATTAACCTTTTCATAAAGCTATTCACCAACCAAATTTTGTTCCTAATTTGAACATCGAATCCACCTTATTTTTACAATAGGACAGATGGAACTTTTTAGACAATAAAGCGCTTTTCCGCTAGTTTCGAAATAGCTTCCCGCCCATAGAACAAATTGACAGCGGAACTGATAACAAGCAATCGTGTAATCTGGATAAGTGACTTTAGAATTGATTTTAGCACGAAATACGACGCGAATAATGGGTATGAAAAATGATGAAAGCTCATTGATTTCACAGCATAATAGGGATAATGCCTGGGTAGAAAAACAATAATTCTAAAAAGTCCTTCCATTAGACTAAAAGAATATGGGACACGTATAATTTTTTTATTTTCAATGGAAATCGACCTAGTTATAGAGCGTCAAAGTTCGGGAGTAGGGGCTCGTGACGTCATTTGTATGTAAAAAGAAAAAATACTTGTCCAATATTTTTTAATAATGTAAATGACGGACTAATTAGAATTTTTCAGGCATCTAGCCTATTTTAATTTAATTTGTAATCTATTGAAATCTCAACACGAAAGTTTATCGAGCTGAGGTGTTAAGGAAACTAAATGAGCCTGAATTTTAATGTCTGCCGTCGCATTTCCAACCATTAAGTAATTTTATATAATACTAGCGACCTGTCCTGGCTTCGCACTGGTAGTAAAGCCTATTGACATATCCCAACATCATATTATTTATTTATTAGTATTGTTATACCTATCTCAAAGTTATTAGGGCGTAGTTAGGCGTTTTCGATGAAAGCTCCCACGCGGCTTGACTTTGTACGACATTTTCAACAATCAACAATTATCGTCATAATTTCAACCAATTTATATACCTACACAAAACCTGAACAAATTTATACACTTAACCAAAAAAACCTTCCTTATGAATCACTCTTTCTATTGGTTAAAAATTGCATGAAATTCTGTTCTATAGTTTTTATCGCGAACAAGCAAAAAACAGACAGACGCGGCGGAAGACATTGTTTTATAATGATATAGTGATGTAGTGAAATGGCTACAGAACAGGACTGACTGAAAACTGGAATACTGGATTTATTCACCGTAGATTCAACGATGCCTCATATTATTTTGAACAATATACTTATGAGATATTTTCGAAATTGTGGAAGTATTAACCCAGATGCCATAAAAAAAATGAATGGCACAGAATTTTTGGGCCCCAAATAATAATCATTTTTTTTACAATGTGGATTTTTGGCTACGACGTGTATTCGGTATAACAAACAATAACAATAACATCCTATAACTGTACTCTGTTGGACAAAAGCCTCCCTTAATAGCAAGAGGGATCTGCCCATAACCCCTACGCTAGGCATGCGGATAGGGGATCGCAGGGCACTGCTTTTCGCAGCCGTCGCTGCTGCATAAAGGTTATGTCGCAATCAGACGGCTACCAGAGCCCCATTTGTTATACAGTAGGGTGCACCACTAACATGTGAAATTGACTTGGGTTCCATGATGGGGATTAGTACCTTTTTTGTATTCAGATGGTAAAAAATGTGGTAAATGTTTCTCCAATAGGTATACCCAAAGGAGTTTTTATTTAGGGAGTGCGCACTTACAACAAAATTGTCTGTCTGATTTTTTCTCAATAAAATGCCAATAGGGCTGTGTGTGACTCGTTTCCGCATATATTTAACACTAAAGAGAACACGAGACACAACTCCCCTTTCGGAGAAAACACTAGACACAGATTGTAGTTCAAAGCGCGCACTTTCATAAAAAAATCCTTAATACATCCACATTCTTGCTCCTTCCTTACATAACCACAACCAAACCCCACACTATAACAATGTTTGCTTGTTTACAGATGCCTTGGTTGTCTATCGCATGCGACCATCCGCTGTTGACACTCCAAATCACAAGTAAGTGCCATTTTCTTCCTTATCCCGTACGCTATAAGACTTAGTTTTAATTGGTTCAAAGATTTTCACGTGAACATTTTCTTTAATGATAACAGCGGAATTTGATTCTTAAAGATTTGGTGTTGGGATTGAATATCGTGTGACGCTAAATTGTCTTGTACGCGCTGGGATAGTGATATACTGTTTTGTTACTAAAAAGGTTGGGTTAAGGTTTATTTTAGTATAACGAAGTGTAAAGAAATTTTAATATTGTAATGAGAATGTGGAGTAAAATAAGAAGGGACGGTGCATGTGAAAGGTTTTGTTCGAAATTCAAATAGATTTTTTTTCTTTTGATAGTTGAATATAAAATACGGTTTGTGTTATCTAGATTTTGACACTTTTTAGGGTTCCGTACCCAAAGGGTAAAAACGGGACCCTATTACTAAGACTCTACTGTCCGTCTGTCTATCTGTCTGTCTGTCATCAGCCTGTATCTCATAAACCGTGATAGCTAGACAGTTGAAATTTTCACCGGTGATGTATTTATGTTTCTGCTATAACAACCAATACTAAAAATAGAATAGAATTAATATTGAAGTAGGGCTCCCATACAATGATACGTAACGCTTCGCGCGCGAGTACTCGCACTTAGCGAGAATGATCTATTTTTTAACGTAGATACTTCTGAAAAAGAGGTTCTATATTCGGACCGCGGTATTGTTAGCGACTTTATCCGCGTGGAATATTTTTTGTAAGTAATTTTTTGGGTTCCATCCCAAAGGGCAAAAATGAAACCCTATTACTAATACTTCACTGTCAGTCTGTCTGTCTGTCACTATATACTGGCTATATCTCATGAACCGTGATAGCTAGAGAGTTGAAATTTCACAGATTATTTACAAATTTCTGTTACCACTAAGTTTAAGAACAAAAACTAAAAACAGAATAAAATAAATATTTAAGTGGGGCTCCCATACAACGTGCCCGTCCCATACAACGGAGTACGTGCGTACTCCGACTCGTACTTGGCTGGTTTTTACTTTCAAAATGACGGACTTTCCGTACACAACGTCATCCCCCTTATCACCACTTTGGAGTGGAAGTATCAAAAAAGCCGAGACACGTAAAAAATTGTTTTCAATCGCCAGCCCAAATACAAAATTTGAAGATCCTAACTCCGAAACTGACAGACTTTCATCCCCTATTTCAACCCCTTAAGATTGGAATTTCTAAAAAGTCGATGCTTACTTAGTGGTATCTTATGTAAAATGTGTGTGCAAAATTTCAAATCGCTAGGTCCAGCGGTTAGGTCAGTGTGTTAAAATTTACCAAGTCAGTCGGTTTACTATTATTAACCGACTGAGAAAAAGGAGTAGGTTCTCAATTAGTCGGAATCTTTTTTTATGTAGCTCCTGAAATGATCAGCTGTCCGTCCGTCCGTCTGTCCGTCTGTCACAGCTAATTATTGATTACATAAGCGACTTGAAAATTGGTATAGATTTAAAATGCACTGACTGAATAAGATTGCCAGTAAAAAAATAAAAAAATATTTTCATTTTTATCCCCAAAACGTCCAAAATATGAAACGACAAAATTTCAAACTGGTGCCAATAGGTCGAGTGGCATATCATATGAAAGGGGGCAATTACCCCAGTTTAAAGCAAATTTTTATCTTTTATACGATCCTTGGTTTTCATTTAATGATCAAAATTGTCCAAAAAATGACCATAACCCTAATCTCCGAAGTTTGCAAAGCCAGAAATCTGAAACTAATATATGTTAAAGAAAAATATCTATATTTTACATGAAAATTATAGCGAAGTCTCCACTTAAAACAGTTTTTGATAAATCTTCCAAAATAGGGGGGTCGTAAAATAAAAGGGGGGGTTGATAGATCGAGTGTAGTATCAAATGAAAAGGCTTGATTTGAACAGTGTATAACAGTTTTTTTTATATCATGCATAGTTTTTGATTGTGATGAAGTCCAAAAAATGTCCAATGAAAAACCCCCATAAACTCCGAAGTTTGCGAAATGAAAAACCTGAAATTTGTACATATTATAGAAGTATATCTATATTTTACAGGAAAATTATAGCAATATCTCCAGCTAATACGCTTTTGTAGAAACCTCAATAAATGTAATGTTAGCTGTGATCAAGCTATAAAGCAAGTTACACGATCAAATATAGTGTTTTCTGAAAGGCCCTAATATGCCCATTCTAGAGCCGGTTTTTATTTTTCTATAGGACGTACACATTTTAATTACGAAGAAACCTTACTAATTAGTATCGCACGCCATTGACGGCATCCGCGATGGGCGAGTCAACTCGCACTTAACCGGTCCTATTTCTCCGTCTATCGTTAATCGATACAAAATATTTTTATGTTTGAAAAAGTGTCTATACCTACTTTACAGGTCGTCCCATATAAATTTTATTTTTGGACTGTTATACATATATTTAGATAGATATCCCAAAACGTTTATTTGTATATTCATACCATTCATACTCACGTATATTGAGTATACATTCAAGAAGGTAGTTGTAGATATTTATATGGACGTGCCTCTGACACGTCCATATAAATATTACATTTGGTACATGCCCACGTTTTGCAATGACAAGTTACAAGCCCAAGAAACACAGAGCTTTTGTTTTGTTTATTTCCTTACAACTTTTGAAGTATTTTACTGAAAGGATTTATCGTATCAAAGTCAAAGTCTAACTCATCCTAGGATCACTTTGAATAGAATTGTAGAGTAAAATACTGTTCTACCCTTTTGAAGGATCTTCAAAGGATTCACGAATAGCGTAGGTTCAAAAGCCTGGATTCTGACTGTAGACTTGGCTTGTAGATACAATCCTCTAATGAAACCCAATTCAGTAGTACGGCAGCCTCGATGGCGCAGCGGGCGAAGGTTCGCCTGAGAGGCAAAAGGTTGCAGGTTCGGTTCCTGCCGCGAGACAAATATTTACATGATTTGAAAATATTTATCTCGGGTCTGGGTGTTTTCTATGTATGGTATGGTATTTACAAATAAAGTATTTAAGTATTAACCACATGACTCATTCATGTGGTTAATATGTATAATACAAGTTCTGCTTAGTCGGGGGTTACATGATGCTTTGTTATAGTGTCCAGTATATATATTAATGGCACTAAACGATCATCTATTCAAGTGACCAGGCGGAGTGTTGCTTAGCCACGAATATTTCAACAATTTATTCATTTGTACTGTGTATTAAACGTATGGTATTTTGGCCCATGTCAAAGGGTTATTTTCTTGCTTAATTTCTTATTGGCCAAAAATTTTCTACAAGTTTAAAAGGATTCGTCATTCTGTAATAAAGTGTCAGTTTTTATTCGCGAATTCCCAAAAGTCTCAATATTACGATTGCTATTTAGATCCTGCTTACTGTATGACATTTCTTTCTTTATATGAAATACTTCATATATTTCTTACTTCGTTTGTGTTGGAGTTTTTAGACCGCCCAAATGCCTTGATAACTAATAAACCGGAACCAAATTTTTTAGGTAGATTTAACATTGAAATTTAAATTAATAGTTATTATTTATACAAAAGTGCAAAGTTGTTAACCGTGTGCTTAATTTTGATGACCGAGGAAGCGAAGGATTCTAATATTGAATCACAAGCGTAGCGAGTAATTCCAAAATTAGAAACCTGAGCGTTAGCGAGGGAATCAAAAGAGCACGAGGTGAAAAATCTTTGCACTCGAGTGCAACACGTAACTTTTCATTCCACCTCAGCGAGGAAATCACCAAAGAGTAAAGTAATGAAATTACTAAATACAAAAAAACAACATTTACAAGCACAAGTCTGAGTCTGAGTTTTTAACAAATTAAAAAAGGTTGTTTGATAAATTCGGCACTATAGAGGTAGAAGTAAAAATAGGTTTGATAATGTTTTAAATTAACAAACTTATTGCACACGATGTTTTTAATTCGATTTACTTTATCCTCTAGCGGATAAAAACGGCTTTTGCACCCACTTATCGAAGAGCAAAAATACTTTTTCCGAGATAGGGGGATGAAAAATAATTTAATAATGATCTTAAATTATTATTTATTTACTTTTAATAGTAGTAATAGTATCTCTATTTATCTGAAATCGATTGTAAATTTTCAAAGCATTTCCCCGCGCGACGTATCGTAAGCCGATTGGAAAAAGTTGCCAACTGTTCGTAATAGGATTTGAAGATTGCGACTGCGTATTTATTTGTACTTGAACTGGGAACTTTAGTATTCTAGTAAATTCTTCTTAAATTTTTCTAAAACGATAAAAGATAATTATTTTCGTAAATAATTAAAAAGTATGTGTAAAATAGAATGAAATGTACAAGGTTTATGTAGGTATATAACACAGTAGGTATATCGTATGTACCGTAGGTAGGTACACGGTATGGTTTGCAAAAAATATTTATTCTATTAAGAGTTAGAGCATTTTTGGATTTTATCCTTCATTCCTTCTTTAAAATCGTGGCCTTAAAACTCCAAAACGGAGTTTTCAGGCCGCCCGTGGGTCTCCGACATAACAACTGAAAAAGCCGGGATCAACAGCTTAACGTGCCTTCCGAAGCACGGAAACGCTCAGATTTAAATGTCTCTCACCCGAAATAATCGTAATCTTTCGACCTTGGTGGCGCAGTGAGTGAAGGCTCGTGTCTAAGACGCAGAAGGTTGCGGGTTCGATTCCTGCCGCGAGAAAAATTTTCATGTAACATACAAAAACAATTCTCGTGTCTGGGTATTTTCTATTTATAGTAATTAGGTTCTGTATGTTTACAAATATCAATAAAATAAAATTGTATTATTTTCAGGTGGCGAGGATACTTAAACTCATTTGTAAATGGTAAGTTTTTAGAAATCTAAAATCGAAATACTAATTGTAGTTTGACTGCAAATAACTTACTCAGTCTACACTAATATTATAAAGAGGAAAGATTTGATTGTGTGTTTGTTTGTTTGCATTGAATAGGCTCCGAAACTACTGGATCGATTTAAAAAATTGTTTATTGCACCGTTGGGTAGCTATATTATCTCCGGATGTTATAGGCCATATTATATTTTCAAAAAAAATAGGGTTCCTTACTTAAATTTCAATAATGTAACCCGAAGTCTAAAAAAATGACTTAAAAAAATCCTTACATCGCGTGCGCTGCGAAAACTATTGATGATAGAACAAATTAATATACTACGACTATTTAGAACACATTATAATCTACAAAAAGTGTCGCGACAGCATATGTCTATTATAGTTATGTCACAATCAGTGTTAATTTATTTTAAAATTTAATTGAACTGCCGGCACTGGAAAAAGCTTTTTATTTGTCACTTGGTATTAATCCTTATCAAAATAAATTACTTTATATTCAAGACTGTTTCAATAATTTTATATAACTTTTTAAATCATTCAATTCGGACATTCCATTCAAAAGATATCACAAGTTTAAAAATTTAAGTATTTGAAAAACGTTGCGTCGTCATGTCACCGCTTACCCCGCTCAGCTAGCTAGGCAGCAAAGTGATGAAATAAGCGTTACGGGGGTACGGAAGGGAAGTCAATACTTATTATCAAGAAATAAAGGGTGGGTTAAAAGTTATAATTTTTGTTTTTTTTATTAACTACCCGTGCGAAGCCGGGGCGGACCGCTAGTTACTCATAAAGGAGGTATGACTACGACCGTTAAACACAATTTGTTTTGTGATATTCAAACAAATACTTATAGTTTCTAGAACAATCACACATATAAATAATATGTTAAATGCGATAGTTTGTGTGTGTGTGTGTGAATATGTTTGTGATCGCTTACACCGTAACGGCTAAACGGATTTGGCTGAAAATTTGAATATAATATATACTCGACCTGGATTATTCATAATTTATAAATCATATATTGTTTGCGAACATTCAGATGGTATAAAATAAGTATGAATCACTAAATCCTGCTTATTAGCATACAAACATAAGTAGAAAAATTATTACATAAAGATTAAGAATTATTTAGTACATAATAGTATGGTCAAATTAAATTGATTACATACCTAACTAATTATAAATTACGGTCACTCAAATTTACAATTCATCTATACAATAATATGCCTTTTTTATTAATAAATCACTTAGCTCCTTAGCTTTTCAAAGCATCTTTAGGTAAAGGTCGATCAGATAGTGGTAGCTTATTATCCATATAAAATCGAATATATATATATATATATATATATATATATATAATTGTTACCATGCAAAATACGCTTTTGCGTAGCAAGCCAGTGATAGGCTACAGCTACGGGTCAGAGCCCCGATTTATAAAGGTACAGCTGGGTGCACCACGGGCAGGTGAGGTTGGTTTGGGTTCCATAGGTGGTTAGAATCCTTTAACCCCTTAGTACCAACAAAAACCCGGGACCAAAAGGAAAGTCACTTTCACTTCGACTTCAAAAACAAAACGGAAAGAAAGTTATCACATTTTATTACAATCCCGAAATCCGGCCCCAAATCCCACAATAAACTTAAGAAAGATCAAATTCGAGTCGAATTAATTTGAATTAAAATGAGAAAAAGAGATAATTTTCCGTTTGACGTAGCAGTGAGGCCACATTTGCATTTTCAAGTCCCTTGCCCGTACCACTGGAAACGGGATGAATATAAGAGTAGTAATCGAGAATGCGTAGTAGTAGCACACAGTGTCTAATTATAAGCTTAGAGATTGCTATTTAAGCTGTTATATGGTATGAAGTTAGCTTCCAGCGAGTTAAAATCATCTAGAGAAAGATCGCCCCATCATCGACCTCATCCTTGTCCATGCAAGTGACGAGGTTTAGAGCTGGTCCTTAACAAATAAAAAAACAGAATTTTAAAGTACTATATCACTATACGATCATAAGCGGTAATTTATCATTCTCAATTCTCATCCTTTTAAGTAACTGAACATGAATAGAAATCACGGTGTAACTATACTAGCTTCCGCCTGCGGCTTCGCTCGCGTGGTACCCGAATAAAAAGTAGCATAAGTGTTAATCCAGGTCATAAACTATATATATTCCAAGTTTCATAAATCCGTTCCGTAGTTTTCGCGTGAAAGATTAACAAACATTCATCCATACACCCATACATACTCACACACTTTCGCATTTATAATATTATTGTGATGTGACTAGTGTGATATTAGTAGGAAGTAGGATAAGCGTTCATAACCATTCACAAACAAGCTTCTTATCCTATAACTATGTAAACATGACTCTGAGCACAAAAGCCGGTGGAAACTGCATAAATCCAGTTTTATCCGGAACGGGGCGGATTTGGGTGATCGTTACCGTCGGGAGAGGTATAATCAAGGAGGTTTGTGGTACGAATGGTATATTTTTGGAGATTTTGGAATACATAATTTCCGGATAAAGTCAGCTGAATCTCGAGTTAAATACAAAATTCTTGATGGGTGTTTATTATTATATAAGAAGCACTTGCTTCTGTTCCACTCACAAACAACCTTATAAACAATAGCATAGGCTGATAGAAGCTACCTTCTTTTCAAAAACAAAGCTTGTTCTAGCAATAATTTTTAAAAAATCAATACCATTCAACCGAGAATCTCCTCCTTTTTTAAATTTGATTGAGGTCTTGCAGATATACTTTTCATGACATCTGTAGTATGGTGGGTGAAGGCCCGCCTGAAACGGTTGTGGGTTCGATTCCCGTCGCGATATATTTCGTTGTATAATTTGCAAATATTTATTCCGAGTTTTCTATGTGTTCTATAGTGTACAAAAAAATATATAAGTAGTATATATTAATCATGTGGTTCTCATAATATAAGCTCTACTTAATTCGGGACTGTGTGATTTCCAGCATTATTTATTTATTGTAAAATAAGCAATATTTTACTACAAAAACCCAACAAATTGAATTTCAAACCCCAAAAAACTGAAACAAACGCTCAAAGCTCCCAAATTTATGTAGAACTACACAAATCCTGCTTCATCCAGTTTTGGCTGGCTTTGACCGGATTCAACCAATCAGCGGGCAGGATCCCCTTTAGTGTGGATCAACTTTTAATTAAGTATTCTTTACTTGGGCGTGATGATTCGTTCGGAAGAAGACTTTGGGGTAAGATAACGGTTTTGTTTATTGTTTTTGTTTGGCTTTTCAATTCAAGAAGGATTTTGGAAGGCGAAGTTATAAACTACTAAAATTATATAGGTAAAAGTTTTTATACTGGTATTAGCTTCGGCCCGCGGCTTCGTTCGTGTGGTACCTGTATAAAAAGTATGTGTTATAAGTTTTAAAAGGTCTAGAACTACATAAAACAGTTTTTTTCCGAATAGGGACACTAAGCACTTAGCGGTATAAAATATACCTTACGACTTATTCTCATACCTACCAAATAAACACGAAACATATTCATAGAAATCGGTCAAGCCCTTTCGGAGGAGTGCGACCACAAATAATGTGACACGAAATTTTGTAAGATTCAGATTTAGATTTCTTTATTTGCAAGACATGGGTATAGAACAATGGGTGATGGGTACTAAATTATGAACAGCCATGATCGGCATACAAGCATGCAAAATTAAATATTAAACAAATTAATTAAAAAATAATTCGATTACAAATTACAAAAGAAAAACAGTCTTTTTGACGCTAATAATAAATGTCAAATTAAAAAAAGAAATTAAAAACAAAATAAAAACTTAGTCAAACAATAATCATTAATAACATTTTATGACAAATCGATTATAGTACAAGTTGTACCTCTGTGTAACGCCCTACCAACTGAATTAAGAAAAGCCTCAACTCTTTTAAAACTCGTGTCAAAAATTTGTATCTATCCCAACTACCACAAATAAATAGGTTTATGTTGTAAGGTACATACTGTATGTATTAAAATATTATTATTAAATATAATATATATGTATTTTGTGTTTAATTATTTATTTATTTTATGTAGTAGGTATATTTTATAGAATATTACTTATATGTATTTCATTTTATTATTAGTAATTATTATTTTATTTAATATTATGTAATTATGTTTGTATGTTTATAATAAACATATTACCTTCATAGGTTATTTTATTTTATTTTTTATTTTTTTATTTTAAATTCTATAGGTATAAAAAACTAAAACTTAAGTAAGAAATTATTAACTAGGAAAACAATAGTAAATCTGTTAGCCAATAAAATGTATACAGCATTTCAAAGAAAACAATAAACTACACCAATATACTACATACATTCTACATAAATATAAAAAATTACAAGTGCTTAATCTAAGTACAAAGTATAAGCTTAAACAGACTAACTCTGAAGCGAAGAAAACCATCATGAAAGATATCAAGTTCACCAAAGGATTTATTAAAAAGTTGACACATATGATGCAATGGATTATTTTGAGGGATATTATTATTAGAATAAGGAATACTAAATAGTAAAAGATTTAGTTTACCGCGCTTGTAAATATTAATATTTAATTTCATCAAAAGATCTGCACTAAAAGGCCCATTAACAATTTTATGGAGCATTATATTTAAAAAAAAAATTGTATTTTAACTAATTCACTATATTTATTTTCTTTTTCATATAAAGAACACCCGCGACCGTTCTTACTTTTACATATCCTCTCCATCCAAAGGTTGTCTGGAAAAAATCGCTTCCAAGCGATAAGACCGTCCATTGTAACTTTTATTAATTTTAAGTTTGTTTGTTGTTTCGAAACTAACGTGTACAGTAAAGAATTTTCATTCACTCATTCATAATAAAGCTTAGTCAAACAAACGCTCATTAATTCACATTTAGGTACTTAACATAATTAAAGAGTTATCAAATTTGTAATTAAATATTCATTCATATTATGCTTTCTTTATGAGTAGTTATTTAAGTTTCTAATTAAAAATATTGATTGTTAAGTTTTATAAATGTGTCTAAGTTATATTTAAGATTATTTCAAAACAAATAAATGTTTGTGAAGTGTGAACATCATCAGCCTATAGCAGTCCACTGCTGGACATAGGCCTCCCTTAGTGTGCGCCATTGCGCCCTGCAACGTGAAATGAGTTCTTCACGCCAAAACGAATAAACTGAAATTATGCATATGCGTAGTAGCTCTAGACCTGGAATAACATACAGGCTACTTTTTTCCGGGTACGGAAGAAGGCGCTGGCGAAGCCACAGGTCAACGAAGCCAGTTTTCCACATAAAATGGTTCTAGTATACTAATGAGGACACCACAACCCATAGACAAAACTAATAAAGTAGTAACCTAATTGTATGTGTGGTTAAATGTTAGATTGTCAGTTACGCCATCCAAAGGTCGCCTGGAAGAAATCACTTTTAGCGAGAAGGCGGCCGAATGTACCATCTTTTAAATGTCATTTCATTTTGTCTTTATGTTACACGCAATAAAGTGTTCATTCATTCATTCATTCATTAAAATGTATAACAAATAATGCAAATGCAAATTAAAATAAACTTTATCTTTACGGTAATAAAGTCCAACAATTTGCTGTACGGTAAATAACATGCTTAGAACCCGTCTGTTACATACAGTAATCCTAGTTTGGGGTAATGGCCGACACTGCAGTAGCTGTATAATTGGCCTGCATTTGAGGTTGTTAATTAAATTACATTTTCTAAATAAAAATAATCTTGGACACTATCACACAGCATCATCTAGCCCCAGCAGAGCTTGTGTTATGGGAACCACATGACTGATACACTGTAAATATAAATTTAAGTTTTTTCTACCTAACTTAAAAATCTGCCCGAGGTATGTATACTCCGAAACAATTTTAACTTCGAAACTACTACTCTAATGGCTAATCATAAATACCTCGGAAGCGCTTTGTCCTCCAGTGGACTAGTAATAAAAGCTGGTGTCGTTGTTATTTTCAGCACTCAAAGCATTAATATTTGTTTTTCATAATTTTCATGCATGTCTTCATTTCGTATGAGGTTTCTTTTTTATATACCATAACGCCTTGGTGTCGTCCACTAAAGCTGTGATAAAATTATTTGAATAAATAAATAAATAAATCCTTTTTAAAATCCTCTTTGTCAAACTATCTATCCATCTTCTTTAACCTCCCAATCGTAAGTCAGATAACCATTAGAAACTCCAATTTACATAAATTATGCAAACATAGGCTATCTAGGGCTACCGCTACTATAGCTGGTACGTAGACCGCCTGGTCCACAATCAGCTTACATAAGCGGCTAAGCCTTCGCAGGTGCGCCGTAGATTCGGCCAACGCCGATTGCATTTGCCTAATGCCTGAATAGTGATGTCAAAATTCGATTTTAAAAGCCGGATCATTTATTATCGGACGTCCAGAAGTATGGCATTTCGTCACCCGTACATAGTAGACATCCTGCTCCCACGAGGCGCTTTACTGCAAATTTCATCCTTAAGGCAGCTATGGAATGGAATGCTATTCCGGCGTCAGTGTTTCCTGATTGATACGACTTAAAGACCCCTCAAGAGTAAATAGGTACATTCTAGATATACTTCAAAAAAGGAGGAGGCTCTTAATTCGGTTGTATTTTTAATGATTGTTACCTCATAACTCCGTCATTAATGAACCGATTTGAAAAAAACTTTTTTGTTTCGGAGGGTATAACTACATGGTTTTCATTTTATGATCAAAATTGAACAAAAAATGACCATAATCCCCCTCCCCCCTCCAAATCTGCGAAGTTTGCAAAGCCAGAAATCTGAAACTAATATTAATATATGTTAAAGAAGAATATTTATATTTTACATCAAAATTATAGCAAAGTCTCAACCTTAAACAGTTTAAGAGAAATCTTCCAAGATAGGGGGGTTGAAAAATAAAAGGGGTGGTTGCTAGGTCGGGTGGGGTCTCAAATGAAAAGGCTTAATTTGAACAATATATATACGTTTTTATTTTTTTATATCATGCATAGTTCTTTTTTTAGGATGTAAAAAGTACAAAAATGACCATTACCCCCCCCTTAACTTCGAAGTTTGCGAAGTAAAGAACCTGAAATTTATACATATTATAGATGTATATCTATATTTAACAGGAAAATTATAGCAATGTCTCCAGCTAATATGGTTTTGTAGAAACCTCAATAAATGTAATGACAGCTGTGGTCAAGCTATAAAGCAAGTTACTCGGTCAAATATGGTGTCTGAAAGGCCCTAATTTGCCCATTCTAAAGCCGGTTTTTATTTTTCTATAGGACGTACACATTATAATTACTTAGTATCGCACACCATTGACGTCACCCGCGTTGGGCGAGTCAACTCGCACTTAACCGGTATTGTTTTATGTGTAACATAAAATAAATCAATTTAAAAAGCCGGTTACACCGTCCCTAAGCCCCTAATACCCACCGCACAGTTTGTGGTAGGATTATATTAATGTATTTGTTCGTTCTGATGCAACCTGCTATTAGTAATAATATTCCATTAACGAAATTACAAAACACATTTAGGATTAACAATTTGCGATGAAACCATGCTTATTAAAGTGGATTGTACTTATAGTGGGGTGTAAGGGGTTCCATCTACGGACACCTTTTTTTTTGTCGGTTTGAAAATGCGTTACGCATATCCTCAAACTCGGGGAGAGTTGAAGGGGTCTGTCGGGCTCTCCACTAGCTCTCGCTAGCCCGGCAGCCTACCGACCAAAAACACACCGTGTTCCGTCGCTCACCGCAGTGCTAGTGCATCATCGAACCATTCATCGCCTGATGAAGGGCTCGTCGCTGCACCAGCACTTGACGGGGTCATGGGGTCCCAGTAGGATTCTACCACGGCCCCGACGGACCCCAAGCTAACCTAACCTGCCAAAGCTGCACCCTGGATACTAACGAACGGGACTCTAGCAGCCGGCTTATTCCAGCCTAACACCAGCTTAGCTAAATTCCCTGTCCACCGAAGGACAACAACGTTTTCGGTGCGAGAAATCTGCAACTTGCAATCACCATCCCCCGTGGGGATTATGCTCATATCCCCTTTTTTATTAGGGGAAGCTAAAGCCCAGCAGTGGACTGATATAGGCTAGTGGTGGTGGCGGTGAGCAGGGTCTACCGGCCGGTGAAGTTGGCTTATTGGAACCCTTTACACCCCAAAAAACTCTTCAACAATTTCAATCTAACTCGTCATGCTGTCTCAAAAATCAATTCGATCGCTACAAATATTTACTATATTGAGGTTAAAGTACACCGACGAAATCATCGGCTCTAGCAAATATTTGAATGGTCCCCAAATATTTATTCTGTTTCCAAGACGAAAACGGTCTTTAGATTATTTGAATACTCACTAATTGAAAATCCCTTGGGCATGATAAATAGACGGGGTTCTGAATTATTTTTTTACTAGCCCCGAGGATAGTGGAGGCAGACTTGCAGTGGATTCAGCTTGCACAAAATCGTTGAGAGGCGTTATTAGGAAGCGCTCTTGGTGTGGCTTAATTCTTAGTTATTTTAGCTGATCACCATGCTAAGCGAGCGTTTCCATGCTTCGGAAGACACTTTAAGATTTTGATTCAGTCGCTAAGCCATGTCGGAGGCTTTCGCGTGGATTAAGAACCTCTACATTCGAGTTGGCCAAGAGCTAACAACGAAGAAGGAATGATTTTAATAATGCTGGGAATTGTCACAGGGCATCATCTGGCCCATAAATTGGGGCCCAGAGCTTTTATTATAGGAACCACATAACTGATAATATTCATTACTAATTTTTGTTGCACTTAAATATATTATTATACGTAAGGATAACAATAAAAAAAAAAAAAGAATGACACCGCTCATGTCACACGCTTTTTCTTCGCTAAAATTTTAAATATTTGATTTCATCACCATTTACCACCTAAAAATTTTCCAATAAAGTTAATAATCCATGGAATACGTGCCTAAATTTATATTTCAACAAACCTTTTCCAAAAAAGAAAAAATCAAAACAATGGATTTGACAACTCAGCTAAACATGTCATAGAAGGAATAAAATAAACATTGATGATTACACGAAGAAAAGCAAGAACAGAAGCGGAGCAAATCGCACGCCCAACACCTCCGCCTGCTCCGTCAAGCTCCGCGTCGACGTCTGGGGATGAGGTATTTGCCACCTCCCCGGACACCAGCGCGTCGAGCGACGAGAGCAGGCCGCCGTCGCCTCCGCCGCCGCGACCACCTGTGTGGCGTGGGCGACCACCGCTGCTGGCCGGCTTGGGGTCTGCGGGACAATCTGCCCCGCGCCCGACCCCCGCCTCCGACAGCAATGTGCGACGCATGAAGTGGACGAAGAAAATAAACGAAAATGTCATGCGCGCATATTATAGGGCTACAGAGGGAGGAACCAACCGCACTGCGTACCTTGCCCGGATGCTGCCTCTGTTTTTGACGCTTGAACCAGCTGTTATCGTCACTGCACAACGGCTATCGGATCAGGTACGAGCCATCCAACGATTGAAATTGTTGGATGATTCGGTACTTGACCGGCTTCGCGCTGAAAGTGATCAAGTAGCTGACCACTCGCAGCGGGTCCTGGCTGCCGCTCTGCCGGTTACGACAACTCCGTTACCGGTAACGACGCAGCCGGACGCCGCTGCTGACGACGTTGACTACGAGATCACCAGCGTGACAAACCAGGTAAATGAGCAATTGAGGAGGACTTTGGAGGATGCGATTTTATCGTACCGGTCCGCACCTCTCGATGAAAGACCGCGTTTGCCTCGCTTGCCCACTCACAGACGAAACTTAGCTGTAATGGAGGCCTTGAATCCTTTGTTGGTCCCTTATCTAGAGACTAGCGAAGGACTAGCTGATACCCATTCGATCCTTTACTGCGGAGCCGTGGCGGTGTGTCGTGTTGCTCGTGTCAAGTTCCCAAACTCCACGCAAGCACCACGACCTGTCGATAAAATTCCAGCTTGGCAAGTACAGATCGAACGGCGGATCGGTAAATTCAGGACCCTCATTGCAAAGCTAAGTTGCTTCAGAGAGGGCAATACCCGCCCTCGAGTGATGCGTTTTGTGACACAGGCCTTCGCTGGAACTGATACTCGGCCCCAAGATTATATGGCATGTATCACAGAACGCATTGACTTGACTTTCTGAAGCAGAAAATCTCTGCTTGGGCGAGCCGCATTCGTAGGTATCGAGAACGTGTGGACCGATATTGGCAGAATCGAAACTTCCAAAGTGACCAAAGGAAGGTGTACCGAAACTGGGAGAAACCTGACCAATGTGTGATGGACGGGCGTGTACCGGATGCTGATACCATGAATAATTTCTGGCGCAGCATCTGGTCTGTGCCCATCCAGCACACGGAGGGAGATTGGATGGATGTGGTGAGTATAGAGTGTGAACCAATCGAAACCATGGGGGCTGTTGAGATTACCCCCATAGATGTCAGATTTGCAATCCGTTCGGCCCATAACTGGAAAAGTCCTGGACCGGACGGGTTGCATAACTTCTGGCTGAAGTGGTTTCGATGTTCACACTCTGTACTCGCCACACTATTTCAAGAAGCCCTCGAGCTTGGGTCTCTGCCAAGTTTCATGACGACTGGAGTCACCTTCCTGCTCCACAAATCTGGTAGTACCGCGGAAGCAAAGAACTACAGACCCATCACGTGCCTACCTACCATCTACAAGCTCCTTACGTCCATTCTGACCGTAAAAATTAATGCGCACATAGTTGCAAATAATATTTTGGCTCCTGCTCAGAATGGATGTAGGGTTGGGTCCCGCGGTACTAAGGAGCTCCTCCTCATTGACATGACCATTAGCCAGCAGATCAGGCGCAGCAAGGGGAACCTCTCCGCTGCATGGATAGACTACAAGAAGGCCTATGATTCGGTGCCTCATACATGGCTGGAGAGGATCTTAGAGTTGTATAAAATTGATGCAACTTTGAGATCCTTCTTAGGTATATGCATGAGACAGTGGATCACAGTTCTTCGTCATCCAGGTAGCGGACGGGATCCCTCTGCTCCGCAAGATCTGATTCGCATAGAGCGGGGTATTTTCCAGGGCGACAGTCTGAGTCCCCTATGGTTCTGCCTGGCACTGAATCCTCTTAGTACTCTGCTAAAGGATTCAGGGCTAGGCTATCGACTTCGGAGAGAGGGTGTTATCGTTTCACCTGTTGTACATGGATGACTTCAAACTTTTCGCGCCGAGAAAACCAGAGCTGCTGACTCTGTTGAATATCACACAGATATTCAGCAGTGCCATCAGCATGGAGTTCGGTGTCGAGAAGTGTGCGGTCATGCAAGTACAGCGGGGGAAAGTTGTAAATACTACAAACTTACAGCTTTCCGATACGATATCCCTCAGATCTCTTTCCGATATCGAAACCTACAAATATATCGGTATGTCAGAAACGTTAGGTATAGTCTTTTACTCAATAGTCTTTTGTCGGGTGGTAACAAGGTTCGTGCCTTCAACGGCTGGGTTATGCCTCTGCTTATATATACCTTTGGCATATTGAGATGGACTCAAACTGAACTTGACGCCCTTGACTGTAAGGTTCGTCAACTTCTTACGACACACAGAATGCGACATCCACGCTCGTCGGTAATGAGGATGTACATCCCGCGGAAATGTGGGGGCCGCGGCTTTTTAAATGCCAAGACCCTCCATAACCGCGAGGTGTGCAAGCTCAGAGAATACTTCCTCCATGCCGACAGTGAGATGCATCGTGATGTCGTAGCAGTTGACAAGAACCTTACCCCGCTCTCACTGGCTAAGGAGAACTGGCACAAACCTACGGTGCTGAGTGCCCTCGACCACAAGGTTGTATGGGAGAGTAAGGAGCTGCACGGACGGTTCTACAAAGCCCTTACAGGGCCTGATGTAGACCTACTCGCATCCGTGAACTGGCTACGTTTCGGTGACCTCTTTGGGGAAACCGAAGGTTTTGTCTGTGCGATTATGGATGAGGTAATAAAGACGAACAACTACCGAAAGTATATCATGAAGGATGGAACCGTTGACATTTGCAGAGCTTGTCATCGTCCCGGTGAATCCCTCAGACATATACTTTCGGGTTGTTCGCACCTCGCTAACACTGAATACTTGCACAGACATAACCAAGTAGCAAAGATCATCCATCAGCAGCTTGCTCTCCAATACGACCTTTTCGGTCCAGAGGTTCCGTACTATAAGTACGCACCGGTACCGGTTCTCGAAAATAGTCGTGCTACGCTCTACTGGGACCGCTCTATCATCACGGACAGGACTATTCTTGCGAATAAACCAGATATCGTCTTGGTAGACCGGTCGGAACGCCGGGCGATACTTGTTGACATCACCATCCCACATGACGCTAATCTCGTGAAGGCCGAGAAGGACAAGCTTAGCAAGTACCTTAGCACACGAGATTACCGCTATGTGGGATGTCGACTCAACAATTATCGTTCCGATAGTCGTTTCAGTGAACGGTCTGATAGCGAAAAGCCTTGACCAATACCTTAAGAGGCTCTCGCTAGGCAGCTGGATCAAGGCTCAGATACAGAAGGCGGCTCTCCTGGACTCGGCACGCATTGTGCGGAGGTTCCTCTCTCTGCAGGCCTAGCCACCGACCGTTTGAGCCCTGCCCCGCGGTCGGTGGTCCACCATTTTGGATATATTTTTTACTATAATGTTTTTCTATATTATTTTTGTACATAGTAGATTAATAATGTTTTAAATTTTATAGTAAAAAATGTATTTTTTATGAGTTTTAAAATGAATAAAGTGTTAAAATAATAAAAAGATAAGTAAAGAACAATAAATATTTCTAGTCATTCTAAAGTTTATATTGTAATTGGGTGGATACATATGCGTGCTTCCGCAAAGTTTCGCGTTTTGTCTCCGTTTACCGATAGATATACTGAGTTTTTCCGTCTGTGTTTGCCTTCAATGAAAGTTCTCGCTATCACAGTGCAAACTTTCATTGAAGGGTGCGCAAAAGTATACACTTTGGCTTTTGAATATGATTTACCTACAGGGTCAAGTGGTTATTAAGGTATTCTTTGACCCGGAAGCTGTAGTGACAATTCTTTACTGTTTAGTCGCGTTATGAATTTGTTTAAATTTTAAAAATACTACTCGAAAAGTTTGGTATAGTTCCTAGCTGCTATAGTTCCAATAAAAATATTCTGTGTTAGAGTTTGAGTGCGTGGGTGCGTGGTACATGGTAAGGTGGAAAAGGCTTGCCCAGCACCTATATCTTTCCCTCAACTTAGTCAGCCTTACCCACTTACTTACCAGGCAAGACATGGTCGATATGTGTGGAGGTAACTAAGCGTTTATTTGCGATGTTTTCCTTCACCGTTTTGACCAAGTGGTATTTATTGCACACATAATTTTTTCAGTACGAAAAGTTCCGTTGGCCGAGATTCAAATCAGCAACCTCCAGATCGAATGTCTTGATCAAATCAATTAAAACCATATTTAGTTTATTTCTTTTAAGGCTAAATCTACATTACATTTTGGTTAGTAGCCCTTACTTACCAAACTAAGGTAATAAAACCTGTTCCCTTTTTTTTCATTACTTTTTATTTCTTTTATAATCCATAATTTGTTTATTTCTTTTAAGGCTAAATCTACATTTCATTTTGGTTAGTTATTTACCAAACTAAGGTAATAAAACCTCTTCCCTATTTTTTTCATTGATTGATGTATAATATTCAGAGTGATGGAGACCACTACACCTCAGCAACAACAAACAATTTGTAATAGAAAGGTCAGCCATGCAATCGCCATTTAAGTTTGACCTAAAACTTTGCCAGTCTGATAAGTTCTCGAAGATTCTCGATCTATCTCGAAGCCTCTACCGGCATTTCTCGTCTGGACTAGTTTGTAAACTTCAGTTTATTGTACACGAAACTTCGGCAATTGGTTTTAGCTGATTTGCTCCTTTCAAATCTTTGGCAATTAAGCCTCTTGAGGTATGGAACTTTCTGTTTTAGTGTGGAGTAAATAATTATCATTACTCGCATTCCGTTTTTATTCGGGGAGCATATCCCCCTTTACTAACTACTAAAACCGTAAAGAGTCGAAGGGGATTAGGGAGGCCTTTGCCCTGCAGTGGCACGATTCACGCTGTTTATAATAATAAATAATAATAATATTAGTCCCCTTTAGTAGAGGATGCCTATGTCCAGCAGTTTACTGATTAGTCTGGTGCAGTGTGGGGTGTGGTGGTATTTGATATTAATTTTAGTTTGATGACACCACGCGTTCGAGAGAAAACGATCTTGTCTTTTTGTATGGTATTTTAAGATGGAACAAGCACATGGTCCACCTGATGTTAAATGGTAACCATTTCCTATCACAAATCATTGCATCATAGATCACGTTTTTTGGAACGTGCTATACGATTCCATGCTCTGCGTCCATCAACTTGAGGCATGAAGATGATAAGCCTCTTGTGCCCGTAATTTCACCGGCACCTACACCCTTCAAACCAAAACACAGCGCAGCTGCTTCACGGCAGAAATAGGCATGGTGGCAGTACTTTCCTGGACGAGCCCTCCACAAAGAACTCTACTACTACGAAAAGTGCTTCTTAAGGAAAAGGAGGTTTCATTTTTTCTTTTTAAGGTATTTCCGTACACGTTCACGATATTTAAAGTATATAATATATAGTATCTCTACCAAAATGAATAGATTCCCTCAACTTTATATAAACTTTCATTATAATTTAACCGAACAGACACTGGAATATACTTTCCATTCACGTTACTCTCATACACGGAACTTTACTTAACACTCACCGCAATGCATTATATTCAGAAGAACTTCATTTATAATACTTTGTTGAAGTTATTACGGTAAGTTTTCACCCCCTCTAAACATCACCTGTTTTCTTTACTAGCTTTAACATTCAACATCATCATCAGATTACAGCAATCCACAGATGGACATAGTGGAGATACACATAAATTAGCGTAGCATTTTTCATCTGGATGCGTCGAGCTCATCACGCATTGACAGGTTACAATGGCGGAGGTATATGTCCAGCTGTGGACTGCCATAAACTAATGATGATGATGATTAAAATGAATACTTTGTTGGAATTAATATGGTAAGTTTCCATCCACTCTAACCCCTCCGCGAAGTACTGGCTTAGTAGTTCGCGGAAGACAGGAGTGGTCTTACTTCGGTGTTTTAGCAGATCATCTTGGTTAAGCAACCCTCCGCCTGGTCACTATTTAGATGGTCACGTTTAAAACATTTTGATCAGCGATTCTATATTCTCTGAAAATAAGAATATTTGAAAATGCTTAACTTGGTAGTTACTCGTGTTATCGTTTTGGTGCGAAAGTAGACTTGGCATCATTTAGGCATCGATAAAGTTTTTGTTTGGATTTCTTTATTTGGCAGTATTTTGGCAAGATTTTCTGCCAATTTCTTAAAAAGATTTTTTATCGTTTAAAAAAGTTGCTTTAGCTTTAGCTCTGATAAGAGAAATAACAGGTTGATTCCACTGTTTTTTGACTTTCAATGGTTGATGCCAGTACTTAAAAAAATGTAAATAAAAATCACTAGCCAAATATCAGTGCATTATTCAATCAGCATCCCCTAATAAGAATGCCTATAATCCACAGCCTGGGCGGGTTGGGGATCTCAGATCACAGCGCGACGTTGCTACCCCTTTGCAGTCAGGGGATATACGAGTAGCCGTGCTAGTGCTGGGCTGCGCTATGCCGTAATCAGCAGCCGCCAGAACCCCGTTTGTTAGTTATCAGGGTGCACCAAGAACTGGTAAAGTTTGCTTGTGTTCCGAAGTGTAACGTAAGCCGGGGCGGGCCGCTAGTAAGGTATAAGTTCTTAGCCGATTGCAGGCAGCAGCAGTAGGCGACAGCACCGTATACCAGTTGGTTACTACTGATCTGTCGTCGAGCGACAGTGTCGTCTGACGTTCAGCCCGTAGCGGCAGACGACGTGTCGCTAGTCACGGAAGGTATTTCATAGAAATACATAATAAACCAGTAGTTTTGCAGCGACATGTCGCCTGCTGGCTGGTCTGTAGTCGGCTACAAACATGTACCTTTATACTGATTTTATCTTTTAATAACAGCTTTCTAAAATAGTATACAGGCGATCACAAATTTTTCAACTTGACGTATCGTGAACGTAACGAAAAATTATGGCCAATGACAAAGCGTTTTTTGAATCTATGCTTTCTCATTGGCCATCATTTTACATCTACAATAAGCTTTATCGCTAGTATTTTGGATTAATCCTTAGATCGAAGCCAATCAGTATAACTTGTTAGCTAAGGTACGTTCATATTTTCAGACATCAACAATTAAAACGAAAATCAATAGGTTTACAGGTTTTCTGTGATGTTTACGCCATTCCCGGGCGGGATATGGAAACAGTCACACTGTTATGTAACTTAGGTACTTTTGTAACAATTACAATTATTTTTAGAAATGGCCTGCGTTGGCGTTCGCATTCTTTTTTCAAATTAGCTACAGTTTTGAGTGTAGAGCGCATACTGTATTTTTTATTGTTTTAAATTGAAGCACCGCCATAACAGCCTTTAGCAGTCCACTGCTGGACATAGGCCTCCCCTAATAAAATGGATATGCCCATAATCCCCACGCTGGTTATGTGGGTTGGTGATCCCAGGTCATTTGATGCATACATTGAAGCACGCATAATACCACAAATGATAGGTTTGGCTGGAAGAAAATTCATGAGCATTTAACCAATCTTTTGCTAAATTTTTGTATGGAATAAAAATAAATAAATAAATTATAACCATAATTAGCAGGTTTGATAAAAGGGTATGTCCTGAGTAAAACCTCCTCGTATTTGAAATATAAAAATCGAACTAAATAGTTTCATTTCAGTGTGAATGCAACTTGTATTTGTATCATACTTTCAAAGTAAACCTATAAATCTATGTCTCGCAGTAACGTAGACTAAGTCGGTCTGCGTAGTTTAATAATGTCTCACTATATATTAAAACTACAGCTTTATGTGGGTGATAAAATTTAAAAAAAAAAAAAAACGACTTACTATTTATCTGGCCAGTTGGAGTGATGATCTGTGAAAAATTGGCTGGTAGAATTTGAATGTGCGGAGGATAGGGTGCAATGGCGCTCATTGGGTGGAAGTCTATGTCCAGCAGTGGACTACTATAGGCTGATGATGATTAGACGTACTGGTGAAAACCATAAGTATTTTAATTTAAGACTACATATTTTTAATTTAATAAATGATCCAGGAGTTTGCATCCTGATTTACATACTCGTAGATTGATTGATGAAAAGAATGAGAGCCAAAATAATCGTTTGGTTCGCTACAAACATTCGATAAATGGTAAAATTTTTGAACATTTATTTATTTTATACAAAATACCATCCAAACTGACTTATCTGATAGGTATATTTTCCAAAACACCCATCGTTATGACGTCCTATGGATACGCAGGTTTCCACTGGATGGCAAAGGCTGACCGTCGTGCAAGGAAGGAAACTCGCGAAGCCTACGCTACGTTCAAAAATTAACATGCAACGGTCGGGAATGATTATAATAATGAAGACATTACCCTAAAATAATTTTGTATGGAAAGGAGTCAGTACCACACGTTTCTCAATAGATGACGCTACCTCGATTCCAAATAAATTTGCGTAAACGTAAACGCGATCGAGCTGGTAAAAAGCTCGCACTAGGCACCCCGATCTTTCATACATGCGACAATTTTTATTTACTTACATTATAGATACGCAAATAAAAATAGTTCCGTCAAAATTGATCCAACCTTTTTTTGCAAGATTATGGAAAAATCTTCCACAAAAATTATTCAGAGATATTTCTACGCAGCCTGCCATATATCAAAGTTTACCCTACGCTATTTAACTGAATATTCCCTCAAAAATCCGAGAGCTCTCACCACAATGTGGATATAAGCTACGTAAGATTGTATAGCCAGGTATCTGCATAACCCACGGGCGGCAAGCAATAATGTTGAGTGCTCCTTACTCTCTGTAAGGGGGAAATACACTAAACTCCATATTCTTAGTTGTCTCCTCAAAATTTTCCTCGAAGAATACTCGAGGTAGGTAGCGAAGTACCATGAGTTGATACTGTTGATAATAAATAATTATAAATAACATTGGATACTATCAGACAGTATCATATGCAAAGTATTATGGAAACCACGTGACTGATATACTATTTATATATTTTTTTTGTACATACATACACATATACTGCGTCTCAGGTGGGCATCAATACGAAAAATATTGAACCTTTCCGTATTGTGCATTTTGAACTAGGGGTACTTACTGTCTTGAGTCAGATCCTGTTCTGTTATAGCAAGGGCTACTAAAACAAAAAAAGATCAGTAAACAATTTTCTTCATTCCGATGAATTGGAATTCTCCGGAATTCCAATCCAAATTCAATAACTTTGATCGCGAATTCAAATGTAAAATAGACACTATTATAAAATAAAAATAAAATAAATAAATATAAAATTGAGGTAGTTTTTGACAAATCTCACACCTGAATTCTGAAACTCATCAACTTCTCACATTTGAGATCCTCTCAACCAGAGGCTTGAGACGCTGCTATCCTTCAGAATCTATACAGAAACGTCAATTTGATCTTATTTGAGATGATAAAGATTTTCATCCAAGAACGAGCAATCAGCAATCTGGCTCGTGCGTAATTCAGTATGCGAGGAGTGGAACAAGGGGATACTTTGCCTTGCAGTGGGATCAAAACAGCAGAATAATAACAATAATAATTCTAATTAAAACCATTTTAAATAGTGTACAGTCTCTCTAAGCACGGAGATATCGCGAACCCAAGTTTATAGTGGGAACACCACACACGACGTATAGTGTCGGTAAGAATTCACTGGAATACAAGTTACGCTCTAGGGGTGTTTTAGAATACTTTGAAGAAAGTAATAAGTTTTATGAGTATTTGGAAACTTTAAGTGCTTGGATGTGAACTGAAATGTATCTGAATCTAGATCTCTATAAATATAACAAGTATTTATTTATAAAAACAATAAACCTGACATAGACAAGAAGTTTTTACTACTCACGCCGTATTTTAAAATCGATCTCAACTCAGGGTACAAGCTTGAGATTTGTCAAAACAAATATTTTTAAGATTGTGTCATTTTGAAAATACTTCATTGTATCTGAGATAAGATCGTCCCCGGCAAATAACAGTTTTTTAGGAATGTCTTAGTTACCTAATAATAATATCTAGTGTTCCTAAATGAAATGATAATTTTAACTTCAATTTTATACTTTACATTACCTGCAGTAAACACATTATTAGGTTATAATAACAAACACGGGATAAATTTAAAATCATATCGCGTGGTACTTAAAAAGTGTGTTTTAGAAACAAAATCAATTGGGTTTACATAAATTAATTAAATTATTATTTATCTACATAATTGTAACAAAAAGTACCTATTACTAATAAGTAAAAATACTTGTTGATACATAAATCCTGTGTGAAATTTCAGTAGAATTATGTATTTTCTGAAGTTTTTCTGAATGTTTTGACTACCTACCTACCTACTTTCTATGAAACAGACTTTTCTACTTGCTTGCAAAATTAAAGCCCCTCCCACACAGCTGCGTTATTATCTGCGGTCTTACCGCATGAGTTATTGTGATAATGCATCCCATATCCTTGCACACAAATGCGATATCGCAGCAGTGCGTAACTTCGCGTGGTGTAACTTCGTAGCCGTCCCCTATACATAACACATGTACTAAAACAGATATTGCAATAACGCATATATCATAATGGGGCTAAGATCCGCAGCCTCCAAGGAGGTTAGTTCAAACTTCGAATTAGTAAATAATTTTTGGTATGGTCATATGGTAAATGGTTTATGGTAAAACCATGGAATTAATTTATAGATACTTACATAATAAGCCTCCTTGGGTAAAACAATCTGTCTCTGAAGCTCTGGAGCCTCCAAGAAGATTAGTTCGAATTTCTAATCAGTATATTATTAGTCGTAACTCATCTCAATGAGGTAGGTGCGTGTGTTTTTTATGTTACCGAGGTCGATGGAACTCAACTCAAATCTTCATACCAACTTTGAGGGAAATTGAAAATGGCTTCTCACAGAATCTAGATGATTCAAACTTGGAAATATTTTGGTTTTTGTTACTATAGGTATTCAATTCCGAATGTAGTAGGTATGTATGAATTATTTACCCATGAATGAAGCGTTGACAGGCAACAACTAACAGCCTGACAGAAATAAGGCAGGACAGTACGAGGCATTCAAGCATGAATTTCGCCTGTATTGTAGATATAAGGAACTAAGAGTATTTATACCACCGTGTAATGTGTCTGAACTCGGAGAAAGTGCAAACATTTGTCGTGCAGGGGGCAGTTAGCACTTCTTAATTGTCAGCTTGGTTTTGGTCCATTGTGCCAAAGATGTCGACAATGACAAAGGCGGTGGCATTTTATAAGCTACAATTAGATAAGTAGGTAGATAGCAGGTGTATATTACCTATGATTGTAACAACAACTACCTGCATATCGTTTATGTAAATAAAAATTGTTGATCCATTGTGGAACAACAGCAGAATTATGAAGTATTTCTGAAAAGTTAGCAGGTTAGTTCGAATTTCAAATTAGTAAATACTTTTTGGTATGATATGATGATATAATGTTATACTTATTCTGCCTTCGGAAGCAGTTTAGCGTAAAATCACTTCTTTCAGTCGCCATAAGGGATATTTTTGACACTTCATATGATCTACATGTCAATTAAATGATTCCAGTCAAATCCAATGACACCTAAGTTGTGGAAATCAAGGAGTTTTTAATAACTTTCATTAAAAGCCATATAAAATTAAAAAAACAAATTTAAAAAAAACTTTTTAGTTCATCGTAAATTGAAAATGGCTTCTTACAGTCGCCATTTTGAATATTTTGACATTTAATATAGCTATTTCATCTAGGCGAATCCAACAACACCTTATTTGTTAAAATCCGTCCAGCCGTTTAGGCTACAGCGACGGACAAATAATATTACAAACATACATACACCCTAAAAACATAACCCGACCGAAGAAGACACCGCTTGAAACGAGAACCCTTGAAAATTTTACTAGACTCGCCTATCTTCCGCCCGTTGCTTCGCTAGCATTAAAGTTATTTTTCTTTTCTTCGGGAACTTTTTTCTTTTTGGATGAAAGGTACCCTGTGTTTTCTGTAACCCTGACAACATTTATGCAAAATGAGCATCATTGATTAAAGGAATGGTTCGTGTAATATATATTACAGACGGTGTTCGCCAGTTCTATAAGCTTAAACTTGGCTTTGATACGCTCCCGCGTGTCTGCATCCCCGTCAGTACCTTGATGTAGTCAGACCAACGGCTGGGTGATCGTCCATAGGGTCTTCTTCACTACAAACAGTTTGTCATGATTGTCTATTGTGTTATCTGGTGATGTGAGCAATGGTAGCTTAGTTCTTGGTAGCAAATAGCGAGAGTCTAGTTTGATGTTCAGTTGATCGAGAATGGAATTTTAACTAAGTTAAACTAAATATAAAAAATCATGTTTCTAAATATATGTTTTATAACTTTTAGGGTTCCGTGCCCAAAGGGTAAAAACGGTACCCTATAACTAAGAGTCCACTGTCCGTCTATCTGTCTGTCACCAGGCTGTATCTCATGAACCGTGATGGCTAGACAGTTAAAATTTTCACAGATTATGTATTTCTGTTGCCACTATAACAACAAATACTAAAAACAGAATATAATTAATATTTAAGAGGGGCACCCATACAATGGTACGGAACCCTTCGTGCGTGAGTCCGACATGCACGTAGCCGGGTTTTATTTATATTTTTTAATAAAAAAAATAGCACCAACTTGGTGTACATCATTTAAAATGATAAGAAAATAACTCGTTATTATCAATGAAGTAAGTCTGTAAATCAAAGACCACAACTCGCCCTTTATACCATTGTATCTTCATACTTTTGATAAAAAAATCTAAACAGACATCAAAGAAAGATTACAGAGAAAGTAATTCTATAGAATTCGTAAAGCTAAAGAAACATCTGTGCGAAGGTTTCAAAGTTATGTTGAAATGATTCTAAAATACTCTTTATAGGTGTTTTTTTTTAACTCCCGACGTGGAAAGTAATGCCGTCAAATAGTCTTTGATTTATGTCAAATCAGTCACTCAATATTCGCCTAACTTGAGTAGTCCTGGGTGCCTAGTGCGAGTTTTTTTACCAGCTCGATCGCGTTTGCGTTTACGGAAATTTGTATGGAATTGAGTCAGTGCCACGCGTTTCTCACTAGATGGCGCTACTTCGATTCCATATCAATTTGCGTAAACGCAAACGCGATCGAGCTGGTAAAAAACTCGCACTAGGCACCCTGTTCTTTCTATAAAATGTATTATCTGTGTGCTGTAATACTTACTTCGAATGACGATACACCGGATTACTGGCTTTTACTCCTATCTGGGTTTTCTGAATATTTTTAGTAAAAGATGTTTCTTTATACGTTATAAGTTTTACATGCCTCAAGGAGAGGGTAATAGGGCACACAAATAATTTATTTGAACCAATGGCGGCTCGTTGCTACTTTATCGCGTAATGCATTTTCCCGTGATTGTTTTAAATTTGTGCAAGCGTAACAGACTTGTTTAATCGCGAACATTCTCAATTCAAGTCAAGTCATATTGACTTATTTAATTAAATGACTTATCAACGCTGGAATTTAATTTCTCAAAAGAATTAAACTCCCTTTTGTTTTTAGCCTGAACAGTGTATACCTCCCAAACGGATGAACCAATCTCCATTCGATCTTTTCGCTCATGAGCTGGTCATCTAAAACGCTTTTAGCCTTTGTTTTTGCCTTTGTAGCAAAATACCTAACATGGATGTCTAAAATGTAATATGCCTGATAAGTTAAATTCATTAATCTCATATTATAGATATATTATATATTATAGAGGTACTTGAAGATGGTACCAGCAAATGGCTCACCTAAAGATTAGTGGTAACCGTAACATATAACAAAGTATTGCGAAATTCTTATTACAATGTCGGCGCAATCAACTTGCGAGTCTGTATCATCGTCATGATAATTATCCTTTAACAGTCCACTGCTGGACATAGGCCTCCTCTAATAAACGCCATTTGCACTCTGTCCTCTGTCTTTCTGTAAGTATAAAATGCAAAGAATAATATTTACTTATCACTTGCGATCCTCTGCAAAAATCTCTCGAATAAACAGTAATCCCGATCACCGAATGAACAGACAGAATGTAATGCTACCAATATTTTGTATCTGTCAAATGCTAAGCCTTGGATTCAACTGTCTACTGGCTGATATGGGTATGACATAGAGCATAAAAAATCTGCGCAAATGCCCTAGAAAATATAATATATAGGTATTTTGTCATTCATATGAACTAGTGGGTAATTCTGTTGTCGGAGTTTTAAGGCCGCCTGAAAGCCATGGCTTAACGTCTGAAACATCTGGGAGTCCTCAAATCTTAATGCACTAAGCCGTGACCCATTCAAGTAGTGACTGACTATGTTGCTTACTCAAAATGATGTTGCTTAGGTAACCAAAAACCCGAAGTAAGCGCCACGTGCGCTGGTTGATGATGATGGACAAACATTCGGCTAAAATTCATTAGTAAATTGGAAGATCACATATATTAAGCAACAGACTAATACATTAGGCGGCTGACGTTTTTGTGAATTATGTATGCGGGTGTGGTATAAGCTACAGGATTTGGGAATTAGCTTATTTATAAAAAAATAATATATACAATAGAAAAGATAAAAAAAATCATATTAAAATGGACTGTTCATGTACCTACCGATGTACATCGATGGCGATGGGATGTAATGGGTTCCAACCTCTATCTTCGTAATCCAAGTCAACCTCACCTGCATGTGTAGTGCACCCTGCTAATTAACAAAGGAGGCTCTGGCGGTCCGCTGATCAGTAAAGCACATCTTAATATCGGCACAAAAACATTCCTTGACCGCCGTCGAGCAGCAGTGTCAACAGTGTGAGAAACTGTGTCCTGCGATATCCAACCCAATCAGCACGAAAATCATATCCCTTTTTATTAGAGGAGGCCCATGTCTAGCAGTGTAATGTTAAGACTATTTATTTTTTACATTGAAAAAGGCACCAACACCCTGAAAAACATAGAAAGAGTCGCAAAGGCGGTGGATGGAATAAACACAATATGATCTCATAATCAATATGATCATATTAAATGGTAACCATTACAAAGTATTGCAACGTAGGTCACACATATTTCGAAGGTATAGTCAAGGGATGAAGGTGAACCTTATGTACCTGTAATTTCACCGGCAACCACGCCCTTCAAACCGAAACACAGCCCTCTCAGTAGAATTAGACAGGGTAGTACTTTCCTGGACGAACATTTCCGAGTCAGTTCAGTATATGAAAATGAAGACCTATATTCACGGTTCATATGTCACAAACTTTTCCCTTTATTAGTAGAATTTACCATTTTGTAAGATATATTATTTTTAAAATAAAATAAATAAGGATATCTTATATATTATGTTTCCCGCTTTAGCTAGCAACTTAACCCATAAACATACGAATTAGGTACATTAACATACAATGAATTATAGATTGCTTATCTGTAAGTAAACAAGAAGCCTTAATTCTGATTGATGGGTCTAAAAGGCCCTGTAAACCTGGCAGTCTTTTACAGGGTACAGTGTCCCCTGTAAAGGTTGAGGGCTCATTGCATCAAATAAAGTCCTGAATGTACTACTCTTTGGTTAAAGTGACAATTAACTGGTCATACTAGTAATTTCTTAATGTCAGCTAGGTGAGCTTATTATAAAAACTTTGCTGAGCCATATAACCTAGTAACAGAATAATATATTCAATGCAAACAACAACACCAGCTTATAACAGTCCACAGGTTGAGATAGGCTTCCCAATTATGAAGGCTTCCCTATTATGAATGGGGATATGCCCATATTCCCTCTACGCTGGGCATGCTGCCCCTGGTGGTCAAGTCGTGACCGAGCGGAGCGTTATTTAGCCAAGATCATCTGCTAATAATACCGAAGTAAGCCTCGCCACGAGTGTTTAAACAACTTTAAACGCAACCAAAGCCACGGGTAAAAGCAAGTCAATTATAATTTCCATCACAGTACACAACAAAACCATCCCTCAGCCTCAAACTTAGTCTTTTGTAGCGAGAGACAATCTGCGCTTATCAAAACTCCTGTTTACAAGTTTGAAACTTGTCACGTCTTTGTACACTTGTTACAAATGAACTTGGGAGTCAAACTTGTTTATTTGTAACCAGAATTTAACTACAAATAGAAAATTTAAGACAATTAAACCTAGAACTGTTACGCATAATGCCTTTGAATCATGTTACGGTCGAGTTCTATGTTACTTCGAGTGAAAATTGGAATGAGACACAACAATTCAATGCGGTAGGTAGATAGATAGATAGAAAATTCTTTATTGCACAAGACAAAACAAGTATACTGGCGAACTTAATGCTAAGTAGCATTTTCTTCCAGATAACCTTTGTGTAGAATAGAGTGAGATTGGTAGTGCTTACAAATTTGCTATGCTAAGTAAAACAATAATTAGTTAACTCTACAAATAAATAAGAGACAAAAAATAAATAAATAAACAATAAATGTAATCAAATAAAGTTTTTGGTTAATAGAGCCAAGAAACTTCAACTCCTATACTCGATAAAGACAGCTACTCAACTGAATAATTAAGCTCCCCTAATATAGGGGGTTACTGGCCATAATCGCCACGCTCACAATGCCCCAAACCCGCATCGCCAGGCACAGCTTATAACACCGTTAACGCTGCGGCCCGCCAGTCAGAGAAAATTCTCTATCTGTGCCGGTGTTAGGCTGTGCTATGCCGCAATTAGCCGGTCGCCAAAGCCCCGTTTCTGATACAGCAGGGTTCACCCCGAGCACGTGAGGTTGACTTGGATTCCGATAATGGAACCCACGGCTTACACGGCTGCTGACCAAATATTTACTTATTTCTAACTTGTATCTATGATGTTCAATTAGCAATAGAATTGGTATCGGGAATTTAAAGATATATCGATCATTGCAAAACCTTCGTCTCGTTTCTTTTTAGTGCTAGACAAAAGTGGAAACGAGACACAATACCTATAAGCTTAAAAAAATAAGGCAAAGATTTCTGTACAAAGCGAGCGCTCCCATGTACTTTAGTTCTAAATAGTAGACCTAGTTCAAACGAACTCTATTACTTGTAAATTTTTAAACAGAGAAATGAGTTATTGTTACCTTAAAAAAATTAAGTTTATGTATCGTTATTATTTTTTTAAGTTAGATCACAGAACCCAGACCTCCTTACTGCTATAATTTTCACTTTATAATATTCTATCTGCAGTGTAAATGAAATTATATCTTGAAAAGGTGCTCCTAGCTGGTTCACCGCCACCGCAGTGACTGTACGCAGTTTTGAATATCACGAAGTAATATTGCTTCGACATAAACTAGTGCATCGTTTGATGGCGCAGTGTTTTGAAAAGGCACCGTGCCACAGCGCTCGTTGTGGAGTGACGCACTGTACACTATTGCACCAAAACATAGACGCACCGTTCGGAGAATCATTAGCGCCCTGCACACGTAAAGTTCGGACCGCGGGAAACAGCTTGCGCCATTCCAACTCGCACTCCGAAACGTACGTGTAAATGCGCGGAGCTGACAGTCAGATCTGGATTGTCGATGCGAAGGCAAATCTCACAGTTTTAACCACGCATCACGTCAGTGATGATCAGTCCCAGAGGCGCGATCCAATCTTTACGCGCCATTTGCACGACAGTTTGATCCGCAGTCCAAACCGTACAGATCGGACTGCAGTTGGGAACGCAGTCCCGATGCGCGGTCCGATCTTTACGTGTGTAGGGCGCTAATCAATTTTATTATCATGGCTGAATATGAGAGATTGCTTACTCAGATCAAATAAATGATCTTAGTATTTTAATTAATTAAAAGTATTTTAACTAGCCTTTACGTAGCATATCGTAGTTGGAAATGGGAACTAAAGCCCTAACGATAATATTGTACTGCATAAATCCATTATTACCTTGAATAAAATATGCAAGCTTATTACTGTTCCGTTTGCTGTTACAGTTTCTTTGATAGAATATGCATAAGGCGTCCGTTCGTGTTAGTAGAAAATATATGATAATTACTTTAGTTCTACTAGGGTCTTATAGAAGCGCTCACAAGGTAGATACTAATTCCCTAATTCATAATTGAACCCGCAACCTTCCGCTTCTCAAGCGGACTATCGCCCACTGCGCCACAGAGGTCTTCATATATCAAAAAGTTGACGATGTGTTAATCCAGCTTGCAATTAGTGAGCTGGATATTCCAAGTTTCATCCAGATCCGTTCAGCTATTCTGGCGTGATTGCGTAACAAACATCCATTTATCCATCCATCTTCAAAAACTGACACTTTTTATTATTAGTAAGATTATTCTGAGAGCTTTCGGAAAATTCTAAAATGATACCTACTCTGTCGCTATATTCCTTTCTCGAAGGCAAGCAAGCATCCGAAAATCATATTTACATCTTCATTACTCCGGACAACCTCATGAATATTCTATCAAGCCAGCAGTGTAACTGACAGCATACGTTAGCTTACATTTTGTATTAGAATCGCGTTAATTTTAAGGGAGCTTCAGAATAGGACTTTGACTACCATTTCCATATAACGCTGACTGACTTCCACCACCAAAATATATCACACGACCCGCCCTGGCTTCGCACGGGTGCAAGTTACTCATATAAGCCTTCCTCATGAATAACTCTACTTATTAAAAAACCGCATCAAAATCCGTTGCGTAGTTTTAAAGATTTACTTTTATAGAGACAGAAGGCGGGAAGCGACTTTGTTTTATACTATGTAGAGATAATGATAGTGATAGCGATGGTGATTTTGATAGTGATGCTACACATAGGCCTCCCCTGATAAGAGGGGGGATATATCCATAATCCCCACGCTGGGTATGCGGGTTGGGGGGGCACAGCTTCTCGCAGCCAAAGCTGCTATCCGTCGGTGGCCAAGTGATGATGTCAGAGCTCCGTTTATTAGTTAGCAAGATGCACCTCGGGCAGATGAGTTTGGCTTAGGCACCAATCCATATTTAGGAAATTTTAATATCTTTGATCCTTATAAGTTATATTACTATTTATTATATTATATTACCTATTAATATTTTAATGCTTTTTGTTGTCGTTCTTTTTACAGTGTGGAATAAACACGGACTTTAAATTGGTGTCTGTGACATTCAGTGTGTTTTGGGGACCAAATCAATCCTAAATCCATTGTGTCAAAGCTCAAATTGCATTAAAATACGTTCGGTGGTACCAAAGGCCTTAGCTTGTTCCTATTTTCCTTTGTTATTATATTATTTATTTTGTTTGTGTGCTCGTCGACTCAATTTGGTAGTTGAAACTCGGTTATTTCCCAGGGGACACAGGTAGATGTAAGAAAAATTGATTCTGCGGAAATTAACTTTGTTTCGTGTGTTTATCTTGTGATCTTGAAACATTGAATTGCGGCACCTAAGATCTAAAACCACTCTTTACTTTGTTTGTACCATGACAAAAATAAAAGTTTACTTGAAGTCACTTTTTCAAGAATTATTTTAATAATAATAATAATGCTGGACAATAACACATATAGCCCCAAAGCTTGAACCACATGGCTGATATATTACATTTTTTGTAAATACACAAACCTATCGGTCGCTGTTATTTTATTAAACATACATAGAAAACATCCAGACCCGCGACAAACATTTGCAGACCATACAAACATTTGTCTCGCCGCGGGAATCATACCCGCATCCTTCTGCGGTTCTGCGTCCACATGTTTACGAAACACAACTTTTGTATATAGGTATATAGATATGTTTTACGAAATGTTTATAGATAAAATAGCCATATTTACCAAATGGGATGTAGTCTTATTCTAAAACATATAACGGTATAATTCTCACGTAACGGAATGTCAATGGAAATACTGACAGTTTCTACCACTATTGAAGATCATCATGGTGTGCTTTCTTCGTAGGAACAGTGGCAAGCTCTGGTGTTGGAGTCATTTTAGGCCACCCGAAGGCCTCCGACATGGTTTAACGAATGAAAAAGCTGGCTTCAATATCTTTAAGGTGTTTTCGCACCAAGTTATAACAATGATTTATGGAAGTTATTTTAGTAAGTTTAAATTGACCTACGGGATATACGGGAAAGGTCGAAGGATTCTTCTAAGTTCGGTCAGGCTTGATTTTTTGGCCAAAGAACCCCAAAAACAGCTTCTTGGTTTTTATGATTATCATAAGACAATTTTTTTTAATTTTCATATGAACAAAGTTATAAGAAATTTTTATTCATTTTCCTGTCCATCAGCAAAAAATATTCCCATTTACATAACTATTTATTATTTAACTAGATTGCTCTATTGGTACTAAAATCTGATAAATGTGCTAAAAACGATGATGAAAACCAAAATGGCTATTCATTGGTTTGACAAACCAAATTGGATTTCGTCATCGTTCATCATTGGTCGTCGTCATCACTACGTGTATGTCACTGTCCCCATGTCTCAATGTCCCGCGTGTAAACCTATAATTAATAAACTGTAGTGTAACTAAAATAAACCAATGGGATATATTATTGTTCCGCTGAACTTGCTTGTTACAAATATAGCTCAAGGTTGCCCCAAACTTTAGGGTCCCACGCATCAAATTTTAACCCCCATCTCGATAATAGGGTAGATTCGGCAGAGATCAAAGGACAAACGGGATGGATTCCACAGATGCTTACCTAAGCATTCCTTTACAGGAAGTTTTATCATTTTCGCATTTTAAGCTCCTGCACCTGCTTAAGTCGTTTTAGTAATTAAAATGGTGAAATTCCCACGGTGGGTTAACGAGAGGTTTTCCGTCCTCCGTCTTTGGAACTGTAGCAAAACTTTGCCTGCCCGTGGTGCACCTGTATCTGTTTACTAATAGACGGGACTCTGGCAGCCGGCTGATTGCGGCCTTTAACAGTCATGTCGTTCCCAATACAAGCTCTGCTCAGTTTTGGGCTGGATGATGATATGGGAGCGGGGCGTCCACTAGTTTTCTAATATAATAACGTGCAATCAAGCATAGTAGGTCGTAGTGGGTGTCTTAGTTCTTATATAAAGGATACGCGTGCAAGCCCGGGGGAACGAGCCAGTTCTTCTCTTTTCCAAGTAAACCACAACTAACACTCTCGTTTACACAAGAGACGACGGACTAACTTAAATCGCTTTCAAACTGCTCAGTAAACTAAGTTGTGGACAGTCGGCGAATTAAAACGTTGTCACGAAGAATATAACACTTTGAAGGATATCTTGATGGTGTGGGTTCTATCATTAAACTCTATCATTAAAAACCTATAGAAAAAATGGAAGCTACCGGTGACTGAGTCCGCCAAAGAGGTTGTTTTCTTATACCATACCAATGCCCCCTGAAGAGCTTCCTCCGTTCAGAGATGTATTTAAAAACCTCAAAAAGCTCCACACTGCTGTTAAGATTGTTTACAAACATTAATAAATCTACTGACAAATGTTAGGAATTCTCATATTTTGTTATTAACTGTTAGATGTTTTGAGTACTCCTACAATAATGGAAAATGTTTACAAACATTTATAACATTTGAAAACATGGCATCGGCTCGCAGGTTTTGAATTTACGTTCCGAGGCGTCTACAAGAATATGGAATAAAATTTGCTAACTGGATTAGTGAGCTTTTATTTTTTTATCTAAATAAATAATGCACTCTCCGCATACCCAGCAGTCATCTGAATATACATTAACAAACGAATGACAAATGTTTTACATGTTACAATTTCTTAGTTAACAATTTTGTTTAGAAATATTTGGTTTTTTTTTTATTTATATTATGATATAGGATACCAAATGAAATCAAATTATTAAATAACTATTTATTAAAAAACAAATTGAATAAGTGGCTGTACGACATGGATTTCAATGACATTAATGAATTGTTTAGTTATATTAGGTAATTAATTTAGATTATTGCATGCTAGCATTATAGTGAGACATGACTGCAATATTTTTAAATAAGACCATCTTGATACCATGTTTGATGCAATAAATATATTTGAATGATTGAATGATGTTTTTTTTTGTAATCTTTTAAAAATGAAAATGCTTACTCACATTGTGATGAAAATTGTTCGTAGAAAATGTTTACTAATGTTGGTAAACATTTTTAAACAGCAGTGTGGCAGCACCATTATTGGTACTAAACGAACAGTCTAAGGTTGTTTTAAGTTCTTGAACGAAACAGGTCTGAGGAAACAGGTGTAGAGTTTAGAAACTTCAATCGTTTTAGTCACAGGTTTAGTATAGTAGTAAAGCGGATACGACAAAACTTGAAAGTATCTAAGCTTTATTTTCTAGAAATGTTCGCAAGGATTTTACTGTGTCCACTGTGTTTACTATTTGAAAGGCACATTGAGTGGTCCGGCTTTTCAGATATTAAGTAATTTTGCAAAGTCTAAGAACTCCGCTATTAGAGTTGACTATCTTTATAAATATAAAAAAAAACAATGGCCATGCGTGTGTTTCGCAAAGGCTACATACGCACTGACAGCTGGCTTGCTTAGTACCTGGAGCCTAGCATAAAATTGTAACAGCAATTGTATTTGGCCAGAACTGTGTATTTTCAATGTTGAACTAAGTAGTAATAATTTATGTTTTTTTCTACTTGGTTATCGTCACGGCAAGTCATTGTTTTTGTGAAAAAATTGGAGATTTCGTATGTAGCTTAAAACTTTTTGAACTATTTGAAATTTGTTGTTTTCTTCACCTTGAATCAGGGTAGTTTATGAAAAAGAAAATAAAGAAAAACGCAAAGTTACAGCACGAAATTTGTAATTTTGTTTTGGCTACATCATGATTACAAATCAATTGGTGGTGTTATTTATGTGTAATAAAATGCTGAGTAAAATTTAATTAACAGTCGACACACGAGCAATACAAATTTCCATTGATATATAGTGTTAAAAATAGGTTAGCCAAAGTGGGAATCACACACGCTGTGATCTATCATACCTGTGATAGTGACAGCGACGTTCAATAATATCCAATTGCGATGCACGATGCTAACAGGTGGTACAAAGTTCACAGGATCATCCAGTTATCATATTAAAATAAGAAGTATAAATTCAAAATGTATAAACCCCAAGCATAAAAGCCTCATATTTAATCATTTAAACAATATCATAGTTTGTACTGTACAACTGTTTAAAGAATATAAAGAACTAGCGGTCCGCCCCGACTTCGCACGGGTAGTTAATAAAAAAAAATAACTTTTTACACACATACATACACCCTTTATTTCTTGATAATAAGTATTGACTTCCCTTCCGTATCCCCGTAACGCTTATTTCATCGCTTTGCTGCCTAGCTAGCCGAGCGGGGTAAGCAGTGACATTTTTTCAAAAACTTACTTTTTTAAACACGTGATATTTTTTGAATGGAATGTCCGAATTGAATGATTTAAAAAGTTATATAAAGTTATTGAAACAGTTTTGAATATAAAGTAATTTATTTTGATAAGGATTAATACCGAGTGACAAATAAAAAGCCTTTTACAGTGCCGGCAGTTCAATTAATTTTTTAAAATAAATTAACACTTATTGTGACATAACTATAATAGCTAGACATATGCTGTCGCGACACTTTTTGTAGATTATGATGTGTTCTAAATAGTCGTAGTACATTATTTTGTTTTACACCTCAGGTTTCATTATTTAAATTTTAGTAAGGAACCCTTTTTTTTTTAAATATAATATAGCCTATAACACCCGGGGATAGTGTAGCTACCATTTTTTAAATCGGTCCAGTAGTTTCGGAGCCTACAACTGCAATGCACAATGCAAACAAACAAACAAACAAACAATTAAATCTTTCCTCTTTATAATATTAGTGTAGATAAAGGAAAGAAATATTTTTTGAGTAGTTTGATGAAGTCAAGTATGAAGAATACAGCGTTGACTGTGTTTTGAAAATATCAATATACTTTACGTTGTATCGTAATCTCTGTACTTACATTTGCAATTTGTATAATAATGTATCATAGGTATGTATTGTAACTATTAAATAACTATAAGATGTAAATTCGCAATAGCACCAGTTCAAACCTTAGTGGTTTTTAGATGCTATCCTAAACTGATAATAATGTAAAAAATGGTTTATATGATAGTATAATAAATAAAAATAAAAACTTTTAGTACGTCTAGGGGAGACGTGATGAATATATCAGGAGCTGAGGAAGAAAATAATTACTTACATTATATTTACTTACCAACACTAAAAACTCAGAAATGTTGTCAGTTCCAGTCGCCATCTGCCCGTCTTCATCATCAGTTCTACTTCACCAAATGGTGCTTGGGTATGTTTAATAGTGACTCGAGCGCAAATGCACTACGAGTAACTGTAAAACATACTCAAATCACTATAGGTGCCTATAATATTTTAATTGTTCTCTAGATTTCTCCAGGATCCATCATCAGATCTTGATCTGATGACAAAGGGACCACTTAGGAAGTATGGCCTTTCAAACAATAAAATAGTTTTCCAAAACGGTCCAGCTGTTTTCGACCAAGTCGGGGAACATTCATAGAAAGTAAAAAAGATTCTGACGAATTGAGAACCTCTTCCGTTTTTTAAGTCTATTAGCCGGGGATACACATGTCCGTAGCTTGCAGACTAGTATACCAGCTCCTTGCACGTGCCAGCTACTGTCATGTGTATACGCTAACTGGCATGCCTGTAACCGGCATACATGTAGCTAGCACAACATTTTATTTACTTGCATGCCCGTTGAGGTAGGGATCGCGGGCGGTTGCCAAAGTGGCACGTGAACAGACGCGACAACTACGGTCATACCAGTAGCTAACTAATTGTTGACGGAGGTGCACGTTTTTTGTTTCGCGCAAGAACCAGTGACTCTCATGAACTTTCCTGTGTATACGCGATGGGACATGTACGAGTAACTGCCAGTAAATCGGGAAAGTAGCTGGCATAAAAGTTACGGGCATGTACAAGTAACTGGCACACTGCGGATATATTTGCGAGTAATACTGGCATGCAAGTTGTGTCCTTGCATGCCAGTATTACTTGCTACTACTTTCCCGATTTACTGGCATGTGTATCCCCGGCTATTATGAAACAGACAAACACGCAGCCTTGCGACATGTTTCTCTTAAGAACACCGCAGAAAGCAACAACATGAGCGTTTTCCCTTAATCACTTGAGAGGTCCTAATCCCGATAAGTGCGGGTCACATTGAATGTGCTCACAGCTAGGCTGGGCCTTGTAGATATGGTACCTATTGATTTGTTAATACTTTACTATCTACTAATAGTAAAACTACAGTGAAACCATTTTTTTTAAATTTTTTCAGCAAATAGCTTACTTTAAAAAATTACGCGCTCTCTTTTGAAATATTATTTATTTTGACTATACAAAAGTATTTATTTTTTCAAGTTTCTGGTAAAACCGGTATCTATTTAATTTTGTATATTTCATTATTTTTTTTCATATATTTACTTTTTTGTAGAAGTGTTTGTTTTTTTTACATAACTATCACATTTATGCGACATTTGATTAAAATTATATTATTTAAAATTGAAATGTCTTGAGAATTCTTTACTATTTACTGTTCCTGAAGTTACCACACCTACCCCCATTCCACCTTTATTCAAAATGTTAATCCTTCTATCCCCAGTACACATTGAATATTGTGTGGATCATAAATTTCCAAGAAATACCATTGACCTCACACAAGCAATGCCGCGGGGCAATGACAGTACATTTGACCCTTAGATTAGCCCCGACCGCGACCCTAAACTTCTCTAATTAAGGGCCGAACCCCACAAGTGCCTCTTGTACCCATAATAATATGAATACAGAGTATAGATTACAGGGTAAACAAGACTAGTGAATCGTATGACTTTGTTTATCGTTTTCTAAAAACATTCCAAAACATTCAACTCTGATTGAATCTGCGACCTTCCGATCAATATACTGTGCTAGTGTATCACAGTAAGGTAGGGGTGTAACGGGTTCCAACCTCCATCTTTGCAATCCAAGCCTCACCTGCGTGTTACATCCTATTAACCAACAAACGGGGCTTTGACGGCCGGCAGTTGCAGCAAAGCACAGCCTAAAACTAGCAAGAAGAAAGCAAGAAGCTGTGCCCTGTGATCCCCGACCCGCATGCTCCGTGTAGGGATTATTGTGAGCCTATCCTCTTCTATAATGGGAGGCCTTTATCCGGCAGTGACTGATATAGGCTTATGTGGTGTGGTAAGCTACAGTAGCGCAGTTCGTTGCGCGTCCTGGTTAGGTTCCGTTCCCGGCTGAGTCGAATTTTTTGTAATAAATAAAATCTTGTTTTTTTTTCTTATCCTATCTTTGTTTATTGTTCCTTACAAGCTCAGAGAAGGTGGAGTTTGAGTCTCTCGGGCCTAAAGACCTTCTTCACTGCATGCGCAATAAAGAACCATTCTCAATATCCTGTTACTTATTAAAAAATGTTGTTTCACGTAAATGTAATTTTGATATTGCTATACAAGACAGACGTAAGCCTTGGTTTCATAAAAAGCGGCAGGCGCCTAGTTACTGCAATAATTTTAATTTTAATGGCCGTAATTTTCAGGCGAAAACACTATACGCTCTGAACGCTTTACAGCAATCGCTATTTTTTGCTAAAATTGCTTAGAAAAGTAGCCCCATACACAGGGACACAACATACTCTACCTTTGTATGGGGCTACTTTTCTAGGGCTTTTCGTCTAATTTAAAACTGTTTGCCCCTACTAAACGTTACTTCTCTAACGTATACCCCAAACTAATATTGGTGGGGCACTAAATTTACGTAAACGATCTAATATGAGATGGGGTGTAAGGAGCCAACTTCACCATAGTACAGCCTAACACAGCAGTGGACAGTCATGCCGGGGTTGTTGTTAGCTGAATGCCCCTCCAGGCCTCCATTGAATGTAATTCCGCTAACTTACTCTCCCTAGCGTGAATTTAGTGATGGGGCATATTGCATGGTAAAAAATGCATACACATATCAGACATCATCAACTATTATTATAAAAAAAAAATAATATATATATTTTTTTAATATACGTTTTATTCTAATTCATTGATTGCTACCATACAATATGATCCTTCATCCACAATTGTGATCTAAATTTCTTAGAAAAGCGCGCTTTAAGCCAAGGCATTAAACTAAAGTAATTATTAACTCGACGACTGAAGCGAGGATTAGCAAGTTGGGGGGTCGTTTATTTGTGTTTCAGATTTTAATTGAAGTTTGTATGTCTTTTGCATTTCCATTAGACGGTAATTTTTGCAAGGTTTTTATAGTATCCGACACGATATCATTCACACGGTGAATCGCGAAAACAACTTTCGCTTTGAATCGGTGTAGGCCTTGTGTGAGTGCAAAGACATCACAGCCTAGTTTTTTTTGTGAAATCCTTTTTTTTCATACTTAATATGGGAAGCTGAATAACGAGGTAGGTACGCACACACGCCTAAACCGCTGCACCTAGAGTCTTGAATTTGTGCACATACCTTCCATTATAGGATAGATTTTTAGAAATGTGACACCCTAATCATTAGGGTTGAATAAGTATTTATTTCTATTTAATGATGTTTACATTGAAAATTAAGGACTTTCCATACACAACTTCATACGTTTTTTCTTCCCTTTGCGAGTGGAATTATCAAATACTTCAAGACACAAAATTGGAAGATCCTAAGTTCGAAACTGACAGACTTTTATATAAGGTTTCACCGCTTATTTTATCCCATGATAATTCCACTCGCAAAGGGTGAAAAAGAGTATGAAGTTGTGTATGGAAAGTCCTTAATTTTCAATGTTAACATCATTAAATAGAAAGAACTACGCGAACAAAGTCGCGGATAATTGCTAGTATTATTTATTAAAATTCATTAGTAATATCCATTCACGTGGAGTACAAGAATAAAAAATAGCATAAAACCTCTGATCAAGAACAATTTAGATATGTGGAAAATTTTACCTCAATCCATTCAGTAGTTTTGGCTAGAAGGACGAATCTTCACATTTCACAAACTTCCACCTTTTTATAAATAGTAGGTTAAGATATCGGGACTAAAAATGTCGTTAGATTTAATAACTTGAATTTTTAATATTTAACTTAAAATTGCTCGTTAGAAACACAACAGCACCTTATTCAGTCCACTGATGCCAATCTCCACGCTAGGCATGTAGGTTGGGGATCGCGGGGCACAGCTAGTTACACCGACGCTGCTGCCTGTTGACAGCCAGAAAACGAAAACGAAAACGAAAACGAAAACGAAAATGAAAACGAAAACGAAAACGAAAACGAAAACGAAAACGAAAACGAAAACGAAAACGAAAACGAAAACGAAAACGAAAACGAAAACGAAAACGAAAACGAAAACGAAAACGAAAACGAAAACGAAAACGAAAACGAAAACGAAAACGAAAACGAAAACGAAAACGAAAACGAAAACGAAAACGAAAACGAAAACGAAAACGAAAACGAAAACGAAAACGAAAACGAAAACGAAAACGAAAACGAAAACGAAAACGAAAACGAAAACGAAAACGAAAACGAAAACGAAAACGAAAACGAAAACGAAAACGAAAACGAAAACGAAAACGAAAACGAAAACGAAAACGAAAACGAAAACGAAAACGAAAACGAAAACGAAAACGAAAACGAAAACGAAAACGAAAACGAAAACGAAAACGAAAACGAAAACGAAAACGAAAACGAAAACGAAAACGAAAACGAAAACGAAAACGAAAACGAAAACGAAAACGAAAACGAAAACGAAAACGAAAACGAAAACGAAAACGAAAACGAAAACGAAAACGAAAACGAAAACGAAAACGAAAACGAAAACGAAAACGAAAACGAAAACGAAAACGAAAACGAAAACGAAAACGAAAACGAAAACGAAAACGAAAACGAAAACGAAAACGAAAACGAAAACGAAAACGAAAACGAAAACGAAAACGAAAACGAAAACGAAAACGAAAACGAAAACGAAAACGAAAACGAAAAAAACACGCTTGCACGCATGCGTAGTTCGCGCACTAGCTCTGTCTCTCTTACTCGCATGCAAAGGATGCGGAAAGAAATTAATTAATCCTGGCGAATCTAATTAGGATAATCGGATATTTTTATCGGATTATTGCATTGTCATCGACCTTTGACAGGTGTGCAAAGTTTGAATCAAATCTGATCGTTCAAAGTAGGGCAAAATCGAGCTCAAAGGAGTCGGTTACATACATACATACAGGTGAAACTAATAAAAGCGTGTTAAATGTATATATGTATACATACACACACATATACCTATATATATGTATGTATATATGTATATAAGATGTGCGGAGTTACCAGGCGTGACCAAAGCCGAGATGAGTAGGTGCGAGGCAGCCTGGGAGTTCGTGATATCGCCGATAAGCTGAAGAGAGTGAACTGAGATGGTATGGGCACGTCAAGAGACGTCCACTTCAATATGTTGGCAACCAGGTAAGGAACTGTCCGTCTCCGGTATAAGATCTGAGGGGGACCTAAGAGAACTTGGACAGAGGTGTTGCTTAGAGACATGGTGGTATGCCATGCCATGACGTCGAAGATAGAACGAAGTGGAAGAAAAGTTGTAGGAAAGCTGATCCTATAATCCATGTGGCATATATAGCCAAGAGAGAGAGGTGTTAGGCTGCTCTTTGCCGTAGTCAGCCAGCCGCCAGAGAAGAAAGTGCTCGTAAATTTTACCTATAATAATTGCTGATACCCTAGCGTATAATTTAAATCCCATGTTCTACAAAGCCTAGACCACTACAAGTGTATCAATTTCAAACGATATCCATCTCTATGTCCAACAATACGTTGATGGAGCATTCACTAATGATCGCACAGAGCTTAGAAGCAGCTAACACTCAAATAGAGGCGAAAATTAAAGATGTTATATGTCAAACCGCATTATAATAATGGGATTATAGAATATAGAGGATAACAGAGTAGGATTTATGTTAATGTCATAATCATAATCTTTATTTCTCTTTAGACATATTACATGTGCTTAGATACGTCAGACAAATATATAGCAAAATAGAATACAAAATTATTCACTACTTAAATTTAAAACATTATTTATATGTATAAAGAATAAGCTTAATGCTTCGTTACACTGTATAAAATCTATTCCTTTGAATAGACGATTAAAATAATAACATTTTAAATAATAATCGACTAACATTTATCATTATCACAAAATATATATTTATCAGCCAGGGCCTCGTCAATTTTTGTAATAGCTCTTGTTTAATAATATTTTTTTTAAATTTATTTTTATGTCAAAGATAATAAAACTTTTCAGTAATTTCTTATTACATCCTATTATTTCGGAATGCACCTTCTAACCTCCATCTTCGGAACCAAAGTCGACTTCACTTGCCCGTAGAGTACACTGTTAGCTTACAAATGGGGCTCTGGCGGCTGGCTGAATACGGAATAGCACAGCCTTACACCCTTACACAGCTACATCCACTGGCCACCGGCGGGTAGCAGCGTTGGCTGCGAGTATAAATATGTGCTCTGCGATCCCCAACCCGCATGCGAAGCGTGGGGATTATGTGCATATTTGTTCTTATTACGGGCGTACTATGTCCAGTAATAGTCAAATATAGCCTGGTGTTGGTGTTGTAGAACATGTCTTAAGCCTAGTTTACACCAGGCCATCGCTGGCTTGGTATTGACCTTGTGAAAACAGTTTTTTAAGCCAAGCCAGCGCTGCTGCCAACGCTGGCGAGAATAGAGCGCCCGTCCATTGACTTTGCCGCGAATTCATTATTTTTTAACTTCAAATGTGTGCACACCCGAAGCAAAATCTGTGAATGAATGGCTTTGTCTGCAGGACTGACGCCAGCGTTACTGGCTTCGTATAAATTCTGCTTTATACTAAAACATATAAATAATGTTATTGGCAAAAATAATGAAATATACCATTTGCCATCACACAAAAAAAACCTAAATTTGTAGATTTTCATCGTTTAGAATTAATGTAAGTTCATGAAATACGGATAAATAATAATTGACACTACGTACAAATAAGAGTAAAAATTAAAAACCCCATAAAATAAAAAACCTAATTTTTCTATTACAAACTTTAGCATTGTTCATGACACTAAGACGTAAACACTCCGTAAACAGCCACTCACCGTCGCTCGCGTCTTGGGCGTAAACAGCGTGTTTCCGCATTACACCGCGTCTACGGCAAGCAATTTATTTTCACGCTCTATGATCATACAGGATTTTTTCTAGCGATAATGAGGTCGTGTGTTACCCCTTTGATGTTGGATTTAGGACTTTTCAAGACTTTTGTGTCTGTAATTGCATCGGTGATGCTGAATAGGCTTTTTTTGTAACGAAGTGATAAATGTAAAACCGTGGTGGCTCAGTGGGATGTACCGTACCTTACGAACCGTACGAACTGGAGCTCGTCGATTCAATCTGGATCTTAAATTATCTTAAATCTTAGCACGGCATCAATGGATTATGCGGTTTTGAAATATTATAATCACAAAATTTGTAAAATATGTGTCTTGAAATTAAACATTTGAAAGCTTTTGTCTTCCAATAAATTGATAGCCTCTGTGGCGCAGTCGGCGAAGGTCCACCTGCGACGCAGAAGGTTGCGTGTTCGATTTCCGCTGCGGGACAATGTTTGCATGTTCTGCAGATATTTGTCTTGAGTCTGGGTGTTCTCTTTGTATGTTATGTACCTATGTATTTACAAAAAAATATACATATCGTGGTTCCCATAATACATGCTCGGCTTAGTTTGAGGCTACATGATGCTGTGTGATTAAGGCCCGTATTATTTATGTATTATTTATTTATAAATTAGGTGTGAGCTCTTAGTGGAGGGCTCGTCCGGGGAAGTACACCACTATGCCTATTTCTGCCGTGAAGCAGCACCATTCAAACCGAAAAACAGTAGACGTATACCAGTATACCAATTTCTGGTTTGTTTCGTTTTGAAGGGTGTGTGTGCCAGTGACTGCATGCCTGAAGTTGAGAGACGTAGAGCGTTTCATATTGGGCATGTTCCAAACCCAAATATACCAAATGTATCATCAGACTTTTTCCATTCATGAGTATTTTAACAATTGAGATAAATAACAAGAGATGCATACCTCCTTAACAAGTGTCAAAATATAGTAACCACTTATTGATGGCGAAGACTTAGCTTTGAAACGAATTATCATTTTGAAGTAAATATATATTTATCTCTTTTATTAAAACGGGATTGCTTCGAGAATGGCAGTTGATTTTGTAGAGATAGCTATAATGCTTGAAATAAAAAGCTCGATGTTGCCTGATCTCGATTTTTTTTCCCGAAAATATAAGTGATTTTTTTATGGGATACTAGCTTCCGCCTGTAGCTTCACTCGCGTGGTACCCCGATAAAAAGTCACCATGTGTTAATCCATAAACCATAAACTACTATGTATATTTCAAGTTTCATCCAAATGCGCTCTGTAGTTTTTGCGTGAAAGAGTAACAAACATCACAAACTTTAGCATTTATAATATTAGTAGGAAGTAATATTTAAATACAAAAAAGTATATAGTTTTTTCTTTGAACCTGCCTTAAGTTTTCATAGAGTACAAATTGTCACCAGTTAATTAAAACCATATAGCTCAAAGGAGAATTGTTTAAGAAAATAACTGCTTGTTATGACTTTGTGATATTATCATTAATCATATTAGTGGATCGATCGTATACTTTGATTGTTGAAATAAAACAACAGTGTTTTAGTTTGTGCCAATATTATAATAAGAGTAAAATCGTAATATCACTCAACCACAGCATGTAACATCAAATGTCTCCTGGTCTTCCTTTTTTTGTGAGTTAATAATTTGATTTCATGGATGATGGCATTTATCAATAGAAGTCAGTGATCTATTTGAAGTGATCTTAAATATTCTCCTTCGTGTCTATCTATTGATTTTTTCCTAAAATCACAGCAAATATTAAAGAAAATTTTGTTAAATATTTCATGCCATGTAATGTTGCCAGAAAAAATGTGCAGTTTTCCCAATTTTTGTGGGAGATTTTGATAAGGAATAAAATATTTGTTAACCTCTTAATTAGATAAAAAAAATCACAATGTATGTATTGTGATATTTTTTAATATTTGCTGTGAAAATTTTCTTTTTCTTTTGAAAATTTTCTTTAATATTTTCTGTGATTTTAGGAAAAAATCAATAGATATACTCGAAAAAAGTAAGTCCGCGTGATTCTTTACGCAATTGAGTTCAAGAAATGCACTTTTTCATAACATTATTTGCCTATTTCGTAGAAGTGAGACCTGAGCCTACACGCATTATGGCCGATACTTCACATTTAGTTACGATAGTAACAATATTATATCAAAGATGTTAACCCTTGAAGCGTCGTGACACTTTTGAATATAATATCTCAAGATCTTAAAAACAAAAATGTTTTTAAAATCTGAAACTGGATTAAAAAATCTAGGTAACCTCAAGCATTTTTTTTATATGAACTTTTTTACCTTCCAACGTTTCCAAACAAAGGCATATTTTTTTGTTTTCCTCAAATTGAATTGTCGAGGGCGGAACACAATCGCCCAAAAGTGGCCTGAGAGGCTCTAACTGTCAATATAATAAGAGTACCCTCATCAATGAGATATAGGATTTTGACAGGTTAAAATTTCCGAATTTCGTTTTCACTTTCGCCGTGGAATAGATAATAATTACATTGGTTTTTGGATCACTCCATTCATTCATTGATTAATGGGGATTTTTGTTTCAATATACCCCATTTTGTGCTACGACGTAGAACACGCTACGGCGTAGAAGAGGTATCATCATTTGAAAATACGTCAAAATAGGAAAGGTAGTGTACTCTTATTAACATAAATATACAGAACAACTTGAACAATAACAATAATAAATTGAAAAAGAAAGTACAGAAATTGAAAATAAAAAATGGTAAATTACAAGAAAACTGAATTACTTTTTTTTGTTAAGTCAGCTTATTACATAAAAATATACATTAATTTATTGCTGCTAACTAGTAGACCGTGCCATTTGCTTTTTTAATATCAAAATAATTAAATAAAAAAATAATTCTGTACACAATCACACAGCATCATGTAGCCCCAAATTAAGTAGAATATTTTGAGATCCACATGACTGATATACTACTTATATAAGCTCGTTTTTTGTAACTACATACATATTCTACAGAGAAAACACCCAGATCCGAGACAAATATATGCAAAACATATCAACATTTGTCTCGAGGCCAGAATCGAACCCAAAATCTTCTACGTCCTAGGCGGGCCTTCGCCCACTGCGCCACAGAGGTTGTCATTTTCTAATGTGATCTAACAGAAGTGGCGCACAACTTTGCACGTCATATTGTAAATCGGGACAGACGAACGGATTTCACAAATAATTTTGGTTGAGGTAAAATATGTGGTTCTCAATTCGACGGAAACTTTTTTTTATTTTTTGACTTTTTTATGTATATTCACCCATATGTCCTTCAATTGTAAACCGATTTTCAACATTCTTTTTTTTTTAAAGAGTATACTTTACAAGTGGTCCCATAAGTTTATTCCTGTGGGATTGGTACTTTCCCGAAAAATCTAAAAACCTCATCCTCACTTGTGATTTTCGCCCTATGTTCACCAATATCTCCGTCAATTGTAAACCGATTTCAAAATTCTTTTTTGTTTGAAAGAATATACTTCGCATGTGCTGTTGTATAAATTTTATCCCTAAGAGATTAATACTTTTCTCGCAAAACTCAAAAACCTTCATCCTCACTTGTAATTTTCGCCATGATTCGTCACTCACGCGGGCGGTACCTTTAGTTGGTCTGCACATGGTGCTAGTTTAATTAAAAATAACAGTATTATCTAGTTACACTAAAAATGAAGAAATAAATAAACTTAAAAAAAATTAACAGACATAAAAAAAACACTTCTTACTTCTTGCCCTACAAAGCGAAAATATAACTTTATTAGATATTTGATTCAAAAAAGAATATAGGTGCCTACTCATTTGTGTGAAGTCGGTGCCATTTGGATAGGTTTGATAGGCTACATACTTCCGCTCCCACCACACCACATCACAGCACCCAACGCCAACGCGTTCGTGAATGTTCGAGCGTAGACGGGGCTGGGGGCCTCTACCTACGATGGTTGGTACTGCACTGACTTCACACAGATGAGTTGGTACCTATTTTCTTCTTTGAATTAGATTTCTAATAAAGTATATTTTTCGCTTTTTAGGGCAAGAAAAAAGAAGTGTTTTTTTTAAGTCGGGTTTTTTTTATAGTAGTACAGCTGGGGTTGTGAGATAGTGTCCAGTATTATTTATTAATTCATATTTATTATATAGTTCTCTCATAGGTACCAGAGTTGGTCACTAACTCATACGAAGAAGAAAAATAGGTACCGCCTGCTGCTTTGCTCGCGTCCAATTTTGCCTTATTTCGACTTTGTTTCAACTGAAAATGCCTTTTTCCCTAAACCCTTATTTTTCTACCCGATATTTCTTTATTAAAACACCGGAGGGCACACTTAATTTCACTTAATTAGCCAATCTGCGCTTTATCGTTTTCTGATCCCAGAATTACTGACCCTTGTTTTACGTCTAGCTTTTGGCCGTGGCTTCGCTTGCGCGGTACGTAGATGAAAACAGTCTGTTTGTACTCATGTTGTAGAAATAGTTCAGAGAATTAGCAAGCTATAGTGGCAGTGAGCTGGCCATATCTGCCGTAGAACCTGAATAACTGTCGGGGAAAACGAGAATGCCCTCCGGCCAGGAGAAGTGATGATCTGCAAAAGGGTGCTGAATGCATCGTGCTCTGGATAGGATGCAGTGGAGCTTATTAGTTGAGGCATATGTCCAGCAGTGGACTGCTACAGGCTGATGATGATTATGATGTACAGCATCAAAATTGTCTAATCTCAAAACAAAAACACGCACGCACAGTTTTGCTTGCATCAACTATTCCTTCATTTGGAATTTATTCAAACAACGGCTAAAACCAGTTTTATAGAACGAATAGGACGAAGCTACTTATCGACTACGTAGTGGTATAGGTAAGTATCTTAGACATAGTATGTCTAAGATACTTACTATTCATAGTTATTGGACGAGCACTTATACAACATACCTATTTGTTCTCTTCTAATGTAGGTAAGTGATACGTAATGTCTTTTTTGTTACATTTTTAAACATATACTTATAGAAGAAAATATTAAGAGCATAAACCTATTATACTTTGGCTACACTTCCGACATCCAGTTTTAAAAAGGATTTTATTCAAAATCTAAAAACTTTTGAACGATTAAATATCGGGGAATATACATACATAGAGATTAAATCGATAAACATTGAGGTCCCCCTTTATCCTACTACCCATGATCCATCCCTCCAGTTATACCGCATATACCAACTGTTACTAATGTTTTTGAAAAAAGTAGCTTTAATTATATTTTTTATAGAGTAGATAGGTACATACAAACATACAGTATTATTTTTAAATTGATGATTCGTATAGAATGGATAGAGAAACAATCATGTAAGTAAATGAACCTGTATCTTATTTCAAAAGGCTTTACCGGACCCTTACAGCCTTATTTACTTACAAAGATACATAAATTGGATCCGCTGAGAAATGTCTGTTTTTTCTTTTTTATACATACTATTAGTACTCTTACAACTTGTCTTATTTTTTTAAAAAGGATTTATTCATTTGTTCGTATGACAACAACACCACCAGCCTATATCAGTCTACTGCTGGACATTTGTCTCCACTAATAAAAAAGGAACCCCTAAAACCCACGTTGGACATGCGGGTTGGAGATCGCAGGGCACAGTCAACACCGGTACCGCTGCTACCCGTCTGCAGCCAGGGAATTTAGCTTCCTCTGTGGTAGACTGTGCTAACTGCTATGCCGCAACTAGGCGGCCGCCAGAGTCCCATGTGTTAGTTAGCAGGGTGCACCCCGGGCCGGTGACCCCTTTTCATTTAAACTAAAAGTAGAAGTCAGCTCTGAAGCTCATAAAAAAGTAAAATCACTGCCCAATAGAAGGGCAATGCGTGAGAATTTGTATCAGAACCGCTGTCACCGGTCATTTCCTCCATATACTTCGCTTACACGCAATCAACAATATAGGTATACCTAAATACGCGCAAAATTCACACATGAAAATCACAAACCACGAACGCGGTGCGGCCATTGGTTCTCACACAAAAACAGAACCTGTACAAAATTCACTCACGCACATTAAAAAAACTCATTGGCAAAATTGTTATGAAAATTCTACATTGAGGGCTCGTAATGGCAAGCGCTCTGAGGGCATGTCTACCCTTATGGAAACCCATACACGCCATAGGCTCGACAGACGAAAGTGTTTATGTGAACACGCTCTTAAGTATCCCTTGATCGGGCTATCTCAAGTGCTCGAGATCCCTTTCGTAGCTCGAAACAAAAGGGACTTAAATTAATGCTCAATGAAGAAAAACACGGGCTGTGTTTGCAAGACCCTTGGGTTGTAACGAGCTTGGTACACTTCGGGACATGGAAAGGTGAATGCAGATTAAAATAACTGATACTAGCCTTCCGGCCGCGGCTTTGCTCGGTACTCGAAATGCAGCCTATATTAATTACAACCTATATTATTTCAAGTCGCAAAATAGACATATTGAAGTTTCATTCATATTCGTCAGCTTTAAATACAGGGGGAACACAGATATAAATACATAAACCGATAGACAAATGTATAAGTATGACCTGCATATAATAGTCTCGAGTCTGGGTGTTTTGTTATTATAATAGATTACAATAACTCGACCACAACACAGTGACATAACGAATTCGCAAAGAGAAGATAAAAAACAAAATGGGCACAAAAGAACAGATACTTTATGTAGCACAAGCATGAAAATAATAAATAGTCACCTATTGGTAGTGAATCTGCTGCGTACCAGATGCAGCCAAACAGGCCCAATCTCTGTTTTCTGTTCAACACCATTAATATTTTTTCAATGTATTCAGATTACAGAATAATATCACAGGCGTTATACATAAAAAAGCTTAATTAACAATATGTCACACAAATGGGTAGGTACTTACATCTTAATAAATAAAAAATCTTACAAAATATAGTGTAGGTACAAATGTACATACCATCTGGATAATCATGTAGGTAGGTATGCAAGGAAGATTATAGGAGATAAAAATAGGTATATAAATCTACTAAGTATATAAATAAGTAGGTAATAACTACAAACCTGCTCTGCTCAGTGATATATTATGATAATGATGACGCATGTACGTTATTTTGCAAGCAAGTGTACTTTGCCTTGTTAAGGTACAGTGCAAAGTGACAATTTGAGACAAGTAGCAAATGTGAGTGGAGTTACACTAGCTTGGAAAAATGGATAGGTTAAGTTAAGTTGTACCTTATTAGAAACGCATAGAAGCGAATTTTCTTTAAAGCTTCCTTTCGTTCAATCTTTTTATTCCGACAGATGCAAAAGATCTACCGCGGCGGGAATCGAATTTAGTCTTTTAGTACTGAATTCAAATGGCTAACACGTTTTTATATTTCAATACAAAATACTTAGTTTTCATGCCGCAAGTTGATGGAGTTTGCATCGTAGGGCACATTCTAAACATGCGTTACCTACAATACAATACTTAATTATAGATCATGGTTAACATCGGGTGGGTCATGTCCTGGTTCCATCTTCATGTTTTATAAAAAAAAACACAGCTTGCGGTCTTATACTATCTCACATCGCAGTCATCATCATTTGTGTCAGGGGTATGGCTTTAGCCCTTCTTACTTCGTACCTATCTGACAGAATACAGAAAGTCGACGTAAATGGAAAATGCTTTGCGGGATCTGTGGTAAAGATGGGTGTACCTCAAGGGTCAATACTTGGCCCATTCCTATTTTTAGTTTACATCAACGACCTACCTCAACTTGTGAGGGACAACCATGAAATTGGATTGTTTGCAGATGACACGTCTCTTTTATTTAAACTAAAGCGACGGCAGACCAATTTTGACGATGTAAACATTGCAATAGCGAAAATTGTTAACTGGTTCGAAGAAAACAACTTATTACTGAACGGAAATAAAACAAAATGTACAAGATTTATTTTACCAAATGTTAAACAAGTTAAACCTAACATTAAAATAAAATATGAAGATATAAATCTTGTGGATACTACTGTATTTTTAGACATAACTTTAGATAATAAGCTTCAATGGGGCGCTCACATAGATGGATTGTCGAACAGAACTGAGTGAGTTCTGCAGGATACGCAGTCAAAAGAATCCGTCAACTTACTGACGTAGAAACGGCTAGACTGGTTTATTTCAGCTACTTCCACAGCATTATGTCGTACGGCATTTTGTTGTGGGGGAATGCTGCAGATATCAGCACCATATTTGTGCTGCAGAAGAGGGCTGTTCATGCAATTTATAATATGGGCCCCAGAAAATTACTTAGAACTAAGTTTTAAGAAATAAATGTTATGACTGTGCCGTGCCAATATATATATGACAACTTAATATATATCCACAAAAATATCAAATTGTTTAAGAAAAATAGCGACAATCATAATGTTAAGAAATAAAGATAAACTAGCTGTTCCTACTGTAAGGCTCCATAAAGTAAGTCAATCATTTAAAGGGCAAAACGTACGGTTTTTTAACAAAATCCCAATTGATATGCTTAATTTATCTGTAAATAAATTCAAAAATGTTGTTAAACGTAACCTCTGTAATAAAGCTTATTATAAAATTTCTGATTATTTAGATGACAACAAAGCTTGGGATGATACTGTCTCCAACTCCCTCAAAAACAATGTAATAGTTAATAATAAGCTTTGTTAAAAACAAGACTTTAAAAAAATATAAGCCAAGCAGAGTATCTTGCCATTTCTTCTCTGTTTGGTCGCGTTACGAATTGGTGTAAATTCAAATTTAAAAAATTGACGTTTCAAAGTGTACTGTAAATGCTTATTGAATAAGCTTATTTTGATTTTGATTTCATGGAGACTTATATCCAGCAATCCATTGCTGGACAAGCCTCCACTAATAAGCGTCATTGCGCCCTGTACTTAGCTCGCACGCATCCGGCTTCTACAGTTCACTCAATATGCAGCTTCTCAATTATCTATATAAAAATAAGTTTTACGCAAATTTTGTAGTTAACAATGTTTCACACTGGCCACTTGTCATGTTTTCTTTTTTTGGATATCCAAAAAAAATTACTGAGTGTGAAAAACAGATAACTACAAAATTTGCCGTAATTTTATTTTATATGTATGTATATACGTGAGATAGTGCTCTTAAAAATATTTTCTCAAATATATTTTCTAGTTACTAAGTTCCAGCGCAGTTTCGCTTCTACACGATTAATTAATTACTTTATTAAAATGTCTAGGCGGAGCTATAAAAGAGATTGCATTTCAGGGAAAAGGGAAGGGTCAAGGCAAGGTTTACACGTGTACGGACAAGGGCTGTAAACACATGTAGCTATACTGCTTATAGCCTTCATAATTATCAGCGTATAGCAGTCCACTGCTGGACATAGGCACCCCTAATGAGAGCCATTGCGCCCTGTCCTTAGCTTGACGCATCCATCTTCTACTTACCTTTTGCAGATCGTCACTCCACCTGGCTAGAAGGCATCCTAAACTACGTTTGCCGAGCCGAAGTCTCCACTCAAGAAATCGTTTACCCCTTATACTTACTAAGAGCCTTAGCCTCATGGGATATCCAAGTTAACAAATTTTTGTATACTATCAAAGATTTTCGAAAACACTATCAACTAGCTTCCGCCCGCGGCTTAGAAACAACAACAACACCAGCCTATTCAGTCCACTGCTGCACGTAGGCTTTCCCTTATAAGAAGGGGATAAATCCATAATCCCCACACTGGGTATGTGTGTTAGGGATCGCAGGGCACAGGTTTTATCACCGTAGGGTGGCTGGGGATTTAGCTATGCCAGTATTAGGCTGCGCTATGCCGTAATCAGCCGGCCGTCAGAGTCCCGTTTGTTAACAGCAAGGTGCACCACGGGCAGGTGAGGTTGGCTTGGGTTCTAAAGATAGAGGTTGGAACCCCTTACAATAGAAACGAAAAGAACAAACAAAACGTTAAACAATTGTAATAGCAGATGACACAAACAAAGTAGCCGACTCGCCTCAAAAATATAAACCCAATTCAATCTTCGAACAAAATAAAATAGTTCAATTTTAGAATTCCTATTGTCACAATTGATAAGAGGTTTTTAAAAAGTACGAATCCCTCGAGAATAAAATTTATATGAGAACTCTTACAAACAAAAAAATAATTTTGAAAATCGGTCTACGATAGACGGAGATATTGGTGAAAATAATTCATAAAAAAATTATGTTCCGACCAAATGCGAATCTCTTCCTTTTTTGAAGACCTTTAAAAAGATTTCAGACTTCTACAGGGTCCGGATGATGATAATGAGGAAAATGTACAGCCTCCTAACCGCGGTTCCATATCGAGCATTTAATTTCCTCGCCATTTCCGTTAGTTCTGCATCGTAAATACAGCCTTTTGTAATATCGCCGGGAATTCAATCCATAAAGATTCTATGACAGCATGGGTATTAAACTCATAAGAGAAGTAAACCTACCCAGTAGAAGGGCGATGCATGAGAATTTTGAATCAGAACAGAACCGTTGTCGCTGGTTCGTTTCTTCCGCTCTCTCACCCATCATCATTAGCCTATATCCAATATACTATATAGACTGATATAGATAGCAGTCTACTTTTGGATATAGGCCTCCCTAATGAGCCAGCTTCAACAGCCTTTCGCAGATAGTCACTCCACCTGGCCAGAAGGCGTCTTACACTACGGTTGCCGAGCCGTAGTTTCCACTCAGGAAAGACTCTTTCTTGCACCCAGCACGCATTGTGAGGAGGTTCCTCTCCCTGCAGCCCTAGCCACCCGCCGTTTGGGCTTTGCCTCGAGGTCAATTATTCTCCTATTTTGATGAATAATTTATTTTATTATTTGTTGGTAATAGTTGCATTTCTAGACTAAAACTACCAACTAAAAGTTAATCAACTACCAACCTCGTTAACTACACTAAAATAATCAACAAAAAAAGCTAAACCATGGGGAAGCGGAAGGGATCATAATTTAAGTACTCGTTCATTTTGAAAATATTTTCCAAAACAAACAAATTGAAAATGTCACATCATTCTCCCTTGTACCGTGACATGCCTCAGTCATTTCCAGACCCACCAAATAAGTAATTTACATATAAAGCAGGTAACCAGCGCCAGTAACATGTGCGTGCTGATAACGCTTGCATGGTATCAGAATTTTACAATCAATCAATAATATTCTGCACGGTAAAGTGAAGATTTTATTCCACAACGGTTAATGTTCCGCCGATATATTGTGAACGAGGAGCTAAAAGACGATGACTATCATGCGGTCATTCGAAACAAAGAAGATTTAGAAATCGGCACAGTAGTTTTTTCATTACAAACAAACACACACAAAAATTAAATTTTTTCCTCTTTATAATATTATATAAGTTTAGATGTATAAATATGTGTTTTTAATCATGAATTTTATTTTTAAACATGTAATTCTAGTTTATGTGTCACATGGATTTAATGTGAAATAAATAAATTAATAATATTAATAAATGTATTATGAACATTAATTATTTAGCTTCTGCATTAAATTATGTGCATTCCAAGTTGCAAACACAAAAATTTTCGTAAATAGGTAATATTATTGTGATAGGCTGGCTATGCAGGCTTGCGTTAAAAACTTATAATTAATAAGACAGTTTGCTATCCATTTATACACTTGTCATCATTCCAATTATCGTACACGCTGACGATAAGATGATGCCTTTCAAAATGAAACCAATCAAAGTTGTAATCATTTATAATATACCTAACATACATTTAATATTCATTTCAGAGTCATGATTATTTTTGGAATTTTTTTTTAGCATTTCATTGAGTTTTTTTTAATGAAATAAGTATTATTTTTGAATTTTTGAACTTATTCCAGTCTAAGAACCAACATCTTTGGAGAACAGCGTGGGAATTATGGGCATATCCCCCTTAATTAGGGGAGGGGACGCCTATGTCCAGCAGAGTCATTGGTGTCATTACAAAAAAGAGTTTTCTATTCTATTCTATTTTATTCTGGCAAACAGGCGCCTGTAACCTGTTTTCTACATAGCATTTTGTGACAGTCTGAAAATCATTTTTAATTACAAGCCGCTGTCAAACATCGGAACCGCCGGAAGTTTCGGGAAATTTCAATATCCAACTTAAAATGGCGGAGGTCTGGTGTTACTGGAAGTGCCAAGTTTTTACTTTTCGCTTCTCTGAGATTTTATTCATTATCTCAAAAAATCTATGGTGAAGATGGAACATGGCCCACCTGACTGAGTAATCATTACTTATAACAAAGTATTGCTTCGTAAGATGCAAAACCCTGCATACCTGCATCAACTTGGGGAATAAATATGTCTCATGCAAATAAAAATGAATTTTTTCTATAAAAGATTTATATCTCACGACAAATGCGATAAAAAAATTACAAGGTTGAAGCCCTCTTTAAAGTTTAAAGTCTTCTTAATACTTGTGTTAGAAAACCATGCTCCTCCATATCAATATTTATAGTTACTCTTGTAGGTATAGGTTTTTTTTTTATATAAACCTGTGCCAATGGAAATCGTTGGAGGGTCTTGCCAATAGGCACGAACTTCGAGATATTTTGTAGCTTGTAGTTTTTATTTTGTACTGTTATAACAACGGAATAAAGAGCTTTATTATTATAACACTTTATTTTATTTAAAACTCGTCATAAATTCATTTTTACTATATACCTAACATTTACTTATATATCATCAAAACATTGGAGTAAAAAATGTATAAAAACGGGAGACAACCGACCGTGAGACAGGGCTCATACGCTCGGTGGCTAGGGCGTTAGAGAGGGGAACGTCCTCACGATGCGGAGTTATTATTATTATTATACAAAGAAATCTACTACATCTAATAATTCAATGAATTCAACGTGTTACTTCCAGTTAACTCTTATCTTCACCGGAACTCTGAAGTGACTTCGACTGAAAAAGGCTTTTTCGTCTTTCAAATTAATTCAATGAATAAAACATTTTTAATTTTTATTTCCCACAAAGTCGATTATTCTTAGCGCCAAATGAAAAGTTGAAAGCTTTTTTATTATTCATTTTTGTAACCTTTTTATTTTAGTCACATTTAATTTTATTCAAATGCAAAGTGAATGTGTTTCTTTGTATAATGTGTATGTAAGGGGTTCCAAGCCTCATCTCCGGAACCCAAGCCAACCTCAACTGCATGTGCACTGACACAGCTATATCGTATATGTACTTACCGTAAATGTTCCTACGACGTTTTCAAAGGGTCTTTCAGCAGTATAAAACTAAAAATAACTTTTTCTTTTCAGATGCCCACATCAAAGCTGAAGAGGAAATCTACAAATACCGTTCCTTAAACACGTAAGTACAAAACTAAGTTCAAAAACATACTCGTAAAATGAAAAATCGTTATAAAATGCTTTTCGTTGGGGGTTATGCGGTCCATATTTCCTATTTCCACACTACAAAAAGATAATCTGGAAGAAAATTCTTATTAGCATTAAGTTCGCCCGTGTACCAGTTTGTGCAAGTCAATGTCCGTATTTGTGAGTATATTTGTTCCCACTCAACTGCGTAATGGCTGAATGGATTTGGATGGAACTTGGGTATACATAGTATGATTCTGGATTATCAGCTATGTTTTATCCCTATACTACGTGAGCAAAGCCGCGGGCTAGATCAAAATTTAAAAAATCAGGATGAAAGAGTATATTGGCATAAAAGTATTGATTTTGTCATGAAAGGTGATGATGATACCCATGATAAAAACAATCCCATCAAAACATAAATGTAAAATGGGTGAACAAGTTCAATATTATGATATATGCCTTGGTTGTTGACCTCATCAACAAAAAAAGTAAGATCTAAATGGGTGCCAAGTTCAATAGTCATTCCTGAAATTTATGTATAACAACATAAAATATTTTATAACATTTTTAACAATATAATTTCCTGGTTTAGTAGTAACTATCTGGATGCCAAATTTGAACTTTCTAGGTCATCTGGAAGTGGGAAATCATTTCATCAATTTTCCTATAGCAGCACTGCTGGAAATAGGCCTCCCCTAATGAGCCCCATTGCGGTCTGTCCTCAGCTTAACGCATCCATCTTCTGCATGTAGCCTTTCGCAAATCGTCACTCCAACTAGCCGGAGGGCGTCCTACACTACGTTTGCCGAGCCCTTTCCTTTTTCATTTCATCAATTTTCAATCATTTTGATCTATTGGTCAGTCAGTGATTAAAATTACTATTTTTGTATGTTGATATCTAAATAGCCGTTTGAGGTGTGTTTATGAAATTAAAAGCACATATGTATCTCGTAAGTCTCAATATATGAGCCAAATATTACATGTTTATACGAAATAGTTTTTGATTTATGAGGGGGTAAAAGTGGCTCCAAATGGTTCGTGTAATATTACACACGGAGCTGCTCGCCAGTTCTGTTAGCTTGAACTTGGCTTTGACACGCTGCTGCGTGTCTAGATAATGTTTAGTGTGTAATATGTTTCGATAATAGATATGAGCAATAGGTAAAGTAGAGTATTTTAAATTATTAAATAAATAATGCTGAAAATAAAGACATATTCTTGAGGTCGGTTATACATACCTCGGGCAGATTCTGCAGTTAGGTAGAAACAACTTCGTTAATGAGGCCAAGAGGAGAATTAAGCTGGGTTGGGCAGCATTTGGAAAACTATTTTCTCTTCACCTATAATATACCAAAGTATACAAAAGCCTGTGACCACAGTGTCTGAAAACGAAAGTTTTCAACCATTGCGTCCTTCCCATCGTGACATACGGAACTGAACGTGGACACTCACAGTACGGCTAGTCCACCATATTAAAGTCGCTCGGCGAGCTATGGAACGAGCTATGCTCGGAGTTTCTCTGAAGGATAGAATCGTGACGAGACTATCCGACATAGAACCAAATTTGTCCACATAGCTCAGAGGATTAGCAAGCTGAAGTGGCAATGGGCTGGCCATATCTGCGGAAGAAACGATAACCGTTGGGGTAAACGAGTGGAAACTTGAGTGAAGACCGTGGCTCGGCAAACGTAGTGTAGGACGCCCTCCGGCTAGTTGGAGTGACTATTTGCGAAAGGCTACATGCAGAAGATGGATGCGTTAAGCTGAGGACAGACCGCAATGGGGCTCATTAGGGGAGGCCTATTTCCAGCAGTGCTGCTATAGGCTGAGGATGATGATGAACATTATCACATAGCATTTTACAATGACCCCAAACCAAGAGCTTGTACACTTTTTTTTTGTAAATACATAATTACTTATAGCATACATAAAAAACACCAGTAACCAAAACACATATTTGCCGATCATACAAAAAAATCTTGAGACGGGAATCGAACCCACAACCTACTACGTCTCAGATGGGCCTTCGGCCACTGCGCCACAGAGGTATTGAATATTTCATAATACATGAATAGATTAGCTGTATAGCAGGTGTACTGCAACAGTCACCTACATATTCAATTGAGTACGCAGAACTCAAAGCATTGGGTTACCTAATGCTAATTCAGAGTAGAATAGATTACTCAGTTACAAGCTACCTATGAATTCATAGGTTTCTTGGAATTGCGACAAAGCTCCTTTGAACCACAAAAGGATTTGGTTTACCTATAAGTCTCAGTGGTATTATAGGTAAACCACGTCAGTCAGTCACTCGCTGCAAGTACCTATAGCGGGGTGTTGGAGGGTGATGCACGGGTAACAGGGGGGATGAAAACCTAGCCCGTTCCCTGGCTAGCTTAACATCAGCACAGCTACATCCCCTGACCACCGCCGGGCAGCAGCAGGTTTCCCCGAATGATCGTCATTACGCCCTGTCCTGTGCTCGACGCATCTAGCTTCTACCAGCAGCATTTCGCAGAGTCACGCCACCTGACAGGAGGGCGTCCTACACTACTTTTTAGGGTTCCGTACCCAAAGGATAAAAACGGGACCCTATCACTAAGACTCCACTGTCACTGTCTCATGAGCCGTGATAGCCAGTTATAGTTTACACAGTTCACAGATATGTTGCTGCTTTATCAACACATAGGTACAAAAACAGAATAAAAAAATATTTAAGTGGGGCTCCCATACAACGGAACCCTTCGTGCGCGTCCAACTCGCACTTGGCCGGTTTTCCGAGTATCCACTCAAGAACTCGTTTACCCCAACGGTTGTCGGTCTTTTGGCAGATATGACCACTGCCACTTCAGCTTGCTGATTCTCTGAGTTATTGCAGTTAGGTACCACGCTATACCTAAGCCAACTGCATAAATCAATGAATGTTACAGATGTCCCTGAAGCAGGTAGACGTGTAATGGTTACGAATGTTTCGCGAAATGTCAAGCATTTATCACTCAGGAGCGTATTTGTGTGGTTTAAGGGCGACCACGGGTCAGACCTCCTTTGGATTTTTACAAACATATCCTACGATTTTTTACGCCCAAATTTCGGACAAAATCTAAAATTTTGATATTTTCTTATGTATACATTTTATTTGGGAACAGTTTCAGTTTCAGTTTATTTATTCAAGAACAATTAACAATCGTATTTGAAATGAAGGATTGAATTATAACAAATACATACGGATAAAAATAAAATTAAAATAATATAAAATAAAAACAAATAAATTACAATGTCAACAAAAATAAAATGAAATAAATTGTAATTACTATTCTAAATTTTTACATGTCATGAATTCATTAATTGAGTAGAAACATCCCTTCAACAAAAACTTTGTCAGTTTCAATTTAAATAAAGAATGGCTATCGATAACTTTCATACCAATTGGCAGTACGTTAAAAAGTTTTACAGCTTGATACCGAGAGCCATGCCTAGCAATATTGAGCTTTTGGCATATGGGCACCTCGAGATCTTTACGTCTTGTGATTAACCTATTTATTCTTTCTTCCTTAGTCTCGTATTTTAATGGATTTTTTACTATATCCATAAGAAGCACTAGAATATATAAACTTGGCACAGTCAAAATTAGCAATTTTGTAAAATGTTCTCTGCAGGACTCCCATTGTGGAATACGTACAATTGTTCTAATAGCTCTTTTTTGAATTACAAATTTCCCACAACACAATTACAACTTTCCAAATATCAATTTATATTAAACTTTTTATGTAAAAATAGATAATCTAGAATTATGTGAAACAGTGAGTATGGAGACTAATCTTCTAAATCGAAACAGGTAAACACAGGTCAATATCACGCATTATGTACACAAGTTTAATGTAGTCTTAGCACTCTCTATCCCATCTGCAACTTACAGTGTAGTCACCCTACCGCTCCGCCTCAGCGGGAGGCACTTTAGGTGATTGCAGGCTCGACCCACTGTCTCTCAGGATGAACTCAATGGAAGGATACGACATGTGCTGCTTTATACAGAAACATGTCCTGAAATAACTCTTTTGTTGAGACAGTATGGTTACATTAGTATACTTACAATTTTATTGTTTTAACTTTTTATTTATTTTTTACATTCCAAATAGAATACTATAGAAATTATATATATCTAGATATATTATGTATGTATGTAACCTAAACCAACAAGTATGTATCAAGAACTAGATTCCACCTGCGGCTTTGCTTACGTGATACTCGAACAAAAAGTAGCCTATATAATATTACTGCTCTAGGAATACATGTGTCACTTAACGGTCACCCATCCAAGTAATGACCAGGCGGAGTGTTGCTTTACCAAGGTGAACTGCTAAGAACACCGAACTTAACCACGCCACGAGCTCTTCGAGTAACAAGTCCTCACACATAAACATTTGGAAATGCAGGTGAAGTGAAACAAACAAGCTTATTTTTGGATATTAGGTATGTAGGGAGAACCTATAAAAGCTTAGATAGGATATGAGGAGAGTGAATGAAGCGAAAAACATTATTGTGTCAGGCTCGTAGCAAGTGGAGATCCATGGTGATACCAAAGGCATGATTGTATGTATGAAAAAGGTGTAATAGGTTACCTCCATCTTCGGGATTCCAGCCAACCTCACAGTGTACCCTGCTAACTAACAAACGGGATCTGGGCCGGCTGATTGCGGCACAGCGCAGCCTAAAACCTGCACAGTTGCAGGTTTTACAGGTTGTTGATGAAAAAAGGAGGGTTCTAAACCCCCTACACGCCCCCTCATATATTTACGTCAGGTGCTCGGCAGAGCTAAGTAGCTGATGAAATATTCACAAATGTAAGTGGCTGTTGAAAATTTAAAAAGAAAACAATCGAAGCTCTTTTCTGGGAGTTTTAAAACAAACTGAGGTGTGAGTGTGTGTGTGGTGTAGCTACTATTTATTTATTACGACCCGATAGCAACTTTGCTTTCGTGTACTTGCTTTCTTGAAATAGGATAGATATAGACATAGGCTCCCTTTAGACAGCCTCTGTGGCGCAGTGGACGAATGCTCGATGCAGAAGGTTGTCAGGTTCGATTCCCGCTGCAAGTCAAATCTTTGTATGATCTGCAAATATTATTTATTTATTAATATTGGTAATATATGTCTCTGTATAATATGTATGTATTTACAAAAAAAATTACATAAATAGGATATCAGTCATGTGGTTCCCATAATACAAGCTCTGTTTAGTTTGAGGCTACATGATGGTGTATGATACCGTCCAGCATTATGTATTTATAAATCTGCATTGAATAAGTAGCCAGCATAAATTATTGGCAGTAGTATCATCACATCATAATACATATGTTCATATACAAGCATCAGCAATAAAAGCCATTATTGCACCAATAATCCCAGACCAGTCGTCATAATAACACGTACAGGCACTGCAAAAGTGGTTTAATATAACTACCTAACGCAATATAAATACGGGAACGGGATATCTCTCACACGCTAATACTTAATATTATACTCATAATATACCCAGACACAGAACAAACATCTATGCTCACCACACAAAATATGTTTGTTTTGTGCAGAAATCTTACCAACGACCTACAAGACAGAAGGCGGGGTACTAATACAAAATTTATTCAATACTTTAAATCGCCAATCAATCAGTCAAATTATTTATTTGCTTTAAATATGGTTACAAGGTTGTTAAATAATAATTGTACCGTACCATATATCTATTTCTACCAATTTTGGCATGCAAACTATTTTATTCATATTCTACAATCAACATTCTACATTATTATTTACAATAAATTACAACATATTCATTAATAATAATAAAAGAGATACAATTTGAAACTACCACAATCAAGACAATTACATAATGTCAAGAATTAAATACCGTCCGTCCGTCAGAAATTCATAATTACCTTATTATGCCTTTTTTGTTAGGAAGTCGAGAAGAGATTTTTTTAATATTAGTGTTTTTTTTTTCATTTCCACTATAGATTTTGGTATTTTATTAAAAAGTCTCGGTGCCGTATCTAGTATAGGTACTTTTATCAAATAGCGCCGTTCTATGAGGAGACATAGCAATTCTATCTCGAAGTCTTTTACTGCAGGGAAATATTTTCTATTTTGTTTGACAAACATGATCACTTAAAAAATATACAAACACGGAAAAATCAAGATATCTATACGTACAAAGTGTGGTTTACAGGAGTCAGTTGCCTGTAATTTACACACCAACCTTAGGCATTTTTTTTGTGCTTTAAAAATTATTTCGTTGTTGGTGCAGTTGCCTTAAAATGACGACGCCGTATCTTAAAGTGGATGTGACGTATGAGTGATAGACCGTCAGGACTGTATGTTTACCATTGATATATATTGTTACATGTTTACTCGCGATTTTGGAGAGCATATATAACGCATACGAGAAACAATTTACACACTTCCTCTGTATGAACTTTCCATGATAAATTTGAGTCAATATTGAGTCCAAGAAATTTGGTGTTTGAAATGTCATCTAGATTTTTACCTTGATAATTAATATTCAAAGTAAATTTTGTTAAGTTTAAATGTCATTATGTTGGTTTTGTAAAGATTCATTTTTAAATTATTACAGGTCATCCAGTCAACTATATCATTTCAAGTATTGTTAATATCATTTTCCAAGTAATGTGAGTCCTCTTTTGGAGAAAAGATTACAGTGTAGTAGTCTGCAAACTATTTCAATTCTGAGCGTTTAAAAATAATTCGTACTCCAAAACTGTTAGTGTACGTACGCACTGACAGGAGGTTTCCTTAGTACCTAGAGCCTAAGCAAGTCACCTGTCGTGTAGTTTCCTAGAGATTCAACATGCAAAGCCTCAGGTGCGACAAAGCCTCCGTGTTACCTAGCACGTAATGAAAGTCACCAGACTCTAAGCGCTAAGCAAGTCACCTGGCAGTGCGTACTATCAGTACCTGTAAGTGCATGGCATGTTAAAAACCTAAGGCCTAAGCAAACCACCTGGCAAGTAGTAGTAGGCAAATACTCCAGGGGATTCAACACCAACCACATTCCAGTACGGCCTCTAGGGCGTAATCAAAGTCACTAGGCTAAGCGCTAAGCAAGCCAGTTGTCAGTACGTACGTAGCCTTAGTGATCCTGCAGTTACCACCGCTATCGAGGACTGTACAAATGACGTCACATCCGATCGGATATTGGACTGTATCCAAACACGTGATACAATCCTCACGGGAAATTAAGATAACACTCTATCTCTAGTTATCGTTACCTGCAGATATTATACTAGTAGCTTGGTTTCTCAGCAGGTTTATGTAACCTAATAAAAATATTTACGAACATATACTTTTGAAAATTTGAGTGCTGAAAACACAGATTTGCTTCTGCGTGATGTCGTCCCGCAGTCAACGTTGAAATACGTAAAAATCAACCAGCAGGAAATTAAGGAGATGAGAGAATTAGTGCTGCTAACTCAGTGCGAGTTGATAGTTGCTATAGGAGTGGATGAAAAATTTATAACATCATCATCAACAACAACCACAACCTTTAATCCACTGATAAATATTTTATGTAGGTTTCGAAAGATTACAAAGATTTCGAAGCGGGACCGAGAGCGTACATTCACATAAACGAGCTCGTTACTTTACTCGACACGTCGTTATTCGCCTTGCTAAGTCGTTGGAAGACTTTTAATCATCTAAAGGCAGTTACTTACATCAAATTGGACTAAAAACTCCAAGAGAATATCTTGAAGTTACTTCTCCAAAGCTCAATTTTCAAAACATGAACATAAAATATGCATCAAATATTATTGTGCTAAATAAATACCAACCTCAACAAAGATTGTGGTTTGAAAGTTTGGTGAATTTGTATACTCAGGGGTGCCTCAGCTTTAATAAAATGATCTGACGGATATAAAATCTATACAATGTGGCCAAAACCAGCACATAGCGGGTGGGAGAGGTTCCAACTTCTTGAACGCGCTTGAAGCCCGCAACGCTCTCTGTAAACTTACAGACGGGGATCTGACAGCCAACGGTATAGCGCAGCTTAGTACCAAATTCATCAGCTGCTGACGTGTTGAGATGGCCGATTAAGTTATTGTGGTTTGTTGTGACTAAAATCAATAATCAATACATACATAAACTACTGACCGAATCACTGTTGTGCACACTTTTTTTTAATTTCGTTAAAATGTCACAGATTTTTCCTTCTTTCGTATCCTCTATCATGGATGCTTTTCATATACATACATAAAAAGCATGATAGAGGAAGACAGGTGCTACAACAAACTTTGTAACAACGAATAATAATATTAATAAATAAAATAACTTGCAATACGATACTCTGACAGATGGGCATCGAGTTACACAAAGGGCAAAGACTCGCTGCCGGCAGGCAGGCCATGGAAACGTTGGCCTGACGACATCGATACCTTTCAGGCTAACTGATGCAAGTAAGCGATCGTATGTCGTGTAAGGGGATGGGTAAGAGCTTTGTCCAGGATTGGGACATCAAAGATTAATTTTAAAAAACACGATACAAGCACAATCAGTAGTCAGAAGTTTTTGTATAAGATAAAATCGCATAAACTTGATCTTACATAGGGTTATAGGTGTTGGGCGTGCAAAGATCTTAAAATAGTACGACCCATCAAAAATAAAAGCTCATTGTCCCCGCGACACCCCTAAATCAGCCAAGTACCTCACATTTGGCGAGCAAACAACGATGCTGTCTTCTCACATTTAGCCAGCAATATTTCTTCCACCCTTTGTGTACCCAAGGAAATCTTGAAACAAAATCCCCATTCAATATAGCAAATGTCTTCTCCCAAACTTCAAGCGAATCCCAACCATGGCTGTTGAAGATAGAGCCTTAAATTTCCTGAGGTTTCAGATGCAATTAAGTTGAAAATGGGGTATGGCATGTTTATGTTTTGCATAATGCGTTCTTGGCATTTTTTGTTGGTGTTTTGCATTGGACAAACTATTGAAGCTGTTTTCGTAGTCGATCCGTATTACATTTTTAAATTGTCTGGTTTATAGACCCATTTTACATTAAAAACGTTCTGGATTTTGTTATTTTCTACACCTTGAACCACTACTCGCAAACTTTATAATACAACTTGAGCAATCAATTAGTGCCTTAATGGACTGATAAAAAAGCTTTTTTTACACTGTATGAGGGATGAGCTTGAAGCCTTCAAAAGAGGGTGATAAGAGGTAGTTTGGGACCGAGATATTTCGAAGTCTATGGAAGGTAACTTTACCCAGCTGTGGGACAAGAAGGTTAAAATAAAATAAAAATATATAAATAATAAATATAATAAATATATATAAATATTAAAAACTATGGTATCATCATCATCAACTTATAGCAGAATAGGACGCAATGGCACTCGTTAGGGAGGCCTAAATCCAACAGGTAGTATTATATCGATGTGAATATGGTTATTTATTGCAGTTACTTAGAAAAGCTTCAAGAACAATCTTGATATTTAATACTTTAATTTTTAATAAATAAAGTGAATGACTTTCATGCTGAAAAGATAGAAGAGAAAATATAAAAGAAAAACTACAAACTTAGGCAAAATGCTTTTTCTTCCTTCTCATTACAGTGATCACCACATATTAAGTTTTACTTAAGTAAAGCAAATTAACGATGAATACAATAACAAAAAAAATAGAATCAGAAATCGCTATAGATGTAGGTATTTGAAGAGTTCCCTCGATTTCTCCAAGATCCTATCATCAGATGATACATGACCTGATAACAACAGTGTTAAGGGAAAATATTTCTAGCAAAAACATTTTTTTCCAAATCAGTCCAACCGTCTTCGAGTGATCGGGTAAAACACATAAAAAAGTTTCCGACGAGTAGAGAACCTCCTCCTTTTTTTTAAGTCAGTTAAAAATAAAAAACATAATGTTTGATCTTTTACATACCAACTGATGTATCGATAATATAAAAAAAATATGATTTAAGTTTACTACTAGGTAAATAAAGAAATTTTGCATTTTGTATTTTATTTTTTTCCACCCGTACTCATTTGATTCACATAAGATGCGCATATTCATTTGCATATTAGATAAATGAGTGGATCACATAAAGTTAACCAGCTCCACAGTCGCATACATCGAGCCACAAGAAGCAATCCCTGTCCATCAAACATGTCACAATCTGCTGATAGGGGATGCGCACTGACCGTGGCAACTGACAAGACAATTGAACTGAAGACTAGGGCTATGGACTTCTGAAAGTTCTAGAGGCAGCGAAAAGCTAGTGGATTTTAGTCAGAAATACTGGGTACCTATATAATTTTTCTTCTTTTTCAATGAATTTGTGTCGGAGTTTTTAGACCATCCGAATGACACCATGTCGGCTTAGTAGATAATTGAACTTTTAAATAAATAATAGACTTAGCAAGCGAAAAAACCAAGACAAAAATCATAACGCTTATCATTTCATTCATAAAATTATTATACTAAGGCACAGAAGCGTACAGATCCAAATGCCACTAAAAACTCACCCATCGACCATGCGTCTAGTGACTAGCAGAGTGCAATCTGAGCCTCGATCGTGAAGAATAGCCAAAAACTATTCATATCTTAGGCGTAGGCCTCACCTGTATGACCTGGCGCGGACATGGCGCGGGCGCTTTCCTATTCCATTGAAGTTTAATACAAAATGCACGGAAATAAAGCACAATTTAGCTCGACGACTTCGCGTCATAAGCACGTCCGATCAACGACATACCGTGAGTCCTAAATTGTGCTTTATTTCCATGCATTTTGTATGAAATTTGAATGGAATAAGAAACCGCCAGTGCCTTGTCTGCGTCCGACGAGGTCACATTCATCGGGCACGGACATGGCGCAGACATGGCACAGGCGGTTTCCTATTCCATTCAAATTTCATACAAAATGCATGGAAATAAAGCACAATTTAGGACACACGGTATGTCGTTGATCGGACGTATGACGCGTCATTTCGGCGCCCGCGCCCGATCGCCGCCAGATGGGCGTCAGATGGCCGCCAGTTCGTAGTATGTACTTGCTTGCGACATATGTCCGTTAGTGATGTAAAAATGCATGACGAATGACGATATCGAATTTAATATTGAATTTTTTGAATTGATTGTAAAATATGCAACGCTTTATGATCATTGTCGTTCCAATTATTGTAACTGAAATGTTCAAGATAAATTGTGGCTGGAAATCGGAGAGAGATTAAACCGGTACTAAGATTTTTTTATGTAATACCCATGGTAATACTAGCTGATCCTTGTGCAAATTCGTTTGCGCGTATTTTCTTCAACTGTATCAGGGCCCGATTTGGTAACCCGATGAAGAGGTTTTCGGCAGGGTTTTTCCAAAAGTTTAGTTAACCCTCTCCGTATGGTTTACACTATTATTTGATAGGTTAAACAATTCAAAACCCTTTTGATTAGGTTATCTGATTATGAGGGTTATCAATAGTATTATTCCAAAACCCATTCCTTAGGGTTACCCTTTTTATCATTGTAACACGGGTTATAAGTGGGTTATAGGAGATAATGGAGAAAAGAATTTCGGTCAAAAGATTAAAAATAATTGCGGTAATTGTGTTCTAAGCATTAAGGGTGGAAATGCAGACTACTAATTGTTTATTTTACGCAATAATAATTATATTATAATAAAATTGGAATAAATTTTCAATGACAGCTGTCAAACTTAAATCGACCATATCTCGAGAACTACTTATCTTAGACTTGCTTTTACTAGCTCAAATGATAGCTATTGACAAGACCTTAATTTTCGATGACAGCTGTCAAACTTAAATCGACTATATCTCGAGAACTACTTATCATAGACTTGCCTTTACTAGCTCAAATGATTGCTATTGACATGAACTTAATTTTCGATGACAGCTGTCAAACTTAAATCGACCATATCTCGAGAACTACTTATCTTAGACTTGCTTTTACTAGCTCAAATGATAGCTATTGACAAGACCTTAATTTTCGATGACAGCTGTCAAACTTAAATCGACCATATCTCGAGAACTACTCATCTTAGACTTGCCTTTACTAGCTCAAATGATAGCTATTGACAAGACCTTAATTTTCGATGACAGCTGTCAAACTTAAATCGACCATATCTCGATAACTACTCATCTTAGACTTGCCTTTAGTAGCTCAAATGATAGCTATTGACAAGACCTTAATTTTCGATGACAGCTGTCAAACTTAAATCGACCATATCTCGAGAACTACTCATCCTAGACTTGCTTTTACTAGCTCAAATGATAGCTATTGACAAGACCTTAATTTTCAATGACAGCTGTCAAACTTAAATCAACCATATCTCGAGAACTACTCATCCTAGACTTGCTTTTACTAGCTCAAATGATTGCTATTGACATGAACTTAATTTTCGATGACAGCTGTCAAACTTAAATCGACCATATCTCGAGAACTACTTATCTTAGACTTGCTTTTACTAGCTCAAATGATAGCTATTGACAAGACCTTAATTTTCGATGACAGCTGTCAAACTTAAATCAACCATATCTCGATAACTACTCATCTTAGACTTGCCTTTAGTAGCTCAAATGATAGCTATTGACAAGACCTTAAGTTTCAATGACAGCTGTCAAACTTAAATCGACCATATCTCGATAACTACTCATCTTAGACTTGCCTTTAGTAGCTCAAATGATAGCTATTGACAAGACCTTAATTTTCGATGACAGCTGTCAAACTTAAATCGACCATATCTCGAGAACTACTCATCCTTTACTTGCGTTCCGTTATCCGTTACTAGCTTACATGACAGTTTTTAGTTTCTTATTTTAAGATCTTTAATGCAGTGACGCTCTTCCTTCAACCAAATAAAGCGATCCGAACTTATACCTAATGATTGACGACATAAATCAAGAGTCAAAATCTAAATTCCCCCACCCAGTGTCAGGCGTAATGATAACCATTGTGTAACATTCAAAAAAAACCTATCAAGAGGTAACTCCATTCATTCGTTTAACCTCATAACAGGTTACCCTGTTATGAGGTTGACTCACTGAAACTCAAACTGACTGAAAACCAAAAGGAACGGGTTACACTTTCGCTTGTGTTAGGAGGAGAATACCCAAACGAACTGTATAACCCAATGAAGGGGTTTCACTTTCGAAGCAACTAACTCGAAATCGGGGTTGTACGGGCCCTGATCTGATATTAATTTATTGTATGCACGAGAGCAAGAGCATCTTCGTCTTCTGAGGATGACATGCTGACACATCGATATCGGACAACAGACTGCACTACACATGTGCCTCTGTCACGTCATTTCTGCGTCATGTCCGAGCCATGTCCGCGCCATGCCCGTGCCATGTCCTCGCCACGTCCGTGCCACGTCCGCGCCATGTCCGCGCCATGTCCGCGCCCGATATGTGTGACCTACGCCTTAGACCTAAAATTCTGGTCAGTGAGAAAGCGTAGATTCAAAATAAAGCTTTACCTTCTTACGACACGTCAGGTTGAAGTATTCCTAATCGCCCCACTACTAATAACACCAGAGCCTCAATTGGCGAGGCTGTGCGCCACGTGTTTCAAACCAGAAAATGAATGTACTGTGATAACGGTTTCTTTATAACCATTTTAGGCATTTTAAAACCCAAATGATTCGAAGATTTAACTTGTTTTATCTTGTTGTCCGTAAACTAGATTACGTACGTGGTAGTTTACGTACGTGGTAGTTTACGTACTTTATTTAGTTTCTAAAAACGCCACCGCCAACTTATGCGCTCTGCGAGCCATGTCACAAGAGACCTAGAAATGGTAATTATGTTTATACGAAAAGAAAGAAGACCTTCACTAAAATAACTTTCGTTTCCAAATTCTCCATCTACATATAAATTGAAAATAAAAACAACTAATAGACAAAACACAATTTCATTCAATGTTCCCGTCGCCATAATAAAACCGAAAAGATTATTTGCACACGAAACTCGCAACCTCCCGACTCTGAGGGGTGGTCAGAAATGGAGAGGAAGCGGTTATTGCCAAGGTAATGTGGTCACAGCCGTTTTTGGGGTGAACGAGGTCTTGAGTGGAGACCGCGTCACGGCAACGGTAGTATAGGCCGTCCGTCCTCCGACCAGTTGGACTGAAGATGTGCGAAGGTCTGCTGGTAGAAAAGGATGGTGGGGCTCATTATTCTAGTAATGGCCTAAAGGCTCTTGATGACGCTAGATATTTACACTTCAGCTTTGACAAACACAGGATTTTTATGTTTTTGGTAACTAGTAAGGATGGTTTAGGTACAGAACAGTACTGAACAACTTTATCTCAAATCAAGTCCGTTCGTTCATTCACGCAGTGAAGTACCACCTGACGCTGTATTCAATATTATGGTAGATGTTAATATAGCTCTATATAAAAAGTGTGCGGAAAAGTTTCTATTCTGTTTCCCGTTCTAAAAAGCAGCAATAAATTTGCTTCATTTCATAGCCGTAAAAATGAGGCATTCGAATGTTTTTTTTTTCTAGCTAAGCGCTTATCCCTTTCTTACAGTTTTGGAGGGCTGATGATCACCCACATTGTGCATACATATATAGCTTGACAAAGTGAACTTATTAGTTCATTATTTTTTTAAGAATATAATGTCTTTGGTAAAATACCTGCCACATAAATTTCGTTCAGTAAATTTATTGATTGTTTTGTATCCCATAGCTTTAGAAAGATGTAACAATAGGCCAACACGAAGCCTCACTTATTTTTTTAGTTGACCAGGTAGAAAGCCCCGCTGGCACTGCGACCACGCCCTTACACGAGCAATTTTCAGCTCCGCTGGGCCGAGTAATGTTATTTATCTACTCAAATGACAGGATCCGATATAAATAAGTAAATCATTTCGTCTGGTACGAAGGTTTTTGAGTGATTTCCAGAGGTTGCTTGAACCATAAGGATTAAGTACAAATTACAAACATATTGTGTAGTAGGTTCATAAAATGAGAGTGATCAAATATGAAAATCTGCTAGGCTGGTCGCTCTCAGCACCTATCAAACTTTCGTTCAGCATATAAACTTTTATAATATAATTAGCTGACCCTACAGACGTTGTCCTGTCCAAATTATAGTTCAAACAAAAATCCAATACAAAATTACCAAATTGGATTATATAAATATTTCGGCTGTAACATTAGATTTTTCCAAATTTTATTTGATCTTTTCCTAAACAAAGTAAAAATTATACAAATCGGTCTAGCGATTTTCAAGCTTTTGCGAGACACACTCGATTTTACTGTCCCTATTTCAATACGTCAATATTTTAATCTCAAGCCCAGTGTGTCTACACTGGGCCGAAATAAAATATGCTTGTCTAGTTTCTTCTTTACTCTACACCTATAAGCTGGAAAAATAAGGTACAGATTTTTGTTCAAAGCGCGTACTCCCATAATACTTACTCAATTTTAATAAAATAGAGCCTATTTTGAAAGTACGTTATTAAATAAACAGCTATGGATTCTGCAGCACGCAAACTCCCAGGCGAGTTTACGAAATATTTTACTTATATACTTAAGTAAGTCTTATATTTAAGCAAATATATCCTAGAACAAATCCCTATTTTACCTGAAAACGTGATAATCCATCATCTTCGTTCCATCAATAACTCTCCAGCCGCAACTAATCACCCGTCGATCAACACATTGATTTGAAATAACGTTAGCGATATACGATATTGATAAATTAGCTGATGAAGAGCTCGTGACGTAGCTGCCGATGCTTTTATCATTATCAATAATCAATCTTTACTCTGTACTAATATTATTATTTTACTTTATATTTATTTTAAAACTCATCAAAAATACATTTAGAACTACAAAGTTTAAAACATTATTAATCTATAAGTACAAAAATAATATAAAACATAATAGTAGAAAATATATCCAAAATGGTGGACCACCGACCGCGAGGCAAGGCTCAAACGGTCGATGGCTAGGGCTGCAGAGAGAGGAACCTTCGCACGATGCGTGCCGAGTCCAGGAGAGCCGCTTTCTGTATCTGACCCATGATCCAGCTGCCTAGCGTAAGTCTCCTTATTGATCCCGTTCACTGATTCGACTATCGGAACAACAATTGTTGAGTCCGCATCCCATATAGGAATAATCTCGTGGTCCAAGTCTAGGTACTTGCTAATCATGTCCTTCTCTGCCTTCACGAGGTTAGCGTCATGTGTGATGGAGATTTCAACAAGTATCGCCCAAAATTCCGACTATTATTATTATTTATTACTTTTGTTGTCTTTTTTCTCGAAATTATCTTTTTTTAAATTTCGGTGTTCACGGGTCCCAGACTAAGTGAATATCAGTTTAAGATATAATGTTAGGGGCTTGTTGCAAAAAATTTCGAACACTTCGACATGTTTTGTTCTGCAACCCTTTGGGCTGACACATTCAGATCTAGGTATTTTATTTTGAACTGCTCGAAAAGTTTTTTGCAATACATCGTACGGTCTGTTTCCAATTTTGTTGTGTACAAATATGTACGTATGATGAAAGTATTCATTTCATCATTCCACTTCATATTTACTCTAGGCTTGCCAGCTTTTGTGGTCGTAGGTTGAGTGGCTATTATTATTATAAGCCTGAGTTATCCCACTGCAGGGCTTTCTTTCCTGCATTCCTCTACTGAGCGCTGTATTTATATGTAGTTTTATGTACATATAAAAACATGTATTTTCATATAATTAAATACCTATTACAAATTCTAAAGTTTGTGTATCTGTGAGTATGTTTGTACTAACATTACCTAATATAAATGGAATAGAATTATGAAACTGGATAGTTGATTTGGATTATATTACAAAAAGTAATAATTACTTTTTATACGTTAGACTTAACTGTGTGTAATATACATATTTAGTTTGTGATTTGGATTAACACATAGGCTACTTTTTATACGGGTATCACGCGAGCGAAGCCGCGGACGCAAGCTAGTACTCAATATATTTATTATAATCAAATATAATTATTTTTTATTTAGCACAATACACAGAAGAAACAATAAGTAAGACGGTAACATTAAAATTAGTCGGTCGTAAGTAAGTAGTATAAAAAATACCAAAATCATCACAAGAGGAGCAAAAAATCTCTTCATAACATTAAATTAAAAACTTACTGTATTTTCTCTGTGATGTAATTGTGTGTTCTGAATAAAGATTAATAATATATTTCGTTATCATCAGTAGCCTATAAAAAAGGTAACTAAAACAAAAATCAGGCCTATAACAATTCTGTTAAAATAATTTATTTTTCTTGAGTGTCTTAAAAAAGTATTAGGTAAACAAGACAAAAAGTTCATTAGTCAAATCACTGTACAACTGTGTACTGACCCAAAATTCGTTGCAAACCTTTTTGCTGTACATCTCAATACCTTTTAGTGCATCAAATATTCCGTTTCGTCACAAAAGGGACACGTTACGTATTGGACACAAAGAGGTTGTCTATGATTCGACATTGTTCAAACCGGTCGAGTTCCAGTTTGAACCGGGTTGACCCTGTCTTTCCTGGCTGGCATTACTAGTAAATTCCCGTTTTGTGTTCGTAATAGATGGTAGTGCATTCCTGTTTTTATTCTATTAAACAATTACTTTTTCTCTCATTGTATCTGAATATAGAAATTTGTATGGTACCTGAAGATGTAACAAGTACATGGTCCACCTGAAATTTTATGTGGTAACCATTACCTATCACAAAGCATTGCATCGTATGTTACGCATGTATGCCATGTCATGCATGATGCAGCGATTGGACGTATTTAGAAAATAATAAAATAATTTTGATCCGACAACGGCGAAGCAAAAAGATGGTCATGTACTATGTAGGTATATGTGCATGTATGTTCATCTCCTCAAAACTCAAAACTATCCATGTTATCGACTGACAGAAATGGTATTTTATTCTACTCTTTGCGACTGACTAAATCCGTTCCGTTCTAGGGATGTTCCGATACAAGTAAAGACGAGTTAGGACTCTAAACTTTTGTATTTTTTCCGCCACCTCGCTATATTGATACCGCTATAAGGATTTCTATATGTATTGAAGAAACTATTTTCAAAATGGGAAAAAATAGAGTATTTTATCTGTCTAATAAATATTTCTATATCCAGCGTGACAAGTGAATTTTAACATTGAAAATTTTTGTTTTAAAAATCACTTACTGTTCGTATTTTGGACATTAAAATACCTACTCGTATATGAAAAGTATCGCATGACGATTTGAATACTTAGGTACGTAACACATTAAGTAAGACTGGTGAAATCGGATAATCCTTAATGTCGTAAGTCGCGCGTAAATCGCCTATCTGGGAAGGCTCTTACGTTTCCATGTTGGAATGGCTACTTGTGAATAGCAATGTGTCTCATGACATAAGTAAAGAAAATTGTAAAGATATCTGACTATTCTCTTTACATTCTGTGAAATTATGTAAAAAAATTGTAAAGCTTACTGATAATTTTCTTTACATATGTTATGGATTTTTTTAAGGAAACACCTTTCATGTTGTTTCCGCTATAAAATTATAAAAACTGGGTGGGAATAGGAATAAATATAAATAATCTCCAGTAATTTCACTAATTCTCATACGTCGCACACCAGGAGAATAACTCTTATACTAGTAAATTTATAATTTATTTCATTGCTTTCATACATGTATAGTCAGCATCAAAAGTAGATGATGAGTTTCATAATGTCAATACTGCTGATCGAAATTTGTGTCAGAATTACATAGCGCTAAAATGTTCCCTAGATAAGTGATTGAGTAAGTATAAATTTTTTATAAAAAATAAACCGACTTCATTTTTTGCTATCATCTTCATTCTGGTTTCAAATCAAGTAGTGACACACATACTTAACATACTGTTTGACTACACTTAATCATCATCATCAGCCTATAGCAGTCCACTGCTGGACATAGACCTCCCGTAATGAGTTCCATTGCGCCCTGTCCTCAGCTCGACCCATCCAGCAGGCTTTCGCAGACGTCACCTCACTACGTTTTTCGAGCCGTGGTCGACACTTAAGAACTCGTTTACCCGTGTCTAAACACACTATAGCCGAAATTGCGCGACGTAAGTTGGGTACTATTACGCCTGCAATACTATTTGAATTACAGATAACACATTATGCTGAAATTACGTTGCGTTATGGCGCGCGTACCGTACAGCCGAACTTGTCAAAATCAGCTGCGGAACTTACATCGCGTAATTTTCGGCATAGTGTGTTTAGACGCTAACGGTTATCGGTTCTTCAGCAGATATGGCGAGCTTACAGCAACTTCAGCTTGCTAATTCTCGATTGCTTGAGTTCTATGTTGGATAATCTCGTTGCGGATTCTATTCTTCACGATACACTCCGAACATTTCTCGTTCTATAGCTCGCTGTGCGACTTTAACACGTTCACTGTGAAGCTAAGATTATGGTAACGAATCTTTAAAAGTAAAAAAAACTCTTTATTCATGAGGGACTTAAAGTACATTTTGATTCGTCAGTTTTTATAATTTAATTTAATCTATTACTACACACATATGACCCACTTATGGTATGCACGTACGGTGAGTAGCACAAAATGAACCACAGATGGGTCATGCACTGTGAACGTGTGAAACAGCCGTACTGTGGAAGTCTTAATACCTTACGCTATTTGAAATTTACGTAAATACTTTGAGTCTGTGACACACATTACATTCAACATTTACGAAAAATGCAATTCCACTGAAACATTCCGCTTTCATTTGCACATTTGCAATTCTGTTTGGACTGACAGACTGTCGCATAAATTATGTAACTACCCGGTTTCTGTATGTAATGGCTTTTTGGACCTGTTTTAAAATTTCGATTAAAAATACATACATATTAATGTCCTTCTATCTCTCTCTCTACTCTATCTCGCTGCTTCAGTGTTCATAGCAGATCGTCTTGTTATGCAGCACTCCAACCAGTAGCTACTTGGATGACTGGCCGTTAAGTGGCTTTTAAATCTGAACGTTAACTTGCTTCGAAAGGCACTGAAGGCTTTTTAGCCATAAAGCTATGATAGAAGCCTTCGAGAGACCTAGAAGCTCCGACACAAGAGATAGCCAACCAGCTCATACGAAGAAGGAACGGTACACTAGAACTTTTGTAAAAAATATTTTGAAAAATGGCCGCATTTATGACTAAGGGCCTTGGACCTAGTCTAGCGAGTGCAACGCAGTTATGTAATCTAATAAGAAGTTTTACATTGTAAAGAAAGTTGAAATTTGAGAAATTAGTTTATTTATGAAATTTGGCTAACGATTTAAATCTATCCCACTAAAAACATTTTCATGTAAAATGTTGCCAAGACGAGTGTCAAAAAGTTATCAAATCTCATGTGGAGCCAAGCAATGTATTTCTATGAAATTACTTCCGTGGCTAGCGACACGTCTTCTGCCGTTACGGGCCGAAGCGCTGTCGCCCGACCGCAGATCAGCAGTAACCACATGGTATATACCTACCTGTAGTCGCTATGACTGCAGCCCCATGGCAATTTATATCTACCTTAACCCCCTTAAGATTGGGTTATTTTCACCCGAATTGTTTCGTTGAATAATTTATTGATTTATAATTGATTACCAAGTTTTATTGATTTTATTTTTATATGAACATCCTTTTATGAGTTAGGTACTATAAACTAGAAATATAACCAATTTATTTAGTAGTTTTACCTATTTTTATTATAACCAACCTTTTTCATGCAAATGTTACATAGAAACCTTATTGCATAAAGAAATATAGAAATTTAATCAAAAATTAAAATGTTTTTAGTGTTTTATCTTTAACTAAATGAGCATCCATATTTTTTATATAATATAACTAGTCAGAACTTTCATAAAGGAAAAGATACCGAAATAAAACCTGTAAAAAATAGTAACGCTGAGCGTTAGGCGGGTAAATACCACTCGCTGAATACTTTCATACTGTCTTACTTCCTCGCTGAGATTCGGTTGTCTGATCCGTCTCACCCGTCGCTTCCATACTTTCCCCCGCGCAGCTATTGAAACGCACGGCACAGTTTACCGCGCGAAATAGAAATAATAGAGGAATCAAAATTACCTCGGGTGAATTTTACCCAGCCTAACGCTCGCTGGTTTAACTTCACAAACTGTAAGTGTACGCCTTAGTCAAAACATGTGGCTTAGCCGTTAAGATTAGCTCAGAACACTATATTGAGTCACGCTAAGAGCACTGCTTTGTCAAGGTAGAGCACAAATCTTTTAACTGCTGTCCTGAATATCAAAGTTCAAAATAAAATGGTTAATTGCCGGATTGTGGCTTTTCCGAAGGCCTAAAATTACGTTGAGATACTTAATTTACATAGTAGAAAATTAAATTTGTACCCTTTTGTACACGAAATTAATCTATTTAATTTAGGATTTTCAAGGGTGATATATTTATTGCGTTAGAGGAAAGGATAGCAATATAATATTACGAATATCACAAACAATATCAGTACGAGCTTTTAAATGACGTAGAAACTGGAGTACCGATTTATATAAACGGTATTGTTATTTACAAATAGGTTTGTATAATCCATGTATAACAGCATACAATGATGTTTCTTTCATCATCATCATCCCCAGCCTATAAGCAGTACGGTTGAACATAGGCCTCCCCTAATGAGCGCCATCGCAGTTTTTCCACAGCTCGGCTCGGCGCACCCAGCTTCTACCAGCAGCTTTTGTAGATCGTCATTCCACCTGGCCGGAGAATATCCTACACTACGTTCCTTTATAAAAAGCGAAAAAGTAACCTAGCCACCATTTATATATATGAAAAATTTAAACATTGAATTAAAGGCAAACTAAACATAAGCCTATGGTTATAAATCAAAAACACCACGAAAAATTAACAGCGATCAATCAAATAGGCCAGGTGGAGTGACGATTTGCAAAAGGCTGCGGATAGAATGCGTGGAGCTGAGGCCATGGCTCAAAGCGTTAATTAGGGGAGGCCTATGTCCAGCAGTGGACTGCTATAGGCTGATGATGATAATTATGATGATGATGAATTAAATAAAACATTGTATTTCAAGAATATAATTCTTGGCTCAAAATTTTATGTTTTTACTTTGAAAGTAACTTTATTTCTAGGCACTTCATAATCATAAAGACAAGCTTGAAGAAGCCAATAAAAATTTTCTCCCAAATTTTTCAATTCATATTCATAAATTTGATACTTTTTACATTACAAAAAGTCTATTCATCAAGTCAGTGGACCCAAAAGTTAGCAATAGGTGTTCAATGACATAATGAGTGGACTGACAGAGTTTGGAAGTACTAGTGCAATGTAATTTGTAGCAATTTACAACTTTGTTGTTAACAATGTTGATTTTTAATTAAAAATAAGCGATGTTTAATAATTTATTAGGAAATAAATTTATAATAATAGTAACTAATATTATAAATCCGAAAGCTTGTGAGTATGAATGTATGGATGAATGGGTGAATGTTTGTTATTCTTACGCAAAAACTACTGAACGGATTTGGATGAAACTTGGATTATACAAAGGTCATAGTGTGACCTGGATTAACACATAGGCTACTTTTTATCCGGATGCAGTGCAAGCAAAGCTGCGGCTGGAAGCTAGTATTTAATATTTTTCAGCAAACTTCTTCTGCTCAATTCCCGCCGCGAGCCAAATGTTTGTATATTCTGCTAGTATTTGACACGGGTATGGGTGTTTTCTATGTATTAATACAAAAAAGTTATTTATGTAACGAGACTGTTCCATGTGGTTCCCATAATAGCTCTGCTTAGTTTGAGGCTAGGAGATGCTGTGTACTAATGTCCAGCATTATATATTTATTAAGGCGAAGGCGACGATACATGTCAAACCTCCCTCACACTCGCACTATTCAACATTTTTGAACTTGCCTTAAACTATGAATTCTTTAACTATTTATTTTACACAGAAGCTTAACCCTGAAAGAGTTTTACCACAGCTACTTTTTACCGGAATGCGCCAGAAAGAGGGTAATGCTTTTCGAGCGTATGTATGTTTGTATGTGTGTATGTGACTATATATACCCATTTCTTTGGCACGCCCTTAAGCCCAAACCGCTGGAACTGAGGTAGTGGCATAGGCTATATAAATTATCAAAATGGCGCCCGGAAATTAAAAAAAATAGGGATGGTTTTTTTTTTTCTTTCTTACCCTAGCAATATGAAATCGAATGAAAGATCGTAAAAAGACCTTTATATATATCATGTCACGTCCTGAATGACTCACAGACGGATCAACGCACAGCCTAAAACACTGATCTTGGAGAGAGTGTTTTTCGTAAGACGTAGAGATCAGATAAGAAAGGACTTAACCCTAAGGGGGTGAAAAACGGGGGCAAAAATTATATGGCACAGTGTGATTCCTAAGTCCAATCTTTTTCAAATGTTACATTCTTAAACGTAATTGATGGAAGAGAATGTATTTCGTATTTTATTGAAACTCATCGGTAATGTAGGCAAGGTAGGTGGGAGCGAAACACCCGGCTTCGGAGTTTACCAAAAGCGGCCATAGCAGAACCAAGTCTGCTGTTTAGCTCCGAATCAAGGTCGCATTTAGCTGTTATGCTGCTTCCCTGATATTTAAACTTTTTGCCTTGTTTAAGAGACCGCTGATCTGCAGACTCAGTGGTGCTTGGTCTGAAGCACTCACAGCCATTACTTCTGTTTTTGCTATACTGATTTTTAAACCAAATCTACAACACGCAGCGTCAAGTCGGGTCATCAATTCCTGTAGTCCTTCTGGGGATTCCGCAACGAAACACAAGTCATCACCGTACATAAGTTCAGTTATAAAATCATATGAACCTTGGTGTGCGCTTTCAAACTTGCAAGATTAAAAATACTACCGTCTGTGCGATATCGTATACGGATCCCTTCACCATTGGTTCATCGCTACCATTACATAATACACGGCGATTGTTCTACCTAACATCTTATACTCGTCTGAAACATGGTGCCTGGATCGTAAACACATACGTACGCTAGACAGATTTCACATTAAGTGCCCCGTGACATTATGAATATTAAATGGTCAGATCGGATTTGCAATACCAATGTTCTACGAAGAGCAAATGTCTGCGGTATAGAGGCATATCTGATGCGGTGCCTGTTCGAATGTCCAACGAGAGAAAAACTAAGCGTCCAACGAACCAACCGTTGGGAGACTCTTGCTAAGAATCTTCTGGAATGGAGACGTTGTGTGCAGAAGAAGGTGTATGCGTTTGAAGATGACAGGAGGCGAGAACTTGATATAAAACGAGACCAACTCAAAAGTAAACCGCCTTCAGACATTAAATATAATTTTGTAAATAATATTTTAACGTGTGCTTTTTGCTTAAAAACATTCAAAGCCAAGATAGGATATATCAGTCACTTAAGGGCAAAGCATCCAAGCACTTAGGACAGAACGTAAAAGCCAGTCACTGAAGCCGAAAACGGCTAGGTTGATTATATTATTTTTATTATTCCGTATAAAGTTAAGGCTACGTATAAAATAAGCATGTTCGGGAAATATTTTACATGAAAACACGTACATTAAAAAGCGTTTACACGCAATCTAAGTTGTGGGCGGCTCAGCTAGAATTATTATAAAAACAAAAAACTAATTCTACAGGCGGGAACAAAGATAGTTTTGGTAGATCTTTCTCGCCCGTAGGCAACGAAGTATTGTTTCTCCTCGTCTGCAGCATCATAAAGTATTTAGTTTCAGCTTACAAAACAATGCATTAGTTGGTCGAAGAATAATAATATAAAATTATTATTGTGATACTTGTTTTGCCAGTTGGTTTGCTCCTTTCAGTTAATTATTTTTTAGCAGTGGGGTTCTTTGTTTTTGTAATAAATGTGTTAGAGAGAAGTTACAATGAGAATGACTGATACATATGGTTACGAGATATGTAACTAATGATTAAAATATGTACTGATGTACGATAAATGATAATGATCAATAACATACATTTGAATAATAGCATCATGTGGTGCTAAGAAATAACCAAGATTTCTTTCAAAGTTAAAGCAAGAAATTTTGTATGAGATTCTAAAAACTACATAAAAATATATTTTAAGTATTATTTAACCCTATATCTTCCTCAATTGCTCCGTAAGCGAAGTTCTCGGAGAAAAAGTGGCCATGTTATTTTTAGTCTATAACTACATAATTACATGCAGCTCACTCAGTTTCGTACTTTTTGCATGAAGAAGTAAGAGAAAATCTAAACATCCTCGCATTCAAAACAAACTTTTGCGTTTATGCAGAAATGTTTTCAGGGTTTCATCATCATCAGCTGAGATTTGAAACTCATGTTATCGAATTGGTAAAAACCTGTTTTTACCGTCTAAGAATTATATATAAAATTCGCGATCAGCTGTCTGAAGCTTTAGTTTTATCTAGGTTAAATTACGGAGATATTGTTTATGGTCCTCGGTTGATTGTAAGGACTCAAAGAGCAGTGCAGAGAGTGCAAAATGCGTGTTGCCGGTTCTGTTTTAACGTTCCGCCACGTAGCCATATAACCCCGTATCTTAATAGTAAGTCAATGTTAAACATGGACTCACGTAGGGTATTGCATCTTGGAGGGTTAGTTTTTGATACTATTAAGTTTAAATCTCCCGAATATCTGTACTCGAAACTAAAGTTTGCCGCTAGTAGTTCTCGTAAAACTCTGCGTTCTATCTATATATAGGTCTGCACTCCTCTACCATGACCACAAAACTGCTGCCTTCACTGGTAGTTTCAGGTATTTGGCAACGAAGTGTTGGAACAATATTCCGCCACCAATTCGCAATCTTAATACAAAGTTTACTTTCAAAGCTCGTTTTAAGTCATTTTTGTTGCAAAACCAAATTGAAGGTATTCCTAAACGCTTCGTTTGCCAACGATAGAACTACCGCAATTTTACGTATAATAATATATATATTATTTTATTAACAAGCTACCAGTTAAAATCTTTGGGGGAGACAGATATCCAATGGTGGACTTCTTTGGGTTGTTGATGATGATGAATCAGATGACTCGCGTGCAACTTAGTCTCTGAATTGAAAAACTATTTTTTTTAAATTCCGAAATGATAGGCAATTAGACATACTTGTACCTACGAATATTATGTAGCTGAAAATCAGTGTTTGCTCCTTGAGCAAAATTATGCGCTGAGCTATGGCCTTTTTTGTCATACTGCAACACACACATACACTGTGATGGACTTTCTCACAATATTTTGTCGTACATATTGTTTTTTCAATTATTATTATTATGACACTTTATTTAATTGTAAACTCATCTAAAATACATTTTTTACTATAATTAAACTTAATACTACTTATGTACATAAATAACTATCAAAAACATTATAGTAAAAAATGTATCAAAACGGGAGACCATCGACCGCGGGGCAGGGCTCAAACGGTCGGTGGCTAGGGCTGCAGAGAGAGGAACCTCCGCACAATGCGTGCCGAGTCCAGGAGAGCCGCCTCCTGTATCTGACCCTTGATCCAGCTGCCTAGCGAGAGCCTCTTAAGATATTGGTCAAGGCTCTTCGCTATCAGACCGTTCACTGAAACTATTATTATTATTATAAGCCTGAGTTGTCCCACTGCAGGGCAAAGGCCTCCCTTCCCTCCTTCCACTCCTCTCTATTGAGTGCTGTATTTTGCCAGTCTTCCATATAGGAGTCCAGTTCGTCTCTCCATCTTCGCCGCGGTCTGCCACGTGGCAATTTTCAATTTAATTCATTAATTAATTAATTAATTAATTTTTTTTTCAATTTCATTTTTATATTTTTCTAGATATAATGTCTTCACTATTCATATTGTATGGACATAGGCCTCACCTAATGAGCGCCATTACAGGGTTTAATTTCCAATTATCAAAGTTTTTTTGTGATCTTGCTGAAATGACCAAAACATATACAACTCTCATCGGTAAAGCAATAGTTACTGTAAAACCCCCCCCCCCTATACAGCCTAATAATTTACCTGCCTAACTTATAAAAAAACCTATGTTCTAAGAATACTAATTTTGTTATGGCCACGTGAATCGTCGAATCGTCTAGTTTAGTAGTTAGAACTCTATGAAATGGACGTAGCAACTCAATGGATCTTTCAAGACATTTGAACCGATATTTATTCTAGCTTTCCTAATAGATTACTAATCCTAGGTCATTCTAACACCTAGTTTTGATAGAGAAGAATAACGCTGATTAGAATATGTAAAGAAGCTTTGGTTTTTAGGGAATAAAGTATTAGATATCCTAAAGAATATGAACGATGTACTTACTTTAATGTTTTTAGTTTGTAGTAAAGATTGACAAAGAGTTTATTATATTCTTCCCACAGTCTAGCTTTAGTTTTTATCGACTTGTGAGTAGAATTATTTCTTTCATTCCGACTCTACATCAGGCATAGGATTGGAGCTCTACCTACGCAACAACCAGTGAAACCTATTCTTCTCAGTTAGATTATTCTCTTTCTTTCTGACTCTGTTGACCGGCATGTGATCATGAATAGTTTTATCTCTCTCATACTGAATCTAAATGGCAAAGGATGCGCTCCGCCCCGCGCAATCTGTGGGCCTCGTCACCAGACTGGACAGCCCCCCACCATAGTTTCATTTTGGAATTGGGAGCATGCCTCATTACTGGCTATTGCTTATATTATGATTAGTCTTTTGCTATGCAAAGAAGTAAGGAGTGATCTGCAGCAAAATGCATCAAATCACTAAATGGTTAATAAAAACCTTTATTTCAGGTAAAATGAAGCAGCTATTTGTCTGCTGATACAATACAAAATATCCAAGAAATTCAATTCTTAAAATGTTAGCTTTGCTAAATAATATAATGTTTCAATGATATATTTCATCAAGAGTCCCGTAGGATTGTCTAAAAGAACTGCATTTGCTTGTCTTTGTAGAGTAAGCCTCATGTTTTTGGCTGTAAAATACCTCTTTCTTCTTAGTGAGGATTTATTGTGACGATAAAGACTGCTCATGCTAGTCATAGTAGGTTCAATAGCTTCAGTAGCTTAATCAAATATATCAGCAGTTACCTCTTAGGTACAATATTTAATGTGAATATAAAGAATCTCATTTCTTAGACAGTTTTATAAAGAATCATAGAACTGAACAGCTCATTCTTCCCGAAGAATCTTTACTTTGGACAACCGTACCACGGTTAAGAAGGGGTATCTTAGATTGAATTTATATTTTAGATAACTAGCTTTTACCCGCTTTTTCACTGTAGAAAGTTGTTTTGTTATCCCGTAGGAACAATAATCCTTCTCTGGATCAAAGTAGGTACTTCATGTCTTTCGTTGCTCTGACAATGTAAATGCTATGATAATTGGTTGAACATTCATAGTGTGAAAACATAACAAACAAACAAACTAACACTCATCTCCATAATATGAGATAAGGTTTACTTTTATTTAGTTCCATAATCCATTGCTAGTAGGTAGTAAATTGTATCTATTTCACAATTCTTGTGATTCAGAGTTTTATAGTACCATAAAACATTAAAGGTAAATATTGGCAACTCACCCAACAGTAGCAGTTCAACAATAATAATAATTTTATCTCACATAGTAACTTTGTGTGCTTGGTTTAATGGAGACTCCGCTGCTCCCTCATCCACAGCTTGTATAAGCCACTCTTTCCATCTGGCTCCCGCTTAGTGGACCCTCTGTCTCACTATGAAAATGCAGATCTAGTCTGTTCTGTAATAAATTAATTAAACCCGCCGGACCTGCCTTTTATCATCAGTCCATTACTGCTCCTATTTGTGCTCAACCCACCTACATTTCCATCCCTTAGGATGAGCAGAATTCCACATTCTAGTACTCACGATTACACATAACTATAGCCAGATTTTCCGCTCATTATCATTGTGTACACTCGCCAATTGACATGGAGAACATCAGCTCTCATCGTTCCTTGTTTTTGAATTGAACATTCCATGGTTTTCATGCTGATTATTCCCTGAAAAGCCTCAAAAACATCCTCTCAATCAATTGCCGTAAATTTTCCTTTTTTGACTTCCCTGACTTCCACTGTCACTCCCCTTTTTCTTTATATCATTTTTAGCTAATCAAAAAGTATTTAGTTTTGAGTTTATTTAGATAAGTTTGCTTATATTTGTGAACGACGGAACACTCTCCTGAGACCTGTTTCGTTACATTACGTATAACCAAAAATCACAAATGTAGAAATATTCGACTTTAAAATTATATGAGCCCACCAAAATTATAAATCTTCTTTGCTATAAACCATTTATAACAAGAAAACTAGAAGTGATGAACAATTTAACATACTTGAAGTTTTACTGTTTGGACATATCATATTTTCGACTTAAATCATTATAATCATCATCATCATAAGTCCACTGCAGCGTGGAAATGGCATTCCCTACAAAGCGCCATTCACTCTGTCCCTCATTTTGATTCGTCTATCTTCTATTAGCACAGTCTTTCACAAGTTGTCTCTCTACATGGCCGGAGGGAGTCTTACACTACGTTTGCCGAGACGCGGTTTCCACTCAAGAACTTGATTTTTTTCGGTTCGGCCTCAGATATGGCCAACACGCAGCTGCAACTTCAGTTTACTAATTTTGTGAGCCATGTCGATAGCTTTAGTTCTCTTTCGGATAGTCTTACTTGTTGTAGATCCTATTCTTCAAGTGGAACTCATACGAAAGCTCGTTCCATATAACTTGCTGTTGAACTGGTGGATTAACCACACATGTTGTGAGTGTCCGGCATCTTATGTCATTACAGATACTGATACACTGATTGAAACCTTTTATTTTTAGGCATAACAATAAAGAAAACTTGAAATAGCATAATTAATATATATATATATTATATATAGCTCGATTACCACTGACTGACTCACTGACTGACTGATTGACATGATTGTTCTCCCAGATGCAACCTCGTAGGGTTAAAATTTTTGGTAGATTCGTATAGAGGGAGTGGGGGCGACCTCAGGAAAAATCCGACTTTTCCCCTTTTCACCCCCTTTCACCCCCACCCCCCATGTATCTCGGAAACTATAGGTCGTAGAGGGTTGGCGCTCAAACTAATGTTGCTCAAGATTTATTTTAATAAAAGGATCCGTAAAAAAAAATTAGGGTTCCATACAAAAAAAATATTATTCCATACAAAATTTTCACCCCTTCATACAAAACTTTTTTTTTCTTTTGTTTTGTGGAATCGTATAGATATTTAGTGTAGGTTAGGTGAAGCTGTAGGTGAAGCTGTAGTTGTAGGGTAGTTGTAGGGTAGGTGTAGGGTAGTTGTAGGGTAGGTGTAGGGTAGGTGTAGGGTAGGTGTAGGGTAGTTGTAGGGTAGTTGTAGGGTAGGTGTAGGGTAGGTGTAGGGTAGTTGTAGGGTAGGTGTAGGGTAGTTGTAGAATAGGTTTAGGGTAGTTGTAGGGTAGTTGTAGGTGTTGTGTAGGTGTAGGGTAGTTGTAGGGTAGTTGTAGGGTAGGTGTAGGGTAGTTGTAGGGTAGGTGTAGGGTAGGTGTATGGTAGGTGTAGGGTAGGTGTAGGGTAGGTGTAGGGTAGGTGTAGGGTGGTTGTAGGGTAGTTGTAGGGTAGGTGTAGGGTAGTTGTAGCGTAGTTGTAGGGTAGTTGTAGGGTAGTTGTAGGGTAGTTGTAGGGTAGTTGTAGGGTAGGTGTAGGGTAGGTGTAGGGTAGTTGTAGGGTAGGTGTAGGGTAGTTGTAGCGTAGTTGTAGGGTAGGTGTAGGGTAGTTGTAGGGTAGATATAGGGTAGGTGTAGGGTAGTTGTAGGGTAGTTGTAGGGTAGGTGTAGGGTAGTTGTAGGGTAGGTGTAGGATAGGTGTAGGGTAGGTGTAGGGTAGTTGTAGGGTAGTTGTTGGTCGATTTCGATTTCGATTTCGTTTTTATTGCTTCTTTTACATCGATATCCTCTTTTATAGCATTTACCACTTTGATATCTTCTTTGATTGCTTCTTTAACATCAATATCATCTCTCAAAGCATCATCCTCTTGGTTATTCTTTTTGATTTTTTCTTCCACATCAGTATACATTTTTGATAGCTTCTTCATTTTCGGTATCCTCTTTGATTGCTTCTTCCACTTCGATATCCTTATTAATTGCTTCTTTCACTTCAAAATCCTGTCTTATAGCTTTACAATGCAAGCCAAAACCGCGAGCTGCGTGCAGCTCGCGCACCACCCAACCTCTAGTTGCTCTATACAGCTGGATCCTGTTGGCTCACAGCCTACTACTACTCTTAAGACTTCTCTATAATCTGCCGTACTGAGTTGTGAATGCGGTATTGGCACCTATCCTCCGCGAAACCTAGCCTGTTCATCATCATCATCATCATTAGCCTATAGCAGTCCACTGCTGAACATAGGCCTCCCCTAATGAGCGCCATTGCGCCCTGTCCTGAGCTCGACGCATCCAGCTTCTACCAGCAGCCGACAGCAGGTCGTCACTCCACCTGGCCGGTGGGCGTCTTACACTACGTTTGCCGAACCGCGGTCTCCACTCAAGAACTCGTTTATCCCAACGATTATCGATTCTTCGGCAGATATGGCCAACCCACTGCCACTTCAGCTTGCTAATTCTCTGAGCTATGTCGACAACTTTAGTTCTATGTCGGATATACTCGTTACGGATTTTATCCTTCAGAGAAACTCCGAGCATAGCTCGTTCCATAGCTCGCTGAGCGACTTTAAACTGGTGGACTAGCCGTACTGTGAGTGTCCACGTTTCGAATCCGTATGTCATGTCGGGTAGGACGTACTGATTGAAAACTTTCGTTTTCATACATTGCTGTAGGTATGGCCAGCCTGTTCCGGTGGCGGAAACTCATGAGTTTTCTTGCAACATGATTCGTAATATCACCAGAACAACTTAGTGGGCGTGTTTCTGGAGCGAGATACCTAGGTATGTGGTTCTCAAGAAAGATCAGGCAAATAATGTTGTTGTCAGGTCTCCCTTCCTAAAACAGAAAACCATTCAGCTTGAATGGAAGCCAACCTCACTAGCCCATGGTTCAACGTATTTACTAAGCAGCTTGGGAGGAGCCACTAGAAAAAGCTCACACGATGGTCAAACCGTATTATCAATAAATACCTCAACCAAAATCTCCGGTATAAACCGATGATTTCTGTTGATATAGAGGACTTTTATGGCCGTCGTCGGGGCAAAAAGCATTAGAAGCTTAAGCTAATGCTTTTTGCCCTGACGAGAGAAGCACAGCTCTAGAACCATCCTGATCAGCCACATCATCGACAAACTATTAGAAATCAGACGAGACGAGATCGTATTGGCTTATACTCGTAATTGCTTAAAAATGGAAAAGCCGGCGATTAAGACGGAGTTCAGATGGAGCATCAGAACTTTTAAAAACTTATGAAGGTTGTAGTTTACGGTAAAAAAGAACGGGAGCATAGTGGTTCCCTTCTTATAAATTTTAGACTTTTCTCACTCCTGAGCTACATTTGTAGGCTGTTTAATAGGGTTATTTCAAATTGTCTCACCAGAGGACTCAAGGAATTTGCTACCGGAACAGGCTGGGTTTCTTGTAGGATATAGCACCAACAGACTTATGATTTTCGAATTTAATGGAATTTAATGGCTGGCGGAGTTGCTGGAGAAACAACCTAGCATCAACTCTCATGTAGTTGATTTTTCTCGTACCTAAAGGTCTCAGTACATTTTGGATTAAACCACCTTATTTAAAGGCCACCTTCTTGAAGGCTTTTTGTATGTGTACTCACAGCATAGCTAGTCCGTCAGTTTGCTCATGAAGATCATAAATCGGAAGAGGATCTACTGATCCTATCAGATGAACCCTCTATCAGATAGACGACACCATCATCAATATTACGGGAAGTCTATGGATGGAAGGAAAGTGATCAAGATTGTTCCTCGTGGAAATCTTTGGTGAATATCTATAATCATGCTCATTAAATACAGCAAAATAGGAGTATTTACTATGACAAAAAGCTATGAAAATTAATAAAACGCCACCAAACCCACCAAAATTGTGGCACTAAAATTAAGATCACAGCAAAAATAATTAATAAAAAAATTATGGTTTGTGTTACTTTAAAACTACCCTCACATAGTTATCAAGAAACATTTACTACATCCAAAAATAGCAAAGCATTAAATTAAACTTAAGAAAATCCGTAAAAGAATTGGCCACCTAGATTGCAAAAAAATGTGATCCTTGGCCACCAAGGAGAACATTAACACGTTTGATGAGAAACCCCAGCAATATGTGGAACGTGTTACACTCACAAGGGCTAGAACGTGACTGACTGTAGGAAGGAGTATAATAATAGTGGTAGGTCAATATACATTTTTCTACGAGATATGGCAAAAATAAAATTGTCCACCAAAATTTACTTTTTTGCCTGGACACTAATTCTAGCAGTGATATCTTTTTTAGTAAGTAACATAAATTAGTGGTGATACTAGTTATACTAACTGTAATTTATACAAAATAGTATGATAAGGTTCAATCTTCACAAATATTCTACGTTATTTTTTAATCATATAATTAAATTAGCGGATAAGTTGCATTAATTAACGCTCAACGTTAATCAATTAACGTTCAGCGTGACTTATTGCAACTTATCCTGTAGATAATTACCTATTTGGAGCTTCGATCAACTATACAAAGGATATCACGCGCCGTACTTATGCACTGTGAAACAAGACCGGTTAAGTGCGAGTTGACTCGCCCACCGCAGGTGACGTCAATGGCGTGCGATACTATTTAGTAAGATTTCTTTGTAATTAAAATGTTTACGTCCTATAGAAAAATAAAAATCGGCTTTAGAATGGGCAAATTAGGGCCTTTCAGATATCACCATATTTGATCGTTTAACTTGAATTATAGCTTGACCACAGCTGTCATTACATTTATTGAGGTTTCTTCAAAACCATATTAGCTGGAGACTGCTATAATTTTCCGGTAAAATATAGATAAACTTCTATAATACGTATCAATTTCAGGTGTTTCACTTCTCGGAGTAAGGGGGGGGGATGGGTATACAAATTTTTTGGACTTTTTCATCCTATCTAAATGCATGATGTAAAAAAAATTAAAACTGTTATAAACTGTTCAAATTATATGTAAAATATAGATATTCGTCAGTTACATATATTAGTTTCAGAGAGTTTGGGGGGAGGGCGGATTATGGTATTTTTTTTACTGGCAATCTTATTCAGTCAGTGCATTTCAAATCTATACCAAATTTCTTGTCTGTAGCTTATGTAGTTTGTGTTGTGTGTGTGAAACACTGTGTCAGACGGACGGACGGACGGCCAAAGCGGCACCATAAGGATTCATTTGACCGGTTCGGTAACGTCACCCTAAAAAGTGCATATATTTGCTAGCTATAATTTGTCAAAAGCACGTCACACAAATATCGCCTCTATAAAGAAGATAAGACAGAAAATCTACGTAAGCCGGCTAAATGAAAACTGCTGCTCCGATAAGCACGTCATACAAATATTGCCTCTATATTAAATAAGATAAGACATAAAATCGAAGTTTTAACTATATGAAAACTGGTGCTTCGATGCGTTTTGGCGGAGTTTTAGACAAGCCGCTTTCGGACGGATAGTGCAAAGTCCTATATGTCCGCCTATATGCCGTAGATGTTAGCTGTTGTTGTTGTTGTTGTTGTTATAATTATTGATTGTCTATGTTATTGTTTTTCTATTTTATGTTATGTTTAAATGTTATTGTAAGCTGTGCATTTATGTTTCCTGTGTTTCTGTGTGTGTTAAATAAAGATTTATTCATTCAATATTCATTCATTCCTTTGTATAGTTGATCGAAGATACGGAGCTATTGTTCGAGAGCCGGCCGTGGATGTTTCTGCGAGAATTGCATTTGATCATCTCTGCTTAGTTTGGGGCTACATGATACTGTGTGATAACGTCCAGCATTATCTATTATTTATTTATTATCTCGCTACAAAACAGCCAGAAGAAATTTACTGTAAAAAGTGTCGATTGCAAGTTATGATTGCATACTTTTTTCTTCCACCGCCATATTTTTTTTTTTATCTTTCTTCAGTAGGTATGTATCTACAGTCTATTTACCTATTTAGACGCGGAAGCAGTTGGTGAGCTTGGTGATGATATCAGCAGCCTTTGGCATCTTTCTGTCAACTTCACACCAGAATAGTTTTTTTAGTATAACGCTATTATCATTAACTAGCTGACCCGACAGACGTTGTCCTGTCTCAAAGAGGGTATCAAAGTTAAAGACACATTCAAAAAGATATCGAAATGGAAAAAGCAATCAATGAGGATAAAACAACAACAGCAATTACCATACCCTACCCTACCCTACTCCTACCCGACCCCTACCCTACCTGTACCCTACGCCTACCGTACCCCTTACCCTACCTCTACCTTACCCCTACCTTTACTTTTAATATTAACGGAATAAAAACTATCCTATATCCGTTCCCTGGTTCTAAGCTACCTCCCCATTATAACCCACCCAAACAATATTTTATTTTTATATATATAAATATTTTTTTATATTTTTTTATATATATATAATATTTTATTTAAAAAGCAGCTAATTTTATAAACCAAAAGTCGAATTTACATTGTGAACGTATTGGCTTATCGCTAATTTAAATTCGACTTAACAGTGGAAAACGTTGTAGGTAAAAATTATTTTATAAATAATAAATTATTCAAAACGGAACTCATCGTTTCTTAGGAAACCAGAGCTTAAGAGTCTAGCCTTTGTCAGACTTTTAATATTAGCTCTAAAGTGCACTTATCTTGTGAACAGGTTGAGTTTCTGGAATATTTTCTGCGTTATTTTTGTTTACTCATGTTAGAGTGGCAATTCGCTCTCGGAATCACTCTGAAGGATAAAATCAGGTAATCGAGCCCACAAAATTAATAAGCTCAAGTGTCAGTGGGCATATGCCGTAGAACGGTTGGAGTAGACGAGTTCTAGAGTGGAGACCGCGTCTTGGCAAACGTGGCGCCTTCCGGCCAGATAGAGCAATGACTTGCGGAAGGTGGATGCCGAAAGCCGTACCTCGGAAGGGCGAATGTCCACTGCAGTGGAATCATACAGGTTGAAGATGATGAAGTTATTGTAACTATTTTTTCTTCAAAATTATCACTAAAGGCATATAACTTCGCTATGATTTATACTTCCTTCCTTTATAGTCTAGGTTGTGGCACTTCATTCCTTTAAGGTATGAGCTTGTGGCCAACTCTTGGTCTTCGTGGTTTCCGAAGCATGAAAGTCCGTTCTGAATCCGAGTGCCACTAAACGGTCATCTATCCAAGTAGGTGAACGGTCGCAATTTTGCTTAACCGCTCTTACTACTTACTGTCAGTGGTTAGGAAATTTAGCAAAATTTTAATTAAGCCAGTGTTAGGCTGCATTATGCCGCAATCACCCGGCTGCCAGAACCCAGTTTGTTTGTTAGCAGGGTGCATCGCGGGCAAGTGGAACCCTGGAAGTTGGAACCCCACAAACCCCGAAATATTGTTATTTTTTTAAGTCAATAGATAGTGTTAGTATAGATACAGCCTATACTTGCCAAACTGTGAGAGGCTTTATGTACCTACTGCTGTGGTTACATACATCCGGTGGGAATCGAACCCGTAATCTTCTGCATCTCAGGTGGACCACGCCCACTGCGCTATAAAGGTCATCAAATATCTTATTACTTTATCATAAAGCTAGGGGAGTCGCGCTGTGCACACGCACACACGACGGCGGCCGCGCGACAGCACAGCGTCAGTCAGTTTCTACTCTACAACTAATGATCTCTTCATGCACGACGTCTGTCGTAACGACTAGTCGCGGCGACCAGATGCGGCGACAAGTCACTCTAAATCTTATAATCCTCATACTAATTTTATTTTAATGCTTCCTATAAAAAATATTTTACAAAAATAAACTCTAGAAATTATAAAGCTCCATAACGACTGACGTATTTCGATATTTACCTTCCTCCTTTTGTTTAATATTGAAGATGTGGATTCACTCACCCAAAAACCTTATTACTCCAAACGTACCTTCGAAAATCCAACATTTACAAAAAAATACACGAAGAGCTGTGTCCAAGAGACGTTGTTTTCGCTCCGATGATCTGTAAGAAGGGCTCTGTCACTATATTCCCTCAATGCAGAATGAGCTTTAAACTCGCTGGCTGTAGATTCAACATGGCTCAATGAAAGACGTATCGAATACAAAAATATTGAAGTTTCGTACACCGTTAAAGTACTTAAAATAAAAATGGTTTTATTCAATGAAATAGGATTTGGGCTCTGGCAAAAAAAATATCGTGATGGCAAAAGATATGCCCCTTCACTTCATTAATACTATTAGGGGGAACTGTCGAAGAAGTTTGTTTGAAGAATAAGTTGCTGTACTGGTATACTTCCAGCACGGCAAAATTCACCGCATCCCAATAAAGTGTCCATTTGTGGAATTAAACTTCTTTCATATCTACCAATACGTAAGGCGCGAGACAAATACAAGAGGCGTCAGGCGGAGGAATATCAAAGGCGCGGGCGCTTTGCCACTTCTTTCAAATTTCATACAAAATGTATAGAAAACCTTTTCTATACATTTTGCGAGACATACTGAGACGGCGAGGCGCGGGTGGGTCACGGGCGGGGCGCGGGTGGCGCTTCCTCGCCCTCGGCCACTCTAAAATAACACTAGAATGCCCCAAATGCATCCACTGTGTTCGCCCGCGCCTCGCCTTTCCGAAACCGTTAGCGCGCCTGTTCTACTCTGCACCGGCGCCGCGCCCGCACCTCGCCCGCGCTTCGCCCTAGCCCGACACCACACGTGGTGGTCCAAGGTGCGCCTGAAACGCAGAAGGTTGCGAGGTCGATTCCCGCCGCGGGACAAATGTTTGCATTATTTGCAGATATTTGTCTCAAGTGTGGGTGTTTTCTATTATATATATCATGAATCATGCTGGTCCCATAATTCAAGCTCTGCTTAGTTTGAAGCTACATGATGCTATGTGATAGTGTCCAGCGGTATTTATTTATTTACAGTGTAGATACAAAAAATATTTTGTCAATTACTCCACGTGCCTGACATGCTCAATGTTTTTAGATATGAATCAAGTTTTATGCATAGGCTGGATGGGGAAGGAATTATATAGTGGAAATATTTATAATGAACTTTATATAACTATTATGTAGCTGACTCTGACAATCAATGCACAGTCTTAACCTTATGCCCTCATACGCACTAGCAGTTAACCGCGGTAACGGCTAGCCGCGCGGCCAGCCGCATTTACATATTATTGTAAAACATTGCTAGAGGAAATTGAAACGTCCACAAAGCAGAAAACATTCCTTATTTGAATGATGGCTGCGCTCGAACTCCGCGACCCACTCGCGTACGCGACTCACGGCTACTGTTTCGGCTCGACACGTCCGTCAGTCTCCATCGTCAGGCGTCAGGGCGTCAGGGACGTCAGGTGTCAGGCGGCTCCGGTCGGCTGCCGGCGCGTGCCCGCGCATCCGCTGCGACGCGCTCCGATGCGACGCGTCAGGTGTGAATCGTACATAAACATAACTGCCACAAAATGTCAACTACAAGTTAATAACGTGGCTAACCGCCACTGCGGTTAACCGCTTGTGCGTATGAGGGAATAGGCATGGATTAGTTATATACTTACCTACATTAGGAATTCACGAGTAAAAAAAAAACATAGTACTGTTACTAAACTTATTATGGGCTGAAACTGGCTGATAAGGTATTCTAAGTATTTATTTATTTACTTGGATGCTCGCTCACCCGTTTAATGTGAGCATTTCTGTGCTTCGGCAGGCATAATATGATCTTGTTCTCGGCTTTTTCAGTCGTTAAGCCAAGTCGAAGGGCTTCGGGCGGCTTGCTACACCGCCACCAGAGTTAGCCAAAACTCATACAAAGAAGGAAAAAGCAAGCAACTGAACGCAAAACAATATTATTATTATTATTATTGATTGCGTGGCTTTCATATCACTGCAGCCATGAAGACCTATTGTGATCGCCACTTCTATTTTATGTCGCCCCTTGAGGCGGGGCGTTTATAGTTCACTACTAAGCTCTACTTGCCGTAATGCAAAACATACCTAGGTCTTCTGTTGCTTCCATTGATTTATATTCTGTTACTATTGTAACCAACTATAGTTGTAGGATGCCATGTCATTGCAACAGTTCATGTATTCCATTGTTTGTTTTCAAAACTTCCCTCCCCGGCTTATAGGAGACGGAATTATGAATTATTCACGCGTCTGTCCGTATCCTCTACAGAAATATACAGACTGTTTTCATAATTTGTCCCACGAACCAAACTTTCCTTTTGATACTGCATCCAGCTCCTGTTTCCATAGTTTTAGTTTTGTTTTATTTTATCATTAATAAATGAGCTGACTTCAATCTGAAAGAGTACGACACTTTTCAATTCAATTCAATACAATTAATTTATTTGTGATACACAGGTATAAAAGTTGTTACATGGTAAGGTATAAGGAGCTCACTGTGATTTGCCATTAAGCTACAAAATTTAAAAGACTACGTACATGCTTATCATTAAATTTGTCTAATTAAATTAAAATGTTACAAAATATTAAAAATGAGCAGTAAATCTATACTACTATACAAGTAGGACTTTTTTTTTAAATAAACCGACATCATATAAATCACTTCTTAATTCTTGCCCTAAAGAATTTTGAAAATCGGTTCACAATTGACGGAGATATTGGTGATCATAGGGCGAAAATTACAAGTGAGGATGAGATTTTTTGAGTTTTCCGCGAAAAGTACCGATCCCTCAGGAATAATTTATATGGGACCTGTGAAGTATGTATAATCTTTTAAACAAAAAAAAATTGAAAATCGGTTTACAATTGAAGGAGATATCGGTGAACATAATATATTTTTGAAGTTATTTAATAAAGACGTAGAATTGTAAGTTTGTATTTATGTTTGTCTAAGCTTATCTCTCGAACCGGTGATCCAATCTACATGAAATTTTGTATGTGGATAAAGTGTTTTTGAAATTTTTGCTGGGAAGTATTGGAGTTAAATCTAATCATTAAGTTAAGGGATTCCAAAAGGGGCCAAAAAAAATTAAACATCTAAATATATTGAGTGGGGTGTCATATGAATGGGTTTTGTTTGTACATTCAAAAATGGTTTTTATTTTATTTCTTGAATGTATAGTTTTAGAAAAATGGTTGTAAGTTCGTATGTTAGTTTGTTCAAGTATAACTCTCGAACCGATGATCGAATTTGCATACAATTTAATTTAATGAAATTTTTGCTGGGAAGTATATGAGTTATATCAGACAGGGGGTCATCAAGATAAGGAGTTCCAAACGTGGCCAAAAAAAATTAAACTTATGTAAATATAATGAGTGAGGTGTTATATAAATGGGTTTTGTTTGTGAAATCTAAAATGGTTTGTATTTTAGTTATAGAATATATAGTTTTTAAAATAGGCCAATAATATGTAGTAAAATCCAATAACCATTACAACATGAACTCCCATTTCTCCCAGTATCAATGCCAGCTGATCCACTCGCAACTTTTTTTACTTTTATTTTAATGCGTGGAAGCTGAATTTTTTTTTAGAATAAAACGTATTTACGTCATAGACTACGCTATCGAAACCATCCTAATTAATGCTATAAAAGCGAAAGTTAATCTGTTACATTTTCACGTCTAAGGCCCAGGTCACACATATCGGGCAAGGACATGGCGCGGACATGGCGCGGACGTGGCACGGACGTGGCGAGGACATGGCACGGGCATGGCGCGGACATGGCTCGGACATGACGCAGAAATGACGTGACAGAGGCACAAGTGTAGTGCAGTCTGTTGTCCGTTATCGATGTGTCAGCATGTCATCCTCAGAAGACGAAGATGCTCTTGCTCTCGTGGATACAATTAATTAATATACAGATCAGGGCCCGTACAACCCCGATTTCGAGTTAGTTGCTTCGAAAGTGAAACCCCTTCATTGGGTTATACAGTTGACGGGATTACCCTTTCGTTTGGGTATTCTCCTTTCCCTTCTCCTTTATTCCTCCTTTATAACACAAGCGAAAGTGTAACCCGTTCCTTTTGGTTTTCAGTCGATAGGGTTACCCTGTTATGAGGTTAAACCAATGAATATAGTTACCTCTTGATAGGTTTTTTTGAATGTTACACAATGTTTATCATTACGCCTGACACTGGGTGGGGAATTTAGATTTTGACTCTTGATTTATGTCATCAATCATTAGGTATTAGTTCGGATCGCTTTATTTGGTTGAAGGGAGAGCGTCACTGCATTAAAGAAAAGTTTTAAAAACATAAGGAAAGTGCTGTGTTTCAGTCAGTTTTCATTGGTCATCATCACAGAGTATGCGTTGTCATATACGAGACCCGCAGGCAACATATTAAAAAGAAAAAAAAATGGTGTTTCAGTTTTCATAAGTCATCAGTTATGTCATGACTGAGGCCCGCAGCCAACATGTTAAAAAGAAAAAAATGTGTTTCAGACAGTTTTCATAGGGCATCATCGCAGAGTACTCTGCGTAGCGTTATTTTTTATTTTTATTGTATTTATTAGGCAAAGCCAACAGTACACATAATGAGCATTTTGTAAAGCGTTATGTCCGAGACCCGCAGTCAACGTGTTAAAAAGAAAAAATATGACCTTCAAAACTATTTTGAATAATAATTTTGGATTGTCACTGTCACTATCACACTCAACTCAACTTAAAACTCCACTCGAAACTCATTCTACAAATTCATCTATAAATGGTTATATCTCAGGAACTACTCATCCTAGACTAGCCGTTAATTGCTCAAAAGATAGCTATCAACAAGATCTTTATTTTTAATGACATATGTCAAACTTGAATTTGCCATATCTCGAGAAGTACTCATCCTAGACTTGCCATTAATAGCTCAAGTGATAGCTACTAATAAAATCTTAATTTTCGATGACAGCTGTCAAACTAAAAACTGTCATCGAAAATTAAGATCTTAACAATAGCTATCATGTGAGCTAGTAACGGCAAGTCTAGGATGAGTAGTTCTCGAGATATGGTCGATTTAAGTTTGACAGCTGTGATTGAAAATTAAATTCATGTCAATAGCAATCATTTGAGCTAGTAAAAGCAAGTCTAGGATGAGTAGTTCTCGAGATATGGTCAATTTAAGTTTGACAGCTGTCATCGAAAATTAAGGTCTTGTCAATAGCTATCATTTGAGCTAGTAAAGGCAAGTCTAAGATGAGTAGTTCTCGAGATATGGTCAATTTAAGTTTGACAGCTGTCATCGAAAATTAAGTTTATGTCAATAGCAATCATTTGAGCTAGTAAAAGCAAGTCTAGGATGAGTAGTTCTCGAGATTTGGTCAATTTAAGTTTGACAGCTGTCATCGAAAATTAAGGTCTTGTCAATAGCTATCATTTGAGCTAGTAAAGGCAAGTCTAAGATGAGTAGTTCTCGAGATATGGTCAATTTAAGTTTGACAGCTGTCATCGAAAATTAAGTTCATGTCAATAGCAATCATTTGAGGTAGTAAAGGCAAGTCTATGATAAGTAGTTCTCGAGATATGGTCGATTTAAGTTTGACAGCTGTCATCGAAAATTAAGGTCTTGTCAATAGCTATCATTTGAGCTAGTAAAGGCAAGTCTAAGATGAGTAGTTCTCGAGATATGGTCGATTTAAGTTTGACAGCTGTCATCGAAAATTAAGTTCATGTCAATAGCAATCATTTGAGCTAGTAAAGGCAAGTCTAAGATAAGTAGTTCTCGAGATATGGTCGATTTAAATTTGACAGCTGTCATCGAAAATTAAGTTCATGTCAATAGCAATCATTTGAGCTAGTAAAGGCAAGTCTAAGATAAGTAGTTCTCGAGCTATGGTCGATTTAAGTTTGACAGCTGTCATTGAAAATTTATTCCAATTTTATTATAATATAATTATTATTGCGTAATATAAACAATTAGTAGTCTGCATTTCCGCCCTGCCCTGCATGTGCCCTGCATGTGCTTAGAAGTTAGAACACAATTACCGCAATTAATTTTCATCTTTTGACCGAATTTTTTTTCCAAATCAAAATCCAATACTATTGATAACCCTCATGATCAGGTAACCTAATCAAAAGGGTTTTGAATGGTTTATCCCATCAAATAATAGTGTAACCCATACGGAGAGGGTTAACTAAGCTTTTGGAAAAACTCTGCCGAAAACCTCTTCATCGGGTTACCAAATCGGGCCCTGATACAGATGAAGAAAATACGCGCAAACGAATTTGCACAAGGATCAGCTAGTATTACCATGGGTATTACATAAAAAAATCTTGATACCGGTTTAGTTTAATCTCTTTCCGATTTCCAGCCACAATTTATCTTGAACATTTCAGTTACAATACTCGGAACGACAATGATCATAAAGCGTTGCATTTACAATCAATTCACAAATTTCAATATTAAATTCGATATCGTCATTCGTCACGCATTTTTACATCACTAACAGACGTATGTCGCAAGCAAGTACATACTACGAACTGGCGGCCATCTGACGCCCATCTGGCGGCGATCGGGCGCGGGCACCGAAATGGCGCGTCATACGTCCGATCAACGACATACCGTGTGTCCTAAATTGTGCTTTATTTCCATGCATTTTGTATGAAATTTGAATGGAATAGGAAACCGCCTGTGCCATGTCTGCGCCATGTCCGTGCCCGATGAATGTGACCTAGCGTCGGGCGCAGACAAGGCACTGGCGGTTTCTTATTCCATTCAAATTTCATACAAAATGCATGGAAATAAAGCACAATGTAGGACACACGGTATGTCGTTGATCGGACGTGCTTATGACGCGAAGTCGTCCGAGCTAAATTGTGCTTTATTTCCATGAATTTTGTATTAAATTTGAATGGAATAGGAAAGCGCCCGTGCCATGCCCGCGCCAGGTCAGACAAGTGGGGCCTAGACCTAAGCCGTTGAACCGATTTAAAAATTTTCGTATAGAGATAGATAGGAAAAACAAGGCAAATTATACTATTTGTCGCGAAAATAAAACTTGATGAGGTAAAATATGCGATGAAAGTTTTTATGGTGAACAATCATTTCTCAAGTTAGGGATATAAAAATTAGTCATACCTTCCTCTCTCCATAGTTTTGACATGATATAAATAATTTTTACTGAGTTTTTGACCATCACCATCCGCAGCGCGATTACTCGCTGCTGGGCTTAGGCCTCACTTGCTCTAGGACGTAGAGCAGCAGCTCGCACCCTTGAGAGCAGGTGTGTTTTCAGCATTCAAAGTGACACTAGATACTAGCACGTTGGCTATGAGCCTCGCGGCAGCGGATCGAGTCGCAGCTCGCGCCTTAGATCAAGTGTGTTTTCAGTACTCTGAGTATTATAAACTAGACACTAGCACGTTGGCTGTGCGCCTCGCAGCAGTGAATCTTGCAGCAGCTCGCGCCCTAGAACAAGTGTGTTCTCAACACTTAAAGTGTTCTACACTAGACACTAGCATGTTGACTGCGGGCCTCGCAGCAGCGGATTGAGCAGCAGCTCATGTCCTAGAACAAGTTTGTTTTCAGCACTTAAAGTGTTACTGAATTAGAATTAGATGCGAAAAGCAGATAAGGGATCAAAATTTTGCATGGGGAACTAATCATTTCTCTAGTTAGTGTTACATATATTCATAATACCTAAACTTTTTAACTGGCTGTGACTTGGCGACGTGTCACTAAGGGTAAAGGGATTGAAAACGGTCTCGCAAAAGGCAGTGGAATGGGACGGGAACGGACCCCGGGTACCCGGACCGAAACAGGCAATGTAGGTTGGTACTTTTTATTCCGCACATATATAGGGTTACGTGTAAAATAACCATGTTCCGGAATATTTTACAAAATGCCCATGAGAAGGTATCTAAACTAGCCCACGAGATCTGGCTAACTGCATCATAAAGCGAACACCCACCTTTCCCGCTTCCAGTTAACTCCTGCTGTGTTGTTTTAGTGCTGCACAATAAAGATGTAAATCTGAAGCATAATAATATAAAACTATGCCTACATACATTCATTCATAATAAGCAATATAGTAGGCGTTACCGAGGTACGGAAGGGTAGTCAATATTATCAAAAAATAGTAGGTGTGTGAGTGAGTTTGTGTAAAAAGTTTATTTAAGTAAGTTAAAGTAAGTTAAGGGTATTAACTACCCGGCTTCGCACGGGTAGTTAATACCAATTTAAAAAATAATAACTTTTTACACACACGCCGCTAGTAAATTATAAAATAGTAAAAGAATGTCAAAGGAAAATACATTAGTCCTTGTTATCAAAACTTTGTTCAATTAAGTAAAATTTCTTGTCTATTAAATAATTAAACAGAGTTGTGTTAAATGTCTTAAAGTCATTGCATGTTCTAATGTAAGCTGGTAGTTTATTTAAGATTTTGGAGGACATTCCAAACACACTATTCTTAAATAGGGATATTTTAATGTTGAGTCTGAGTTGCATGAAGTCGCGTCGTCATGCACTAGATACAGTTTTTAGTATTTGTTATTTGCTCTATCTACGCCAGCTGATATTTGAACATCGAAAAAAAAATCATTATGAACATAACGTCGACTAAGAAACTATCCCTTCTTGACTAATATAACAAACAAACAGAAAAAAATGTTACAAGAAAAATAATATTCGATACAGACAAACATAGCCTGACCCCTCGACACAGAACTTAGATTGGTATTGCGGGGTATTTCCATAATATTGACAAAGTTGGGAGGTCTTTGTCAAGTGGTTATTGAAGTTCCATGTTTTGCCGGCTTGGTGACCTGGGTTGAATGTTAGCTATGTCATAAATTTGCGAGAATAATAATGAGATTCATAGAGGCTTTGAAGTAATGTTTATTCGGAAATGAAAGCAAGGAAGTATTTCAGCTTAAAGTAAACATCTTAGACCCAAGAAAGACAGGAAAAGGCTAATTCTAAATGAAAACAGGGACCTGATAGAGCTTTATGGCGACAATCTAAAACAGAGCTTATTCTTGAGGATAAATACTAATCCTGTACTTGATTATTGTAAGAAAAATGTATCATTACCTACAGTAAAGTTTACGAACGTAACATCACAGTTTAGAAGAACATGCAAGTGTTTCATTTTCTTGTGAAATGAATTGATTTTCGAAGGAATGAAGTAAAACTACCTTTAAAATTGGACCAACGACATCGTCAAGCTTACAGAAAATCATTGCATGGCTCGAGCCATCTCGAGATCGTTCTTAGTGCAAATTCATGAAGGAAACCTATGTTCATAAAATTGACGATTGAAAAGCAAATATAAATGTGCGTTATGGTATGTAAGGGGTTTCATTTCTATCTTCGGAACTCAAGCCAGCCTCACCTGCCCATGGTATCACTGTAGCACCTTAGACGCCGATAGGCACCAGCGTCGGTGCTGCGAAAAGCTGTACCTTACATGCAACCCGATAGAATGCTTAGCGTGGGGACTATGGGCATATTCCCAGTATGATTAGTATCTAGTCCAGCTAGATGATTTATCTACTTCAATTTGTCACTAATTCACCGTTCTGGACGCTGTGCCTGGAACATGAGAAAATGGAGTAAGCTCACAGATTTACTTTCAATAATAGTTACAATGTAGATGATAACTATTTTTTGTTTTATATTATGCAACTTGGCAATCGGCTTTCCACAACAATCAATCTTATCAGATTGATTTCTATCTGATTTTTGCTTAAATTTGAGTCGTTCTTAGAGAGATTCGTCCAGTATCCCTCTCTCTCATTGATTCCTCTTATCCTTTAGACTTCGGATGCTACGTCTGTGCAGTCTGGAGAATTTTATAGGTAATTATAATAGCGCAGAAAACATGATACATAGTGATGTGATTAATGTGAAGAGTGACTTCGAAGATCACGCACCCAAATCAAACAACAGAAGTAATATCTAGGTTAGAGTGAGACGGGTGCAATCGACTGAAAGGTTATAGGTTTGGACGGTACCCCTTGAGGCGTGCAAACATTGGCCCAGAAATAATACGTTTCCCTTCAGAAATTTTGTGATTTCATGACAGATGGAGGACAATGGTTTTCTTGAGTTTTTACGTATATATGAAATTAACTTAGAAATCCAAACTAGTATTATAAATGCCTATATATCTAGCAGTCAACTGCTTTAATGCTGTTTAACGCGGCATCCTACGTGAGCGATCAGGAGGGCAATTCACGGGTTTACTCGATACAGAGTCGTATCGACTATGAGTCTCCCAACTTGGGTCGATGGTTTGTGTCTACTCTAAAGTCACGACTCTTAAAAATAGCTATTCTTACGGCCACTCGACTGAAGTCACTGCGACATTTCCGTGACATGGCTAAAATACGTTTCGTTTTACGCGGGTAAATTTACAGTAGTTGGGGTAAAATAGGCCGATTTCGTACATCATAATTTTAGGCTTAAAACCATGCAAAAATAGTAATTAAAAATGTATTTTATTTATATTAACCATAGTATGCTTAAAATGCAACTATTGGGGCTTACTGATAGAAAAAAAAAGTTTATTTTAGGTAGGTACTAAGACAAGTTTATAAGCTAGAAACGAAACGTAAATGCTTGGTTTGTTTGTTTACGAGCTCTCAAGCAAGTGTCAGTCAAAGCGGGGGTTGCCGGTGGTCGGTAAAAACTTATTTTTTTATAAATGTAGTAAAAACTTTACATTGCCCAAAAAATAAATTATTTCAGCGTTGAAGCCGATTCTTTAGATTTAATCAATTTATCAGGAATAATAATTAGGTATCGATTGTAATACTGTTTCTGAATGAATATTCGAACTGACGAAAATCTAAGTACCAGTGAAAATAAAAACAAACACACGCTCATGCTCATGCCTCATGCTATGGAGCTGATTTTGTCCATGTTGAGAAGTGTAAGCCAAATAAGGTTTTCTCTCAGCTTAATGCTACTCAGCGTGCGTAGCAACGCTGTTTTTCAGAGAAAACCAGAGGTGGCGACCTCACGATCGCCGCGCATTATTGTAAGCAAACAAATACCTATTTAAATGGATGTAGGCGTAGCTCAGTATTTAGACAGTAAGGTAGGTACATAAGTATTACATAAAAAAGTACACATTGCCACCACACACACACACACATCAACCTGTATCAGTCCACTGCTGGACATAGGCCTCCCCTAATAAAGGGGGATATACCCATAATCCCCATGCTGGGCATGCGGGTTGGGGATCGCAGGGCACAGCTTCTCGCACCACCGACGCTGCTGCCCGTCAGTGGCTAGGGCATTTAGCTGTGCCGATGTAGGCTGTGCTATGCCACAATCAGCCGGCCGCCAGAGCCCCGTTCGTTGTTTAGCAGGGTGCACCACGTGCAGGTGGGGTTGGCTTGAGTTCCGAAGATAGGAGTTGGAACACTGTACACCCCACATTGCATAATATGCCAATGATATGATAAAATATTATACAAATACTAATTAAACAATTACTTATTAATAGGTATGTAGGTACTAAGTCGGAGTCAATCTTTAAAAGTAGATAATGCTGAACGTTTTTACACATCTTAGCCTAAAAGTGCCAAAAGTAATCAGAACTTGTACTTGTACTAAATATTACCTAGTTTATTAATCAGCTAAGAGCTTGAAGGGTAGGTAGGTTTAGTACCTACTACATGACTGAATACAACTTAGATAAGCATCATTCAAATACATACCTACATAAATACCTACTTACCTACCTACACTTTTAATAAACTTAAATAAAAATAAGAAGAAAATATATACCTCGGTATATCGGTTTATTAATAATACACATAACATTACCTATGTCCTATTGTTTTTGTTTATGTCAGTTCTTGTGGGACGTACCAACAACAATAAAACGTAGATACATTTTAAATTAGTCTGCTGTATATCTACTCATTGTTAATTCTTGCCTAAGTTGTATTCGGTGGTTATTTCGCCACCTATTCATTAACACCCATTTAAAAAAAAAATGTTATATCGAAATTAAATATCAATGTTGGAAACATCGATGTAAATATAGCGGCTTTCATCAATTATATCATCGACAAATCCTACGACAAGCCATGTCGTGTGCTCGGGACCACTCGTTGCATGTCTCTTAATTTGAGTCGACTTTTGTCTGTTGGTGATTTCACGAGAATACTGTTTTTCTGCTTCGAGAGACAAAATGGCGGATCACTCTACCTAAGTCTAGTAGAAGTCAATGTCTCTGGCTTGAGAATTGCCCTCCTGGACGCGAACGCGAAGCGGTGCGGTTCGGCGCGACAAACAACAAACAGTTGATACTATTGAAGTGTCCTACGTGACCATACACGCACGCAAGGAATGCACGCACCAAATGCAAAGCGGCGCGGTGCAACGATTCGATACGGTGTAGTACGATTGTAGTACGATGATCGTGTGCGCGCAGGACAGAGTCGCCGCGTCGCTTCGCATCTCTTTGAATTCGCGTGTCACCGCGTCGGATCGCTTCGCAATCGAGTTCGCTTTGAATCGCCCTCGTAGGACGCCACGTATCTTTTACGTCGTAATCGCAGAATCAATTTTGGTATAGAGATAGATGGTACATACATACATAGGACATATGCTACTTTTTGTCCCGAAAATAAAACTTGAAGAAGGAGAAATAAAGGATGAAAGTTTGTATGGGAACCAATCGTTTCTCTACAAATGAGATTTTTGACATAAAAACACAAGTATACAGCAAACGAAGTTACGGGCAGGTGAGCTAGTAGTTTATAATATTCAGTGGACTTACACTAAAACCTTAGCTTAGTACCTATTATATTTTTCAATTGTTACCATTCTTTGTTTCAGGTACAAAAGGATCCAACAATCTGCCAACTCTAACGAAGGTAAGAATAGTAATTGTATATCTTAAAATTAATCAATTTTATTATTAATTTCATGTATAAATTTTTGATTTCATTTCAAATTTGATAAACTTAAATATTTAATTCATGAATTATTTAATCAATTTTTATGGTTTCCTATCTCAAAAGGAAAATAAGGCATCCTTAAAGGATCACATTGCTGTTCGTCTATAGTATGTCTGTTTGTCAAGATCCTAACACGTTGAATAATATCCAGCGTACTTGAAATTAATATGTCTGTAATCTCTTGAAGCTGCGAAAAAATAAAACTTCTAAGCCAACGCAATCAAAATATATGACCGTTTTTGCAGCAAATTTTGCTCTCGCAAGCACACTCTCAAGGAAATCAAAATCTGTAGGTCATTGCTTATATTATATTATAGAAAAGTAAGGGAAACATTCCAAAAAGTACACAAATAATTTCATACAAGTTTGTACGGCACATTTTGCTGAGAGTTCAACTCGCACTTAGCTAGTATTTCTTATAAAAGTTTTAAGACAAAGGCTAACTTGAACTTGTAAAAAAATAAGTAAGCAAGAAACGGGAAATATAATTAAGCTGCTTATTGGGTTCACGTAAGACCTAGATTGACCGACTAGACCAGCAAACTAATTACCAACAGCTCAAGCTGATCTCGATCTGGAAATCTGACTGGACCACCGAACGAAAGTCACCAGCAAAAAACAATTATAAACATGCAGCCATAAAAACTAATAATAAACTCACAACCTACTTCAATTAAAAGTTTGATAACTTAGAAAAACAGTTTGCAATATTTCTAAGAAAATGGCCACAAGTTTTTTTTCCAAACAAACCTTTACCTACCCATTAATTTCGCTTTATTATATCCTTAAAAAACATGAGGTTGTAACACCACAACCTCAAAAGTAACTATATCTATAGCTCGAGGCTGAATATTTCCAAGATAGGCTATAAAAGAAAATTTACTCCCGAAAATGGGTGAAATAATATCTAACGCCTTATTTTCAGCTGTTTTGTACAATTGCCGTCTTTCGTAGTGGCACACTGTGGTAGTTAATACATTGAATGATTAATCGTCTTCGTTTGGGTATCATTTTAGCAAAAGAAAAGCGTTTTGATTACCAACTCGTATTAACAAAAAAATATTTATTTTTCAAACAATAAACCATTATTTTTTAAGGAGTAAAAAACACATTAATATTTTGAATAATTAGTAGTAGCACGTAGTAGTCAATGGGGGAGACCTTTGCACAGCAGTGGGACGACTATTGTTAAAGATCAACTAGTACTCGAATCTCTTTTCCTTTTCGAAATTCAGTTATAATAAAAACTACAAAAAATTACAAAAAACCTTTTGCTCGCGAACTCGTTCGCGTCAAAAGTTATTTCAAAAGTTACTTATTAAGTTATCCCTCTGTTTTTGATAAAAAATAGCCAATGTCCATTTGACGTGTACGTCAATTTCATAATTGAAAGAATCCACAACACCGAGGGTTTTGTGGATTTGAGAGAATACTGTTCATGTTTTTTTTACAAAAGTACGTTACTAAGCAACGGCGGAACAGGATACCGCCATCGACATAGTGGCACATCTACATCTAATGCTAAACTAGTGTTTTTATAGGTCGCGACACGTAAAAAGTATGCGGTAAGCTGCGCGATATGCTATTTATCAGTATTTACCCGTGCATAAACACACCCCCTCCAATTCTTCCAGCTTTCTTTTTACATAACGCGCACTATACATACATATAACAATAATGATCGATAAAGTTTCAATGGCGGGAACGCGTAAAAAAAAGCAATGCGGTATTAGGCTTTGCTATGCTGCATTCAGCCGGTCGCAAGAACCCCGTTCATTAGTTAGCAGGGTGCACCACGGACAGGTGAGGTCAGCTTGAATTCCGATGATGGGGATTGGAACACCTCGCTTCCATATTGCATGTGCAATAGTACTGACCTAAAACTAGTATACAGACTGCGTACGTACTTGCAATGAATCATTATGGCCTGCGTGTTGGGAATAAAACAAATATAATCCAAGCATCATAACAAAGGCGTTCCAATAAATGAGAACGGCACTCACACCGAACGACACTACTGTATTCATATTATGACCTTTTGGTTGTGATTTTAGCACCACGTAAATATTCTATTGTATTACAAATGTATCTGTTTTTATGCTGGTTGAAGTTTTTATAAAGTTTTAAAAAATGCAATAAAGCATTATTTTTTAAATTGGTGGCATTTTGTTATACTTTGGCCGCATCTCAGTTTAACGCGACGATTTATGCTTCGGTCAATGATACGATATAAGCAGATGTATCCACCAATTTTCTATCGTAGCGGTAGTTCGAGTTGCACACAGGGATAGTTCGCGCAAAACACACGAAGCTTTGACACACATTGCTTCGTTACGATAGACGCAGGTGTTTCCCCAACATTTTAAGAAAATATTTTTATTATTCATTGGAGTCTAAATTTCTACTACATCTTGGGAGAGGTTAGCTACAAAACCATAATGATGATGATGATAGGTTTACTAGGCTTAAAAAGGTGGATTAGTCATCTCAGTATTAATATTGAGTATAAAAAACATGTTATATAAATCTCCTATAATTATATAACATGTTTTATGGTTGCCATTTCCATCTTCGGAACCCAGGCCAACCTCACCGGCCCTCGGTGCACCCTACTGTGTTACCTGCTACAGCCTGTTCCAGGGCTCTGGTCCCGTTTGTCAACAATCGGCTGATTGCAGCATAGCGAAGCCTATCACTGGCATAGCTGGCTGCTGACGGGCATCAGCTAGTAAGAGAAATTGTGCACTACCATCCCCAACCCAAACAAAAAATAAAACCATTTTATTTCTTGCAACAGGACTCTGTTTTCTTTTGACAGACATGTCCTTAAACTGGTAAAATATAAAAATACTACCTATATTCCATAAAGGTAGTAATTTTATATTTTACCAGTTTAAGGACATGTCTGTCGCTGCAGCTTCGTATAAAGGCAGTCAATTTATCCGACAATCATCGCTAGGTCGGCGTTAGTGCTGGCCCGCGTCATTCGCACCAGGGATGCACACCTCTTCCGTATTGTGACGTAATAACAATCGGCGTGTGCTTGCGAAAATATGTCAAAGGCGCGAGGCAGCCCCAACACCGCTCTGAATGCGTTATTAAACAGGACGCGGGAGGCAGCCCCAACACCGCTTTGAATGCGTTATTAAACTGGACGTGGTGGACGCTATACGTCTCATAAGTGTACTTAACCCACAGGCAGCACGTGTAGGGGCATGCCTCTATGTCCAACAGTCTATTGAATAGGCTAATGTCCAGCTAGCTGACGAACAGGCAATTGGCAGCGCTGTGGAGGCTTAGGCTTAGGGTCCCGTTGGGCATTTTTCGGGTACAGAACCCTAAAAATTAATTTTCTGTTTATCCATTACCCTTTAACTTTTTAAAACATGTCAAAAACAAACACTACAACTATTTATCTCGCTCGAAGCTGTGTGACACAAATCCGCTCAACCGATGACGCGTAGTAAGGGGCACTCCACACGGCCCGTGTCACAGCCAGATTATTTATCGCCATTATTTATCTGGCATTCTGAATTGAGAGACACGCCCATGTGAAAATACCCTTAGCATGGTAAAGAGCAGACAGGAGCAATAAATGTTGTATGGGTAGTGAAATTGGGGTGTAAGCAAAAGTTGTAAAATTTAGGACGGTCTAAAACTATACTCGTAAGTTAAGAAATAGGAATCATCATCATCATCAGCATAAAAGCAGTCCACAGCTGGACATAGGCCTCCCCAAATGAGCGCCAATGCGCCCTATCCTGAGCTCGACGCGGGGAATGGAATGAGAATGCAAAAGACAAATTCAATTCAGTTTTGACGAACTTTATATTACCTACAGTAGATGAGAATTTAGATGAAGTCAGAAAATGTAGATTTAATTCCCGCGCTGGACTGTAAAAATATTTTTTCCCTAGATTTAAATTAAATCCCCTCATGTTGCGAACCAAATTTTATTTAAGAACACCTTGTACTGTACCACGTGAAACAATAAAGAATTTGAACATGAAAAAAAAATTATAATATGTGTAAAAATGTCATAAATGAATTATTTCGAAGTTGGGGGCCTAACGTTTCCATAATTATTTCGAAGTTGATCGAAATAAGTGATTATTGTTATAGATGATGAGTGCCACCGAACATCAGGCAAGACCCACCTGCAGATGTGATTGGTCAGACTACAGTATGATTAAATAAATAATTCTGATAATTTTTCATACAACATGATCTAGTCTCTTAGTTTGCTTACTAAGAGACTAGATCATGTTGTATGAAAAATTATCAGAATTATTTATTTAATCATTCGTTATATATATATATATATATATATTGTACGGGTAGATCCCACTACTAAGCTTACTAAGAGACTAGATCATGTTGTATGAAAAATTATCAGAATTATTAATTATTATATATATAATTATATATAATTATATATATATATATATATATATATATATATAGGTAATAGTCATACTAGTTTTTTAGATACTTAAAAATTGGGCTTAAAAAAAGTTTTATAAACACAGAATACATTGAGACTCGAGACAAATATAGGTAGGTCATAACAAAATAAAAATAAAACTGAACTAAGTAGATATCTATAATCAACTATATAATTTTCTATAGCTAGCTTATGTAACTCCACGGAACAACCCCCGGCATCAGCGGGTAGTTTGGGGTGAAATGGGGAAAGTTTGCAAATGTTTCGCGTCAAGGTGTCAATTCCGTTTTATAGTAATTGTGTTTTATTTACGTGCCCTATCGTACGTATCGAAGTTTCGTAACGTGTGCGTTGACAGTTCGTGACGGCTTGAATTATTCGCGAAATGTATTGGAAATATGCCATCTGGCCAGGTGGAGAAACGTTTTGCGAGAGGCTGCTGGTAGATGCTAGATGGTTCGAACTCACTGGGTGCAATTTGGGTGGTGGTAGATGCTGGATGCATCGATGCATCACCTCGCCGCGTAATGGCGCTCATTAGCAGTGTATTGCTTACAATGATGATGTATTAGAAATAAATTAATGTATGTAAATACTACAGATTGTTAAATATAGGTTGACTAGCTTCCGCCCGCGATTTTCGCTCGCGTAGTAATACCGGATAAAAAGTAGCCTATGTGTCAATCCAGGTCATAAACTATGTATATTCTAAATTTCAGCCAAATTCGCTTAGCCGTTATGGCGTGAAGCGACCACAAACATACTCACACACACACAAACTTTCGCATTTATAATATATTAGTGTGACACGCGTGACATTGATAATGACATACACGTCACGACACAACTGAAACCTTGGTCACACTTCACACTAATATTATAAAATGGTGTGTGTTAATGCACACTGCGTCGGTATATTTGTTCCCACTAATGGATTTGCATGAAACATGGAATATACATAGTTCATGAACTGGATTACTTTAATACCCCAGTAACACGCGATATATGCGTAAGTTTGTGTTCTAGCAAGTTTGTTGCTACTTAACTCCGTAACGACTGAAGGTATTTGGAAGAAACATGGTTTGAGATATGAAATAACACATCGATCGTCACAGCATAGGCTACTTTATAGACAAGTCTTACGTAAGTAGAGCTGCGGGTTAATTTTAGTTCAAAATAAAACACATACTTATAAAAATAAATAAATAATACCGGAAACTTTTCATACAACGTCATAATAGACACAAAGTAAGCAGTAAGTACAACATGACTGATACATAAACATTTTTAACATATATAATATACTTAGAAAACGTCCAGACACGAGCCAAATATTTGCAGAACATACAAACATTTGTCTTGCGGCAGGAACTATCTGCATTTCAGGTGGGCTTTCGCCCACTGCAACACTAAAGTCGTCGAAAAAGTACTTCAAAATTATAACGCAAATGCAGTTCCGCACGGTTTAGCTTCTGTAAATACTATCTAGCAGATCTAAGAACTTTATTGAAGTACTTTAGAAATAAAATTCTTTAAAGATAGTTTCCGAGGCAATTCACTAGGGGAATGCTGTTTCACGCTTCTCTTTGATGGGCTAACTTTAATGTCTTTCTGTTGGCTAGGTGTATATTCCTAGTAGTAAACCTAACCTGAAATTTTTAGTAACCTAAAAATTTCAGCTATCAGTTCAGTAGTTTTGGCGTGACGTTGGGACAAACATTTCCATTTCACAAAAATGCTTTTTAGGGTGACGTTACCGATCCGGTAAAATGGTGCCGTATTGTTTGTCCGTCCGTCCATCTGTCACAGCTGATTATTTCCGGAACTACATAAGCCACCGGCTTGATGTTTGGTTAGATTTAAAATACGCTAACTGAATAAGATTGCCAGTAAAAAATAAAAATATATTTTCGTTTTCTTCCACAAAGGGTCCAAAATAATAAACTGGTGCCAACAGGTCGAGTGGCATATCATATAAAAGGGGTCAATTAGCCTATTTTAAAACAAATTTTTATTTTTTATACAATACATGGTTGATGTATGATGTATGATCAAAATTGTCCAAAAATGACCATAACCTCCCCCCTAATCTCCGAAGTTTGCGAAGTGAGAAATCTGAAATTGACATATATTTTAGAAATATGTCTATATTTTACAGGAAAATTATAGCGAAGTCTCTAACTAATATGGTTCTGTAGAAATCTTAGTAAATGATACTAGGACAGCAAATGACAGGACAGGTCAAATATGTGTTATCTGAAAAGCCTCAATTGGCCCAGTCTGAAACCGGTTTTAATTTATGTTTATGACCTACAGTTTTTTTTTATATGATGAAAACTTACTAATTAGTAACTACTTGATAATTCCTTCACTACCAGCGAAAAAACAGACGCATTTCTATCGTTAGAGTATATATAACCCAGCAAAACCTGAGCCTCGATAAGTGGGTCTAGAAACTTGAGCACCAAGCATATTTAGGTCGCTCGTGACAGACAATGGTGACGGTCAACGAGTTTTCGAAGGTACCAAATTTTATGAAAAACTGTCTTCATGTGCTGTGAATGAACGTGAATTTTTGTTTCTTAATTACTTTATTATGATACTCCTCATCCTCATGATCGAATATCGAATATTTTGATTTTCTTTGCGCATACTTCATAAAACAACCCCGATAATCCCGAATCCCGAGTGACACGTACTGACGTACCGCGTCATCTAGATACAATATATTATTTAGCCACGTCCGACGGCAAATCTAGCCGAAATCTCCTAATAATAAGATCATTTTTTACTAAATGTAATTTGTTTATTTGGTCATTGCTTTTAACTGTGTCACAGTTGTCATAAAATTGACTATTTTCGATGACAACTGTCAAACTACAAACGGTTAAATCACAGATATAGAAGAAAACTAGATGAAGTCTTAAAATTCACTATGTTCTGAACATCAACTCGTACGGCTGATCTCTACTTTCTTGTGTCCAGTATCATCAGTTAGAAAGAGACGCATACATATATCAATGCGACTTCAAAAGAGATCAAAAAGAACAAACTTCAATTCAGTTTCATAGAAATGCCCTGGTACGAAGTCGTAGCAATCGCATTGAGATAAAGTATGCATCCTTTTCTAGCAAATGTTAAATGGACATAAGAAAGTAGAGATCAGCCGTATGAGTTGACGTTTAGAGACTAGTGATTTTGGGTTAAATGGAAAGTTCTCATCCTAGACTTATTATAACTAGCTCAGTCAGGTAATAAAAACAGCAACCCTTTTTTCCAGTTGGTAAACAGTTGTGTAGTAAATAACATCAACTATCACGCTGCATATAAATCTAGCGGCCCGTCCCGGCTTCGCACGGGTTAGGGTACTCTTTTTACACCTTGGGCTACGTTACTTAAGTTTTAGTAAGGATCCCTAATCTTTTCTAGCAATAAATATAACCTATGTTACTCAGGGTGAATGTAACTTTCCAATGGTGAAAGAATTTTTAAAATCAGCACAGTAGTTTTTGAGTTAATTCATTATAAACATAAACACACACAGAAATACAAATTTTTCCTCTTTTTAATATTATTGTAGATGTAAAAGTGTAGGATGTAGATGGAGATTGGCCTTTTAAGATATCCCCGTGTTGATGTTACTTATGAGGTCCATGAGCATACATTCATGTATCGCACGCCATTGACGTCAACCGTGGTGGGCGAGTCAACTCGCACTTAACGGATCTTATTTTTTAAACAGACCCGCCCGCAATTTTGTTTGCGTGTACATGTTTTCTTTATTATATTTACACGGAACTCTTCATATTGTACGGTATAAAACTTTCCAACCTACACATTGCCTACCTACCAGCACCTGTCCCCGCTTCCGCACCCTTTTCCGTTCCCGTTCGCTCTCACGTTCCCGTTTGAAAACTGCTAAATTAACAGTCGGTTAAAAAAGTGAAGGTTGATGAATATATCATTTAGAAAACTTGAGAAATTATTGGTGATCCCCATACTTAAAAAAAATACACAACATGTTTAACCTGTGTCGGTTATGCAAAATTGTAGAATTATTCAAAAATTAAGCTCTCCGTATTGGGTTTCGAACTACTGCTCGCCACCTGCTACTCATCACCTGGTTCAATATCTTTGCCTCTTACGATATGCACTGGAGGAAAAAGAAAGAAAGAAAATATATTTATTGACCCACTTAAATAAAATACAAAATAGGTTGACCCACTTAAATAAAATACAAAATAGGTTGGTACCTATAACAAGAACACAATAAAATACCCACTCATCCAGGGACGACGCGGGGTCAACATGCCCCCGAAATGTACTATGCAGCTGGCAATTTGAAAATGAGGGGCCTTTATTATTTGCCGGAACTATCAAAGACTACAAAGACTATTCACCTCTAGACCACGTTATTGTGGTTATTACCTGATAGATCAAGGAGATAATGCAGATAGTAACGTCTACCAGGTCGCAATCAAACGCCGTAATTGGAGTTTGCGGTTTAGCGGCACAAATGGCCGTCTATCGGATCTGTGCCAGATCGAACCTTCAGATGCTCTTTATCATCATCATCACAATGTATTTAAAAAAACAGTCATAGTTCCTATGGTAAACTGTGCTTGATTTGGGGCTACGTAATGCGGTGTGATAGTGTCCAGTGTTATTCATTTATTATTATTGTGTTTATCAGTCATGCTGTTCTCATGATACAAGCTCTGCTTCGTTTAGGGCTATTTATATCTTTTCTTTCGAACCCACATCTCGAAATCTAGATCTGTAAAGTATTCTATTACGTATTCTACTTCGGAATATAATCAGGCAAGCAAGTACACCAAGACCCAAGCTAATCAATATTCAATTTGGAATTCAAATAAGTACGTACAATAAGGTTTTTTTTCCTTGACATTCGAATGAAAAGCTATTGTACGATCGAAGCAAAAACTCGATTGTTGACTTCGAGTAGAACTGACTCGAATAGATCTGGGTCCGAACAGAAAGTGGATCCGAATAGGTCGAACTTATTCATTTAAAGCAGAAGTCAGTTCATTGTTATTGAAATCCGACCTGGGTCTGGTTTGACCTGGATTGATGACACAGAGAATGGTGTCAGCAGTACGTTGGGTTAACTAAATAAATTAATTCAATTTAATTTTTTACTCCTTGATAGCTTTTGCCTATGGTTTTGTTCGTGATACTGAAATAAAATAATTACTTTTGGCTGTGACTCAGTAAGCGAAGGCCTGCCTGAGACTCAGAAGGTTGCGGGTTCGACTTCCGTCGCAAGACAAATGCTTGCATGATCAGAAAATATTTGTCTCTGTCTGGGTGTTTTGAATCTATTTTTATACTACTAAGTTAGCAAACAGGCATACGGTCCTCCTGATGGTAAGCGGTTCCCGTAGCCTATGGACGCCTGTAACATTATGTGTATATATTTACACAAAAATCAGTCATGTAGTTCTCATAATACTCGTACTAGCTTAGTTTTGTAGCTTGGCTTAGTTTGGGGCTATATAATGATGTGATAGTAGGTATTTATAGGTTGGCATTATTTATTTCTTCACTTTGGAAGATTTACATAAAAAATACTCTTTTTACCAAATATTCCTATTGAGTACTTACTCTCCCTTATTATTGAGTAGGCGTCTTACCCTCATTAATGGGGATTTATATTTTTTGCAATTATCTCTAGTTCAAAGGAAAGCACTTTGTCATCAAATTCTATGGCAGAACATTAGGATTACATAAATTACTAAAGATTTTCGCGATGAACTAAGCATTCATCATCATCTACATTCCAACAGATACTGCCGTATTGTATCTACCTAGGTACTTACTGGACCTCAACAAAATAGAAATAAAAAACAATGCGATCTGAAAAATCTTTGCGAAAAAAAGTTACACCGACACAAAATACAAAACACAATATTATCCAAACCTAAGTGTTTTAAAGTTTTAAAAATAAATTGGTTGTCTGTAAAGTCGGTTTACTGACGATAGTTGAACGTGACAACGTCTTAAGAAAATACTGATGGAATGGTAGCATTTTTCAAAAGAAAATTTTAATTTCATTTGTTTAATAGATTTGTATGTACATAGAGAAGGAGGTAATTGGAAATCACAATGAAATTGATCAAGTTAGATTTATTTCTACGCATAAATACAATTATGTCAATTTTTTTTTACAATTTAATAGTTTTTACAAGTATAAATGTGCGTTGAGCAATTGTTTTACAACTTTTAAATTTCGAACGCGGAACGCCTCAGAGCGAGGTAACGCCGCATTTTTTCGTGCGTGCAGCCGGCTCTATCGAATTATAAGACGTTATCACGTCAAAACTACTCCCAATGCATCACATTTACAACCCAATCACATATCCGACGGATTGTAATTTGAGCCAATCATACACGATTATCTATTCCGGTTGCTAAGCAACGTGATCAAGGTGGCCGCTCGTATCTAGGAAGGTGGAAGATCGTAAAAGCGTTGATTGGAGTACAGTAACTAGGTCTTTGGCTCACATACACTTGCGAGCAAGTGATCTTGACAAGAGATTTCGATGGTATGTGATACAATTGGATAAATATTCAATGATGATAATTTATCAATAAAATTAATAGAATAAAATAAAATAAAATATTTTTTTTTGATCGCAGTTGTACAAAATTGCTTTTTATAAGATTTTTAGATTTAAGCAATAAAATATTCTACGGTTAATTAAAAACTGTACCATGTAGGACCTCCTATAGGAATATCCTTATTATAACTTAGCGAAAGTCCCGTCAAAATAGGTCTAGTTTTTTTAATATTTTAGATGACTTTGACTATGGAAGAAATATTCATATTCCTTCCATAGTCAAAGTCATATATTCCTTCCATAGTCAAAGTCATCTAAAATATTAAAAAAACTAGACCTATTTTGACGGGACTTTCGCTGTCAGGTTACTGAATTCATATCTAAGTTTTATTGCAAGTATTAATTTACTATTATGGCAAATAACGTAGTCAATGGACTTTTATTTTGAAAATATTTAGGGGTTCACGTTATAAAAAAACCGACCTAGTGCGAGCCGAACTCGCGTATGAAGAGTTCCATAACGTATGGGTGCCTCGCTTAAATATTTATTTTATTTTGTTTTTAGTAGGTGTTTGTTTTTATACCGGAAACAGAAATACATCATCTGTGACAATTTCAACTATCTAGCTATCATGTTTATGAGATACAGCCTGGTGACAGATAGCCAGACAAACAGACAGACGTACAGTGGAGTCTTAGTAATAGGTGCCCATTTTTACCCATTTGGTACGGAACCCTAAAAAGATTCCGATGAAATTGATAACCTCCTCTTTTTTTGAAGTCGGTTTATAATATTAAAAACGCTTACTAACATATTTATGTAACCACTAGGTACCACTAGGTACTATGAGTCAAATTGGGATTGGCCACTCATGCCAGTATTGACAAATACACAACGCAAAGCATGCTTACGTAAATAATACCTAAGTAAGGTATTATTTTACTTTCCTATTATTCTTATAACTTACCAGTATGAGAAAAAAAATCTTAAAGAAGTATATTATATAGTATTATGTAGTATAGTATAGTATATATACATACTGCATAATGGTAATTGACGTACGACACCAATACAATACCTTCCAAAACAAAATAAAATTGAAATAAAAATAAAATATAACTTAATTTGTTTTTATTGAAAAACAAACACTATGACTAGGTACACTAAAAAGTAAAAAATAATTGCGTATTTTTATTGTTTTTTTAAAACTTGCAATCAACCTTAATATTACTCAATTTATCCAGTACAATCTATGCGTTTACCAAGTAGGTAGATACTTACCTGTTATTTTAGGACAATATTATCGGAGCTCCATCAACGCAATCCTTTAAACTGAAATTAAAGAACTGGCTCATCGAGCAATCCTTCTATAGGATAGATGAGTTTTTAGGTTGACTTTTAATTTAATTAAGATAACTTTATACACCTGCGTGTATATAAGGACACAAACTAAAGTTTTGAATTTAATAAATATCAATTTATTCATTTTTTTTATTTATTTACATATGATAAACTGTTGTATTTTATTATATAGTGTAAAATGCTCGTGTACTATTTATATCTTCCCATTGACATAAAACCATATATGGTTACCAAAAAATGAACTTGGACTTGAAATCTGGGAGTCGATGTCAAAAAGAAGTCGGTTAACAACACAGCAATGCTGCTTTACCACAGAAATAGGCGTGGTGGTAGTAGTGGTAATTGACGTATCTTTATAATTATTGGAATGTAAGGGGTACCATTTTCATCTACGACACCAAGCTAAACTTAACTGTCTGTTGTGCACTCTGCTTATTAAAAAATGGCCTGCTAAATGCGGCATAGCGCAGCCTAACACCGACACAGCTAAATCCCTCGGCCGACGACGGGAAAACAGCGTGTCGGGGCGGAACGAGAAGCTTTACACTGCGATTCCCACACCGCATACCCAGTGTGGGAACTATGGGCCTAACCTCTTTCTTAGCGAGGCCTATGTCCAGCAGTGGACTTGTATAGGCTAGTGTTGTTGTTGTATATTTATTCAAATGTTTGTATTGGTTCGTTTTCGCGGCCCGCAGTATACATTCTGAGACGAATATTAATTTATCAGTTAAGAGCCTTGTGAAAATGACTGTACCTACGTAGATAGCATCATATACATATCGATAAAATTACATCTTGAGCGACGGAATATAAATAAATGGTAAAATAATCGTTTTTAACTGACTTTAAAAAAAAGGAGGAGGTTCTCAAAGTGGTTTTTTTAGGGTACCTACGTCTTTAATCATCTTGTGGCGTGACTCACTTCTGTGTTATCAGAGCATATGTGTGTCGGATAAGTCAACATCGCCACCCATACAATACCTTCCAAAACAAAATAAAATTGAAATAAAAATAAAATATAACTTAATTTGTTTTTATTGAAAAACAAACACTATCACTAGGTACAATAAAAGTAAAAAAAAAATGCGTATTTTTGTTTTAAAACTTGCTATCAACCTTATTATCACTCAATTTATCCAGTACAATCTATATATGCGTTTACCAAGTAGGTAGATACTTACCTGTTATTTTAGGACAATATTATCGGAGCTCCATCAACGCAATCCTTTAAACTGAAATTAAAGAACTGGCTCATCGAGCAATCCTTCTATAGGATAGATGAGTTTTTAGGTTGACTTTTAATTTAATTAAGATAACTTTATACACCTGCGTGTATATAAGGACACAAACTAAAGTTTTAATCAATTTCATTTTTTTTATTTATTTACATATGATAAACTGTACTATTGTATTTTATTCTATAGTGTAAAATGCTCGGGTACTATTTATATCTTCCCATTGACATATAACCATATATGGTTACCAAAAAAAACTTGAACTTGAACTCTGGGAGTCGGTGTCAAAAAGAAGTCGGTTAAAAACACAGCAATGCTGCTTTACCACAGAAATAGGCGTGATGGTAGTACTTCCCCTGACGAGCCCTTCACAAAGAGCTCTACTACTTATAGTAGGCAGTGGGAAGTTTTATTTTGATGACCCAGTGACAGCCCGTCGGTGGTCAGGGGATTTAGCTGTGCTGGTGTTAGGCCATCAGATTGTCAACCAACAAATCAACACGGTGAACCACGTGCAGGTGAGGTTGGCTTGGGTTCCAAAGATGGGGGTTAGAACCCCTTACATCTGTAATAAAAGCTCTGCTTAGTTTAGGGCTAGATGATACTGTGTGATAAAAATAATCATCATCATCATTATCAGTCTGTAGCAGTCCACTGCTGCACGGCAGCCTCCGCTAATGAGTGCCATTGCATCCTGTCCTAAGCTCGACGCATCCAGCTTCTACCAGCAGCCTTTCACTCCACGTGTGATGTCCAGCAGTATTTATTTCTTCTTGACTCAAGTGGCGTACAATGAAATTGGCAATTCAATTCAATTCAATTCAAATTCAATTCAAAACTCATTTATTCAGTAGGAACTCTATAGTACACTTTGAAACGTCATTTTTTTAATTTACCATTAATTCGTAACGTGACCAAACAGAGAAGAATTGGCAAGAAACTCTGCTTGGCTTATATTTTTTTAACGTCATTGTACTTAATATCTATTACATTGTTTTTGATGGAGTTGGAGGCAGTTTCATCCCAAGCTTTTTTGTCATCTAAATAATCAGATATTTTATAATAAGCTTTATTACATAGATTACGTTTAACAACATTTTTGACTTTATTTACAGATAGATTAATCACATCATTTGGGATTTTGTTAAAAAATCGTACAAACATCCCTTTAAAAGATTTACTAACTTTATGGAGCCTTACAGTAAGAACAGCTAGTTTATCTTTATTTCTAGTGTTAACATTATGATAGTCGCTATTTTTCTTGAACATGTTAATATGTTTTCGGACATAAAGTTTTCATATATATATTGGCACGGCACTGTCATAACATTTATTTCTTTAAACTTAGTTCTAAGTGATTCTCTGGGGCCCATATTATAAATTGCACGAACAACCCTCTTCTGCAACAAAATATGGTGTTGATATCTGCAGCATTCCCCCACAACAAAATGCCGTACGACATAATGCTAATATTCAAATCATGTGCATATTTTTTGTCGACAGGTCTCGACCGGAGGAAAAGGCTGGCAGATAGTCGCGTGGTGATCACACACCACTTCACAGAACGGACGGTGACCCCTGGAGGAGATGTGAGTTCATAATCTACTTAGTTCTAATATGAGGCAGTTTAAAGTTTTGCATTGATCTTGTTCAATCTTGTTGTGATCCTGTAATTTTAATTAATTTATTTTGTTTATTTTTTATTTATTGATTTGGTAATTTTGTAATTTTATTTATTATTTTAATTAATTTTGTTACTTTTTTAAGTTAAATAATTTTAATAACGTGTAAAAAGGCTTCTTTTCTTATTATTTACTTACTTTAATGGACTGTAGTCTGAAATAAACGATTCTTATTTTATTATTTATATATTGATTAACACATTTACTCTCCAGTCTATACCTAATGGGTAATTTTCTGGTATATAGGTTTTAGTTATAAAATACTTTATTTTATGTGGGTTGATAATATTGATAAATATTTAATTTACTGCTTAATCATATAGGATGTCAGAATTTCACATGTAATGCATGGACATGGCATATCCCCCTTTATCAGGGCAGGGCTATGTCCAGCAGTGGAATGATATAGGCTGGTGTATCATAGACATCTCAGCTAGATCTAGCTAAAATGTGAAGATGCTACAGTATCCTAATGTGAATTTTACTACTTTTAAGACTGACTCAAATATTAGCAATTATTTAAAATGTACCAAGAAGATTAATATTTTTCTTTCGTTCATCTCCATCAATTTTAGCAAAGCGATTGTATTATGTGGCGTTAGTTAGTATGTTCCACTTCTATAACGAACGTATACCTATTGTATTTTAACCCCCGCCTGATGCAAAAAAGGGTGTTTCTTTGACGTGTTTAACTGTGTGTCTGTCTGTGGCATCGTAGCTCCTAAGCGGATGAACCGATTTTGACATCTCAGCTAGATCTAGCAAAAATATGAAGATGCTACAAAATCTAATGTGATTTTTACTACTTTTAAAGCTGTTCGCACATTACATCGACTCAACGCCTACTCAACTCCAACTCAACTCACGGTGTGGCATTGAAATGTAAGCTTTGTGTAATGTTACTTAAGAGTGAATTTTTCAAACGGGTCGGTGATGTCAATAGGTGAGCAACGCGTGGACGCGTCGTCCACGTCGTCAACCTTTATCTTACAAGTTGACAAATTCACTTTTAAGAAACACAACATAAAGTTTACATGTCATTGCCATACTATGAGTTGAGTTAGAGTTGACTCGGCGTTGAGTCGATGCAATGTGCGAAGACCTTAAGACTGACTCAATTATTAGCAATGATTTAGAATTTCGGTTGGCAAGTAGATTAATATTTTTCTTTCTTTCATCTCTATTAATTTTAGCAAAGCGATTGTATTATGTTCTGTGGCATTAGTTAGTATCCTCCACTTCTATAACTATATTGTTTTTTTTACAAATTTTCCTATTGTGTATTTAATTATTTAGCTTAGAATGATTTTGATGACCGCCCTATTGTATTAGGTCTTACCTTTGATAATAGGTGTAATGTTTTAAATAAATACAAATACAAATAACGAACGTATTCTTGTATTTTTAAGTACCGAAGCAATAAAGCCGGCTTTTGACTATGGGATTTACGGCCTTACTTATAAAAATCTATCAAAAGATGCTTAAACTATTGCCAACTCTTACCATCGGATAATAACAAACAGTGATAGGGCTTAAAAAACTACTTAGATAACTTTAAACAATGGCTTAAGTAGCGTTTAAAAGTAAGGGGGTTAATGTATATTAAATCTTTAAGCGTGATCGTTTGACACTTCAAACTCAGGGCAAAACAGGGGCAGGTGCTGTGTCCGGGGAAGTGTGTCGTTCAAAATGTGATGAGCGATAAAATATTATAGCTCAAGATGTAATATATATCCCATAATCAAAAGATGGCTTTAGAGAAGTGTTATATGTTTCTCGTGTCTATCTGTGTGTCTATCTGTGGTATCGGAGCATTTAAACGGATGGACCCATTTTGATTTATTTATTTTTGTTTGAAAGGTGACTTGATCGACAGGGTTAATGAAGGTATCTCAGCAACTTCTAGAGTTCTGATCGATCTGAAATTTGGTATTCTGTCACATCAATGATATTGCAAAATCAAGGTACACTTGATTTGATACTGCAACATCACCTGGTATATGTTGGATACCCAACTCCTCATAAACTTACAGCAGAGGTATGTATCGTGTTTGGGACATTGGAATGATCTCGATGTAGGTTTAAGATAGATGAGGATCAGGGTGATGATGATGAAGTAGGAAAGTGAAATAAAGCTTTTATGTCGGGGGTTTTTATAAATTTTGAATTTCCATTCAACACCACATCAGCCAATCAATCAGTCGACTGCTAGGCCTCCCCTAATAAAGGGGGATATACCCATAATAGCCACGCTGTGCAAGCTTGTTGGGGTTCGCAGGGCACAGTTGGCTCAGCTGGCCGCCAGAGCCCCGTTTGTTAGTTAGCAACCACGTGCAGGTGAGGTTGGCTTGGGTTCCGAAGATGGGGTTGAACCCCACAATTTTGAATTTATTCTTGTTTTATTATTTGGTACTTACAAAAAAATGTTAGAGAGATCTAAAAAATAATGTTGACCACAGATCAGCATGCAGTGCGCAGCGACAGGAGACAGGCCGCCGCAGTTCGTATGGGAGCGAGATGGTATCCTTGTATCAAGCAATACCGACCCTAGGTAAGACACGTCAAACACTTTAGTATCTTAAAATATTCACAAAAGATTTATCCCGCCTGAGTCGAAATTTTTGGGATATATAAAAATCTTAGATTTTCCCTGAAGTGTTGGCAAACATTTAAAATACAAAAAACATATTTACAAAAACCCAAATGTCATCAATAAACCCTATTATGCACATTTTTTTTCACAAAAACCCAACGTAAATTTCACTATTTTCACCATCCCCTTAGCTCAGGTGCAAGACCCATAAATATCTTTGTTTTGGGCGCGGACAAATCACGGGCGGTTTCCTATTCCATTCAAACTTCATACAAAAATAATGGAAATAAAGCACAATTGATTACACATTGTATGTCGTTGATCGGACGTAATTATGAAGTGCCATGTCATAATTATGTCCGAGCTTAGTTGTGCTTTTTTCCATTCTTATATTCAATAATCAACTCGCTATCCGCTCAAGTCATTAAAAAACTCCGCAGACGTGTTGCTTTGTCAAGCGCCCAACATAAAGAATCTTGAGAAAGTGTAAAATGTAGATTGTAGTCCCAATCGCTTTCATATTTAAACTAACTGTATATACCTACATAGATGTTGGCTATCAACATTTTGAAGACGAACAAGATGGAAGAAGAAATGGAGCGACTCACGCACGAGTTGAATCGCACGTAGCCAATCAGGCTTGCTAAAATATCAAGTGGAATCATATGATAGGCTACGCGCCTACTATATCTGGAGTAGGATCCCTATTCATAACCGTTCTATAAACCTCATATAGTTTAAATGGTGTTAAAATATCATGTCCCCACTTTTTATTTACATTTGCACACAAACAAATAACAGGGATATTTGGTTATGAATAAACGGATATGCCCATAATTTGATAAGTAAAAGCATCGATATATGCAGTCACTATCGTAACGTAAAAAGTGACAAATTTCGCTCCTCTAAAGGAACCGTTCTATCCATAACAGTTTTATAAACCTGAGATAACTATAATTACGTTAAAATATTGTGTCACAGCTTTTAATTTACATTTAAATGGCGGAGTGCCTAGTGCGAGTTTTTTACCAGCTCGATCGCGTTTACGTTTACGCAAATTTATATGGAATCGAGGCAGTGCCATCTAGTGAGAGACGCGTCGCTCTGACTCCTTTCCATATAAGTTTGCGTAAACGTAAACGCGATCGCGCTGGTAAAAAACATACACTAGGCACTCAGGACCAAGCTTACGGTAAAGCCAAGTAAAATGACATCTAGTTAAGAGCCTTCCCAGATGGGCGTTTTGTTCGCGCTAGTTGCTCGCACGATTGACATGCGTATCCAATCAGGCTTGCTGAATGTCACGTGGAATGTAAAGTGCGTGCATTTTCTCGACACATCAAATTTAATAATAATAATAATAACAATGCTGGACGCTACATTTACCAAAGACTTTCTTACAGGTACGCATTAGGCCAGGTGATGACATCAGACAACTCAGTGGTGGCACAGCTGAACATCACTCGAGTGCGGGTTGAAGACGGTGGACTCTACTCCTGCACAGCCAGAGAAGGAGAGCATACGGCCAGCCATGAGAACAGACTGGATGTTTACGGTGAGATCTTAACTGAGCGAGTGTATTTGCAATATTGTAACCTGACTAAGGGAGCGTTTAGAGATTCAATAATACCAATGCCTTCATTGATATTTGAACGTTTTATTATGAAATAAGTGAGCAAGGTAAATCAATTCCAGGCCCACCATACATCAGATCTTTACCACCAATCAAGATGCAGAGCGGTGAATCAGTCAATTTGAGGTGCCCATTCTACGGATACCCTATCAGGTAATACCACTTCCTCATGAATCTCAATCAAATCTCAATCTTCCAAATTTAAAACTTACTATTGTCCACAGCAAAATTGACTGGGAATACCAAGGGAAGATGTTAACCGGCAATAATCTCTTCCAATCACGGTACAGAAGAGGAGTTACAAGAAAAACTAGGCGTAATGCACCAAGTGTCAACATAAACGGTGTTCTGACTATCAATGAAGTCGGCAAAGATATGAATACAGCAGTATACACTTGTATAGTAACAAGTCCTTCAGGTGAAATGGCAAGGCGTGCTTTTGAAATACAAGTCGTGGAAGCACCTGTTCTTGATGAACTGATGTTAGCGAATAACCTTCAAGAGGGACAAAACGCTAATATATACTGCAATGTGAGGAATGGAGACTTGCCGATACATTTTGAATGGTTGAAGGATGGGAAGCGGATTCCTAGCAGTTTGAAGGTAATGCTATTTTTTATTTAAGAGCTGTGCTCTTGTCAGTGCAACTGATTCTTATAAATAAACGACTAATTCTTTTTCAGGCGACAGAAAGAAACTCTGAGCTATTCAGCGCTCTTGTAATCAAGAAAGTATCATTAGAACACTGTGGTACCTACACATGCGTCGCCTCTAACCACGTCGCTAAAGTTAATCAATCTACGGAGCTCTATATCAAAGGTATTGAGATTATTATCTTTGACATGAATATCATCATCTTATTTACTGCTAACTTAATTTTAATCGTTTCATGTTTCTTTCAAATTCAAAGTTTTGATGTGAGCCTTTGCAATAACACTGATTTGTCTAACCTTGTTGATGCATTTTAAAAAAATCTTATAATTACCTTAGCCTCCTCCAAATCATTATATCCTGATGGTGTATTTTTTACAAACTTAAATTATTCGCATTGAAAAACGGGAATTTTCACGTACCGTTACGTCGGTCAAGGCACCTATGGCGTTTCGACTCGAAAAAAGAGTCTTCATCAGGGTGAGTGAACGCGAAGCTCTCCCTCCGCGTCTCGTCTAGCACTAAATAATATAAAATTATTTTATTGACAATATATTTTTTAATTCCAAAATCATTTATTCTAGTGGCTCCAAAATGGTTGGAGGAACCTTCAAACTCTTCTCTTCTCTTGGGAAGAAAAGGGTCGGTGTCGTGCAGTGCCAGTGGATACCCTCAGCCTCAAGTGCACTGGATGAAGAAAGATGGTATGTTTAGAAACAACTGTTGTTTTGAACAACCCATACTTTTGAAATCTGAAAACTTTATCAGCATCATCATCAACACCTGTCAAAACCTGTCACCTGTCAACTGTCATCAACTTGTACAAATTCACTACTTTACCTTATTTTCTCTCCCCAAAGATTTCCGTGACAACCTGTCGATGTTGCTGATAAGCATGAGGTTTAAGAGGTTCTCACCTTCAGCATTGGCGGTGCGAGAAACTATGCCTGTTATCCCCAACCCAATAGCGGGGGACAATGGGCATAGCATATGAGCATTTTCAGCCCCGAGGAGCTTATGTACAGTGGACTCATATTATATGTTGATTATATTGTAGTCGTCGCCAGTCGATAAGAACAAGACGTAATCATTTAATATTGTCTTGTTTTTCATTCTAGCATCTTTTCTTTCCAGCTCTTCTAGGCACCTGGCAGCCAGTACTAGAACTAGCAGGTGGTGGAATTCTTAGCCTTCCCAACGGCACGTTGGTGATCGAAGAGGTTTCACTAACCGACGAGGGTCTGTACTCCTGCAATGTGGAAAACAGCGTTGGACAGCCGCTGAGCAAGACTATTTGGATGAGTGTCAACAGTGAGTATAAACTTTGTTTTAGGAACCTAATACTGAAATACTTATTAAATAATACTTATTTAAAGCATTGCAAAGCAGACGTACAAGATCCTTAGAAATTACCTGGAAAAACTGGTTATTACAGTGAATTTCTCGGTACTGGTGCAGGGAATACTGGAACCATTGTTCAGATGCAGGATCAGAATGTTACTTACAAAAGACTGACTGTATGACTGTACAAGGATCTTAATATAATTATTAACATTGGTATCACACACCTTACCTTATAATAAGGTATGCAAAAACCAAGAATGAATAATTAAATCAATGATTTAATAATAGTAAGTAATAAACATAGGTGTAGGTAATTCATGCTAGTCAAATTGATAAAACACATAGAAATATATACAAATGTCAAAGTCAATAAGTATCTGATAGAACCATTGACGTTCTATAAGTAAACTTTAGATAGAACAAAAGAAATACATTGGTAATAATCATCTATGAATTGATGACTTATAAATCGTTTAAAAATTCCGAGATAGTTTATTAACATTTTTTTCTTTTAACCATATTTTCAATTTCCTTATAAATAAAATAAAACTGGCGGCCCACGACTCAAACTATGTCATCAACCCTAGGAGACGACCGTCACTTCTCTTCCCAGTCCTCGGCCACCATTCTGATAATCTTTTACACCACCTGTCATCACCACGTCTCGCCAGGTTAATTGATATAACCAATTTTAATGTTCCTACGATGAAATAAATAAGTAGGTATCACGCTTTGTTATTATTGTAATTATTTATTTCAGATAAAAATCCATAAAATTGTTAACAAAAATCAAATAACATACTAAAAATAAAAATAAGAAATAAAAATAAAAATTATAATTCTAACTTACATTAAGTTTACATCTTCCTCTTATCTTCATTATTTCTGTTGCTATTCTTAAGCTCTTGCTATGCTTTGGTTTATTTATACCGTAGTACGTACTTGTAATTGATATGCTCTTGGTTAATATAAGCATTTGAACTACCTACTTGTAACTAGGCTTTGATAGTCATTTTGTATTAGTACTAACCTAAGTTCCGCTTTCTATTCTAATTTACACTCAGAATTCGAAGTGGAAACCTTTTATTGGCCGTAATTTAGCTAATCAGTCTTTGTATATTATATCTGTATGAATCGCTGTTGGTTTCCCAATAAATAAATAAAATAAAAATAAAATAAAAAATAAATAAAAATAAATGTTAACTAACTTAGTACCAAACATAATTTGGATCCAACAACATTGGATTGGACAATCCGATCGCGAAACAATCATTTGAAGGATGCCGTGGCTGCTCACTCGTGCATCCTTGAGTGGGGTAGGGAGGCGACTCTATTACGCATAACTGCATGAAAACCATCCGTGCGCGCTTCCACAAACATTCCAGATGCGCTATAATAGCGAGGTAGCCTCGATAAAATCTTAATAAAGCCGAAACCCTGCGGATCCAGTTAAACATCATAAATATTGTTGTACTGGATCCGCAGGGTTACTTACGGGTGTGGTATATCCAAAGACTGCTCGAGTAGAAGGCAGTAAGCCTTGAAAAGTGTTATTTTAACTTTTTTCGCGCAGCGAGCGAACCTGCGAATGTGCATGTTTCTTCAGACTGCCAGCGCCATGCGTTTAAAACTACTCACTACCCTAAGAGCCACCAGGTATGAGTTGAAGAAAACCTTTACCAGACCGTATTACACATATAAATTTATTTAGTGCCAACATCGTTAATAACGAAAACCAATCAAGACTTCGAATCTAAAGCGAACTCAAATTCGGAATTTCAAACTTAGTTAGGAACCGCAAATCGGTTCCTTGACTGAGCTGAATCGGAACACAAGAGAAATAATTTTAATGTTAGCTAGAATTTAATTCCTTTCCTGGTAGTAGCCAACTCTGGTGTCGGATTTTTTTAGTTTGTGTTCATAGTTCATGGCTTAATGTCTGAGAAAGCCAGAACCAACATGTTAACTTGCCTTCCGAAGCACGGAAGTGCAGAGATCATAGTGCCTCAAAACAGCCCACCCATCCAAGTGGTGACCAGGCATAGTGATGCTTAACAAAGATATCTGCTAGTAAAACCGAAGTAAGCCAACTCCATGAGCGTTTCTAGAGTTGTCGAGCTAAATTCAAGTAAAAAGTTCAAGATAAAAAAAACGCTGGTGGCGTGGCTCACTTCATTTTGCTCGTCAAGTAAACACGCTAGTGGCCAGGTGTTTCAAATACAAATCAATTTATTGCCAAAAACATTTTAACCAAGAAAAAAACAAAAGTTCTAAAAACTAATTGGTAATTCGGATAGGCTTTTGTAATTTTCTGCGCAAATTAAGTCTACCTACGCACGGCTGGTTTTCAGCATACCCCATTGCTCGAGCTGAGGTTTTAGTAGAGCGGGTTCCACATAAAAAAACAAAGCCTGATAAAGCTGACAAATAAAAAAAAAGTAAAAAAAGTTTCAAGTAGTTTATAAGTCGTAAAATGCGGTCGAATAGCGCGGTGGAATAACACGTGACTTTGAAGAGGATTTTTTTGAGGATGTAAGCGGCTTTTATTACAGCGCGAGCATAATTTACTTACAGTTCACACTCAGATAGGTACCTACGTTCATAATAATGGATCTAAGGGTAGGTGCTTATATCCCTGAAATTACCGCTTTGCCCGAAGCTTAACTAGTAGGTACCCTAACTTAGATAACCATTCGAGACATGCAGGTTCTATTAAAGTACGACTCGGCAAGAATTTTGTGATTGAACCCCAAACTGCTTTAATTGGAAGCTGTTAGGGTTTAAGACTCGATTTGAAGAACCGAATCGAATTATACAAAGTTTTTTCTTATTTAATAATTATGCACACTATATACGCTTCATGATATTCGCAAATCTGGTCTCAACTAAAAGTCAGGGTTGAGTAGATCGTAGATACCTACTTAACATTATCCTATTCAACACAATGCTGAATTGAGTCCAAATTTGACGAGGACTCTGTAACGCACAACAAATCAGGAAGGTACCTACTACTTTACGTTGTTGTATTTATTATTTTCTTTTACCATGATATATAATGTAATGTTAGGTTATCTTTGTTTTAGTTTGTTTATTTCTAAAGAGTGTTTATTTTTTGTTCTGGTCAAAAAAATAATCTCTTCTTTCATTCACTGTCACCCGTAGAAAGCACCCAGACCCAAAACCCAAACTTGCAGAACATACAAACATTTGTCTCGCGGCAGGAATCGAATCTGCAACCTGCTGCATCTGAGGTGGACCTTTGGGTCTACGCCCACTACGTCACAGAAGTCGTTAAATCACACTAATAATAAAGTCTGGTGATTAAGGTATAGGCCCCACTTGTATGACCTGGCGCGGGCATGGCGCGGGCGCTTTCCTATTCCATTCAAATTTAATACAAAATATTATGGAAATAAAGCACAATTTAGCTCAGACGACTTCGCGTCATAAGCACGTCCGATCAACGACATACCGTGTGTCCTAAATTGTGCTTTATTTCCATGCATTTTGTTTGAAATTTGAATGGAATAAGAAACCGCCAGTGCCTTGTCTGCGCCCGACGCTAGGTCACATTCATCGGGCACGGACATGGCGCAGACATGGCACAGGCGGTTTCCTATTCCATTCAAATTTCATACAAAATGCATGGAAATAAAGCACAATTTAGGGCACACAGTATGTTGTTGCTCGGACGTATGACGCGCCATTTCGGCGCCCGCGCCCGATCGCCGCCAGATATGCGTCAGATGGGCGTCAGATGGCCGCCAGTTCGTAGTATGTACTTGCTTGCGACATACGTCTGTTAGTGATGTAAAAATGCGTGACGAATGACGATATCGAATTTAATATTGATTTTTGTGAATTGATTGTAAATGCAACGCTTTATTATCATTGTCGTTCCGATTATTGTAAATGAAAAGTTCAAGATAAATTGTGGCTGGAAATCGGAAAGAGATTAAACGAAACCGGTACTAAGTTTTTTTTAATGTAATACATGGGTATTACATAAAAAAAATCTTAAGTTCATGTCAATAGCAATTCAACCATGGGGTTGAATTGCTATTGACATGAACTTAATTTTCGATGACAGCTGTCAAACTTAAATCGACCATATCTCGGGAACTACTTATCTTAGACTTGCTTTTACTAGCTCAAATGATTGCTATTGACATGAACTTAATTTTCGATGACAGCTGTCAAATTTAAATCGATCATATCTTGAGAACTACTCATCTTAGACTTGCCTTTACTAGCTCAAATGATAGCTATTGACAAGAACTTAATTTTCGATGACAGCTGTCAAACTTAAATCGATCATATCTCGAGAACTACTCATCCTAGACTTGCCGTTTCTAGCTCGCATGATAGCTATTGTTAAGATCTGAATTTTCGATGACAGTTTTTAATTTGACAGCTCTCATCAAAAATTAAGGTTTTATTAGTAGCTATCATTTGAGCTAGTAACGGCAAGTCTAGGATTAGTACTTCTCGAGATATGGCAAATTCAAGTTTGACAGAGTACTCTGCGATGATGCCCTATGAAAAGTGACTGAAACACATTTTTTTCTTTTACAACATGTTAATGTTGACTGCGGGCTTCAGTCATGACATAACTTATGACTTATGAAAACTGAAACACCATTTTTTTTCTTTTTAATATGTTGACTGCGGGTCTCGTATATGACAACGCATACTCTGCGATGATGACCAATGAAAACTGACTGAAACACAGCACTTTCCTTATATTCAGTGACGCTCTTCCTTCAACCAAATAAAGCGATCCGAACTAATACCTAATGATTGATGACATAAATCAAGAGTCAAAATCTAAATTCCCCCACCCAGTGTCAGGCGTAATGATAACCATTGTGTAACATTCAAAAAACCTATCAAGAGGTAACTCCATTCATTCGTTTAACCTCATAAGAGACTAACCCTATCGACTGAAAACCAAAAGGAACGGGTTACACTCTCGCTTGTGTTAGGAGGAGAATACCCAAACGAAAGGGTAATCCCGTCAACTGTATAACCCAATGAAGGGGTTTCACTTTCGAAACAACTAACTCGAAATCGGGGTTGTACGGGCCCTGATCTGTATATTAATTAATTTTATGCACGAAAGCAAGAGCATCTTCGTCTTCTGAGGATGACATGCTGACACATCGATACCGGACAACAGACTGCACTACACTTGTGCCTCTGTCACGTCATTTCTGCGTCATGTCCGAGCCATGTCCGCGCCATGCCCGTGCCATGTCCTCGCCACGTCCGTGCCACGTCCGCGCCATGTCCGCACCATGTCCTTGCCCGATATGTGTGACCTGTGCCTAAAACTCTGGTGTCGGATTTATTAAGTCGTCCGAAGACCTACACAAACCATTCATTTTATTAGGTCACATCTCACTTATCATAAAGAATTATCAAAAATTATATAAGTTTTATAAAAAATTATCAGGTTTATGCAGCAGAACTGATTTTAAACAGAAAGCTTACCTAGCATTTTTGACCGGGTACGTATCGTGTTAAGCCTTAAGCGATAATCTATTATCTAATTAATAATTATATCGCAGTACAGTCTTGTGGTAAAACAGGATACAGTTAATTAATAATATATCGTCATCATCATTCCTTGCCCACTGCTGGATATAGGCCTCCCCTAATGAGCGTCATTGCGCCCTGTCCTCAGCTCGACGCATCCAGCTTCTTAGAGCAGCCTTTCACAGATCGTCACTCCACCTGGCGGGAGGGCGACCTACATCACGTTTGCAAAGACGCGGTCTTCACTTAAGAACTATACTGATAATTGTGATTATGTCGGTCATTCGCACTTTTTTTTAGAAATAGAGCAATTTTTCACTCCCACCGCAGACTTATCATAATAATATGATTCGCTTCATCGTGATTACATCATCATTCACAGCCCAACTTTAAATTATTTATCTTTTACTTTTTACCCGAAGTTTGTGCCATCCACCACGGTAATGTGCTAATCGCATTGATTCGTTCAATGAAAAATAAGTATATAGATTTGATGATCGTACTTTTGCTATCGTATTTACAGAGCCAGTACACTTTGATGCGTCATCAGCGAATGTGACGTCACGTCTGGGTCACCCCGTGGTGCTGGAGTGCAAGCCACTGGGCGATGACCCCATCAGGGTTACGTGGACGCATGATGGAACACCAGTCGAATTTCAAACTCAGAGGTAGGTTATTCAAAAAATGGTTCCAAAGCTGGGTATTGTCATGCAATGACCAGTATTGTAATTTTTACAGAAAAAAACGATGGTAAGATTTCGCGAAAATCAAAATAAAACTATTTCCATACAATTTCTATGAAACGCCATTCACTACAAAATTACTACTCTGTTCTTATTGCAAATTGATCTTTCATAATGTGTTGGCAGAATGATGATACCACCGATTACTATTTTGCGTCGAATTGCGTATACATAGACTGAAAGTTATGCGAATGGCGTTTTGTAGAAATTGTATGGAAAACATTTTTATAAATTTTCGCGAAAACTTACGATTTGATTTGGTAAGTTACTTTGGGAAAAGTGTTCCTGTTGGGAAATAGAGACGATTGAGACCAACTTGTTTTTTTTTTTTTTGTCAAATGTCATTATCATTATATATGTATTTTTTTCTAAATCCTGAAAATGCAGTTGTTTTATTCGTCAAAATAAACCAATAATTTCCTAGGAACAAAACCTTCTAACTTCTAAGAAAAGGTGGCTGCCCTCAATGAGGTAAAATTTTGCCCCATTACATTTCTTTTGTAAACGGATACATATTGTACATAGACCACTCAAACGGGGTCAAATCGGGTTTATGTCCCAGACCCGAGACGAATATTTGCAGTCCATACAACCATTTGTCTCGTGGCGAGAATCGAACCCGCAACCTGCGGGTTCGATTCTCGATTCTTAGGCGGGCCTTCGCCCACTGCGGCCCAGAGGCCGTCATGCGGAAAACATGTCCGGCCCAACCCATTTAAGTTTGGTTGACAGATCTTGTTATTTTTTTCAGGATTAAGTTTTCGGAGACCAAAACAACCTTAGGCTTAACCAGCACCATCAGCCTAGCCTACTCTGAGATCAATGACGCAGGAGTGTACCAGTGTAGAGCGAGTAATCCGTACGGAGCTGCGAGTTTTAACCTGTATCTTACTATTCTAGGTGAGTTTCATCATAGGCTGACTACGTACGCTGTTGTACGTACATACATACATACATAGGCAGGCATCCCCTTAAGAGCGCTGATGCATCCATCCATCCTCAGCTTGACGCATCCAGCTTCTACCAGCAGCTTTTCAGTTTACAAAGAAGTGTAGTTTCTATACACTTCTTTATCAGGTCATATATAGCCAGTAAATCTGTCTGTATTCATAGCACCTGGACCTCCTTATTGCTGTCAATTCAGAAAACAGACTTTGGGGTGGCTTAGATTAATTTCAAGCAGCTAGTAACAATAATGGGAGTCCATTGACTCGTATAATTGTTGACAATTGTTAAAAAATCCTCTTCTAAAGTAGTTACGAGTACTTCAGCTTTATGAACCTTTACCAAATAAAAAGTTAAGTAGGGATCCAAACACAATTTTTGGTATTTTATTGTATCTGTGATGTTGCAATAAACCATTTAGGTATTTAAGACTCTACACTGTGCCTGATGATAATGATTCGCGGCGTACTTACGCTATTATTAACCAACTTCAAAAAGGCGGAGGTTCTCAATTCGTCGGAACCTTTTTTTTCGACTTTTTTATGTATGTTCACCGATAACTCCGTCAATTGTGGAACGATTTTCAAAATTCTTTTTTTTTAAGAGTCACTGGTGGTCCCATATAAATTTTATTCCTGAGAGATTGGTACTTTTCCCGGAAAACTCAAAGAACCTCATCCTCACTTGTAATTTTTGCCCTATGATCAGCAATATCTCCGTCAATTGTGAACCGATTTTCAAAATTCTTTAGGGCAAGAAGTAATTTATTTAAAGTCGGTTTACTTTTTTTTAAAAGTCCTACATACTTGTAGCATAACTCAGTACTTGTGCAACTCCATGCATTACACTCGTCATAACTAAAGGTCGTGATTCCTCCGTAAAATCTTCTTTCTGTTACATCCGGGATATTTCTCGCACAACTTTGCCTGTCTTTAGCTGCGTGGAGCGTACTTGTGCTACAAACTCTTTTACCTTTTCCAGAACCCCCTACACCACCATCAGACGTACGAATAGATACAGTCCGTTCCCGTGTAGCCTCTATATCCTGGCGGGATACTCTCAGGGCACACGCTCGCCATTACACCGTCCAGTACTCTCACATGCACTACAGTGATTCCTGGGAACGCGCTACAAGCCTTAACGTCACTAGAAAAGATGACGAGATCCGACAATTTGTGGAGCTGCAGAATCTTCGGCCGGCGACGTCGTATGCCGTGAGGGTTGCAACGGGAAACCAGGTCGGGATGAGTGTCTTCACGTCGCCTTTGCACTTCACGACCCATGAAGAAGGTACTGTGCTCTTGACTTGTGCTTTGTATTAAATAAATATAGAGGAGCCACAAACATACTTTACAGTCTCACACCTAGATTTGCTTTAAGTACAGAAAGCGTCAGAGTCTGGTAACCCCCCTAGTTAACGTTAGTAGGTTCAAACCGTCGCGGCGTCCGTCGTGGAAAACAGGATCGGTGTCAATCATTTCTGTTTGCAACAGAGTTAGCCGATCACCCATCTGAACTATCATTTAATACACAACTACCTTCAAAAGTCCAGGTGCTGCACAGAATAATTTTAAGTAGTTGCGCACTACCGTGATAAACAAATGAAAAATTTACTAGCTGACGCATCCATTCATACCTAGACAAAATAATAAACCTATGGTGTAACTTAAAATTTCGTCATAATCGCCAACCGCTACGATAGCTCAGTTGGTTAGAGCGTCTAATTCATAAACTAGTGTGAATAAATGGCTGGTTCGATCCCCCAGCCAAGTATAAATATTTTTGTATAAGATCTTGGCCATTTGAATATGGTAGCCTCCATGGCAACAGTTTAAATTTATACTTGAAAGGGGTATACCAGATCGTGACGCTGTGTGTACAATAATAGTACGATACACACAGATTTTTACTCCGATCACTCTGTCAAAGTTTCCAACTTGGAAGCCTTGGAGCCTTCGACATAGTTCAAAAAGCTAAAAAATAAAGTGATTTGTTTATTTGCTTATAATTCTCATAGTTGAGTCAATTTCCTCTTCCAGCGCCATCTTCACCACCAATCAACGTGCAAGTAGAGCCAACAGACAATCCCGGTGAGCTCCGAGTCTCGTGGTTACCACCACTCAAAGAGTCCCATAATGGAGTCATCATGGGCTACCAAGTGAGAGCTGTTCCGCAGAATACTGGAGCTGGTGAGTCATCATCATCACAATCAGCATCACCATCAGCAGCATCATGACCTTCGTTATCATCATTATGATCAACATCATCACCAACGATTGCTTCTAGAAGTCATGGTTGTCAATCGAGAACCATTGTTCCCCTACGCTTGTTCTAGGAGCTATAGACCTGCCCATGGCTACTAGACGCTGATATCAGAAATTCTTAGTTGCAGATGATGCTGACTCAAGAACAATTAAAGTGGCCCCGCTATCAGGAAAACAAGGAACCCTTTTGAGTGGACTTTTGAAGAATACACGGTATTTATCCTTAGCATCATTTATCGCCATAGACACGCTACAGCGTAGAATGAGAATGTTCAAATAACATGAAATCTTTATCAATGGAGTGAACTCAATGGGGAAATGGATTATCCGTTTGAAGTTTGAGAAATTATAGTATTTTCCAATTAGTGATTTTCGACACGGAAAAAAAGATTGAAAAAAAAGTCTTGTAAAAAAAAAGACTATGTCTATTAGCACTAAAAGTTCCTTTGGTCATGTACTACAAACCCTAATTACTGTTGCAGGCCTTCAGACGACCTGAAAGACAAGAATTTACCACTAGCTACTAAGACGAAGAAAGTACTGGCAAATTAATTTTATGAACGTTGCAGGTATGCTGTATCTGTATCGGCTTATACAAGTGCTGGGTCTGGACCATTCTCATTGCCAGTGTTCCAAGACACGAGGGAAGGAGGTGAGTCATTATTAACATCACCATCAACAATAACCTGTTGAAAACCTGTAGGACATATATATTGGGTTTTCCCCAAAGATTTCCACTTAGAACCCTTTTAAGTCTTCTCCAGCTACCAACTTCTTGCAATGCGTCAACATCGTGTTTATTGTACCAATAAATCATCAACACATATGAATGATGGAATCCTTTTACCTTTACGTTATGCATGGGAAATAATAAATTTCAGACTTCAACTTTTTTTTAAATTAGAACCTTATCTTGTGGAGCCTTTGAATTATCAACTTTTTTACATTACACCAATTCGTAACCATGGAATTAATTTAATACTTACGTATTATCGTTACTCAAGACCAACAGGATCTCTTGTCAATGTAATTTTTTTTTTGCCTTCTGTCATTGGGAAGAGTTTACCCTCCATAGATTGTTGATTCGACGTTTCCCATTTCAGCTCCAGAACAAGCTCCATCTTCAGTAGAATGTACGGCTGTATCCTCTACATCACTGAGGGTTGGTTGGCAGCCGATCGTTCTACCTGGTCAAGGCAGCTCCCTCGTCGGATATACTATCTTGTTTGCTACCGAAGGTACATTTGCAATTGTGTATTCACCAAAGAATTTTGATATTTTTTCGAACTAACATTCAAACACATCTTTATTTCGATATTTAGTTTCAAAAAGATTATGTGAAAATTCTCAAAACGATGAAAGAGTATGAGACTCACAATGTGTGAGGAAACTCGCGGTTTAGCTCATTTATTGAGTCCTTTCCTGTGGGTAAGGCCGACTAGGCTGAAAGGATAGTATAGGTGCAAGCCTACTCCATCTAAGCATGTCCCAGGTACTACACAGCGTACCGGTCAGTGCGTAAAAACATACCACTTGAAGCTGTATAAATACTCTAGACTAGGTAAAATAGCCCTTGTTTGTTTACTGCATTCGTTTTTCACAGAAGGTTTATGGATGAATCAGACATCACTTCACACGGAACTGTACCTCCAAGGTCTTCACAAGTTTTCAAATTACACTGTCAAAGTAGCAGGCTTCTCAAATTTCGGTGTGGGACCCTTCTCATACCCAATTGTATGTGCTACTTTGCAAGATGGTAAGTAATTTATAAAACCCTTTAAGAATTTCTATCTTTAAATTTTGTTGAAAAAAATATGTACATATTTTCATAAAAATTGTACCTAATATAATAAGGATTATGGATAGAGGTACGGAATTTTCGTATTTACGAAATAGATGCGAATTTATGCGAAAATTTTGATATAAATGCGATGGATACGAATATAGAAATATTGATTTTTCAGCGAAATAACACATAGCTGTTGATGTTTTTGATATGATTTTGTTTTCCCGCTCTGTTCGCCGATATAGAAACCTTTATTTAACCATCTGTACAGATGTACTTTTTCTGGATTTACTTTTTTCAGAACACTCGCAAAAAAATTAACAAATATATAGATATAGTCACATTCCTAGGTCTAGTTTAATCCATCAATCTATACACAGTGAACGAAGATCCCAATGTCAAGGACATTTTGCTCGCTGCACAATACTGCTTTCCAGTCTTTGCTAAAATGTAGAAAAACAGCATTACAAAGCATCTGGAGTCCAGAAAGTATAAAATTATCGTCAGACAACAAACCGAAGGACAGCTATTAAGAAGTCGAATGTTGAAATTGCAACCTGTTTAGCATTTAATCAAAAATCAAATCAAAATCAAATGTTTCTTCCGGAAATATATATTTAACTTGCATTGTAACTACCTTGTTGTATGTTTGGGTGTAATCTTGCAACTCAATTTTGAAGCAGATTATCTTCAACCGGTTGAGCAGAAATTTTGTATACACGTTTAGTCTTGATGACAATGCATGGTAAGCTTTGTGACGTCATTCTAAATCCAACATGGCTTTGCACCCGAGATGGCGGACTATTTATTTTTCATGCACTCCTACAAGAATATGGGTATCAAATGAAAGGATTTGCTGAGTAGAATACGAAGAAAATAATGTCTACTCTAAATCCAATATGGCGGACGGGCTAAGATAGCGAACTAGTTATTTTTTGTGCACTCTCATGATACGGGTATCGAATCAAAGGATTTGCTGAGAAGAATATGATAAACAAAATGACTTCACTCTAAATCCAATATGGCGGACCGTCCAAGATAGGGAACTTGTTTAATTTTTACACACTCCTATAATATGGGTAACTAGCTGTTGCCCGTGACTTCGTACGCGTAAAATTTCAACCGCGTTATTTGCTTTGACTGGTTATTTTTTTCTTCCACACTATGAAAGTTAACTAAAAGAAAGAAAACTTTGAATCGATTTTTTTTTTAATTTACACCAATTCGTAACGCGACCAAACAGAGAGAAATTGGCAAGAAACTCTGCTAGGCTTTTTTTTAAGTGACAGTTTTACAATATTTTTTCTTAACTATTACATTGGTTTTGAGGCAGTTGAAGAATGTTTCATCCCAAGCTTTTTTGTCATCTAAAAAATCAGAAATTTTATAATAAGCTTTATTACAGAGGTTACGTTTAACAACATTTTTGAATTTATTTACAGATAAATTAATCACTCATTTGGGATTTTGTTAAAGAACCGTACGTTTTGCCCTTTAAATGATTGACTAACTTTATGAAGCCACAGTAGGAATAGCAAGTTTATCTTTATTTCTAGTGTTAACGTTATAATTGTCGCTATTTTTTTTTTGAACAAATTAATATGTTTTCGGACATACATCAAGTTTTCATATATATATATATATTGGCACGGCACTGTCACAACATTTATTTCTTTAAACTTCGTTCTAAGTGATTCTCTGGGACCCATATTATAAATTGCACGAACAGCCCTCTTCTGCAGCACAATTATGATGTTCATATCTGCAGCATTCCCGCAATAAAAACACAATAAAATGCCGTACGACATAATGCTGTGGAAGCAGCTGAAATAAACCAGTCTGGCCGTTTCTACGTCAGCAAATTGACGGATTCTTTTGACTGTGTATGCTGCAGAACTGAGTCTCTTCGACAACCCATCTATGTGAGCGCTCCATTGAAGCTTATTATCTAAAGTAATGCCTAAAAATACAGTATTATCCACAAGATTTAAATCTTCATCCTTTATTAAAATAAAATGTTAGGTTTAACTTGTTTAACATTTGGTAATATAAATTTTATACATTTTGTTTTATTGCATTGTTCACGTCGTCAAAATTGGTCTGCCGTCGCTTTAATTTAAATAAAAGAGACGTGTCATCCGCGAACAATACAATTTCGCGGTTGTCTCTCACAAGTTAAGCTAGGTCATTGATGTAAATTAAAAATAAAAACGGTCCAAGTATTGACCCTTGCGGTACACCCATCTTTACTACAGACCCTGGAGAACACTTTCCATGTACGTCTATTTTCTGTTTTCTGTCAGATAGGTAAGAAGTGAGAAGGGCTAAAGCCATACCCCTGACACCATAGTGATCTATTTTCCTGATTAATGTTTGATGGTGTACGCAGTCAAAATGCCTTAGACAAATCACAAAAGATGCCTAAAGCATCATGTGAGTCCTCCCAGGCATCATAAAAATGCGATTGCACTGCTACGCTTCATCGGACATTTCTGATGGAAAACCATCTTTATAGCCCACTTAACAAAATAACCTACTGCAAAATTTATCTGTATACAAAATCTTTAGTTTTACCATCTGGTGCCAAAATAATCAAACTATTTCGTGAGTTCACTCTCGAGAAGGCGACGTATAGTTGACCATGCGAAAAACAGTTCTCTCGTTAATCGACTCCAGCTAAATTGAGAGTCTGACCCTGTGATTTGTTAATGGTCATGGCAAAACAGACCTTCAGAGGGAACTGCATTCTTTTAAATTGAAATGGGTAGCTGGTTGAAGTTAAGGGAATACGTGGACTAAAGTGAGATTCCCCTCGAGAGCAACCGCTGATTATAATTGCTTCGATTACATTGCGATTTAATGTTTTTACTTGGAGCCCAGTCCCGGTGCACAACCTTCGGGGGTTCAAATTTCTCAATAACATTACAGGTGCACCAACTGGGAGTGTAAGTTTGTGGGCTGGAAGACCAGATAGGTTTAGAGTATTTAGAAACTACACAGGGTTAATAAATAGCGTGTTCTTTGTCTACCGTAGAGTCAACTGAATTGTAGCTCATTTCTAATCCTTCAAATGATTTTAAAATTATCTCGTTGATTGTAGACGCCTGATTATTTTTCGGCGAAAAAATAGCCCGCTCAGCCCATTCCGTCGGTTTATCGTCAATTTGCGAAAGGTTAGGGTATACTCTGTCTATTAAATCTTCTACTGTTGACACAATCAATGCTAGATCTGTTGAAAGAGCTATTTCATTTTCTGAATCTAGATATTCACCGTTCCCTATTTGAAGTAAAAGATCCGAAAAGAGTTCTGCAGAAACATCACCTTTTAGGTAAACTCGCATGTTCTTAGTGAGATTTAATTTTGTTACTGAAGGCCAGAGGAAAGATTCCCCTCATACGCTTTAAATTCATCAGCTCGTGTTCCTCTGGGCACTACAGGAAGTGTTTGTCGAAAATCGCCTGCTAACAAAACCGTTACCCCTCCCATGAGATAATTGTTACTTCTCAAATCTCAAAGGGATCTGTTAAGAGCTTCAATTCCCTCCTTATGGGCCATAGTACTTTCATCCCACACAATGAGTTTGGTTTTTCTTAAAACTTTTGCTATACTGCTCTGTTTTGGAATATTGCAAAGAGGGGTCTCTACGTTGGTTAGGTTAAGGGGGAGTTTAAAAGTAGAATGAGCAGTTTTACCTCCATCTAAGAGTGTCGCTGCAATGCCTGAGGAAGCAAATGCCAAAGCGATTTTCTTTGTGCTCTTAACTTTTGCCAACAGTAAGTTGATAAGAAAAGTCTTACCAGTTCCACCAGGAGCATCCAAAAAATATATCTTTCCATTGCCTTCTTCAATGCCAGAATTAACCATATGGTAGACAGTTCTTTGCTCATGGGTCAAACATAGTTCTTGATTTGATATCATCTAAACCAAAGCTACTGTTTCATAGGCTGTCTCTCTCAAGTAATCCCGACTTCCTAGATCTTTAGACCTTTTTGGCTGCGGTAATCCATAGTTTTGAAGGTTTTGTCCACGTAGGGCTAGTACCGCGTCTTCAATCGTAACCAGACATTTTTTTATATTCCTCATCAAAATATTCAAAATTTCCAGATACCAGACTCTCTACTTGGCGTTGGTAGTCTTCGAAAAGGCTTACTTTATATTTTTTCCAAAGGCCATGCGGATCAGAAGCTTGAAAAAAGACCAAAATTATAGTAAACAGCTCACGTAATTTAAATGGCGATTCACATAGGGCTGCTTCTTGTAAGGTATTGTCCCAATTTTTGTCATCTTCCAATAAACCAAGAGCTTTGCAAGCCAATTGGAAAGTTGGATAAAGGATGCCGTCAACTGTTTTTAATTCGTTGTAAGATGATGGGCCTCGTACTTCATGAAGAACAACCAAAGATTCCGAGTTGTTCGGGTGAACTGCGTAAACTCTTCCAAGTGCGTGCTCTTTTTTAACCCCTGGCCATCGACGTCCTTAATAACAAATTTATACGTAGACGTAATAATAAATTTATTATTCTGCTAAACAAAGTAATCAAGGATTTAGCAAAATTGACAATTTTACATAGTTCAAAAAACGATAATAGCGTTGTTTGAGGAAGAGATATTACATTTTCTGCAAAGTTGTCTGAATTAAAATAAACTCTTTGTCCATTTTCAAGATGAATAGCAAAATTTATGACAAGAGGATATCTTTCGTGAATAGGAAATGCAAATATTCTCCATATTGCCTCAGGAAGTACTTATGTACCTACCACTTTCATAATTATATTTTTACTTCATCTTTTTTATTTTCTAAGCCAAAAGCCGCCTGATCTGTATCTTTATTTATGTATTTACAGATATATTTAATCGATTTAACTGAATTGCAATATTCCACATTAATATGTCCGTTAAAGGTGCGAAAAAGGACGGGATTATAAGGGACCACCCATCGATTATCCAAATCGAAGTTTTTTAGTTTAACAGTGAAACCGCCATCATTCGGAGATCGTCTTCTATATTGTGGGAAACCGTCAAAATGAAAGTTAGTTTTTTATAGAATATTAGTTTCCGCCCGCGGCTTCGCTCGTGTAAAATTTTGCCTATGTGTTAATCCAGGCCATAAACTACTATGTATATTTCAAGTTTCATTCAAATGCTTTCTGTTGTTTTTGCGGGAAAGAGTAACAAACATCCATACATCCATACTCACAAACTTTCGAATTTTTAATATTAGTAGGAAGTAGGAGAGGATTAGAAAATCTTAGATTTTCCCTGAAGTGTGGGCTAACACTTTCAATACAAAAAAGTATCTAGTTTTTTCTTTTAACCTACCTTACGTTTTCATAGAGTACAAATTGTCCCCTGCTAATTATCACCATATCGCTCAAAAGTGAATTGTTTAAGAAAATAACTGTTTGTCATGACTTTGTGATATTATCATTGATCATATTAGTGGATTGAAACAGTAAACTTTCATTGTGGAAATAAAATAAACGTGTTTAGGTTTGTGCCAACATATAATAGTGATCGTAATATCACTCAACCACCGCATGTAACGTCAAATGTCTTCCGGTCTTCCTTTTGTTTGTTTGAGTTAGTAATTTGATTTCATAGATGATGGCATTTATCAATAGAAGTGAGTGATCTATTTGAAGTGATCTTAAATATTCTCTTGTATGTATTGTGAATTCTTCTATCAAATTAAAAGGTTAACAAATATTTTATTCCTCAAAATCTCCCACAAAAAGCGGGAAAACTGTACATTTTTTTGCGGGCAACATTACATGGCGTGACCTATTTAACTAATTTTTCTTTAATATTTGCTGCGATTTTAGCAAAAAATCAATAGATACACATGCAAAAAGTAATTCCACGTGATTTTTTACGCAATTGAGTTCAAGAAATGCATTTTTTCATCACATTATTTGACTATTTCGTGGAAGTGTCACTCGGTCGACGTCAAGATGGCCACTGTATGAAGGAAGTAGAGGATCTTGGCCATGGCCAAGACCTGAGCCTACACGCATTATGGTTGACACTACGCATCTAGTTACGATAGTAACAGTATATATCAATGGTTGCAGGTCAGTCAGTACGTCATTTACTGTTTTATATTATGTATAGATTATTGTAGGGTTTGCTGAGAAAGATACGAATAAACTGACGTCTGCAACCTTTTGCACCCTTATTGAAGAACTTATAGACTGTACTAAATTAACAGGCAAACGACCAGTCTACAATGACGCTTTAAATTAAATTAAAAGAATAAGAAACATTTAGATACAATAACAAAGTAAGAACTAAAAAATAAACACTTTCAAGAACAAGCTTTTATTTAAAGCTCTAAAAAGAGAAAAATAAACTTTAAATTAAATGGAACCCACCAATTACATACAATTAATACATTACACAATTTATATGATATAAAAGCTTGTCGCAAGATTTACTTGTATAAATAAACAAGAATACAATATTTTCTAGATTTCGTATGTATGTACACCACCGTCTTTTGTTTATCGTGCTATCCTGTCCATCCAAAGGTTGTCTTTAAATAAATTAACTAGAGTAAGAGTTATTCTCCTGGTTGGTATGGAAATTAGTGAAATTGCTGGAGTTTGTTTCTATATATTCCTCTTTCCAGTCCCATCCACTTTTCTTAGTTTGTTTGTTTTTCAGTGGAAATACCTTAAATAGAGGTATTTCCTACAAAAAATTCAAATTTTGGAAAATATGTCAGATATCTTGATTGTTGACTATTTGCTATTCACCAGTAGCCATTCCAACATAGAAACGTAACGATAGCGTGATCTAGGAAACGCGTTTCATTTAGCAGCGCCATCTATTGTTGAAGTTTGTAAGTGAGCGCGTGAAGATGTTTGAACTTTATTCTAGTGGTTGAACTAAAAAGCTACATTATATAGGCACAGCATAAACCTAAAAATATATAATATTTAAATAAATAATAAATATATTGTAGTTTAGTAATGAGGCCCACGCCACGACCAGTCCTATAGACGCGGCGCTGCTATCGCAGTACTTTAATAGATAAAACAATTAAATTATTTGGTTGTTATTTCGTTTTTATATACAATAATAATTATACTCCTCTAGTTTAGAGGGTCTTATTCCGGACATGACTTGATTAGTAGGTACATTTTAAGACAGTTTTCTATTTTCATATTGAATTGATGCAAACTTAATTTTTGATTTATGATAAAATAAAAACAAAAATACCTTAAATTCGGATGCCCATTTAGAATTTATAACGAATTATAGTTGGTTAGCCACCATATACTTAAGTTAACCATATATAAAGTTCTTATAACATCATCATCATCAGCCATGTAGCACTGTTCACTGCTGGACACAGGCTTCTCCTTATGACCTCCATATAATCGCTTCTTATTAACGTAAAAAATAAAAATTATAATAATATTATAATAGTATCTCGCCCATATAATAGTATTGTATTTTCTTCTTTGAATTAAATATCTAGTTAAGTTTATTTCTTATTACTTAAGTTACTTTAAAACAAACGAAACTGTTGCGAAATTGCCTAATCATTAAAAAAATAAATGCGAAGTTCATGTTTTTTATTTGCGTAAATTCCGTACTTCTTCTTTCATATGCACAATTAACCGCCCAGCTTGTATTTCTTTCAGTTTACAGTAATCGTCAAATTAGGACCATATTTGATGAAAGTTAAGTTAAAAGCAACCATTAAGAATGAATAAAAGTCTTGAAAAAATCCTATTATTATAAAATATGGCAAAAAATCGTATTTGCGAAAAATTCTCATGAAAATAAAATGTTTAATTTTGAAAAAATCTAACAAATTTTTTGTAAATTTGAAATTTAATCCACCTCGGGCCCTAATGATTTCTTAGAGCCGGTTTGACAATCCATCCATGATGTCTTGAAAATCCAACCGAGGGATATTGTGCCACTCCTCTACCGCAGCCGTCTTTAGCTGTCCTAGGGTCGTAGGAGCCGGTACTTTTGCTCGGATACAACTTTTTAGTTTGTTCCAAATGTGTTTAATCGGGTTCAGATCAAGACTGCGTGCCGGCCATTGCAAAACTTGGATCCCGAGCTCATCGAGGTATTGAGCGACAGATCTTGTGATCTTGGCGACAAGCATTGTCGCGCATTAATCTGAATTGCTCGCCAATAAATGGTGCAAAAGGTCTTGTAATGGTGCAAAAGGTCACTAGGTTTTGTGATGACAAAACCTAGTGATTTAAAGGCTCTAATGCATGTATCAGCTATATGCGTATTAAAAGTAAGTTCGTTGTCCAATTTAAGGCCTATGTCTCATATGAGAGATAAGCGCTCGAGACAATCACCCCGATATGGGTACTCATGGGGCGAGCGAGTACGCGTAAATGTAATCGTTTAATTGCATTTCGCTGTATTGAAGTGTAGACGGTTTCGCTCGCTCCACGCAACTACGTTGTCTATATCGCGTTGAAGAGCCTAGCAATCACCCAATAGTGTCAGATCGTCGGCAAACATCAAACATCTAGCCGTAGTAACCACATTCGGCAGATTATTGATCATGATCAAAAACTGAGTTGGTCCAAGAGTACTTCCTTGGCTCACACCAGATAACGTCAAGTACTGCTCCGATCGAGATCCTAAGACTTGGACATATTGAAAACGGTTTGAAAAATAATTAGAAAATAATTTTAGCAGATTACGAGATAAACCTTATAAGAACATCATTGATAACGCGATCAAATGCTTTTTGAAAATCGAAATAGGCCACATCCACCTGCCTACATAGATCCATCTGTGCAGTTGTGTAATCACAAAGTTTACGTGGTTAGTTGCAGTCGACCTACCAGCCAAAAACCCATGCTGGCTATAAATTCAAAGGGCATCTTGAATACCCTGGCTAGGTAAATGAATAGGGATGACAAAACATTAGATTAACCATAGCAATCATGGTGACGAAAAATATAGGTGGGCGGTTAATTGTGCCTATGAGTGTAATGTAGTACCTATATGTCTAATGTATATGTATAATAATTGAATATTGGCTAACTGTATGGTTGGCTACAAAAGTCACCTATATTTAAAAAATATATTATTTCTAGTACCGGGTCCTCCATCAGACACCAAAGTACTGGTGCTATCCTCAACATCACTGCTCATCAGCTGGAAGAGACCAGACCATCCAAACGGCGAAATACTACACTACACTGTCTATGTGAAGCCTACTTCAAGGTAACAAAAAATTCTTGTTGATGCAGAGACTACAAAGAATGCGTTATGTATATAGTTACTTGTGTAGATAATTTATTGATGGTAGAACACTATCGGATGGTCGTATGATGGTAGTATACTATCTAATACTAGGATTGATAGTAACTGTTGGAGATCGAATGGCAATCACTATCGAAATAAGAAAACAAACCCCAATCCATGAACCAATAATATCATCTAGATGCTGTGTGATAGTCCAGCATTATTTATTCATTTATTTATTCTTTTATTTATTTACATACTCATTTATTTATTTATTTATTTAATTAATCCAAATTGCATAAAATCGATGTATGAAAAAATCTGAACCCAAAGATTTTCATGGCAAACTTTAGCTTAAAAATTTCTACATTCTTGAGTACATAATATTATCCATTAATACACGTACGTACCTCTTCCAGTGCAAGCATCCCGCAGCCTCATAGGGTTGGTTCATCGCACACGTCCACAGAGCTAACCGGCCTCACCACAGGCGTCACTTACGAGACCTGGGTCACTGCTAGTACTGTGGCTGGCGAGGGCTCCGCTAGCAGACGCGTCTCTCACACTCCTAGTTCTAGAGGTAAATAGAACCTGATTTTTTAAATAACTAGGCTAGAAGACAAAAAAAGGGAAACTAAGAGAACTGTTAGTACTGCGGCTGACAAGGATTCCGCTAGCAGACGTATCTCTCACACTCTTTGTTCTAGACGTAAATAAAACTTGAAAGTTTATGACACTAAGCTAAACAAGTATAATCTAGCTAGGCTTGCAGCTGACGAGGGTTTCGCTAGCAGATGTAACTAACACACTTCTAGTTCTAGGGGTAAATATAAATCTTATGAGAATAGAATCCGAAGACGAAAAAGCTACAACTTGTAAACCATGTAAATATAATAACAAAAAAACAACAACACTTGCTTTACCGACGATTCTAAAGCTTGGGATCAAACTGCCTCCAACTCCATCAAAAACAATGTAATAGTTATTAAGAACAATGACGTTAAAAAAATATAAGCCAAGCAGAGTTTCTTGCCAATTCTTCTCTGTTTGGTCGCGTTACGAATTGGTGGTAAATTAAAAAATATGACGTTTCAAAGTATACTATACATTTCCTACTGAAAAATGAATTTTGAGTTTGAGTTTGAGTAATTAGTCCCAGGAACTTATTGAATCAAGAGATTTTGACTTTGACTTTGTGCTTTTTCTAGTGGTAGCTGGAGTAGCATCTCTAGGCGGCACCGTGTCAGTGGGAGTGGGCAGCTCGCTGCTGCTCGTGTGCCAGTGCGTGGGCGCGCCGCCGCCCCGCACCGTGTGGTACCACAAGCACAACATCATCACGCACCATCCGCGCTTCACCAGGAACCATGACGACAGCCTGCTTATCAACAGTAAGTGATTTAATCAACATGCGTCGTGCCACTGCTGGGTCCACACCTGGCCACAGGACCCGAGCGGTTGGGTTTGTAACGGGAACTAACACTCCGATTACTTAAATAAGAAATCACGTTCGTCAGGTCGCCTCCCATTTGGGTTCGGCACATTTGCCTTACTTGGGTTCTGTTTCGTGAGGGATTGTGGTTAGATACAGAAGAGAGGCTTGTACACATGTATAGTAGATCATATCTCTTTGTATTAAAGCATAATCTAAAGCTTTACAACTCGCTTCTTTTTAGATATAGACCAATCTCTAAGCGGCAACTACACCTGCCTAGCCAAGAACCTCTACGGCTCCGACTCAGTCGAATACACCGTAGTGGTGCTGCCTCTGCCTGAGGCACCGGTACTGAGAGCCACTCCGTACAAGGACTCCATCCTGGTAGAATGGGAGCAGCCATATTATATCAGCAACCGGAGTTCCAGTCTAAAGATCAGTAAGTACTGTATTTACATTCTTTTTATGATACCTGTAGATAGAACTAGCACATCCACACCACCACATCAGCCTATATCAGTCCACTGCTGGACATAAGCCTCCCCTAATAAAAGAGTAATATACCCATAATCCCCACGCTGGGCATGCGGGTTGGGGATCGCAGGGTACAGCTTCTCGCTGAGAGGTATAAAACATGATGGTCATTTCTCTTTCGACTTCAACTGTGTAGGTACTGTATACAGGCCTTATTAAAGTTTATAGATTTAATATAAATCTGATCTTGCCATTAGATTTTGGCACATAAAATAAACGTGTATTACGTGGTTACCTGAACCTAGTTAATTTTCAGAAATAGGAAAGATTTTATTTAGTTTCTTCCAAGATAATTATTAAAAATTATTTGAAGTAGGCTACTAGCAGGGTAGATGAACAGGATAATCAAAATTGATCATGTAGCCACTGGCCCAAGATAGTATGGGACGATGGATTATTGGATTATTATTATAGACCCTTAGACAGCCTGTAACATTTTAAATAAGTCTACCCGCATAGAGTAGTGTAGGTACCGGAATTTGTTACGACATGGTGGCGGTCCCGCGAAACCATGACGCGGTAGGCTGTTAACGCGTCGTCACTGGACCCGACCTGCGAGGGGATGTCGTTGTCGTCGTCGTCGTCCCCCCCCCTTTTTAGTAGTGAAGTATAAGGTGAAGGAACGCCTACCGACTCGCTAGGTCTGTTGGATGACCTTGGACGTCGCATATAAATAATCCTAGCTGCATCTATAAAATCTTTTGTGAGATCGTGATTCTTCTCCAGGAGAATTGGTTGATGAGAAATGATTTTCCTTTGACAAGAAAATACCGTGATAAATCAGCATACTATATAGGTACTCACATCGGGTTTTTTGGTTGATTACTGATTAGCTGCATCGAGGAATGCAACGCTGAGACATTGCGATATTGCGACAGCCATTCTTATGTAGTCGGCTAAACAGACATCATGTATGGCTAAACAGCCATTATTATGTATCTGTCTGCAGCGAAATAGCCCAAGGCTAATCTGGGTGCATTTGATAATTCAAATGCGGCTAAACAGCCGTTATCATGTATGGCTAAACAGCCATTATTATGTATCTGTCTGCGGCGAAATAGCCCAAGGCTAATCTGGTGCATTTGATAATTCAAATGCGGCTAAACAGTCGTTATCATTTATGGCTAAACAGCCATTATTATGTATCTGTCTGCGGCGAAATAGCCCAAGGCTAATCTGGTGCGTTAGATAATTCAAATGCGTCGAAAAGCCCCACAGGAAAAAAGATTTCCATTTTATCTCTCCTTACTAAATTTGAAGAGTTTTTACAGTTTAATATGGCATTAGGCATTATTTATATATTTTTGTTAGCAGACGATGTCGATGACAGTGAAGCGCAAACTAAAATGAAGAGCGTCGAATCAGGATTCTTTCTCGTAATTAGAACAGGCGAGGTCCATACACTTGCGGGATCTATTTACATTGATATCTGTGGCTTCGACTCTGCGCTAGTTTGAATTGACCCTAAAGAGTTTGCATGATAACATTAATAAACAAACGAAATTTCTTCGTAAAGTAAGCAATAATGTTTCATATTGTTATAGCCTACAGTCTAACTTGGAAGGAGTCCGACGGACCCTGGCAGGAAGCCTGGTCAGCCAACAAGCTGCCCAACTTGTCTGGTGTGCAGAAACATGCCCTCACAGGCCTCAAATGCGGAACTAAGTATTCCTTAAGGATCACAGCTACGAATAGAGTTGGCACGTCACAGCCAGCCTATATGGACGTCAGCACTATTGGAGGAGGTAAATATGACCGAAATAACAGATGACCTACACAAATTGAAAAACAACAATTACAAGAAGATAGATAAACATATATTATGTATGAGTCACTAACTTTATAAATTAACATTTATGTAGTTCCACCACACCAAACCGTACCACACCGGCCTAAATCAGTTCCCTGCTGGACAGCCTCCTCTACAAAGGTCTGACCGTGTGTGAGATGTCTCTAAATCCGTCCATAATCTGCGTGCATGTAGATAAACTCGTCTAGACGCTACAAGATCTTGAAAGATCTCAATTTGTTTTTGTTTTTTATTTATTTAATATTAATTTGCTATTTTATGATAATACGAAGCGCTCGTGGCATGGTAGGTATGAAAGCCTAATTAGGTATTCCGATTAAATCATCTTGGTTAACCAACAATTCGCCCGGTCACTAAACAAGTGGTGATCATCCAAACAATTGGATGATCGTTTTGTGGTATTTTGATCTGGCTTCCGTGCTACGGGCGGCACGTTAAGATGTTGAGCCCGGCTTTTTCAGACGTCAAGTCATGTCGGAGGCCTTTGGGCCTAAACTCCGGCACCTGCGTTGGCCAAGACCAAGAAATAAGAATATTTTTTTGTAAAAACTGCGTAAACAAAAGGTCTTGTGAGTTGGTTTGGTGTGGCTTGGTTGCGGTTTGGTTTTAGACCCAACAGTTTGTCAATTTCGGACATACAATGCTTTCCTAATTAAATTAAAGTGAAGGTTTGAATGATACAGATTGATACAGACTTTGGCAGAATTATAACATAAACACAAAAGCCATAAACCAAAAAGTGAAGTGAATTGATGATATTTTAGTAATAGCATACTATGTACCTAAGAAGTTAATTAATTATTTTTTCAGTGCCAATAGCTCCGCCGAGCAACGAGTGGTTCTGGAGCAACTCCTCACATATCTACGTGCAGCTCGCCGGCTGGGACGACGGAGGGTGCGAGCTGAGGGGGTGGGAGGTGGAGTACAGGGTGCTCGGAACCAGGGGGTGGATGAGAGCTCATAATACTATGGTAAGTGGTAGTCGACCTTTGTGGCGTCGAAGGGGAAAAACCGTTGAGACGCAGAAGGTTGCGGGTTCGATTCCTGGCGCGAGAGTAAGGTTTGTATCTCCAAATAAAATATCACTTTTACAACAACGACATCGCCAGCCTATTCAGCTGACTGCTGGACATAGGCCTCCCTTTTAAGGGGAATTTGCCCATAACCCCTACACTGGGCCCTCACGTTAAAGGATCGCAGGGCACAGCTTCTCGCATGACGCTGCTGCCCGTCGGCGGTCAGGGGATGTAGCTGTGGTGGTGTTAGGTTGCGCTATGCCACAATCCGGCCGTCAGAGCCCCGCAGGTGAGGTTAGCTTGGGTTCCAAAGATGAAGCTTAGAACTCTTGTTTGTCAATATCAGCATTCATCAGCATTTTCACCTAACAGGCCTACGCCGAGCATCCTACATGGACCATGCCCCTGTACCAAGCGAAGTATCGCACCGGATCGTTTGCGATATCTGACCTGCTGCCCGGCACGTGGTACCAGATCCGGGTGACTGCTATCAACGAGGCTGGTTCTATCAGCAGCTTGTATAACTTCGCAACCAAGAGTTACGATGGAAGTAAGTAATTTTTAGTAGAAAGTAGTAGAACTATGATATGGAACGAGCTACGCTTGTAGTTTATGTAACAGATAGGATCCGCACGTAGAATAAAAGTTCGCAGAACCGATAACTGTTGGGGTAAACCAGTTCTTGAGTGGAAACCGCGGTCCGGTAAACGTAGTGTAAGGCGCACTCCGGCCAGGTGGAGTGACGATTTGTGAAAGGCTGCTGGTAGAAGCTGGATGCGTTGAGCTCAGGACAGGGTGCAATGCTGCTCATTTGGGTAAGCCTATGTCCAGCAGTGGATTGCTATAGGTTGATGTTGATGATGATGACGATGAAGTAGTTTTTAATAACAAATAACTTATATTATTTTAAACAAATTTTATTTCACTTTTACTTAATTTCTAGGTGAAGTTGGACCACCATCAGACTTCTTCGACCTCAATATGCTGGTCATCGTGTGCAGTTCCATCCTCCTGACCATTTGCTTGGTCAGCTGCATTTATATACTCGTCAAGAGACAAAGGTAAGGCCACCATCCGCCAGAGCGTAGTGTAAACAAAACAATCAAACCTCGTTAGTATTGATTTTTCTTGCTGTCTTCTAAGTATGTGTAGATATATGTGAAAGCTTTTTAAGATAATGAGGTAATTATCTAGGAAATTTGAGAGCCTTTAAATTAGGCCGGTTGGAAATAGTTTTGAAGTTACAACTTATAATAATGATAGCGATTATATGTCGGTAGGAAATTGAGATGCTATCCCGCACATGTTTGTGGGAACAACTGTTTATTGTTTGCCATGTTATATTAATGCCTTCCTTGTCCTTATCAGGACCCTTTTTGAAAGTTAAAGCATTAAAAATCGTTTATAAATTTATCGTTATTATAGACCTCCTAAAGGTGCCTTGACAGATGCGCATTTTTTGACATTCACCTCCTAAGAGATGGGTCGATAGACTAAAGGTTAAAGGGACTAATAAGTTAACAGAGTAAAGTAAACAGATCAATATTTTGTCTTATTAAAAATTAGGGCCTTTAAAAGAGGTTGTTTAGAGATTGTTTCGAGATTACATTAAAATAACTTGACGGAAAAAACCCATAAAAATTCAACAGCTACTTAATAGCTTGCTGCGTCTGCACAGAGCTTAGCTTTGTTAACATCCAATAAACAGGGTGCATATAACTGAACACTGTAATTGTACTAGTCAATAAGTTATATGTTGCAATAAATAAACTAAACTAAACTTTAATATTCTTTCAGAAGCGGTAATCTAACAGAGTACAGAGACTCAATAACAGTGGACAACAAGTCTGAGAGCGGAGTGCTAACCGCCAATACATCTCACACTAACCTAGCGAATGCTAAAGACAGTGCTATGAATGCTCCGAACAGGATCTACAGCGCGCCGATACATATGAGAAATAACAGTAAACACGGTGAGTGTGAATCATATTTCAAATTCAGACATAAATAGACATAGATAGAAAGACAGACCAAGAACGACATTTACAGGCATAGGACATAGACATACATAGACAGACATAGACAGACCTAGACAGACATAGACATACATATACAGTTATAGACAGACATAGACATACATAGACAGACATAGACTTACATAGACAGACACGAACATACATAGACAGCCATATACAGACATAGACATACATAGACATACATATACAGACATAGACAGACATAGACATACATAGACAGATATTGGCAGAGATAGACGTAGACGTAGACATAGTTATAGACATCTTCAATCACTCTGTCAATTGGTATAAACTGCATGACAATCCGTTCAGCAGTTTTTGAGTTTATCGTTTAACAGACCAGAGAGTTTGGATAGAAAATTTTTCAAGTAATATACTAACTTTAACAAATAGACCGTCCGACAGCCAGCGTGACCGACAGACACGGCGGAGGACTTGGTTTTGTAATATGTAGTGATTGTGAAGTGATTCTGACTTGTTTCAGAGCTGTATGAGATCAGTCCGTACGCTCAGTTCGCAGTCGGCTTCAGAACGTTTGGGCACGTCGAGAACCAGGACCTGCCGTCACGTCTCCATAAGCAGAGATATGATACAGGTAAGTGCTTACATACGTTACTTCCTCTCATCCGTTTTCCCCCTTATAAGGGAAAGCATTTGACCAGCAGTGGACTTAATGGGTGTTGTTGTGTCGTATAAGTTTCTTTATTTTTATTAACGATTACGACACGAGTCGTCTGGTATCCACGATCCCTCCAGTCATTTCGATCTCTCATCTAGTATAGTTCATCCCGCCATCCTTTTCTCGGCGCCGACTTGCTTTCTCAGGGCTCCACTGAAAATTAATTATTTATTTATTAGGTAGGTACTATCATCCTTCAGTAGCTTTGTTCAAGTTATTGTTAAAGTTATTTGTTCGCGTTAAAGTTATTTTTCCATCCCTCACACTTCACACCAACCAGTCATTTTGCTGCTTTGTATGATGTGAGTCCTCAGACGATTCGACGAGCTTTGCACGGAGCAGGACTACACTACAGACATAATACCATTAAAGTAGAACTCAAACCTCACCACAAAATTGCCCGGCTGAATTCTGCGAGAGAATATCTTGATTTTGATTGGTAGAATGTTATATTTACCGACGAAAAAACTTTTAAATCGAGTCAAATCGGAAGATCGAGTTTATGACGTTATAATCGAACTCGGTATGATGAAACTCATATCGTGCTTCAAAATTAATCAGGTCGCATAACAGTCAACTTATGGGGGTGGATGAGCCACGAAGACGTCGGAGAACTGACGTCGTTAGAAAGTAGAGCTACTGCGAATAATTATGTGTCGCTTTTGGAAGAAGTGATGCTGCCTACTGTGCGCGTTGTGTATCCTGCAGCAGAATTCCCACAAATTGATTACGTTCAGGATAATGCACCGATACACACGGCCCGGGCTACTATGGCGTGGTTCAACTTGCACCGTGACTTTTGTCTCTTTGAATGGACTGCTCGGTCAGCAGATATGAACCCGATTAAAAATCTGTGGGGCATTATGGCTCAACGCTGAGACTGTCAGAACGAAAGAAACCCTGAAGCTCTTAGATCACATTGTGCACGGGTTTGGGATGACATCAGGGAGACAGATTTATGCGCGCGCCTTGTCGCATCTATGTGAGATAGACTACGTGCCGTCACAGCTGCTGATGGAGGCTATACTAGTTATTAAAATAATGTTATAGTTTCCTTAAAAAAATAAAGACAAATTATTTACAATTTCTTGATTATTCCTTCATTTTTCAATTTTTAGTAACAAGTTCGTTCTGTCATGGGTGATTCTCTATTGCTTCTTCTATGCTCTATGCCTAATCTATGCTCTATGAGAGCATGCCTAATGAAATCACATAATATCATCGACCTAGTGGCATAGATTTGTGCATGCAATTACCAACCTTAAGGTGGTAAACATTTTCAAACCGCGAGTGTACAAACTTTCGTATTTAGAATTCTAGCCTTCCGCTAGTGACTTCGTGCGCGCGATTATATAATAAATAATACATGTTATAGGTTATTCTAGGTCACGAACTACATATTTCCCAAGTCTTATGTAAATCCGCTCGCTCATCTGATACTCATAAACACATAAACACTAGCTTTCTACCTTAAGGACTACACCCACTAGTAAAAAACGTCTTGACCAATGATTTGACAATGTGTCCAAACCTATAGAAGTTGTATTAAATAAATTAAAAAACAGTTTTAATTTCACTTTGTATCTTTTTCAGAAACAAGCTTCCAGGTGTGTTCAGAATCAGAAGATAGCGATAGTATTTCGAAATCCACTTTGAAAAGTGTTCCGCGGAGCAGGTGCTCCAAACAGTATAAAGGTAAGGTCTTAAAAATAATGTGTTCCCCTCGTTTTTTAGCTTTCTTAAGGCGACTATAAGGGTCAAACCTCTCTCTCGCTCGTACTATTCAACGTTTTTAAAGATATAAAATCACTGAATGTAGTTATGCAAAATAGCAAACCTGCACGGCCTAGAAAATAACAATACAAAGTTTCAGCAAGAATATCATGTTGAACCAAATACGTTTTCCTACCAAAAAAATTGCACCAAAATTGATCACATTGGTGCAAGTTTTTTGGTAAGAAAACGTGATAGAATCAAAATGATAATATTGCTTTCTAGGCCGTGAAGTTTTGCTATTTAGCATAACTACATTCAGTGATTATTATATCTTTTAAAATGTTGAATAATGCGAGCGAGAGGGAGGGTTGACCCTTATAGTCGCCTTAACATGACTATTTGTCAAATCACTTTATAAATAATAAAACTGAAGAAGCTCTTGTCGGTGTAATGATGTTATTCTCTCCATTTTGCTCTTTTCATTGCGGTCTCTTACTTTCTTATAAGCCTACGACATGAAGGCAACCTTTTCTTTTATCTGGCTCATGCCTATATGAGAATAACCTGTTAATCTTGGCTCCTTTTCCCTCGATTATGTCCAATCTCTTTTGTATGGTTTCCATCTATTTTTTATCCATTTATTTTAGAACTTCCTCGTTATAAATCTTCTCAAATTAAGTAGACTTGAACTAATTAACTTCTGATTTGCCATAGCTCTTGTATGCATACATTTATTTATCTTTTTCATTTTTACTTCTCTGAGAAGCTACTCAAAGTTTTGCTGTAAGAAAACTCATTTAGAGTTAAGCTCGCCTTTGTACATAGCTTTTAAGTAAAATTATTGCAATATTATAACAGTGTTAACCACTGCATTTGGATGCTATCCCTAAAAGAAGTTAGTTTAATTTTCGGAGTTCAACAACATATTGTTCAAAATCTTTCTGATTTTTTTAGTTTTTCAGAAGAAATGGCTCGTAAAGTTTAAAGTAGTCTTATTCAAAAACTTTAAGGACAGCTTTATAACAGCTAATTTTGTTACTGTTCTAAAGTTATTTATTATAATAATTGTAGCTCTGCCTATAATTTAAAGCTACCACACACAACAAAATGATAAGCTTAAAAATTTGGAGAAAAATTTTGCATCATATATTTTAACTAAGGTTGTTGACAACCATGTCCCAAATCACTCCATTTTAGGATAACATACGAATTAAAACTCACACTGTACAGTCAGCATCAAAAGTAGATGATGAGTTTCAGAATTTCAATACAGCTGATAGGAATTTGCGTCAGAATTAGATAGCACTAGAGTGTTCCATAAATAGGTGATTGAAAAATATGCCAACAATAAGCTGATGACACTAACCACCACATGTACCTGATGACTTTAAGGTTCAAAAGTATCTGATGTAAAATAGTTTTATAAATATATGAATTATGTTACTTTGCAATATTTTGGCAATACAGATATAAGTTCAAAAATAACTGACTATCTATCATAGTAAAAATAACTGATTATCTATTTTAACTGGCCTTTTAGCTCAGTTGATAGTTATTTTTATTTTTATTTTTATTTTTATTTTTATTTTTATTTTTATTTTTATTTTTATTTTTATTTTTATTTTTATTTTTATTTTTATTTTTATTTTTATTTTTATTTTTATTTTTATTTTTATTTTTATTTTTATTTTTATTTTTATTTTTATTTTTATTTTTATTTTTATTTTTATTTTTATTTTTATTTTTATTTTTATTTTTATTTTTATTTTTATTTTTATTTTTATTTTTATTTTTATTTTTATTTTTATTTTTATTTTTATTTTTATTTTTATTTTTATTTTTATTTTTATTTTTATTTTTATTTTTATTTTTATTTTTATTTTTATTTTTATTTTTATTTTTATTTTTATTTTTATTTTTATTTTTATTTTTATTTTTATTTTTATTTTTATTTTTATTTTTATTTTTATTTTTATTTTTATTTTTATTTTTATTTTTATTTTTATTTTTATTTTTATTTTTATTTTTATTTTTATTTTTATTTTTATTTTTATTTTTATTTTTATTTTTATTTTTATTTTTATTTTTTAATATTTTATATTTTAAAAATAAATAAGAATAACTATCAACTGAGCTAGGAGGCCAGTTAAAATAGATAACCAGTTATTTTTGCTATGATAGATAGTCAGATATTTTTGAACCTGTCTTTATTTCCAAAATATTGCAAAGTAATATAATTCATTCTAATTCCAAATCCTAATAATCTTAATCCTATCCTATCCTAATATCACATCACACTAATATTATAAATCACATTAATCACATTAATCACATATATCGGTGCCAGAATAACACATAGGATAATCAAATTTTGAAAAAAACAGCCTCAAAAGTGGTAAACGGGGATGGCAAAGTTTGTATGGGGAACAAAAAAAATCTTTACCAATCTACTTGAAATTTTGCACAAAGACTTTCTATTGAAAATGAATGAATACGTGTTTCAGGATTTTTCGCAATTCAACCCCTAAGACTTATAACGGGAGTGGCCAAGTTTGTACGGGGTACAAAAGTCTGTGTGAATGTTTGTTACCACGTATCTCCGTAACCACTAAACAACTTTTGAAAAAATTTGGCACGTTGATAGTTTCGGTGCCAGAATAACACATAAGTTAATAAAAATTTGAAAAAACAACCTCAAAAGTGGTGAACGGGGGTGGCAAAGTTTGTATGGGGAACAAAAAAAAACTTTACCAATCAATTTGAAATTTTGCACAGAGACTGTCTACTAAAAATAAATGAATACGCGTTTCAGGATTTTTCGAAATTCAATCCCTAAGACGATTAACGGGAGTGGCAAAGTTTGTACGGGGAACAAAAGTTTGTGTGAATGTTAGTTTAGCTTAGTGAATAATACAAAGGCTTATCTAATTTTGATTTTTTTTTTCTCTAAAGTTGTAAACGGCGTGGCAAAGTTTGTATGGGGAACAAAAAAAATGTTTACCAATTGACTTGAAATATTGCACAGAATCTCTCCTTTAGAAATAAATGACCTGTTTCAGGATTTTCCGCACTTCAACCCCTATGGCGGTTAAAGGTAATCAATTTTTATTCATGAACTTTGATTAAAATTTCTTAAAAGTAAATTAAGAAAATAAAACTTGAAAAGGGTATGATTGGGAATGAAAGTTTGTATGGGGAACCAATCATTTCTCAAGTTAGGTAAGTTTATTAAAATTTATCATACTTAACCAGGCAGTTGAATTGATGATCAACGTGAACAGGAGTGGGAACGGGAACGAAAAAGGGAGTAAGAGTGGGAAAGAGAACGGAACGTGTACGGGTATGCTAGGTAATGCATTAATAATATGTTAGTACTTTTTATTCCGCGCAAAACGTGGTAAAAATAAACCTTTATGTAAATAATGAAACACATTTTGACACATACATTTCCACGCGGGCGAAGCCGCGGGGTGCAGCTATTATATTTATAGAACTTTTTACATCAGATACTTTTGAACCTTAAAGTCATCAGGTACATGTGGTGGTTAGTATCATCAGCTTATTGTTGGCATATTTTTCAATCACCTATTTATGGAACACTTTAGTGCTATCTAATTCTGACGCAAATTTCTATCAGCTGTATTGACATTCTGAAACTCATCATCTACTTTTGATGCTGACTGTACGTAACTATGTGTATTTTAAGTTTGATCCAATTCCGTACAGCTGACATAGTTGAGGGGGACAAACTTTCGCATTCATAGTATTCTTACAGATTACAGAGTTGCGTCAGTAACCTTAACTATTTAATTCGTATAAACGATTTTTTTTATATCATTCTGTTTTTTTTTATTTCAGAAGTCTGCAGGTCGGTGCAACATAGATAACTTACTTATGAAAGTAACTAACGTATTGTAAATAGTTTTCTTATGAACAGCATATTAGGTTTAAACATTGTCATACTTAACCTGCCAGTTTGATGACAAGATATTTAACAAATAATTGTTAATAATGCTGATATTTTATCAGAACCATCTGGCATACATAAATATTATAACTTATCTAAAGTCTATTATTCATATTTTAACTGACCGATAATTAGCGTACTGGTTTAGTGGATGGTGTACTATAATTTTAATTTTAAGTAATTGTATGTTATGACTTCCAAAGTCATAAAAGATTATATAATTCATGTTATTGTTATTTTTACTTTATTTTGAAAACCAAAAATGGGACCTACAATTATTATTTGCATTTGGTCAAATTTTTGTGACTTAGGAAGTCTACTTTTAAAGTACTTTGTAAATATTAAATTACTTACTTAACTAAAGTTTAGATATTTCTGTACGAAAGGTAGTTACCTTTCGTCCGCGGCATCGTTCACGTGGTACCCTATTTAAAAGGTATTTGTCCATGTATCTAAATAGTTCAATCCACTCAATAGATTTTCCGTGAAGGAGCAACGTAATATAAGTGTCACAAAGGCTTCTTTGCTAGGAAGTTAGGCTCAGCAAACAATTCGACCATTCCAGTACAATCCGATACAAAAATAGAAACTACCCACGTCGCTACTCGCAACCTCTTCGCATCATCATTTATTTAAGAGCAGTGCTCTTGTCGGTGCAACTAATGCAGCTCCTTCCATCTGCCTCTCTCCAAGGCAGACTCCTTTACTTCCCTATACGACTTGACAGCTATATTTTCTTTAATATGGCTCATATAATTTATCCTTAGTCTTCCCCTACCTCTCTTTCCTTCTACTTCTCCCTCTATAATGTTGCGTATTAATCTGTTATGTCGTATAAGGTGTACAAACATCATTTCTCTTCTGTTTTCTATATTTTTTAGAAGCCAACTTCAGATTGTCAATAAATACGTTGTGAGTAGTACAATGTCTATCTACGGAGCGTAAAACACTTGATGACTCGTACTCAAGTTTGCTCGATACAGGCTTAGCCTAGTGAGGAAACTGAGGGTAGGTATTTCAGAAATTGTAATTGTATGTAAAAAGAAACTAATCCGAACCGCATTAGGTCAATTTATGGTTTGTCTGTTTTTATTATTATTTACAATTAGCTGTTTTACTTTACAACTACATAAATATACACAGGGTGGGGCAAAATTTCACCTCATTGAGGGCAGCTACCCTGTAGTTACAAGGTTTCTTTCTTCAGAAACTATGGGTTTATTTTATCGCAAAAAAACAATTATATTGACTTACCAAATCCAACCGTAAGATTTTGCAAAACTTACTAAATAAATCAGAAAAAAACTAGAAAAACAATGTTACAACATCGATAAAAAGACAAAATGACACAACGTCGGGAAAAAAATGGTCCATTGAAGTATTCTGTGTTGGAAAACAGATGACAAACGTATGGATCGTTCTATATACAGCACTCTCAGTATAGAGACGTTGTTTCTGTTGGGAATAAAGACTACCTATTTTATCTACGCCTACTATTGGTACCACGCAAGCGATGCCACGGACTAATGCTGTTTATTACCAAGCAGGCTTATGCTTGGATTCTAATAATATGTCTTGCGACATGTTTCAACCAACCTACCACAGATTTGAACTAGTTACTCACACATACCTGCCACCACAAAAAGAAGGTACATAGGTGTAGTTGGCATGGTTTCATTCAGTAGCAATAGTTTCATTTTTACCTGTATGACTTCGAGTAATAAATGACTAACAACTATTATTATTCATCATCATTCCTACCCGTCATGACATGCGAAGCCGAAACGTACGGCTAGTATACCAGTTTCTTTAAACTCATTTTGTTTCGCTCAGCGAGCTATGGAACGAGCTATGCTCGGAGTTTCTCTAAAAGATGAATCCGCAACGAGACTATCCGATATAGAACTAAAGTTGTCGACATCATCATAATCATCCACAGCCCGATTCACCCACTGCTGAGTATAGGCCTTTGCTCCTGCCACATGCCACGGTCCTGCGCTAGCCTGATCCACTGTCGGCCCACGACGCCGACTATGTCGTCAACCCATCGTGCTACTGGATGACCGACACTTCTCTTCCCAGTCCTCGGCCACCATTCTGTTACTCTTTTGCACCACCTGTCATCACCACGTCTCGCCAGGTGTCCTGCCCAACTCCACTTGAGTTCCATTACCCGTATTCCGACATCCTTCATCTTGGTTTGTCAAATTTAATATTATCTTAATAGTAATATTACAGGTAATATGCAGTTTATAAAATATATCTGTTTTTTAAATATAAATAGCATGTAATCACATCACGCGAAAATTATTGTTAGGTATGATTATAAAATCATTGTTGTTTCAATGTTTAGATTGTCATAGATTGTTGCTTGAAAAGTGTTCAAAGTCCGCGCAATTGAAAGTGCGCAGAGTTTTGGTGCAGACACTTTTTTCCACGTTTTCCACTCTAGGGTTTAATTATCTCGATGCTTGAAGGTCTTTATTTTACGTACATTTTTAGTTTTGTCTGTGGCCCTATGTAAATACTAGTGAAAGTAAGCTCGTAGTCATTGTAATAAATTATATCTAAAAAAGACTGATTATTTATCATTATTATGTTCAGTTTCTATACAATTTTGGTCTGAAAAATAAATTTTAGATAATAATTGTACATTATTTTTATTTTTAGTGTACCAACCTGTCAATCTAGGCATAGCATAATTTAATGAACCTTGTAACGTGTATTTAAATGAAAATAAATAAATTGATTACTTGATTGATTGATTGATTGATTGATTGATTGATTGATACCTAATAACAATAATCCCGCGTAGGATACGGTTATTTGCTCCAAATGCTGCCCAGGCTTGGGAAATCCGGCGCCGTTCTACTTCAGCCGTTTGGTTTTCAATACCCAATGCTATTTTGTGTCCTAGGTAAACAACCACCTCAACCGGCATTTGACAGTTCACACTAAAATCTACTTAATAAGAAATCGGCCAACTGCGAGTCCGACTTGCGCACGAATTCTTGCGATATAGCCTGGTGGCAGACAGACCCACAGACAGACAGCAGACGGACAGTGAAGTATTCTATTTCTACTTCTTTCTCGTTTCGGAGTATATTAAGTACCAGATACTGATAAATATTCAAGTTCTGTCTTTGATCAATTAACCCGACAATCTGTGAGATATCAATCGTTTATCAATATTTTTTTAAACTAATGGATTGACGCTTAACTGTCCTTGACCTGTCTTACGACGTTGCGACGTCTGGCCTAGCTTTCCACTAATAAGGATCCAAAATCAAGCTCCACACACGCCTTTGGTGTTTGATGACGTTATTTAAATCAATTAGTTTTCCTGCATTCCTAGAATTCAAGTTCAACATAAATTGCTAACAAATGGTACTTGCATAAGTAGACATAATGTGGATAACAGTAAAAAGGTTATGTAGAAATACTTAAAATAAAAGAATCAAAATTTTCAAGGCCTATGCACAAAATTTGTATGTTTTGACGATCCCATCACAGTGTTCCAATAGCAAAAAAAAACAGAATGCTTTTTAACACTTTTATGACAAAAAATTGGCAATGCGTTTTAACGTTATTGATGCTGATGGTGAAGGCCTATGTACAGCATAGGCTGCTGATCATGATGATGATGATGAGGATACCTCAAAACATTTCCTCAGTCAAGGATCTGTCAAAAGTTTCAAGGTATCTTATATATCGCTACGTAGGTGGCGAAGGTGGCCCGCTACTTACGGTGAGTCACCTCAAAAATTCCTCAAGTTAAAAATCAAGATGACTCACATCTAAAAATATGAGGGTTAATCTAAGGACCATACTAAGAGGGCAATCCATCTAGTGTGCTGTGATTAGTATTGCAGCGAACTACAAACCAAAATTTTAAATTCTTCACATTTATTTTACGAAGTGATTATTTTGATAAAGTAACTAAACATCCACACCATTGGCGAAAACCCACGAGAATACCCGAGAAGCGTGAATGTGGAATTTACCACCTTGTTATCACGTGACCTGTTTGTTCTTGGCTTAATAGCGGTTTTTTGGGCCGAATCAAAATTACCTAAATTATCAAATCCTAAAACCTAATGTTACCTACACTTATTTGTGCAAATAAATATCTTGTATCTTGTATCAAAGTATAGGTACTCGAGTTATATAGCGAAACAAAAACGCATCCACGCTCTTGCTAAGCCATAGATTAAATTTTATTGCAATGATTTTTTTATTGCAGATAGGCTAGATACTGACTGCCAATTTATGAAACAGTGGACAAGAGCGCATATAGTGCTCTCATAATCCTATTCATTGTACAAAGTATTAGTTGTGTGTGAGTGTGAACGTTTTTATTTATATTGTATTATGGACTCTCTTATTTAATGTTTTTGTATATGTAATAATTGTAGTCTGAAATAAATAAATATGTTATATTATTATAGTGAAGCCCCACACCGGCACAGCTACATTCGCTGGTCGCCGACGGGCAGCAGCGTCTGTGTTGCGAGAAGTTGTGACCTGCGATCTCCAATGGCCTACTAGGCCATGCGAGGCTTATGTCCAGTAGTTCTACCTTAAAAAGTTAGCCTGGCTGAACGTACCCATGCTCACGTAGGTAACTCGTGATTTTACCTACGTAACTTGCCTGCGTATTATATACCTATGTGTAATTTACAACATGGGATAAATCACTGGAAAGAGTACACCTACTAGCTTGTAATTTTTACTGACTATACTTACCTACCTACTTCGATTACACATACGGTAACGTCGGTAACCGACTGACGCAAACTACGCACCTAACTACCTAACTATTTAGATACGTAACTAATAATTTCTTCCTGAATTGAAAACATAATAATATACATAATTTAACACCCAACATTCATAAAGTCATTAAAGCAGGTTTATACCCAAGTTGAATAAAAATTTTGATATTTAAATATCAATAGCATAGTCTCAGTATAGTTAGTTAGGTATAGTATAGTCTTCAAGCAAAATAATACAGTATTTCAATGTGTATAGTTACAAAAATTAATTAATTTTAGAATAAGTTGGTAATCTAATTGATGAGTGTTCGTGACTTTTACAAGTAAATAAATAAAATATATAACGCTGGACACTATCACACAGCATCATGAAGCCCCAAACTTAGCTGAGCTTTTATTATAGGAACCACATGACTGATAACACTACTTGCATACTTTTTTTTTTGTAAATACATATCATACATAGAAAACATATGACAAATACCTGCAAATAATACAAACATTTGTCGCGCGACGGGAATCGAACCCTCAACCTTCTGTGTCTCAGGCGGACCTTCGCCCGGTGCGCCACAGAGGCCGTCAAGAAGGCGCCCCATCCAAATTTGCGATACTTGAAATGGGTAAATAAGTCCTATATCTACTTTTAATAACTATTCCTAACACCTAATGTTAGCGCTTCCAAACATCATTTATAATGCGCACTGCTAAAGTAGGGAATCAGCTGCCAGCGTCAGTTTTTCCATTGACTTACGACCCTAACGGCTTCAAAAAGAGAGTTAATAGGCATCTTCTGGGAAAGCTCGCCCCATCGTCGATCTCAATAATGAAAAACGATTGGCGAACTTTTCATGGCATTTGTTTATCAACCTTGTGTACTTTGATAATATTATCGGTGCGTTTAAAAAGCCCTGCCTCACTACGACGCCATGGAGACGTTGCTAGCGAGGCAAGCCTGGCTACCTCTGGCATCCGAAGAATTTCCAGGTAACACGTTGGGAGACGTTGCTCTGGTCACGTTTCAAAATTGGCAACAGCGGGGTGATTGGCTATCTCTGTTGCAAACAAAAATGATTGACACCGATCCTGTTTTTACAAACTGTACAGTTTGTCAATTGACGTTCATTGAATTTCGACGGATGAACTGTCAAAGTTTGTAAAAACAGGATCGGTTTCAATCATTTCTGTTTGCAACCACAGATTTATAAGTCTAGTACTAAAGTAAACAGAGTTAGTCGATCACCCCGCTGGGTTAGCTACCATAAATTTAAATATTACTGTTTAGATACATGGACGGCGATTTTATTGACTAGTGGATAGATAACCAAGTGAAATTACTGGCCCATGGGACCTAACCCCTATTTCAAGTTGATGAAGGCAGATCTTTAATAGCTGCAAACGTGCGTATTCTACGAGTACCTAGTTAGTAATCATGGGTTTAGACCGCGAGTTCTAGTTACGTCTGGTCAATTTTTTTTGATAGCATATGATATTAATATGGTTACTTATGATCTTTCTTTTGCTTGTTCCGTCTTCAATTAGGTATCTTAAAAATCGTAAAATCCTAGATTTTTCCCATTTTTTTATACATATTAATTTGAATTGAATAGTTCGAAAGTCAACACGACGAAACAGTAGGTAGATTAGATATTAACATTCATTAGAAAGAAAAATAAATAACATGCAGAAAATTACTACATTTAAAATGTTTTTAAATTAATGTCAGATATTCCTAAAAACACAGACAGTCTGTGGATGCCAAGAGCCGTGGATTGGCCTCAGTGGCCTGTACCTTGGGAGAGACCTGAGTCTAGTGGTGGACTGCTATAGGATATTGATGATGATGATGATGATAATTCTTAAAATCTTCTTATTAGTTAGATAATCTTGTCAGCATGGTCTTGGTTATGGAGGTCGAGTTTGAATGACGGCCCTTGTAGCATGCGTCCATTGAGATCTATCAGTAGCTTTGACTGGAACATTTCAGTCATTGCGGTTTGAGCATGATAGATAAGAAAATAAGATTCCTAAAATAATATTAATAAAATTTCTGAGAATGAACATTAGGTATAGTTAAGTACAGTCTCTCTGAACATAGACATAGGAATTAAAGTAAAGTAAAGCAAAAAAAATCTCATTATTCATTACTTTAAGTATATATATGAACGTACACTTAGAATCTTAATTTTTTTTATCATTATTCATTACTTTAAGTATATATATGAACGTACACTTAGAATCTTAATTTTTTTATATTACTCATAAATATAAAGTACCTATTCGAAAAAAAAATTACACGTTTTTGGCCTAGATGGCTATGGATGGATGTATTTGGCCTAGTAGGCCTTTAATTCTCGATTGACGCCAAACCATATGTTTCCAATATTTTGGTATCGTGCATTGCTTAGTAATTGGTCACACAATATTAATATTATATGAGAACCTGGGATAATAATTATTTAATTATGTAGATTTCCTTAAGATGTTTTCCTTCTGCATTAACGTCATTGAATCAGGGGATTTCCTATAAATTCGTAGTATTTACAAAACAAGTTTAATAAAATAACTTGGAATTATGACTCTCTCTCTCTCTCTCTCTCTCTAATTCAGATTCAGATTCAAATTCTTTATTGAATGGCTTCTGGGACTATCACAGATTCCACAATTTCGCCAGTATCAAGTATAAATTATTCATAATAATATGAGGCAACGTAGTACGGTTTATAAGTCCAGCCATCCAGTCTTCAGTCAAGTCCTGTTCTGTTGCTATAGCAATGGTGACTATGAAAAAACTATCGGCGAACAATTTCCTTCGTCCTAATTCACTTTTATTCCATTTTACTACACTTTTGCCTATTACTAACGTATAATAGAAAAATCCTAATAGGTAGTTATAAATATATAAATCAGAAAAATACTAGAAAATAATATAGAACAAAAATTAGACCACCATCATTCAAAATAAAAAAATGGTTTCCTCTCTCTCTCTGTGCGTCGTTTCTTCAGGGCAGAGGGCAGAGGGTCGTGACCTCTTTACATGATCTTTTACCCTTATGATCTTTTCCCATTATGGTACCATGATCTCAAGAAACACGAATGGTGTTGTATTTGAATATCAAGAGTATTGCGAATTTGGTCGGTCCAGCGAATGGGACTACGTCCTATCGGGCTCCGGTCTTTGAAATTTCGAAAGTATTATAAAAAATGTAGCCAACACGCTAGCACAGCTCGAAAACTTAGTGTTGAACACCCTCCGGCCAGGTGGAGTGACGATCTGCGAATGGCTGCTGGTTGCGTCGAGCTCAGGACAGGACGCAATGGTGCTTATTGGGGGAGGCCTAAGTCCAGCAGTGGACTGCTACAGACTGATTATGATAATCATGATAATGTAGGGGATAAAAAGGTTCACTATCCTTATAATACATACTTAGGTGCCTACCTAATTATTATAGGCATAGTGAACCTGTTTTTTTCTACATATATAATCATGTAATTGTGTTACCCTCAGTTGGATGGAACTTTCTAATAATGAATTAATTAATGAACACTTTATTGCATGAAACATACAAAACACAATGACATTTAAAAATTGTACAACGGGCGGCCTTATCGCTGAAAGATTTAATAATCCAAAAATCATAATGATTTTTTAATTTAAATTTTCTAACTAACCTAGGTTCAACTAGAGTCGGGACGGTTTAAGTCTCGTATTATTGGGATATATAATAATTTGCCCAAGATCAAATAAGTATGTGATAAGAACATTCAGCCATATTTTTTCTTGATGTGGTAATCCAACCCGCAATACATAGCCTACGATATAATTGTTATTAGAGGGAAATTTTGAACAAAAACAAAAAAGTTCTTATATCTTTTTATTCGTCGCTCTGCGACTTTTAGTTTTATAACAAAACATATGCATCATTTTTACAGATTATTTTACCTTGAATGAGGTCACTGATTTACAATAAGTACTTATATCAAGTATATAAATTATATATAATTATAAAAACAACGGCCAGCGTGCTTTTTAATAAAATATAAATGCATTTTTTTATCACGAATTCTAAGTAACTTAAGTATTAAGCTCCCACATTACTTAAAACTTATAAGGAACTTAAATAATGTAACTTTATTGGTAGAATATGTGTCCTTATTACAAACTAGTGTTTTTATCATAACTTTCTTTGCCTTACATTTCTATTCAAATATTAAGTGCTAAGCTCCCACATTACTTAAAACTTATTAGGACCATAACATACTTAAAATTAAATAGGTAAATCCTTAATCCTTTTGAACGGCCTTTCAAAGATAGTTTTTTACATTTACTTTGCATATCATTAGTAGGTAGGTATCAACTTTTATTGTAATTTAACATTAATAAAAAACAGCTTTAGTTACATTTTTTTTTAATTTTGAAGTTTCATTTTACTGTCATCATCACTAAATAAAATAAATACAAAAGGGCTAAGCTTCCACATTACTCAAAACTTATTAGAAACTTAACTTGCTTGTATACTTAATTTACTAATTATGTTTTACCTAATTTAAAATGTTTTTTTGCTCCTAATAATTTTATGATAACCAGTTTTACACTTACTTTGCATATCATTAGAAAGTATAGACTTTCATTGTAAGCAAAAAAAGTACTAAAATTATATGAACAACTTTTGTTACATATTCAAGTTTCATTTATTTGTCATCATCACTAAAGTAAAGTAAATGCAAAAGGGCTAAGCTTCCACATTACTCAAAACTTATTAGAAACCTAACTTGCTTTAATACTTACTTTAATTAATGTTTTACATGTTTTAAAATGTTTTTTTCCTGCTCATAATTTACTGATAATTTCATCACAAATACAAAACAACAACCTTTCATTATTATTTTGTATACCTAACAATATTGCCTAATTTCAATTTATTTTTAAAATGTTTCCATGTAGTTTTTATGATTTTTTTAAATATATTTTTTTTGATCGTTTGCTAATCAATCCTCTTTTCTTTTTTTACTTTAAGATACTGCGTGGCAACCCTACTCTCTAAACTAAATATAATTTTTTTTCTGCAGCTGTCCTGGTACACCATATCTGTCAAAAATATTGTGAAGTAGATCTACATGAACCATTTAACTTGCTAATTGGCACATAATTATCAGATTCTAGTCCTTTTCAAGCCCTAACACTATTAATCCAATCCAAATGATCTTTAACACTCATATAAATCCCAGGCGTGCCTTCAGTCCCACAATGTACGTTCCCTGAGCTGGTCACACCCCACAACTCTATCTTCTCCTTGATCCAAACGAGAGGACCGCCAGAATCACCGCTGCAAGTATCGATACCGGCTTCTCCACCAGCGCAGATAGCAATCTTCGGGATCTCCGTTGACTTGTACGCAGCTTGGCAGGCGTCAATCTTGACGTAGGGTAATGGGATGATCTTCTTGATGTGGCTGTACTCACCACGGCGGGGGATGATGCCCCAGCCGGCTGCGACGAAGGTCGCGTCGTCGGTCAACTGGCCGGTGGGAAGGCACACTGGACGGATGAAATCTGGGGAAAGAGTTGTGGTCAGAATCGGTGGAGACAGGAGAAAAGATAAATCGATGATTGGCTAGCGTAAAACATAGGTTCCTGCACCAGTGTCTGCTCTATTCTTATTATTTTAAAATTATTTCCATTAAGACTACCGATTGTAACTACATTCTGTGTTCTTCATTTCTGTGTTTATCACATCTCTCTATTCTTGTGATTTTTATTGGTGTTGTGTACCTAAGTCATGGCTTAGAGACTGAAAAAGCCGGGACAAACATGCCTTTCGAAGTAATACTCGGGTCGGATACCACTAAAAGTCATCCATCCAATTGGCGGATAGATGATCAGCTACAGTTCGTTAAATAAAGGTTGATACGCGGGACATTGACATTGACATACACGTAGTGAATGACGACCAATGATGAACGATGACGAAAACCAAAATGGCTCTTCATTGGTTAGACAAATCAAATTGGTTTTCATCATCGTGAACGATCATTGGTGGTCGTCATCACTACGTGTACGTCAATGTCAATGTCCCAGGAATCATTTTCTATTTAATAAACTGTAAGAACATCTATGTAAACCTCTCGAGGAGCACTTCCAACTTTGAATCTATTTTCCACGTGCACAGAGAATAAGGATATCAACTAACCGGTATAAGGCGCGTCATTCTTCAACCTCAGCACCGCCAAGTCATGTTCTCTTCCATCGTAATCAGGGTGGACGAAGATCTCTTCCACTTCTATTTCCTGAACGGGCTCGATACACACTCCGCTAACGCATTCTAACTTGGCATCTATATCGTATTCGCCGAGACGGGCTTTGAGTCTAAAAAGATAAAACAAATAAATTATTTTTAAGAAAAATAAGAAAAATTTTCATATTGAAAACGGGAATTTTCAAGCATCGACATCGTTTCGACCCGATCAGAGGCCCTTATTTTGGTGACTTATTAGAGAAGACTCTCTAAAAGGATCGAAAATACTTTAAACTTTTATTGTTTATATTATGTGTGTTTAGGTCCTTAATCAAATAACTATCTGTGTTTTTTACTTACTTCGTAAACTTAGGTTTCTGAACGCAATGAGCAGCGGTGAGTATATGCCTATTGTCGATAAGGGTGCCGCCGCATCGGATGTGGGTGAGCCGTTCGTTGCTGAAAAACATCAGGAACACCAGCCAAGGGTTGTGGTGAACAAGGTTTGAACTTTTTTCTACACCACATTCTTGACCTGTAAAGAAGATAAAGATCAGTTATCTTATCTTTTATTTTATCTTATCTTAACTGTAATATCCGTGGAAAGTGAAGTCGGCGACAACAGTGGATTTTCAACTAAGTTGTTAATTGTGAACCTGCATTTTATAATTATTGTTTAAAGATTAGCCCAGACTGTTCTTGTTTCAATTCCATGCCAGTATTAGTTACAAAATAACTACCCATTTAAGTTAAATTGTTTTATTTATTTATTTTTTAACGCCTCATTCAACGCATTTTTAGGTAGGTACTACCTAAACAAATATTACCTATAATTTGTCATATCTTAATAATCCTGGTAGGTAAAGCTTTAGCAAGTTTCATTGAATCTTACCTAACTAAAATTTAGTAGGTAAAGGTAACCGGAAAAGGGGGCTTTGTTAACTTTTATCAGTAGTTCCGTGACGTCAAGATATTCATTAATTTACCTACTTTTGGTTATATACTCTTTACCAATACTAATTAATTATTTTACCATTATGAACAGTAACAAATGATACAAATGTTAGGTTAGTTAATACCTATGATTAAAGATAGTTACATAGATATATAGTTGGAAGTCTTTTAGAACATTTTTAGAACCCGATTAGGCACTTTGGGTAAACAATAGTAGGTAGGTACTTCTGTTTACCTAGTCATAGTGCGGTGAACTTTTGTGAATGAAATGGGAGTTTGAAGATGTAGGTAAAATGTTTGAACCAAAACTACTTAACGGATTGAGAAGAAATTTTACATGACCCTTACCAATGGAAATCATCCGTGCATCCGTTTGTCAGAGTCTATTGAAGCAAACGCTTATAACGTCACAGTTACTATTAATATAGAGGAAACAGGTTCAAAGGGGAATTACCTTTTTGTTTTATTGTCTTTTAGAGTAGGCTACCGTATGACGTAGCGAGGTGTATAAATGTATCTACAGAATGGAAATGGTAAAACCCCAAAATTTATCCTGTTTAGTTAGTCAACATCTAATAAGTAGTAAACAGTCTAAAAATATGATCTTAATCCTCTCTGGTCAGACTGTGATAACAATAAAGCATAGGTAGGTACTGAAGGTAAGTAATTGATGGAACTGGAACATGACCCACCTGATGTTAAGCGGTTACTATTACCTATAACAAATTATTGCTTCGTAGGTCTTATGTTTGGAACGCCCTACGATGCAACGAACGGCGTCCATCAACCTGAGACATGAAGGTGTTAAACCTCATGTGCCTGTAATTTCACCGGTACCCACTCCCTTCAGACCAAAACACGGCAATGCTGCGTCACGGCAGAAATACGCATGGTGGTAGTACTTCCTCGGAAGAGCCACCTAACTAAGAACTCTACTACTACTTAAAGGTACTCTCCTCTCTCTCTCTCTCTCTATGGTGCTGGAGATGGCTTTCCGAAGCACGGAAGCACTCTGATCTAAATGACCCATCCTCGTAGTGACTGGGGCGAAATAGATCTGCTAAGAACCAGCGATACAATGCACTACAATAAAACATATGTATTGCTTTCACATGCATGCATAAATTGCATGTTACAGGTTAAACGTATCTCACGTGAACCCTGTCAAAGCTATAACAATATGGTAGGCTGACCAGATCTTCAGTACATTTCTTTATGGTAGGTACTTGAAGATGGAATAAGCATATTGTCCACCTGATGTCAAGTGGTAAGCATTACCTATATCAAAGCATGGTATCGTAGATCACGTTTTTATGTAACGTGCTCTACGATGCAATGCCCTGCGTCCATCAACTTGAGGCATGAAGATGATGCCTCGTGTGCCTGTAATTTTACCGGCATCTACACCATTCAAACCGAAAAAGCAATGCTGCTTCACAGCACAAATATGCATGGTGGTACGTCTCCGGACTAGCCCTTCACAAATAACTCTACTACTACTAACTTATACCTTTTAAAAAGTAAATTATATGATGGCATTAAGATTTGGCTTATATGATTTGAATAATTAAAAAAATAGATAAACCACACCACGAGCTTAACCACTTAAGTAAGTAAAAAAAATAATATGGCGGAGAAAGAAGGGAAGGAAGGAAATCTAACCATGTTTCTAAATAAAATAAAAAAAGAGTCCCTGCAGCGACCCAACAGGGTCAATCTACTCAAAAGCTAAATTAGACCAAAATAATAAATTAATATAAAATGAATAGGTATGAAGATTTATAATCATAACATAAACATAAAAATTTTGCAATGTTTATCAAAAAAGTTATGATAGTAGAGATTAAAAAGTACATATTATTTTGAATATAAATAAATAAATATTTACAAAGTTGGAAGATAGGTAGGTAGGTACTTCCAAATTGATTGGTGTCCTGATAAAGTAATAATTAGATATAGGTAGGTATCTAAGGTAGTATATCCTTATTCATATTTTCCTTGTAGTATGTATTTTCATATCAAGTTACTACAAATTTATTGCTCATGTAGGTACCTAGTAGGTACCGTAGTTACGTACCTTTACATCGTATTTAGTTCTTGTGAATAAGTTTATTTTAACTATAACTTCCAAAAAATTTTAAAATCATTGTTTTTTATAAAAATTTGTAAAACATGAGTGATAGAAACCTTTTTAAACTGACAATTTTTTTTTTTGAAGTATTTAGATAGTTGATACCTTCTAATTTCAAAATTTGATCGTTTATGTCATTTATATGAATAAAACTTAAATACAAAAAAAAACATTTTAAGGTTCGACTAGAAAGCTTCAGAATACTGATAGGTACTTTCTGAAGTTTACTCAGAATAGTTAAAAATAATTTAGTTAAGTTAAGGTAGTTCGACAAATACACATTTAAGACTTAAATATTATCTGTTGTTAATCCAATAAATAAATATTTTATTAATAAAACAGTCGCACGCAACCACTTACCTACTAATGCAAAATTACACAATATAGCTATATAAATTAATAATAATAAAAAAAAACACATAATAAGCTTGTTTTTTAACGTGTGACGAGATTCGCACATGTGGGACAGTTATAAAAAGATCTTACAAAACTACCCGGCAAACCTTGCAAAATTTTACTTTAGTTGTAGCACCAACGGTCCACCCCAGGTGAGAGGGTACTATTAAAGTGAAATTACTCATCCATATTGAAATAAGGGAAATTTCAGTGCTAGATGGGACGCGCGTTCTTTCACCTTTGCTAACGAAGGCGTATATTGGCTGTTATTAGGTCGAAACGCTGTAGGTGACTTTACCGAAGTAAAGAACATGAAAATTGCCGTTTTTCATTATAAACACTGTTAGAGTATAGTAAATGTATATTTTAAGACTTACCAGCCTGGACCATTGCAATCCCCACGTACACGGCCACACTCACGAAAAATTTGATGGAACACATTTTCTGAATTTTTTAGCACATGTAAATCCTGACCCCACTCAAGGTTTATAGGATTAACGGTACAACAACAAGGAACTCCTTGTTTAAGTTGACCGATCGAAGAGCAAGCCTCGACTAACGCTGGATTGAGCAAGCAGCTTATTTATAAAATTAAATAAATTTCCTCAATGCTTCTCTGAGGTTTGAACCTGACACGATATATAGATGACGTCAATTACACGAGTAAAGCTTTTTTAAACACTAAATATAAAAATTTGGAGATATAAGTCATCATCGGCGTTTATTAAGGAAATTAAATAACATTGTCTTTTGAAAATATCTTGATAAATTGTAATTAAGGTGTTTATTAATAATATTATGGTAAAAATATAACCAAACTTATTGAAAAGCACGCGACATTTAATCAATTATATCCGTTAATTTATTTATTAGAGATTATCTTCTTAAAATGCAATACTATGATTTTTTTTTAAAAGTAAACGTTCGAAATTTAAATAAACTCGGTTAACAAAGGGAAAATATTAGGTATCTCATTGTTACTCATAAAAGTAGCAAAATAACATTTGCTATACCGGCGATTCGAACTGGTTCTATGATAATATTCAAGTATATTAAACAAGTTATTTAATTTTAATTTTATTGCACTTATATATTTGCCAAAACAACATGTCTATATTGTATGAAAGTTCCATGATAAATGGCTGGAATTTAAATCTACTTTACATATATAAAAAGCGTATATTGTTGTATCATAACATTTTATTCAAATAATAGGTAATTTCAATAACTACCTACATAATGGCAATGATAATATAGTATGTACGTACAGTCACCTGCAATAAGATGTAACATTTTTGTAAATTTAACATATTTCGTTTTCGAGCTCAAATTTAATGTGGATATGTTATATGGAAGTTACTTTATTTGATTCAAATTTATATGATCAAACGACATAGGTAATGTAATATTCTTGCAGATAGCAATGGTTTTTACTCAAAACAGTCAGGTAAGCCGAAAAATAACTAAAAGTTAGCTCAAAAACTCTATGGACATTTATTTAGCATGTAATGTTTTTTTTTTGTTCAACAAGTTTTTTTTACAATGCTCTCTCCATAATTTATTGTTATTCAAGCTATTCACACTACTGGTTTCTAAGCAACTTCTCGTGAAAACCTGTAATTGGCTTTCTGTTTTTACAAGTCTATACCATTGTGTTACTACAACTTTTGGTTTTCCTTTATAAATAAATTAAAAAAATAATAATAATCCGTCATCCTTATAAACGCTAAACACAACGTTTGTCATTAGCCAACCGTAAGAGATGACAATAGTTTTCTTTTGTTAGCTTTTTAGGCGCCATCTTTCATTCTTGAGAAACTGCCAGTATTCTATTGTAAACCGCTACATGGTAACACTGGTACATGTGATGGGCACATGCGAATGACTGTACACATTAATTACCCCGATCCTGCGGTTAGTATAATAGAAGGACAAAAAAAAACCAACAATTTATAGGGACAATAATATCGATTTATTGACATAATCATTACAATACACATTCTCTTACCTAATCATTAAGTAATATAAATCGGAAAGAGGTACTGATTTAGATGAAATTATAAGAAAAAAATCAAAACCTAGTTTAAGACACATGCTATGTAATAATAATATGTTGTAATGTTTGTTTGAAAGACTTGCTAGCTTTAAGGTACGTATTGAGTACTATGTTTAGGGGCAAATCTATAATTCAGTAGTTATCTGCGCCTTAATTCTCGTAAATAAAGATTATTTTCATCGCCAGAACACAGAATTTTGACAACTCTGACGATGTACGAGTATGTCTAATGCATCGAGATACGAGTATTTTTCACGAAAGAAATCGCACGGCAACTGGCGGAACTAAAGTAGAATCTCCAGTTGGTATATGTGTAAAAACACCGAATATTTATCAAGAAATTCTAGACAGAACAGATTATTTGCATCAAATTTCAGTGGGAGACTTGTTGATTTTGCTTTTCTTTTGATTTTATTTCCATTTCACTGTAATTTTCACAAGACAGTGGCGCCGCGTCTGCGGGACTTCTCTCGTGAAAAGGACTCTTCTCCAAGTTAAAATATCAAAATGCCACATTTGCACTAATGTTTCTTGAAAAGTATTCAATGTCGGCGAAAAAAGCAGCCTGCGCCGAGATTTTGTGCCAAAATTTGATGTTGACTCTAGAGTATAATAGATGATCTAATGTGATCTATTCCTGGAAATCAGCCCCCAGAGATATGTATCGACTCTAAAAACTGTGCTTAAGGGTCGCGACACATCTGCAGAACGTACGGCGCCGAACGTTCGGTTGAATACGCTCCTGTGTATTTCAAGTTCCCTATGACACATCAGCCGAAATTACGTCGCGTTCATGAGCAAGCGACACATCACGCGACGCATCGCACGCGATCGAAGGCTCAGCAACGCTTTAAGCGACCGAAAGTTCGGCGCGCGTAGTTGAACGTTCAGTGGTTCTCGCGGCGCGGCAAGCGAAATGTGACAGGCAGTCTGCCACTGCGAGTAACGCCCTGAACTAAGCGCCGCCGGCTTTGCATTTCCGACAGCTCGGCACGTTTGGTGTGACACACCAACCGAATACAACCTATAATTCAGTCGCTGAAGTGTCGGCCCCGTATGCTTGCCGCAGATGTGTCGCGAGCCTAAGGCTGCGGTCACGAAGTCAGCAGGAGCGGGGCGACGGCGGCGCGGCGCGAAGGAATGGTGCGTTCAATGCATAGATTTGCATTGGCGCGTCGCACCCCGCGCCGCCGCTGCTGACTTCATGACCGCGGCCTTAGGCACGATCACACAGAATTCAGTTCTGGAATACGGGCCTAAGTCTTGCGAAACGTACAACAACACTAAACTAAACACGGCAACGCTCATTCAATCTGCGTCTCCTGCACTTAACTCTAAACAATTAATTTTAAATGTTTTTGTTCTTTATAAGAAAAAATATTTAAAAAATGTCAAACAACGAAAAAGCAGCGAAACATTCGTACAAAATTATTATCTTGACATAGTTATATCATCTAACACAGTACCCATGAAAACAAGTGGATAGGCAGGCATTATTACTATTTAGAATTTAGCAACATCTACCTAACATTGTTCATAAGGACTCCAATGCTCTATAGAGAACCATACAAGAAAAAAACCAGTGACTGAAATAAAATAACTAAATGACATAATAAAATTACTACCTACTACATCAATGATTAAGAAACCTAGTCAGTACAGTACATAGTCATGTTACCGCTGGGTTATGTTACCACAAAGTTTAAAAATGGAAATATTTATTTCGAGACTCACCCCCTTATTCATAACTAAATGTCGTTACGCCCGATAAAGTAAGTTTTAACCTGTCATTTAAATGTAAATAAACGGAGTTGACTATATTTTAACGCTATTTTAGCTATCTGAGGTGCATAGGTCAAAGACGGTCAAATTTTAAAAGGGGCAAATTTTTTAATGTTTAGTATATATTTAGGTCGAGTTTTGGGGGGAGATGTCAAATCCGTCAAAAACGTGCGGTGCAAATATCCTGTGAACATCTACAGAGTCACTTTCGAGACATTTTGACATTTTACCTGCACAATTGTTACTTTCGAGACATGTTACCTGCCATGCCATGTCGGAGCCCTTCGGGCGGTCTAAAAACTCCGACACCAGAGTTGGTCACTAGCTCATACGAAGAAGAAGAAGACCTGCCTAATTGTTACTTTCGAGACATCTTACCTTGACAATGTACGATAGAGTGATCAATTTGATAATTAATGTTTTTTAATCATTTTTCGTTACATATCTCTATATACGAAATAATTTGTGAGGTTGTGATTCGTGAGAAATTGAAATTGAAATAAAATTGTGTGTAGATGGATAATGTTAGTCAAGTTGCCATATTTCTGTCGAGTCTGAATTTCGGACGTTAATATGACTTGTTTAAAAAACCCGTTCGATAAAAGTAATCAAAGAAATAACATATTAAAAAAATATACCACGAACGAAGCAAAATCTGCAAAAAGCTAATATTAAAATAATCAGCTTACAAACATTGCATTATCTACTTATTAAATATCTACGCTTAAAAATGTTGTAAACATAAAGATATTAATGAGATATGTTATTATTAATTATCTTATTTTTATATAAACATACAGACAGTCGATATATTTTTCAGTAAGAAGCTGTATAAAACACTATTCTACCAACAAGACGTACCTACAATATATTTTACATATTTTCGTATATATTAAAGTGATTTAAACGCCGCTTTAGATATGTGACAGATTAAACTTAAGACCTCTCTTACCAGGGATGGGTTTCTGACAGATGTCCTATCTGTCTATGTCAAATAGCAACGTATAAGTGAGAAAGGTCTCTAAACATCAAAAAACACCATTTAAACAGCTTATAATAGCTTATAATAACATCAAAACACTCTAAAAACTATGATTTTTGTTAGAAATGTAATTTAATATGTTTGATAGGATATATTTTTTCTTATCTCTACAATAATCATTTTTCCAACCACTTGTTATCGGTGAACGCATGTAAAATTGACAGTTCTCGTCACTTGGACGTATGCCACATGTGTACATGTTTGATACGATTGTTTTTTTTTCTTATCGCTAAATCAATCATTTTGCCAGCCACAGAAATTTTACAGTTCTTGTCACTTGGACGTATGTGACATGTGTACATATTTGATAGATACATTTATTTCTTATCGCTACTAAACCATTTTGCCAGCGACTTGTAACGCACGGAAATTTGTCAGTTCTTGTCTTTTGGACTTGACATGAATTCTGTCAAAAAGTTACAATTGATAGGCATTAATCAATTCGCTTACAAAATTTTTTTTTTAGATCTTAGGCATTCCTTCTGAGCCTGATAGATTTCAAGTTCTTTACAAACTATATTTATTGGCTGTTTACATAATACTTTTACATAACACTGAAAAAAAATATTATATAAACATAAAATTTCTTATAATAATCAAAATTATAACAACTATATTATAATTATTTTGATATGATTAACTTGCTTGAGTTAATCGAATCGAAAGGCAATATACCTTATCAGTTTTTTAGTAATGCCACTCTTATAAACTTAAGTGTACTTAAACATTTTATTTCAATCAAACAGAACCTTATTTCGTCCACATAGAGTTGTAATGAAAACTTTACTATTACAAAAACTTTTAAGTAAAATTGTTTGCATAAAGTACAATATTATACAGAAATATCGAAAAAATACACAAAGCAAAGACAAGTTTGAGACTTGTTAAAATTCGCATACCTGTATTCGCATTCGCATATATGTTAGTTCTGTATAGATTCGTTTCCGGTTCCTTTAATCACGAATATCCGTATGTATGATCCGTCAATTAACTTTTATATGAAAGTGTCAAACAACTTTTTCCCCTGTCCGTGTAGACGGAGAGTCGAAAACTGACAGAATTGGTGTTTGTGGTCTGGACTCTGATTCGTGATAGAAGATAGAATAATATCAAAATCCTTTGGAATTTTGACTGTGCTCTTGACAGAAAAAAACACACAGACCCGAGACAAATATTTGTAGATCATATCTACATTTATCTCAATGCGGGAATCGAAGCTGCAACTTTCAGCGTCTCAGGCGGGCCTTCGCCCACTGCGCCACAGAAGTCGTCGAGTGTGACCCATAGCAGTTATTTCTTTAACATTCATGATGTCATAATAAAAATAATAAAACGTCACAGCGTTTTAAACGTCAAAACGTCACGGTATTATTGTTTATTTGTTTTGGTGTCAAACTCCATCAGGAAAAATGTATGTAGATATTTATTAACCTACTTAAAGAGGTCCTCATTTTGATTCAGTATTTATGTAATTTTATCATTACAACGATCTGCGAAAGACTGCTGGTAGAAACTGGATGCGTCGAGATTCATTTATGTTATACGAAATAAAATATTTTTATCCGTCCAGCAGTGGTCTGATGATGATGATTTTATTGTATTATGTAGCCCATGATATTAGCTACTATAATGTACTCTGTTTTAGTAGCTATGCTGAACTTTTAGGTGTCCAACGGATGCGCCGACACGATCCGTTTTTTTTTCAAATATCGGATCGTGTGCATCGGATCCTACCAATTTTAGGATCTTTACCTTTACTACGAGTTGCACAACTTGTAAATATTCATAGTTTACTTTTTCAAGCTGAATTTTAAAGCACTTTTTTCCGTTAATTACCTAACTGTTATGAGTGATAAACATTGCAATCTGCAAGAAGATTACATCACCTACATACGTTGTTCGATCAGTTTCTATTTAAAACCAGATGAGTAATTGTGAATAAAGTAAAATTCAAAGTGAGCTTGGTAACGAAAATAACTCCATATAAAATCGGATCGTATTATAGATATTGTGTTTTGAACACAATGTCTGGAATACAACCCTTATTGGAATTATTGGACCATGGTTAGATCAAGAACCTTTATTTCTGCAAGGATCCATACAGTCAGTCAATCTTTTAAAGGGCAACGTGTACGTTTTTTAATGAAATCCCAAATTACGTGTAAATAAACCCAGAAATGTTGTTAATGTAATCCCAGTAAAAACAAAATTAAGCTTAAATAAAATTTCTGATTATTTAGATAACAAAAAAGCTTGGGGTGAAACTCTCCCCATCATAAATAATGTAATAGTTAAGAATAATTGTAATAAAAAAGTATAAGCTAAGTAGAGTTTTAGCCAATTCTTCTTTTGCGTTACAAATTGGTGTGAATTAAAAAAAACTGCATCGTTTATCTTTTGACAGATTTAATATAAGGACATATTTTTTTTAATAAAATATTTATTTTCTTAGGTCCATGTCATTTTTCTGTAGCGTTTTAATCGCGTTATGCTTTTTGTTCGAAATAAATGTATGAAGTAATAAGTATTTGAATGTTTTACTTTTAAAGATGAGTTTTATTTAATTAATTACTTTATTTAATTACTTAATCTTCCCCTGGTACAAAAAAGGTTTCCAAATTTGACGACCTCTGTGGCACAGTGGGCGAAGGCCCGCCTGAGACGCAGAAGATTGCGGGTTCAATTCCAGCCGCGAGACAAATGTTTGTACGATGTCAATTTTTGTTTCTTGTCCAGGTTTTTGGTATGTTTTTACAAAAAAAAATCGAATGGATAGTATAACAGTCATATTGTTTCCCATAATACAAACTCTGCTTTGTTTAGGGTGGGTTAGATGCTGCGTGTTAATTATAATAAAAAATATATACAAACATTGAATAACCAAATAATACCATATCAAATCTATTGTTTTTCAACTAATAATATTGTTTATATTTTAATAACAAACTTCGCACATTCATTGATCATTATTTAATATGTTATCCTTCAGGGATTTCACGCAAAAAGATAAATGTTTACCTCTATGACATAATGTGTGTTCCCATTTTATATTGACGTCCAAATTACGACACCCATTCATACAACTAGGTAATAATCAATGATTCTCAATAATCCAATTAGGGGTCAATTCATAGTAGAGCAGAGTCAACGCGCATCGAAGCGTCAATCCGAAACATAACATATGCAAATTCAAAGTTATCTCCACAAGATAATGCACATATTTTTGTTCTTGGATAAAAACAGACGCGCGAATTCACGCGCATTCGATAGATTTCGCGCGTCTGAGCGCGACCAACTCTGATTAGTGCGCGCACTGTCAAGCGGCTACGATGAAAAATCGTGGAAATGCGCGAATTCGCGACTTCGCTTTGATTGTGAAGAATTTGACGTCTCGATGCGCTCTGACTTTGCGCTAGCTTGAATTGACCCTTAAGTTTGTTAAATAGAGGTTGTTAAGCGGGACATTGACATACACGGCTTTTCATTGGTTTCACAAACCAAATTGGTTTTCGTCATCGTTCATCATTGGTCGTTGTCATCACTAATGTCAATGTCTCGCGTGTCAACCGATATTTAACAAACTGTTTAAGTATCTATTTGTTATTCCAATCAAGAACTACATCTGAAAAGAGAATGCCGAGAACCCGTACCAATTGCGTCAAAACCAAACTTATCCCATAAAATTTATAATGTTTTATAAATTACATTAACACACCGACAGGATTAAAGATCAAATAAAAAAATATTTTGTTGATTTCGTTTCTGCCGCACGCCAAAATTAGACTGCAACAACCATTGATATATATACTATAACTATGGCAACCTCCCTCATTTTTAATTATTTTAGACAGTAAAATCGACTAAAAACTTATTGGAGATTTTTTCACATTTGTATTGACGCACTCTCTTTAATCTTGGTACCGAGCGCCATACATCAGATGTCATTGTTCTTTCATTCCGTTTAAGCTAGTAAAATACTATTTTCTGAGAATATAGATATTATAAATTATTACAACGAAAAGTCACATTGTTTCTATACCCTTAACAATTGCGGTAAATATGTAATTATGTTAATTAGCGGTTTATGCTACCAACATACTTTTAACCTTCAACCTCACTATGCGGATAATAAAATAAGCTAAGTCTATGCGAGAGACCTTTGCCTAGCGGTGGGACAAGAATCGTTACATAAAAAAGCACAGATAATGTATACTATTATCCCCCTAAGAGGGTTTATTTAACCTCTTGTACAGACTCCATAAAGTTAGTCAATCATTTAAAGGGCAAAGTGTACGCTTTTTAAAAAAAAAACCAAATGACGTGATTAATTTATCTGTAAATAAATTCAAAAATGTTGTTAAACGTAATCTCAGTAATAAAGCTTACTATAAAATATCTGATTATTTAGATCTTGGGATGGAACTGTCTCCAACTCCCTCAAAAAAAATGAAATAGTTTACAAAATAAACTTTGTAAAAAACAAGACTTTAAAAAAATATAAGCCAAGCAGAGTTTCTTGCCAATTCTTCTCTGTTTGGTAGCGTTACATATTGCTGTTAGAATAAAAAAAAAAATGACGGTTCAGAGTGTACTTTATGTGCTTGAATAAACTTATTTTATTTTGATTTTTTGAGTCATTTACAAGATGTTTACAGACCATTTTTTTCATCTTGAACGACGGTTGTCATTTTTATTAAATTTTATTTTCTAGTGTTTTTCTAATGTATGCCGTTTATTAGTCATGGTATTATAACCGTTATACGTTAGTTATAAGACAAGTATAAGCAAATTGTGCGCCGATCGTTTTTTGTTATATTCGCCATGGCTATAGCAGAAAACAGAACCTGACTGAAGAGTGGACGAATGGACTTATAAACCGTACTATATTATTATGAACATTAAACTTGATACTGGCAAAATTGTGGAAACTATCCCAGAAGCCAATTAATAAAGAACTGAAGTGAAGATGTTTACAGTTGGCACTTCGTCAAACTAGATTAATAATAATAATGCTGGACACAATCACAAAGCATTATCTAGTCCTAAACTAAGCAGAGCTTGTATTATGGGAACTACATGACTGACATAATACTTATATACTTTTTGTAAATATATACATATTCATATTATACATACGAAACAAACATGGGTTGGTACGGGGTTCCAACCCCCATCTTCAGAACCCAGACCAACCTCACCTGCACGTGGTGCACGCTGCTAAATACCGAACGGGGCTATGGCAGCCGGCTGATTGCGGTATAGCGCAGCCGAATACCGGCACAACTTAATCCCCTGGCCACCGATGGGCAGCAGCGTCAGCGAGAAGCTGTGCCCTGCAATCCCTAACCCCTATGCCCAGCGTGGGGATTATGGGCATGTCCCCCTTTATTAAGGGAGGTCTGTGTCCGGCAGTGGACTGATATAGGCTGGTATGGTGTGTGTGGATAGGAAACACCCAAACAATATTATCCACGTTAATCATGGCTTTTATGAGATTTTGAGGAACCCCTTAGCTTTCCCTTCAGCCTTTGGAACATGGTGAATTTTATCATCAGATTAGAATTAAATTTATTAGAACCTTAAGAAAACGTACCCTTTTTTATTATAACCAAATGACATTTTATAACGCTCGTTAAGATAAGTTTGTCGTTGTCAGTTAAATGTAAATAAAAAGAGTTGATCATTATATTTTAACACCATTTTAGCTATCTAAGATTTATAAAATTGTTATGAATAGGACGGTTTGAATCGATATCTTTTTATGTACATTAAACAAAGCGCAAATAGTATTTGTTTCGTATCGTAAAATGTTGAACAATGAGAAAGCGTAGATTGAGAATAACGCTATGTCATAGTCATGTGACAGTTTTTACAATAAATGATTCTTATTCATTGGCTGAAATGTTTCGATTACGATAAGTCGGGTTGGAATATTCGTAGTCGTCCTATAGTACTAGCATAGCAGTAACAACAACAACAACACCAGCCTAACCCTATAAAAAGGGGAATATGCCCATAATCTCTGGGCATGGCAACAGTATTAGTATTAATTATTACGTATTCCATGACAGAACTAACGCACGATTGACGATACCTACTTCCAGGAATCCTTGACGAAACAAGGACATTTATTTAATAAAATAATTACTTCAAATAAAATTTAAATTTTAAACGTTTGATATCACTCAAAAGCGGATAAGGAAAACGGATATACTTTTTTTTATAATTTATAGACGTAATGAGTTTAACGAATAACTGATAATATAAATAAATTCTTTAGCCTGAAGATGGAAAGCTTTGTTATAAGTAATGGTTGTCACTTAACATCAGGTGGGCCATGTGTGTTGTAGTAGGTTGAAAAAAATATGAAATGCTTTCCAAAAATGGTCAGGTTCCGAATGTATTGTTTGAACTTGTCGCTGACTACCCCCTGACTATCCATATCAAATTTGCGTACTTTGCAATATCTGAATTATCATCCTCAGGCTATAGCAGTCCACTGGCCTCCTCTTTTGAGCGCCATTGCGCCCTGTCCTCGACTCGACGCATCCAGCTTCTACCAGAAGCCTTTCGAAATTCGTCACTTTACCTAACCGGAGGGCGTTCTAAACTACGTTTACCGAACCGCGTTCTCCACTCAAATACTCTTGGACCCCCAACGCTTATCGGTTATGCGGCAGATATGAACAGCCCACTGTCACAATACCTATCTGAATAGACATCCCTAATAAGGGAAAGTGATAATGTTTTGTTTTTCCTCAATCACATAAGTATATACAGTATACATGAATCGGAAAATCTATGTACGTAATCATTTATTAATCGGAAGTGAATATTCATTAGAAGAAATATAAATTAATCAATTAAAGGAAGGAAAGACAATGTCTGGAATGTAAATTATTGCAATTACAAATTATTCTGCAGTTTGCGTCAGTACATAGAATATTTCATTGATAGTCGTTATGAGGAAATATAATACGCAATGCGTACAGGATCCTTTATTTTGAAAAAACCATTTGACAAATGTAGAAATTGATCATTCAAAACCAAATGACATTTTATAACACTCGAATCACAGATATAGAAGAGAACTAGATGAAGTCTAAAAATTCACTATGTTCAGAACGTCAACTCATACGTCTGATCTCTACTTTCTTGTGTCCAATATCATCAGCTAGAAAGAGATGCATACTTCTCTCAATGCGACTTCAAATAAGTTCAAAAAGAAAATCGTACCAGGGTGCCCGAATCTAGTGCTATGCAGTTTCATTAAAATGCCCTGGTACGAAGTCGTAGCAATCGCATTGATATTAAGTATGCATCCCTTTCGAAATTATATATGGACATAAGAAAGTTGAGAGCAGCCGTATGAGTTGATTTTCAGAGCATAATGAATTTTAAAATTTATTTAAAAAAGGTTGATAGATTTACGCCATCTGAGGGTAGAACTGTTATGAATGGGGCAGTTTAAAGTAGTTTCGACGACCTCTATGGCGCAGTGGGCTGAGGCTTAAGACGCAGAAAAATACGGGTTTGATTTTCGCCGCAAGACAAATGATTGTATGTTCTGCAGATATTCGTCTTGGGCCTGGATGTTTTCTATGTATAATATGTAGGTATGTATTTGCAAGAAACTAAAAATATTTTATCTTATTTTTTACTCGTATTTTTTTATTATTTATTTATTTGACACTATGACCTACAAACCTTAACTGACGGATATTCGCACGTTTAAGGAATCGTTGATTAGTGTAAATTGGAATCTAACCCGGTAGATAGGTTTTAATTATTGTTTTACATTTTCTCATCTTTTAATACAACATAGTTACATTGTTAAATCAAGTTTCCAGAAAGATAATAGTTTTTACATAAAAATAATTGTAAATCCCAAAAATTTGACACCGACTGGACTTGAACCTACGACTTCTTCCTTCACACATCTAAGATCTTATCCATAGAGTCGAATTTATGGGATTATTGCTAGAAATTGCCTTAAAATCTAGCAAGAACTAAGCTAGATTTTTAGTCAAGTAGCGAGTAAGGTATTTATTTTTATATTTAAACCGCAAAAATGTTATGTAGTAGCTGAAATAGTTTTTTTTGTAATCAATTACTCGCCACTCGACCTTTATATACTATGGTGGTCTGAACTAGTATTTAGTGAAAGTTATCATTAAGGCTGCGGACCCATTATGTAAATAAATTGATTGCTGACTATCGCCTATTTCGCGGACTGTGGGCTATTTCGATGGCTCTGGATGCCAACCAACAACTAACTGAGTAGCTAACTGAATTGTTTTTTTTTTCGTAGAAACGCTGATTGATTTACTTATTCAGGAACCATGCTCATGCTCAGTGCACGCAACTGCTGTCGCTAGTTATCGCTAAAGCGAAAACTTGCAACCTTGCTTTTATTCGCACAGAAACGACATACATGATAAAATAACCTTCTGCTTCCACAGAAGTGGAGGTTAAAGTGTGAAGCGGTGGTTTATAGCCACTGCTGTAAACGTGCTTATGAACAAGCGGGTTTTATCTGTAGCTCGACCACAAACACTAGCGAAAAAGTAAACGTATCGTAGAAGTAAAATTCTGGTCAATGAGAAAGCGTAGATTCAAAATAACGCTTTGCCAGTGGACAAAATTTATCGTTACGCTTACAATACCTCAGTCATAATCGCCTACTGTTGGATGGTAGTGGATAATAGTGTTATTGCTGTTTATTAAAAGTACGTATACCATGCCTATTTCTACCGTGAAGCATTACTACATGAGGCTATGATGAAGGTTAGCCTCATGGACCTGTAATGTCACCGGCACACTTCAAACCGAAATAGCAATGCTTCACGGCAGAAATAGGCATGTTATACGTACTTTTTATAAACAGCAATAACACTATTATCAATGTAAATGTATGAAACTTTTTATCCCAGTACCACGCGAGCGAAGCCGCGGGCGGAAGCTAGTATTTTATGAATGACTTTAACATTTTCTTTATTTTGACACACCAATGGGATTAATAATCAAGTAAAAAAATATTTTGTTGATTTGTTCTCCGCCGCACGCCAAAATTAGACTGCAACAACTATTGATATATACTGTTACCATGGCAACAACCCTCATTTTTAATTATTTATACAGTAGAATTGACTAAACACTTATGGGGGATTTTTTTACGTTTGTATTGACGCGCTCACTTGACGCGCGTCTTGGTATTGAGCGCCATACATCAGGCGGCATTGTTCTTTTAAGGAAAGCCAACAGTCAGCACCAGAAAATGTACTTGATGGGTCCGTACCTAAAATCAGTATATTAATAGTTACTTAGTGTATTTTGGGTGCGGATCGGTCGTTGCATTGCTTGTTACGACGTAATGTTGCGCCGCGCTTTATTTGGTCCATTAGGGAACTGTGGCAAACTCGTGGATCGGGCTGGAAAAAACAGATAAACATACATTTAAATCCACAATACACGGTTAGCTGGTAGAGAATACTTCTTAGCATTAAGTTCGCCTATGCACAGTCACGTGCATTAAGATGTTTAATATTTAGTTCTACGTCAAACTTGAAAAGGCTTGCTAACAGATGAACAGAGACAGAACATAAGTAAGTCAACATTTTCCGAAAATAAGATCGACAGCCAGCCTCTGTGACGCAAGGGTGGGCAAGGGTAAGCCTGACACGCAGAAGGTTGCGGGTTCTATTCCCACCGCTAGACATTGAATTATTTGCAGATATTTGTCTCAGGTCTGGGTGTTCTCAAAGTAAAATATGTATGTATTTACAAAAAAAATGTATATGAGTAGTTTATCAGTCATCTGTTTCCCATTATACAAACTCTGCTTAGTTTGGGGCTACATGATGCTGTGTGATACCACTATTATTTATTTATTATTTATTAAGTAGTTAACTAAGCCTAAAAGAAAAATCCTTGTGATATTGTACTAGTCCCTTATGTGTCCACGACTGTTTACGATGTAGGTCATCGTTAATCTTTGGTCATCATCATCACTATGTGTATGTCAATGTCCCGCATATCAACCTAGAAATTGTAATGTATGTCATGTAACTAAGACTATGACGTTCGTCCTCTCTCCTATGTATTATTTTTGTGCCCAACCTGATCTAAAATGATCTTATAAGCTGTTTACACCTGTGTTGTGTCCCCTGAGTCCCTGTAACACATTACGGAACGCAATAACGCAACAATGCCTCTTTTTGATAATCCTCTTCCTCGAATGTTGGTTTGTCTAAGGTTTGCTGGAAGAAAACTCTTAAAGGCAGCTCGTAGCTCGCCTCTATACATATTTTTTGTCATACTCTTTGTTTGTTTTATTGCCGTGTACAATAAAGAATTACAGAATTACAGAATGTGTCGTCTAAATATCGAGTTGGCTCCTTCAAGAGATTTGGATATCTTTGATCTTAGGGTAAATAAGTTTTAACGATGTGTCCGTAGAACTTTGCTTTATTGTGTAATAAATAACGATATATAATTTCCTTGTTTTTTTTATCTTTTTTGGTTATATTTAATTTGTAAGTTTGCAACACTAATCATTATTAATCAAATCTAAGCATTAGTAAGGTAAACATTGTTTTATCTAACTCGATTGTAATCTGATTTGTGAATTCAATTAACACAGCGAGGAATGTGGTCCGCGCGAAGCACGCTAAAATTTCGATCGGGCAAAATCGGGCCCACCCTGTCCCCCTTTCTCTCTGGCTTCCTCATATCCTCTATCTCATGTTTACTTTGTTTTGCTCGTTAGAGCTAAGTAGGTGGCGCTACTATGGCGAGCGGAGATTAGGGGTTTGTAAAAATATATTTTGTAAAAATTTTAGTTTTCCATGGTTTCGGGTGTCTCCCATACAGTCCCTGTTACCTACATACCATACACCATACCAGACATACCTGTGATGACTTGTTGATGATTTCCCTGACGGCGCCGGCGCGCGGCGACATCTGTCGGCGGCGCGCCTGCAGCGTGGCCGACAGCTTGTCTAAAAACGCTGGCTGAACCACAGCCGGCAATGTTCCTGCAACACACACAAGCAATCATTCTAACATAGACGTTACAAAACTAGCTTAGGGGTGCCCATTCATTACCTCAAGCATTTAAGGGGGAGGGTCTCGAATCGAACCTCACTTAATCTCACGTTGGCGGTCCAGCAAATATCACGTTATTTTTTTCCCCCTAGAAACAGTGTAAAATAACGAGAAAACTGGTAGCAAGTAATAAATGATTCCCCACTGAAATATGGTTAAATCAATAGAATTATATTTGCAAATTTGTTTTTTTTTAATTCGAATGCAATAAAAAATAATTTAAATTAACTTATTTACATAAAAAATACACATTTTGAAATTTATCGGGAGATTAGGGAGGGGTGCGGAGGTCAAGCAAAATTTCACGACAACTCAACAAGGGGGAAGGGGGTCGAAAAATCGGCAAAATCGCCTCACGTTAAAGTATACCCTCTTATACAGGATGGTGACGTAAACAGTAAAAATATTTAAGGAGATCAATAGGCAGGTGATATACGGCACAAATCAAATAAGTTAATTAAATAAATAAATGAGCCAAGTGCGATTCAGACTCGCGTATGAAGGGTTCCGCACCGTTCCGTTATGGGTGCCCCATAATAATATTTATTTTTAGTATTTTATTTGTTGTTACAGCGGCAACAGAAATAGGTACATGATCTGTGAAAATGTCAACTGTTTAGCTATCACGTTTCATGAGATACGGCCGAGTGACAAACAAACGGTTATTGGAGTCTTAGTCCCGTTTTTAGCCTTTGGATACGGAACCCTAAAAATAATAAATTACTTTTTACCCTGAAAATCACAAAAATATCCATAAACTGTAAAACGCAGGGTCACCTTTGCATAATAACCTAGGTACTATACCTTTTTGCTTTGTTAGTGTACGAATGTATTGAAGTGTAGGTGATTTTTTTTCAAATACCTACCAACCTAATAAAATTCTTTTATTGTCTTGTGCATTGAAATACAATTGTAATGGATGCCATTAACTGATAAGGGCTTGGAATGACTTTATATATTTTTTATGAGCCCAGTTCAACATTGTGTTGAATTATTGAGACTCTTTACGTCACCATTCTGTATGTAAAATCTCGTGTCAGTGTATTTGTGGTCACATTCCTCCGAAACGGCTCCAGCGATTTTTAAATAAATTTTATGTTTTTACCAAATCTAGCTTTAAGAATAGTTCGTAAAGTATATTTCAAATATACACACACACGAAATTGCTGACGAGTCGGCTACTAAATAAATAAAAACACTCTCAACGGTTTTCAGAGGACCTCTGTAGCGCAGTGAACGAAGGTCCACCTGAGACGCAGAAGTAGCGGGTTCGATTCCTGCCTCGAGATAAATGTTTGCATGATTTGCAAACATTCTGCCACTTTTTTTCTCTTTCACGAATTTCAGGTAAATTAGCTCTACCTATTCTCCCGATCACTGGATAACGTGGTAGTTTGTGAGGATGTATGGATGTATGGTGCTATCGTATTTCGATTACTATTTATTATATTAGTAGGAGGTAGGATTTTCAGCATTACCTTTAACTTTGGGCGGCGAGTCAGCTTGTGTGATGGAGGATAGGGCTCGCCGACTGGTTCGCGGCGAGAGCTGAGGCGCCAACTTAGCGCTGAGACTCGCTATAAGACTGCTTTGCTCTATAAACACAGAATCATTTTCAATTCACAAAGTAATAAGTCAAACTTGATAAGTTTTAATGGTGATGTTTGTTTCAAGTAGTAGACTGCTAGGCTCATGATGATGATGACGAATAAGGTTTTAAGATTGCCATGGTTGCTTTTAAGGCGGCTATTTAAGGCAGAACATGAAAACGAGGTAAATACAAATCCATATTTCGTCGGAAATATAGCATTTGGAGCTTTGAAATTAACACAGCTCGTAACATATATCTCGAACTAAGATTTGAAGGATCAAAATGTTAGTTTTAGTTTGCGTACATAATACTAATAATGTTATATTTTGCAAATAGGTATTAATGTTGTTTATGTATTATTATTACGTAGTAGGTATATTTTATGAGGTATATAATGTATTTCGTATTTAGTTAGATATGTGTATGATATTATTAATGTAGCTACTTTCGTATGTACACCGCCGTCTTTTGTTTATCGTGCTATCCTGTCCATCCAAAGATTGTCTGGAAGAGATCGCTTTTAGCGATAATAATACCCACTGTATCTTTTTTTATTGCATATTTTCCTGCAAATTGTTGATTTTTTTTTGTTGTACAATAAGGGGTGCATGGGGTTCTAACCTCCATCTTCGAAACCCAAGTGGGCCTCACCTGCCCGTGATGTACCCTGCTGTAAAAGAAACGTGGCTCTGGCGGCAGGCTGACGGCGGCATAGCGTATCATCACATCTGCACAGTTACATCCCCTGACCTCCGTCAGGCAGCAGCGTCGGCGAAACTATCCCCAACCCGCAAGCCCAGCGTGAGGATTATGAGCATATGCACCTTCTGATTAGAGGTACCTATGCATATGCCATATACCAGCAGTGGACTGCTAAAGCTTAATTCGCTCACCCGATGGGCAGCAGCGTTGGTGATGCGAGAAGCTGTGTCCTGCGATCCACTTATTAGGGGAGGACTATGTACAGCAGTGGACTAATATAGGATGGTGTGATGTGGTGGTGGGACTGCCATTAGGCTGATGATGATGTTTTGATGACTGTGTTGTTATCTATAATACTCACGTTCTATCTGATGTCTGTCAGCGCTGTGCGATCGCGCCGCTATATTCTTCCTCAGCGCTAGAGGGCTGAGAGTGTCGTGTCTGGAGTTAAGAGCTCCTATTATCTGCGACGGTTGCGCGTATATTGTGTTGCTTTGTCCGTATTTCTTCTCTTGTTGGAGTTTGAAGCCTGGAACAAAGGAATTAAATAATTTCGGTGGCAAGTTAAATACGATTCATGATGTTATAAGTCTACATTAACGACCTACCTCAACTTGAAAGGGACAACCACGAAATTGTATTGTTTGCCAATGACACGTCTCTTTTACTTAAACTAAAGCGACGGCAGTCTAATTATGACGACGTGAACAGTGCAATATCGAAAGTTGTTAACTGGTTCGAGGTAAATAACTTATTACTAAACGGAAATAAAACAAAATGTATTCGATTTATATTTTTAAACAGGGTAAGCCTAATGTTGATGTAAAAGGTGCGGATTTTAATCTTGTGGATACTACTGTATTTTTGGTATTACCGTCAAAAGAATCCGTCAACATACTGACGTAGAAACGGCTAGACTAGTATGTTTCAGCTACTTCCATAGCATTATGTCGTACGGCATTTTGTTGTAGGGGCTGCAGTTCCGTGGCAATAAATATATGAAAACTTAATGTATGAAAACTTAATGACAACCTCTGTGGTGCAGTGGGCGAAGGTCCGCCTATGAAGCAGAGGTTGCGGGTTCGATTCCCGCCCCGGGAAACATGTTTGCATGTTCTGCAGATATTTGTCTTGGGTCTGGGTGTTTTTTATGTATGATGTGTATGTATTTACAAAAAAAATATAAATGTAAAAATCAATCATGTGGTTCCAATAATAAAAGCTCTGCTTTTTTATAATGTTAATAATAGAAATAAGGATAAACTAAAACTAACTCCATAAAGTTATTCAATTTTTTAAAGGGATGAGTGTACGACAGTTTGGTCATTTTTCGAGCTTTTTTCATCTTAAATAAAAAACTATGCTTGATTTGGAACAATAAAAACGGATTTATATTGTTCAAATCAAGCCTTTTTATTAGATATATTGGCCTAGCAAACCCCCCCCCCCCCCCCCTTATTTTTCAACCCCCCTATTTTGGAAGATTACTGAAAAGCTGTTTAAGGTTGGAACTTATTATTTTCATGTAAAATATAGATATTCTTCTTTATCATATATTAGGTTCAGATTTCTGCCTTTGCAAACTTCGGAGATTCCCCTAATCTCTATGATAATTTTTAGGACAATTTTGATCATAAAATGAAAACCAAGCATTGTATAAAAAAAACTGCTTTAAACTGGGCTAATTCACCCCTTTCATATGATATGCTACTTGACCTATTGGCACCAGTTTGAAATTTTGACGCTTCTTATTTTGGACCTTTTGGGGATGAAAATGATAATATTTTTTTATTTTTTACTGGCAATCTTAACTGACTGACAGTGCATTTTAAATCCACACCAAATTTCAGGTCGGTAGCTTATGCAGTTCTTGAAATAATCAGCTGTGACAGACAGAAAATCTAAAATCCTTTTTAAGAGCGGACTTAATATAACATTTTGTTATTTTTAACCAGCTTAAAAAAGGAGGTTCTCAATTCGTCGGAACCTTTTGTTTATGTATGTCCCCCGATTACTCAAAGACGGCTGAACCGATTAAATTTTTTTTTTGTTGGATAGTGTAGTGTTTAGATCACTACACTTATAATTTTTGGACATTTCAACGTATTTTGTCGAACATTTAGCATATTTGGGTTGGATTTGTTTGTTTACATTTGCTTACAAGCTAGTTTCTTCTTCTTCTTTTCATTCTTTCATTTCAGCTTTGAGTCAATACAAGTTCCGTCAATTCTGACAGTGACGTTTGATGACTGATTTCAATCTTTATTTGATCTATGAAAATTGAATGAAGTTTGGAGTGAAGGAAGATTAATGTTTGATTCATTCATGTTGTTTACGCAAAAATTCACTTTTCTCTCTATTTTACGACAAGAAGATGTCGGAATTTTGAATATTGAATTATCTCCGCCATCTGGCAATTTTTTGGCTGGTTGTGTTGGATTCTGTAATTTTGTTGGTGTTTCTTGTTTACCCGGATGTTATATCCGTAGTTTGGAGATTACAACGGTACGTAAAAATATCTTTCTTTTCACATGCCTTTTCGTATTTTCGGAAATCTTATTTGGGGTTCTTGTTGTTTTAGGATGAAGCCCCATCAATAAACGTTTTGCGTGGCGATGGTGCTCACCGTTTTTTGACCGTTTTGGTATTTTCTTCGCAAGGGATGGTAAGAAAACTTCAATTATTGGAATTGGTACGCCATTACCCTTTGTTAAAAATTAGAGGCTAACGAGTACTCATGTTGTTTCAGTTGTCAACAAGCTGATGCATCCCTTTCCTTTTTCTTTTTCACTTTTTTTACTTTTTAATTAACTTCAAATTTGACTTTTGATCTTAAATCAAAATACTTAAACTTTTGAATACTTTAACCTCATCACCGGTTGGCGGCGGCTTCAGTTGGAGTTCCCCATGGTTTGATGCCGAGTTTAAGGTTTACTTTAATCTATTTTAGACTTAATTTCTCATAGGAAATGCAATAATAACACTCAGGTCGTTGGAAAAAATTTATTACACAGTAAATGAAAGTGTTAAAATCAAGATTGGAAAAATTAATTTCAGAGATAAAATAATTGTTTCATTCACAGTAACTAGAACAGTTCTACGTCAAATCAAAATTAATATGAATATCATTAGGGGGCCTAATGATATTCATATCTTGTGACCCCTAGCTTGTGATTAAAGGCTTTAAAAATTTTAAATTTGTGTTCATCGACTGGCTTATCCGAGTCAATTTTATTATTAGGTAGCTGTTTCCTTGGTACGTCGCTTGGCGCCCGAGTCTTTCTTTTATTTGTTTTATTAGCGAGTGTGCCACTTAAGAGGAACAGCTAGGTTTGTTGTTCAATCCTAAAATGAACAGGAAACTTTAAATTTTATAGAGATACACAATACACCTACTACTTCACTACACTTTTCTTACTCTCCCCCCTATTTTTAATAAATTATTACAATAGTTATATACCAAGACTAAGATTTGATTTATTAAACACTTTAATAAACAAAAACAAAAAAATTCTACAAAAGGAGGACTATGCTTAAGCATTTTCTGCCAGTCAACCTTTCCAGGTAGAAAAGCAAGGTTTGATGATGGGATTCTGAAGAGATCTAGAGACCTCTTCAATATTATAGGCACGCCTATAGCGATTTATATGTTTTGAATAGTAACTTGTGGCGCTTTATCTCCCGGAAAGCACCATTTGGTGTAGTGGAACTAATGATGACGGCCACAGGTGGCCACCTGAACTAACTCTATTTCTGAGTTTTTAGTATTTAGATAAGTATATAGGTATTATTTGTCATAATTAATCCATTAATTATCAAACAAATTTTAACCAACAATGTATTGTTTTTTGGCGCCGATTTCATCATTCAGCGTAAAATCCCGTGACGCAGTTCTCATTAAAATCGCTTAGATTATTTATCCTGTTTGTACCATCGCAAAATAATCACGCTATTGTTCTTCACTTATTCTTATCAAATACTAGCTTTTGCCCTAAATTTCCCGTTTGCACAATTGGAATATAATCACGCTATTGTTCTTCAATTATTCTTATCAAATACTAGCTTTTGCCTGTGGCTTCGCTCGTGCTACTGCCAGCCTCTTCAGCGCAGTAGACGAAGGTCGGCCTGAGACGCAGAAGGTCCTTATCGGACCTTAGGCTCTATAGTTCTTCCATCTTATTATTGTATTTTTGGTATTTGAAACTCAATGCTGTCAACGTTCTTATCTAAAACATTCCGAACCCAAAGCTAAAAAGGTTCGTTTTGCAATCCGATTCTTTTTCGTAATAAATTAATGACTTTTCATAATTAGCTATGATGCCCTAGCAGATAAAGAGGTATCATACAGATGGATGACAAACATAAGTTAATTGTATTATTTGCATATCAAACAACACTTTTTAATAACATGTCAGGATGAATAGGAAAATAATCCTAAATACATTAATATTTTGTATAAAAATGTTGCCAAATGCGTTGCCAGCTGCTAATATATGAGTATAAAAAGTCCGCCGAAATCAATTGAAGTTCGAAAACGGACCAAAAGTATCCATTCAGAAACACTGATGTAAGTAGTGATTGCAGCTTTCTAAATACTTGGTTTAGCGATTTGACCACGTAAAATCGATAAACGATTATACTTCTCGGTTTCAGTTGTTTGACATAAAATAGGTATTCTAAATTTTATGTTACTATTATATTTTAAAATGAAAATATTTAAAAATAGGTATTTACAATATAGTGGGATTTACGTAGCAGGTATGTCGCGTGGCACAGTAACTGCTTGCAAAAAGTGATCGTCTGTAAAATACAGTCTTTGGACTTCCTTCTGACTAGTCCATTTTACGGATTCCCCGATCTATTATAATTTATTCCCATATAGATTGGCGTACTAAGCAATATCTAAGGATATTCATATTGGGAAAATTCATGATGATGTTTGATCTTTGTTTTCTTCTGTTATACGTAAATAGTACCAGCTACCTACCTATATTAATAAAATTTATTAATCGTCGACCGACATCAAACTGGCGTCAGATGGTGAGTCTTCGCCTTAATTTATTAGGATTGGTTCTTGCTCTCTTATGTTATCGAAAGTCACATCCCTTTCCCAATCCGATAATATTAATAGTTTGGTCTTTTCCACCACACTTGCCCAATTTTCAGGTGTCACTTGATTGCAGGCATTCTTTAGCAATTCGAGCATCTTTTTGGCTGTAAATGGTGGGCTCGTGTTATTTCTGGCAGCATATCCTTTCACTTGTGCCCAAATAAGTTTTATGGCGTTATATTGGTAGTGGTATGGCAGAAGTCTGAGAACTGTGTGACCGTGTTCAGCAGCGATTTCATCCACAACGTATAAAGGGTTATATTTTTTAGTTTTTAAATTTTTTACCAGTTCACACTTCAACATAGATTTACCAATTTTCAAATACGTTTTCACCATTATTGCAAAGCCAGTTTTTTGATATCTGACTTTATGTTGGCTTGCGTTGGCATTTTATTCAACTGGCGAGAGTGATATGGTGCGTTATCCATGATGATAACAAGTGGTTCTTCTAGTGCTAGCAGTAAGTCCTTAAACCAACCTTCAAAGACTTCAGCATTCATTTCTTCATGGTATTCCACGGTCTTTTTTTTTTTAAATGCATGACAAACGATTAATCTTTCTCATTTTCCTATGGGTACTTTCAAGATAGACGCAGCATTATCATCAGTCCAGTACCTCGATAAAGTGTGGTTAGCATTAAGCCACGTTTCGTCGATATCAATTACGTTTTCCCAGTCCTTTATTTATTTTGCTTTCTTCAAAAAGTTACACCGGTCTAGGGCGATATCTGTGCGCTCCATCAAAACTTGTCATTTATTCGCTTTTTTAAATAAAAATCCAATTCGTTTTAATTATTTTGCTAACGAAGACTTCAGCCCACGAAACAAACCACAGTCCCGGAGCGATATTGTCAACTTCTTTAACGTTGGGAATTCATTTCTCAAGTAGTAGTTGTATATGTGACGTCGTATTGCATCAGCATCAAATTCATCCACATGGCATACTAGGTGCGGGGTTCTTTTTTTTGGCAATGAGGCCTTACTTTTTTCGGTGCCGCTTTTGCCATGAACTTCGTTTGTAATTTTCCATCCATTGGTCCATTGTTTTCCTTTTCAAAATACTCACGAAAGCGTATCACCAACTTCTTCGGTTGTCCTCTCAATACATTTCCCTTAGGCATTTTAGAATAACCTACCAGACAACATACACTGGTCGCTCTAATTTGCTCATACGCCCAACAACCTCCTATGTTCATGTGAAAAAGCAATCGTAAAAAGTGAAAAGCATTTTTCCTTTGTTGCATACTTGTCACAGTTTTCAGGAACATCATTTTGACGTACTTTTGTTCAAACCTAAGTTATTTGACAAAAGAGTTTTCATGTCTTTTTCATTCAAAACTTTTTACGCCATTTAATTATATCATTCTCTTCTACAGTATTAGCAATACAATTTGGACAATACCAAAATTGAAAAGTGATTAAAATAAAAATAATTATAGTTCTTGATGAAATAATTAATTTGCTGATATATTAAGACCCAACAATTATAACGACAAAATAATGATATCAGTTTTTTATTCGACGATGGTGTCAATAATCGATTCAAAAACCGTTCAATGTTATGTGGCTGCAATCACTGGTTCTGGACTTTGACATCAATCAAAAATACATTTATATGATGGAAATACTGTAGGTCGTGGTCGTGGTATTTTCTATACAAAACAGTTTCTATATTTTACAACTGCTGTCGTAGCTATCACTGGAACCTACGTCGGTTCAGCGTAAAATATAGATAGATAACTCTTTATTGTACACCAGAAACAATTACAAACATTTAAATTAACTAATTAAACTATAATACTAATCAGTGGTTGTACAATGGGCGGCTCATATTATCAATATTACTGCGGTTTTGGTAACAATCAACAAAACATCAGTTATGGTACAGCTTCCTTTTGAATAAAATTTGAATAAAATTATTTTAATTTTTATGTATTATTTAGTGGAATATACGGGGTCACCTGTGGGGTAGTGGTTCATAATGGCTAAATTCGTAATGGTCATCTACGATAAATAAGGCAGCCACGCATAAACCTCAATTTAAATAGATTTTTGGGGCAAAATTTGACCTCATTGAGGGCAGCTGCCTTTTCTTTTATAGATATATTAGGCTTATTTTGTCGCTGCAACATGGCTCATAAATCTTCTTAGCACTAGAGTTGAGAGTACTCGGCGCGGCGCATGCACGTTATCGATAAAAGGAATGACTCGGCGAGAACGCCCGGTGGTTGCGCGGTTGGTACGGTCTTTAGTACCTACTTTCTGTGAGTCACGCTAGTTGAAACAGACTTATCCAGGTAACAGGCTAAAATAAAACAAATCTGTAAGTTCATAGTTGACGGTTCTGTGGCGCAGATGCATACCTTCGCCATGCCTGAGACGCATAAGTTTGTAGGTTCAATTCCCGCCGTGGGACAAATGTTTGCATTATTTGCAGGTATTTGTCTCAGGTTTGGGTATTTTTTGTGTAATATGTATGTTTAAAAAAAAAATATACAAAAGTATGTCCGTCATGTGGTTCCCATAATACAAACTCTGCTTAGTTTGGAGCTACATGATGCAGTGTGATAGGGTCCAGCATTACTTATTTGTATATAATATAACAAAAACGATACTATAGAAGGGAAACTATAGGTTTATTTCTCAAGACGCAGCTCCAAACATGCGTGACTTTCGATGCAATACTTTGTTATAAGTGATAGTAACCACTTAAAATCAGGTAGGCCATGTGATATTTCTATCTTCAGGTACCATAAAATAATAATAATGTCAGTAGGATTATATTAACTCACCAGTCTGTCCATAATGTGAGGTCTCGTTAGTGACCCGTGGTCCGAAGCTGGAGAACGAGTTGTTCTCTCCATAGCTCGGGGTCGACGGACTAGAGCCGTGTGGAGAATTGTTGCTTTTCGTTTCTCCATATATACCGCCTACAAACAGACAGACAGAATTATATCCTTCCTTATTATTTTGTGTGTTTCCAACCGAACTCAAGCCAACCTCACCTGTCCGTTATAGCGGTGGCTGATTGCGGTATAGTACAGTCTAACATCGGCACATCTACATGCCCTGACGCGGACGGGCAGTAGCGTCGGTGGTGCAAGCTGTGCCCCGAGATCCCCAACCCCCATACCCTGCGTGGGGATTATGGGCAAATCCTGATTGATGTGGTGTTGTTGTTGTAACTATTTACTCCATCAAGAACATTCCAATGAGCCCAAACACGATACTTCAGCTGTTAGTTTGTGTGGAGTTGGGTATCCTGCAGATTCCAGGTGATGTTACAGAATCAAGTAAAATTATTGTTCAACAAGAAAATAGCTGGTAATTGAATCATTACTAAGAACATTCAACCAAGTCACCTTTCAAGCAAAAAAAAAAAACTAAATCAAACTTGGTCATCCGTTTGGGAGCTACGATGCTGCAGACAAACACGTACATACAAACTTACCAGAATTCGCCTCCCGATACAGGTCACTGGTGCTAGTGTTAAGACTAGCTTTCCTGGCGTAGATGGAGTTCTCGAAGGCCATTATACGGTGACCCGTCTGTCCGTAGATCGGGTTCAGGTTGCCGGCGCTGTTTACGCTGGCGTTCGAGCCCCATGTGCTACGGCATTGCTGGAAAATACAATAAGTTTAATTTTTTTTATCGATGTCACAAACAGGAGATTTTGTTTAAAGCCACTCAGTGAGCTATGGAACGAGTCATGCTCGGAGTTTCTCTGAGAGATAAAATCCGAAACGAGACTATCCGAACTAAAGTTGTCGACATCGCTCAGAGAATTAGCACGCTTAAGTGACAGTGGGCTGGCCATATCTGCCGAAGAACCGACAATCGTTGGGATAAACGAGTTCTTGAGTCGTGACCGCGGCTCGGCAAACGTAGTGTAGGACGCCCTCCGGCCAGGTGGAGTGACGATTTGCGAAAGGCTGGTAGAAGTTGGATGCGTCGAGGCGGACAGGGCGCAGTGGCGCTCATTAGGGGAGGCCTATGTCCAACAGTGGACTGCTATAGACGATGATAATAATGAAACAGGAGATTATAAATAAATATAGTAATAAATAATGCTGGACACTATTACACAGCATCATGTAGCCCCAAACTAAGCAGAGCATGTATAATGAGAACCACATGACTGATATTTTACTTATATATTTTTTTAAATATAATATACATAATATTATACATAGATCCAACCTAAGTTGTTATTTACCTGGAATGTGGACAGTTGGCTCTGGTTGGGAGCAAGCTGTAACTGCGAGGAACGCCGCGAGAGGCCGGGCGAGGCCGGCGTGTGTTTCAGCTCTGTTAGCTGTTTTACTGTTTCAGCAACGTTCGCGCCCACGTGACCTGAAACAAAATGTTTCTATTGCTTGAAATGTTTATTTTTTGCTAATATTGAAACGAGTAAAATCCGAAATGCCGAATAGGATGGATGGATGGATGGATACGAAGAAGTAGGCAATAAGGATTTAATTACCTACCATTACACACACCACACCAGCCTATATCAGTCCACAGCTGGACTTAGGCCTCCCCTAATAAAGGGGGATATGACTATAATCCCCACGCTGGCCAGCGGGTAGGGGATCGCAGGGCACAACTTCTCATACCAACAACGCTACTGCCCGTCGGTGGCCTGGGCATTTAGTTGTGCCGGTGCTAGGCTGCGATCGGCCGCAATCGGCCGGCCGCCAGAGCCCCGTTTGTTAGTTAGCAGGGTACACCACGTGCAGGTGAGGTTTTCTTGGGTTCCGAAGATGGGATTTTGTATCCCTTACACCGCCATACCTACCAGTTGGTAGCAATACCATAAAAAATATTCATAAAATAAAATAAGACAAAATTCATGATTCTATTTTCGAAGGAGTTGGGAGCTCTAAAAACCCTTATGTTAATTCCAATAATGTTTAAATACCTTTACCTTTAGCAGGCTCTTTTTATATCTTGCGGCGATGGCGCTCTTAATAAGACCCTATTTTATGTGTGATAATATGTATGTAATAAATGTGATAACCTATAGCTGGTAGTGTAGCAGCGTTATTTCAGATGTTTGATATAAGAATTTTTTTCGGTGCATTCAAAATTTATAATATACCTGTAGCAGCTTCATCAGGGTTCAGTAGGAAGGCTGGTGGCGGCGGCAGATTATCGACGTCTGTTTGGTTTTGAGGACTTTGGTTGGCCTGGGGAAATTAAGTAACATAAAAATTTTTAAATTACTCATACTATGATGTGGAGTGAATCGGTCAGAGCCCGCATTAGTAACTCAGCTGGCGACTGAAATGATAAGCATCGGTCCTGGTTTAACAAACTTTCACAGTTTGTGAATTGAAGTTCTTTTCAATTTCGACGGATGAAATGTCAAAGTTTGCATAAAGGTCCGATGCCGACCATGTCTGTGTGCAATTGAATTCCTAAATAGCGCCCTGCACACGTAAAGCCATGCCAGCCCGCAGTTCGATCTGGCATGTCGACGCGAAGAATAATCTCACAGTTTTAACCGCGCTTCACGTCAGTGATCAGTCCCATATGCGCGGTCCGATCTTTACGCGCCATTAGCACGACAGTTTGATCCGCAGTCCAAACTGTACAGATTGGACTGCGGTCTGGAACGCAGTCCCGATGCGCGGTCCGATCTTGATGGGCGCTATTGAGGCCCCAGAATAGCTAATGTCATTATAGTGCACACGTACCGTAGCACTCACGAATATTTTAATCTGACGTATTGTAAACGTATCGTAAAATACTAGGGCATCATAGCTAAAATAGGAAAGTCGGATTTCAAACAGAACCTTTGTAGCTTTGTGTTTGGACTGTTTTTGTTATGCTTATGACCATTGGCAGCACTGAGTTCTAAATGTACAATAACAATTTGGACAGACTTTAACTAAAATCGAGCCATGGAAGTGATAGGAAATATATCTTGTAAGTCGTGGAAGGAGCCCTAATATTATGCAACTGGATCCACCGTTCTCGACAGGTTGATGCCTCCGTGACACATTGTTTTGTTTATGTGTGTCCTGTAGATTCTTGTTATTAATCGTCACAATTTTCTGACCACATAAATAATATACATTCCGTGGTGAATAAGTTGTGACACTTGCGACAATTATTTTCATCATGAACCTACATATTTTGAGTCATTGTGAAATAGCGCGTGGTAAAATGAGTAATCAAATCTTTCTTTAAAACTGTAAAATTATTTTCATGAAACTCACGCAAAAATATTTAATCATTTTATTTGTTTGTTTCTTTGTTTCGCTTTCACACTTGAGCTAGTAAATCACAGTCCACAATTAGTAGCCACAGTTTTTAAGTGAAAACTGTCATTAATCGTCCGAGCGTCGTTGACATACATAATAGTCAAAATACCATATTTGCACTAATTTAGACCTTATGTCGCTTCAAAAGTGTTCATCATTATCATCATTATCAGCCTATAGCAGTCCACTGCTGGACATAGGCCTCTGCTAATGAGCGCCATTGCGCCCTGTCCTAAACAGACGCATCCGGTTTCTACCAGCGGCCTTTTGCAGATCGTCACTCCACCTAGCCCGAGGGCGTCCTACGTTTACCGAGCCGCGGTCTCCACTCCAAAGTTTTAAATATCGGATACTTATAACATACTTACATACAAACCTGAGATAAAATTATAAAATACCTACCTACTCTTAAAAAAATACCTATATAAAAAGCCCAAGGCGTCCACATTTGATACTACCTCACTATACTATGCTAAATCTGTAACCTACATCACACCAGACCAGCCTATATTCCAATCCACTGCTGGACACAGGCCTCTCCTAATGAAGGGGGATATGACCATAATCCCCACGCTGGGCATGCGGGTTGGGGATCGTAAGGCACAGCTTCTCGCACCACCGACGCTGACAGGGCATTAAGCTGTGCCGGTGTTCGGCTGCACTTTGCCGCAACCAGCCGGCCGCCAGAGCCCCGTTCGGTTTATAGCAGCGTGAACAACGTGCAGGTGAGGATAGCTTGTTTTTTGAAGTTAGATGTTGGAACCCCGTACACCCCCTGAAACCCCGTAGACCACCTTATAATATATACAAGGTGGGCCAAAAGAAATCACCCTATTGGAAGATGCTCTTATTTTTGCAAATGGCGGCCAATGTCAAATCTGTTTTGACATTTGTGAACTAGACAGATTTTTCAACTAAAATCATCACTAGCGATGAGGCTCATTTCCACCGCAGCGGGCGCGTGAACAAGCAAAACTATGGCTTCTGGGGCACCGATCTGGGAAATCTAAGAGTGATGCATGAGGAGCCATTACACCCGCTCAAAGTGACTGCATGGTGCGCTGTTCACGCTGGAGGAGTCATCAGCACATTTTTTTACGAGGACGCCGCTGGTCAAACTCTGGACGGTGCGCGCTATAGGGCCAGGGTTTTTTAGGGTTTTTTGAAGTCCCGTGTTTACGTAAACAAGCCCGAGATCCTGGAAGCCCGCAAGGACAACATTCCACACGAGTGCGAGAATCTGTCGCCCGAAGTTCTCACCGAAAAAATAAAAAAAAACAGAATCGAAGTTTTTCATTTAGAAACAACAACAACAATGAGAGCTAAACAACATTGGATGACTTCTTTTGGCCCACCTGTTAAAAATAAATAATTATGATGATGAGTATGTGTGTGAGATAATGTTAGCTTGGTCTTGTAAAACTTACCGGTGAATACTGAGGTCTTTGCGGACGTGATATGGATGAGGACCTCCTGACGGGCGGCGGAGGTTTGCCGACGGAACTGGACGAGCCACGGCGAGACCACACTGTAGCTGCAATACAAACACAACCGTTAACATTTATTAGATTGATAAATTGACAACAGTTATAGACATTAAGTCGAGCTAAGTCTGCGACAGTTTTCGTAGCACTACTCTTTAAGAAGGGCTCGCCCGGGAAAGTATTGTACCATTATACCTATTTCTGCCATGATGCAGCATTGCTGTGTTTCGGTTTCGTAGGGGACGTTCCAAACAAGCGTGGCCGACGATGCAATGCTTTGTCATAAGTATATTGAAGTGTACTTTACTTATGTGCCGTTTTGTGGAAACAAACTACATGGATAATTAATGGTTACCATTTAACAACAGGTGGGCCATGTCAAGCACATGATCAGGTACCATAAAAAAATTATTGATACACGGCCAAGATTCGAACCTACGAGCTCCAGATTGAAAGTCGGTGGACATCCCACAGAGCCACCGCGGCTTTTACACTCATCACTTCGTTAGCAAAACAAAAAAGCCATGCAATTACAGACACAAAAGTCTAGGACACAAAGCGTTGCATCGTAGGGCAAGTTCCAAACAACGATGCAAAGTACCTATTATGCATTGATTTTTATAGGTAATGGTTAATACGATGCAATGATTTTTGAAAGGTAATTGGTTGCCTGTTCCATATTCAGGTATCATTAAAACAGTCTTTTAGATCCAGTACATCCAAAGGTTGTCTGAAAGAGATAGCTCTAAGCGATAAGACAGACTTGTACTTTCATTATTTTTATTGTTATAAGGTAAAGCCATGATTAAGTTCTAGGTTAACCTTTTACAAGGGGTACAACAAAGTTCCTATATCGATAATTTTAAGCATTTACCACTCTAATGGGGCCAGTTAATTTGTATTGCCTGCCTACTACTTATAAAGGGTAATCCAAGCATAACCCTAAACTTTTAAACCTAACCTGTTGATTATGGGCCTCCGTGCTCCTGTAGTACAACTTTGTAACCAATATAATTTTATTAATAAACAAATACCAGATATTGACATCTTCAATGACAACTATAAAATATACAAAAATAAAGTGCTGGAATATTTCGGCAAGAACCCCCTACTTAAGTTAGTAACGCCAACCTTAAAAATATATAATATTGTATAATTATGTTCAGTTTAAGCATGCTAAATATGTTACTAAACAATAACTGTTACATTTATTAGTTAAAGTTTATTAAGTATTCATTTAAGTATTCGTTTTTTAGTTTTAAATGTTTTAAATATTTTAAGTTCTAATAATACATATGTACCTATTGATCTCTTAGTTACCATAAGTACCTACTACTTAGTTATTATTATTATTATGAATGCTGTGTCCGCCTGTAATTGGTTTCTATATCAGAATGAAAACTTTGTCAGTGTAACTCTACAATGTATTGATATTTAAGCTGTTGGCGTTCCTATTAAATAAATAAAAAATAAACAAATAGTTTTTGAATTTCACTTTGACGTCACAGAAACAGATATCATTTGGACTCCGTCTTAGAAATAGATACGGGATGTTGTGCTAGCAATATTTACATTAATTCTATTTAATTTTATTCAACTACTGTTAAGGGGTAAAACATACACGTTCTAGGGGCGAACCTAGCATTATATTTTACTAACCTGTAATATAAAGATACGTTATTTCCGCAATTTTTTTTCTGCCTTATACTTTTAGGGGAAAAGCCGTCTCCACCCTTAAACAACCTTTTAGGGGCAAAGCAATCATGTTTTCAGACTTACTTGTCATAGAAACGGGTCGTCATTTTGGCACCGCCAGTTACTTCCCTAGAGTCGCGAAAGCGGAAGTCTCACTAGCCTCGTCCAAACACCTGATGGCTTCTTCCCAACTCCCCAGAGATATGGAGAAGTTCTCCCTAACAGTCGCTATTGAGTCGTAACTTCTAGCTTAGTTTATCTATCACTTTCTAAGATAAAATCCGTCACTGTTCTTACACTAACTTATCATATAAACGGTAGATTGTTTCAGCAATCCTTTTTAGGGGTAACGCTATCTTTAACGTTTAGTTTACCACTTTTAGGGATATTGTCATCCTTACCCTTAAACTTACCACATTTTAGGGGCAAACCCATAATGTCTTCATGCTAACTTCACACTAACCTGTCATAGAAACGGGCCTTCGTTTCGGCACCGCCGGTTTCTTCCCAATAGTCGCGAAGGCGGGAGTCTCACTCGCCTCATCCAAAGACCTGACGGCTTCCTCCAAACTGCCCAAGGATATGGAGAAGTTCTCCCTAGCAGCGGCTATCGAGTCGTCACGGCGGAGTGTCACGATCTCGGATTCGACTAAAGCATGCATGGGTTACAACACAAAACGTAAAAAGCGTAACGAAAATGCAACATAATTAAAGGGACACAAACATCTAAGGGAAATAAATGAATCACATGTTTTTGGCTACATTAAAGGAAGAAAATTTATACAATTTTTTGGATGAAATTCGCATTCTGCAAAAGCTAATAATATTTTCAATACTTAAAATGAGCATAAATATGGTAAAAAATGCAACCAACTAAAATGATTAAAAAGGTGCATGTTGGTTTTACTTATAGTATTTTATTATTTGCGAATATTTTGATTAATCGCTGGTTTTTCGTCGGATATCAAAACCTTAGTTGGATTTACCTCATTGTAGGACTTGGCGCCGCTCAGAAGAATAAACTATAGATTAAAGCAAAGCAAAAATATTTTACATCAAAACCAAATTTTTCGCAAGTGACTTTTTTGTCATCAAAAACTGACCTATGACAAAACTAAAAATGAGGTTTCGTTTCACCTACACCCATTAAAACACAACAGCTAGATACATCACTATCAAACAAAAAATAAAACTGCACAACAAAAAACACACAATCTAAACACACACACCCACTCATTTTAAACTCTACCTTCCTAACAATAAGTGTTATAGATGGGCTAAAATATAAAATCTAATATTCATTTGGACCATGGATAAAGCAAACACTAATCGGATTTCTAGTGCAAATACAACAAGATTCTAATGCTAATTGGCAAAAAATACAAAACTAAACACACAATAATCAACCCTTTATCTTCAACAGTAAGGTCGACTTACCATCAGCATGTTGGGCTTGCTGTATCGCGTGGTCTTCAGCCGCGAAGGCACCTTGGCTTCCGTACCCGCTAGAAGATTCAAGAGATGACTCACTGGCGCTGCTCTCTGAACACACCTAGAATGAAAAGACACAAATTTAAAAAATGCAACTAAATTGAGAACCTCCTTCTTTTTTTGAAGTCGGTTAACAAGATACTGTATTCTGTGTCTGGATTTTTTTATGATACACTAGCTGCGCCCCGTGGGTTCACCCGCGTGGAAATTTATGTATCATAACATGTTTCATTATTTACATAAATATTTTAAAAATAACTTTATATTCTCTAGAAACTCTTTCATTATTTACAACAATGGTAATGATGATGATGATGATGATGATGATGATGATGATGATGATGGTGATGATCACTATAACAAAATCTGCTGTTCTAAGGCTGCCTCACAAACTTTTGGGTAAATTTATTAAGTTACGAGCCATTTTTTAAATGAAAAACTACAAAATTCGAAAAGTCGTAGAACAAATGTTGTTGATCTTCGGGAGTAGATTTACCTACTTTCAGGATAACATAATACTTATTTGAATTCAAACTCGCTGTATATAAATAAGACAATACAAAAGTAATACTAATCTAATGAGATAGGATCTTAATATAATCTTAAAAGATAGGATAGACCTTACCACTAAACAAAGAACGACCATTATGTTAACGAGCCTATCCACATGATTATTTAGACAATTTTAACGAAATGGTGTAAAAAAAAAGATTCGAGGAGGCCAGTACCATAAGGCTCGTAAGGAATACAGAAATTTTGAGCTTGAATTTAATATTTGGGTGGCACAGCTGGGAGAACAAAGGAGAATTTCAGCGAAATCCCTTACAAAATAAATATTCGCATGCAAGAGAAAACATTACATTCATAAAGTTGTTTCGCTGAACGGTATTGTTCAAGTTATAACAGTGAGAACAATGGTGCTATGGGATAATGTACTCGCATAGGTTTATGTGGTATTGATACTTGAAATATTAGCTTATACGCGTTTATTCTACTTCTAAAAATATGGTCTATGCCCAGCAGTAGGTCGAAAACGGCTAATAATAATGATTTTAAGATTTTTCTCTCTATTTTATTTTGCACATATTTTATTTTATTCAACAAACATATACAAAATTAATTTATTTTCTGAACTTAACATAACTTAGCAAAGAATGAAAATTCAATAAAATACTATTTTTGAGGAAGTTCATCCGCAAAAAATAAAACTTAAAAACAATTCATTTCACGTGTTGTCACCTTTCAATGCTTAAATTCATGGTATTTTTTGTGTTACTTTTTTTTAAATAAGACTACGCATACTTTTCACAATGTTGTCCAATCATACACAAAAAAAATTAGGAGATTGGGATTAGTAGTTACAGAAAAAAAACAAAAATTGATGTATGGAGAAATCAATTTTCTCGAAATTCTCCATACAAAACCCCAATATCATAAGTAAGCACCCAATAATAATGGTTGAAATGTTTTGTAAAAGACCTAAGACCTCTTATATATTGTAATACCCATGTTCGTTGCATATAAATTTTTATGAATTATGATCTTGTGGTAGCTCTCCACAGTGGGTCCACAGTGGTCGGGGTGTACAGGGTTCCAACCTCTATCTTTGGAACCCAAGCCAACCCCACCTGCACGTGGTGCACCCTGCTGAACAACGAACGGGGCTCTGGCGGCCGGCTGATTGCGGCATAGCACAGCCTACATCGGCACAGCTAAATCCCCTGGCCACCGACGGGCAGCAGCGTCGGTGGTGCCAGTAGCTGTGCCCTGCGATCCCCAGCCCGCATGCCCAGCGTGGGGATTATGGGTATATCCCCCTTCATTAGGGGAGGCCTATGTCCAGCAGTGGACTGATATAGGCTGATGTGGTGTGGTGGTGGTGGTGGTAGCTCTCCACTACTGGAGGTTAGACGTCAGCTCTGCCAATATCTTTCTATCTTGAGCCAAGCTAAAGAGATGTTCGACGCTGGCTATCTTCATCCAGTCCCAGATGCTACGCATACACGACTTTTTCTTTCTTCCAACGCGTCGCTTACCCCTTACTTTGCCCATCATAATGAGTTGGAGCAGTTGGTATCTATCATTTCTTAATACATGAATTATGACGATAAATATAAATCAATCGCCGTGCGTATATCTATACATTTTTATCGAAGTAGCCATCACAAAAATAAATGAAAAAGCAGAAGTAAAATTTAATGGATAAAACATAAAATACGCAACATTCGCAATACAAATAGCAAAACAGGCCTTTCATAACAAAAAACATATTTTCACTTCCAAAAACTCCAAGAAAGTCAAAAAGAAATTGATTAAAACATAGATTTGGAGCATAGCTTTGTACGGGTGTGAGACGTGGACAGTCACTCAGAGAGACAAGGAGATTTTGGAAGCATTTGAAATGTGGTGCTGGAGAAGAATGGAAAGAATAAGTTGGGTAGAAAAAGTAACTAATAAAGAAGTTTTAAGTAGAGTCGCCGAAGATAGACTTATGTTAAAAAATATAGACACCTTAAACAAATGATGATGATATCTCACAAAACCTCGAAAACGTAGTTCACACATAGTTTTTTTTTTTAATAAGATAAAAATTTATGATTTTTTCTGAAACCGTGCTTTGGGGGGAATTTTTTATGAACTCTAGAATATATATATCATCATCATCAACAACAACAACCTATAGAAGTCCACTGCTGAACAAAGATCTTCGTTTTTCGTGGAATTCCTTGGGAGAGACCTATGTTCAGAATATATAAATACAATATGATAAATATTCGGGATAAGAAGAATAAAAAATAGAAAGCCAGGAACAGAAAGATAGAGACGATACACAACACAATCGCTACCGATATCACATATCATATTAACAAGTATCAAACCATCGCAACCGGTACATAAATACCATGCACATCTCGACCGCATAAAACCGAGTCAATCTGAAATCACGTAACTTATCCGCACTCGCAAACTTACCGCGACACGATAAGGTTATAACTGTGAACATGTGCACTGCGAAATACCTGTTCAATATAATGTAAGTTTTTTACGCTCTTTACCCCTGGTATTATATTTTATGGCCTATAAACTATAAAACAAAAATATTACATGGTCCTTAGAATATTATTACATGGTATTGTTAATCGGACAACACAACCGTATAGGCCTCGGCACGAGTTTATAGCGCTGAACAAAATTGGGAACAAGTATATTATACAGTTCATATACAAAATTGTAAAATTCAAAATTAACTTAATTAATTAAAAACTATAAAGTCCACTTTGATCGTAATTTTACAAATTTACACCAATTTGTAAGGCGACTAAACTGAGAAGAATTGTCAAGAAACTGTACATGGCTTATTTTTTTATGTGTTCTGCGCATTCAAGGTCAGCGCTATAAACTCTTGACGGGACCTATACGCGTTGCGTTGTCAGATTAACAAGACCATTATTGTAATGTTTTTTTTTATTATAGTTTATAGTCTTAAGTTTGACCGCCATCTCAGTTATTGGTAAGTGATGATGCGGTCGATGTAGCAAGTTTGTCTAGAATGTACCTATTTACTATTAGCTGGAAGAAACTTAAGTCTTAGCAATCGAGAAACACTAGACGCCCGAGGAGCATTCCATTCCCTAGCTGGCCTAAGGAGAAAAATTGCTTAATAATATTCTTTTGAAATGATACAGCTCATCCGGGGAAGTGCTGCCACCATGCCTATTTCTGCAATGAAGCAACATTGCTGTGTTTCGGTTTGAAGGGTGTGTGCCGATGCTATTACAAGCACATGAGGCTTATCTCCTTCATGCCTATGTTTATGGACGCAGGGCGTTGCATCGTAGGACACGTTTAAATCATGCCCTACGATGAAGTACTTTGTTATGGATAGTTACCACAACACATCAGGAGCGCCATGTGAATGTAAATTTATTTTTATTTTACACAAGTTGACTGAATCTAGGACAATTCATGTTATATTTTTTATCGTCAGTATTTTAAAATCAATTCTGTCAACATTTTTACATCGGCTTATGAACATGCAGTTTTTTAATTTCCGACATCAGATTTGGTCACTGCCAACTCTAGTGTCTGATTATTTAGGCCGACCTCCGACATGGCTTAAGGACCAAAAAAGCTTGGAAAAACATTATAACGTACCTACCGAAGCACAGAACCGGAAACTGCTGAAGATATATACGATCTAAATTATTTTTTAAAATTTTCAGAGTCCTTCTCAACATCCACAACAGTTTTCAATGGTAAGTTAGCGGTCTATCGACTTGAGTTTTTTGACCAAGAAGTTTTTTCATTTCTCATTTCTCTTTTCTAATTTTCCAGCCCGTTAGACGACCTAGCAGATGCAAAAGCTGCGTACAAATCAGGGGAAGTTCAGGGACCAGCTAAACCAATCACAATAGCTCAGATCAAGCTAAAGCTGAAAGAGAGCGGAATATTTGACGAGACGACAGCAGACCTTACAGACAGGGAGAAGAAGGAGCTTAAGAAGCTATTCGATGTTGTCGAGGTTATGGTAAGTAATCTGATAGGTATTTGATCGCTGGTAGAAGCTGGATACGTCAAGCTGAGGACAGGCGCTAATTAGCGGAGGCCTATGTCCAACAGAGTAAGTGGACTGCTATAGGCTGGTGATGATGATTATTATGAATCTGATAGGGGTGTTAGGGATTCTAACCTCCGTCTTTGGAATCTAAGCCAACTTAACCTGCCCGTGGAGCAACCTGCTAACAGACGGAGCTCTGGTGGCCGGCTGACTGCGGCATAGTGCAGGCTAACACCGGCACAGCTATGTTTCCTGACCAAAGACGACGAACTGTGACTTACAACGAGAAACTGTGCCCTACAATCCCAAGCGTGGAGACTATGGACATATCCCTCCTTATCCCTTCTCATTAGTCCACTGCTGAACATAAACCTCTGCGTAAGACTTTTTTTATTTGTTTCGAATCATAGGTTAAATGATTAATGAACTGGACTCCTATATGGAGGACTGGCAAAATACGGCAGTCAATAGAGAGGAGTGGAAGGAGAGAAGGGAGGCCTTTGCCCTGCAGTGGGACAACTCAGGCTTATAACAAACAATAATAATAGGTTAAATGGTTTATAAATGAACCCTTGCACATTGCGCATTACGCCTAAGATCAAATCTTCCAGACAATATTTGAACGTTTTCAGACAACCTCCCGCAACCGCCAACCACAAAGCACTCAGAACATGTTCTCATCGCTGCGGATGATGGAGCGAGTTGTCAAGAAGCAGATGAAAGAGGGGCAGATATCGGAAACCTTGGCTGCCAAGTTCGAGTGGCAGAAACTGTGAGTTTCAATTTAGTATGCTATTCAAGATCTATGCGATGCTACAGGTCCCGGTAATGTCAAAAACATCGTAAAAGAAAAAACCGGCCAAGTACGATATACAAGTATACAAGCAAACGAAGTTGCTGGCGGGTCAGCTAGTTCTTTTATAAGCTTTATAGTAAAAAAAATGTGTTTTAAGGAGTTTTAATTATAATAATATTAAATTTTTTATTGTTGCAGATCGAATCGCCAAAAACGTAAAGCTACATACCATCTCGACAAAACCACTAATATGCGAGTGTTTCATATCGCTTGATTATTATAATCTAATTAATATACCAATTTTATAGTTATTTTAAATTTTTCTTAGAAAAACAATAAAATATTTTCAATAATTTTTAATTTTTAATAAAGCCTCATAAGTTCATTCTCAGATAATTTGTTTTGACGAGTCCAATAGAACGGGCTTAATCGTCGAAAGAAAATGTATTTCTTCTTCTTTTTCACACTACAAATGCCATAACGCTTGTTGAATATAGGTTGATACGAGAGACATTGACATTTATTTATATATTGATACTTTATTGCACAATAAATGTAACAAAAAGGTGGACTTAAACTTCTACCAGACAAACCTGTGGTTTGTTATTAGATGGTGATAGGTGTGCTTTATAATTTAATCTTAAAATTAATGAAAAGTTAAAACTTTTTCTAACATTCTATTTCAAAAAACTACATATTATACAATTACATACACTTAGGTACATAAATACTTATAATATACAAATGTTAAATAAGACATTGTTCACGCGTAGTGATGACGACGACCAATTATGAAAGATGAAAAAAAAAACAATTTGGTTGTCAAACCAATGAAAAGCCATTTTGGTTTTCATCGTTCATCATTGGTCGTCATCACTAAGTCAGTGTCAGTGTCAATAACCCGCGTATCAACCGATATTAAACAAACTGTAGTTTGATGTGAGAGTGATACGATTAATTATTAGGATACCTTCTCTTGGTGAGGATGTTCAGCGTTCTGTTGGTGCTGCTGTGCTCTAGAGGCCGCCAGTGTTGCCAGCTCAGACATATTCACGTACAGTGCTTGTGGCATATCTGAAAACATAAAATATTGAAGGTAATGCGTGTGATTTCGTGAAACAAATATAACTCTACTTTTTCGTCATTAAGTACATCTTCAGTTATAATTTAGTACGTAAATCAATTGGGGATACCATATATTACTCACAAATAACATACAGTTCAGTTCAGTCAGTACTGTTCACAAAACTGATCGATGTAAAGATTGGATGTCTCTGGGGTAGTCAGAGACATCCAATCTTTACAATTGATCAATTTTATTTCTCTAAGCACTGTGTACATTGTGTATCTAGATCAAACTACCATTATTGTTTTACTTGTATATTTCATACTGTTTGCTCATTTATAACTGAACTGTATGTTATTTGTGAGTAATAAAGTTCTATAAACCGAAATTGTCGCTTTTGCAAAATTTTTGACGACCTCTGTGACAAAGTGGGCGAAGGCCCGCCTGAGACGCAGAAGGTCGTGTGTTTGATTCCCGCTGCGGGACTAATGTTTGCATGTTCTGCAGATATTTTCTCGGGTCTGGGTGTTTCCTATGTATGATATGTATGTATTTACAAAAAAATGTATCGATCATGTGATTCCCAAGCTCTGCTTAGTTTGGGGCTACATGCTGTGTGATAAATTCAAGCATCATTTTATTTTTAAAACCAAATATATAGAAAAAACCAGTAAAATTCGAGTCAGACTCGCGCACTGACGGTTCCGTACAAACTCGTAGATCTAGAATTATGTTTTTGTGATGTAATGTCTAGAATGTTTTTGTGTGTACATCGTAACAACTTTTTAGTAGTAAGTAAATTGAGTTACTCTTCTGTGGGATACAACTTTGTCAATAAATCAAAATCACATGCCCATGCTTATATTGGGTATAAGTAGAGATAATAATACCTTTAGTGAGATGCGGCGGCAGTGAGGACGGTTTCGTAGGTTTGAACTCGTGCTGAGCCGTGTTCGCGTTACTGTTCTTAGCGGGAACCACAGGCCGCTCCAGCGATGAACATCTCTGCAAAAAATCCTTTTTTCAATAATGTTGAACAGGTGTACCACGGACCGATGAGGTTGGCTTGGATTCACCTTACAGCCCTATAGTATAAATAAAATGAATATACTGACAGTGGGTAACGGCGGGCGTGCGTATGTGACATGGTCTCTCTCTTCATGGTCGAATGTATGCACGCTCAGCGCTGGACGAACGTGGCCGCCTGAATACGCTGAAAAACCACAGAGATCAAAGTTTAAGAAATATTCATCATCATCATCATCAGCATACAGCAGTCCACTGATGAGCGCTATTGCACCGTCTACTGCTCGACGCATCTAGCTTCTACCAGCCAAAGAGTTTGGATTGTTTTCTAAGATAGAGATACAAACAAGGATGGCTATACATGAATCATTCATGAATGGCAGAGAGAAACTTTTTGGATTTGAAAATTTGACAAGCACTTTGTCAACCTATCATGACTGACCTCTCTGGTCCAGTGGGCGAAGGCCCGCCTGTGACGCAGAAGGTTGCGGGTTCGATTCCCGCTTCGGGACAAATGTTTGCATGTTCTGTAGATATTTGTCTCGGGTCTGGGTGTTTTCTATGTATGATATGTATGTATTTACAAAAAAAAAATGTATCTATGTAGTTTATCAATCATGTGGTTCCCATAATACAAGCTCTGCTTAGTTTGGGGCTACATGATGCTGTGTGATGACGTCCAGGATTATTTATTTATTTATCTGTGGCCGCTGAGTATCAACTACACTTTACTACATCACAGATTGTCAGATTGCGCATGTCTAAACATAATGGTTGTCAGTCCAAAATTTATTAATTTTTGAGATCCCTCGGTCATCTACTGGTAATAACTACGCTACCAGCAGCCTTTCTCAAATCGTCACTCCACCTAGCCGGAGGGGGTCCTTACTTTTGCCGAGCCGCGGTCTCTACTCAAGAACTCGTTTACCCCAACGGTTATCTGTTTTTTGGCAGATATACTATATATATATTCGACTTCATCCTTGCCTATGCAAGCCTCGAGGTCAAGAGCTGGCCCATATTAAAAAAAAAAAAGTTATGTCCAGGCCACTGCCACTTCAGCTTGCTAATTCTCTGAGCTTTGTCGACAACTTTAGTTCTATGTCGGATAGCCTCGTTGCGGATTTTATACTTCAGAGAAAAACCTTCAGGGAATCATTCATAACTCTTACCAGCTGATATAGTGTGAGGACGTCCGCCCATTATAGCAGAAGCGGCCCTTTCGAACTGTGCCGTATCTTTCAAATCGGGCCAAGTCGCTGACGCTGAAAATAAACATACATCTCTTGGTGATTTTTTTAAAGTGATTAATTTTATGTTTTTTTGGCAAAAGCCTCCACCAAACTGTTCCACAAGTCCCTGTCTTTGGCGGTATCCCACTATTCCTTTTCAAATGCATCTAGATCATTCCGACAACGTTTTCTCGGCCGAATTTATAAGGTTACAAAATGGAACAATATGAACTCAACTGAAAAGATATTGATGTTTTACTCAACTTGTTGAATTTCATCATCATCATCATAAGCCTATAACAGTCCACTACTGGACATAGGCCTCCCTTAATGAGCACCATTGCGGCCTCCAGCTTCTACGAGCAGCCTTTCCCACATCGTCACTGTATCTAAGGCGTCCTACACTACTTTTACCCCAACGGTTGTCAGTTCTTCGGCAGATATGGCCATTACAACACATTTTATAAATAAGCTTTTGATGTAACTCAATAAGTAAGATAAATATCATTGTTTGTTATCATGACTGGGATTGACATAGTCAATCAATGACTAAAAGTGAAATAAAATATTTTTCTCAAACATGCTTGGAAATTAGAGCATTATTTTGACAACCTTCTTCAAGATAAATCGAAATTGCTGTACCGACCCAATACATGCGAGCAGCGGCCGGCAAAAGTTGTATGAAAATTCATTTCTGTCGTGTTTAGCGGCCAAATAAATTACTATGTAAACTCATTCTGTCGTTTTATTGAAAAATGGAACGATCTTTTACCCGTAAAATGGCCTTGGTTGCCAGGTAACTAATCAAAGGGTTTATTTAAATTTCGAACTGGCTTGCAAATAAAATGCTGTTTATTGAAAAATGTACAAGTTCTGTCTAGGAACTATTTTGTTTTAATTTCCGCGAATTATTTGAGAAAAGTACTATACAAGCCTTGGCCACAACTAGGCATTGATGGACTCACGTATGTGTGCCTCGGCCCACATTTACACGTTCGTCCATCAATGCCTCTTTTGCTGGCCTCTGCAGTAATGTACTATAACTGTCGTGTTTAGCGGCTAAATAATAGTTATTTGTTATACAAGAGTGCAAAGTTGCTTTTTAACCGCGTGCTCAATTTTGAAGACCGTAGCGAGTGATTAGAGAAACCCCGAGCATAGCTCGTTCCATAGCTCGCTGAGCGACTTTAAACTGCTGGACTAGCCGTACTGTGAGTGTCCACGTTTCGGCTCCGTATGTCATGACGGGTAGGACGCACTGATTGAAAACTTTTGTTTTCAAACATTGCGGTATGGGTGACAAGAAAACTCGACGTAGTTTTCCAAATGCTGCCCAACCCAGCTGAATCCTCCTCTTGGCCTCCTTCTCGAAGTTGTTTCTACCCAACTGCAATATCTGCCCGAGGTATGTATACTCCGAAACAACTTCAAGAAGGTGTCCATTAACAACGACAGGACTCGGATCAATTCGGTCATTGACCATAACTTTGGTCTTGTCAAATTCATGCCGAGATCTATCTTTCGCGAGGCTGATGCTGCACGTTTTCGCGTTACAAATTGGTGTAAATTAAAAAATGTTCGTACTGAATAAAGAAATTTTCACTTTCACTTTCCCCCCGGTCACTACTTGGATGGGTGACCGTTTAGTGGCATTTAGATTTGAGCGCTTCCGAGCTTCGGAAGGTACGTTAAGATGTTGGTCCCGGCTTATTCAGTCGTTACGCCATGTCGGAGGCCTTCGGGCGGCATAAAAACCAACACCAGAGTTGGCCACTAGCTTATACGAAGAAGGAAGGAAGCGCAGTTATGTACTATACCTGCGTTGCCCATATTATCGCAATCCTCTGCATCTGTGTGGTCCTCATCCACCGCGCTCTTGGCGGGTGTCAAGCATTCGCTGCTCACGCTCTGGTTGTCAGAACCCTGCCGATCGCATACACAATGATACAGCAGTCTACACGGTGACACATCATCATCATCATTAGCCTAATCAATTACAGGCACGTGAGGCTTACCACCTTCATGCCTCAAGTTGTAGATCATGGAGCACTACTTTGTTATAAGTAATGGTTACCACTTAACATCAGGTGTTCCATGTGCTAGTTCAATCTTCAGGTGCCTATCAGCACAATCATAACATTACCGACGCTCTCTGTGGCGCAGTGGGCGAGGGTCCACCTGAGACGAAGGAGGTTGCGGGTTCCATTCCCGCCGCGGGACAAATGTTTGCATTATCTGCAGATATTTGTCTCAGGTCTGGATGTTTTCTAAGTATGAAGGTATTTACAAATAAAAATATCTAAGTAGTATATAATGTTGGACCAATAATAAGTTCCACTTAGTTTGGGGCTACATGGTGCTGTGTGATTAGTGTCCAGCATTATTATTATCATCAAGTCAAATATCATCATCCACAGCATGTCTTTACCAAGGATAGGCCAATGTTTGTGCCATCCACCACAGTCTTGTGCTAGCCGCCTTTTTTTCAGGTTTCATCCCTATTGACGTCATAATACTAGCTTCTGCCCGCCTAAAAGGTTACCGAATAAAAAGTAGGTTCAATATGACTGAGTTATTATGTAAAAACCTTTTAAAAATACAATCCAATCGAGATCCAACTCCGTTTTCGAAGTCGATGAAAATGGCGTGAGCTAAAAAAGAACACACAAAAACGGCATCAATCTACACTACCAATAAGAACAAGAATAAACTAGAGAGACTAAGAGACTAAAAATAAGAATAAACTACACGCACCATTAAAGTAAAATAAAAATAAAAACTAGAAATAAGCATACATTATCAGCGTAGAGCGAACGTCGCTGCAGCGCATCTTGCGAACGGAAACCTGAATCGCCGCTGCACACGCTAGCGAGCCGTGCCGACTAAAATAAACCAAAATAAAAATAAAAAATAACAAAAAAGTAGCAGTAGGAATGAATCGCGAGGAGCGGGAAGGGGGAAGGATCTTTGCCCCGTAATGGGAACAAAATGGCTGAATCAAATAATACAAAAAAATGTGTACCCCCAAATACTATATAGAGCTTGTAAGCAACAAACAACTGCGACAAACGCCATAAGTCCCCTGCTGGACATAGGCCTCCCCTAATAAGAAGGGGAATACGCCCATAATCACCACTCTGAGCATGCGCGTTGGGGATCGCAGGGCTTTACTTCGTAAGCAAATGAAATATTCAAAAATATAATATACAAAGCTACATGCTGCCGTCTGGCGAGAAGCCCTGCAATCACCAACCCGCAAGCCCAGCGTGGCGATTATGGGCATATCCCCTATCTTACAGGGGAGGCCTATGTCCAGCAGTGAACTGAATAGGCTGGTGTTGTTGTTGTACATACCTGTGATAGACAATGCTGTGAGTCGCTACTAGGCGCGGGCAGAGTTCCGACCGATGATGCGTTGGATATCGGAGTAGAACAACTCACTGTCGACCCCGATACACCTGTGAATCATGCAAATAATTTTCAGATAAAAACCACAAAAAAAACATTTTCATAAATCATCATCATCATCCACAGCCCGATTTCACCCACTGCTGGGTATAGGCCTCCCTCAACTTGTGCCATCCACCACGATCCTGCGCTAGTCTAACCCACGTACGGACCGCGACTTTGACAATGTCATCTTGCAAGATGGGCTTGCAGCCGGACGTCCCACACTCCGAAAGCCATCCCTAGGCCACCACTCTGTAATTTTCCTACTCCATCGGTCATCTCCTCGCCTCGCAATGTGTCCTGCCCAGCTCCATTTGAGTTCCATAATACGGTTTCCAACGTCCTGGACTTTAGTACGTCTCCGGATTTCCGTATTTGAAACTCGGTCTATAAGTCGAATACCGAGCATGGTACGCTCCATGGCTCTCTGTGCTACTCTCATTCGCGTACACAGCCTCATAGCACAGCCATGTTCATAAATAAAATATACAATTTACATACACAAAAAAGCAACAACTAACTACTTCGGGTATACAGAGAAGTTATAATGAGAAGGATAGATACATGTGTACATACAAGGGATAAGATAAATCGTCATCACTATAAGCTTTATCGTTGAAAATGTATTTTTAGCAAGTTTAAAAAATTTATAGTGTCATCAGGATTTTATTACTAAGTATGTTTTTTTTATATTATTTATGTATATTACAGTATATATTAGTTAATATTCGTATTAATTTATAGTAAAAACACTATTTTTGACGAGTTTACTATGAAATCAACTACAACAGCAACAAATTTGTATAATAAACATAACAAATTTGTTAGACTAGGGTTAGAATTCTAACGGGACCACATAACCCAGTCAAGTGCTACTGCAGCGTCGAGCCCTTCATCCGGTGATTAATGGTTCGATGACGCACTATTAGCCGGTAGGCCACTGAGCTAGCGACAGCTAGTCGCCGGTGAAGAGTCTGACAGAACCACCTAACTGTCCCCTAGTTGGTGGACATGCTTAAGGCATTTTCACACCGTAAAAAATGGATGCATGCTTAGCCCTAGCGTTCATTACACTGCCTGAACTGAATTGATGCTGCATTGACCTAGAATTTTGTCATGCATTTAAAATTATTCGATCGACAGCAAGTAGTCGATCTATTATTTCTATGCCTTATAAGAATGTGACACATTGTCGAATTCCTTTTGGGTTTTTGTGAAACTCGTCAGAGAAGGTTGTACTAATCATTTTGTCATTTGAATATGCCTTTATCAGTCCAGCACTGGACTTGATTATTGTCCTAGACTTACCATGATGGTCAGAACAGTGGCTAGCCAGCGAAGAGATGGAGGTGAGGCTGGACTTGCGACTGCCGAGGCGTGAGGCAGTGGGCGAGTGAGGGGCCGACGACGCCTCAGCCCATCCGCTATAGCACGACTTTATGTCGCAAATCACCTGATACATAAACATATTTCTGTGACCTTTCATCACTATTTCACACATACACATTTAAACAAGTGTTTTGTTATTTTAATATAAGTTAATATTTTTTTAAATTATTAATTTATAGTCAAAAACCTTAAATAATTTAAAATTCATTTTAAACCCGGTTCGCGAGATATTTTTGCTAAGTTAGCACGCGAACCCGGTGAAGACCTATGTTTAGCAGTGGACTTATATAGGTTGTTGATGATGAAAGCACCCAGAGACAGAACCAAAATTCATATTCACCACGCAAATGTTTATCCCAGGGAATTACAGCTCGCGACCTGCAGCTCGGAAGGCAGAGTTAAAGGCCTATTAGACCACGCGATATTTAGTCTGTCCTATTAGACAGTCTCGCTGAAAAATTAGTTAAGCCTAAGACCGACTTAAGGTCTTCGCACATTGCATCGACTCAACGCCGACTCGACTCTAACTCAACTTACAGTATGGCATTGAAATATAAACTTTATGTTATGTTTCTTAAGAGTGAATTTGTCACAGTTCCTTCGCGATGTTTTACTTCACTGTTTTGAGCACGTGTCTCTCCCATTATAAGTTAACCTGTGAAGTTGATATGCCTATAGAAGTTTACCTGCAAACTGGCAGCCGGCAGGGTTCTAGGCTCAGTGGTCTGTCGGATCAGCTGCTCGCTTCCCTCCTGTAAATGGCCGACTTCCGCTAGCATTGCCACTTCACTCTCCTGAAATTTAGTAAGAAAAGCTTTTAATATTTATGTTTTACTTTTGTGACTGGATACTATAGCCTGTTCTAGTCTGTTATTCGACTAGACTGGGGTGTAAGGGGTTCCAACCTCCATCTTTGGAACCCAAACCAACCTCGACCGTGGTGCACTCTGCCAACTAACAAACGGGACTGTGGCGGTTGGTTGATAGCAGCCTAATACCTGCATAAATAAATGCCCTAACCCCCAACGGGCTGCAGCGTCATCAGTGCGAGAAGGTGTGCCTTGGAGATTTGGAGATTATGCCTGCTCATTTCTGTATAGGTATTTATACATGTGTGTACCACTTACCACCACAGGGTTAAGTAGGGATACGAAGTGGCAGAAGCGGCTACGCTCCTCAATGAGAGCCGCCTTCACGGCTTTCTCCTCCATTTCCTCAAGCTGCTGCTTGCGTTCTTGCACATCCTGAAATACCAAACAAAACATAACATCCAACTGCCATATTCCTAAGCCTTGATTGACTCCACACTAGGTTTCGTTTATATCTATTATTCACCATTACCATTTAAAAGTTAGTTTTTAACTATAAATATCAATCAAAAACAAACTTAGTCACACACACACACACACACACACACACACACACACACTTTCGTATTTATAATATTAGTGTGATATGCGTGAGTTATCAAAATTATCATACTGTATTTATTTACCTATGTCTCTTTATGTTTTCTGCTCATGTGCATAAACGTTATCTTATCTTAAAACCTTGACCCAGCAATTGTCTTTTGTGTCAAGGATATCAGAGTATTCTGGGTCTACCGGCTCTGATAGTTGTGCTAACAAAACCTGAAATAAATATATAACAGCTCCGCTCTTTCTGGTCTTAGCATGCTAGAACCATCAGTCTTGCCTCACCTGCATGGACTTTTATTTTCCCTATCCAATCCCTTTATAGGAACATAATATACCTTTCCTTGCTATATAGATATTTTAACACCGACTTTTATTGTTATTTGATAAGCATTTAAATATGTTTATTATTATTCGTGTAATTTTTTAGGTGCCACGCGTAATTTTCTCTTGTCCATACTTCAAACAAGGCTCGCTATGAAAACAAGCTCTGTAGTTTACTCAAGCATTATACTGAGCACGGGTCTTTTTGACTAATCACAATCAGACCACTAGGTTATATGAAATTGTTAATCATTTAAAGTGTCAAAGTATGTATAGTTTTAGTTCAGTAAAATCGTGGCGTCTCCTCGCGTCTGTCGTCTGACACTTCGCATTCCTTGCTGCTGCTATAGATACATCGGCGCATCTTCAAGCATCGGTCAGCTGACGCTTCGCCTTCCTCGCCTACGTCACGTCTACGTCAGCCACCTTCCTCCTGATTACGGAATCAGGAGGAAGGTGGCTGACGTACAGAGGTAGGATTAGGACGGCCTAACCCTATCTTACATATGCTATTAGCCATGCACTCACCTAAGTAGATACATCGGCGCGTCTCCTCGCGTCTGTCGGCTGTCATCGCGCCTTCCTCACCTACCGCGGTACGTCAGCCACTTTCCTTCTAATTTGATCCTATCTTTCTTGTACTATCAGTCATGAACTCACCTGCATAGATACGTCAGCGCGTCTCCTCGCGTCTGTCGGCTGACGTCGTGCCTTCCTCGCCTGCCGCTGTACGTCAGCCACCTTCCTGCGCAGCTCGGTTCTAGCTCGCTTGCACTCTCGCGCATGCTCCCGGCTTAGGGCGCCGGTAGAGCAGCCGCCTTTGCGCCAATCGTCCGCGCGCTCCGATAGAGGCGTTATCAACGTGTCCATGAGGGTACTGGAAATTGGAGAAAGTTTTATTCAAATGAAGATCTGTCTCTGATCGGTCTCAGTAAGAGTATGTTTATGGACATAAGACAGGTAGCCAAAATAACGTTAGCTCACTGGGGAAATGTCTGAAAGTTGGGCCCGCCGTTCACCGACGATTCATGATGGTCTCTGAGGCGCAGTGGGTGATGGCCCATCTGAGACACAGAAGGTTGTGGCTTCGATTCCTGCTGGCTGGTGTTGTTATGTTGTGAATACCTTTAGGCTATAGACAATATTTATATCACGCGAGCCAAGCCGCGGGCGAAATCTACTACCAATACACTGATCTATGGCATAAACAAAGAATAAGCGTTCCATAAGTATTTTTTTAAAATATGCTACTGATTTAAGTAGACTGTGTAAATACACCCAGATTAATTTTATTATTTTATTCTTAGTTATTTATTTATTTATTTATTAGGAACGCCAACAGCCTTAATATCAATACATTGTAGAGTTACACTGACAAAGTTTTCATTCTGATATAGAAGAAACCAATTACAGGCGGACACAGCATTCATAATCAGTTATCGTCCACATGTAAGTGAAATATACTTCTTTATGAGATTAAACATATCTTAAACATGAAAACAATTCTCAAAGATGATGTTGTTTGTTGGTAACGAAACACGTGTGCAAGTATGACAACACTATATTATGACTTTACATTATCATAAAAAAACAACCAAGAAGAAGTTGGTACTTAAATAAAAAATAATTGATACTTTGATCTTGAGGTATTCAAAATAACCGACCAAGTGCAAGTTGAACTCGCGCTTGTCGGAGGGCACGGAACCCTCGGGTTTGTGCAAACTTTTAGGTACTAATTTACGCATTTCAGATTGGATTAACTACTTGTGCTATAAGACATTACTACTTGCCAAATTTCTTGCAGCTGGAAGTACCCTACAGGTTTTGATTCCCTTGCGAGTGTCAAAATATGCGGCATAAACATCATGATCATCATCCTATAAAAGTCCACTGCTGGACATAGGCCTCCCCTAATGAGCGTCATTGCGTCCTGTCATGAGCTCGATGCATCCAGATTTTACCAGCAGCCTTTCGCAGATCGTCACTCCGTTTGCGTCCTACACTACATTTGCCGAGCCGCGGTCTCCACTCAAGAACTCGTTTACCCCAACGGTTATCAGTTCTTCGGCAGATATGGCCAGCCCACTGCCACTTAAGCTTGGTAATTCTCTGAGCTATGTCAAAAACTTTATAGTGTTCTCTCTACGGACTCCACACAAGATACAAGATACAAGATATTTATTAGCATAAATAATCCCCACAACCCCAGAACATGCCAATAAATGTTCTCCAGCTCCACTTCCAACTGCGCTAGATGTTCGTCGAGCCTCAGAGTGCGTCCGTTAAACGTTGCCAGGGTCAGTTGTTTCAGGTAGCCAACGGCCCCACCGTTACCATGGCTGCTACCTGTATGGCCAGGAATAGCGGGGCGGCCGGGAACTGGAGGCCATTTCTTTTTGGCGAACATCATTGATATATGCCCATAATACCCCCGCTGGGCAAGCGGGTTGAGGATCGCAGGTCACAGCTTCTCGCACTACAGACGCGCCTGCCCGTCAGCGGCCAGGGAATTTAGCTGTGCCGATGTAGGCTGCGCTATGCCACTATCATCCGGCCGCCAGAGCCTCATCCGTTATTTAGCAGGGTACACCACGTGCAGGTGAGGTTGGCTTGGGTACTGAAGATGAATGATGGAAACCCCGTACACCCCTACCCCTATAAATGCAGCGTCGGTATCTATTAATAGCGTTGATTTAGAAGTTTGATTTCTTCACAGCACCAAGGTATTAAAATCCTGTATTTGATTTGAATTTCAACTTGATACCTCCACACGTTCCTGAGAAAGGGGCCTTGACAGACAGACAGACGAACAGCAAAGTAATTCTACAAGGGTTCCGTTTTTCCTTTTGAGGTACGGAACCCCAAAAATGATATAGGTAAGTACATAAACAGAGAAAACCCAGTTGATAATGGGTTTTTTGCGTTTATGTACCTATCATGTTCATAATAAAATTTTACACACTGTTGCTACGTCTACAAGGCAAAACCAAGACGCAATTGCACGGCTCATTAAGATTCGTCATTTATCATGTAAAATGAATATAATTACGTTAATGTAACAAAATCATAGACTTCCGCAGGGATTTTTTGTATTATAAATATAATTTGGTACAGGCACACCGCCGTTCCAGTTTGTTTTGAAAGTTTCTCACCGTCCAAAGGTTGCCCGGGAGAGATCGCTATAAGCGATAAGGTCGCCCATTGTATCATTATTTTTAAAGCCTTTTTCATCCAGTCCAGTCAAGCTATCTTTTATATACATCTAAAGTTTGGAACGTGCCTTACAATGCATCACCCTGCGTCATCAACTTGAGGCATGAAGGTGTTGAGCCTCAGGTGCCTGTAATTTCACCGGCACCCACACCCTTCAGACCAAAACACAGCAATGCTGATTTGCGGAAATACGCATGGTGGTAGTACTTCCCCGGATGAGCCTGTTAGAGTAGGCGCTGTTATTCTGTCGATCCATAACTGCCACAAGGCCTATTGAGTATAACTTTATAGATTAATCATTAATGAATAACAGATATTACAAAAGATTGATTAGAAAATTCATCACTTAACTAATTAATACCGATATAAAACCGTAATGAAGCAACCCGAATCCTAAAGAATTGAAATAAGGATATAAATAAATAATAATAATAAATAATGCTGGACACTATTACACAGCATCATGTAGCCCCAAACTAAGCAGAGCTTGTATTATGGGAACCACAAGACTGATAAACTACAATGATATTTTTTTTTGTAAAAATACATAAAAATTATACATAGAAAATATGCCTTGCCTTATTTAGGAGAGGGCCGACTAAGCTGACAGGATAGTATAGGTGCTGGGCAAGCCTATTCCATGTCCCAATCACTATAGCGACCTAGTCAGTGAGTAAAAAGTTACCCACTTAGCGCTGTACCAATCTACGACTGATAACCGACCAAGCCGAGTTGGGAGTTCTGTCATTCTTTATTGTACACAGAAATAATAAATACAAAGAGTATGGCAAAAAATATCTACAGAGGCGAACCTAACCCTTTAAGAGCAAACTTCCAGCAAAACTTTGAGTAGAGGAGAGGCGAAGCCACAAATCAGGTAGAGAAAGTGTACAACAGACAAGTATTTAAGTTGACAGAGTGTTGGAGGTAAGCCTTGTACAATATAGGTATACTACCTTATTAGATGTATGTACAAAACTGCTACGTCTCCTTATTTCCCAACAGATGAAGACCTCCTTTTCTGTACGTCTGACAACGTATAAGGTAAATTTCATGATTATCTGTGAGCGAGTTATAGCGTGAAAGCGTAGGTTGGTTACAAACAAACAAACTCACTCTCGAAATGATAATATCAGTTAGAATAGGATTAACACATAAGAGTCCAGCGAGTCGCTGTGACCCCGCTTTAAGGGCTTTTAAGACCTAGTTAAGAACAGAGCTTACATTTGGTACATTTTTCAACGAAGCTTACCTTGATTAAATTAAATTGTAACATTGTGAAAATAAAGTTTTTATTTATTGTTATTAAAAATAGCCTCCTTATAAAAATGGGAATAGTATAGAAGATAGTTTTGTAACATAAAATGTTTTTCCTTGAGGAAAACAAAGTTAAGTGTATGCAAAATTTCATGATGATCTCTCTTGAGTGAGTGAAGCGTGAAAGTGTAGTTTACAAACAAAAAGAAACTCACTTTCACAATTATAATATTAGTTAGGGATTATTGAAAGACGTAACACTTATAAATAGTATGCAAATAAAAATGGGAATAGTATGAAAGATATGTTTGTAATAAAAACGTTTTTTCCTTGAGGAAATATCAACAAAGTAACATAGCCACATGCTATCTGGTAAATCAGGTTTACGTTAATTAATTCTTATCTGTTTAGATGTCGGCGTCGGTAATCGTTAAGTTTAAGAAATTATTATTAAGATGGATATATATGGCCACAAGTGGTCAACCATCCAAATTATGACTGGCCGAAAGTACGACGACCTCTGTGGCGCAGTGGGCGAAGCGCAGAAGGTTGCGCGATCGATTTCCGCCGCGTGACAAATATTTGTATGATTTGCAATTATTTGCCTCGGGTCTGGGAATTTCTTATATTTATGTATGTATTTACAAAAAAAATAAGTAATTCCCATAACACACACACGCTAAAAGTAAACTGCAGATCGATATGTGTCGGTACTTGTTAATTTAATTAAACGGCCACCCATCCAACTGATGACCGGGCGGAAGGTTGTTTTAACTTCAGATGCATAATATAATAAGTAAGTAATCTTCCTTCCTTTCTTCGTCGCATGAGCCAGGACAGGAGGCCTCCGACATGGTTTACAGACTAAAAACAATATAATCTATGCTTAACTTAAATAAACTGCCGAAATCGCGTAGACTCGCAGCATACAGTGAGAGTAAAAGCTTCTAGCAGTAGAGCTCTTTATGAAGGGCTCGTCCTTGTCACCATGGCTTATTTCTGTCGCCAAGCAGCATTGCTTCTGTTTGTAGGGTGTAGGTGCCGGTGAAATTTCTTGTACAAAGACTCATGTGGACTCATGTGGCTCTGTTACTGGTGTCCATGGATTGTAGCTACAAACCGCTTGGGTTGGGTTCTTTTGATTATTCTTCGATCCTGCGCTAGTCTGAGCCAGGCGCCGCCCATTGTCTGATATTGTCAACCGACCGGTGAGATGACCGGTGAACTTCCCCTATTTCAACGAAATGGGCTAATTTACCTGATAAACATCTTCATCCTGGACTCTATGGCGCGATGGCGAAGGCAGACCCTGGTCAGCGCGGTGCCGATTTCCTTCGTTGCACCTGAAACAATTACAAGTTTTTGTAAGTGACTATACATAAATGACCACGTTTGCTCAGTAATGGTTGCGCGGAGCTACATTTTGAGATAAATATACTTATTGAATTCAGAACAGATGTTTCTAAGTCCCACAAAAATTTTATCATCAATGAATCACAGCTATTACAAACCAGTGATCTATTGAAAATCTCATTACCTTAAATAAATTAAATACCGTTATATAACTCTGATGAAGATTACTGAATGACTATAAACGCAAAGCCAAAACCGAATCCTAGAGATTTGAAAGGAGTGCAATCCTTGAACAATGTAGTAGTAGAAGAGTAAGGCCGAATATGCTGCGGATGATATAGCTGCTGGGCAAGCCTACTCTATCTATTGCATTATCCAGGTCCCAGACACTACAGCGTCTCGGACAGTGAGTAAAAATTTACCTTAGATAAATCAGATAGAATAGATGCAAATGCCTCAGTAGTAGTAGTTAGTAGTAGCAGTAGGGAATGAGTGCAAGAATTTTCTGAAATTCAGGCCGTGAAATAGAGCAGCGGACGAACATGACGCCACGGTCACTTTCCACCAAATCGTATCTGCTTAGGTCAAACACAGGATAACGAAACTTAATAACAATAAAATAGTGTATTTTCAATTTAGCAGATTTACTCATGTGTAAATTCTTACTAAATGCAAATGTTGAGTCTGTTCAAGACCAGTCCAGCTTAGACCACCGAGAGAGCAGGTCGCATCTCGTGGTGTTAGAACCGAGCACAAAAATGCATACTAATATATTTTTTGGACTTATAGTGACTGTGTATATATGTTATGTTAATGGACGTAAGTCATATTATTTATCTATATATTTTTATTGTGATTATCAAGTAGTGATTTTCTTAGTTTGTTTTTTGAGATGCGTGGTCGTCGCTGAATTAAACAATATTTGCGGTAACTGTATATTTAGGAGTGTTCAAATCCGGAATAACCCCTACGATCATCTCACGCAGTAAACAAACAAACATCATCATCATCTTTTTGCCCTTCGGCAAACAAACAATTTCCCCAAAATGGATTACCTTCAGATATTGGCTTCATACGCAATTTCGTTGAGGATAGTTGGTAGTCAGCAAGTCCAAACATAACATTTGGCACAAACCTACTGTACCATAAAATAGACACGTACAAAATTTTATGTTTAGACGTATCTTCATAAGACGCCGCGCCGTGATAATCAATACTTGTAATAGTAAGAGTTCCATAATACGAAAATAATCATATTTTAGTTTTATAGCTTAATTTTAGTTACTTTTTTCGGCAATTACCTGACTGTTATGAGTGAAAAAAATTGCAACCTGCAAGAACATTACCTTACCTATGTACATTACCTATGTAAGCGTTCAGTTTATATCTAAATCCAATGTAGCAATTTTTATAAATCATACATTACAATAGAGCTCGAAAACGAAAACTTATGATCGTGTATTGTGCAACTCATAAAAGTGGTACTGAAAATATCCATTTTAGGAATAAAGTCGTGATTTTTTTGGAGATGAGTCATTTTACGTCACATAATTATAATATTTTTTGCGGTTTCATACCATTAAAAACCGCCTCTATTAATCACAGTATCTGTTCACTTTAAAACATGTTTCACAAGTCAGGTTTACGTAGGTAATTGAATTTTAATGATTAAAAAAACTGTTTTGTATTCTTGCGTTTCAAGCTGGTTATTGCGGCATTGCGTAGGCTACATTGCACCGCACAGCTATATTCCATAACCTGTGAGAAGCTGTTGCCTGCGATCCTCAACCCGCATGCAAAGCGTGGGGATTATAGACACATCCCATCCTATTAGGGCAGGCCATGTACATCAGTGGGCCGATATAGGGCTGGTATTGTTATTGTAAATTCAAATTATTTATGAAAAAATCAGAACACAGAAAATGAACGTCATTAGTCATTAGTGATGAATCATTAATTAACTTCTCAATAAATAAACACGAACTCTTATTGAATGATAACGAATCCATCAAATTAGCATTAGTTACTAACTACAGGTGTTGTTTGCGGTAAGGTGGTAACGATGTATGTTGATCATTTAATCAGTGTGCCTGTTAGGATGGATGATGTTAAAGATTTAGAGCTAAAGTGGAGAAAGACCCCTATTGGAGACCAAACCAGTCTATCCTACGTTTTATCTGTGGTTATACAAATCTAATAACATATCTTTCACTCTCCTGGTCGGTTTAGCCTATGAAGCAGAGGTATGCCAGGATCGTAGCAAGTGGAAATCCGTGGCCTCTGCCTACCGTTTTGGGAAATAGGCGTCACTGTACTCTAGGGATTTACTATGTATCTGTTTCGGTTTTGCTATCAGAACCAGTTTGGCCTGAAATCGGGTTGGGCCGGTAACATTAACCTGTACTGCTTTCTTTCATGAGTTTGAATGACAATGACAAACTCTCCTTGTCAGGATTACGTCAAGTCTATAAGCATATTATGATCACTTTAATAAAAATGCAGGTCATTATCACTCTCACACAGAAAAATAATACGGAGAACTTATCTCTCTACACACATACAACGCAAGACTCGAGGTCAAGAGCAGGCCAATAATAAATAAAAATAAATTTAAAAGAACTATAACAAATAAAAATGTCATACAACGACCTTTGTGGCAAAGTGAGCGCAATCCTGTCTGTGATTCCCGCTGGCAAATATTTGTCTCAGGCCTGGATGTTTTATATATATGGATATGGTACTTATAAAAAATATGTATCTAAGTAGTATAACAATCATGAGTTCTTGAGTGGAAAACGCGCCTCGGAAAACGTAGTGTTTCGTCCACCGGCCAGTTGGAGTAACGATCTACGAAATGCTGCTCGTAGAAGCTGGAAGTGTCAAGCAGAGGACAGAGCGCAATAGTAGGTACTCATTAGGGAAGCATTACCCGTCAGTGAACTGCTGATAATGATGACTGATATAGGCTGGTGGTATTGTTGTTGTTCAAGAGTGTTAAATAAAATTGTTTCCGAACTTAAACAGCTTGCCTGGTCTTCAGGATCGAGTCGAGACAGTACCCAGCTGTTTTCAATATACAAAACGATCTCTCCAACGATATCGAAGGTATAACAGCATAATGGACAGCTTTAATTTGAGGGAGCACATAATTAAATACTAGCACGTTGACTGCGTGCCTCGGATCGTGTTATTCAGCACTCAAAGTGTTAAGAATTTTAGCTGGTATATTGTTTCTCTTTTTTCGGTGATAGATGTCATACTCTGATAAGAAAACTCAACTATCTTAATATTTTCTCGTAGTTTGGCTGGCGTTACGCATTCCTTTTAAGATTTTGACAAAATTCTAAAACAGGTTTGGTTGCACAAGCACATCACAGGTGATGATTGCAATACTTGTCGACTCGCGAAGCACTGCCTGTCGCTTTGGCCTTTTAAGTAAACCATCCATAACCCAGACCACTTCCTTCGAGTTCAGCAGGGCGCATGACGTGATGGGGATGATAACCTAGCTGCCTGTTTTTTGTGGCAGCCCCCGCGAATCACGCCTTCCGCCCCAGCGATACCCAGGGAGTGATCTGTGGGTTATGTAGCCCACCATATTTTGCAACGGGTAAGAACTGCACAGCTGGATCTAGGATCCATGTAATACACCTAAGACAAAAAAAACTCGAAGGTGTAATGTAAAACTTATCAAAAATTCTTTAAACAGACGAGCATTAAGAATGTGTGAAGTGACAGCAGCGAAAGAGGAACCTACGCCAGGAACGTCGAGTGCAAATCCGTGGTCTCGTCCTACCCCTTTAAGAAATAAGCGTGGCGTGTGTATGTACAGTGCCACAAGTTTAACTTGGCGAGGCAGTGTGCCACTGTACTTCAAACCAGAAAATGAATTTAGCTAGGGTTTCTCTTGAACCATTTTTAATCACGTTTGGCATTTAAAAAACCTAATGATTCGCAGATTTATCACAATGTTGTTGTCCGTAAACTAGTACGCGTCAAACCCACAGTTCCAGTTTTAGATAACCGCCAACCTATACTTGTGGCAATGTATTAAACGTGCGAAAAAGAAATCTCATTTAAGCACCTCAACCGGTTACCTACCGATGAGCAGAGCAACCAAGGTCATAAGTCTGTACAGTACATGTAATTGTTTAAGGAAAACATAATTTATGATTCATATTGCATGAGCCGTCATTTAAGAAAATTGAGTGCAAAATGTTGCGAAAGATCGTTGGACCATAACAGGAAAACGTGAAGATATGTACGCTACGTCGCTAGTAGGATAGGTAGCCATGGAGGATAGGTAGCCATGGAGGAAAGATAAAAAGTATAAAAAATATTTAATCGGCATAATAGCACAAAATAGAGGAAATCTTATACCCGACAGTAGGTGGACAGGCCTGTTCCACTCTAATCCACTTTCTTAATCCATTGATGGATTTGATACCACATTTTTTTCCACTGTAATCCATTGATGGATTTGTTTCTCCATATTGTTTCACTATAATCGATCAATGGATTTGATTCCACATATTGTTCCACTGTATTCCATCAATGGAGGATACAAGCCGAGTATGATGATGAATTCATAACTTTAAACAGAAAAGACAGAGCCGATAAATTTACCAACACCTTTAGTAAAGAATAAAATTTTAGCCAATGAGAAAGCGTAGACACAAACGATCACTTTGTTACTGTCCCGAAAGCTTTAAATATTCGTGATTCACCCTCTGATGCTAATTAAACGGTATTGCTAAATTGACTATTGACCTACTATTGAATTAGGTACTATTAGAAATGTTTTGTAACAATTTGTTGTACAATTTTTTTAAAGTTTTCATTATATGCTTTTTTCCAGAGTCATGTAACGGCGGTACATGCATATCAATACTCGACTGCCCTGAATTGCTGAATTTGCTCAACAAGAAGAACAGGACCCCGCAAGAGTTGGATCAGTTGAAGAACTCACAGTGCGGATTCCAAGGAACCACTCCGAAGGTATTATTAATATTAAATGCAATTGTTTGTATGTTTATCAACCGTAATGTTTGTACAATCATTTGAACATTGACTTTAATTCATATAAAACAAAGTATCAGGCTAACACTCTACTCTAAATCGACAAGCTATTATGAAGAATGTTATAAGAGTGCCAGAATCGTTGTTCGTAGTAAGCGGAAATCTATGGTAACTGCCGACCCTCTCTAGCAAATAAGCGTGGCTTTATCATAATGATGATGATGAGGATGTAGGTAATGAGAGAATAGAGGGTATTATCGATTGCTAAAATGTTGATGCATTAGGTGCATAGGTTTTATAGGTGTACAGGAAAGCCTTCTGCCAAAGTTTCTACACTAGTATCCTCTGGACCAACTATAAAAATCGGCCTACAATAATAACCCTTCAACCCGGTATTCAATATAATAATGCGATTAGGGTTTTGTTGAGTCTGTCTCGGGCATGTTTGCCGATGCGAGTGTAGATAGTTTTTATGCAATAATGTGCAAGAAGTCAGCCTCTCTGATGCGCAGAATTCGGGAAAGCAGCAATGGAGTCCTGAATATCATAGCAGACAGCATGAGTCTATAGTACTGGGGAGACTCATTAATCTATATCTATAAAACAATCGAACCTTTGTTGGTCTTGTCAGGTTTCTTACTGTATTACATTTATTAATGTTATATTTTATTTATTTTTATGTTTATGTATGTAAAATAGTATCAGTCGCATTTCAGGTATGTTGTCCAAACCCATGCTACACTCCAGATGCGAAGCCAGGGAAGTGCGTCAACATCTACCAGTGCGCACACCTGGCTACCATGTTGAAACCACCCATCGCAAGACCTGATAACCAGAACTATGTTCAAAACTCTAGGTGAGTAAAGTGTATTTATATCCTCAAGTTTGTATTCCACTGATGCAGAATTTACTCTTTTTCAATATCTTGTACAGTTTGTTAAATATAGGTTCATACGCGGGTCAGTGACGACGGCCAATGATAAACTATGACAAAAACAATAGTAGATTGTTTTACAAGGGACTAAACCATCCCATTATATACGAAGGTGTTATACTCCCGAGCGTAGCGAGGGAGGATGACAAGACCGAGTTATAATGGGTGGTTTTGGCCCGATTAAAACACTCTACTTTTCACTTCGATTGCGAGAAAATAAAACAATTCAAAATTAGACAATTTTCAGAAATTTTATTAAAAATTAATCAACCTTCATAAAACATCACCAAGACGGTTCTATTTTCAAAAAAAAGATTGACGGAGCACCAAGAAGTCGAGTTTTTATGTAAGAGAACGAATGCTTTGTACGGGCTGATGATTTTAGACAAAAATTAAAAAGAAAAAAATGTTTTTAGCCCGAGGTATTAAACTCGAGTTTTAGGCCCGCTAAGCTACACTATTATGATACACTTTTTGAGCAAGAGAAGTGAAAAACCCATTTTGGTTTTCGTCATCGTTCAAGATTGCTCATTGTCATCACTAATGTCACTGCCCCGTGTATCAACCTACCTATATTTTACAAACTGTACACAATTGATTTTGCGTGGACAGTATTAAATACTGTGTCATGGATATAGGAACCCGTCAAAATAGGAAACTATTTTTACTATAAATATTTTTTTGAAATATGATATATACCAATAATCGTTTTACTGTTTCTCCATATTTCGGAACTGTTAATTGCGACATAATCATGGGAGAATAATGAGTAAATACTAAAACTCACAAATCCATGCATATTTCAAATTTAAGGTATTAATACAAATATTTATAACCATGTTCACAAATTCATACAATTCTAATCGTTACAAGTATAATTACCAAAAACCAAGTAGATATACCAGAAAACAAAAGTAAAAAGTTTAAAAATAATAATTGCGTAATTTTTTTTCAACTTGCAATCAATCTTTTTTGATTAAACAATCATAAAAAAACCGAATTGAGAATCTCCTCCTTTTCGGTCGGTAAGTAATAAAGCGGTTAAATATCAGTACTTCACTACAGACAATGAATTTTAATGAATAAAATGGTGAAAACCATGGAAATTCAGAAAGATAAATCAACCGCAGGATGAAACAAAGCAGTAATAAGTTTATTTAGATGGCACAATGCAATGTAACTAGATGATCATACGCATAGCGACTGTAACTGGTAACAGATATGCAAAACCAGTTATAAGAACCTGTATACTTAATGCCAAGGACATCCCGCCTTTGAAATAAACAAACAACAGGATAATCAAAACTTACAAAGTCACATATTGCAAAAGAATTTTAATAAAAAATAAGTAGCAGTGTCAAATTCCTGATGCTTGAAGATACTTCTTTGTATGAGCCAAAGATTTTGGTAGGACCTAAATGCATTGTTTTATCTTTATTGTATTACATGAGTTTGTGCAGATTTATTTAAATTGTATCATATTATCATTTATTTAAATTAATTATATTATCATTAATTAATAATATTATCATTTATTTAAATTTCAGGTGCCCAGGTGCCGATCGCTACGGCGTCTGCTGCGGGCCTCCTCGACCCACCATCGACAACCTAAACTCCAAATGCCAAGGACTCTTGACTGCCTTCCCGCCAGAACCTGGCACCGAGCCTGCTTGCTGCGGACGCGACGCGAAAGTTGGCAATAAAATAACAGGTCCTGATTCTGAGTTTTGCTGTCTTTTCGCATAGTAACACTATATTACGATGCCCTTTTTGTATGAACCAGTATTGCTAAGTAGTTATGTATATTATCATAGATTTTGCATATCATTAGGGGGCGTCCATTAATTGCGTGAGAAGTGTTTGGCGATTTTTCGAAGTAATGATTTTAAAAAGTAATGTCTGTGGTTCAATGGAATTCCACCATACTGCCCATACTATAAAAACGGATATTACCACAAACCAAGTGTATTCAAAATATAACTTTGACTTAACCCCACCCTTACCCTTTCTAGGGGGCAACGTGACCGCTCTCGACCAGTACCCTTGGCTTACACTCATTGAGTACACAAAGGACGGTGGACCGATCAAGACCCTGTGTGGAGGAGCCCTCATCAGCGGAAGATACGTACTAACAGCCGCACACTGTGTCACCGGAGCCATTCTCAATTTTGGGACCCCGTGAGTATTCTGATGTGATCCAAAAAAATCGGTTGCATCATACATAACATCTGAGCAGTAGCTATGACCAAATAAAAGAGAAGGTCGCCATCATTACATATCGTGTAAAGAAGTGACCGCAATGAAAAAAGCAAAGTGGAAAGAACTACATTACATAGATAAACTCTTTACTGCACAAAACAAAAGTGTTATAAGTAGGTTTTAAAAGATTGTTATAACACTGAAGTGAATGTGGGTTGGAGCTATAGACAAATACAACGGTATACAGAGATACAGAGAGGAAGAAGGATAACGGGATTACATTCCTATAGTTACCAGTATAGAGAAAACAACAAACAGGACAATAATGCGCTGTTAATTATTGCCTAAATTTAAGTCATTTTAAATAGGAGAAAGTAAAAAAAAGTAGAAAGACAAACTAGATGCAGCCTTAGTTTCATGTCATTAAACTTCCAAATTATCTCATATATTATGCTTTTACATCCTAGCCTATTTATTTCAACCACCAATGCCTTCCTTCTAGACGGAGTGTGAGGCTCGGTGAATACGACACTTCCAATCCTGGGGAAGATTGCGCAGTAGTGGAAGCTGGCGGCGAGGACTGCAACGAAGGCACTGTCACCATTGGGATCGAGGAGAGTATTCCCCACCCTGAATACAACAAGAAGGGCAAACAGAGTCGGAACGATATAGCTCTCATGAGGCTGGTGCAGTCTGCTCCATTCACCGGTAAGTACCTTGATTACTTGATGATGTGATGTCCTCCTTGACGTGTCCGTCTCCCAAAGCTGAATTGCAAAACGCACTCGTCATGTCAATGAAATGTTATCATTGAATGAGAACAGCTAGACCGATTTGGCTGATTATTGTTTATTTTGTTCGTGATACGTCTTTACGTTTTGTACGTCTACCTTGGTCTCTACTTGACAAGTAGAGACCAAGGTAGACCGGAAAGAAACCTCGCACAGAAATTGTGCTTGCGCGCGGTTTGGTTAGTTATTAATAAACTTGCTCTTTCGATAACAGCTTTAATTTGGCGAAAGTTTCCTTCCTTCTTCGTTTGAGAAAAAATCCAGGACCAACCTCTAAACGTGCCTACCGAAGCACGAAAGCGATCAGATCTAAGAACCACTAAACGTCACCCATCCAAGTAGTAACCGGACGGAGTGTTGCTTAGCCAAGATGACCTCTAGAAACAACATTGTAATCAACGCCACGAGCGCTTCTGAAAGCTGATAAATGTTTTTAAATTCCAGATTTCATCCGTCCAATCTGCCTTCCGACCGTGGATTCAACCCGCAACCCTCCTGTCAACTTCACCCTATTCGCGGCGGGATGGGGAGCCGTGTCCGAGACCCAGCCCAACAGCGCTGTCAAACTACACGTGGACCTGCCATTCGTGCGGAGAGATGTAAGTTACTAGTCAGACTTCATTGCGAATTGAAAAATTCATAGTGACAGTAGCATAAGGTATACTCGAACCACTCTTGATATGTGCGGGGAGCCAGGCGTATTCGAGTTCGATTCAGGCGATTTCGGCAATGCGCGGGGAACGGGTTGCTAGGTTATCGTGCGCCCGTTCCCCTCGCATCGCGCCCGCCATAAAGGCAAAATTAGAAGACCTGCTCGTCCACCGACTTTTCCCGATATTAGGTACTATGTCACCTTGTCATTTTATAGAATAGCTGTTTTGCTGAATTGCATGTTCAGACTATGGCCTACTATTTTGCACGTTATTTTCATTTAACATTCGTTTCTGTTTCTAGGTGTGCCAAGCACAATACCGCGTCCCAGGCCGCAACGCAGCACTCTGGGAGGGACAGATATGCGCCGGCGGAGACCCCGGCAAGGACTCCTGCAAAGGAGACTCCGGAGGTCCCCTTATGTACGAGACCGACAAGAGGATATATGAAGTCATAGGAATTGTCAGCTTCGGACCGACCCCCTGCGGTCTGCCGAATATACCCGGGGTTTATACCAAAGTGTACGAATACAATGCATGGATTAGGAGTGTTATTAGAGCTTAGATCGGCTGTGGATTTACACATAACTTAAATCAATATTTTTATGATACAATCACAAATTGTTGGCATTCAGTCATTTTAAGTAAGGGACAATGCACAGGGTCCTATGCTGCCGATATTTTGTTTTTAATTTGTCAGTCAGCCGGTAGCCCCATTTAAAGTTAAATCGATGTCGTATTAATGTTAGTTGAAGTACTTGACTGTTAAGTACACAATCTTATTGAAGTAACTGTTGTGTTAAGATTACATAACACCCAATACTCTCGTTTTCGAATTTATACTTTTATTTTAAGAAATTGCTAGAGCAAACATGAAAAAGGCCTAGGTCTTCGAAGTGTATTCTTGGGCACCTAATTCAACATCTTCAGATGTTTAATATAATATGTATATCTTAAGAATTCTCATAAACTATTATAAGTTACATTAAAGTGCATTTTTAAGAAATAATACCATGTTTTTATGCTACGTAATAAAATACCATTCCTATTGCATTATGCAACTCTAAAAAAATATTGTTTTCTAGTTGCCTCAGGCTAGCGACATTTTGGCAGTTAACGAGATATGAAAGCCCACACATGCAAAATTAATCGCTCGATATGGCCGTTTAAGACACCCTGGTCGATTTGCGATATTGGTCTGCATAGTTTAAGAGAGAGAGAGAATAGAAAAGACGTGTGGCACTCGGGGACTGCCGCGGTAAAGCTATTGCATAGCATTTTGTATCAACTTATGCAATTATAATTATTTATTTATTTTATTTATGCAGTATTTCTTTTTCTTTGATATTAATTCAAGTTACACATTTTGAGCGTGGTGACCGATAAGAAAACAAATTTCAAAACAAAACTGAAATTAGATTCATGTGAGAAACGTCAGACGTCAGTTCGTGTCAGAGGCCAATCATGGACGTGTAGCTATCTTTACTGTGTTGAACAATAGCGCTGCGACGTTGTGACGAAGAACTAATAGAATACAAAAGTTTGAAAATGAACTCTATTTCCAAGCAACAGATTAAGTAAATCGGAGTGGGGAGCGTGAGGTTTTTTTTCGTTACGGAATTTCTGGATTCGGTCCCCGCGCTCAAGGCCCTCGATAGAAGCTATGCAATAGCTTAATAATTTCAAATCGGTCTCATCAGCTTTTCGTAAATTCTATTTCGATTCTGATGAATCTTTAAAACGTTTCAACGAGAGAAATTGTGCCCTGTGATCCCCAGCCCTGGACATGCGAGCTTATGAGCATATCCCCTTTTTATTAGTACTATTTAGTCCAGCAGTACACTGATATGGCTGGTAATGTTGTTGTTGAGACGCTATTTTAAGACAGTTTTGGATCATCATCATCATCATCATCATCATCATCATCATCAGCCTATAGCAGTCCACTGCTGGAAATAGGCCTCCCCTAATGAGCGCCATTGCGCCCTGTCCTGAGCTCGACGCATCCAGCTTCTACCAGCAGCCTTTCGCAGATCGTCACCCCACCTGGCCGGAGGGCATCCTACACTACGTTTGCCGAGCCGCGGTCTCCACTCAAGAACTCGTTGACCCCAACGGTTATCGGTTCTTCGGCAGATATGGCCAGCCCACTTCAGCTTGCTAATTCTCTGAGCTATGTCGACAACTTTAGTTCTATGTCGGATAAACTCGTTACGGATTTTATCCTTCAGAGAAACCCCGAGCATAGCTTGTTCCATAGCTCGCTGAGCGACTTTAAACTGGTGGACTAGCCGTACTGTGAGTGTCCACGTTTCGGCTCCGTATGTCATGACGGGTAGGACGCACTGATTGAAAACTTTTGTTTTCAAACATTGTGGTATGGGTGACGAGAAAACTCGACGTAGTTTTCCAAATGCTGCCCAGCCCAGCTGAATCCTCCTCTTGGCCTCCTTTTCGAAATTGTTTCTACCCAACTGCAATATCTGCCCGAGGTATGTATACTCCGAAACAACTTCAAGAAGGTGTCCATTAACGACGACAGGACTCGGATCAGTTCGGTCATTGACCATAACTTTGGTCTTGTCCAAATTCAAGCCGACACCTATCTATCGCGAGGCTGATGCTAGGCCGTCCAGCATCTGTTGCAGCTCCTCCAGCGACTCCGCCATTAGGACTATGTCATCAGCGAATCGCAAGTGTGAGAGGTGCTCGCCGTTTATGTTTATGCCCATACCTTTCCGTCTTAAACATATCCTCCAACGCGCTTGTGAACAGTTTCGGACATATGACATCTCCCTGTCTCACTCCGGCGCAGTTGGATGGGTTTAGACTGCTGATCCTGTACTCGGACACTCATAGTGGCGGCTTCTTACAGACATCTCAACACTTCGATATAACGATAGTTCACTTGGCATCGCTGCAAGGATTCCAGGACAGCCCAGGTTTCTACAGAGTCAAAGGCTTTCTCATAGTCCACAAACGCCAGACACAGGGGCTTATTATACTCTTCGGACTTCTGTATAATCTGCCTCACTGTGTGAATGTGGTCTATGGTGCCATATCCTCCGCGAAACCCGGCCTGCTCCGGTGGCTGGAACTCATCAAGTCTTCTGGCGAGACGATTTGTAATAACCCGAGAGAACAGCTTATAGATGTGACTCAAGAGGGAGATGGGTTTGTAATGTTTAAGAAGCGTCCTATCTCCCTTCTTAAAAAACAGAACCACCAAGCTCTCATTCCACGCCTTTGGAGTTCTCCCACAGTGAAGGACAGAGTTGAAGAGGTTCTGCAGCTCCTGCACAACAGGAGCTCCTCCTGCCTTCAGAAGTTCCGAAGTAACACCGTCTTCACCGGGGGCTTTTCCATTTTTAAGCTGTCTCAGGGCCAGTACGACCTCGTCTTGGCTGATCTCTGGCAGGTCGTCGGTATAGTGGCGGGTGAGGGTGGCTCGAGAATCGTGGCTGCTACATTGGGAGCAGGGAGCATGTGCCGCATACAGTCGGCCATAAAAGTCCTCTATCTCAGATAATACCTCCGGCTTTGACAAGACGGTTCGGCCATCTTGTGTCGTTAACTTCGTCAGGTGGCTCCTGCCAAGCTGCTGAGTGAATACTTTGGACCCTCGGTTTCGCTCTATTGCCTCTTCAATGAGGCGTGTATTGGAGCTCCGAAGGTCGCGCCGTATCATCTTGGCAATTCGCTTGTTCAGGTCTGACTTCTCTGACGAAGTGGCCTGAGTGGTTTCCCGTCTTTTTGTCATCAGCCGAAGAGTCTCATCCGTGAGTTTGGACTTCTTGCCTTTAGGCTGCATTTGGCAGAATTTGATGCCCTCGTCCCTTAACGTTCCAACCACGTTTTGTAGGGCCTCATCAACGTCATCGGTAGGTTAGCAACGAAGCTGTCACCGAGAAGCTTCTGAAACTTCTCGGTGCCTATGTCCTCGTACATATCCTCCACTTCATCATCCAAGTGTGCCGAGGTCAGTGCGTAAACCTGAATTATACCTCTTGGATAGCCGAAGGATCAGGTACGCTACCCTGGTCGACACACTGGAGATTTCTTCAACGTTGTTAGAGAGGGCCTTATTGACGAGAAACCCTACGCCACCCTGGGATGTTTGGTCACCCTCGCGGAAGTACAGAAGGTGGCCCGAGACTAGGGTTATGGTGTCCTCTCCCTCTCTACGGACTTCCCACAACCCCAGAACATGCCACCTAATGTTCTCCAGCTCCACTTCCAACTGCGCTAAATGTTCGTCGAGCCTCAGAGTCCGTTTCGGATGTGTTAGCGTTTAGGAAATATTGACATTATTTTTATAATATTTTTAAACCATTTAATGAAATTTTGGTTTAATAAATAGTAATTTTACATTTTTAAGCGGAAGCTAGATGTGGATTAATTTATAAACTATTAATTATTGTCCAAAAATACTGTATGAATTAGTTATGTTTTTCAAAAATCTTGTGATATTTTAATTAATACATTTGAATAAATTAAATGTTTCAGTAGCTCAACTGAAGTCGTGGCAGTGGATTTGGTATTTTAGCGAGTCAATTAAATTACTGTTTATTTTCGTCACTTCTCTTGTTTTTCGAGATAGTGACTGGAAGACCATTATCAGTTGAGCTACGAAGCAAGAAGCACCTCTAGATTTGGAATCAAGTGTAAGTACTGGTAATTATAAGAGTGAACAAATTACAGCTTCGTTTTATTACCCGCCTTCTTCAGATGGTACACGAAAATTACAGATACTGTTTGAACGGACTATAAGACTCAAATAAAAAATAGTGTTTTACGTAAATTCCATTTGGTGCTTCCAGATACGAATTGAAGAGGTATTTTATACGTTCTATAACACTTTTCGGTGGCAATATGGCCATTCTTTTGTCGGTGTAAAATAAACTAATAAGATGTAATTTTTTTTTTTTGGGGTGTTCGGGGTTCCCTATCTTCGGAACCCAAGCCAACCCCACCTGCACGTGGTGCACCCTGCTAAACAACGAACGAGGCTCTGGCGGCCGGCTGATTGCGGCATAGCACAGCCTACATCGGCACAGCTAAATCCCCTGGCCACCGACGGGCAGCAGCGTCTGTGGTGCGAGAAGCTGTGCCCTGCGATCCCCAACCCGCATGCCCAGCGTGGGGATTATGGGCATATCCCCCTTTATTAGGGGAGGCCTATGTCCAGCAGTGGACTGATATAGGCTGGTGTGGTGTGGATGTAAATTTTAAATATTAGTATTTCATTAGTAGAACTTCTGATAAAATGTGAACTAACATTTAAAGTGTTATGTAACAACAATTGCAATAAACTTTTTCATAAAAATATATAATTATTTTTTATTATTATTTCCTTTAACGCTTTGAGTGCTGAAAACACAACGGCGCTACTGCTCGAGCTCGCTCTCCCTCGGACCATAATATTAACGAATCGATTGAACTGCATGAATTGGACAAATTGTTGTTATGGAATAAACAGTATTTTTAATTTTATTTTTAGGTTTCCGTACCCAACAGGTAAAAACAGGACCCTATTACTAAGACTCCACTGTCCGTCTGTCTATCTGTCACCAGACTGTATCTCATGAACTTTGATAGCGTGACAATTGAAATGTTAACAGATGATGTATTTATACATATAATCATAGTCACCGACATTTGAGTATGTCTTCTCGTCGGACCTTACATTTTGCAACGTTACTTTATAGTATCATGAAGAAGCTGAGACCAACATGGTTATTTGAGAAGCTTGATTTTTCTAGTCGCCATGTTCGCATGGGTACCCGTTGAACCTGTCCACGACATAGAACGGCCGCATTTCGTGGCAGCTTTCGTTATGCTGCTAGTGCTACGAAATGCTGGAAAAACCTACCTCCACCTATTAGAAATGCCAACACTATTTACTCTTTTAAAAAATCCCTTAGAAAATACCTGTTGAACTTACAAAAATCAGTTCCTTAATATGGTCGTTCTATATCGTCTGTAATTTGTATAATTAAAGCTGTACTCATTTAATTTAGGTACTTTTACATAATAAGGTTTATTCATTGCCATGGTTGCTTTTAATATTTTTCTTTAGATTTAAAGACACTTTATTAATTCTTAGAAAAATTACAAATTCACTTATATGAGAACATAAACATTACTTATTTAGTTTTATAAACATACAGTGCATGCGGTTGGTAAGTACTTTAAATAAATTATTTTTAATTATATTTGTAAGAACATAATGTGTTTCACAATTGCTGCTGCTCTCAGCACGGTGGCGCCACTGAAAACCAGCGATGCAGTAGCTTCCATGCTTCTGCAGCATATGCTGAGTGGCGACCTTTTTGTGTCACTGTTTCTAGTATTTGATTTCAGCACATTACTATTGTTTATTTGTATTTTGTGACTCAAATAAATTTTTATAACAACATATACTAAAAACAGAATAAAATAAATATTTAAGTGGGACTAAATACATACATACAACGGTACGGAACCCTTCGTGCGCGAGTCTGACTCGCACTTGGTCGGTTTTTTTAAATTATACTTTTATTGGATAATTTTGTGAATTTATTTTTTCGTCATTTTCGTGATCTGCCCCCCGGTGAGGTGCTAGTTTCATCTTCAGGTATCATATGAAAGTGGGACTACAAGTGGGACCACAAGCGGGATCATAAAAAAAGAGCCGTACGAACTTACTTTTCCCCGATTTATTTTGTTCTTGGTCCGTCTGAAGATATCAAATCTAGCTTAACGACAAAATATCCAAGACATAAATTTTAACGTGCATTAGTTTTTCCTGTTGCAGATACGAGCCATTATTTTTCCTGTTGTTCAAGCTATCAAACCAGTTCTATCACAGAACCTTTTATAACCCCTGGCGTAAGTCAAGTTCAGCCAGTCAAGACCTCGACAGAACAGTGTTTAGAGGTCACATTAGAGTTGTAGCAATGATGAGTGTCAAACTAATAGTTGTTATTGCTGCTTTGTGCGCCTGCAACGTTAGTGGAAGTAAGTGACAGACAGTAGAACCCCCACACCACACCAGCCTAAATCAGTCCACTGCTGGACATAGGCCTCTCCTTATAACGGGGAATATGCCTATAATTCCTACGGTGGGCATGCGGGTTGGGATTGCAGGGCACAACTTCTCGCACCACCGCTGCTGCTCGTTTGCAGTCAAGTCAATTTGGATGTGCCGATGTTAGGCTATGCTATGCCGCATTCAAAGCAGGGTGCACCACGGGCAGGTGAGGTTGGCTTGGATTCCAAAGTAGGAGGTTGGAATCCCTAACTCCCCCAGTACACACAGACAGACAGTAGAAATGTTTGATTGTTTTTTATATTGATGAAATATCCACTTTTACGGTTCTGTACCTTATAAGGAAAAAGGAACCCTTATGGGATCAATTCGTTGTTCGTCTGTCTGTCAAGACCCTTTTCTCAAGAACGTGTGGAGGTTAATAATGTAATAATTAATTAATAATGTTATCAAGTTTAAATGAACATCAAATACTTAAGTTTACAATTCCTTGGAGCTGTGAAAAAATGTAACTTCTGAGGCAACGCAATCAAAAGATACGGATATTGATATATATTTTGACACTCGCAAGGGATTCAAAACCTATAGTGTACTTCCCATTAACCTAGTACCAATAATTTGGAAGGAGCAATGTCTTATAGCACAAGTGAAGGAAATAATCCGAAACTTGTAAATTGTAGTTACATCAAAATAAAGTATTATTACTATATACAAAACCCTCTATGCGCAAGTCTAACGGGCACTTAGCCGGTTTTTGAAATAAGTATAACAAATTACGAAAATAGCTATAAAAATATGATAGAGAGATAGGTATCTCTCTATAAGTTATTGTTTGTTTTGTATTTTATGTTTAAGTTGGTGTGAGTACAATAAAGAGTTATCTATCTATCTATCTATCTCAGATTAAAAATGAAACAGACATTCTTATCGACCTCCAGTAACCAGTTTTGACTTACGACTTTGTTTATGTCTACTACAGGATAATGTAATAGCTAATTATGAATTAACTGAAAATATAGGAAAACTGACTAATCAATGATCAATTTTTGTCCGGTTTCTTAAAGCTGTCGTAGAAAACCGGCTTTGAATAAGTATTCCAGATAAGAGAAGTTTTAAATACATAAGGAAAAGGAATATCTTAGAAATACTCGTATTTCATCAAACCTATGATAACACTTAACAAGTCAATCAAGCAATGGCGAATAGTTCATTTAAATTCTTCAATTCTAATACCTTATGAGCATGTTTACATATGGACCATACTATAGTCTGTCGGGGTATTGGGGTGTAAGGAGTTCCAACCTTGGGGAAGGGAACCCAAGCCATCACCTGCTCGTGGTGCACATTGTTAATAACAAATGAGGCTCTGGCGGCCCGTTGATTGAGACATAGCGCAGAGTAACAATGGAACAGCTACATCCCCTGGCTGCCGTCGGTGGCGCCAGAAGCTGTGCCCTGCAATATAGGCTGCTGCTGCTGTTGTTGTATGGTCTGTCGGACCGACCGACGGTGGGAACAAAATGCTGTAGTGGGTCGTGACTACCGAGCGTTTACCGTGTAAACGAAAGCACATTTTTTAGGGTTCCATACCGTAAATACGGAAACCTTATCTCTGTCTGTCTATAATATTAATGGGGGGCCCACACACATCAAAAATATTTTTCCTTCATTTTCCGCTTGAGATTCGCTTATCGCTGTCGGGCTGACAGACGACAGCTCCATATGTGAAAACACACTGTACTACCAAGTTGACTCCCCCTTAATATTTTTTTTAACTAATTTTCAGATGCCGATGTCAGTTATAACAACAAATGTGAGGCACTCCTGACTGCCTACCCGCCTAAGCCTGAATCGTCGTGCTGCGGACGAGAAGCGTCTCCCAGGAGTCGAATCCTCAGTTCGTATTTTATTTATATGAATAATAATAATTTAATATTTCTGTTCTCTGTAAGGGTAGGCCTATGTCCACTGCTATGCCCATAATCCCCACGCTGGGCATGCGGGGTGGGAATCGTAGCATACAGCTTCTCGCACCGCTGACGCTGCTGCCCGTTGGCGGTCGGGCGAATTTAACTGTGCCGGTGCTAGGCTATGCCGCAATCAGCCGGCCGCCAGAGCCCCGTTTGTTAGGGCCTTTTTATATAAGGCGTTCCTACCGCCGCCTTTGGAACTCAAGCCAACCTCGTGTGTGGTGCACCCTGCTAAGCGGGCGGGCGGGCTAGGCACGCAACTTATCGTATCATACATGTTTTTATTATCATGCGCGCCACACGCACGCGGCACATGGGCGGATCGCGGGTGGCTCGCACGGATGCGAGCCTGGGCACGGGGCCGCAAACACGCATCACAATAAAAAGGCCATTAGTTAGCAGGGTGCACCACACACGAGGTTAGCTTGAGTTCCAAAGGCGGCGGCAGGAACGCCTTATACATTAGACACTAGCACGTTGAGTGCGGGCTCGGAGATGTTGCGTAGCGTTAGCGTCACGCTACGCGACATGTCCGAGCCCGCACTCAAGATGCGGACGCCCTGCCTAAGGAGCTAGTCCTGTGGTAGGTGCGCCAAACAAAGTGTTTTCAGGACTCAAAGCGCTAAAAGTTTTTTTTTTTTTCGGTAGACGGCAGATACGCAGATCTCGGCAATTTTCCGTGGCTAGCACTTATCGAGTATGCTAGAGAAGGTAAACCAATGAAGACTCTGTGTGGAGGAGCCCTCATCAGCGGACGATACGTGCTGACAGCCGCTCATTGTGTTACTGGCTTTGCCTTGTCTTTTGGGACTCCGTAAGTATTCCAGTATAGTATTATACTAACTTTCGTGCGCGACTTTGCACGCATAGTAGTTCAAGATTCAAGATAAGTGTAGTGAATGATCTTATTGCTAACGCTAAACGGGATAAAGATTTCTCGCTTTTTTAATATTAAATAGGACACCTGATTTTTCAGGTACCATGCGAGCGAAGCCCGAAGCCGCGGGCAGAACATTTTTTTTTCTATTTGATTAATAACGGCTCTACCATTTATACATGTTGTGAAATGCTACTGGTAGAAGCTGGGTGCATCGAGCTCAGAACAGGGCGTAATGGCGCTCATTAGGGGAGGCCTATGTCCAGCAGTGGACTGCTAAAGGCTAATGATGATAATGATACATGTTGACAATTTAATTCCTTGTTATTATGACTAACTTCAACTGAAGAAATAGAATATAAATTTTGTACGCTGACTAAGCACATAGGATACTAAATAAATCTGACGTTAAATTGGGTTAATTTTGCATCTCAAAGTGTGTACACCTAATGACTACGTAAGAACTTTTCTTTCATAATTCTTCTTCGTCTTCTTCGAGCAAAATGAAATGATCATGATTATGAATTTTGATGTTTTTTACTGTCAATGCTTTCCTTCCAGACAGAGCATTAGACTCGGTGAATACGACACATCAAATGAAGGACAGGACTGTCAGGAAGTGGAGAATGGTGTTAAACAATGCGACCAAGGCACCGTCACCATTCCCATTGAAAAAATCATTGTCCATCCTGAGTACCATGAGAGTACCAGAAACAAGAAGAACGATATAGCCCTCATCAGGCTTAAGCAGAATGCTCCTTTCACTGGTAAGTAGCATTTGGTTTTGGTAAGTAGTAAGCATTTGAAATATGGTTCTGGAAAAGATTGGAAAGAATAAGCTGGACAGTAAAAGAAACTAATAAAGAAGTTCAAAGTAATCTCCAAAGACAGAATCATGTAAAAAAATATAAAAAAAAGAAGAAAGATGTTTGGACACTTTATTCGACATGACAGCTCATCGCAGACGCAACATCAGAGAGGAAAAAGTAAAAGATATGAGGGGTAGGGGAAGACCAAGCATAAATTATATTATGATGGCTCATATACTTTATATTAAAGAAAAGGTATATGGAAGGAGCTACATAAGTTGCGTCGACAAGAGCACAGCTCTTAAATAAATGACGATGACAGTTGGAGAATAACCGTACGGTTACATCAAATCCTTCACCAGCCTAAGTTTGTTCGGGCACCGTCGGCCGATAGAAACAAACGTATGTAAACGGATGAGAATGCGTACGCGTTAAGCGTAGTGTACCTACACCTACTTCTACCAACATTGATCCGAAGTTACAAGAACTATTCGGCAGCGACTGGCGTCAGAATCGACCACCGCAAGGTCTTGACTAGTGGAGTGACCATCAGCAAAATGCTGGTGGTAGACGCTGAATGCGTCGAGCTCAGAACTGGGAGCAGTCGCGCTCATTAGAGGAGGCATATGCCCAGCAGTGGACTTCTGCTCATGATGATGATGATGAAGGACTTGAGTCGGTAGCGTAGGTGGGACCTATCCCGGTATTGATGGGAAGGCCACGGATCCAAATCCTGCAATTTTTTTCAAACTTTCGGGATATCACATATTTTTGTGGCACGCTCTCCTGGTGCTTAGCGGGAGTCGACCCTTAATCAGTGTTACATATTGCATTTCATTCCAGATTTCATTCGGCCAATCTGCCTGCCAACTAAGGATATCACCATCGACCCCCCAAGCCACCTAACTCTGTTTGAAGCTGGATGGGGAGATATGAAAACAGGCAAACCACACGATACAGTCAAGCTTTATGATATGCTGCCTTACGTGCCTTTAGATGTAAGTATACCTACAATAGTAGCGTGGGGCGCCCCCTGGCCAGATGGAGTGACGTCCTTTGTAATGTAGCTGGCAGACAGTGGATGAAAAGAGCCGAGGATCGGGCTCAGTGGCGTAATGTAGGAGAGACCTATGTCCAGCAGTGGACTGCTACAGGTTGATGATGATGATACCTACCATTGTTGTTTTTAGAATGGAATTTTAAACACGTAATAAAAACATTCTCCGTATGTTTTGACGGGTGTTGAAGTTTTGAGGTATAGGTTCCAACTGTACCTCACTGGGCCACGGGTGAACCCTGCTACTGATTGCGTCGTAGCGCCTAAGTACAGCTAAATTCCTTGAAGCGTCGGTGTCATCGGTGCCAGAAGCTGTGCCTTGCGATCCCTAACCTGCATGCACACCATGGAGATTATGGACGATAATACATCTACTATCTCCTTGCCCAGCACCGATTAGGTGTGATGAGCAGACAAAACTGCCAGTTTTGTCCAAAACTCACTAGAAGCGATAACGATAGTTCCAAGATCCAAGACTCACAACTCGCAAACAAAAACGCTACTCAAATTTAACCACCAGACGACCACAGTTTGTCTATCTCGTAAAAGATTTTATAAATGAATTTGTATTGACAGAAATGCCAAGCAGAATACACAAACCCTGGCCGCAACGTAACACTGTGGGACGGCCAGCTGTGTGCCGACGTAGAATTCAAGGATAGATGTACTAGTGGCATTGGTGGCGGACCACTGATGCACGAGAGCAATGAACAGCAAGAAGTGGTGGGAGTGATTAGCTTCGGCCCCAGGCCGTGCGGATCTATACCCTCGGTGTACACAAAAGTCTACAAGTACGATGCTTGGATCAAGAGCGTGATAAACTAGTATTCATTAAAAATGTTTTTGTTTATCGTATTTTAAGCATATATGGAGGTGTATGTAATTCATATGTAGTTTATCCTAGCATACACTAAGTTACTTACCCTTGTATGTATGTGGTGATTGATAAAGTTTTATCTATCTTTGTAAATCAATAAAAATAGTAGGAATATAAATTGTAGTTTAAGTAATATTGAGATTATTTTATTGAATTAAAGCACGCCTACCGTCATCTTATAAAACACAGTTTCAAAACATAGTTGGTAGGAAATGTTCCTAGCGCTAAGCCTACCCTTTGTTACACTTATTTCGCAATCAATAAAAAAATAAAATAAATACCGCGCGTTATCGAAGTGTCGTTTTAAGTGGTTGACTGATTTGCAATACTGTGTCACAAAATATTTTTTGTGTACCTACACTAACACTAAATGACTCAGGTGTGACTGCAGTACTTTAATATTAAGTTGTAATCCACAATTTATTCAGATTTAATTGTTAACAAATATGTTTATGAATTAAACTCGTAGGTTTTTGGCAGATCGATTTCGATTGGAATAGAGTGGAATGAAACATTTTTGTTTTTACTTTATAGCAAGAAAAAGTGCCCCAGTTTTGATTACAGAGCCAAACTTCAAGGTATTTAACTTTCGCGAAAAATTTTTTTTTATGTCAATTGGAAATTAATTATATCTTAATTGGAAGGTTATTTTTATTTTTTGCTTCTATGGGGAAACTGTTATAATAAAGTATTTTATGATTTTTGGAACCATATTTGATAAAAACTACCTTTATATTTTTTAAGTTAATCACCTTAAAAAATATAAAGGTAGTTTTTATTGTACTCACTCGACTCACAAAAACTTTTACTCGTAGAAAAAAGGACAATATCAATAATGAAACTACAATAGGCGGTCTTATAGCTTAGAGCGATTTCGTCCAGACAACCTTTGGTTTAAAAATACTGCAACAGATGAAAATAATACTTTGGATATAATTTACATTGCTTACAATGTAATAATTAGAATTATATTGCTTCTTTAAGATTATATTTCTTATGCGCAAATAGTAGATACTCGTTACTTTGATGTATTCTGCTGCGAAATGATCACTTCAATTACTGTACCAGTTTTATAAACTGGTATGTGTACCTACTTGAAATGAATATTTACACTAATATTGCAAAGAGGCAAAGAGGTAAGTTCGTCAGTTTGTTTGTAGCTAAGGAATTTTAAATCAATAGAATTCTAAAAAAAATCTTTCACTAGGAAGAAATTATTATTCTTGTTGAGTGCTAGCTGATAACTAAACTGACAGAGTGGAGAGGAAGAACACGCAAACGAAGTTGGGATAGGCTACTTTATATTAGAGGATGCTGGGAAGTCGCTCGGGATAGAGGTGTTCGGAAGCCTTTGGGGGAGACCTTTGCCCATCAGCGCGACGAGGGGGGATAAAAAAATACAAAATCGAAAGTTCGCACTGTACCGTTTAAACTGCACCGATTAATCAAATTGTGTGTTTGTGATGAAAACTGAATTTTCACTTCCCATTATAGGCCCGTATCCAAACACCATGATCAACAGGGGTATTATCAAACGTTCGAAACATTTCGGAGTCGAATCTGACATATCCTATTGAGCTAGAATTGTATTATTTTTTGTGGGGGTGTGTTGAATTGTAATGCGCGATTGTGTCGTAGCGTTCTTCAGAATCACCAGCAGCTTTTAAGATCCTAGAAATACGCCAAAATAGAAATACAATTGCCCAAAAATTTACGGATTCGCTACGGAAACGTTTAGATATTTTTTAAATACCCCTGCAGGAGTCAATCTATCCACAACAACAACAACAACACCAGGCTATATCAGTCCACTGCTGAACATTGGCTTCCCCTTAATAAAGGCCGATATGCCCTTATTCCCCTCGTTGGACATGTGGGTTCGGTATCGCAGGGCACAGCTTCTCGCATCGCCAACTCTGGTCAGCTGCGCTATGCGTGTGTTAGTTAGCAGGGTGTACCACGGGCAGGTGAAGTTGACTTTTGTTCCGAAGTTGGAGGTTGGAACCCCTATACCCCTGATCAATCCATCTGTAAATCTACCCCTGAGTTGAGTAGTAATCTGATCTTAGTTTCGTATTAAAAACTGACAAAAAATATTGATTTAATTAATATATTTTTTTTTAATATTTTTTTAGTGACGATTACTTTTAAATTTAGTTAATGAATAGTTACTTCTCCAGAATAGGAATACCATGCGAGACGCGGGCGGACGCAAGCAAACTATTATACTTGAAGTATTGAGTCACATCAACAGAGGACATCGTGTCTAGAAGTCCTCATGTTTATTTTTTAACGCGGATTATAAAATGAATTCAAAAATATGTATAGTTTTTCTGGCATTTGTTTCCTGCTTTATCGAAGGATGTAAGTACAATCTTTACGTTTTGACAAGCTTACTGAACAAACAAATATTTTTCTTAACATCACACAAATATTGTAAATGCGAAAAATTGTGTGTGCGTATGTTTGTTCGTACTCAACTCCGTGACATTTGAATGGATTTGGATCCTTCCTTCAGGCTTGGTGTCAGTACAATAGTTTTCTATCATATATATATATATATATATATATATATATATATATTATATATATATATATATATATATATCTTCTTCGTATGAGTTAGTAACTAAAACTGTTGACGGAGTTTTAGGCCGTCCGACGGCCTCCGACATGTCTTAACGACTGAACAAACTAGCATCTTAACGACTCTTCCGAAGCACGCATTTGGATGAAACTTTGGAATATACAGAGTTTGTGACCTGGATTAACACATAAGCTTTTTATCCGGGTACCACATGAGCGAAGCTGTAGATAGAAGCTAGTTGAGTTGGTATTTAAAGATGGTAGAAACAGTATACTGACGATGATAAGGGAATAAATCGGTTTCGTTGCTGTTGGATTTTTATTGATATAAAGAAACTAGTTCTCAGAAATGCCAAGGACATCTGCCTTCAGAAACAACAGGATAACCGACACATTACTATAAAATGTAGTCATTTTTAATTTAGCTGTCTTGAAACAGACATAGAAAAACAATGATTAATTGAGACATGAGTCAGTAAATAACCTAAGTCTGGCCTTATAGCTCGGTAGTAGTTCTGTCTTCTGAGCAGCATCTTCTCGACCAGGACAAACATTTGTGTGGATGGAACATTAATGTTTGTAGTATCTGGGTGTTTTATGAGTAGGTGTATATCTATGTTGATCAGCTCTGCCTAGTTAGAAATCAATTGTTCATGATAATTATGTCCCGTGTATTTTAGAAGCTTTTAATCAACTTGCAATGTAGGTATGAAGTTTGTTAGGGTGGAATCTTGCAACTCAATTTTAAATCAGTTATCCTCAACCGATTGAGATGACGTTTTATATACTCATTTACCCTTCTATTCACATTTATTATTTATATACTGTTATGAATAGAAGATAGATAGCTAAAATGGCGTTAAATATATTTTAACACCATTTTAGCCATTTATCACCTCTTTCTATTTAGGTACATTGAAATTACAGTGACAAGCTTACGTTGTAGATCGTTATAAAATGACATTTGTTTATAATAAGGGGGTTAGTTTGGATGACAATGCATGATTAGCTAAGTGACGTCATTCTAAATCCAATATGGCCGACGGCCCAAGGTGGCGGACTAGATATTTTTTGTGCACTCCTATAATGTGGATATCAGATGCCTATTGATATAAATGAATAGTGTCATTTAATTATGTCAATAAATGATTTGTATTTCAAGTTGTCATCCCTCCTCATCTAAAGCCTGCCACGCCAACTTATTTACTCTTAGATACTCTTCCACTTTTTCACCCCTAGCGCTACTTTCAATACTTACTTTTTATTTTATCCTCTTCCTTCCTCTATATTATTTTATCCATTCGTGTTATTTTATTCATTTCTACATTACTATTCTTTCATCCTTCCTTTTGATAAATCTGATTATTTTTTAAATTTCAGATGCAAAAGCTGCCAGTAAATTGAACGAAAAATGCTCAGGACTCCAGACAGCCTTTCCGCCTAAATCCGATACGATGTGCTGCGGACGAGACTCCACTTTTGGAAACAAGCTCTTCGGTTCGGATACTCTTAAATTACTTTGACTCAGATATTTGGGATTTATTTATCACACTTAATATTATAATGCGAAAGTATTTGTGTGTGAGAAAGTAGCTATGTCTGTACCCACTCAACTCCGTACCGAACGGATTTAGATGAAACTTGGAAGATGCAGTTCGTGACCTGGAATAACGCATAGACTTTTACTTCTTATCCGGGTACCACGCAAACGAAGCCGCGGGCGGAAACTAGTAATACATATACATCATTATTGATATCTACAGATTTGTAGGAATATTTTAGGACGTTCGAAAACGCTTTTCATTTAACATTTTGTAACTTCCCAAGTTAAATTAAGACATGATAATTATTCAATCCAAGTTTTGTTTTGTAACAGTATGTAAGCCACTAACTTTCTCAATATCGCATTGAATGTTAAGCCTCTAGCACAAAGGAGATTGGCCGGTGAACTACGTTAGAATTAGAATCTTTGCGAAAGAGTTTCTGACCGCTAATGTAGGAGATTCAAATGGAATCCGCCAGAAACTGAAGTGTTCAATTAGATTTTTTTTATTAAGGTGGGAATGAGACAACCATCGATGAGTACCCTTGGCTGGCACTGATCGAGTACGTTAAGGAAGGTGCAGAAGTGAAAACTATGTGCGGAGGAGCCCTCATCAGCGGACGATACGTTCTGACAGCTGCACACTGTGTCATTGGACCTCTTCTCGCACATGGAACTCCGTAAGTTGTTTGCTCTAGAGTAGCACATCTATCACCATGACATGGCTTACCCTGGTCTACATAATTATCAATCATAAATCTAATAATCTGATCATAATCATCACTATTATTGTCATCAACTCATCGTGTTCCTTGGTATAATCTCTTAGTGGGCTCTTACGCAACATGGACAGATACGACAAAATAATATTTTTTATTTGAAAAATTCATCACTTATTTTGAGATCATGATGCTTCGTATGGACCAACTTTGGTGTCGGAGCTTTTAGGTCGCCCGAAGACCTCCGAAATAGCCTAACGATTGAAAAAACAGAATCTTAACGTGACTTCCAAAGCACGGAAGCGCTCAGATTAAATCAAAGTAGTGACCGGGCGGACTGTATACCAAGATGATCTGCTAAGAACATTGAAGTAAGCAACGCCACAAGCGCATTTTGCACTATTATACATATAATGCTTTGAGTGTTGAAAACACAAGTCTAAAAACTCCAAGACTTAGATATTCAAAAAACAAAATATTTTGTACAAATTCCGCTAACCTTTTCTGGAGAGTTTCACAAAAACCCAATAGAAATTCGACAATATTTCGCCTTCTCAAAAAGGCATCCTCTGGATATGATCAACTCGCTGTCCACCTTTGTCACTACGCCGAACTCCGCAGACGTGTTGCTTCGCTGAGGACCAAACAGAATGATCTTCTGAGGATGCCTTATGGGGAAGGCGAAACATTGCCGAATTTCTGTTGGGTTTTTTTGAAACTCGCCAGAGAAGGTTAGCGGAATTGATACTAAATATTTTGTCTTTTGAATATCTTTTATTGGATTTCAGCAGTCACGCTTGAGTCAATTAACTGACTCCAACACCAGCATATTGTCCAATAGAAGATTTACTATGTTTATTTTCCACCCAGTCGGAACGTAAGACTCGGTGAATACGACACATCACATCCAGGAGTGGATTGCGTGAGTGTGGAAGCTGGCGGCGAGGACTGCAACGAAGGCGCTGTTACCATCCCCATAGAAAAGACTATTCCCCATGCTGATTACAACAAGAATAAACAGAACCAGAACGATATAGCCTTAATTAGGCTGAAGGAGCCAGCTCCATTTACTGGTTAGTAACAAGATCAGATACTGCGGCGCTTTCCGTGGCGCAGTGGGCGAAGGCCCGCCTGAAACGCAGAGGGTTGCGGGTTCAATTCCCACCCGGTCAAATGTTTATACGAACTGCAAATCTTTGTCTCGGGTCTGGATGGTTTCTTTTAAAAATGTTTATTTATTTACAAAACAAATTGTATATCAGCCATATAGATGTTGTGTGATTGTTTTTTACTTGTTTTATACATTGTTCTAAATATAAAAATATGGTGGAACTGACTGCCTGCCTCACTGACAGTCAACGTTCCAGAGACTTGAAATTGGAAGGATTTGTTTATTACGTAGCGTAGAAGTTCAGTACGAAATGATTTCCTGAACTTCAGCCCACAAAAGAGTGCAGCGAAGAAGAAATTCATCGCAAATGAAGTCGCTGGGCTCCCAATACACAATACCAGCCTTTATAGTCCACCGCTGGGCATGCGGGTTGGACACAGCTTCTCACACCGCCGGCGCTGCTGCCCGTCGTCGGTCAAGGGATGTAGCTGTACCGGTTTCAGGCTGCCGCAATCAGCAGCCTCCAGAGCCCCGTTTATTAGTTAACAGGGTGCAACACGGGCAGGTGAGGTTGGCCTTGGGTTCCGAAGATAGAAGTGGGAACTCTACAGCCTTACCCCGGGCCGCCACTAGTCAGTTACTTTCTGGTCTGAGAAGTAATTTTTGCCATACCCATTTCAATTTTCAGATTTCATTCGGCCAATCTGCCTGCCGTCTGAGGATATAACGAGCAAGCCTTCCGACCCTCTGATCCTTTTCGCAGCAGGATGGGGAGCCGTGTCAAAAACTCAACTGAACAGTGCCATCAAACTGCACGTGGACCTGCCATTTGTGGCTAGAGATGTAAGATACACACCAACTCTTGGCGCATTGTGTTAATTCCTGAGATAATTCATGATCTGCAGATTTTTATACCTGTAGAGTTATTTAAAAGCATTCGAAAAGTTTTCGAATCGAATCCGTAATTGTTTGTTCACAATTGTTTTTCCGACGAATTTCTAGGATCTTTAAGGCTGCTGATGGTGAGTCAGAAGAATGCTACGACACGATGGTGCACAACACAACATACTCCGACACAATAATATAATTCCAGATTTGAGCCAGCTCAATCGTCCCTGTCGGATTCGACTCGTAAACGTCGAATGTTTTAAAATACTCATGCTGTTTAACTTGGCTTTTTGAGCAGCATTTATATTAAAAGTAAAATTTATTAGCATTTTATCAATAATTTGATGCAAAATAGCCAAGTAATAAAAAATCATAATGGATTAATTAATTGTTTCAAGACTTGGTAGTACACCAGATTTCAGAACTTTTTTGTGCAGTAGCAGAAGTACTTCGCGAAGAGTTGACATTTTTTTTGCATTTGTTAAAATAGTTTTGTGAGGATAAATTTATCCATTTCATAGAGATCCTAAAAAGGTATACTACATGGTAATTCCTACTTCCAGCTTAAAAAAATGACTTAAAATGGAATAATGGTCCATTTTGTACTAATTACAAGTAATCAGGAAACTCAAAACCTTCATCAGTGGCTTTAATGACCAGCGTCTTACAAAATCATTATCAATTCCAGAAATGCCAAGCGGAGTACCGCGAACCAGGCCGTAAAGCAACCCTCTGGGAAGGCCAGTTCTGCGCCGGTGGAGTACCAGGCAAGGACTCCTGCAAAGGCGACTCCGGAGGACCACTCATATTCGAGACCGAGAAGAGGATTTACGAGGTGATTGGGGTCGTTAGCTTCGGTCCGAACCCGTGCGGTCTGCCGAACGTACCCGGGGTTTATACCAATGTGTTCGAGTACAAAAGTTGGATCAACAGTCAGATAAAAGCTTAGATTTAAGTTGTCAATAGAGGCTTGCAATGACGTCGAGGCTTGAGATGTGAATAATATTTTAACACGTTGACTGCGGGTTTCGGACATGACGCTACGCGCTATGAACGAGGAGCAGCAGCTTGCGCCCCAGAACAAGTGTGTTTTTCCACTTGTTTTGAAGGGCAAGCTGCTGCTCCTGCTTGGTGCTAGTGCCTACACTAGCACCAAGACTGAAATCATGAGTGATCGGTCATGACCCGCTCCGTGCCATGCACGAGGCCCCCAGTCAATGTGTTAAAATATTATGCAGTGCACACGTACCCTAGAACCCTAGTACAGGTGTGTTTTCAGCATTCAAAGTGTTTCACAATATTAAACGGTTGACACTCCCAATTAAACTATAGGAAATTAACTAGAGAGCTTTTGGTCCTTGAATTATGTACAATAAAAATAAACAGGAAACCTTCAAGAAGTATTGAATGGACTAAATGAACAGAGTATAGGATACATTCAAGAAGCATTGACTCAACATACTAAAAAATATGAGCAAAAACAAACTCCTTAAAGTAACGTCTGAGCAATCGCTTTGACGTTATTAAATTTAATCACACTGATATTATTAATGCGTGTTGTGTTAGTGTGTTTGTATGAGTGTTAGTATATGTCCTCTCACCTATGTAAGGGCTAAACGGATTTGGATTCCATCATCATCATCATCAGCCTATAGCAGTCCACTACTGGACATAGGCAAAGCCTAATGAGCGCCATTGCGCCCTGTCCTGAGCACGACACACCCAGTTTTCACCAGCCTGGAGAGTGAGTGGAGACTGCGGCTCGGCTAACGTATGTAGGAAATCTAAAGGCCAGGTGTAACGATTTGCGACATGCTGCTAGTAGACTGGATACATATCCAACTTAATCCAAATCCGTTACATATTTTTATATCTGTACCATGCGGACGGAGCCGAAAGCTAGGTTTAATATAAATTCTTAATATTTTGCACCTACCCAATAATTAAGCGTAGTCTAAATTAAAATGTAATTGAAATAGATTAAATTTTCATTTACTTTTCAATTGTTTTTACATCCTCCCATTCTCTCAAGTGAGTACAATATTCACTTATTTTGCTGATTATGATACAATACATGAACCATGATCAGGGGCCAACAATTTATCATTCATATTGAGATGAAATTTGTATTTAAAACTGTCAAAAATTCTACTTGAGTCACGATAACTTTTGAATCGAGTTCATATTCAAATTCATTAATTGCGTACACAAAGATTGAGTAGCTAAGGCGTTGGAGTAAGCTTATAGGTAAGTACATGTGCCATGTAAGAGCGCTGCAATTTAGGATTTACAATTTATTTACATTATACAAATAAGAAAATTCTATGGTAAATGACCTAAAACTGAATAGAAAAAATGTCGAAAAGAAGTTGATGGTGTTGGTTGTGTTGTACATTATGCTATACTTAATTTGACAGCCGGTTAAAAATGTTGTTCCCTTTCTTATAGGTGATGTCCGTTTGGTTGCCACTACCATACATTTTGTTGGTAGCGGCGACTGGTTGCGGTGCCATGTTGTTCCGTTGAAATATAGCCCTAAGAGCAGACAACCTACAAGTTCAAATCTCGGTGGTCGCCAAACTTTTACGAGTGTGGGTTCGATTACCGAAATTACTGTTATTGTGAACTCACCTCTGGCGTTTGTGGCCGCGTCTGCTATCTTCTGGAAGGCATCCAGGAACGCAGCTATCGCCACCAAAGCTGATCTGCAAATGAAGAAATTTGTTAAAAAAGCTGGTACTTTTTACATAAAAACGCATAACTATAACATTAGACCTAAATAAAATGCCCCAAAGTAAGAACAGTTTGTGTTATGGGAATGGCGTGGTTTACTTCGGTGTAAGAGGTATTTCAAATTATAATGAATTCGCAAACATATTTTGTAAAGACTTTTGTCGCTGACATACCGTACATGTAGTCTTCCGTTCAATCAAAATAAGTAGATAAATACAGACACAACTTCACACACATACAAACGTGAGTATCAACCGTTGCATATTAATTTCGTAATACAGCATTTATTTTAGTTTTTAAGGTATTATTTTTAATACTAATGATAATTCATTGATTAACATTATGAATGTGTATGTTAAGATTATTTATATCATTATCGTATTAAATAAGCTGCATTTTTATAATTATCTCACTGATTTGGGAATACAGCCCGATTTACCCGTTGCCGATAAGATGGCTATTACTATAAATAGAGGTCGCGTTAAAACAGATAAGCAATCACAATGAAGTTCTTAATTGCTCTGTCGGTCGTACTAGCAGCGGCTGCCGGTTTTCCAGCACAGGCACCAGCGGTTACCAACGCTGACGACCTGCCCGTAAGTAATGGGAGCCGTGCGTACGAGCCAAATTATGCTGGTCTCTTCGGTTTTGGCACAGGGACCAAAGGCGGCGAAGGCGGTGCTATCTGGACAGTTTGGGACGCATGGGCACTCCGCGACGCTCTTGAATCTGAAGCACCTAGGATAGTCTACATCCGAGGCCGTATTGACCTCACAGTTCTGTTCGCCGGCTCCCCAGGAGTGCAAATATTTGTCGGCTCGTTCAAGACCATCATCGGTGGAGACGCGACCGCGGAAATTTTCGGTGGAGGGTTAAGACTTCGGCATAAACAACACGTCATCATTCATAACTTGAAAATTACCAACGCTGTTAATTACGCGTTGGGTGAACAACCTGATGGGAATGGTGGAATATTGTCACAACAGCCTGGGGCATTCAGCACAATAGACGCTATCGAAATCAACAGCAGTGAATACGTGTGGGTGGACCACTGTGAGCTTTCTGACGACCCATGGATCTCAGCCTCTACCCCTGATAACAGACGCCGTCACCACAGTCTGATCGGCATCAAACTCAGGGCAACCTTCATATCTATCTCAAACAACATCTTTAGGAACCACAACATGAACTTCTTGATCGGTAACTCTGACAGTAACGGAGATCAAGACATCGGGAAGCTGAAGACTACTATCTACTACAACTGGTTCCAAGGTACCACCCAGCGCAACCCCAGAGTTAGGTTCGGCGAGGTTCATGTACTCAACAATTTATATACGGACTTGTTGAGCTACGGTATTGGTTTGGGTGTCGGCGCGAAAGTTTACGGTGAACGAAATGTCTTCATCAACGTGCCTCTCGCGTGGACGTGGGCGAGTGGGCAGGCGGCTGATAGCCATTTCTTCAATTTGAACAACATTCTAACGAACAGCAAATTCGATTCAGTCTCCGGAAACGTAGGTTGGGAGCCTAGTCGCTACTACAACTACACTCCTATGGCTAATGCCAATGTAGAAGCTTATGTCAAAAGAAATGCCGGTACTTGGTAAATACAGCATTCAATTATACTAATTCGCATTTTATTTTAATTAATTATTAATCCCATCGGTGTGTAAAACTAAAGAAACTGTTAATTTCATTTATAAATTATAATATTTTTTATGGGATACGTTTAAATTTGACGCAATTGGTACGGGTTCTCGGCATTCTCCTTTCAGTCCTATAGAATATTCTATCCAAGAGATAACCAGTGACAGAAATAACGCAAGCTAATAGAGTTATAACTCGCGGACGTCCAACAATAGTGCTCGTTGGCATCAATTGACGGAATTGAATCCTGCAGCAAATTGGATGCACGATCGCTGAATAATAGATAGATTGTGCTATTCTGAAGGGCAATGATACTGACACTGGCTGCACGATTTTATAAACAGATATTAAATTGGACTGTTATTATTATACTATCCACTTTTGGCGCGAACCCGCGAGAACAAGTGTATGTTTTCTCGCTTTCTCGTTCCCGCGTTGGCCTTTTCTTCGGCTTGGTGGCGGTATTTTGCCCATAATCAAAGGGGTTCGGGCGAGAAAGCGCATCCATAATCTTTGTAAGCCGCCGCACTGTCAAAGTATTCCTTACTAGATAGCAAAGAGAACTGCAATATATATGCAGTGTTCTCGTAGATTCTGGATGGTGCAGTGATCTTGCGAGAAGTCTCGCTGGAAGTCTCGGCTAACTCTCGAAAAGGGTGTGGATGGTGCAGTGTAGTCGTGAAGAGTCTCTCGGCGTACTTCTCGCGATCCTTCTCGCAGAGAGTGTAGATGAGCTATCATACTTTTGATTTGCATACAGTTTTATAATTTGTTTGGATGCTGTGAAGAAGTAAGTGCACAGGCAACAATGACGCAAACGAAAATTTTAGAACACAACCGAATCTATCTATCAAAGGGTACATAAAGATTTAAATTAAAAGGGACCACTTTCTCAATCATAAAAATAATATGCTGTGTGTTTGTTTTAGATGCTGTATTCAGTATGGAGCTAAATTTTATGTCAATGATAGCAGCTACCTTTTATTTTGTAGTTAGAAGGTTTTGTTCTTAGGAAACAATAAGTTTACTTTGAAGAGAAAAAAACAACAAAATTTTCGGAAATTTAAAAAAGTATACAGTCAGCCTAAAAAATTACATTTTGGTCTAATCAAATATATATAAACAATTTGGTCTCAAACGACTCATTTCAACATTTCTCAGCAAGAACACTTTACCTGCCGTAGCTGCCCTCAATGAGGTGAAATTTTGCCCCAACCTGAATATCATCGACAGCCTGCAAAAGTCCAATGCTGAACTTAAATCTCCTCTAGATTTTTTCGACGAACGAAGTAAAAAAGACTTTATTTAGCCCTTTCAATTCACCGACTTTTCGTAATCTTATCGATGCCATGAGTCAAGCCAGTGAAAAGGCGACCTCTAAAAATAAATACGTGTATGACAAATTAATATCTTTACGCTTACGCTAGCGTAATAAGCATCTGAGGTAGTTTTAAACTTAGTGTGTACTTACTTGAGCGCAGAATGAAGCTTGGATGCCTTCGATATGAACTCCTCCCACATCGGAGTTGTATTCTGTGAAAGAAATAAAAAATCAGAAAAGCAATAATAGGTCGATAGAACCACGGGGAGACCTAGGTATTATAAGAGGATTCCTAGCATAGAGAAGTAAACCGACCTACTTACTGCTAGAAAGGGTATCGAGCGTCGCAGAGCCTCGCCTCAACTATGAGCACTGGTTCATACTTACTTTCATAAAATTTTGCCAATCAGTTTATTGAAGTTCGTGATAACAGTGCATAGTCTCTACATTTGTTAACAAACCAATGGCAGCGCCGCGTTTTACACGTGAATAAGCTAAAAGAACATGGAAGAAAACACGCCACGAGCGCTTCAAAAAAATTATAAACAAAAAGTCATAAACATAGGCCTCCCCCAAAGATTTCCACGAAGAACGGTGTTGAGCCCTCTCCATCCACCAATTACTTGCTATCTTGACGATGTCGTCGATCCATCTGGTGGAGGGGTCTCCCTACGCTTCGTCTTCCAGATGAACCAACAGTAATAACAATTAATTGGTTATTGGGATATCCCAATAACCCATTAATTGTTATTACTTTTGGTTCAGCACTATTCTGCGCAGTCTACGCAGGGTTGGTTTTCAACTTAGCCCTCTATTAAAAATGATAGAGTTAAGTATGCGGGCATAAAAAAGCTGAAATATGTGTGCAGCATTTCGGATAAAGAATAACGGTAAGGCCATAACACTGCGTTCCGACAACGGATCGCAAAAATTTACGATGTCTCATACTGGAAATTTCCAATTCTTCGCTGCAGATAGAAGTGCTCCTACGATGCCGTATGCGATGAAATTTCCGCGTCGGTGACGCTTCGCATTTAGGTGCGACGACGCCACGACGCATCTCGAAAACGACGATGAAATTTTTTACGACACGTGCTATGTTCTCGCAGATTTTATCGATGCGTCGTCACACAGTTATTCTTAATTCAAGTTGTCGAAACTACAATGTTTATGTCTTGCACTCCGAGTCACATGTTACTCCTATCTTCATATCGTAACACGGAAACAATTTAGTCTTGCAATAAGCAATGTATGCTCTATTTTAAGGACCCTAAGGTTTCTAAAAAGCTGTTCTATTTCGGGATGATCCCCTCGTAATCATTAAAGATATCTGATGGTCGTGACGACTTCGTTATACCATAATGTGTCATGGCGGTATGGTGGGAGTATACTTTGAACTTGCCGACAGTAAGTACCTAAGCTATTTTTAGAATACTTTTTTACATTAGTGACTGGGTGTCATCACGTCTTAGAGGGACCTAGGGCAATGACTCTAGTATTTACGAAAACATAAAGAAAAATAACAACATCAAAGGTTGTCAGGAAGAAATTACTTTTCATCATCATCATCAGCATAAAGCAGTTCACTGCTGGACATAGACATTACCCCTAATGAGCGCCATTGCACCCTGCCCTCAGCTCGACGCATCCAGCTTCTACCAGCGGCCTTTCGCTTATAATATGACTTAATTTTCCTACTTTCTTTTTACATATCTCTGTTGCGCAACAAAAAGTATTAAAATAGGTGTATTTGATATCTAGCTACACATAATTAGGATCAAAGATGCATTATAGAACCCTGTCGATGAGAAGGGTTCGCTGACAAACGCTCGAAGTTGAGGAGAGTAGTCCAGCAGAAGGTCTAAGCATTCGAAGATGAAAGAAGGCGAAGGAGCGACTTTGATCGAAAACGCGACGAACTTTAAAATAAACTAATTTCCGACATATCCTCAACTAGCTTCTCCATGTAGCAGAGCTAGTCACCGTAGCCGAAATCGGTCGGAATAAGCAATAATAATGGGAATCACCGAGTATAATTAATTATGCTGTGAATTTTGACTCCTGATTCAGACTTTACTACTCAAAGAGTCAAAAATTTAATTTAAAATTTTGAATTTTTTTCATGCTATCTGGTATTTTAGAATCACACGAAGGCGCAAGAATAAATTAGTTCTACAAAAGTTATTCGTATTCAATAGATTGTTTCATTTATCAATAATTAAACTTGAGAGTAAAAACCTATTCAAAAGATAACTAAATCAACTTACAGAATAACACAAAAAATATTACTTCCCGTCTGTACATTCAATTTCTTTGAATAACAGTGATTATATGTTCGAGGTCAGACGAAATAGCTAGTTCCATATAGCAAGATAATGTTTAAATCATTATTGACAGGATATTGAACGAGTTTTAAGATATTACTCGTACGAGTACGAATTACCTATCACTGATCTCCGACCAAATCCAAACAATGCCCTTGCGGGTTGATGTATTTACCTACCAATAAGTACTGTATTAGACCTTTTATAAAACAATACCTTACATGATGCAATAAGCAAATAAACAATAAACATTAAAAAAAACAGTTACCTTTTCTTACTTACTAAAAACACAACCCCAAAACATGAAATTTGTACGAAAATGTTCATAGTGCACAACACAGTGTACATAATGACCTGACTGTTCTGAGTAAAAAACATTTCCTCCAAGAGCCATTAACCATTTTCGTGTGATATTTGAGTCCAATTTAGTAATTTCCATATAAAATAAATTGAGCTCGAAAACTATTGAACGTTTCGGTATAGTGCAACTCTTACAGGAGTACTGGCTTGGAGCATAATCTTTCCAAAACCGTTCCCGCTGCTTCAAACTCCCATACACTCCAAGCGTATTCCCAGCCACACATCATTGTTATCGCTCACATAAATCCCTGGAAGTGGATGTGTTGAACCGTTGACATTCCCCAGTCATTGATGTGAAATGCCGGCTTGAGATCGTCTCGTCGGAAACGTTCACAATTTCTTTCTTCGTATAAGATAATGGCCAACTTTGGTGTCGGAGTTTTAGGCCACCCGAAAGCCTCCTACATGGCTTAAAAACTGAAACGCCGGGTTTAATATTGTATCATTTATTTAGACTTAGTAGTACCGTCACGTACATTTTTTTTAAGTAGACTGATTCGGCATTCTAAAAACACGGCCTAGTCTTTTTTCAGTAAACTTAACAAGCTCGAGAGACGGGTCGAAATTTCGTATCAATAACATGAAACTTATCGTAATTTATTTTAACTTCTTATAAAACCAATAAACCCTGTACATATATCTCAGTATCTGTGTTTGAACGATTGTTTTACTAACCAATCTTTGCTCTCAATTACGTGGAACTTGTTGTAATTTATTTGAATTAAAACTAATACAACCCGGTATATCCCATTATCTGTGTTTTAACTAACTATGCACTCAAACTTAACTTCAATCTAACAGTGGACTATCGAACGAGACTGTTAGGCAATTAATAAACAGAAAAGACACAGGTAGATATCATTATAAGAATAAGAATAATAAAGGCAATTGTCAATATAGCATATAAGCACACATATACAGCATCTTTAATATTTATGTGATTTATACAGTTATTTTTAACAGAATAAGGACTTGTTTTTAGTGCTATAATTATTGAAGCTAGCAAAAAAATCTGTAGGTTTCCGTACTATTTTCAGAATGGTGGCCGAAGTTATAAAAAGCATCCGCCCACTTTATGTATCTATTTCAATTTAACCTTTGCATCAGGATTCAACCCACGATAGACGTGGGACGAAATCCAATAGGTGAAGGTTCAGCAACAGTAGAAGCGCCGTAGCGTGGCTTACTGTGGTGTTCATAACATATCAAGGGTTAAGCAACACTTCCGATCACTACTTGGATGGGTGACCGTTGAGTGGGCATTTAGATTGGCGCATTCGTACTCCACAAGGCACATTAAGATCTTGGGCCCGGCTTTTTCAGTCGTCAAACAATGTCGGAGGCCTTTGGGCGGCCTTAAAACTCCGACACCAGACTTGGTCACTAACTGAAGGAAGGACACAGATTCAGCAACATCTGGGAGCATACAGAAAGTATCCTTCTCTGGTATGGATGTGCTAAAGTAAACTAGCCAGAGCCTTGCAACAAATTGACGACCTCCTTGGCACAGTGAGCGAAAGCCCGCCTGAGACTCAAAGATTGCGTATTCGATTCCCGCTGCGAAACAAATGTTTGTTTGATCTACAACAACACGTCTCGGGTCTGGGTGTTTTATAAGCATAATATGTATGTATTTAGAAAACAAAATGAGCCCTTAACTAGTATACGGGGACGATGTTGTGTGTTAACCAGAGCGGGTTAACAGTCTTAATTATTCCGTAGCATCGACCCTTTGGCTTCACCAATTTGTTTGCTATTGTCCATTAATGAAGGATTAACTAGGATTAACTACCCGGTTTAGGATCGGATTCTGTAACTATCCGTTGGAATAGGGGGACGTCCACTTTAAGTAAACTAAGGACTAGCACGAAAAATGATCGATTGTCAAGCGAAATCAGCCAATACTGTCTTGTTAAAATATAATTGCGTCCTCATCCACAGCCCGACTTCACCCACTGCTGGGTATAGGCCTCCCTTTGTATGCGCCAATCTCCACGGTTCAAAGCTCGTCTCATCCAGTTTCGGCCCACAATGGATACAATATCGTCCGCCCATCTTGCTGTTGAATCCACGTTTCTGTACCCGGTTCTTGGACGCCAATAATTTATCGCCTTTACACCTGTTATCAGCTCGCCTTGCCTCGCGTCATATCTTCGCGATTTTATTGGCTTAAACTCCAACTTTCCGTTTTATCTTTATGAAAGTTACTATCCAATAACAGAATGAACACAAGCTGTGTTATTGCTATTCATTATAAAGACCCAAGCTTTCGCATACACAGATAGGTATGAGTTTGACATGTTTAAGGATCATTCAAAACAAAAAACATAGCGATCATAAATAGGTCAACAACTCGTTCCCGCATACCGATGTTTTGAATAAACGTTGGAGCGTCAATAACACGCAAGCTTTGTACAACAATATAACCCAGTGTTAAGTGGAACGTTGGCTTACTTCGGGTGTTTATAACAGGTCATCTTGGTTAAGCAACACTCCACCCGGTCACTACTTGGATGGTTGACCGTTTAGTAGTTTTTATATCTGGGCGCTTCACCGTGCTTCGGGTGGCCTAAAAACTCCAACCCTAGAGTTGGCAACAAATACGAAGAAGTTGAATGAGACAAGTGAGGAAACAAAACGGAAGTGAAAACGAATTGGGGAAAATAAACCACGCAATTAACCCTATCATCGCGAGTGGGTGTTTTTACCCTTGTGTAGAGCGAACTAGGTTAGATCACAGCTAAGAACAAACAGCGCGTAAAGATGGTGCAATGAATGCGATGAGTGCAGTGGGTGTACTATAATTCACTCGTAATCAAACGAAAACCGAACTTTCGGCTTGTAATGTGACAGTCCGAAAGTTGCGCGCCCTACTCTATTTCATAAATATACGACCGCAATATTGGAATTGATCGTATAAATTCGATGGATCTCACGACACGAAATTTCGTACATGGCTGAATATAGTACAACCAACAGAACTTTTAGACCGTCAGTAAGCATCCGACACGGCTTAACGACTGAAAAAGCCTGGGCCGACATATCGTGCCTTCCGAAGCACGGAAGCGCTCAGATCAAAATGTCACAAAACGGTCATCCAAATAGTTAGATAAAGAAAAGAAAAAAGTAAGAAAATGATCAGCCCAGAACACCGAAGTAAGCCACTCCACTACTGCTTATATTCATACTGAAAAACCAACTTCTTTATCTAATAAACTTTACTGACATTAATTTTATTTCTTTCGTTTTTTTTTTCAAACTTTCTTTCCTTTTACAGTTTTGTATTGTAAAAGGTGGGTTGTAAATCTGAACTAGCTATCCTGTCCATCTCTGGATAGGCTTGCAGGGCCAAATTGTCAGGTCCGGGTCTACTCGACCGTAATAATGCCTGTGCGACATGAGACTGACCTTTTACACCTAACGATTATCGGTCAAACTGATACTGATAGAAATGCTTGAGGATTCGATTTTTTGCTAGCTTTTGACCGTGCCTTCGCTCACTTTAATTTGTCATGTCATACTAACATCATATAAACTTCGCATTTATAATATAGTTAGGAGTTAGGATAACTAACCTTATATGCGAAGGAAAAACGACCAAATCAATTACTCCTTTAAAACTGTTAGTAACCACCATTTCAAAATATTTTGTAACACACGCGCTACCATTGCAATATGTTAGATTAATTGTGATTCTAATCTAAACTACCGAAATAATTTAAAATAAAAACGAAAGATGATTAAATCAAAATTAATTAACATTTTGCACATCAGGGGGGGGCTATGCTGCGGATCTCCTGCATTTCCCGGACAAATTAATACAATCGCGATTACAATCGTGTCGTACACTGTAACACTAATCGCACCGCAAGTCAACGACCCGAGCGCGCCTTGTTAGGAAAAGCGGGAACACTTTTCCGGTTATACGTATTTCACAAGGAGGTTACTATGGAATTGGGCCTCTTGCATTACTCGCCCCCATTTTCACGGATAGAACTGTCTGCGTAATACTTTGTCTGTTCAGGAAAATGAGAAATGAAAGTGAATGTGTCTTAAGACCCTCAGTTTTACTGCCTTAAGAAACACAATTAATAGATGCCTAGTACCTACTACATAGGAAGGTACTAGGCATCCATACATATTAGATAGATATCTTTATAGCACCCAAAATCACCAGCCCATATCAGTTTACAACTGGACATCGGCCTCTCTTCTCTTTCTCGCGCGGGGATTAAGGGGCATAAGCCCATAGTCCCCGCCCTGGGCTTCGCAACGCCGGCGCTACTGCCCGTGGGCGGTCAGGTAATTTAACTGTGCTCGAGTTAGGCTGCGCTTTGCCGCATTCAGCGGCCAGAGCCTCGTTTGTTATACAGCAGGGTGCACCATTAGCAGGTGCATTGTGCAGTGGTGGCTTGGATTCCGAAGATTAAGATTGGAACCTTTTACACTCCCCAAAGAAAATAGAAAACACAAAATTATTTACAAGTAGTTACAATTTGTACACAGTCAGGATTCAAACCATCAAGCTTCTGGTCTTGGTACATGTATCCCATCAGGCCAGGACGGCTCTACGATGGTTACACAACATGTCTATTCGCGTTGTTTACCCGACACCCGTGCTGGAAGTAAACAGCATTATTCGATCAGATTCTGAATGTTGCACGGTTCAGGGATTTGATTTAGGAGTTTGTTTGATTTATGAGAACGCCTTTTTTTATACTACTTGAAGATGGAACAAGCACATGGCCCACCTGATGTTAAGTGGTAACCATTACCATCATTACGCCTGGTGGAGACTTGGAATATGTTGGTTGAATTTTAGATTTTAAGGAAAGATTTTCTCACAAATCATTTTATTGCTGGACATAGGCCTCCATGGCATAAGGAGTAACCTTGCTGAGCAACCAGGTTAGGAATCACAGGGCACAGCTTCTTGCACCGCCGAGGTTGTTGAAGGAAGAGGCTGATCACATCACCATGTGGGATAGAGAGAGAAAAAGAGAGGTGTAAGTAAGGTTGCGCTGCGCGATCAGCTGACCGCCATAACCCCGTTTGTTATTTAGCAAAGAACATCACAGGCAAAGATAGAAATGGAATCCTTACACCCAAGTCACCAACCTTACAATAAATGCAAAGGCAGCAACTTTGTGTTCAGATAAGTATTAACACAATGCCGATTTATGCCGACAAACAGTATTGCTGTTTTAGTTTGTGAGGTGCGGGTAAAGGTGACATTTCAGGCATATGAAGCTTAACACCTGTTACCGCAACTCGATGCAGCCTGCTTTCCATCAAACTCTCAAACATTACCGATTGCACGTTAAAATGTCTACAGATTTGATATGTGTCTGCTGTATTTTAACTACGTCCTCTAAATGTCATATCGACCTTCAAGCCTTTGAACTCCAACCAGATTTAGCATCTAGCTCCCAGTTCCCACGAACATACTTTATTCCATCAAGAGGACTCTTTAGAACTAAATGAAAAGGGGAGGTCGTGAATCTTAAGCCTTTGAATTGACAAATAGGCTTTTAGTACAGTGCCATGCATTACGACATATTCTTTTAAGATGCTCATTTTATGGGTGAGGCATTAAACCCCCTGCTTAATTCAAGAGCTCATGAAGCTTAATTAATTATCATCAACAATAAGCTATAGAAATCCACTGCTGAATATAGGTCTCCGCAAAGATTTTCACGAAGAACAGTCTTTCTTATGCTCAAATAGTGACAGTGAAATAAGACCTGGGGGTAGACCCCAATTAAGTTCAATTATAATAGATTATAATTGACCAAAATATGAATTAACATGTATCGTTTCACGCGATTGGTACAACTAATAAATAATTTAATCAAACGCCCGAAGTTCGTATTGTGACAATCCGAACGTTACGCACATTATTCTATTCTACAAAATGCGACCGCAATATTGGAATTCACAGTATAAAATGATTAGACCAATCGCACGAAACTAAACACGGAATTTCGTAATTCGTTGAAATATACATATGTAGTACTGGACTTCTGTACGGGGGTGTACGGGGTTCCAACCTCCATCTTTGGAACCCAAGCCAACCTCATCTGCTCGTGGTATACAACCCCGCTATACAACGAACGGGGCTCTGGCAGCCGGCTGATTGCGGCATAGCACAGCCTTAATCGGCACAGCTAAATCCGCAGCAGCGTCGGTGGTGCGAGAAGCTGTGCCCTGCGATCCCCAACCCGCATGCCCAGCGTGGGGATTATGGGCATATCCCCCTTTATTAGGGGAGGCCTATGTACAGCAGTGGACTGATATAGGCTGGTGTGGTGTGGTGTGGTGGGACTTCTGTATTCAAAGATGATCAGTCCATTGCAGACAATAGTAAAGTGACTATTTTATCAAATCTATAATGTAGTGTTACGAATTCATACCTTATCTCTGTTATTTCATTCTAGAGCTGGAAATTCTTTAAATAACCAAGAAAAGTAAACAAATGTTCATTCAACCTGCAGCGATAAAAATACTAGAGCTCGGGTTACAAATTAAATCCAGGGTTGCCGAGTATCAGGTAAAAATAGAGTTATATTGGACTCTGAATAATTAAAGTGTTTTCGTCCATCGAGCGGGATATTAATTATGTAGCGTAATGGATTTTAAGGTAAGATTGGCACTTGCGCGAACAATTTACTTTGAACTAAGTATAGATGTATTTTTATTTTCTACGTAAAATTTTTACATGAAATTTTATCCAATGCCATAAATAATGTTTAAGTAACGATGTTGGTCCACCAAACTGAGCTATACCGGTTGGGGCAAAATGTTACCTCATTAAGGGTAACTTTTTTTAGCTTAGTACCGTTTACTATATTGTTAGAAGGTATTGATGTTAGAAAACTAGTTTGTTTTGAGGACTAAAAACCACAGAATTTAATATATCTTATAAAATGTAACTATTTGATTTGGTAAATTCCTTTGGAAAGTATTTCTGTTGGGACATAAAATCAATTGAGAATAACATGTTTCTTTTCCAGAAACCCGAAAATGCATTTTTTTCTTCAATACCTTCCTAACTACAAAATAAACAGCAGCTGCCTAATGAGGTCCACCTCACATGATGTATATGTTCTGATTGGTTTGTTCAAATCCATCAATTATTAGGTATGTCCAAATGTTAATACAATGGAACGCGTGATGATATCATGAGCAAATTTTTTTGCTATAGGCGCCAACCCAATTCTAGTTATCAATTTATGACACTGTTTTAACGATGTCTGATTTAATCAAAAGCGTTTAAGTAGTTTGTTTACAAATCACTTTAATTAGGAAACCTGACCTCAGTAACGTTGGGTAACTATGAACGGAAAAGGAGTTTCATTTCTAAGGACGGAGATATTTGCAGAATGTGCAGATATTTGTATCGGGCCTGGGTTTTCAAGACCTTGACTCATCTAGCCTGTTCGCTGTCAAGGTTTTGGTACCATGGTTAAGTCGCCGGTAAAAACATGTAGCAACTTTTTACGAAGGCTGTCAAGGTTTTGGCACCATTAGAACCATCGCCGGTAAAAACATGTTTACTTAAGGATGGTATTATGCCACTGGTCAAATGTTTACCAAATGTATTTATCCAGTCTCTTGATAAATAACGGCTTGAAAAAGAAAGTTCTCTTCTCTTCTGGGAAAGCTAGCCCCATCGTCGACTTCATCCTTGTCCACGCATGTCTTCAGGTCAAGTGCTGGCCCATAGCAAATAAAAAAATTACCTGATATAAAGTTCATACTTTTCATCTGGGTACCTAGTATCAAATATATCATCAGCACCAGCATCATCATCAGCCTATATCGGTGCACTGCTGGACATAGGCCTCCTTAATGAACGCCATTGTGCCCCTGTCCTGAGCTCGACGCATCCAGCTTGTACCAGCAGCCTTTCGCAGATCGTAGCTCCACATGGCCGAAGGGCGTCCTACACTACGTTTGCCGAGCCGCGATCTACGCACAAGAACTTGTGTACCCCAACGGTTATCAAATACATACGACGACAAAATTAACTGTTCGGTTCAAAATTACTAAAGGGCCGACAACCCTATTAGAAAAACGTGTACGAATACGAGCCAAACGTTTACATTGACGCATGCGTATTACGCAGTACACGTTAAGCGATGGTAGATAAGCTAGGGCGATAAGGGCCCGGATATTAGGTTTATTTTGGAACCTCATCTTATAAACGATGTTATAGTTAAGAATAGCATTTGTTACACAGACGTCGACAAAAATATTTATAAACAAAGCAGAGTTTCTTGCCAATTCTTCTTTGCTTGGTCGCGTTACGAAATGGTGTAAATAAAAAAAATTACGATTCAAATGTTCCATAACCAATAAGGTTCTTTCTATGTGTAAGAATATAAAAATATATTTTGAAGTTTATTATCCTTTCTTTCGTCGTGAGTTAGTAGCCAACTCTGGTGTCAGAGTTTTTAGGCCGCCCGATCAATCTACTACTGGACATACATAGACCTCTCGCACGCTGCTGCCTGTCGGCGGTAGTCTTTTATAGCGGTGGTGAATACTCAATAATTTATGCCTATAGTTGAGAATTGTATTGAAAACTGACAAAAAACTATTTCATTTATTTACTTTTTTATTTATATACGTGAGATACGATACGACACACGAGTTTATTCAGTTTTCGAAATTGAACCTAGCGTTTCTTGTATAGTCGTAGATATATGGTTACTATGAAAAAGATTTTCAAAAATATCCAAAGGCTGGCGACCTCTATTGCGCAGTGGGCGACTGAGACGCAGAAATTGTGGGCTAGACTAATATTTTTGTGTTCTGGAAATATTTCTCTCGGGTCTGGGTGTTTTCTATTTATCATATTAGTATCAGTCCGTTTGTCCCATAATACTCTGCTTAGTTTGGGGCTAAGTTTGAAGAAGAAAAAGAAGAATTGGTTTATTGGTTTTCGTGATCGTTCATTATTGGTCGTAGTCGTCACTACGTGTACGTTAATGTCAATGTCCCGCGTATCAACCTAAATTTAACAAACTGAAGTTGATGATGTGTGATAATGTCCGCATCTCTATATATAAAAATTACTCCCTATTTCATTTGGTCACGGCATCACGCGTGAACGGCTGGACCGATTTCGCTAATTATTTTTTTGTTGTGTTTGTTATTGTCAGAAGGTTCTTATGATAGAAAAAATAAAGAAAATTTCGCGGAAAATCATAAAATTTAAGAATACTTAACCATCATATTAGATTTTCTAATGTAACCTTAACGCTTTTGACAATATAAACTTTTTTAATGTAACCTTATGGCGTTTGATATAAAATTGACAGTATGCGTGCTGTAAATATCGTGAAAGAGGATGTATTCTTACAAAGAGAATGTAAAAAAAACTGAATTTCTTAGTTCATATCACGGTTAGTTCAGAGCTATCACGCCTAATATTAAGATTCAATTAAATATGGAGTTTTTATAAGTTTGTATAGGTTTATAATCAGAATCCAAAAAAACATGAGTCCCATACAAAATGTTCATCCCCTCATACAAGTTCTCCTAGACGATTCCATCGTATAGATTATTTAGTGTAGTGTAGGTGTAGGGTAGGGTGTAGGGGTTGGTGTAGGGTAGGTGTGGGGTAGGTGTGGGGTAGGTGTAGGGTAGGTGTGGGGTAGGTGTAGGGTAGGTTTAGGGTAGGTGTAGGGTTGGTGTAGCGTAGGTATAGGGTAGGTATAGGGTAGGTATAGGGTAGGTATAGGGTAGGTGTAGGGGTTGGTGTAGGGGTTGGTGCAGGGTAGGTGTATGGTAGGTTTAGTTGTTGTTGTTGTTTTATCCTCATTGATTGCTTTTTTCAATTTGATATACTCTTTATTTGCTTCTTTAACATCGATTACCCTCTTTGATAGCATTTTCCACGTTGATATCCTCATTGATTGCTTAAGTCACTTCGATATCCTTTTTGAATGTTTCTTTAACTTCGATACCCTCTTTGAAACAGGACAACGTCTGTCGGGTCAGCTAGTTATATATAATATTGAAAACTTCGAACGAAGTCACGTCTTAGTCTTAGTCGTCACTAGCTCCCACATAAAACATTTCATTCACATCCAGCTTATCATAATAGTGACATAAGGAATTCGAAATCCATTCGAATCTATTTCGGAGACTACAAAAATATTGCTTGAGAGACCCGCCTCATCCTATTATAGGTGGGTAATTACGGACTTCCGGGATACTTTGTCGATATTAATCTCAAGAGTCGAAGGATTCGAATAAAAGGAATTGACGTGATTGGAATATAATATTTGTATTAATTTGGATTAGAAATGGCGATGGACTTGTAACCTGTCACGTGGAAAAAGTTGTATACAATTAGTACTGTGTCAAACTTAAAAGAAAGTGCTTGCTAATAAATAGAATAGAATAGTATTTAATATGAATTCCTTTTCATAACAGTTCTAAAAACTCTTTTTAATCACATTTAAATGACGGACAAGCTTACTTTATCGAGCGTTATAAAATTATATTTGGTTATGAATAACGGGGTCAATATTTAAAATTTTAAACTGAGTGGGTAATATCAACACACAGCCCAAACCGCTGGACCTCGAGACTTTAAATTTTGCACATAGATTTTTTATATAATGTATGCATTTACTGAGGAAGGATTTTTATAAATTCCACCCCTAAAGGGTATTAGAATAAGGAATCAAAAATTGTATGAAAGTCCATCAGTTTCAAAGTTACGATCTTAAAATGTTGTATTTAACGATTGAAAATTATTATATACGTGTACTTAGCGTTTTTGATCATTCCAACACCAATGGGGTGAAAAGGGAGATAGCTTTGACAAAGTCCATATTAAGAAAGAAAGAAAGAAAGAAAGAAAGAAAGAAAAAGAAAGAAAGAAAGAAAGAAAACATTTATTTCAACATCAACTTACATATGACACAAAAAAATTAGGTAGCTTAGAAATAGACGTTGAAACAGGTCGTCACTCAGCTTGTGCTACGGCAGAGGGCCTGTCGAAGCGCTGTTCTTCCGTGACGCCAAGTTGAGTGACAATTGGGTTATATTTGTTACATAAATGCACACATTATAATACAGATATAAGTAAACCTACTAGATACTTAACGCGGTAATATGGATTTTGCCTTCGTTGTAAGGTTCATTATATAATGCTAGTGCAGGTAGGGTGAGCTGTACCGAATGTATGTTTGGACTTGCCTGAAAAAATGCCTTAAAAGTTGCTCAAGATTATTCTGTAGAACGCTACGACCCGATCCCGCATCACAACACAACACACCCCGCCCCATTAACGTAATTCTGGGTCATCACTGTCGGATTAGATTCAGAAACGTTTCGAACATTTGAAATACCTCATCTAAAGGCCTAGCTTAGCGAATGGCAAAGACTTACCTTACATCTTAACGGATTATTCCAATTATCCCCATTGAATTCGCCATATTAAAGGGAATTTCTTTCTTAATCTAAAACAATATTTAGTAACTGAATTAGTTACTGCAATTATTTTTCTCTGATGACTTCAACAATATACAGAACGCATGGACCGCCACTCCCGCCTCCCACTTCTACCAATTAACATGCAAATCAGGGTAAATGAGTTAAAAAGTAACAGCTAGGAATTTAAAAAAATGGTTATTTCTTCTTTATATTTTAACCCGTAACAATGGGGAAGATTAGAATGATCAAAATATAAACTAGGAATGCGAAGGATATCAATATTGAGTGGCTAAAAATAGCCAAGATGACTAATGAGACTATTTGAATAACGAGAAGGAACATAATATTAACAAGTACAGCCCTGTAAAGCTAAAACACAAATCCACTACAAAATCAAGTCAGGCATAAGTTAGCCTGTTGTAGCATCCATTACGCTAATCTCGAGCACTCATAAGGCAATGCAGGGTAACCCTATCAAGAAGATAATGTGCAAAAATCGATGTTCAATGCAGTTCTAAGGAATTCAAATTAATTTAATTTAATTTTCGTAGACTGCATCTTTGCTTAACATCAGGCCAGTTGTAGTCAAACGCATACCTATACAATATATTAAAAAAAAAAAAAAAAAAAAAAAAAAAAAAAAAAGTGGTTTATGAGGGCAATTTTTCCCGAGCTGGGTCGTATTGGACTTTTTATTTAACCTCGTTGTTTCCTTAATCGGCGATTAAAACTGGGCCTGGGATTTTATTGAATCAAGGGTATTTTGAGATTGACTGTTGAGTTTATTCTTCTTTGAGCAAGGTACAAGTGACCCATATAGGCTCCATGGACCTTGGAACAGGAAGCGACAGGCGTACCACACGCAACCGTCAGTCAATGCACGTGTATTCTACCCGTGTGCGGCAAACTTAAAGAGACACATTTTTCACCAATACAAATACCGCTATTAAATTCCCTGGATTTGCCAAAATCATAAGGCTTATCGGCGGTTTGCTGATGTCAGTATTGATATTAAGTAGACAGGATGCGAAGAGCCGAGGATCGGGTTCAGTATCATGAGACCTACGTCCAGCAGTGGATTGCTCTAGTCTAGGTTGATTGATAATGATGAAACAGGATGCCGCTGCCCTGTTGTTTTTCCTAAGTTTGCTCTAGCTACATCCACGGGAGGAAATAAAGGGGAGTTTATACATTTTCAGAACGGCCAGGCCAGTCTAACTCCGCACTTTAGGTACGAAGCTATAAGTACATCGGCGGGCCCCGACTGTGGGGCTCACTCCGTAGGTTAGTACGCGTCAGAAGAGATAATAGTTACGAGTAGAAAGGGATGCAAGGAGTAGGTGAATATGAAATGTTAGGTACGAGCTGAATGACACTTTAATACGTTGCTATAGTAGCTATTTGTTTAATCGTTTTTGCGGAGTGAAAATTCTGTTCCTTTTTCTATTCTGTGGAACGGCCATGATCAAGCCACGGCTAAATGCCTTCATTGGACGATAGCTCACGACCCGAGACGGCAAATATATGAAAAATGCTGTTTCCGTGTCAGTAGAACACCAAAAAAAGCATAACTTTAGCATACAGACAAACATAAGCTGTGATTACTAGTGCGTGTCTCATCATAGCAACCCCAAGACAATTGCCTCGAGTTTATCTAGGTAGACTAACGCGGCGTCCTACGTGAGCGATCTGTACGCGTACGCGATGCGGCGCGGTTCGGCGCGGAAACAACAAACAGTTGATAACCAATGGCCAAACGCACGCAAGGTGCGAAGCGGCGCGGCGCGAATTGATTCGCACGCAATCAGTGTGCGAACTGGACGATGATGTAGTAGGATTCGCGTACAAGCAGGGCAGAGTCACCGCGTCGCTTCGCATCGCGTTGAATTCGCGTGTCACCGCGTCGGATTGCTTCGCAATCGCTTTCGCTTTGGATCGCCCATGTAGAACGCCACGTTAAGGTAATTTGCAATGATTTGTATCTCCTACAAAATTATCAAATACGTATCATACATAGCAAAATGTATGTGTATGACTTCAGCAACATTTTCACCAATCACCAATTCACCATCAAAAACTATCTAACAAAAGACATCTCATTGTCCCTTTTAAAGTCAAGACAACTCCAATTTTGGCTGCATAGATGCTTACGAAATCAGCTTTCTGAACCTTAACGAAGCTAATACTGTGTATCTGTTTATGGCATGATTTGGAAAGCGGAACAATGCTAAAATAACAAAGTAACATCAACAATACTGAAAATATTCCTAAAACACGTATAAAGCCTAAGTCGATGCCTGAAAAGAGTTCGAATTGTGTGAAAAGTGTTTCTCAAAATGGAGGAACTAGTGGCACGATCTAGATGCAAGCTAATCCCGCGAATTAGGTGGATAAGAACAAAAATACAACTACTTTTAATGTAAAACAAACTGAGTTAGTTATAGTTATTCTTCATTGTGATGAAATCCTTAGCTATTCGAACCGTAACAGAATAGCAAAGGTTAAACGTTACCTTGCAAAAGACGATACGATCGAGAATCAGCATGGTTACAATCAAAGGCATGCTGGCATTTGAATTGCTGTTCTTATTATATTTTGAAAGGGCTGGTGAGAGAAAAGGATATTATAATTAATTCGTCATCATTAATATTTAGTTAGTTAGATTAGTTTCTAAATAAAGTAGATCATCATCAGAAGTATGATAGATAAACCATGTCAAACGAATTTTTACTTTCATTCATTTCTTTCACTAATTCATTCATTAATTCATTACACATTACAAATGTAAGCTAAGGTCTGTTCAGTAGTTTTGTTGTTAAGGAGGAACAAACATTCCACATCTTTTTAACCGACTTCAAAAAAATTAAGAGGTTCTCAATTCGGTTATATGTTTTTTTAACAAACTTTTCCCTTTAAAATATTATTAAGCAATTATATTAGATAGATTCATATTTTTTAAGGCAAGTCGATAATTACTGCATAGCTCACCGGAACAGTTAAATTCCCTGACCGGCGACGGGCAGCAGCATCGGCGGTGCGAGAAACTGTGTCGGCCGATCCACAACCCGCATGCCCAGCGTGGAGACTATGTGCATATCCCCTTTCTTATAAGAGGATGGCATTGTACAGCTGTGGACTGATATAGGCTGGCGTTCTAGGCAAGTCGAATCTAAAGCTAAATTAAACTAGAAAAAACGTTCAAGGCATATTAAAATAACTATCACGTCCTCGATATCATGATTAACTCGAGACCGCCAACAAAGAAGCGATGACTTTCAGTAATATGGAGACTGAACGTCCTATTCAAACAGCACCTAACCTATTTTCAGTATTTCAATTTCAAGAACAATAGGCCTTGTGCAGCCGAAAGCAGAAGTGAAAAAACTCTTTTTTAGGGTTCTGTACCTAAAGGGTAAAAACGGGACCCTATTACTAAGATTCCACTATCCGTCTGTCTGTCTGTCTGTGTGTCTGTCACCATTTTTCTCACAGATGATCTATTTCTGTTGCCGCTATAACAAACAACAAATACTAAAAACAGAATTAAATTAATATTTAAATGGGGCTCCCATAATAGGAAACGGTACTACCCTACGTACGCGAGTCCGACTTGGCCGGTTTTTGAATTCCACGTGTACTTTTTTAGGGTTCCGTACCTTAAAAGGAAATTCAAATTATTCTTGGTATAAGCTAGTGGCAAATCCTGGTGATTAAGCTAAAATCGTTAAAATAATCTGCTATCCAAATAGTGACCCGGCGGAGTGTTGCTTATCTATTTGATCTGCTAAGAACACCGTATCAAGTCACACCACGCAAATTATCTAATGGTCTATTATAGTTTATATCGCCCACCTGATTGTCTTAGCCTCATCATCATCAGCTTATAGCAGTCTACTGCTGGACATAGCCGATTAATGAGCGCCTAATGACCGCCATTGCACCCTATCCTGAACTCGACGCATCCAGCTTCTACTAGCAGCTTTTCGCAAATCGTCACTCCACCTGGCCGGAGCACGTCTTACACTACGTTTGCCGAGCCACGGTCTCCACTCATGAACTCGTTTACCCCTGGCAGAGTCGCTGGAAGAGTTGCAACAGATGTTGGACGGTCTACAATCTGCCTCGCGAAAAATAGTTTTCGGCATGAATTTGAACAAGACCAAATATCTTAACATATGGCCTACCTAAATCCTTTTTTTGTTTCGTAGATCATACTTCAGAGGTGGTCTCACATAAAGTTTATTCCTAAGGGATTGATACTTTTAAATGTAATTTTCGCCGGTAGGTACCATAGGTGCTTATCTCATTATCATCATCGGCCTATAGCAGTGCACTGCTGGACATAGGCTTGCCCTAATGAGCAGCATTACGCCCTATCCTAATGTCAACAATTTTAGATCTATATCGGATAGTCTCATAGCTCATTAGTAGTTCCATAGCTCGCTGAGCGACTTTGACCTGGTGGACAACCCGTACTTTGAGTGTCCACGTTTCGGCTCCATATGTCATGATGGGTAGGACGCACTGATTGAACTTTCGATTGCGGTATAGGTGACGAGAAAACTCGACGTAGTTTTCCAAATGCTGCCAAAAAGGGTATATTCCCGAGGTGGTCTCATTATCATCAAGTCAGAATCTGATGATGGAATCTCAAGGAAATCGAGGAAAAACTAACTAACAATGCAATAAAATCTAAGAAGACAATTTTGATCCACTTCCCTGTTTTGGATTGAGCTGAAATTCTGCATACATAAGTAAGTTTAGTAACAATGCAATAATCTGGTACTATTTATTAGTACTGGTGGATAGTGGAACTCCTCAACGGCGAACAGCAAAGACACGGAATTTAGTAAATGGGTACAGCTATAATAAAGCCTGTTCTAAACTCCATCATGACATGGCTGCTGCACCCAGGGTTGACTTCCGGCGAGAGAACTCCTCAACGGCGAACAGCAAAGACACGGAATTTAGTAAATGGGTACAGCTATAATAAAGCCTGTTCTAAACTCCATCATGACATGGCTGCTGCACCCAGGGTTGACTTCCGGCGAGAGAACTCCTCAACGGTGAAGAGTACAGACACAACATTTTGTATATGGATTTAACCATAATAACCATGTTCTAAATTCCATCATGACTTGGCTGATGCATATATATTTGAAGTCGATGCCATATGCCAGCCAAGTCTAATAAGTAGTAAATAGATACTACTTACAAGTATCTACCTACTTACAACATACAAAGTATCTATTTACTACCTATTAGACTTGGCTGGCATATGGCACCGACTTCAAATAGATGAGTGGGTAGCGCTTACAATAATTATATTAATTTATTTTTCACTTTAGAGTGCTTATTTGGTTTTGAAGTCGGTTAAATTTTTTTGAAAAATAATTTATATTATAAGAACTTTATGTAAGTAGATCGGTCATTGTTATAATTATGTCAAGTAACATTTGTTTTTACGATACCTGATAGGAACTAGCACAAAGCCAATCTGATGTTAAGTGGCAACGATTACTTATAATAAAGTATTGCTTTCACGCATGTTTGGAACGTGTCCTACGTTGCAATGCCCTACGTCCATCAACTCGAGGCAAGAAGGTGATAGCCTCATATTCCTGTAATTTCATCGGCACCCACAACCTTCAAACTGAATTACAGCGATTCTGCTTCACGGCAGAAATAGGCAACTTGTAGGGTTATTCAGGTAATCAAGGAATACCTGTAATTGACTGCTAACTTTACATTAAGTAAGTTATCCTGTTTTAAAAGTAAAGTTGTTGGTTTTTTCAATAAAATAAAATATAATAAGGTAGAAATTATAAGCACAAACTAGGCGCAAAATTACCTTCTAGGTTTATGTTTGCATGTGTTTCCTAGCTACGGAATGGGTGTTCCATGTATTGTGTATGTATGCTTGTGTTTCCTAGCTACGGTATAGGTACTCTATAAATTTATTGTTTTTATCTTATCTGCTTTGTGGCCCTTTACTTTCTGAATACTCTAGATATATTTCACCATGTTATTAGGTTCTGTAATCGCCAATTTTCGTTTAGAACTCTAAATAACCATTGATTGTTTAGGTGAATACAATAAACCCAACCGAAAACAAGTGGGCGACTATAGAAAGCTACATCCGCTGATTTAAATTCAATGGCAAATGACAAAATGTGAATATAAATGCAAATATAGGGAAATATATGGAACTATTAGAATAGATAATTTGTTATAAGCGACATTCTACAACTAAGTGCTAACTACAGGTTTCCTCGGAAAAGTTTGACTACTTTCCATACGTGGACTAACTTGGATCACGTAAGGCCTGGACCGGCCGACTGCACCACCGAACGAATTCCACCGGCAACGTAACAAATAGTGATATTTTAATGTAGTTCCAATGTACAAATAAGTTAGTAGAACTCTTTTACGAGGATTTTTATTTATGTACGAGAAGTGCGGATTTTCTTGGTCTACTTTTTAATTACAGTTACAGTCAGTATGGGTCACTGGGGTGGTGGTGCCGGGGTTCCAGCCCCCATCTTGGGAACCCAAGCCAACCTAACCTGCACGTGGTGCACCCTGCTGTATAACAAACGAGGCTCTGGCGGCCGGCTGATTGCGGCAAAGCGCAGCCTAACACCCTTACACCCTAGGACGATTTATGGTTAAATTGTCTTAGCTTACACGCCACCATCATTTTAAGTGGTACGCCTATCAGGATAGTAGTGTAGTGTTGTAGTAGTACCTATAACCCATCGTGAGACTGCGATCAATAGCCTAATCAAGCCAATAATCAACAGAAAAGTCCACTACTAAACACAGGTCCTCAAAACATTTCTACAAAGAACGGCCTTCATCCATTTTCAACCAGCTTTCTACAGTCTTGATGTCTACCGTGATCTTTTGCTCAATTGCTCAATAAAGTGGGCACATAGCTTAATTAAAAAGACTTTAAACGTACAGGTATATCCTCATCACAATTAATTTAAGAACTGCGCTCTTGTCAGCTCAACTGATACAGGTTACTTTGGAGAGAGGCAGATGGGAGCCTCTCTGCAAAGCAGCCTTCTTCTTCCTTATGTGATAGGTATATTAGTAAAGAATCAAAAATGGCACGCCTTTAAAAAATGCTTTATTGAAATCCCGGTCAGAAATATGATACACTTTCAATTTAACTATTAGATTGTATTTGGATTTAAAACGTAGGCAGAGTCGTGTAGTGATGCGAACGTGACTGCAATATCGATAGACAATTTGGCATTCGATTCGAATCTCGACTGACACGTTTTTCGTGTTTGGAATCAAGATTTTGCCGTTGCGTTTGCTTAACTGTATATTGTGTAGTTAAGAAAATGGAAACAGTTAAGCTTATAGATAGAAAGACGATAATCATGAAGGTGCAAAATATAGAGTAGATATAATAGTAGATTGTTTTACAAGGGACTAAACCATCCCATTATATACGAGGTTGTTATACTCCCGAGCTTAGCGAGGGAGGATGACAAGACCGAGTTATAATGGGTGGTTTTGGCCCGAGTAAAACACTCTACTTTTCACTTCGATTGCGAGAAAATAAAACAATTCCAAATTAGTCAATTTTCAGAAATTTTATTAAAAATTAAATGTGCAGTTAGAGCAATTTTGAATGTTTAGTGATATGTTTTTCCCGGGCAATTTTATTTCGGTTCTCTGTGATTGGGATGTGATAATATTTTGAGTTGATTGTTGTGGAGTAAAAGTTGGAGAGACTCGAATCATGCTTGAGTTTCCTGCATTATTAAGATCTGAGTGCGGCTTCAGCTGAGTTGACATATTCATCCAATCCCGCGATGTAGATGCTTGGGGTTCTGTAATGTTTGGTAGAATATTGATTCCTTCCATAATCCGCTGCGTGACGTGATACTTGTTTTGTATAGAGTCCTCTATATAACCTTCAGCCACTTGATCGGACCTCCATCCACCGTGGCGTTTTAATGTCGTTATATTAGCACCAGAGTCCTCCAACAGAGTCGCGGATGTTCTGCGGAAACAATGGCCCGTGTAGAGTTCCGGATTTGGTAAATTTAGATAAGTGGCAATATCTTTAGGCATGTTACCAAATTTATTTTTGCCTATGACTTGCCTTGTGCATTTACCATTTTGATAATTTAGAAAAAATCTTCTCGTTGAAACATTAGTGGGACGTAACTCCTGATAGGCTTTAACTATATTAAGGTATTCTCCACTGATGACAAATTTACGCTCTTTGTTTGTTTTCGTGTTCGGCAGACTCACAGCTTGTAGGTTTGTATCCGTTTCTACGTCTTCTAGCGTTATATTGGCAAGCTCTATTCCTCTGCATGCACCGCTGATTCCATAAATTAAAGCAACCTGTTGAACAAAAAAATAAGTGTGTTAATAATCGTAATAACCTAGGTACATAATTTAGGTATGTAGGTAGGTATCTATTTATTTAGTTTGAGTAGAGTACATAAGTAGGTTACCTTTGTTGCCAAGTATTTTTTATTTGGAGCGTTATTTAAAAATGTTTCGATTTCTTGTGTCGTCAAGACTTTAGATTTTTTTGCCTTGTATCCAGTGGACAATTTCTTCAGTAAAGCCGTTAAATTTACATATTTTTTAATATCGACATCGTGTCTCGTTTTTAAGGTCATTCTTAACATTGAATATGTGCTCCAAAGAGTCGACGATTTGAATTTTTTCGATAATTCATCAAAATAAGTGAGAAAAACCCCTTCTGTAAAAGAATCCACACGTTTCTCATCTCTCCATTTCATAAAATTTTCGTAACTCTTTAAATATATTTCACGTGATTTTGTCGGCAACAGATTCATAATTATTTCTTTGCCCTTTTCTTCCATTTGCATATTAGCATCTTCACTATCACTTGATGACATTTTTCACGTTCACAATTTGAAAGTTAAAGTCAGGAAGTTAAACGTAAAAGTTTGTGATTTGGAATGAAGAAAATTCTAGAGATTTAGCGCCAATACCATCTTTTTTTTTTAAATCTCTATACCTTCAATAACCCTCAACGAAACAGTTCGCATTCTACCGTGAAGGGAAGAATCAACCTTCATAAAACATCACCAAGACGGTTCTATTTTCAAAAAAAAAGATTGACGGAGCACCAAGAAGTCGAGTTTTTATATAAGAGAACGAATGCTTTGTACGGGCTGATGATTTTAGACAAAAATTAAAAAGAAAAAATACTTTTTAGCCCTAGGTATTAAACTCGAGTTTTAGGCCCGCTAAGCTACACTATTATGATACACTTTTTGAGCAAGAGAAGTGAAAAAATAAATATAGCAGTATCGCTGCGATAACATACTTTACAAATGTTTTAGTTTCGATACGAATGTACGTTGAACGTTCAAATCTGATAAGAATAAATGTTTCTAAAGAAAACAGTAATTCATGAAACTTAAGCTTTAAAGGATTTGCCTGCTTTGCTTGGAAAAAATAATAAAAGAAATCAATTTAATTTGTTTAAGGACACATGGTGGACTAAACTAGCTTAAAAAACTTAAAGTACTGTTCAGAAATAATAATTCGATTAGTATTATGATTATTATCAAATTATTATTTCTAAACTAATATAATTAAGTTTCTTCTTCTTCTTATTCGTATGAGCTAGTGACCAACCCTGCTGTCGGAGTTTTTAGGCCACCCGAAGGCCTCCGACATGGCTTAACGACTGAAAAGTCGGGACCAACCTCTTAACGTTAATTAAGTTTGCCAAAGGTACTTATAATCGATATCCTATTACAGAACTTAGTCCCTGCTCTAGCTTCTCCTACAATAGGAGCGTAGGTAGGCTTATTGCGATATTCTTTGACACACCTTTAGATCAAACATAGATCCAATTTACCAACCTTACGGCTTTTTTTTAAAACATTCATTTTGTAACATAGCCAGGATCAGGCGATAACCAGCATCCAGGATACTTTTAACTTTTTCAGTTTTTCAACTATATAAAAATTAAAACAGGTCTTTGTTTATGTCCATTTTCGATAGATGGCGTTGCTTGTTCATAAATGTTTCAAATTTAAATAAAATATTTACCATCCAAAAATAAAAAATACATTATCAATATTCGGAATTAAGTACAGGAACTTAGAAAGATCTAGAAAACCTATTTTTTTAAGTTTCACGTTTAGTTTTATTATATTTTTTGGAAATATTACAATCAGTTGATATAGTTGTTTATATTGGCATGTTGTTCCTATGCCAATATAATTACATTGTATTGATGACCAGTATGCTTATTTTATTTTATTTATTGAACAAAATCCACAGCTCTTCAAAATAATATTCACAAATGCTTAATGTTATTTCTTACAACCAATAACGGATTTACATTTTACGAAAATATTACATATAACAAAAAACATTAGTATATGTTACATACATTAGTAATATCGATTTAAAATCGGTAAATTATTACAATATTCGAAACTAAAGACACATTAATAATACGAGATGGCGCTGCTAAAATTTGCTCGATCCTGGAACGCGCTATCGAAGCGTTTTCGAGACCAAAGTTATTTTATCGGATCGATATTTACGGTAATATAGCTTCATGGCAAATGTTAGCCATATAATTTTTAGAAGATGCGTACCTTGATACTGCATCTAGTAAAATTAACAACATTCACTTTAAAAGCATAATATAATAGGTGTCAGGGGTATGGCTTTAGCTCTTCTCAGTTCTTACCTATCTGACAGAATACAGAAAGTACACGTAAATGGAAAGTGTTCTCTCTCCAGGGTCCGTAGTAAAGATGGGTAATACTTGGACCATTTTATTTTTAATTTATATCAACGACCTATCTCAACTTGTGAAAACCACGAAATGGTATTGTTTGCCGATGACACGTCTCTTTTATTTAAATTAAAGCGACGGCAGACCAATTTTGACGACGTGAACAATGCAATAGCTAAAATTGTTAACTGGTTCGATGTAAATAATTTATTACTTAACGAGACTAAAACCAAATGTATAAGATTTAATATTACCAAATGTTAAACAAGTTGACAACATCAACATCAACAGCCTATATCAGTCCACTGCTGGACATAGGCCTCCCCTAATAAGAAGGGGGATATGCCCATAATCCCCAGGAGTTGGGGATCGCAGGGCACAGCTTCTAGCACCGCCGACGCTGCTGCCCATCGGCAGCCAGGGAATGTAGCTGTGCCGGTGTTTTAGGCTGGGCTATGCCGCAATCAGCCGGCCGCCAGAGCCTCGTTTGTTAGTTAGCAGGGTGCACCACGTGCAGGTGAGGTTGGCTTGGGTTCCGCTTAGATGGAGGATGGAACCACTTACACCCCTTGAACAGAAACAAGTTGAACCTAACATTAAAATAAAGGGTGAAGATTTAAATATTGTGGATACTACTGTATTTTTAGGCATAACTTTAGATAATAAGCTTCAATGGGGCGCTCACATATATGGATTGTCGAACAGACTCAGTTCTGCAGCATACGCAGTCAAAAGAATCCATCAACTTACTGAAATAGAAACTGTAGACTGGTTTATTTCAGCTACTTCCACAGCATTATGTAGTACGGCATTTTGTTGTGGAGGAATGCAGCAGATATCAACACCATATTTGTGCTGCAGAAGAGGGCTGTTCGTGCAATTTATAATATGGGCCCCAGAGAATGACTTAGAACTAAGTTTAAAGAAATACATGTAATGACTGTGCCGTGCCAATATATATCATCATCATCATCATCATCATCAGCCTATAGCAGTCCACTGCTGGACATAGGCCTCCCCTAATGAGCGCCATTGCGCCCTGTCCTGAGCTCGACGCATCCAGCTTCTACCAGCAGCCTTTCGCAGATCGTCTGCCCCACCTGGCCGGAGTTATTTTATCTTATTATTATATATTTATTTTGCAAATATATATATATATCATATATATTTTTGCAATATATATATGCAAACTTAATGTATGTCCGAAAACATATCAATTTGTTCAAAAAAATAGCGACAATCATTCAATTCATATTCCTACTGTAAGGCTCCATAAAGTTAGTCAATCATTTAAAGGGCAAAGTGTGTTTCTTTAATAAAATCACAAATGACGTAATTAATTTATCTGTAAATAAATTCAAAATGTTGTTAAAAGTAACCTCTGTAATAAAGCTTACTATAAAATTTCTGATTATTTAGATGACAAAAAAGCTTGGGATGAAACTGTCTAACTCCCTCAAAGCCAGTGTAATAGTTAAGAAAAAATATTGTAAAACTGTCATTTAAAAAAATATAAACCTAGCAGAGTTTCTTGCCAATTCTTCTCTCTTTGTCACGTTACGAATTGGTGTAAATTACAAAAAAAATACGATTCAAAGTGTACTGTAATGTGCGTACTGAATAAAGAAATTTTCACTTTCACTTTCACTTTCGTTAGCATAACAAAATTATAAAAAGCCAGCTTCCAGCCGCGGCTTCGCTCGCGTGGTACCCCAACACAAAAGTAGCCTTTAAGTTACTTTAGGTCACAAATAATGTATGTATATTATACCAAGTTTCATCAAAATCCGTACAGTAATTAAGAGTTAAGTCTAGAGTTTAAAGTATTTATTTAGCTGTGGACCATACTAAATAAAAAAAAGTAGTTTAAATGCGTGAAAGAGTAACAATCATCCATACATCGTCAGAAACTTTCACGTTTATAATATTAGTGGAATTCAATAAGCTCATTAATTTATTATTTTCCATAATCGTAATTATAATTAGACATGAAACGTAAAATTTTTGGCGTCGTCGTTACAGTAATACCTATATTTTAATTATAATCTATTTCTGTTCTATATCGTTATCATCAGCCTATAAGAGTCCACTGCTGGACATAGGCCTCCCCTAATGAGCGCCATTGCGCCCTGTTTTGAGCTCGACGCATCCAGCATCCAGCTACCAGCAGTCTTTCGCAAATCTATATGAATTGCTGGTCACTAAAACCTGGATAATTTTGGATTTGATATTTGTGGAAGTCCAGGGAAGGTTAAAACAGTGAGAAAATATGGAAAAATTGCGAAAACAATTTATTTTCTCATGTAAACTGTTCCTACTTATCAAACATTTTATCTTCGCCCCGTCGCAAGCCTGTTTCCCTTCGCAAAAGAGGTATAAAAACATACCTACGCATCGCCGGCCGTCGGAGCTAGAGTTGGGCAGAAATTTTTACCCATTTTACCTTCCCATTTAGAATTAATACCGGGGTAAAAATTCAATGCATCTTTTTTTTCAGGTAAAACTAATTATATTAACTTTTAGTTGCTCGTTTTTATTCTGGATTAGTTAAATAGTTACAGGACCTATTTTCAGTGTGGACTCCTTTCGAGAACAAAAACAGTTTTGAGGTTAAGTATGGTTTTTTTTTTTAAATACACCACAAAAACACTATCGGGAGGAAGATATGGGAGTACTTGGGTGGGGAACCTATGACCTATGACCATTCTAAAATCCTAATAACCTACTGCCTATCTGTGTCAGAACATAAACATGATATATGGCTCCGGTATGGGCTCTCGCTAGAACTCTCGTGTGGTTGCTCCTGAGTGTCGCTTTTCTATTCGTCCTTCGCTCCGCTACGGAGGTAGCGTGCTCGCTTCGCTGCCACCTCCCCTTTCGCTCTACTCGTCCTTGCGGGCTAGTTTCACTGAGGATATCCTACGCGAGCTTCTGGCTCCGGGATAGGTACCACAAGACTAGGTGGCATTTCTGTGATTAAAACCTATTCTACTCAAGTCAGTATTGCGGACAAGAACGGTTACTGATTACACCACTAAATTCAATCAGTCAAACAAACAACAAAAAGGCCGAAACAACAACGAGAGATGTCATTTTCATGTCAGATTACCAAAAAATTTCCTAGTATTAGTGTTTGTTTTCAGATTACCAAAAAATACCATAATTTCGGTATTTGATCTAGTTTGACGAAATCACGTGAAAAATTGGTACTTCTTATCTTAAAAACTATTTATTTCCACACTACGCCATTTCAGATTTAGGCTACCTATGTAAAATGTGTTTCAGCCTGTGTTTCAGACACCTAGTTCACTACAGTGAAGTAGTGTTATACGAAGAAGAATGGTTAAACTAGTGAGCACCTATTCTACGGAAATAAAGTTACCAGATCAAAACTGAATTTAGGCATCATTTTTCCAATATGACTCGAGCGGCAAAACTGCGAGGTGGCAAAGTTGAAGTTTGAAAAGAACACATGGAAATCTATAAAATTACGAATTTTCAAAACTCTCGGAAGACTTTACAGGTAACCCATTTTTTGCCCAAATTGCTGCACTATTCACACTATAATATTTTATGATTACTAAATCATATTTCTGATAACCCTTGTAGCGCCGGGTTTCGCGCTGAGTACCCCCCCGCGTGCCGGAGCCGGAAAGCGGCCGCCGCGAGCCGGCGCGATGACCCCCCATTACACAAAACTACAATTTACGGCTGTTCTGTATTGATTCTTGCAAAACAACTATATATTTTTGGATTCGTCTTGAAATTCCGTACACTGTCATATAACTTAATTACAAAATAAATTAATCGCGTAGGACTACTGCTGAGATGAAAAAATAGAAACAACTGTTGGATGATTCAAATGAATTTATTTAATAAAATAAAAGATATGAAACATAAATTTGTTTTATTTTTAAGTACCTTATAGTTCTAGAATTACATAAAAACAATAATTTTCATAGGCCTCATAATAATAACTCAATAATTTTAATAGGAAATAACATAAATTTAGTAGGAATAAACATATTTCTACTATCACATATCTACCTATCCCTACTTATTAATTATTTTTTAAAAGTAATTAGGTTTTTTAGAATATTGTAAAATACAAGTCGCATTTTTACCCGGTATTAATAAAAAATACCCGATATAAATGGGTATTTTTTATAATTTTTACTTATTTTACCCACCGGAATTTTTACCCTGATGGGCGGGTCATCTCTAGTCGGGGCTCGTTAGTAAGTTGCAGAGTTCTGTCCGGACCGTAACGCACGCACCGCCTCGCTATTGTCGTTGAACAGCCGCGGCATTCAATCAGTTTATTTTTCGGCAAAATGAATAAGTATTGGAGCCCCTCGTATTAAAAATTTTAATACTTTTATCACCAATAGCAGTACAGAATGTGAAAGGTTTTCTACCAATTGTTGGGTTAATTGGTTATTAATATCTCTCGTATTACTTACGTAGGTAGGTACCTATATAACAACAACGTATTTAATTATAGTATACACATATTTTCTGCCATTGGTACTTGCATAGCTAGGCAGTACTCAAATTTTGATTTATATTATGAGACCTATATTTTTTTTTTTGTGGCGATCACAATAGGTCTTCATGGCCGCAGTGATATGAAAGCCACGCAATCAATCAATCAATTAATTTTTTTTTTTATTTGTCTTAGATTTAAGTGTAGGACTATAGGTAGGTAGATATCTACTTAAAAACAGCCGGGTAGGTAAAACATACAGTTTGCTGTGCAGTTCAGTAGGTATAATAAAGAAGATTATGTGGAAGTGGTAAGTCAGTACGCATACCGATGGGTAAGTAGGTAGATATCTACATACACAATTTTTTTTTTATCTTATGTCTCCCGTATTTACCTAGAAGTATTGGAAAGTTCTCTGATTAAATCTTTAAAAATATTATTTTTCTGAAAAGGAGATGGGGTACCTACATAAATGGTTTGTAAAATGTTTAGATTTATTAATGTTCGTCACAAGCACAGAATAATTCGCAAGACAACCCTAACGGTCGGTCGTTCAGAAATCGATTTCCGTAATGAGCCATACTAATATAAACTGTCTGTCTGTCTGTCTGTTACGTCAAGCCTAACCAATTTTGAATAAATTTGTTTGGTATACAACTATACTGAGATGAGAACGGACATAGGCTACTTTTTGTTATTCTGCTTTTTGAGACGGAGACAAATCCAAAAATCAAAGATTATAAAAATCGATTTGGCCGTTTTTGCGTTATAGAACAAGACCGCTTAGATATTTATTTATTTATTTCAAGTATCTTAAGAGGGATGTGCCTTATGCCCATGATACCTCCGCTGGGCATGCGGGTTGGGGATCGCAGGGAACAGCTTTATCGCACCGCCGAAGCTGCTGCCCGTCGGCGGCCAGGGATGGAGGTTGGAACCTCTTACGTACCGTAAACTTCATAATTAATATCAAATTAAATCAAAACTGGAATTCATCATTGCTAATGCGTCATGTAAAACGGCACTCCATTAGTTAGAGCGTGGGTTTCCTTTTCAAGGTCAAGTATGAAGAAAGTAGGTCGTTCTGGTTTTGAGTATTTCGTAACATATAATTAGCTGATTATTTTGCGTTTTGCGTAGGCTGGTTTAGGTGAAACGAGTTTGGTGGAACTATAAGCTCATTATCTATCTATCTATCTATATATATATAAAAATGAATTGCTGTTCGTTAGTCTCACTAAAACTCGAGAACGGCTGAACGGATTTATCTTATCTTAGTCTTGAAATGTTCGTGGAGGTCTAGGGAAGGTTTAAAAGGCGAGAAAAAATCGAATAATTTCCGGGAAAACCCTAAAAACAGCCCTTTTCTATTTCCCATACAAACGTTTTCTAGAGTCAATTTGAACTTTATTGCTATTCAGCTGAACGGATTTATCTTATCTTAGTCTTGAAATATTCGTGGAGGTCTAGGGCAGGTTTAAAAGGCGAGAAAAAATCGAATAATTTCCGGGAAAACCCTAAAAACAGCTCTTTTCTATTTCCCATACAAACGTTTTCTAGAGTCAATTTGAACTTCATTGCTATTCAGCTGAACGGATTTATCTTATCTTAGTCTTGAAATATTCGTGGAGGTCTAGGAAAGGTTTAAAAGGCGAGAAAAAATCGAATAATTTCCGGGAAAACCCTAAAAACAGCCCTTTTCTATCTCCCATACAAACGTTTTCTAGAGTCAATTTGAACTTTATTGCTATTCAATAAAGTTCATATTAAATTATAATCACTCACTGTTGTCTAAGCAATTTAGGCGATGCATTAAAATCACGAGTTGCAAAGGGAACAACAGTACGACATTGAAGCATTGGCCGAAACAGTTCGTACAAATGTTCCACAATTAAATCAACAACAAAGAATTGCGTACGACACTTTGATAGAAGCTGTGAACAGTGGATCTGGTGGAATTTATTTCCTTGATGCTCCCGGAGGAACCGGAAAAACGTTCTTAATTTCATTGCTTTTGGCGAGGATCAGATCGCGAAATGATGTTGCTCTAGCGTTGGCTTCATCTGGAATAGCTGCGACTCTGCTGCGCATTCTGCCTTGAAATCACCATTAAACATGCAAATCACCGAAACACCAATTTGCAACATCGCCAAAAAAAGCGCAATGGCCAAGATCCTACAGGTATGCAAATTAATTGTTTGGGATGAATGCACAATGGCCCATAAGAGGTCACTGGAGGCGCTGGACAGAACATTGAAAGATCTTCGTGACAACTAAAATATTTTTGGTGGGGCCATGATTCTGTTGTCAGGTGATTTTCGTCAGACTCTTCCAGTTATTCCCCGATCAACTGTTGCTGATGAACTAAATGCATGCCTAAAATCATCGAATTTGTGGCAGTACGTAAATACACTCCAATTAACAACTAACATGCGAGTATTTTTGCAACATGATGAAACTGCAAATGTGTTTGCGAAGCAGTTCTTAGATATTGGAAATAATAAAGTTGCAATGGACACCTCGACCGGATTCATCACATTACCCACAGATTTCTGTCACATCACAGATTCAAAAGAGGAGCTTATTCAGCGTGTTTTCCCAGTTATAGCGCAAAAATACAATAACCATAATTGGCTGGGTGAACGAGCAACATTGGCAGCGAAAAATAAAGATGTCGAGGATCTCAATGCGACCATTCAGAATTTTCTTCCAGGACAGTTGGTTTCCTTCAAATCAGTCGACACCGTTATGAACCAGGATGACGTAGTCAACTATCCCACGGAGTTTTTAAATTCACTGGAATTGCCTGGATTACCACCTCACAATTTGCAGTTAAAAGTAGGATCAGTTGTCATCATGCTGCGTAACATTAATCAACCTCGACTATGCAATGGAACAAGACTGGCTGTGAAAAAGCTGATGAATAACGTCATTGAGGCAACAATCATAAAAGGAAAATACAAAGGAGAGGATGTCTTGATCCCGCGAATACCGATGATTCCAACGGATTTACCATTCGATTTTAAACGCTTACAATTTCCAGTACGTCTGGCCTTTGCGATGACAATAAATAAATCGCAAGGACAGTCTTTAGAAGTTTGCGGAATCAACTTGGTTTCCCTCTTTCGCGCATGGACAATTATACGTCGCGTGTTCGCGCGTCGGAAAACCGTCTTCTTTGTTTATTTACGCACTACAAAACAAAACAAAAAATATAGTTTATGAGAAAGCTTTAAATTGATTAACAAACTGTATCATAACAGTGTGTGTCTGTTAATAAAAATTTAAACCTTATAAATAGCCAGTATTTCAGGAAAACTCTGTTTTTTTAAATAAGCAACATGATGTGTCGAAAATAATAATAAAATTTCATTAAAAATGCCTTTTTATTCAATACGTTTTTTTGTTTTGAAATTAATTTATACAAAAGTTTAGGTCTTTTATTTATCGATTGAGGCAGTACGAAGTCTGCCGGGTCAGCTAGTCATCAATAAAATAATCCGCTCGTGGCGTGGCTTACTTCGGTAATAGCCGTTTATAGTTAAGCAATATACTACACCTGTACCACGTTTACTCTTTCAGGATTAGCTCGCATTTGTACATATCTCATATGTAAACTTTTTTTTTTTTTTTTGTGTACGTTAAAGAATATTAAAGAAGGTAAGTTTTCATATTCAACGTTTAAATATTGTATATAATCCCATAAAAAGAAGAAAAGGATTATGGACATATTGGGAATATGTCCATAATCCCCATTCTGGGCATACGGGTTGGAAATCGAAGAACACCTCTTGCGCCGGGCCGACGCTGCTGCCCAATGGTTACAGTGGCATCGATATCATACTCAGAAGTACTCAGAACACGATAACGCCTTACCTAAACGCAGACAGCATAATTTCAGGCCAGACATACTTCCTGAGACCTTGTAACTCATCCCCTGGCGAAACGCCAGATCCCGTAAGCGTGAACTGATGCGTAGTAACTTTTTAATTTTAGATGAAAGTTGTGATAAATAGGCCGTATCCAGCAGCTGGCAGATTCCCGTATATATTTTGTAACTAAAAAGAACGGGACTTTTTACGTATCGGAACATCAGTGGAACTACTGGGGGAACGAATGGTGTACTGGAATATCAATTATGAAAAAACTTTCGTCTTTATTATATTTTGTAGGACGTTTAGTACAAAATATACTATAAGGAAAATTTAAAAAAACCGGTCAAGGAATTAAAGTCGGACTCACTCAATCACGAAGGATTCCGTACCATCGTACAAAATATAACAACATGTACTTTTGAAATTTAGACTCTACCAATTATCATGAGATCAACCTGATGACAGACAGACGGACAGCGGAGGTTATAGTTTCCCGCTGGGTACCTTAGGGTACGGTGCCCTAAAGATATGTGAAATGTTTGTTTCGCCTTCACGCTAAAACTTCTGAACAAATTAAGCTGAAATTTTGCACACATGTTTTCTAGACCAGGAATGCATTATCCACAACAGGCAAGCAAAGCCGCGGGCGAAAGAAACTTTTGTAATATAGAGAAGTTGAGACATGAATTTTGGAAGAGCTGGATCGATTGCCTCAAAGTAGATCTATGAATTATTCAGTCTGCTTAAACAATTGAGATGGGTTATAACATCGATACTGTCTTACATGATTCCTGTCATTGATAAGTGGATATGGGATAATGGTAAGTCAACTAATGACAAGCAAACAGAACAGGGTAGAGTGCTTGGTATTTAGGACAAAGTTAAATAAATAATTAACAATGTAGAGTGATTGGCATTAGGACATCGTTAAATAGGTAAAGAACAGGGTGATTGGCGTTAGCATACCTAAAGTTAAATAGGTGATGAACAGTATAGAGTGATGGGCATTTAGGACAAGGTTTAGTAAGTTAATAGAATCACAAACTTGATTTAATTTACTGCTAAAACTTAGAATCAGCTTTATTCTCTTATTTGGAATGCTTCTTGTTAGGAGTCTCAAGGATTTATGAATAATAATGGTACCACTACACAAATCTATTGATCTACATCTACTGACACCAAGAAGCAATAAAAACGCCAAGCGATCAAATACCTCTGATTTTGTGTAATCATAAAGAAGCACCGCCATTTACACGCTATCCAATTGTTCAACGCTAGAATACTAATCCTATTTAACAGTACGAAACTCTCCAGGGAGCAGTTTGTTATACTTCACGGTAACAAACACTAGGAACACGATGTGAATATCAACACTTGAGAGGTCAAATTCTAATAGGTCTAGTGTAAGTAACGATGTATTTCTAAATCCAAGTAGTTTACGGCTGTGGGCTACAATGGGACATAATTATCCTAAGTTTCAGCTTATATTTTCTATGAAAACTCGGCGTTTAGGCAGAGCTCCAGTCTTGGGTTGATGCTCTCCATGAAGGATGAAAGATTGTCTACAAGAAGAATAGTAATGATTCAATAGACGGTCAATGAATAATATTGCTGTCAACATTAGATTAGAGAAAAGCAGAATTAGCTACATTATGCCCGTGTCTACTGCACCGGACTGAAAGGCTTATTCAGAGAGTTTAAAATGCTTGTGTCCGGTTCTGTTTTCATGTTCCCCCAAGAACACACGTGACACCCTTCCTTAATACTTCAAACTTATTAAAAATGAAAGCACGTAGAAATCTTCATTTTTCTACTCTACTTTTTGGACTCATTTCAAATAAATCACCACATTATCTCTTAGATAAATTAAAATGGGCAAGTGATAGCTATAAATACCCTCGGCAAGCATGTTCTTACCTAGTTTTCTTGACGCCAAGACACAGGTCTGTAAGATTTCGTGGTTCCTTCCGATTCGCCGCCACCCAATGTTGGAATGCCCTGCTCCCCCCCATCCGTGCTCTAAAAACAATCTATACATTCCGGTTCGCACTCAAAAAATAACTTTTAAAACTACAGAAATGCTCTTGAAACTTACATGGAGTGTAGAGGGATGGACAACCGAGTGGTTGTGGTGTCCTCATCCCATTGCCATTTGCGATCTCTTCACTGAAAATTACCTGCAGCAGCACCCGTGCATGGTCGTCCACAAGCAACAAAAATAGACAATCATCACGTATTCACTGAATAATAACTTGCGGGCGCCGTGTAAAAAAATATATTTGTATCTCACTTAAATTTTTCCATGTGCTGAATTTGCATTTCGTGTTTGCGCGCCTACCTTTGCATTTGACGTTTGTACATGGTCAACAATATGTCAATGTCACTAAATGGTTGATCGACTGAAACTTGACAGTAGTGATTGGTGTGGCGGAGTGTTGTCAGCTGGAGGAACAAAACCTTGTATATATTTTAGTTATTTCTACCTAACTACATATTTTAATTTAGTTTACTGTTTGTCTGAAAAGTTATATTTTCTTAGCTAAATTTAAATTGCTAACCCTGGGAAAATTATTATGTACCTTTAACTTTATATTAGTATAATGTATTTTTGAGCATCCTACCTACATATTTTATTCTATGTAATTTACTTATTTCCTTATTGTACCTGCCTGACAAGCCGACACGTAATGTTTGCACTTTGATCGGGAGGTTTCAGGTTTCATCTGAAAATCAGCGCTGCTTAGCCCCTGTGGCAAAGCAGCTTCAAGCAAAGATGGAACCTTTGCAGCCCAGGCCTTTGCCGCGCAGACGACACCCGCACCTACCTTTTTCGCATAACTTGTAGTAGTTACTCGGTAGTAGGTACTTAGCTAGCTTTAGTCACTAATACCTACTCAGTTCTTATCTTATGTCTTGTCTATGTCTTATTATTTATACCTACCTATTGTCACTTTTGTATGCTCTCTACTTATTTCTATTGCCTAAATTGTAAGTCTTGTAATTACCTACCTACCTTATTATTATGTGTTTTCTGTGCTGTAATTGTTTGTTCTGAATAAATAAGATAACTTTTTTTATCTTAGCTACTGAATATTGATTCTGAAATTATGAATGATCACTTAGCAAAGTTCAAAAGAAACTATTGATAACTTACAGAATAAACATTATTTTCACCACATTAACCGGATATTTTCTTAGCTATAAGTAGAATAAAAATGCCTTTGTGATCTATAAAAATAATACCAACTCCTGAGTAATAAGCTGGGTTTTGTAGGAAAATTGTATAGAAAAGTTTTACAAGGCCTTTTCAAAAGGTTGAGAGCAGTACTTCAGCGTGCTCGACACTTAGGACAAGTGCGCTGAGTGTGAGGGTGTTCACTTTAAAATTTTACGTTAAAAATATTATAAAGATGCTATTTTCTCAGAGGTTTTAAGAGTTTTTGAGTTTTGAATTGACCTTCATCAATTTTCCAACTGAGGGATTATTTAAACAGCTGCAAACTATAGTTACAGTTTATATCGATGGCTCTATGAATATTTTCATGCAAGTGGTCGTTTAGCAAGATGGGCGGACGATATTGCATCCAACCTGGGCCAAAACGTGGGCGAGCATTGGACCGTGGAGATTGGGGCCTATAGGCCTGGGTATACTCAGCAGCGGGTGAAGTTGCTGTTCTTTTTACAAGAAAAAAAGCGCTACTGATATATCAAAGCTATCGCAAATAATGAGTTAGACATCAGACAAACGCTACGTTTGCACTTTACTGCTGACCTCTTCACTAAGTCAAGGTTGTAGCTATGTAGCGTCATGTTTTCAGCACTCAAAGCGTTATAATACTAGCACATTGACTACGGTTGACTAGTTACTGTTTTAGAAGTGTGCTGGGCATCACACTACGCGCCATGGCCGAGGTCCGCAGTCAACAAGCTAGCCCTGTGCCTCCCGCACAGTTGTTTACAGCCCACAAAGTGTTAAGCAGATTTGCATGGTACGTGATCTTTTGCCGTCGATCTTCCCGATGACCATGAGTTGTAATTGTTGTTAGGTTATCCCTAACTTTTCTGGCTGTACAATAACTCATCTGAATTGTGATCAAATTCCAAACCGGACCACCTAGTCCTGGCACCTTTGTCTCTGCACTCAACTGTGTCGGAGGCAAAGCTTTGTTACGGGACAATAGCCAGCACAAAGTCAACAGCATGAATATGCAACGGCAGGTGCCCTCGGATTTTTGTGGAAAGTAATCTTTTTAGAGACGACACGACTCATATAGTCTAATTAGCTTATCATTGCAGAAATTACAAATGTCGACAATACTATCAAAGTCCTTTGATGGAAATACCTCTTGTAGTTTGTATTCTATTTTTAGTGACGGTCATATCCTTCAACAGGGCAGAAATAGACGCCATTATATTTTTACCCCGTTTCATTTTACACCACACAATCCAATTTTCTTAGTTCTGCAGAGATGAGCTGGCCAGACTATAGCTAGCATCATCCATCAGCCAAGCAATAGCAATCGAAAACGAGTCTTCTTTTTCTTCGTATAAGTTAGTGGCTAACTCTGGTATCGGATTATGAAGATGATGATGAACAGCAATGGATTGCCTATAGGGTGGCGATAATGATAACGATGAATACTCTGATAGAAACTGAAAGTGAATGAACTCATACATATTGAAAAACGATAATTTTCCAGCACAAGACGAGGACGCGGATGGAGGACGTCGCGTTCACTCATCCTGAAGAAGGCTCTCTGAAAGAGTCAAAACAGAGTCGGTGCCTTCACTGATATGTAGCCGTACTGCGGTACGTGAAAATGCCCGTTTTCCAATCTGAATCTGATAGAAAATTGTAAAAGCACCTTAAATCCTGGTATTCAGACCACGTAACCACATATGTAGCGGTTTAACTTTGTTACGTAACTATTGATACAGTTGGCCAAACAATACACGTTTTGGAAGGTATCATTATAATTATGATGGTAACATTACGAGTGTCAACGCATTCCATCCTGCTAAGCTATGGGAGGCCTATGTCCAGCAGTGGACTAATATCGCTGATGTTGTTGTTACTTAAGATTAAGAATAAGAACAATTTATTGTATAAACTGTGTAAAGAATAGGTTTTAGGAGTAAGCGTGTCACTACAGTTTGTCCATGACATTAACAATGTTTACTTAGTAAAATTGATAGGTAGGCACATTATGACTTGGTATGCTGGCTATGTAACAAGTAGGTAGGTTTATGCTTGATACTTATATTTTTAAAAATAATGCCAAATATTAATACACATCATCATCTTGCCCCAAAGTAAGCAATTATATTATAGTCACATACATTGAGGTCAAGACTTTTAATGTGAATTGGGCGTTATAATCATCAACGCCCATAGCAGACCACTGTTGGACATAGGCCTCCCCCTAAGGAGCGCCATTGTGCCCTATGCTATGAAAGATGATACTAGTCGACTACTAAAAAGTAGCATTATTAACTGACTTCAAAAAGTAGGAGGTTCTCAATTCGACTCCATATTGCGTTTTGTTTTTGTTTGTATGTTCCGCGATAACTCCGCCAATAATGATCGATTTTGATGATCCTTTTGTTGTTTGGTAGATCATACTTCAGAGGTGGTCTCATATAAATTTTATTCCTGAGGGATTGATACTTTTCCTGCAAAACTAAAATAACGTCATCCTCACTTGTAATTTTCGCCGGTAGGTACCCTATGTACCTATCTCATCATCATCATCAGCCTATAGCAATGCAATGCTGGACATAGGCTTGCCCTAATGAGCAGCATTGCGACCTGTCCTAATGTCAACAACTTTAGGTAGTTCTATATCGGATACTCTCATAGCTCATTGGTAGTTCCATAGCTCGCTGAGCGACTTGGACCTGGTGGACTAGCCGTACTTTGAGTGTCCATGATTCGGCTCCATATGTCATGATGGGTAGGCCGCACTGATTGAAAACTTTCGATTTCAAACATTGCGGTATGGGCGCGAACACCAAAGACACGGAATTTAGTAAATGGATATAACTATACTATAGCCTGTTCTAAACTCCATCATGACATGGCTGCTGCACTCAGGGTTGACTTCCGGCGAGGGAACTCCTCAACGGTGAAGAGTACAGACACAACATTTTGTAAATGGATTTAACCATAATAACCATGTTCTAAATTATATCATGACTTAGCTGATGCACCCAGGGTTGACTTCCAGCGAGGGAACTCCTCATTAGTGAATAGGACAGGCATGACATTTTTTTACATGCACATAATTTTAATTAAAACTTGTTTTGCACTAAAAAGGGTAAAAAAAAATATTATTAAAAAAAAAATCATATACAACTTATCGACCTATTAAATTTCATGCAGATTAGATCACCGGTTCGAGAGTTATGCTCGGACAAACATAAATACAAACTTACAATTCTACCTCTTTATATAGTAGTATAGATATAGATGATAAACATAAACACTGCATTAGTACAAGGTTCACCCACAAGCAGAGAGTGGATGCCGTGGGCATTACTTAGAACACCGCAATGCACAAGTTGTGTAATAAGTTTCATAACGGAACCGCTGCCAGCATGACTTGTGTTACAGAATAATTGCAAAGGAAAGAAAACCATCCGTTCTGATGAAACCGAATATTGGGTGGATGTAGAGGTTTATTGTAATTGGCATTGATTTAGAACTCATCATCATCATCACCATCAGCCATTTTCGACCCACAGTTGGGCATAGGCCTTCCTTTCACTGGTCTCGATCGTAAATGGATATGGATCTAAAACTAAGGCCTAACATCTATTTTAGACGATTTATACAGTGTCTAGTGTTTTTACTCACTGACCGGGACGCTGTAGTTTCTAGGACATGGCTAGGTGGAGTAGGCTTCATTCAGCAAATATACCATCCTCTCATCCTAGATAGCCTTACCCTCAGGAAATACATGGTCAATACGTGTGGAGCTGACGAAGCCGCGGGTTTCCTCGTGTTGTTTTCCTTCACCGTCATGAGCACGTGGTAATGAGCACATTATTTTTCCAAAATGATAAATCCATTGGTGCACGTTCTAGATTCGTGGGTTCGAACTCCCTGGTTAACACTTCAGATCGAAAGTCGGGGTACTTTATCAACAACAAAAGCTGGTTAAATTATAGAGTCATCACTGGGTTCCTAAGAGTCTTACGCTCGAATACAGAAACTACTCAAGCATGATTGAGATCGTCTCATCTTGTTGAGAGGCCGATATCTTTCAGCACCTTCTGAAACGCCAGCCATTTAGCAAATTTTATATTCAAACCAATCCGTAAGAGAACCAGGCTACCCGAAATAGCTATCAGAATCAGCAAGTAATTTGGCAATGGGTAGGCCACATAGCGGCTATGTGCAATCAATAAATGCAATAAAATGCAATACACTTCGTCTTCCAGATTGCGGTCGCCATTCGAGAACCTTTATTCCCCAACGGTTATCGGTTCTACGGGCTATGTCATAGCATTCGAGAACCTTTATTCCCCAACGGTTATCGGTTCTACGGGCTATGTCATAGCCGATAACCGTTGGGGAATAAAGGTTCTCGAATGGCGACCGCAATCTGGAAGACGAAGTGTATTGTATTTTATTGCATTTATTGATTGCAGGTAATCGGTGGATGGAGAGGTTTCATGACTGTTCTCCGTGGAATTGCTTAGGGGAGACCTAAGTTCAGCAGTAGACTTCTATAGGTTGTTTATGATGATGATGACATTTAAAAAACCTATAATTTATGAAGAGAACACTAATCAGGAAGTTTGTTCTCTGAGAGAGGCCATGGTTGAGCGGACAAATCGGACTCTCAATCTTGTCTCCCAATGGGGTGACGACAATATAGTTGATTTTAACGCCTCTAAAACACAAGCATGTCTTTTTTCGGCAAAAAAAAGTATTTTTGACCTTGCTCCCACTTTTCGTGGTACACCGATTAAAGTAACTGACAGCCTCGAACTTCTTGGCATGGAGTTGAGAGCTAATCTCAACTTTGGCACCACAATTGAGGCTAAAGCTCAAATTGCTGCCAAAAAACTGGGCATCCTAAATAGGGTCAAGCGATACTTCACACCTGGACAGCTTCTGACCCTGTATAAAGCTCAAGTCCGATCCTGTATGGATTATTGCAGCCACCTTTGGAATGGTTCAGCCAAGTATCAGAGTATCTTGCTAAAGCAAGGCTCGAGAGCTTGAACCATCGTCGCGAGGTTGCGTGTTTGTCGGTCTTTTACAGATTGTACTACGGAGAGTGTGCTCAGGAGTAACATGACCTTATTCCGCCTTCACCTTTCTTCCATAGGAACTTCAGACGCACTGCTAACTACCATCCGCATCATGTTGATATTCCATTTAACAAGACTAAGCGCTTACAAACATCATTTATAATGCGCACTGCTAAAATATGGAATCAGCTGCCAGCGTCTGTTTTTCTATTGACTTACGACCCTAACGGCTTCAAAAAGAGAGTTAATAGGCATCTTCTGGGAAAGCTCGCCCCATCGTCGACCTCATCCTTGCCTATGCAAGCCTCGAGGTTGACCTGGCAAATTTAATTTAAAAAAAAACGAGAAGCTTTATTTTAAATAGTCTACTATGCTCTCATGTTTTTATGAAGAGAAGCTTTATTATATCTACGTACGGTCCCGTACGTTTTATGGATATAATCTCAGGGTTGAATAGTTTCGTAATAAATAGAGGAAGATAATTTTTCTATTTAAGTCGTCCAACATTTCAAGTTCGATTCAGTGTCCTTAGACATAGCATTGTGAAGAATATGGCCAGCTGCAGTGTCTATTGTGAGACTTATAAAGCATTCACCATCTTTTACAATGGACACTGCAAAGGAAGTTGGTACTATTTGTCGGCATCTCTCGTCCGGCAGACTTATTTTATATAGTGAATTAATAGTTCAAAACATTATCATTATCACTCAACATCGATATAGTCACAAACTTAGTAGAGCAGTGCTATGGGAACCACATGATTGATATGCATTTTTACGCTCCCCGGCCACGACCAATTTTTCCACCGATTTTTTGTAGGATAGTTAGGGAGGAGCACCTCATGCCAACCTCATGCACAGAGTATATACCAACCAGGTTGGATCGACGAATGAAATAACGCCATAAGAGCTAAAATGGTTAGAATTGGATTGTACGTAATTATATAAGTATTTTATGTTCTATTACTTTTTTTTCGTAAAGTTCATAGTTTAGGAGTTAGGACACTTTCAAATTTAAATGAAAATGTATTTTTCTGGATTCAGAAAGTGAGATCTTAAGGTCTAAAATGGTTGGAATTGGATCCTACGTATTGATATAAGTATTTTATCTTCAAATACTTTTTCGTATATATATATATATATATATATACTATATATATACTACACATATATATATATATATATACTATATATATACTACACATATATATATATATATATGTGTAGTATATCAATCATGTGGTTCCCATAATACAAGCTCTGCTTAGTTTGGGGCTACATGATGCTGTGTGATACTGTCCAGCATTATTTATTTATTTTATTGGATTTTACGTATTGATATAAGTATTTTATGTTCTAATTTGAACAACTTAAACAATTTTTCTTTTTTTTATCATGCACCGTTTTGGACCGTTTTCTCCGTCTAAATAAGTTAGAAAATAACTTTGAAACCTTAAGAATCATTAGAATATACTGCAAGTAGACCTTTACAGGATGTTCTATTAGGTCAGAACTCCGTAACTTTGGCTCATTTAAACAGGTTATGCAAAACCGGCTCTAAAATAACCACACAGTTTGATATCCCCATTATGCAAATTGGAACTCGTTTTTCAGAATTGCGGCCCCAATATTTGCCCGAAAAGTCATCGTAAAGTATCCCACACTCGTTATACGGAACCTCAAATTAACAACAATCGCAATTCACTCTGGTTGGTCCAAGTAAAACTTCAATTCAAGCTTTGGTACCGTTGGCACCATGCCAGAACCGTCTTGGTAATGTTTTGTAACAAGCTATAACTGGGTTATGGGCTGGAGTTTAGATTGTGTCACCTAGTTGTTCAAGAATTTGGATGCAAAAAAAATTGTTTTTTCGAAGAATTCTCCATCATCAGTAATTTTTCTTCTTTTTCCTCTTATTTATTGCTTTTATTGAGGTATTCATGAGCAGTTTCCATGATGTTCTATCATCGACTTGCCTCAATGCGGCAGTCAAAGAGAGCTCCGTCAACGCCTTGGCTTGGTCAGACCAATGACTGAGTGATCGTCCACGAGGTCTCTTTCCATCTATCTTTCCACCACAACCAGTTTGTCAATATTGTCTGGCTGTCTACGGGCGATGTGGTCAAAGTAGCTAAGGACTCGTTAGTAAAAAACTGCGGAGAGTCTAGTTTTGATGTGCAGTTGCTCGAGATCAGTCATTTAACGCTATGAAAATGATAGCAGGATTTTAATCCCGATCTTTTAGCCTCAAAAAAAGGAGATTTGCGTTTGAAGATTTCGCTTTGAAGTTTGTGGGTGCCGGTGAAATTACAGGCACATGAAGACTTAACACTTTCGTGCCTCATGTTCCAAAAATTAAATACCTACAATGCAATACATTGTTATAAGTAATAGTTACCAATTAACATCAGATGGGGCAAGCATATACTAGTTCTATCTTCAGGTATCATGAAAAAAATACGCAACTCACCAAATTTTTACTGGCCCAAAAATGAGAGCCTTACACCAGATTCCTTTTATACTAGATTAAGGCGACTGTACCGGTCAAACCTCCCTCTCGCTTGCACTATTCAACATTTTTGAAGATATGAAATCACTGAATGTAGTTATGCAAAATAGCAAACCTGCACGGCCTAGAAAATAACAATACAAAGGTTCTGTATTTTGGTACAATTTTTTTGTAAAGAAAACGTGTTGTTTTCAACATGATATTCTAGCAGAACCTTTGTATTGTTATTTTCTAGGCCGTGAAGGTTTGCTATTTTGCATAAATATCTACATTCAGTGATTTTATATCTTCAAAAATGTTGAATAGTGCGAGCGAGAGGGAGGTTTGACTGTTTTTGTATCGTCGCCTTAATTCTTTAATACCACAAAGTGATGCGCAGATAACAGCATAATCATTATTCAACCCTTATAACTTGCACCAGCCGCAAAAGGTCACGGTACCGCTACGCCAGCCACCGCGGCGCCACCGCAGCTGAAGATAATGGGCATGAATCGCGACCGGTACCGATACCAACTATACCTCATCTGTGGCATTACTTCATACTTGGTTATAACTGCTATATGAAGCGCTCTTGGGCTCTTGGTTTAGATCTTATAAAAAAAGTGTGTGTGGTCGCACTCCGCCGAAACAATATTTGGTAGGTATGAGAATAGGACGTAAATTACAGCTAGGCTGTATGAAATATAATTTACGTACGTGAGAAAAATGTATATAAAGTAGTATTTATCAGTCATGTGCCTCCTATAATACAAGCTCTGCTTAGTTTGAGGCTAGATGCTGTTGTGTGTTGATGTCAGCTTCCGCCAGCGACTTCTCGCGTGGTAAAAGGATAAAAAGTAGGCTATGTGTTAATCCAGGTCTACTATGTATATTCCAAGTTTCATACAAATCCATTCCATAGCTTTTGTGTGAAAGAGTAACAAACATCCATACATACTCACAAACTTTCTGGTTTATAATATTGGTAGGATTGATCCCGGTTTTGACTTAATCATGTCATGTTCCTGTCGAAAACCCAGGCGGTCTAAAAACTCCGACACCACACTTAGCTTTCAGTTCGGAAAAAGAAAATATATACCTAGCTGGTAATTCTGGCATTGTAACTGTTTTGTCAATTCAGTTGCGTATTCAGTCGGGCGATGTCATTAACAATCGGGGATAGCGATTGGTTTCATTGATCGGGGTTTAGGGTTGCCGATTGTCGGATTTATTGAGACCGCCTATTGATCAAATGAAATAATTACACATTGTCTGCGGTTCAGTGGAATGAGAACTAGCTAAATCACTTTCAATAGTTAGATATTGTTATTGTAGACAGAAGAGTAGGTACCGTTTGATAGCCCTTCGTATGTTTTCTCTGTTCTTCCTTCTTCGTATGATATTGATATTTTAAACTGTCTAAACTAACTAGCATAAAAAATGCTTAGGCTGCCCGATGGCCTTCAACAAAGCTTAACGATAGAAAAAGCTGAGACTAACAACTTAACGTGCCTTCCGAAGCACGGAAGCGCTTAGGTCTAAATTCTAATAAATGGTCACCCATCTAGATAGTGACCGCGCGAAGTGTTGCTTTACTAAGATGATCTGCTTACAATGAAGTAAGCTACGCCACGGGCGCTTCTTTTCACGGGCTTTTCTCCGTCTACCTTATATAAGATTGGCCATTGGCGAGCAGGGCAGAGAGCATTTTAAATGTATCAACTCGCTCATTTATCAATTCGTATGTTTTTAATTGTAACGAGAAAAAGATCAAAGCTAATTGCAGCAGGGGATTCTCTGCGCGCGCGCTGGAGAATACCGGCGGAATGGGACGGCATGTGGCGGGATGCAACGATATACAGCGGGCGGTCACGGCAGGTTGCGACGGCATAGACCAGCATGCCGCAGTATTCAGTGGTGGTCAGAGCAGCTGCTAGCGGCTTCGGGAATTATCATTGTGCGCTGGCGCGAGATATCAATCTTGATGTCTTCCTTCGGCTTGCATTTATGATGCCTGTCTGGACAAAACGTAACGTCATGAAGCTCACCAAGAATTTTCAATTTTCCCCTTTTTTCTGCTATAGAAAGACAATATATTTTACTGAATCAATTCCGTTCCTCTAAACAAAGCTGTCACAAGTCCTAACTACCGCTACAAGCCAATTAAAACTTTGAAAGTCTCTCTTTCTTTGAAATAAACTAGCGAAGTTAAAGATTCCTTTGCTTTTCCTAGAAACTTTCTCCACAGTCCCAATTTAACGTTTCATCCATCCCTAACTCAAAAACTATCGCTCACGAATAACTATCGTTCATCGTGACTAACCGTGACGGGTTGTTTCGATCATTCAACGATATAAATCTAGGATTTATGCTAGCGACGTTCAAATTCTTTGCAGCAAGAAATATGATTTCGGATAAATACGTTGAGGATTTGATACCGTCACGCCTATTGAATTACAATTTTTGAACAAAGTATTGCGCGTACATTAAACAGACGTGAACAAATTAATATGATTATTAGATGTGTAACAGTTATTGAATTTTACACTTATCGTTATTTGTTGTTGCTTTTAGCCTTGTAATTTCAATTCTACTTTGATTGTCTTCTGCATTTTGTAATCATGATCTCCGACTTTGAATATTGTTGCAAGTGTTTATTATGACAAACAAAAACAATAGGTAAACAGCATATGATGATGATGAAACTAATACACACAATTTTGGATTCATTTGACATTTTCCTGAGGTACAGTTCGTACAAACAGTGCTCAGTAGTGTTTATAAACTGGGTCAAATAATTTGACTCAAATATAATCTAAACAATTCAACAACTGAAGAACGTAGAAGAGCTTGTTCAGCTAGAAGCGATTATATCGAACGAGCTACACTAGAAATTAGTTTTATCACAAAGTTCCCGAGGGAGCTTCCAGTTTCCAACTTCACGTCCGCACCAAGTTTTATGGATAACGGTAGTTGGAGCGTGAAACTGGAACACTTTCGCGTTTGTTACATTTGTTAGTTTGTTGACTTTGTAGGATTACAGGCGATGATGGATTCCCAGTGACCTAGTTTTAAACCCAGTTTGTACTTCGATCCTGTGAACGCAGAATTTGCAAAGGCTGAAGTAGGTTAGGGAATTTGGATGAAATTCGCCGTCAATTTCGGTCTGATTGCTTTAACTTGCTTACTTAAGGGGTTCCAAGCACAATCTTTGGAACCATAGCCATCCTCTCCTGCACGGGGTGCGCCTTGCGCGCTAACAAACGTTGCTCTGGCAGCCGGCTGATTGTGGCATAGCGCAGCCTAACACCGCACCTCCATATTCCTTAGCAACGTCGTCGGTGGTGCCCTACAATCCCCCAAACCGCATTACTCAATGTGGGTATTATGGGCATATTGCCCTTCTTATTAGGGGTTGCCTATGTGCAGCAGTGCACTGATATAGTTTTTTGTTGCATTAAAAGTTGGGCAGACTAGAGAGGCACGTTAGCAGTTTTTTCATACTCATCTGTATCATCAAAGCCGATACTGATGCGCTGCGGTTGTAAAGAAGTTTTCGATTCACAAGCACCATAGCTCACAGAATTTACATTTGACAATAAACGTAGACTATTTATCTGTTCTAGATACTTGGTTGTCGTTCTAATGACCAGTTTGGTGTCAGTGTCCAAGTATGGAAAGTTGTCGTCTGCAATAGAGTCGTTCGTAAGCATGGCACGTACACTCACTCTTAATGCTGTTGGTAAGACGTTAGTTTTTATATTATAGTTATAAGTAATGTACTGAGTTTTATGGACTGGATAAATGTGTGTTTCTTCATATTGTCCACCTATTAAAGAGATTTATTAATTTAAGATGATTACTAAAGATGTTTTATTTCAGCCTTCTAGGCAGTAACGTCAGGAACAATCACTAGCTTTCAGAGATAACGAATCGATTTTAAAACACGGTCTTACTTATGATCTTTCCATCCACAATTTTGGAATGAATGAATAAACAAATTATATTATGATTCTGAATATCAATATTCTGTTCTCTTGGAGCAATCTTGATGCAACTTGTATGAAATTAAAACCTTTTACTCAGTGCATTATATCTAGAATCCTAGGCGATGCTAGGAATTCTAGGAGTAGAGCTTACAAAGATTTATTAAATTTTATTTGATCTGCCATCTCAATAGGAAGATGAACGCCGAGGATCGTGACCCATTCTTTGCTGCAGAAAAGACGTATTTAATTCTGGGAATACTCTTGAGAGCTTAAAAATATCGTGAACTTGTAATGCACAATTCTCATTCGAAATTCAGACAAGACAATGCTTGGTATTGGGAAGTCATGTGAAAGAATTTAAGTTCGGACAGCCTAAAACCCTGAATCATTAGGTACATATAATGACTGTGTATTGGGAAACCATTTTCGGAGACCTTCAGGCGGCCTTATAACTGACTCCAGAGTAGGTCGGATCTGGGAACAGCTAATAATTTAAAGCAGTAGAAGCACTCAGTACTCGAAAACATTTATAGCTTTTGCATGTTACATAATACGAGTAGGTATCATACATGAACCCTAAGGGTATAGCAATATGGTAGGCAGACAGAGTCTTTTTACCTAAAAGACCTTCGTACCTTTGTGTAAAAACCCCTGTACCTGTAACACAATCAGGGTAGGCAGACAAATCGCGACAGAGTTAATTATTTTTATTATTTCAAGATTATAATAAAACGCGCTTCAGAACAGAGAGTTTAAATTATAGAAAATCTCTTTTACAAGTATTCAAGTTAATTAATCTCTGTCTAGACTAGACTTAATAAAAACGTATCGGTTTAAAAGTTTTAATTGGAATCGTTTGTAAAAGGATACAGGGCGCTTATAGACTATTAAAATTATCTCGAAATGAAATTCTAGAGTTACCAAAGTTTTATGATTAAAGCTAAGTCAGATATGCTCTGTTAATTTATTATTTCCTTGCATCCACCCGCAGCTTCACTCGCCCGAATTCATAGTAACTGTTCATAGTAAAGGTTAAGGAATAACCTTTACTATGAACATTTACTATATATACTATACACATATGTGCGAAAATTCAACTCGGACTGTTCAATGTAGGCTAGTTTTTTTTTAAAATAAATAATTTTAATAATAATAATATAATAATAATAGTTGTGACCAGGGACAATTATATAATCTTTGTAAGATACAAGATCCATATTTCTATTATTTATTAGTTCAGAAAAATCGTCTGTTATATATTTCTTTCTATGTTACGTATTGCGTCTTTAGCTTTCGAACAAAACCGAGGCCTTTGCATCTAATCTAGTTGATTTATACATACTCACTGACCGGCACCCTTTAGTGTCTGGGACATTGATAGATGGAGTAGGCTAGCACATATACCATACTCAACCCAGTCGAATTATCCATAAAAAAATCATGGTCAATTCAATACGTGTAACTGACTAAGCCGCAGAATTTTACACGATGTTTTCATTCACAAGTTTATGCACGTATGAGCACATATATTCGAAACGCTATATCCATTGGGGTACGGCCAAGATTCGAACCCATGACCTTCCGTTGGTCTTTTTTTTATATTTAATATGGGCCAGCTCTTGACCTCGAGGCTTGCATAGGCAAGGATGATTTTCGGGCAATGAGGTAATCTTTCCTCATTAACTGCTTATTTGCATACTTATCCGTACTGCCGTTGCTTATTATTAAGCTGTCTTAATTTAACATTAATCTCATTTAGTTAAAATTAGATCGATAGCCACCCGATACTGTCTGTAGATGATCAGCGCACTGTGTACATATACGTGGCGCACAATGCTGAGCCGTATCTTATTTTTTAGTTTTAACCAATAACGTGTACTTAATCATTGTTCTAAGAATAGCATATTATAATTTTATTTGTACTAAGTCCTTGTTAAAACTTTAAATAAAAACATTTTCTAAATCGGGGTACATACATCCTAAGAGGCCACCAAGGCTCTACTATTGTCAAAAAAGATAAGTAATATCCCAAGGTGATCTACTTTGAAAAGATTTATTGTGTAATCCCATCACGTTATTCAGCATATCTCATTTGTATTATATATCGTAGGACAATTTGACACTAACTGGGGCTTTGTGATGGACATACAAAGGGGTGGGGACACTTGGTATTCAGCACATATCCTCATTCTGTGGAGAAGAGATATGCTACACTGCGTTTTTATCATCAGCTCACATTTGTTCACGGTTGAATTTTCTTCACTCAATCAAACTTATTCAGCTTTTTGGCATACTCAATTCGGTATTCGGCTATTTTTGTTTGATTCATGTTGTTTTTAGAAAATCTTTGTTTCTTAAAATCCGAGGGCGGCTACGACTACTTAATCTCTCCCCTCTCCTAAATTATTTTTTGTCCTCATCAATAATTAATCCTCATTGTCTGATCTATCAATATACCTTCTTAGCTTGGCGTAAGTTGTATCTGCAAATGCAAAATGTTCATCGTTCATGCACGGTATCATTTGGTGCAGTTTTCACCAAAACGGAAAGGAACTCATGGATATTATTATGCTCATCATATATTTAGCACGCATTGTTTGCAACGTGAATAATAAACATTGCTAAAATCTTTCAATGTTCATTTTTTCTCCGTTCTGTCATCAACCTTATTCCTTGGCCTGTAGTTTATGTAATTGGCTGATTGGTTATAAGTAGCGTCGGTGGACAGTGTTCATGTTCGGTCTTCATTATTTAGCCAGCCTTATCTTCTTGAACACAAGGTTCATAAATGATGGTTAAATATGTGGATATCCGAAGGTAATTTGTACAGTACGCATAGCTTAAGGAATGTTTAGGTTTTATGGTTCCGGGATCAATGAAAGTATCTTTAACTCAAGGCCAGGTGGCCGATAGGTTAGTGTGACAGTAGTTTTATTAAATAGGACTAAATTTATTAAATAGGAAGGGCATATCGAAGTTTCTTACGTTAGGAATTAGGACGTATTTCGTTTTATTTTTTCCCTTTTCCTATTATAAATAAGCAACGCTTCATTTTTCCTAAAATACATCTTTGCAACTATTTTTTGTTTATTGAGTGATTTTATGTTCATAAAATATGTTTTAAACTTGATTTAAAAGGAGGTAATAATATTCTCGTGGCTGCGACTGACCGTGCACAAGACCGCGGTGGACGGCACAAACTTCGAAAGGCCAGATCCAGCAGTGGTTAAAATCGGGATGTGGATGATCATGATGAATACAATCTCGTGCATACATAATGCAGTTTTTAGCATTTAGGTGAATGCAGTTTTATCACTCCAGAGTTTACTACTTACTCATATAAAGAAGGGAGGAATCACACAAATCTGGAAGTTTGTGTGTTTGTTCCAAATCATCTGAATTTACATGTATAGTTTGTAACCTGAACAATATCACGCTACTTTTTATCCGTGTCCTGCGCAAGCTAAACCAAAGGTGGAAGGTTAGTTTATTAAATTTTAAGAATAACGCAAGGCAAGAAACAAATATAAATCTGCGACTCTACCCTTACTTGATATACGCGTGAATTTATATTATCTATTTATATTTATTTACATTTATACATGTAGAATGAGCTATACCTTCGTAAGCGAAGTTGAACGCAGATTAATCGCAGCGATAAAATTGTAAGTTTTTAGTAACTACACAACTTCTCAGAATCCCTTGCCACTCGAAACACATTACACCCTTATAGTGCGTTCACCCGCTCTTGACTCTGTGCCAAGCCTAGAGGCCTACCATTAAAGTTTGATTCTACTACAGTAGAGCAATATACATATCCTAAGCCTAAATAACAATATAAAAACAAAAGCGAGAGTGTTTTTTAAACTTTCACGCCTTATCATTCTTATTTTTCCATACTAAAGTTGTTTGAAAGAAATCCCTTTAAGCGATTACACCGCCATTTGTAATTTCATTACTGAACTTATGATTTTTATTGGTGTTGTGTATTAAATTGCGGAAAATTATCCCAGAAGCCATTAAAAACAAGAATTAATGATTGACTAAGATAGAATTTTATTATGACTACAATTTAAGAAAAAAACACTGTTGATTAGAAGATATTGCTTCAAATTGACCCTCTTAGTTAAATTATTCTTAGTAGTTCCATTCTTAGTAGTCCCCTCGAATTCTTCCTTAAGACTTAAGGTACGACACATTTGCCTACCAAACACGATTTTAAGGTTGAGTATAATTTTCGAGGTGACTTATATAATACAAGGGTGAATTATGGACTAAATGAACTGAACCTGAACTGTTTTCAATGGTAGGCCCTGAACGACCTCTGCAATCTTACGGTTGTGAGCATAATGACACTATTGGCGTACGTCCTGAACTTTGGGGTGCTTGGGGTACGGTTTCTGTTATGTGAACCGTCATGGCGAAGCGTTGCTCAAAAGAATAAGTTCATTGATGAAAAGAAGTATAGTCGATTTATCATCATTTTCAGCATTTCAAAACCCACTGCCGGGCATAAGCCTCCTCCCTCCAGAGTAGATTAAGAGCCTATTAACTTATTTTATAATCAGTTTAGCTGTAAACTGTACCCAATATTAAATATATATATATATTGAGCGCAATTTGAAATGATATGTAACACAGCTGTTTGTTAGGTATGTGACGTATTTACCATTTGTATGGCACAAAGACTCTCATTATTCAACTGAATGCCCCCGTGTTTGAAGAATGAATTATGTCCATTATGTCATACGATCATGACGTTTGTGCGTTTAATCAGTATGTCTTTATAATGTGGTTATAAGGATCCGGGTAGTGATGGCTGGAGCTACTCAGTGTTCTCGAACCTACCGATTTTTCGGTATTTCTACCGATATGGGCTCCGTCCTACCGAAATACAACGATATTTCCACGATTTCATAGAATTTGTGGAAATTATACCGACTTTTCTACCGATTGTACACTTTTAAGTTGGCAGCCCTTTTCATTTATGGTTTATATTACGGGAAATACCGAAATAGTATTAAAGATGTTATAATGTATAGAATGTTATGTAGAGATCACAGTACTTAATCAAGAAATACTAGTACTGCAAGTTATCAGGGGTTTTCCGCTCGGGAATTCACTGCCATTCATTCACTATAGAAACAGGAATACGAATTTTATTTTTTTCATCAATTTTCTTACCTTCGAAGAAAAAGTTTTATATCGACAAATATAATATTATTATAATTAATAAGTTTAAAATATGTTGTCTGACGAGGAACCTGTACAAGCGCGAGTGTAAAAAGAATACAATTTCTACAATATTGAAAAGAATGGGTAGAAATCTTTTCAGTCTGACTGCAAGATAGTCCGTAAACTTTGACAATTGTAAGAGTTGAAATAACATTACATCAGCGAAATACGCTCTAAAGAAACTTAGTTCTAAAAAAATAAATATCTTACCTTATCTTCTTATCTTATAAATCTTGTAGCATTGCCAAATCCCAGGACATTTTCCATTGGACTTTAAACCATACACGCTTCAATTTCCATAATCATCAAACTTTAAAATACGTCCCAATCATTAGTCTCAAGTTCACTGAACTTTCCATACCAAAAAACCTATTCACATCCGACATAAAAGAGTACAATACATAGTAGGTGTGTATCCCAAAACATACGATCCAAAGGGGGGAGTACAAAGGGATAGGGAATGTACCTATTGTGGAGCATTGGAGTATTGCTTTTTGTTCGATGTTCAGGATGGGCCAGACGGAAAATTAAAATTAGTCTGAGGTACAAATAGTTGGAACATAAATATAACAGGTATATATTTTTTTATATTTAAACAAAAGATAATCTCGTTGATAATGTACTCGTAGTAAAATATAGAACATAATTAAGTAAGTCCTAAGTACCAGTCGACACACCACTCTCTCCATCAATCTAGGGCTATAGGGCATTGATCAGACTCAAAAATAAAATCGTGATGTGCGTGAAATTGATATATGCAAAGATTCAGCTTTAATCGTTAAATAGATTTCGCGTGAAAGAGGAACAAACATGAATGTTTAGAATTTACGATATTACGATTTGCTTGAGGACCTGCCATGGGCTACTCCGTGCCTAGATACAGTCCAGTGCGTTTAGATCGTGAGCCGCATCGTCACGCGCCGTCCGCGCTAGTGATGTCAAAAGAAAAAGGTAAGTATCGGTAAAATGAACAACATTTGAATATAACTTGGCACGTTTAAAGCCCAAACGGCCTGACTAAACCATTAATTGCTTACGCACCAGGTGTTAACACGAAATCGAATAAATTTCGGAGCTACCCTAACTGACACATTATGGCGTCACGCTTAATACTCTATTTTTGGCCATAGGAGGTTAAAAGTCATAGAAAGGGGTGTATTGAGTTTCCAAAGAAGTGCAAAATGGATAAGAATTTGAGTGTTAAACAGTAGGAGAGAAAAGCAGCGGTGCGAGAGGAGTGGCGAAGTATTGTTATGTAAGCTACCCGCCCCAATATGACGACCACGACCGCTCTGCCAAGAGTATAACCTAACGAGGAATAAAACAATTTTTTGTTTACCAGTATTAAAACCGTTATATCATAATCCGTGCCTTAAGTGTGAAAAAGCACTTATATTAAACAAGCCGCCATCTTGTAGTAAAAACAAAATATATTACACTAATAAATTATTAAAAGCATTCGATAAAACATCGACACTGACACATTCCAACACTAGAGTTCGTTGACACTGACGCTAGTTTTTGCCGACGACCCTGCGAGACTTCCTGCCTTCTAATGAGATGCGACATCCTCCCAGCATCTTTATGTGATCTCACACGGGCGATTTGCCGAGATTTTAATTGCTCTATTTGTATAAGGAATTCTAAGACACTTTGTTGAGCTTTATTAGAAAGAGTTAATTTTTTGTCTAGATATATTATATAGACGTAGCTTACTTTATTTGATGATGAGAGATTTTATTTTAGTGGGGTCAAGCGTCAACTCTATCTAACTGTATAAAGAAGCTGGTTGAATGACTCATCAACAGCAGACCACCACACCAGCCTACATCAGTCCACTGCTGGACATAGGCCTCCCCTAACAAAGGGGGATATACCCATAATCCCCAAGCCGGGCATGCGGGTCATCAACGCACAGCCTAAATAGTAAGTCCTAAAGAGTTGAAATTTCGAGGGTACGTATGTTCCTTGCTTAATATTGAAGAGCACTAAGAACGGATTCCTTGAAATTCAATGGGATAAACGCTTTCGGTCCTCTATGCGGACGAAGTGAAGTCTTCATGCCTCAAGTTGATGGTCGCATGGCGTTGCATCGTAGGGCACGTTCCAAAAAAGCGTGTTTTACTGTTAATGTTTTGTGATAGGTAATGGTTAGCACTTCACAACATCAGGTCGCGGGCCGCCCTAGTGTATTACATGTATGGGACTATGGTAACTATGGGGACTCCATAGGAGTTTTAGGCAATATAGGAAGTAAAATATAGCCTGGCAAGTTGGTGGATAACATGACTAGATAAACTAAATAATAACTAATTACAGATATAGTATATGTAACAAAGCAATAGCTTAGCAAAGTAACTACGTACCCACGACACGACCAATTTTGATCCAATATTCCATTTCTATCTATTAAAAGTTGGCAGACATTAATAGCCCGTATAGATAATTTTATATTACGGCATTTCACAGTTACTGCATCAGCACATGTCTTCCTTTATTGAAAAACGTAAAATGATTTCTGATGAGATTTAAAATCAAGGTGTTACCGCTACCCCATTCTTAAATCCTTGCACGTGTGAGAAATCGTTCGGATCCATTTGAGACAGAATAAGATAAAGAAAAAAAATATTTTACACAAAAACCAACTAACTAAAATATACATACTTTCTAGCGCGAAATTCAAACTCGTATCGGAAGTTGAACTCCGTATCGGAAGGGGTACTTCCCACTAGACCACCACGGCTCATGGAACTAAAGTTGGTTAACTTCCTTCCTTCTTCGTATGAGCCAGTGGTCAACTCTGGTGTCGGAGTTTTACGCCGCCTAAAAGCCGAGATTCATCGATGTCGAGGTCACCACGACTAAGAGATAGGAACTACGAAACAATTCAGGTTATTACCGCTGTCGATACCGCTAATCGGTATTCCGAGCCAATTTGTTTATTCAATAACTGTTAAGCGAATATAATCAAATTGATTTATGAACTTAGCCGGCAATACGCATAAAGTTTTATAACCAACCTAATTGCAGAGTTTCCTTAGTTATAAGTTGGAATATACATGGATGGTGACGTCAACTTTTTATCCGGGTAACACGCGAGCGAAGTTGCGGGTAGACTTGTATTAAGTTTGTTTGTGTGTGCAATTACCTTGCAAGTGTCAAAATATTCGGCATAAAAGGCCGTAACTTTTGTTTGTGTTGACTTTAGAAGTTAGATTTTTTCTATAGTTCTAAGAGACCTGAGTTTGCATTCCCTTTCTGCATGGTTTTAGGCTTGGATCCGTGGAAATTTGAGAAGCCAGAACAAATTGATCCATTCATTTGTTTATTTGACCACATCAAATGTAGAGCAACCGTAAGTTTCTCGCCTAACCCAGTTATTAGAAGACGCACCAATAAATAATAACAAATCATCAACAGATTATAATTTCCAATATATCCACAGCTTTCACCAATCCACATTAAACACATATCAGTAACAACCGCACTGTACTGCAATAACTCTTAACCCAAGCGGGCCAATACATCGATCAAATAGGGTTGTCAATATCCGAAATCAGTTCTTATCAGCTTGCGCTAACAAGTCGTAGAAGAGATGGCTGGATTGTGTAAAAGATATTATGAGAAGAACATTAGTTGAGATGACGGCCGATAGAGAGAAACGGAAGAGGAAAAGCCATTTGTGCTAAGCGAACCCCATTCCATGTGGAAGATGGCAGAGATGACTATGATTAGGTTGACTTGATAAGATTTGGACGACCTCAGAGTGGCACAATAAGTGAGTGTAGATGCAGGTTCGATTTCTAATGAGGAAGATTTTTATTTCAATCGTATGGTATCAAATATTACGACGGTTCTTAATTCTCATACTCTATCATAATACATGAAGTATTTGAAGATGGACATGACATGGCTTTTCATGTTTTGGAAGGCACGTAAAAATGTATGTTCCGGTTTTAAGTATCGGCGGCGTTAAGTTAACAAGGAGTGTATGTTAACAATGAATATAAGAAAGGATGAAAGAGTTCCGAAGGCAACTCAATTAGCCTCTCGCAGCTGGAAGCCCTAGCCAGGGGACCCACTTTCCCTGATTGGTAATTCGATTCGAAGGGAAAGCAGTAAGGAAATGATGCCGCGAGTGTGTCGTGATAAATGTAGGGGTTCGGAAGCGATAGAATTGGATTCCGCGCTTCAAATTGCTTCAAAATTGGCTACTGATTTGATTAGTTGTTTAAACATTTTTTATCGGGGGTGTGGGGCACTCAATACCTTTGTTAATTTTGTACGTCATGAAGAATGTAAATTTAAAATATTAGAAGCCACGGTCTGAAGCTATTATGATAAGTTAGGGTCAAATGACGTGAATTTTATTCCAAAACCGATACTACATTATAACCCATGACATTAATTTGCAAGTCAATTGCTCGATTGCTTCAAATAAAATAAATTAGCAATAATCGTATTTTTAACCTACAAGTCTTTAATACTTATCTTACTTTGCAAACTGTTATCCCGTCTAGACAGATTATAGACAGTAGTAGCGATTTTATAAAACTTAACTTTATTTTACATCTCTTAAATTAAAAACTACATAATTCGAAAACTCTGAACAAATGTTGTTGACCTTAGGGAGTAGATTTTAATTCTTATTCTCTTCCGAAAGGGGGTACCTCTCGGGATAGAATACGAATTAAAACTCACCTTGTACAAGACTGGGACAGCATTCTTTGAATTTAACGATAAGCTTAGTAAAAAGTTTTTAGAATCATCATTAATGTTAGACCAAAGCGAGGACTCTACATCAAACTAAGAACCAGGCCTTTGGGTGGTTCATCATGAATGAATAAAAATCTGGCTATTCTCTTCTTCCTCCTCATCTTCGAGTGAGATAGTTGTCAACTGTGGGTGACTAGGTCAGACTCGACTCTTCACAGGGGAGAGTGCCGACAACACGTAGAAATTACAGATAATAATGTCTATCACCAGCAAACAAACTATCCTCTCACCAAACCACACCAGCCTATAAAGGGGGATATGCCCTTAAGTCTCACGCTGGGCATGCGGGTTGGAGATCGCCAGGTATAGCTTCTCGCAACGCTAATACTACTGCCCCGTTAACGGTCAGGGAATTTAGGTGTGCCAGTGTAAGGCTGTGCTATTCCGCATTCAGCCGCGCCGCCAGAGCCTTGTGACAATAGGATGCACCCTGTGACAGTAGGTTGGCTTGGATTCAGAAGGTGGCGGTTCGAGCCCCTTACACCCAATATTTATCACCAGAATTTAAACTAGCCCCCTACTTCCAACCCCAACTCTACCTCTGCTAGCGAGGTGGACCATTAAAACGACTAATGAAAACATATTTCCTAGAGCTCTATTAAATTCATCAGCGTAATTAACCCAGTTATCCGTTTTCATTAAAAGAAGCCACGCGTTCAGTGTTTCACGGTTCATTTAGTATTTCGGACGGAATATCCATATGAAACCAAATATCCATGAAGCTGAATTACAGCTGTACCACAAAACCGCGCAACTGAGACTGAGATTTCCTAGATCTTTGGCCTAGTATTTACGATGGTTTGTTAGATGGGTGCCTCGAACGCATTTTTCATCGGTATGTATTTTTCCCTAATCGCATTTTGCCTCGATAGTGTTTTGTCATGTGTGCATTTTTTATGAACGTAATTTACTTCAAACGTATATTTTATAATATCGAAATTTCTCGTCGCATGAAACATAAATAAATTCCTTACTTTTTTATAATTGTTATTTTTTTTAACCAACTTCAAAAAGGAGGAGGTTTTCAATTTGTTTGATTTGATTTGCGTAAGAGTAATTAATTTTAATATAATACTGTTGTCTTCTGTTTGGGGTACGGTTATCCCAAAAAGCATTGAGAGTAACAGCATATTGCTAATGCGATGCTAAAAAGTAAGAGATTTGCATCAAATTACCTTTAGGACGAAAATTGGTGAAGGCGATATGCAATTAACTAAGCTATTCACCTGATCTGACGGCCCCCACAAATATTCTACACATATTTGTTTCGGGTATGGGTGTTTTCTATGTATAATAAGTAAGTATTTAATGAATAATTAAAGTATATGTAGTATATCATTCATGTGGTTCCCATAATACAAGCTTTGCTTAGTTTGTGGCTACATGAAGTTGTGAGATATAATGTCCAGCATTATTTATTTATTTATTATTATCTATGTAGAAAAAGTTAATAAGTCACCATACTATTCAGAAAATTGCATATAGGGCAATACTTTAACAAAAAAAATGCACTCATGACAAAATAAAATCAATGCAGAAAAAAGTCAATAAGTCACCATACTACTAGGCAAATTGCCCATAGGGCAAATTACGTTTATAAAAACTGCACACATGACAAAACACTATCGAGGCAAAATGCGATTAGGGAAAAATACATACCGATGAAAAATGCGTTCGAGGCACCCATCTAACAAACCTTTACGATATCCTATTGTCTACTTTCTTTTGCCACTGCTAAATCAATCTATTTACCTGACCAAAGCCAAAGGCAAAGGTTATGCTTTTATCCTTACTTTCTGAGAATGTGTTGAAGAGGACCGGAGACTTCATTTAGTAACTCACTGTACCCACTGAACTGATCGGCACCGGACCTTAATTTGCAACTTGACATTTCATCTGTCTTAATTAAGATAATGTCAATTAACAAACTGTCAAAGTTTATAAAAACAGGACCGTTGCTTATCATTTCAGTGTGCAACTGGGTTACTAAATCAGGACCTAGATAATGGAGCACATTATACAACGTTGCCTTATCCACTCGTACCCGGAACCCTGGCTCGATCTGGTGAACCTTCGTCCATAAGCAGTCTCTTGGCTTACCAATATGATGATTCATTTCTATACGTAAGTGTAGAATTTTGGTTGTTTTTATTTTATTGGTAACGCCTTAATTTCATACAATTAAACAGATAATGCTTTGAGGGCTACATTACATTTGCTAAACATTCCATTGTCTATGTATGTTTCATTATTTTATTTTATTTGGGAATCAAACAGTACCTAAACACAATATTTTACAGGTATAATAAGACAAAATACATTTTTAATTTAAAAGTGCCTAGATAGAATCAAAGATTCCAAGATGGTAATCAGAGAAGTAGCGAGATGGGTCGACGACATAGTATGCGTTGTCGAGCGTTCATGGATGCGACTAGCACAAGACCGTGGTGGATGGCAGACAACTTTGAGAGGCCTGTATCCAGCAGGGCATGAAATTGGGCAGTGGATGATAACGATGATGCCCGAAGAAGTTTTGTATGTGTAATAGATTTTGTTTTAAAGATACGCACGTGCAAGGTCTGCTACAAACAACAGTACATGAAATAGAGTGAATATGAGATTAAGTACCATCTAGATAGCTATTAAGTACATAAAAATATACAGACGAACTAAGAACCGCATCTTTTTTGAAGTCGGTTAAACAGAAGTTATAAGTTCGATATTACCGCTGCAGTGTCCAGTCCACTACACTTAGAACAAGGCAATTTAAAAATTCAGGATTCTATCACACAGCCACACCCCATTCTAATGTCTTATGGGATTTTACTAAACCTATTTTTTTTTGTAAATGCATACATACCCAGACCGAAATCAATATTTGCAGATTATACAAACATTTGTCTCGCGTTGGGTATTGAATCCGCAACCTTCAGCATCTCAAGCAGGCCTTGGCCCATGCGCCACAGAGGTCGGCATTTCTGAATAGGCAAAGATTATTAAGAAAATCAAATCTGTTTACTTTGAATAACATACATTTATTCTTTAATCCGTGAAATTTTTCTTCTCCGACGTATAATCACAGAAATCCATCACGGCTTAAAATAATACAAATCCGTATTGTCTGGCTATAAAAGACGAGATAAAAGCTTCTCATCACAATGCCTCGGCTTCGTGTGAGGCTGAAAAGAAATTTTATTTCCATAGATTATAAACATTAGACGGAATTAAGTTTATTATCTTGAATGTTTGAAAACAATGTTATTTTTCTGTTTCAAGGTAGATTATATACAGAGCTTTGAGGAATTCTTAATGATAGTAGATGTTGCCAAAAATGTTTGGGATTTCGGTTCACTTTTGTAGGAATATAGAGATCAATCGTGACAGGCGCAGAGATAAGCGAGAAAGATTAAATATTTTGTTACCCATTGGTCTGACAAATTTGTTATTCCAGTGTACAAAAACAACACCAGGCTATACCAGTCTACTGCTGGACATCGGGCCCTTCCAATAAGAAAGGGGGTATGCCCATAATTCCCACGGTGGGCATGTGGGGTGGTGATCGCAGGTCAGGGATTCTCGCACCACCGACGTTACTGCCCGACGGCAGCCTACAGCTCCTGCACGGCTTTCACCTGTGCCGATATAGGCTGTGCTATGCCGCAATCATCCGGCCGCCAGAGCCCCGATTGGAATCAGGGTGCTCCACGGGCCTGCGAAGTTAGCTTGGTTACCAAAGCTGGAAATCTGACCATTACAATCCGTTTCTTGAAATGCTACTAATATTATAAATGTGAAAATTTGATGAATGGATGGATGGATGCATGTTTGATACTCTTTCACGCAAAAACTACGAAACGGATTTAGATGAAACTTGGCATATACATAGGATATGACCTGGATTAGCACTTAGGCTACTTTCTATCCGGGTACCACGCAGACCACGAGCGGAAGCTAGTTAAGTTTATACGAGTCATTTACGTAAATAGACTATTTGATTGACCCTAATGTCAAGAAAGCGAGTCTCGAATTGCTAGCACTATACGGTCCACAAAATAACCTCAAATAGCATATTCGTGACGTGACGATACGTGCGTGACTGTCTCCACACATTAGAAGACAAGAAATCGAGATGAGATAGAGCCATTAGGTTCTTAGAAAAACTCGATATGCGTGTGAAACATAATAATTTATCCGGCCACAATCGCGATGAACTGAAGGTAGACAATATACAAATAATCTGTAAAGACAGGCATGTCTTATGTACTGTCTTAGAATATGCCTACGCCAACTAATGGAATTGCAAGAGCCAGCAAGAATGTAATGCGTTTTAGTTTACATATGATATATCATCACTAAAAGATGTTTCGATAAAGTTAATCTCCATACGATGATAAATTAAAATAAAAGACCGCAATACAAATCAAACTGACCGACTGACTGACTACGACTGATAATAATCAACACAGCCTAAACGTCCAGATTACGTGTTTTGCATAGTGCTTGCTCTGAATTCGACAACGGGTACAAATCTCTACGCTGCGAAAATCAATTCTGCTATCTCCAACCCGCCTGCCAACATATTTAATGACGGTACAGTATAACTTACTAAATAAAAAAAAGCAATATATGCAGAGGGGTAGAATTTTCTGGCGACCACATATTTCTCTTACTCACTTTCTTCAATCTATCTCGTTCTTCAATAACCTGTAATGACGTTACGACCTCTTGTAGTTTGTTTGTTTATCAATTGTAGCTATCATGATAAACCCACCCAATTAGGAAAACCGATGTCCTGAAGTAGACTTTTACAAGAAAAACTTAATGATTCAACTTACGGCTTAAGAAGGGCTGCATTGAATTTCAAGTTAAGTATTGATTGTTTACCTGTAAAAAGAAAAAAACATTAATTAAATGGATAGATATAAACCTCTTCCATTAGTTTTTAGCATAAGCTTAAGAACATAGATCCTATTTGTATATGGAGGAGGGTGCTGGCACTGCTAGGCAGTTTTTCAAATGTTGTAGTAACTAGCGTTTCAACTGTTTCTATAAACTATATTTTTCATCTTCCTTATACATACTGTTTACTTTACTTTTACTCTTTATTGAACTCACACTAAGAAACATACAAAATACAAAGAGCATACAAAACAAAACTGACAAAAATAAAATGAAAGTACAATGGGACCTTTGGATAAACTAGAGCTAGAAAAAAAGAACCTTAAACACACTGTACTAATAATAAAGTAGCATAGCTCAAGTTGGTGACGCAGGGCGTTGCATCTAAGACAGGTCGTATGCAATAGGTACTATGTGATGAATACTCTATAATATCTTGTTCCATCACAAATTATACTAAAAAAGTTTTGCTTTTCTTTATTCTAAGATAAGATAAAGTTTTATTCATAAAATCTTAATATCTAGTAGATATTTTACAATGTGGTCTAAAAGAATATAGCCTAAACCTAGATAAAATTAAACCACAAAGTTTTTTTTTCAGGAACCTGAAGAAGATAATATTTTTAGGCAATCGAGCTAAGCCGAAAGCGGTGTCTAGTATTATTCTTGAAAGTTGTCAGGTGATATATTTATGTATTCTCAACACCTTGATAATCGCCTTTGTTAGTCTACATGAGCTTTTTATGGCGCATTGTTTAATATTTATTTGACGCGTATCTTCTTCTTTAGCGTCTGCTTTGATGGTTTTAATTTATTAGAATTCAGTATACTATCTCATCAAATAACAGTTATGACTGTAAATAAATAAATATATTCGATAAAAAGAAGAAAGTATTGATACTTTTAGAAAATAAACCACGTACGGTAGGTACGTGGTTTATTACGTGGTTAAAGTACTACTTAGCGAACAGAAGTAGGTAGGTAGATACCTATAAAAGCTACAGAAAACACAATTTAAAACAAGACCGGTTAAGTGCGAGTTGACTCGCCCACCGCGGGTCACGTCAATGGCGTTCGATAGTAATTAGTAAGGTTTATTCGTAATTAAAATCTGTGCGTCCTATACAAAAATAGAACCGGCTTTAGAATGGACAAATTAGGGCCTTTTAGATAACACCATTTATGACCGTGTAACTTGCTTTATAGCTAGACCACAGCTATCCTTACATGTATTGATGTTTCTACAACAAAACCATTTTAGCTGGAGACTGCTATAATTTTCTTGTAAAATATAGATTTACTTCTATAATATGTAATAAATTTCAAGTTTCTCAGTTCGCAAACTTCGGAGTTAAGGGGTGGTTATAGTCTATTTTTTTTATCCTACATAAACTGTGCATGATATAAAAAAAACTGTTAATATACTTTTGCTAAATTTCTACAAATCTAGCTTTTTCATTTAATACACCACTCAACCTATCAAAAGAAGAGAAGCCTTTATTTTTCAAAAAAAAATTTTTTTTTTTTTATTAATTTATGTTTATTTTCTAAAACGATTGGGGGAGACTTCGCTGTAATTTTCATGTAAAATATAGATATGCTTCTTTAACATATATTTGTTTCAGATTTCTCCCTTTGCCAACTTCGAACTTCGGAGATTAGGGGGGGGGGGGATTTATTTCAGGCAATAAGCACATACAAAAATACGATTACAGACGCCCATAGTTAGTTACCTTACAGACATACATATTTTATATACTACAAACAACTACTAAGGAGAGGGATTTCGCTTGGGTGCCGCTTCCCTAAAGCGTCTTTAGACAATAGCCGCCGGCCAGAAATTCGGATCCATGAGTACGTGCTTGTACTTCGCCAGAATGTGGAGAGTGTAGGACTTGAAACGACTGACTTTCGATTTTGCCAAACTCTTCCGATGAGACTCAATACTCTCCCATACTCTAATAAACCAATTTCATATGATTTGAAACTCGACCTATTGTTCGAAATTTTGAGGTTTCTTATTTTGGACCTTTTGGGAATGAAAATGAAAATATATTTTTTTTACTTCAATCAATCAAATTCACTCAGTGCATTTTAAATCTATACCAAATTTCAAGTCGCTATCTAATGTAGTTTCTGAAATAATCAGGTGTGATTGTAAGGTGACAGACGGACAGCGGCACCACAAGGGTTCGTTTGACCGGTTCAGTTACGTCACCCTAAAAATACTTAAAGGTAGGCAGACATACCCACTCTGCTTGGTTTGAGTCAAAAGGCCTTCTCAACGTATTGCTGTATTGCTATAATATAAAACACTATGTAAGGCTGGTAATTTATATTATTTTCACGTTAACACACACACCCAAATCACAATATTAAAAACTGAATATAAAAGTAAGTAGGTAAATAGATTAATAAGAATACAAAATAAAACACGAATATACACCTGGAGGAACACACAATCCAAGCCAAAATCTGATGTAGAGACATGCGATGAACCTGTTAAGCCCACCCTTAATTACGTCGAAACTGCCACTTAGGCAGCAAATGAGAAATTTCAGGGCAATCAAGTGCCGGGGGTAAACGGGGAGAAATTATAAGGTGATTATGGTATATAGGTCAGCAAGGGGAATTTCATAGTCAATCGCGATCTAATTACATTCATAAACGCTTGTTATAAAATGAGGTAGATATCGATAATGCAGATGAAGTCGGTAATTAGAAGACAAAGTTTCATATGATGAAGCGAAACATCGCGATTGATTCTCTAGAACTGTAAACTTTAAGACTCCAAGACGCTTTATCAGTATTTGATTATATTAATATACCCAATACTGTTTACGAGGAAAAGCAAATACTTATAAAAATAAAAAAACATGCAGCGTTTCACATTTTTTAATGATAGTTTTTAATTTGACTGTAATTAAAATAATGTCGCCAAAAATATTTGAAACCTCCAGAATACAAATGGACAACAACATTGATCAACAAGCACCTTCTAGTGTTTAAATAGAAAAGAGAACACAAAACAGACATGTCAGAACTACCGCATATTATAATTTAGGCGAAGAAGACCCGATTCCGGAAGCAGGCGACCAATGTTTACGTTTTAGACAAGCTTGAAATAGGCAGGGATCTGTTTTCTTTCGTATCGCAATGGTTTCTTTCCATGTTTGAAAGAAAGTTGAGACTTGTAGTCCCTCGTAATCATACTTTAAGCTTTTGATTCGTACAACTTTTATCGTAGACTTAAACGATAGCGGAGACTTATTGCTTTGATTTTTCTTCATATAACCATAAAAACTTAGACTTTTGCTTGTAATCGAGATGATTGAATACAGCGTCAAGTGATTACATTTACTCACACCGGGACGCTGTAGAGCTCGGGACATGGTTGACCAGCACCTATACCATCCTCTCAGCCTAGTCGCCCTTACCCACAGGAAAGACGTGATCAATCAATATATGTGGAGCTGACTTACGGCCGGTTCCTATAATATACCGTTACCAATGACGCTTCGTTTTCATTTGAGAAACTGTCAAATTTTTGTTGTTAAATTTTGACAGTTTTTCAAAGGAAAACGAAGCGTTATCGGTAACGGTATAATATAGGATTCGTCGGTTAGCCTCGTTTCTTCACGATGTTTTTGTTCACCGTTTTGAGCACGTAGTAATGCGCACACTTTTACAAAAATAAAAATCATTTAGTTTGAGATCGTGTGTGTGTGTGTGTGTGTGTGTGTGTGTGTGTGTGTGTGTGTGTGTGTGTGTGTGTGTGTGTGTACCTTAATTTATTAGAGCTCCGTTACAAGTAGTGCCAAGTCAAATTCAATGTTTCAATCTCGAGTCTCAGCCTCAATTACAGTTTCCTAGATCTATAATTTTCCCAAACCGACTTTTTAGAAGATTCATCAATATTCTCTTAATCTCGATTCAACATGAACTAGAAATGTCAGGGTATAGGACAAAAGCAATTTTATCAGAGTGGAACCAATTATGCAGAATTTAATTAAATCTCTATGCAGCTCTGAAGCTTTCGTGAAAGTAAACTGCGGGACAAAAAAAGAGAGAGAGAGTAAAGCACCTCGTTCATAAGCAAATTTCCATTTGAGTCGCCTATTTTCATAATAAACGCGTTTATATGAGAACTTAGAGCGCGAGGGTCGGCGCAAAAATTCGGATAAATATAAACAGACATAATAAATTGTTTATTTCAAAAAACACTATATCCTAAGATATTTCACAAGGCGTCAAAACTTAGTGTTAACGATAAAACTTATTTTGCCATAGGAGGTGGGGTAGAGTCAGTGATAGGCAGGTACGTAAACAAAACTTTTTAAACATTTCATATACATGTCCATCCAGGATTGTGTGAACGATTTCAATTTCAATTTATTCATATTAAATATAACATTACAGAAAAATATCCAAGGTATACATAAAAAATAGCTTAATTAACAAAGGTAGGTACATCTTATTAAATAAAAAATCTTACAACTAAGACCACAAGATATATAATATGTAGTGTAAGTACAAATGTAGGTACCTATGTGTACATCTACCATCTGGATGTTGTAGGACATACAAAAATAAAAAGAACAAAGGTCAAAAAAAAAAATGTATAAAAATGAAGATAAAATAAGGTCCATAAATCTAATAAGTAGCTAAAAATATTTCATCATGGAACAAGTTTATTTGGTTGCTCACAATAGTCCATGCAAAACCTTTCCATCCAGTTACTTGCAAAGACATCTAACTCTACATTTGAGTAGGTGATGAACGATGATTTGAGTAAGAAAAGAGTGATTATTGAGATGACGAGTAACAGAGGGAAACGGAGGGAGAACACATGTTGTGCACAACACATAACGTGGAATGAGGGCAGGAAGATGACGATGATATTAAAAACTTAAAATATCGTATTCAATACAAAAAAATCAAAGGTAAACGAAAATGTATATTGTTTTGTTATTGTTTATTGATATATATTTGTTATACGACAAAATACTGTAACCTATTATGCTTTCTCATGGAAGCAAATAAGACCACACAGGACAGTAAGCTCTGTGATAAATTCTAGCCTGCTAAAGGATGGCTTAGTGAAATCAATTAGCAAAACCGTGCACCGTTAGTAGCTGCAACACCGCAAGCTCCGCAAAGCTATTTCTAACAAACTTGCTCACTGATGGATGGGGCGACCACGGTTTTGGGATGTTTCAGATTAGTAGTATTTTGAACTGCTCCCCTGGTGAGAAGCTACCCTAGGCTAAAAAGTGCTATGAGGTTATTTCACGGAACATATTCACATGTTTTTTCTTTTTTTTAAATAATCAAAGTGATCATAATTATAGTATAGAGCTTTAATTTATTTGTCAGAATACGATGTAAGGTTCACTGACCGCACAGAACATTTTCTTGTTCCATCAGTCATCTCTAAACATACTATTTTCATTATGCCAACACAACACTCTTCATGCCTCAAGTTGATGGACGTAGGCCGTTGCATCGTAGAGTACGTTCCGTAAAAACGTGATCTCCGATACAATTCTTTGTGATAGGTAATGGTTAGCACTTAACATCAAGTGGGCCATCTTCAAGTAGTATAAAAAAACATCAACAAGAACCAGTGCTGAGTGCTAGAGTGTCCTCTTCTTGTATAATGAATTTACCACGATCACACACGGAACGCTGTTGTGCACAATCTGTGGCGCAGTAGGCAAAGGCACGAATGACACATAGATGGTAGCGGGGTAGTACCGCGCCTGCAAATATTTGTCTCGGGCCTGGGTATTTTCTTCGATCGCACTAGCTCAGCGTTGTTAACCCGATTCGCCAGATTAATTTGTAAAAATAATTAAGTAAATATAAGTCAAATTGTTTCCATAATACAAGCATCGCTTGGTTAGGGGCAAGATGATGCTATGTGATATTGTCCACAATTAGATTATAATCTCTCTACCGGATGCTCCTAAGTATCAAATCAAACTTTTAATATTAATGTAATGGAAGATAAAATGACACCAAGTTCAACATTCCAAAATTCAAGTACCTACCATTTGAAATGGTAAGTAAGGAAGACCATTCCAAACAGTAGATCCCGTTATAATGGAAACAATTTCGGACAATAGTTAGACAAAGTGACTTTCGCAACCGAGAAGTTGGAGAGGAAACGACGTTATATACGAAATGAAGATTGGCAGGCTGGGAGACTCATTGTTGGAATGCCTTTTTTCTCAAATTACAAGCAGAAATTGCGATTTAAAGAAACGTACAGTCTATGAGATGATTGAAATAAATTTAATCTTGATATTAAAGAAGAAATCTGAAATTCATGATTGTAAGATTATAAGATTATATTTCAGCAAAAAATAATAATAAAATTATTAAACGAATAACTAGGGTAGGTATTGGAATCGCTACATTGATATTCTATCTACATCTATAACTAAAAAGAGGAAAAGTTTGCATTACGAATGAATTAAGAAGAAAACCATTTTTTGTTATAAATGCCAAAAAAATCTACAAAAAATTACGAGAACAACTGTGTTTTTATTATTTTTTTATCTCTAAAACTGACCAAGATATCAAAGTGCAAAATTAACATTTTCGGGCCAAGCCGCGGACCGAGCGCGATATCGTTGATGACGTCACGGATCCTGCCTCCGCGCGAGGGACTCGGGGATTGGAAGCATTTACCCCAATGTGCCCGTCGCGCGCGGAACTACTTTGTTTATTTTAAATAAGAAACAATAAAAACTACATGAGTTCATAAAATAAATGTTGTATTGTGTCTCAGTACAAAAACACCCGAAAAGTTGTTTTTTTACGTTCCTAAGGATGTGAAAATCAGAAAAAATGGACAAATGCTATGAGAAGAGCACATCCATTAGGGCCAAAAACAACAGCATATATATTGTTGTGAGGATCATTTCTATGTCAATTGTTCAAATACCATGTGAAAAACTAAGTAGTAGGTACTTAACCTTGCCATGTGAAATACTAACTAAGTACCTAGGTAGGTAGGTAGGTAGACTAGGTAGGTACTTGGTTTTTGCTAGAAATATGCTTTTTAGGGTTCCATACCCAAAGGGTAAAAACGGAAACCCTATTACTAAGACTTCGCTGTCCGTCTGTATGTCTGTCTGTCCGTCTATCTGTCACCAAGCTGTATCCCTTGAACCGTGATAGTTAGACAGTTGAAATGTTCACCGATGATGTATTTCTGTTGCCACTTTTTTGCCGTTTTTTTGCTCGATATTAATAACAGCAACAGGTAGACGCTTGAAATATGCACAGAATATTTTGTTTATATATTTACTTCAAAAATAAATAATTAAATTAAATTAAAATGAATTAAGGGGGGCTCCCCGATGCATTTATATATTAGTAGGTATGTAGGGTACTCGACTCGCAGTGTATTGAACCATTCCAAGGTTAATGATTTCTTTATTTTTATAAAATATTCTGCCACCTCATGATATCGTGAACTATGGGAAGGTTGTTAGATTGGCCTTTCTTAAATCCTTCTTCCATTTTAGTTCTAAAACAATAATTTACACGATACACTCACTCAATCAGCATTCTTTTAAATTAATAAAAATAACCAGAGCGCACGAGAGCAAACAACTTAGCAGCGAAATGTACTACGGACGCCCGCCGCCGCCGAGCGATGACGTCACGCGCTACTCGCGATCACTAGCGAGATTTAAAAAACCTACGTAAACTTCCCTTGCTTATAACTTCGGTAATATTGCACCGATCGATGCGAAATAAAAACTAGAATAATGTGAACGGTCTAGACTTTGATTCTACGTACGTAAAAGTGTAATATTTTAACCTTGTTATCTTCTTCATTAAAACTCTTTCACCGACAGAAAGCTACATCATACCTGAATGCTATGCACGCTATTTAGATAGCATCATTTACATTGAAAGACAATTTCAGAATAAGGTGCTTATGGATTAAAAAAGGTAAATAAATACCTTATTCCGCCTTCACCTTTCTTCGACAGGAATTTCTGACGCACTGCTAACTACCATCCGCATCAAGTTGATATTCCATTTAACAGAACTAAGCGCTTCCAAACATCATTTTTCTATGGATGATAAGGTGCTTATCGATTAAAAAAGGTAAATAATACCTTATTCCGCCTTCACCTTTCTTCGATAGGAATTTCAGACGCACTGCTAACTACCATCCGCATCAAGTTGATATTCCATTTAACAGAACTAAGCGCTTCCAAACATCGCACCCCTAGAACAACACGGAATTATGTCGAAAAACTACTTTTTTCAGAATCGTTGAAATACTAGCGCGGGAATACTTTACGGATTCGAATATGCAATAAAGTCGATTTTGAGATTTTTCGATATAATTCCGTGTTGTTCTAGGGGTGCGACATCATTTTTCTATGGATGATAATACTGTGAGGTATTTACAAAATTATATATGTAGTATATCAATCATGTGGATCCCATAATACAAGCTCTGCTTAGTTTGGGGCTATATGATGCTGTGTTATTACGTCCCGCAATATTTATTTATTTATTTATAATGCGCACTGCAAAAATATGGAATCAGCTGCCAGCGTCTGTTTTTCCATTGACTTACGTTACGACCATAACTTGGCTTCAAAAAGAGAGTTAATAGGCATCTTCTGGGAAAGCTCGCCCCATCGTCGACCTCATCCTTGCCTACACATGCCGAGGTCAAGAGCTGGCCCATAATAAATATATAAAAAATAAGCTGCAGCACTACAAAAAGGCCTTGGCTCAGTGTAATTTTATTATTACTGAATTGTCTATTTTATTGTTGAATTTTCTGACGGGAGAGGGAGATCACGCGAAATAACGCCTAGTGTTGCCTAGTTCTTATTCAACGCGCTAAATATAAAAAATGCGATTTAGCTACATGCATGGGAGGCGGCCTACACACTCCGACACCAGTGTTGGCCACTATCTCATACGAAGAAGTAAGGAATAGTGATGTTAAAGATAAAGTAATCTTTATCTTTAACATCACTATTCCTATTTGGTCAAAAATATAAAAAAGAGAGACGTACAAAAATACTAAACATAAAACGTAGTGGAACTACAGTTCACACACAATAAACTTCCAGCAATATCCTCGTATTCCCTTTCCACACGAACGTATGGTGTACGGAAACCATCTCCCGGTGTAACTAATGCAATAATAGAGCAATTTCAGCGGAGCTAAAGTAAACTACAGTATGTACAGATGAAGTATAGTTCACTGTAAGGATTAAGTTCATGGATCCTGGACGGATCACGGACCTTTGTATCAAATAATGTGAGGAAAACTAAAAGTATACTTCTACCTGCTAGCTTGCCTAGGAACCTCTATCACCGTTATAAATATGACCTTAGCACATGATTTTAATATATCAATAATATTCCAGTAAATTAAAAGGTTAGGTAAACACCTATTTGCGTCCCCAAAAAGCTCAATAAAGCTAAGTTCTCAATTGGAAAACTCTTTCTGAATGAAAATAGGAAGGTCCAGAGGCGCGAGAAGGGCCAAGATATCAGAATATATCCGATATCCATGGGCGGCATCAAAGACTAGCGCAGGATTGAGGCGAGCGGCTAAATTTGCCCTCTTAGATCTAGATTAAGATTTTATTTTATACTCAGCACTCAGCCCTTTAATGGCTGAAATGATGATAATGATATAGGTAGAACTTATAACTGCAGCTAAAACCACTTCAATTATAACTGGCAATCTTTCCAAATCCGGAAATGTGCTTTCTGTCTGACTGCTTCTGTAATTCGACCGTCTAACCCCAAACCGAGCATTACTTGAAGGCATAAAAATCGAATAAAACCAATTTGCAAGTAAGGCTTCGTGCAGGCAACTTCCTGAACTTCCGGGTTCACGTACAAGTGACAAGAGAAAGGACAATTAACACGTCTTACTGACTGTACAAGTTATAGCGACAGGACAGGATGGATAGGACTCACAGCAGAATATACGATCAGCAAACAAAAATTGCAAATAATTGCGAAAATACGATGAATTATACGCACGATCATACGCTAAGGTTAACAAAAATACTAAACTTACATTCTCTTCTACTTCTTTGGCAACTCGACTTTTTAGGACGCCCGTAGGCCTTCTTGCAGGGCGTAATGGCGCTCATTGGGGAAGGAAGTCTTGGCCAGCACTGGACTGCCTTTGACATAGCTTTACGACTAAGAAAACCGGAAATGCTCAGATCTAAATGAACGCCTTAGAGGAGAAACCATTTGCAGAAAAAATCGCGCAATAATTAACCGCTGGGCCATTACATTACAACATGTACTTTGTCTCATAACAAGATAGTTAAAAAACCATAAAAATCCTTGTTAAATTATTGTGTGTCTCTTTCCGTAACGTCCCCGTCCCGTTAAATATTAAACAAAGTTAACGGTTCCTTGCCACTGAAAGGGGGGGCAGTGGCCTATATAGGGTTCACCACCTGCCCATCAATTCTTGCAACTATTTATGTAGAACATAGAATATTTTATTGCAAGTTGTCAGCCGAAAGCTTTGTTAGCGATTGCTGGTTTTTACTACCATATTTTAAGTAAACAAAGTATTAAGAATAAGAATAACTATATTTTTCAATAAATAAATTATTATGCCTTAATTTACAAAGTATCAGTTATATAGATATCTGGTATAACAGCAAAGATACTATCACACATCCAAACAGTATTGCATCGTAGGTCACACATTGCCATGCCATTTGCATTACCATGCAAAGCCTAAATCAACTTGAGGCATGAAGGTGATAAGCCTCATGTGCTTATAATTTCACCGGCACCCACCTCCTTCAAACCGGAACACAGCAATGCTCCACGACAGAAATAGGCGTGGTTGTACTTCCCCAGACGAGCCCTTCACAAAGAGCTCTAAGCCATCCACATATGTATGTAAAATTGTAGATAGCCTGAATCTTTACTTTATTAGGTAATTCTCAGCTACACAGCTTCACTATATGTTTCGAAAAAGCTCTTATTTGTCCTATAAAAGATATAATAAAACAAAGAAAACCTACTTTTTTGTACTAGTAAAATACAAATTTATCAGTGCCTGTAGCAAGTATACTTGCATGTAGCAAGTATTTTTCATCAGGCACAATAATAAAGAATTTAATTTTGCCATAAGACGAGTAAGGTTTCTTGAGCATTTTAAATCCCCACTTCAGTGGCATTCCAGATTCGTTTTAGAGTCAGTCGACCCGAACAATTCCTGGGAACATGCGGTATTACGTTTAAATGGAATGGATAAAAATCTCAATTACAAGGGGTAAGACGGTGACTGGGTTCTTTATTCAATGGGGCAGGCCACTGCGTCTCACAAACACCTAAGTGTTAGTAAAGCGCATCGAAAATATGGCGGACTCAACTCAATCTTTTGTTCTCAATTTCTGACCAATCAATTTTCTACCATCCGCGTCGTATTATTGTAACATGAAAACATTTAATTAATGTATTCATCTAGATAAGAAAAGATGAGGATAGGGCTCAGTGGCGAACCTTGGGAAAGAACAATATCCGGCAGTGGTCTGCTAAGACTCTATGATGATGATTATGATGATTTGGTATCATCTTAGGCAATATTCTATTAAGCATATTTTTGAAATTTTCTAAAATGTTCTAACTCATTAATAGCGTATAAAAACGTATTCATTCTATAGATTGTGAACATAAACTGAAAAGAAGTTTCTAAAACGCTCGAAGCATAATCTTAGCAGAGAATTTTCCTTTAGCTGGGATTTTAAAACGTGATGACAATGATCTTCCACCCTTTTACCATTACATCTAGAATTGTCCCTTTATTATCCCTGGACATATTAGGTTTTTAATTAACAAGAAAAGTACGACTTATTGATTATTTGGCTGATAGAACGAAACAAAGATTGCGACTCAGTCGTACCTTCATTGATATATATTGTTACTAATCTCAATGCGTACCTTAATATTCCTCACCTACGTGCTTTTCAGTGGTAACTAGGCATTGGCGCTTTGTCGTTGGCTGTGTGTTATGGGTTAACACGATCACCATAAATAGAATATGATCACGATCAGTGACAATATGTACCCAGAGAAAGATTCGAAAAGTAATCCTAAACCCAAAAGGGAGTACCCGTGAACCAAAATTATGAATTCCACAATCAGCTCATTTCCTACCCCTCCAAGTCACGTGCACCAGCTCAATAAGTACCGGGGTCGCTGTCCTGGAAGTGGGTCGAGAAGGCACAGCTGATAGGCTTTGCACATTTGAGGTGACTGACGTCGTGACTTTAAGCTATTATGGAAAGTAATATGGGTCACATTTACAGGCCACAGCGTGCTTTGTTCTGGATTAATTAAGGAATTTTGGATTAAGTTTTGAAGCTTTTTACCCACGACGAAACGGAGACGGTATATATGTTTGTTTGTGCAAACCATGTTGCCAAGTTTATGTCCAAAACTAGCAGTCAGATTTTGATGCAGTTTTCAGTTAAGGGTTTTGGTTTAATTGGTGCATGTTCTTAGATTGGTGTTAAGGTGACAACTCACTAGAGAGAGCTTCAGTAAACATTTATTTGTGCAAAACCGAAACTACTAGTCCGGTTTTGATGTAGTTTCTGGTTGATTAGTGAGGGTTCTTAAATATTTGTTGCCGAGTTACCTTACTAGAGGGCGCTGCAGTAATATATTTTTAATATGTATGCTCTCTAAAAAGTTTAAAATAAAAAGCAAAACCAAAAATTTTGAAATACCCACGACGCTTAAAAAGTAATTGAAAATGGATAATAGTAGATTGTTTTACAAGGGACTAAACCATCCCATTATATACGAGGTTGTTATACGATGACAAGACCGAGTTATAATGGGTGGTTTTGGCCCGAGTAAAACACTCTACTTTTCACTTCGATTGCGAGAAAATAAAACAATTCAAAATTCGACAATTTTTAGAAATTTTATTAAAAATTAATCAACCTTCATAAAACATCACCAAGACGGTTCTATTTTCAAAAAAAAAGATTGACGGAGCACCAAGAAGTCGAGTTTTTATGTAAGAGAACGAATGCTTTATACGGGCTGATGATTTTAGACAAAAATTAAAAAGAAAAAATACTTTTTAGTCCGAGGTATTAAACTCAAGTTTTAGGCCCGCTAAGCTACACTATTATGATACACTTTTTGAGCAAGAGAAGTGAAAAATAATTTAAAAACCTGCGACTTAAAAAATAAATGTACCTATAAACTTAATAAAAAAAACCCCAAGAATATCCGTCAGGGGCTGCCATCACTATTTTAAATTTCATCGTAAATAAAATATGTATCATCATTAACTTCTAAAGGTCCCCACAGGCCCCCAGGCACGGCCTACGAATTAAGGGTGTAATAAGTATAGCGCAAAAAATCTCAAATTTTTCACGTTAGACATATGATAAGATAAGATATATATAAAACTGCAAATCTAGATTTTTTTGATGGCAGCCCCTGACTGATATTCTTGGGGTTTTACATTTATTTTTTAAATTATTAAATATATTTTTCAATTACTTTTTAAGCGTAGTGGTTTTTTTTTCAAAATTTTTAATTTATCTTTTTATTAACTACATTTTTTCAAACATTGTAAACTAATGTAGTTATGAATCTAGTCTTGTGGAATGAGCTAACTTACTAGTAGCAACTAAGTGTTAAAATTAAGTAAGTTAAGTTTACACTGAATCTTGCATACCTAATAGGCTAAACAAACAAATATTACTACGTGTCGAGCTCATAATTAACGTCGCGTTGACGCAACGCAAAACCCATGGGTTATTGTTACAAATCCTTAAATTAGATTTGGCTTAAGCTGTGGCATCGTCAGTTCACCGATTTCATAATCCCGATTTTAGGTCGATTGTTTTAGTGTATTTGTGTTCCCGAAACGATAAGGAGCGGCTAATCGCAATAGTAAAGTCGATTGTGGAAACTCGCAGGCGGGGTTCCTATGACCTCATATCATCATCATCATCAGCCTACAGCAGTCCACTTGCTTGTTTGAAACTTTTTATATTAGTAAGCGAATGTTTCAATTTCGTTTCCAAATTAGTAAGATACGTGACTGTGTTATGTATAAGTTGCTTTTTTGTAAATTGCTATACCATATACGGTACTATATACCTATATGGTATCCGTTATAATGTAAACCATATCTATAACAATGGAAACATGTTTTTTTTCTAGAAATCGAATATCCCTAGTATACGTATAGTTACGTTAGATTTTGGAATACCACATTATATTGGTTAGGCATTTTATCCAGCAGTGGATTGAATATGCTGGTGTTTTTTTGTGTGGGCAGCCAGTAGGAGCTTTCACCTATAAGTCACTCTTGAGAGCTTGTGACTGGGGGGTGTTTCAATACTCCATACATTTATTGCTATCACATAGACAACATGTTACATACAAGGTAGGTAGCGCTTACACATGAACCTTGTCTAAGGGCTTTGCAACTAGAATGTAGACCGAGAATTTGTGAAACTTTAACATAACAAATATAATATGTCAAGCAAGACAAGTTAGTCCTGCAGTTGGTTAGGTTCAACAATAAATAAGCCATAAAAACTGTTTCATGGTCGCGAATGAGGACTTGGTGATAACTTCATTGTAACAGTTAATGTTTGTGGGTCAGTTTGGATCCCATAAGGGGGAGCCCATTGCGACATATCCCCTTCGTTGTCTTGAGACATAAGGGACAGATCAATTGAATTAGCCGAAAGGCAATCTTTCTATTGCCACCTTACCAATTCAATATACCAGCGATAACAGATTCGAGTATGGTATATAAATTCACATTTTTGCTTTGGACATCATCATCATCATCATCAGCCTAAAGCAGCGTACTGCTGCTGGACATAGGCTGATGAATGTGTTTGACACTGTACATGTGACGACCAAAACCATAGCAAGGCAAAAATGTGATCGTTTCACTCATTATGTTAAAGAACCAGATTATTTTCAGATCTTGTGCCTTTGAAATAGAATATGTAATGTGTACGATTATTACGATCAAAATATGGTAATTGCATCAGTTCTTTTAATTAAATTATCTGCCTAATTTCAGAATTAATAGGGCAGGGCTCAGATGCCAGGAAGCCAAGAAGCGAAGGGCGCCCGCTATGAGATGATTTCAGCTGACAAACAGTAAGATCTGTAAAAATAAAGACTAGATATTGCTGGTGCTCAATAAAAATTAAATATTTTGTCCTTTTTTTTCCAGAATTTCCTTCTAGAATCCTCTACTTCATTGCATACGAATTACATTTAAGATCAAGCTCAAAAAGTCTCGTAATGTAACGGTGTCAACGAAATGCGGCATATTTAAGAGGAATTACAATGTTACGCCCTTAGTAAAATGCCAGTAACACAAAGAGAAAATACCGTAAAATATGAGCAGCCAACTCCAATCAAGCAAGCAATTTTAATAAAACTGTAACGTGTGTTTTTGAACGTAATTGGATGTTATGGTAATGAATAACAGCACGACAACTTGTAATTTTAAATGACCGAAGAAAATAACTAGACAACCTACTATAATGTTATGGTCATTGAGCTAAGGTTTCGTATAAAATAGACTATGGTGCCGGATGAATACCGAAGATTTAATAATAAATAATGAGATATATTAGGCTTACATAATCCCCACAATGGGCATGCGAGTTGTAGATCGCAGGGCACAGCTTCTCGCATCGCCAACGCTGCTATCCCCTGGCGGCCTGCAAGGGTATTAGCTGTCGGTTGTTAAGCTGCGCTGCGCTAGTCAGCCGCGCGCCAAAGCCTCGGTTTTTTAGCAGGATGCACCATGGGCAGTTGTGGTTGGCTTGAATACCAACGGGTTTGGAACCCCTTACATTAGCCATTCTCCTTATTCATACCGGCTGCCCATTTTCTTATAATATCCACGCGTTCGTGAAATTATAGTGGTCTACATATACGAGACGAAATTAGGGTCTAAATTATTCGCCGAAACCCCCGCAAGCTGTAATATATAACTAAAACTGTGTACTGTCACAAACCGTTGCTAATTACCGCTACAAAACATTATGAATGGATAACGGAAATGGAGTATTACGTCGCTCCATAAGTCATAGCATGAATATTCCAGGCAACATGATTAGAAAATCGAAACACAGAAATTATTGAGCGCTAGAGAAAATAATTCAATATTATAATACATTTACTAAGTTAAAGCAAACAGGCATACGATCCTCCTGATGGTAACGGATCCTGTAGCCTTTGTATTATACATTTCAACAACACCAGCCTATTCAGTCCACTCTTGGGTCTGCTGATTAGAGGCCTTCCCTATAAGAAGGGGATATGTCCGTAATCGCCACCCTGGGCATGTCAGTTGGGTATCGCAGGCACAGCTCGCACTGCCAGCGCTGCAGCCCGTCGGTGTCCAGCAGCGGCACCAACAGCTGCAGGGATTTAGTTGTGCCGGTATCAAGCTGCGTTATGCAGCAGTCAGCCGGCCACCAGAGCTCCATTTTTGTACAGCAGGGTGTGCCACAGGCAGGTGTGGGTGGCTTGGGTTCCAAAGATTTATATCTTTATTATGCAGCAATAAAAGATGGTGGTCAGAACCCCTTACACCAAAAGACATCAAACAGACGATAAAACGCAACAAATCGAAAGTAACCCAGTGACTTGTAGATACCAGGAAACAAGAACTATTGTTTCAATACAACGGAGCGCTCTATATCCCACGCGTTCGTGAAATTATAATGGATTCAGTTCAGAAGGTCACAGTCAAGTTATTCCCAATCTTTTAATTAAATAAGCCCCGGTAGGTCGCCAGAAAATTGACTAGAAGCATTAGGATTTAGGTAGACTTCGTAAATACAATTAATTACAAGTAAGTAGTATTAAGTAGTATTAATACAAGTAGGGCGACATTTTTTTTATGATACCAGCGGGATGATCGGCTAACTCTGTTGCAAACAGATATGATTGACACCGATCCTGTTTTATCAAACTGTGACAGTATGTCAATTGACATTCATTGAACTTCGACGGATGAAATGTCAAAGTTTGTAAAAACAGGATCGGTATCAATCACTTCTGTTTGCAACAGAGTTAGCCGATTACCCCGCTGAAGATGGAACAAGCACATGGCCCACCTGACATGTCGTAAGCGTAGCCAATGATAAAAGGTCGATGATAAAGGGAACATAGTAATGGATGGAAGCCCATACCATCGTCTGGAGGCATTACTTACTGATAATACCAAGCAAGATCCAATATTTTAACAACGAATCTATTTATAGGTTAAGGTAACAGCGATGTTATTGATTCAGCTTAGAGAGCGCAAAGGAAACCTCCCTACTGGTTGTTAAGGGAGACGATCGCCCGCGTTGATAAATAATTATTACCATTAAAAAGTTACCAAGATCAAAGTTACCAGTTTCAGCAAATAGTCAACGCCCACCACAATCTCAGTAGCTCAGCACAGCACCATTATAGCACATTGTCCATCTGAGGCCTCATGTTACTCAGTTGCACACCGAAATGACAATTACCGGTCCTGTTTTTACAAACTTTAATAGTTTGACAATTTTGATGTACTTTGAATTTCGACAGATGAAATTACAAAGTTTGCAAATAAATGTTCGGTGCCAACCATTTCGGAATGCAACTGAGTTAGTAAATCAGGCCTCTGATGTTAAATGATAACCATCGCTGTCGGTCCGACAGACCAAAGTGTCGACATAGGCGACCAGCTCCTGACTATTTCACGTCTTTCTCTCCCATCAGCCAAATATGCATTCATCAGGGATAATGTTAAATCCATTTTAAGAATCGGATTAGAAGTTCCGTAATCAGATAGCTAGCTTACTTCCGTGGCTTCATACGCGCCCGGAAAGATGTAGCTTAGATAATATTCCTGGTCTAGAACTACGTAGTCATCATCATTATCACCATCATCATCCGCCTCTAGCAGTCCACTGCTGGACAAGGGGCTTCCCCCAATAAGCACCATTGCGCCCTGTCCTCTATATGCTTATCTGAACGTTGCTTAATTATGAAAGTTGGCTAAGACCACCGAAATAGGCCACGCCACGAGCGCTTCGAAGGAAGGAAGTACTTAAGAAGGTTAAGAAATAAAAGTACCTATATTTACCTACCTCAAACCTTTTGGCAAGTTGCCATTTCAATCTCAAGATGGCCCTTCTTTTTGGCAAATTAAAATTGTTCTAGTATTTAGGTTATTGCTAAGGTCAATGGCATGCCGTTGAAATAATTGCCACAAATTGAGGAAATCATTATTGAAATGATTGTTTCTGACGGTCAAATTTTAGGTCTCTTTCTAAAATAGGACTTGTAGATTAGTCGTAAAATAAACCACCCAAGCATAAATACCTCTTTTATTGTACACCAATAACTTACAGTAAATAAGTATAAGACAAACCTGCGGTTGGGCATGCCAGGCGATCCATTAGGTGACCTTATGGCTAATTTTTTTTGTTAGTTACCCAAAGTATACATTATATGATATTACGTATGGATTATAATGTTTTGAGGATAGTCGTAGTCACATGCCTTTTCCCTAAAGCCCCATTAGTACGTTCTTAAAGCAATCCTATGATCGACGGTTGTTTTATTAAGGTTAGATGATAGACCCAAACTACCTACAGCTAGATAAATAGCGTAAATTGGTAACGATGCAATAAGGTGAGGTCATCATAGCATTTCTTTGTACTTTCATAAGAAATTAACAAGAGAAAGGATAATAAGTATAGCCATTTCAATAACAACGATCTTGAGTATATAAACGCAGAATAGCATCATTATGTGCTATTATTATCTCAACGCGAGAAAGAAATGATAGTCATTACAAACATAATGACAGTTCTTTCATTGTGTATTCTTTAAGATCATACAGTGTATTTTTAATGAAATATTTTGAAAGAATGAAATGATATTTTCTGAGAAAGATAATTATTTAACACCTTGAGTGCAGAATAACACAACTGTGGTGCGGTAGCTGGACGAGCTCGGGCATGGCGGCGCGGAGCGACATATCTGAAGCAGTCAAAGTGTTAACTTCCACCCGCTTCTACCCGCGTCTTCGCTCGAGTAATACCCGGATACAAAGTAGCCAATATGTTATTCCTGATCTAGAACTACGTATGTGGAAAATTTCAGCTCAATGATTTCAGAGCTTTTGGCGTAAAGGAGGAATACACATACGTCGATAATTCACCTTTACAGCAACAAGGTCCTACAATGTATGTATACATCTTATTGCAAGTGATCACACGTACCTGCTTAACATTAATCAACATCAATCAAAACTTTTATTGGTGACCAATAACTTTTTTGAACTCGCTATTGAAGAAACGGAAAAAAAATATCTCGGGATTGAGTTCAGCTACAGTTTGAGCCAGCTTAGTAGGCGGGCGGACAAAAATTATAGGCAATAGCGGGTCCCTTACGCGCGAGGTCAGTCTGCGCTCCATTCATTTATCGTCACGTCAGTACGATAAAGTCAAATTATATCGTGTGCTTTTTTTAAATTACATTTTCAACGCCTTTGATAATTCCGCGTAGTGTGAGATCTGTAGATTTTGATGGAGGAGTGAATGCTCGCTTTGAACAAAAATCTGCACAGAATTGCACAGAAATTGTTCATTGCGCGCAATTCCTTGAAACCTTAGTGCGAGTAGAAATTCCATTATTTGGAATTTGCAATATTACGTTACATTAATACATCTGAGGGCCTAATACGTATATATATATATACGTACGTATACATATATATTGTACGTTTTTTTGGAAATTACGCAACTGGTTTTATAAATAAAAAAATAAATAAATTTAAACTGACAGTAGGATAGTCTTCTTGCAGATTGCAATAATTATCACTTAAAACGGGGAGGTAATTAACGAACAATGGAGTACCATTTTTCGTTAATTACCTCCCCGTTTTTTTATAGTAATAAAATCTAGCTTGATATAGTATACTATAAAAGTTTTCGAATTGTGCAACTCGTACTAGGCCCTCTGTATCAATCCAGCCGTTACGAAGGTGGAAACAAAACATAACCACCGTTATCATTACGCTCACCTTCGAATATATTGTCTCCGAACCCTTCGCCGCAATATATGGCACACTGAGCCCTCGTTATAACCCATTACCATACACACGTCCCTTAGTGCGTGACTGGAACCCCGATGAACACTTCCTCGTGGATGTTTAAAGCTTCATAATCACGGCAGTAACTCCATAACATCGGTAATATGCGGTTGGATGGAAACGCGATCTTTCGGGTTGGTAAGAGATTTGCACTATTGAAAAAAAAACTTTTATTTAGTATAATTTACACTATTCGTTCTTATTTTACCGTATAAAAATAATTTTCAATAAAAAAACAAGGCACCTAGGCTAAATATATAAATGAAAATAAAACCATTGCATTTCACCCCATTTACTTTTAAATTTTCTAAATAAAAATACGAACTACGTTTAAAAGCGAAAACGCAAATTTAAATAAAATTAATGTAGACACCACCTATCGTAGATAAGTACTTTCAATAAAATTTTCTAGAGGGATGAAATTTCTAAATTTTCACACTTTTGCAAGGTAGGTAAGTAAGTAGTAGGAATTCCATTAATTAGTGTAATCAACACCCGTATCTGTCCCCGACAAGAATAAAACCACCAACCGGAAAATATATGTTTTCACATTCGCTTTCATATGTAAATATTTTAAAGTTTTCGGGTCTCGGTGAGTCTGCCAAAATGTGGCCAGAATTTTAATTTATAGATCAACATTATGCGATCATGAAATTCTGATTTAAAGAAAGGTATAGAAGGTACGACAAAAGCAACTCTCGATTTATCTATTACCTTTGGTCTCCAACAAGTACATTTTTAGAACCATTATCAATCTACTATGTTATAACTTGGCTCGCTTAAAAAGTCCGACCGAACCCACTAACTTGATGCAATGGCGCTCATTATGCGATGCCTATGTCAGCAGTGAACTGTTAAAGGCTGATGATGATGAACAATTTAACTCATGCATAGGCAACTCAATACAATAAGTTTTAATAATTATTTATTTTTGAGGAAAACCAACTAAAAGAGAATATAAGGATAAAATTATAAAAAGTCAATTATAATACGTTTTCACACGTGTAGGGTGCTCTCATAGTAGGGAGCAGCTAATAAATTAAAAGTGAACAATGAAAAAAATTAAAAACTTTGAATGTCGCTAACAGTAAAATTCACTGCACAAAAAACATGTAAAACATTCAACCTTAACCAGTTATTATCATGCATGATTTAAAACACAAACATTTCATACAATAAGTCTCCTGCGTAAAACTTTGCACTTGTAATACTGCGAATTAGAGTATAAGCTAATTTAAGTGTTTTATAATATGTTTGCTACAGATCTTACTTCACGCTTTCTGAGCTCATTGTAACACGGGTAACTTAACTTGACGTGTTATGATAAAATCATCTTAAAAGTGAGTGAGAATATTATACATATACACCAGACAAGAGGTGGCCAAGGCAACAAAATATTCAACTCTTGAAGATCGATAAGTGCCTGACGGCATTCTTCTAAAATACTTAGTGAGTATGATACAAATTAACCGAATTAACTGTTATTCCGCCAGCAAGCTAAAATACATATTATGTGCAGCCACATATTATGTGGGCTCCAAGACCCAAGAATAAGGACGTCCTTAGCCTTACGTTATAATTACGTTATAATCCGCGACACATCCGTACCACCGTATCAGCGTTTCTTATTTTTTACGACGCGATATAATGCGACCACAGACTTATGCGACGCTGCTATACTTGGATAATAGGGATGACGAATGATAAATTCTAATTAGTCCGTCATTTACATTAGAAAAAAATATTGGACACGAATTTTTAATTTTTTTTATTAAACAAAAAATGACAAAGATATCTTGCGTTAAAGTTCCGCGTGACGTCACAGCTTAGTTCACTTTTTACCTAGCCGTGACGTCACGAGCCCCCACTCCCGAACTATGACGCTCTTTATATCCGTCAATTTTTATTTATTTGATAAATAAAAAATTACGTGTCCAATATTTTTTGTTGATCTATCGGACTAATTAGAATTAATATTTTTCTACCCAGTCGTCATCGCTATTGTGAGAAGGGGTGAAAATTTAAATTGTGCGTGTGTGTGAGTGAACCTGCGTGGAAAAATGTTCTTCATAACGTATCATTCGCTGTAACATATCCCGAGTATTTCAATAAACATAATCGAAAACAATCCAGGACTCGTAACCCTAACCTTGTAGCGGGATCGATACCCACCCTCTGATTTGCACCCCAAACCCCAAAAAGCGGGGGTCACCATTAGCAATCTATTCAACCCACTTCGACTCTCCTATGGGGCTGTTATAGAGAAATGGCTACCTTATTTGTTGCGAGTTGGTGACATGGGTTTTAACCGAGTCGAATAAAATTCTTAGGTTTTATGTGTTTTGAATTTCATTTTGAAAGTGTAATGTAGCTCGTCACGCCCGCCCCACATCTTAATCTAACCATTAAATTAATATAAAAAACAGAATAAAACTCCACAAAGCAACTAATGCCTTTAAATTACCTGGTGAACAAAGGGAGCAATGGATGCGAACAGATAGACAACCTATTTCTATTGTGTGTGCGGAACTAGACGTTCTACTTACAAAGTGGGTTGATAAAGTCACCTGTTATATTCAAGCCTACTTCTGACATCCTTTCAGACCCTGAATTTCCGGAAATAATTCTTAGTGCACCCCTACATTATGCAAGCAACATTCCCTCTAGAGATCATGTCTCCAAGGCTACTTTACTACTTTAGGCTTTGTGATCGGTCACTACAAAAAGGGACGCAAAGTGAAAAGAGACGAGAAAGAAAATTTATGAGCAAAAAAACCGTGCAATAATTGTCAATCAGTCAGTCAGCTAGCTTCGTGACAGTTTGTTATATATTTCGATTTAATTAATTGGTCTTCTACTTCTTTTTCGTATGTGCTAGCTAGTGGCTAACTCTAGTGTCGGAGTTTACAGGCCGCCCTGAGGCCTCTGACATGGCTTAGCGACTGAAAAGCCGGGACCAACATCCCAACGTGGCTTCGGAAGCACGGATGTGCTCAGATCTAAACACCACTAAACGGTCACCCATCGTCAATCACGTACGTCCAAAGTAGTGACCGGGCGGAGGGTTGCTTAAATTAGATGATCATCTTCAAAATGAAGACCTAAGTAAGTCAGCCGACGAGCGCTCCTGATCGATTGGTAGGTAGGTAAGTTGATGCTTATTAACATTGTATGACTACAGGTAGCTGATGTAACAGCAAAAAGTGCATAACAGTTTAACACTCGATGGATCCTTGGAACTCGTTCTTCAGGTTCTACATATTTATCGTGTAATCCGGATATTGCTAAAACCGGTTACAATTACCAACTAAAGATAACGTTTCGTGCTCGTTACTGTAATTTGGAGTATTGTTGCTTTTTATGATTTAATTCGACGATTCACCGTTATTAAAGAGTTCTTTCAACATGATTATAAATAATAAATAATGATCTCAATAAAAATGTTTTACTACCCGACCATGGAAGAGCCAAAGGAGTTATGACTTAAGAATTCAGCAGATAGCCTACCTATAGTATGTTTTATCATCATCATCATCATCATCCTGACGTAGTGTAGGCCACGCTATCTAGCCACGGCCAGATGGAGTGACGATCTGCGAAAGGCTGCTGGTAAATTGTAGGTTATTTTTAACTCATTGTCACTCAACTCTCTCATATTTGAATTAGTCTTTTACTTTCGTAGCTATTGACACGTATTAGATTTTTTACTAAATATTTATTTGAATTTTATCTTTTATTGACCTGTTTGAATTAAATACCTACGAATGACCCACGACCTAACTCAATTTTGGTAATACCATTACAGGGTACATGTAACCGCTCATAACAATCAGGCTATATAACCACTTTAATAGGCTGTATATAAATTGCAGTAAATGTAAGTAAATAAATAAATAAAAGCAGGATGTGTCGAGCTGAGCACAGGGCGCAATGGCGCTCATTAGGGAAGGCCGCCAGTATCCAGTAGATTACAGCCATAAGCTGATGATGATGATGAGTGTATGATTGATCCGTCTCTCATATTTTATCACTCAAAACTATATTTATTCGGGTAATTACCAGAAGCCGCAACTATCATAAAGTGTTTTTTCCTTGAATCTTCTAAAAAACGTTGTCACGTCACCCCACTCATATTTTTTATGACAGCCCATCCAATATGGCAGCCGTGGGTACTTCCATAGTTATCTACAAATAGTACACGTATGTTATTTCCGCTTTTCTACAGGAGCTTGTATGTTTAGTACGCTTTTGATTCAGAGACTCTGATTTCAAATGAACAAAGAAATGCCCAAAATTCTTAGTGGCTTTGAACTAGCCCTAAGCTGAACTTCAAAGGCTTCCTAAGCAATACAGCTTGCTATATTTTACATTGACTAGAAGTCCTCTTTTGATCTTCAGAGTGCCACAAGAAACGCTCTAAGGACCATCTTAAGATAATCCGAAGCTTTTTCACATTCAAATCGGACAGATTCCTATTTGGATACTGGATCCTTATTCTCTATGACACAAAAGATTCCTTGCCGATAACGTGTAACGTCATAACATATGCTTCAAACACAAACGCGTTTCCAAAACACGCCATGGCGTCATGTAAAGAAATTTGACATGGGCGTAGAGAAAACGATTTCAGGCAGATTCCACGCAGATATCGTAACGATGTGCGTTACGTTTGCATTTGGTCATAAGGAATAAGGGCCCTGATCCCGATTCGTGGCTATTCTGTTACAGTTTTGGATGAAACACTATCTGGGCAGAGGCTTCTTCCAAACTTTTCAACTTCATTCTCAAATGCATCCGTGGTTTTTTTGTTTAAGTATCTCAGAAATGATGAAATGAAATGATGCACCGAACCAGATATACAAACTTTAAGTTTTTCAATTGACGTTCGAATTTCGATAAATGAAATGTCAAAATTTGCAACACATAAAACCATAAGAAAACTGAGTACAACATACCAAAACTAAGGGCTAATAAAGGGCAGATCGTCCCGATAACGCTTTCTCGCCGACAACACCAAGGTTTCTGTCCGTTAGGCCGAAGGCACGTATGCGGCCGGCCTTAGGTATATCCAAAATCTATTTCCCACAATATTTTTGACCTCAGTGGCGTAGCGGGCGAAGGACCGCCTGTGACGCAGTAGGTTGCGGGTTCTATTCCCGCCGCGACACCAATGTTTTTGCATGATTTGTTAATATTTGTCTCGGTTCTGGATGGTTTCGATGTATTAATAATGTACACGTATGCGTTTACACAAAATATAAATAAATAGTATACCAGTCATGTGGTTCCCATTTCACAATTTCACACTCACAAGCAAAACTTCAAAATTCAAAATTCATTTATTCAGTAGGAACTGTATAGTACACTTTGAAACGTCATTTTTTTAATTTATAACCAATTCGTAACGTGACCAAACAGAGAAGAATTGGCAAGAAACTCTGCTTGGCTTATATTTTTTTAACGTCATTGTTCTTAATAACTAATACATTGTTTTTGATGGAGATGGAGGCAGTTTCATCCCAAGCTTTTTTGTCATCTAAATAATCAGATATTTTATAATAAGCTTTATTACATAGATTACGTTTAACAACATTTTTGAATTTATTTACAGATAGATTAATCACGTCATTTGGGATTTTGTTAAAAAATCTTACATCCCTTTAAAAGATTGACTAACTTTATGGAGCCTTACAACAGCTAGTTTATCTTTATTTCTAGTGTTAACATTATGATAGTCGCTATTTTTCTTGAACATGTTAATATGTTTTCGGACATACATTAAGTTTTCATATATATATTGGCACGGCACTGTCATAACATTTATTTCTTTAAACTTAGTTCTAAGTGATTCTCTGGGGCCCATATTATAAATTGTCACGAACAGCCCTTTTCTGCAACACAAATATGATGTCATAAAGGTTTCAAAAAAAAAAACTGGAAATAAGCTCTCCTTAGTTTGGGGCTATGTAGGCCCAAACTGCTGTTGATACTGTTTGGTAATGTCCAGTATATTGTTTATTATTATTTATTTACCAAGAATATGTGTGTGTACATACCTAGCTTTAGTATTCCGAAGTCGTAAAATCGTAAAATATTACCAAATTCCTCTCGTGAAAATAATAAACGGCGATCCTTTACGAACTTCAATAGTCTGCGCTTTCAGTAACAAAAGTCAATAATTCTCGGGACCTTTAGGCGTACACGTAGGTCAAGGTGACTCCAGAAAGTAATATCGACGCAAGTAGGTACTTGAGATTTATAATAATTTGATGAGCTTTTTGTTTATATAAGCTTGAAGTCGTGGTGACCTATGGCATCAGGAAGGGACGCACTTGACACGTGCTTATGAAAACTTCTAAGAATTTAATAATAATTAAATGAACACAAACTACATACCCCAACAAAATAGATAGATAGTATTGTGTAGTTGTTCTATCTTACGAAGACGTTTTTATGTTTGTTTGTAGTACATGGACGTACACATTGTTTTAGTGTGACTAAGCTCAGAAGTTAATATAAATAATGCTGGCAAAATAATAAAGAAACAATAAGTCTTGTGCAGACTCGGCCGGCACACGGTCCGAGTCAGCACAAGGCTTATTGTTTCTTTATTATTTTATACAAACACCAACATAAACTAACTGAACGAAACGGACAATGACAATCATGAAAGCACATTGGGCGGTCTTTTATTATTAAATGCTATAAAAAAATCGAACCAGACTTAACCAGGACTTGAACCCGTATGCCTAAAGCCAGTCCAGCAAATTATGCTACCAGTCCGAGTAACGTCATGGTTGAAAGTCAGAGAATAGAAAAACATTTGGATAGCTTCATCAAAATCATCATCAGCAGTCCACTACTGGACATAGGCCTCCCCTAGTGAGCGCCATTGTACCCCGTCCTCAGCTCGACGCATCCAACTCCTGCCAGCAACTTTTCGCAAAACGTCAGTCCACTGTATAAATTATAGCTCATCGCTTTATCTAACGAAAAGTAAATTTATCTGTCCTCTTGTAGTCAATCAATGGTCTTCTCCACGGTTAGGTAGGTAGGTCGCTGTAACAATCATTATCACTTACGTCATTGTGCAGACTGCTGATCAAGTCAAGTGCTCGGATGAAATGAACTTCAAATTCTATGAAGGCTATCAATAAACTGATAATATAGATGACAGCTATATTTTTCTATAATAAATTAAAACGATTGACTATTTTAACAATTTCGGATCAGGAGGTTTTGGGAGCTACATGTTCTTGAGTGCACATCGACTGTAATGTTAAATAAAACGACTTCAATTTAAAATGGTTTTGGAAGCATGATGGCCTTTCCGATAGTAATCGATATTTTATATTACAATCGATGTGCACCCAAGAACATTTAGCTTCCAAAACCTCCTGTTACTTTGTGCTATTTCGTTTCTGCTTCTAACTTGGCTCGCGTATGCTGGACTGGCCGAATGGACCACCGAACTAAATTGCACCGGCTACTCAAAAGGGAAAGGGCCAACTCAACTTTGTATCCCTAATAAGGTAGGGGTCAATGGTGACAACGGAAATACGTAAACCTAACCACAGAGTAAGAAAGGAAAAGGAAACATGAACAATCCACACGTCCTACTTCAGTTTTTTCTAACCTGTGCTGTAAGTGTAGCCCTTTATGGTAGTATTATGTTTGAATGTTACACGATTGCTCATGTTCGTAAATTAAAAACAAGTTTCGTCATTAGCTCGAAGCATTAATTAATTAATATTTAGGCTAAACTGAAATTAATCGCTTAGCATGCCACAGTGCAACTGGTCTGTTACATAACGCAGATCGACTTTTTGTTACTTGTCAGTAAAAACGATCTGCATTGCTTCTATCACTCTCAAACTACGTTTAATAGCATAATCAGCTTTAAAACGCTGAACTTAAGACTGTAAATAAGGTTGCAGGTAGATAGGGCCTGCAAGCACCAAGCAAAATGAATGTAAGAGCTGAACTTATGGTTTTGTCATAATATAGAACTAAGTGTAAAGGTACTTCACCATCTCCAAGTAAAGTCAAAGTAAGCTATTTGCTGGTTAAAATTACAAAGGTGAACTCTTCAGTTTAACTGGAAATTATATACCTATTTGTTTCATTGAACTACATTCAACATTAAAACAATTGGAAGGAACAGTTTGCGAGGAAACTTGGCTATTTCAGTCGTAAAACCATTTCGGAGACCTTGAGACGGTATCTCCGATACTAGTTAGTCAGAAACTTGTTACGATAACAATGCTAGGAAAATAGGAGTCTCCCTGTTTCAGGGAACCAAGATAATAAGGAGATGGTTTTCTCATTTAGTTTCCAAGAATACCTGTTATATTGGTACTGTATACTGTTATGCCGACCGACGGAAAAGAAAACCCAAAATGAATTTGACTATTTATTCAGAAGAATAAAAATATTAATTACATGCAAAATTGGGTCAAGGCGTGTGTGCGTATGAGGTCAGTCAGTAATGGAAACTGATGCAGGCTAGTATCCGTGGGAAAGCAAGAACTGCTGATTTGACACTGATATGTACATTTATGAAATAGATGAAATAAAAGATATTATTTTGCAGCTACATTAAATGTATTTCTATTTCAATGATTAGCTTAATACTTTAACATGAGGGCATTCATTCTAGGGTCGTAACAGTACGTACATGGAAGGCATTAGCAGTATTGTTATTTGTAAGAGCTATCGGTGACAAACTTTGGTATGGCATCGTACCATACCTTGCTTGAAGGACTATTCCTTCAAGCAAGGTAGAGTGAGGCTTTTAAACGATACACTGATAGTTCTACTGCAAATACAATGGGCAATTAGCCGGTTTCAACAATTAAGAGCGTTCATTTTGCGTCGCGTCTGAGTTGCTGCGCTTTTTCATTGGTAACCAGAGCGTGGAAGTCGGTGGACGGGGGATATGTAGTTCTGTTTTATGAGCTGTACTGGCCAATGGGCTATCTTCCGATCTAACAGATACAGGCGTCTTATCTTTACGTAGGCATTTGGTAGGGTCTGAATAAGAACCTACGACGGATCATATTCTACTGCTAAGCATAACCAGAAGATTTTTTCGAAATTTATCACATAGCGAGTTACCTACATGAAAGATGGAGAGGAAAATAAAATAAGATGGTTAGTTTAATTTTTGGCTCATAGACAACTGTGGTGTCGAAATGTCTTACTCTAGTTCGACATAGCTAACTTTAGGGTCGGAGTTTTTAAGTCCTTCACCATGGTATATAAAAACTAGTTCATAAATATTAGAGATTATCATATGACAATTATGTCATTCATCTTAACCCGAAGGAAGGAACAATCTTTTCTTTTGAAGGATTCTGTCAATATTCATTAAAATATTGTATTGAAGGTGTGTCCAAACATTGCGCGGCGTTTGCGCGGCAGCTACACGCGGCGTTCGCAGGACACATTTCTGCCACGCTCTAGTTAGGACTAAACCGACGAATGTTTGCGCGTCAGTATTGCGCGGCACATCCAAGATATGCCGCGCACTTCAGTTGGTATCAGAACTAAAATGAAAACACGGTGTGTGGCAGAAACCCGTCCAAACATAAGCAATGACGAATGAGTGTTATAATAATCGCGCGCGGCAGGTAGACAGAAGCGTTCGCGCGCAGCAGTCGTCCAATCACAGCGCGACAAGCCGCGCGCGGCATTCCGCGCCCGATTGCCGCGCAATGTTTGGACACACCCTTCTTCTGTTCCTACTGGTTCCCCTTAAATTAGATTTTATTTGTGAAATGTACCGTAGAATGGGGCTATTTAAGATCTGAGGTTTATTCGGGACACTGTCCCATTTCAAGTTACATTATGCCATAATTCCTACTATGACAATAGTAGAAAAAAAATTTCATTACCTGGCAACACCACATCTAATGTCAATTGAATACTGTCACTGTCATGTATGTCTAAATTGCAGCATGTGTGAGAGCGAAGTTTTTTCTTGCAAACGTCTAAAATGTGATAAAAAATTGCCGTCCAACTAAGATTCATTGGTAAAAAGGTATAATAGTAAGTACCCATTGTGATTTATATAAAACATCTTTGTTGTTTCATCATTGTATTTTATATATCAAATATTGGAATTATCGTATTTTCATCGGTTTTTTTGTGGAATATTTCGAATGGGGCTATTATGGACAGCATTTGGGGGCTACTTTGGACAAAAAAGAATCCATATTTTGGGGGCTATTTCGGACGGGCTGACCAAATAGCCCCCATATTTTGCAGATATTACTTTCTTGTGGTTGCTAAAATGGAGTGTGTGTTCAAAAACTTTCAGGTCTGGCGAATAAAAATGGTTCGAGAATATAAAAGGACGTATCGGCACGTAAGACAAGGAAAAACCTTCTTACCTTACGTATCTTATACCATACAAGACCTTGAAAATGCTGTGCGTGAAGTGAGAGAAGGACCAAGTTCAGTCCGACAAGTAGCAACCAAATATAATATACCCAAAAGCACGCTTGCCCGTAAATGTAAAAAAGATACTATTTATGAAAGTGCAGGTCACCCTACTTTATTTAATGCCACTGAAGAGAATGCCTTTCTGACGTACTGCGAAGTATTAGGCGAGTGGGGTTTCCCATTAGATGCTTTCGATTTAAGAGTCTTAGCACAGAAATACTTAAACAGGATTGGCAGGACTGTTCACATCCTTAAAGATAATCTTCCAGGGCGTGACTGGGCTCTGAGTTTCATGAAAAGACATAAAAATCGATTATCTCACAAATTTGCAACTAACATTTCTACTGAAAGAGCAAAAGTGTCGCCTGAAACAATTGATGCGTTTTTTGAGAATTATATAACCACTGTTTCAGGGGTTCCTCCTCAAAATATCATTAACTTTGATGAGACTAATCTATGTGACGATCCCGGAGCTAAGAAGTACGTGTTTAAAAGAGGCACAAAGTACCCGGAAAGAGTAGTAAATAATTCGAAGACGGCCGTAAGCTTAATGTTTACAGGAACGGCAGATGGCCAAATGTTACCCATATACGTCGTGTATAAAGCAGAACGCGTATGGCAGCCATGGATAGAGGGAGGACCTCCCGACACTAGGTACAATAGGTCAAAATCCGGGTGGTTTGATACGACATGCTTCGAAGATTGGTTCGAAACAGTGATTGTTCCATTCGCAAAAAAGAAGTCTGGAAAAAAAGTCATTATTGGCGATAATTTATCGTCGCATTTTTCTGAAAAAATTTTACAATCTTGCGAGTCGTTAAACATTTCATTCGTCTGCTTGCCGCCCAAGTCTACACATTTGATGCAACCGTTAGATGTCGCCTTTTATGGGCCTTTAAAAAAATACTGGAAGCAAATTTTAACAAGCTGGAAAGCGACGGCAGATGGTAGAAAGTTTAAAACTATGGCAAAGTCATGTTTTCCAAAGCTTCTTGCTCAATTATGCGATTTAATGATAGAAAAAGACGTGATATCGGCCAATTTAAAAGCGGGTTTTGAAAAGAGCGGTCTTTTCCCTGTGAACCCTGAAAGACCGAAATCGAGACTACCAAGGGCACTGGTTGCAGCTGCCGAAGTTAACGCAACTACTTCTGAAGTTGTGATTGATATTTTACAAGACATGAGAGGCTTTAAGGACACTGCTCCAAGCAAAAGAAGGAAGCGGTGCGATGTAGAACCAGGGAAAAGCATATGTGCAAAAGATTTAACTCCAAAACCAACAACGAGTACTAAAGGCAAAGGACAAGGAAAAAAAACCAAAACTGATGTTAATAAAGAAAATACATCGTCGTCTCAGAATGTCAACAAAAGTCAGAATCCAGCAAAATCGAGACAAAAGAAAGCTAAACGTGATTTAGACGAATCAACCAGTGTGTCTGATAATATTAGCGAGCACAGTAGTTCTGATTTAATGGATTTAGATCTGAGAAAAGAGTATGACAGTGATGATACCAACTGTTCAGAAGAACAGGCTTTCTTGATTTCCTATTTTGAAAATAGAGTTCGATCGGAAGATCCCGAACCAGGCCCTAGTGGCGAATCAGCACGATGTCGTACAGTAAAATCAAGACCAGTGCCTAGTGAGAATACATTGCCAAACCATGATGAGGAGTTAATATTAGGTTCCAATGAAAAGCCAGCACAAAGTCGTATTGAGGTGTCAATGATAAACCCGAACGAGGAAGAGCTAGCACAAAAGCCAGGGCTTGGCTCTAACCTAGAGTCAGTACAACACTATAGTGGTCAGCTAGGTCAGAACTGTGAGGAAGAGATATTAGTATGTCCACTAGCTCAAAGCTCCAACGAGCAGCCAGCACCAGACCCTATTAATCAGCTAGAACCAGAAAATAATGGGCTAGCAGGTGATTCAAATGAAAATCAAGCATTAACTTCTAATATTTATAACGTAAATGATAAAGTTTTAGTGAGGTACTATATTAAAAAGACATGGAAATATTATGTTGGCGTGATCGAAAATATTGAAAACCATTTTTACACCATTTCATTCTACAAAACTGTACGGCAAAATAATTCAGACATAATGCTTATGAAACCTAAAAGAGTCGACCGAGATATTGTACAGGATATTTCATTGGTGAAAAACATTGGTATTAAGCAAATTTCATCCAAACCAGAAAAATATTTGTTGTGTAATGAAGATGATAAGATTTATTTTGATTGTTAAATATGTTAGGTAGGTACCTAGGCTAAGTTACGAACTGTTTAAGTTTTAAGATTACCTGTTTTTAATAAGTTTTCATTATAAATGCCAAATACTAGAAAAAATAGACGTTAACTTTATTATCATGTGTATTTGGTACATTTATTTTTTATGGCGAGTTAAATTTTATAAAAATTGTATTTCTATAACACCATGTGCCAATGAGGAGGCTAAAAAACTGCGGATTTATAGTTCTTTTTCATGTTTTTAAGTTGATTCACAATTTTGTATGAAAATAAAGGTTGATTTTCTAAAAAATATTTATTATTTACAAAAAAATAAACAAAAATTGTTTTGTGAGGTTTTGAACGCATCTTTATTCCTGTCCCAAATAGAACCCGAGTCGTCTAAATCGATAAATCAAACATAAGTACTACAAAACCTCATTTGAAAATGGAGATCTCAATTAGCCCCATCGAAGGGGCTATATTGGACAGGCATTAAAAAAAATATATATTTGTTTGTAAAGCATCTAGACTAATATAAACTACGTAATAATGTAGACAAATATCAGCCTCATATACAAAAAAAAATGGTGTTGTATCGGATTTCATGTAAAAGTTTTATTGCCATTTTTTTAGAAAATTTGTCCCGAATAGCCCCATTCTACGGTACCCAAAAACTTAATTACTACTAACACACTTTTCCACCAACTTTTTATAATTTATTACAGCTCCATAAAAAAAAAATACACAAGAATCAACCACAACTTTTTACAGCTCAATAAAATTGAACATCTTAATAAAATGTTATGAAAAGAACTGTTTTTGACCTTTGCGAGACCTTGGCCCGTGATGACATAATATGTTAGGCAGTGTCTAAATAAGACTTGATCTCATCGGACATAACTTATTGGCATATGTATGACTAGGTAAACATTTAAAATGGAAGACATAATGTGAATGTTTTTTAATTAATAAGACCATAGATATACATATCTACATTGCAGAAATTAGTTTGAAATCTCGGGGTTTACTATAATTCACCAAAGTACCTATGAAATAACATGTTTACTTTCATGAGATTCGAACTTGTAATCAAACAAAAACCAAAATTTCGGCACAAACTTTGAAGTAAGATGTACTTGTTTGTTCTCCATTTACACACCAAAACTACTGAGCGGATTATGCTCAATTTTGCATATAATGTAGGATATAATAACATTTATTCTACATGGTACTGGGCAGGGCATGTCTATGTGATGTGTAAATGTGGGCCAAGATTACCACATGGAGCCCTGAGATAGTAAGACGGCGCTTTGCGGCAGACCACGTACGCGATAGCACGACGACCTTTACATCTTCAGGGACTGTTAGTGGCAGGCATTGGTGTTGGACAACAAAGGATGGAAAAATCGAGGCCTTTGCCCAGTAGTGGGACAGTGCAGGATAGAAACAAAATAAAATAAAATTACTTTTCAAATCAGGCACCTTAGGAGCCAAGCCGCGGGTGGAAACTACTTTTTATCATAATCGGCCTGTAGCAGTCCACTGCTGGACATATATCTTCCCTAATAAGCGCCATTGCACCCTGACCTGAGCTCAACGCGGTCTCCAGCAACTTTAAACTGGTGGACTAATTGTACTGTGAGTGTCCACGTTTCCTCCACTCCATATGTCATGATGGGTAGGAAGCTATTTTTAGAATATATTATCTAAGATTATCAATGACTAAAGAAGATACAGGCCTGCATCTTAATCTGGTGTTATTTGCATAGTTGTATATTTGAATATAAACAAGATAGGTATTGATTCCTGTCTTGTTTACTCAGTTTATTGTAATAGAATATAAATTAGGATTGAGTAGTGGCTATTTTGGTAATCTACTTCATATCTACTAATACTTTAGAAAAGTATTTATATTTTTTGTAATCACCCTGCTTCATTCCAATTCTGGGCAAAAAAGGTCTCACCATTTTTCAAATTCAGTATACTAACTTTTATAGAATTTTATACACAGAGAGATCCGGGCTAGGATATAGGGTAGGTACCTATTTTTTTTATTTAAATATTGGAAACTATTGTGAAGCTGTAGATACAAGCTGTTGCTACAGCTTTTATCTACATATGAAATGGTAATGACCATAGGCCGGCATTTTAAGTTTAACTGTTGCCCATTAAGTACATAACATAATTTAATATTTTTTTATGTATCAGGGCAAATTAATTACCTACCTAGATTTTCATGTTTCAAAAGCATTTTTAATGCTATGCTCCAATACCGGGTACCTACCTAAAATAAAACTTTTTATAACATGTCCCACTCAATAAAACCTGCTGTGACCACATAAAATTATCTCATAAATCGGAGATCTGAGCGTCTTATTTACCGGTCGATCGGTTTACCGGGACGATTTTACGTACCTACCGACCGAGCCCAGACAGTCCATACAAAGAAAACGACTTACCTTCATATCCGACACGATCTGCTGATAAAGATTCCATAGCGGAGAACAATCTTTCTCCGTAGTTCCCTCCATTGTCGATAAAACACAACACAAACACAATTAGTTATGATCAAACTCCGATCACACTCGCGGTCGCACCATCGTCAAACATATTTTTTTTGCAACTGTTGCATTTCCACAAATGTTGTAACTCATCCAACTTTTACCTACATTTCACTCCACGTTAGTGAGCACAATATAAACGTTAGAAATTCACAAGTAACAAATCAATATTTATAAACATGAACAGTACCCTCTATGAAAGTGCGACATGAAAAAACAGCGCTACACCACTGAGATTCACAGAAAAGATCGTAGATTTATGGTTTTATAAATTGTTATGGGTTTTAAGAGCCACATTAATTCAATAAATTGTTTTTTTCATTCACAAAAGCGAGGAAAACACATCGCATTTCAGCAGCACGCGATCGCATCAGCCGAAGGAATCGTTTTGTTTGGCAAGAAAAAAAAAGTAGATCGAGCGATCGCATCGCGCTAAGAACGAACGAACAAGAAGTGTAATGTTGCCATGAAACTTCTTCTAAAAATCTCGCAAAAAACGATAATTCTAAAAAAAGTATCGACACAATTATGTGGCTACTAATGATACCTGATGGAACTTAAACACGTTGACTACTTATCTCGGACATAATTTCTTTTTTTATTTAATGCCACTGAATAGCAGTTTTAATATAAACAGTCACTACTAGCATCACAGCCTAGCATGTCGTTAATTTGTTGACTTGTCGTTAGTAGGTATGCTACTACTACAATTATGGACCTGGGACCATGCTTGTCAGCTACGAAGGTTACTTCATTTATGTCTACATGTTTAAGTTTGTAACTACCCACCTATTTTTTATTTTTAATGTATTATTTTGCGCCCTATTTCGTACATACTATGTAATCTTTATTTTTTACTTTGGTAACTTATTTACGTAGTGTTAAAAAAAAGCATGTAAGTATTCCATTTTAAAGCGCTGATAGGATTGTAACTTGTCACGCACATGGAATGCTAACTGCAAAAAGTGGGCAGTGCACCGAATTACATAATATTAATTAAATTTCAACTCAATTCCCTAACGGCTGAACAAAATGACATGAAACTTGGAATATACATAGATTGTGACCTGGATTAACTTTTTGTCCTGGTACCTCGACAGCAAAGCTGCGGGTCAGGCGGAAGCTAGTGTAATATATCTGCACTTGCCCGTCTAATGTGATCTTACATATACTAGCATGCTGAGCTATGTCTGAAGATATCCATCACGAGAATAGAGTTCTGATGAGGTATGTTTGTTTTTTGAAAAAGCACGCTCCTAGGCTCGAGCGATTCTTAGATTAGAGCCCAATAATTAGAAATATTTTGATACAGTAAAGCTTATACTGAACCTCACTGCTTGATCTCCAGTCATATTGAATTCGCAGTACATCAGATTACGCATTTTTTCATACCATATTATTATTTTAGTAGACAGTTCTAGCCAAAAAGTAACAGTGTTGGCAACTCAGCAAGCGAGTGAATGACAGTTTGAACGAGTGAGCGGCTGAGATTTGATTGTTCTCGTTCAGTTGGTGACGACTTCGGCTTTTATTGCCAAGTTGGCTACAATTTCGCTAGAACTATCGACTTTGATTTATTTAGAACAATAACTAAGAATAATAAATTTACAATTGGAGATAAAAAACGATTGTTGAATGTGAAAATAGATGGTACTAAACTATTAGATTCTAAAATAATATATTTCATTATCTATACTACTTAAAGAGGTAGAATTATTGTAAGTTTGTACCTAAGTTTGTCCGAGCTTATTTATAATGCTGTTTCATGGCAGCACTCCAAACTCACTGTCATTCTAATGTCATGATCACGTAGTTAGCCAGTGAGCGTAGCCACCTTAGCACTTTTTATGTCAGATCCAGCACTTTTTAGTGAAGGTAAACTCGTTTTTAGATTATTTAGCCCTTTTCGTATTGTGACACAAAACTTTGGAAATTCTCACCACGCCTACCAAGCTATAAAACAATGCGTGCTCTGCAGCAAAGATTTCATCACCACACCAGCCACTGCTGGATATAGGCATTCCCCTCGTTTGTTAGCTAGTGGAGTGCACCACGTGTAGGTGAGGTTTTCTTAGGTTCCGAAGATTGGGGTTGAAACACTCCTAACACACATAACATACCGTTACAGTACCTACTCAGGTACTCATACTACTTGTCTTCTGTGGAAGTGGTTAAAGTAGATAGAAAATATCCAATATCCATATTCCCCAAAGAATTATCAAGTCCTTTCTTTCCTCTGTCTGACTTGTATTAACCAAGTAATATATGACGCAATATTAATTTTTATATCATAATCTTAAATGTCTGCAGGTATAAGTATATTGTGTATTGTATGATCATATTGATTGATAGGTTTTAAGACAACAATCATTTTGTTTTTGTAAGTTTTATGGATATCATATAAAAAAAAAGTTCCTACGAAATATTTATTATAAAACAGTTTCATTTTATTCTTAATTTACGTTTTATTTTACATTTATTATAAATTTCGTTGCATTTAGTTTGATAAGTGTGGCCAAAAATAATCGCCGAAAAGCTTGGTTAAACCTTATTTATAGCTTGTCAAGCTGCCCTTTTTCAAAAACCACGGTGGCAGCACTGATCCAAAACACACTTTAGAGAGCGACTAGACCAGCGTTGCCAGAAGGTTAAATTTTTTACAATTTTCGTAACTTTTGACGCCCTCACGTAACATGTAGGTAACAAGTTCTTATAATTATGGCAGTTTTCGTATCTTTTGAAAAAAACGAGATTTCACGACGAATTTCACTCCTTACCACACTCAGAACTATGGCTCTGAACAGAACGCAGCTGGGCTAGGACCAAGTTTGGCATGGTATTAACCATGCCAAACTTTATTACATTTATTAATTATTAGAATAATATCCAGATATAAATCGTAGTTTTCTTTTTTATATTTTGTATTCACCTATGCAAGAAAAAAATCGCGGTTTGGATTCTTTTTGGTCAAAACTAACGTACCCTGCCCTAAAAAGTTTACAACAATGACGAATTAAAACACAGTAGCGTAGTTAGCTATATTAAAAAAAATCACAGCACGCTCCTGTCGCCAACTTCGTATTCTTCATCAAGTGTTACAGTTACCTAGGTGTTTAAGAAATTGCAAGCATTTTCTTTCTCATGTTTCTTTAGTACATCTTTACAAAAAAAAAAGTCACAGCTTGCTATGCTCGCCGATTTTATATACGGTTCAGGGGCAGCTACTTTCGTTTCCTAAGGGTATCTAACAACGCACTGTAAAGTAAAGTTATTAATGGTACTTATCGTATTCACTGACAACATTGGGTGTCGGTTCAGCTTGCAATCATCACAGAAACTAGGGCTGAAGAGAAGGTGATGGATCCGTGCTAAAGTTCCATGTTTTGATCGTAGATTATGTGTCAAAATACGAAAAGGGAGCTTCCGATCTGTTATAGTTCGATTTTTCTTGGGGGCCCTGGACCCTCTAAAAATTCCCGAATAGAATAGCGAGCTCATAAAAAATTATTGGGAAATTCTCGCGTAGTCAGCGAAATAAATTTAGAAAGGACAGTATCCAATCAAATCTATGAAATGTTTAACGTCCCCTTACCAACCAATAGGTTATGAAGCACCCGATTAAACTGGCAAATACCAGGATCTGCGAACGCACTACTATTTGTCCATGAATGGTACCGGAGCTGTTGTGTCGCTCACTACCCGCTAGCCACTGAAAGATAGCTAATTTGTAACCCAGCTTAGGCCGTCAGTGAAGCTGACTATTATTTTTCCATGAATAGTACTGGAGCTGTAAAGCACGCTCACTTCTAAGTACACATATGCGCACCTCCCCAAACTGCTCAGCTGGGTAGGCCAGTTCATATGTCTAGCAGCATGAACTACTTGCTATCCAGCGAACGTGCCGCTCCTTTGTAACTAACCACATACCACCACGAGTCCATACCCAAGTCAAGACCAAAGACCAAAGCCAATGGCGGTCGACCTTGACACCCGTGATACCCTGGTTAAGTAACGGGACCCGTAGTTCCCGTTACAACTTCAACCACTCGGGTCTGTCGGCGGAGTAGATTGGCGGGTGGATTTAGGAAGGACACACAACCCAATAAAATCTACGAAATGTTTAACGTCCCCTTACCAACCAATAGGTTATGAAGTAGACGATTAAATTAGCAAATACCAGGACCTGCAATCCATCAGTGAAGCTGACTACTATTTTTCCATGAATAGTACCGGAGCTGTAAAGCACGCTCACTTCTCGGTACACATATGCGCATCTCCCCAAACTGCTCAATTTGTTTGATTTAGAAAGGACAATGGGCAAAATTGGTCCAGCCCCCCTATTTAGTAAAATTGACAGCTCAGTGTACAACCGACTCTCGGTTGGCAACCGAAATGAATGGGCAACTGAAAAAATAATTTATTCGGTATTCACTACAGTCGATATGTATGGGTGCCTTTCAGAAAATCACCGGACGTCTCTATTGTTTTATCGATAATAATTTTGAGTTTTGACAATCGTTTGACGGCATGAATGTCATTTTTTTGTGAGATTTCATTATAAGGAAAGTGATTGTATTGTGAAAAGTGATTTATAAAAAATAAGACTTAATAATACCACATAATACCTACTATAAATAGGCTTACACAGGTACTGCTTAACACATTTAGCTAAGTATACAGTAAACTTAAAGAAACACCCAACAGGCAGATAGAAACATAGTATTGCTGACCCAACACAATCATATTCTCCTGTGTATCAAATCCTTCCCTTTTCGTGGATATCCGAAACTACGAGTCCTCCCACCACAACACCCAGACATGGAACAAAAAAAAATTGCAGATCATGGAAACATTGTCTTGCAGAGGAAATCGATCTCGAAACCACTACCTCTTGCGTCTCAGCTCAGCTGGCTATTCGTCCCTTACCTCAAAGAGGATGTCTCTTCCATATTTTTATCATTAAAAACCAAAATCGGAATGCAATTTAGTGTTGGCTAAGCCACTGGTCCTTAATGAATGTCAAAATATTAAAATACCGCTGGACTTATGCCTTTTCCAGAAAGCGCGACTAAGCCCGATCTTTGGATCTCTACATCCACTATTTATTATTATATTATTATCATTTAACACATATTTTGTTTTTATAGTTCTTCAAAATGGGAGACTACCCCGTTGCTTTGGGCCTACGATCTAGAGTGGAGTCGGTTCAAGGTTGAAGAGCGTCAAATGGCTGCGCTGCGCTGGAGAGTATCGCGTCTGCAATCGAAAGAATACTCGCGGGACAAGAAAACGACCCTATGCGTCGAGACGAGGGCAACTAGTCTCTCGACTACATACATCCACCCAACCAAAGTTTCACATTTAATAACTAGAACACCAATCGAGATTATTTTGATAGCTATAGCTAAGCACCGCGCTTAGCTACCTGAATATTGGTGGACTACCTTCCGTCCTCAGAATTACCTACCTGAGTGTACGCTTAATAAGTAAGGAGCAATAAAACATTGTTTTTTCAAGACAAAGTGTTTCAATTATTATTTCGTTAGCCTAGCAAAGTAGTTGCTCAATAAACGAACAGCCAACTTCTGCAGCACAAAATAATATGGTCTTGATAGCTACAACATTTTCCCACAATTCAATGCTGTAAGACAATGCTGTGGAAGTAGCTGAAATAAACTAGTTAACAAATCTGATTCTACGTCAGAAAAAGGCTTAAGAGACCACGCGGTGTTCAGTCTGTCTTAGTAAGACTGTCTGACTAGATTTACTATGACCGACTTAGTGGCTTACTCTTATTACACTACGCTAAGTGCGAAGACAGTCTTACTAAGACAGACAGAATACCGCGTGGTCTAATAAGCCTTGTTAAAAGATCCTAGCTACTGCCTAAGCTGTAGAACCAAGTCTGTTTGGTAACCCATCTATGTGAGCGCTCCATTTACTTTAAAACAAATAAATAAGATAATGAATAATCGTTTATTTCAGGCACATATAAATATGATTAAAAAAAGCCCATAGCTATTCGCCATAGCTTCTGCTTCGGTGCCGCTTCTCTATAGCTGGCTGAAATCACTGGGCTGAAATTCGGATCCATGAGTACCTACATCCATGTGCTTTGCCAGAATCTGGAGAGTAGGACTTGAAACCAATATTTCTACTGCTCTCCAGCCTCTGAAGTGACATTGGGACCGAAACGTCTCATCAAAACGGGAGAGGCAGATCTTGATAGTCGGCTGGTATCGCGGCGGTACTGCGCTTGTTGCGGGCCGTATCTCTGAAAAGGGTCGTTGTATCTTCTCCACTAGGATAAAGTCTTCCCTATCGACCTCATTCCTTTCAGGGACATTGACCTTCGATTTTTCCAAACTCTTGCGTTGGAACTCAACGCAAGGCACCGGAAGCGATGGCTGAGGTTAGCGAGACACTTGCGCTTCTTCTGCTGGCGAGGACGTGAAGCAGGAAAAGGCGTACCTAGGCTTACTAAGGTTGTACTTACCTGAAAATATAGTAATATCCTAAATATATTTAATTTTTTATCTTTTATTTAGTTTTACCCATAGATAAAAGTATACTGTTAGGTTAACCTTAAGGTTATTGGTAATTAAATTTAACCTACTTCGAGGTTTTTGAATGAGCTATTTTGCATGCATTTGGAAATCGGATGGCAATGCAAAATTATTTGACATGAAGCCATGAAATCTTGATGACGAGGGTCTGAAGATGGAGCCGCAAGAATGCAACTGGAACTCCCTGATGAAATGTGCTAAGAAAAGTATTGTAGAAGCCGGATTTGTTTACTTTGTTGTCTTGAGTAGGTAATTTCTAGGCCTACCTAGTATAGAACGTGGTTCTTTAGTCTTGTACCATATGAGGGTGTAAGCGGTTCCAACCTCCATCTTTGGAATCCAAGCCAATCTCACCTGCCCGTGTTGCACCCTGCTGTATAACAAACTAATGAGGCTCTGGCGGCCGGCTGTATGCGGCATAGCGCAAACCGGCACAGGTAAATTCCCTGACCGCCAACGGGCAGCAGTGTCGGGTACGAGAACGTGTGCCGCAGGGCAACCTCCCAAACCGCATGCCCAGCGTAGGATTATTATGGGTATTATCTCCCAGTGAACTGTACTCCCAATGGCTGGTGTGATGTGGTGCGGTTTGGTGGTTCTATATCTCCTCAAACCTTACCTCAAACCACGAGAAATTTAACTCGTACTTGAATAAAAATGTAAACAAAGAAATGCCAAACGTAAATTTGACAGCTTCGGTGGGCAACCGAAGTGAGTGTGTAACTGAAAAAATAATTTATTCGGTATTCCGTACGAGATTGTGAGATGATGCATGAAAGGTGGCTTTCAGCAAGCCACTGAACGTCTCTAGTATTCTATCGACGTTATACGACTGATTAAAATATAGCCATTTTACCACCAACCGAATGGGAATAAAGACTATCTTTAATTATTAGCGTACCTTCGCCATAGATAAATTAAACGCTACCCACCTTCACGTTTTGAGTAAGTAGGTAGGCTAAAAGGAGTTAGGTTTCAGTGTGAAAACAAAAATAGGTACGACAATATAGCTAGCTAGATAGAATACCTACCTAAATTGCTCGTGTAGCTATTGTTCTGAATCTATCTTTGTTTTAGTTTATAAAAGGAAGCAAGATTAATATAGATACTGGATTAGACTCTATGTATTTTCCATTTACAAATTAAGTTTATTGAAAATTACAAGTTTTCACATTTTTATCCCTTTATTATCTCAATGTGAACCCTGTGTATGACATAAGGTTGACCCCAACTTAAAAAGCAGACACTGATCATTACGTGGGCTGGGCACGACCGCAACAGCCCTCTTCAAGAAAGCCTACCTACGGCAGCCAGTTGTTTGAAAGAAAGAAAAGAAAGAAAATATATTTATCAGTAGTTGGAGATAGGTCACATAGCTAGGCAAATAAATCAAAAATCCTAATGATTTTATGATCAATAATGTAAACAAGGAATCAAAAAGAATCAATGCCACTACATTTTATTAAAAATCAGACAAAAAGTTCATTTAAATATTGTACTACCAAAATACAAATAATGTAAATACAGAACAAATTCTAATAGACTACCTCACACAACAATTAGTCGAATAATAGTGCCGATCACTTCCCAATCATCAAACACTGCTAGAAACTAGTTCCTTTCGCAATGCATTTCACCAAGGAGATCGACTACCAATTTGATCTCCACTTTGGATACTGAATACCAAATGATAAGATATCGATAGAAATATTCGATGTAAACCGATGACGTCATCCCAGTGTGCAACTGCAGATAACATTCTAGCCACCTAGCCCCAAAGAGGTTGGATTTTTTTACTAAATCTATGCCTAGCCCGGTTCATAACATTGAGGTGGGCAACTGATATAATAGGTAGTAGTATTATTTAATTTTCCTACCGATCCGTAGGTAAATGTTCAATATTCATATTTCATTACCTGTCACACAATGTAGGTTTTAGTAAAGCGGTACATTACTGTTTCTAGCTTTATAAGAACAAATTGTGTTGAGATAATAAAACAAATTATGTTAATTAGGTATAATATTATTTTATCTCACGGTGAGGTACAGCGCCCATAACCCTTAGCCACCAAACACTGTTACAAACTAGTGTCTCTCGCAGGACCTTATACCAAGAAGGTCGGTTACCAATTTGATCTCCACTTTGGTTACGGAATACCAAATAAATATAATTTCGATAGAAACTGTCACAACAAACAGGCATTCGTTGTACACTGTGACGTCACCCAGACGCCCCAGTTTATAACGCAATTGATGCACACTGATGACGTCATCCTAGTTGGCAACTGTAGTTAGCGAATACCAAATCAATCATTTGACGTACATTTGTTGCACACCTAGCCTCGGTGCTCATCATTTCGGTGGACAACTGACTTAGTGAATAGCCCCTCAGGAGCCTCCACTGATGAGACTTGCAGGAAATGAAAGGGCATAGTTGTTGTATGATTCTGGCAAAAGGCCATTAAATTCTGACCCGGGTTTTTTTTATTATAGTCAGGTTTGTTCTTAATATAAATAGTATGAGTTGACATTCATTTTGGCTTGGTGTCATTATATCTTTATCTATGTGTCTTGAATGCGATTCCTCTTTCCCTTCTCTATAACCTCTCTGCGCTCGCCCCATCCCACCAGACCCCATTCCTACCAGAACACGCCTGGTGGAGAGATATGACCGTGTAGCTCTTTTATGTTGTCAGCTCAGGTCCAAAATAAAAGAAATAGTAGAGGAGGGGGTTTATTGGGTTCCAGCCACCATCTTCGGGACCAAAGCCAACCACACCTGCCAACGTTACACCCTGCTAATTAACAAACGGGGCTCTGGCGGCAAGCTGATTATGGCATAGCGCAGCCTACATCGACTGCTAAATTCCCTGGCCACCAACGGGCAGCAGCGTCGATAGTGCGAGAATGAGGGCCCTGCGATTCCAACCCGCATTCGCGGCGTGAGCATTATGGGCATAAACCCCCTAAATAATGGACGCCAAAAAGAAAAAGCTCCCAGTTCCCAGCCAACCAGCTATTTCTGGTTATGGGAGCGGCCATGGTAATGGAGAGGCGGGGTGTGCCAGAAATCCCTGGGCTACTTCAGGCTACCTACAACACCTGACCCTGGCTACGTTTAACGGACGCACTCATCTTTGGTTAGGTAAGGGCCTCGACATCATGTCATTACCCTGGCATCAACTCGCGGGGGCATCTAACCCCGGGTCTTGGGGCGCTGTAGCTATGCTACGGTACGCTGCCATCTTGGCGTTTTGCGTAGGTCTCACTTGTGGGTATTGGCGCTCCCGGATTCCGGTGCGCCCTGTAGCTCTTCCAGTAAGTAGGGGAGGAAGATGGAGAACATTAGGTGGCATGTTCTGGGGTTGTGTGAAGACCGTAGAGAGGGACAGGACACCATTACCCTAGACTCGTCTCGGGTCACCCTTTGTACTTCCGCAAGGGGACCAACCAACCATGATCTTAGCCTTGTGGTGCTACTGATCGAAAAAAGTTAACATACAAGCTAAATGTTTAACGTAGATTCATATTTTATAGTAAGAAAACGTGGCCATAACAAAAAACCCCGGGACAGAACTATGCCCTTTCATTTCTCGCTAGTCTCTTCAGTGAAGGCTCTTGGACCAAGTTCCATACATTTTTGCCCATTGTCCTTTGTCAGATTTTGCTGATATCTGCGAAACTACAGACAAATGTCACAATCTCATAAATTGGGCCACTATATTCGATCAGGAAAACAAACATTTTCAATGTTAAAAATGATAATGTAACTTTTGTAGCAAAAAATTTAACATTTAAGGAAACGAAACGTAAGTTATGACTCAATCAAGGGCCCTGGCAACACTGACCAGACAGTTCTTGACTCATGACATGATGTGTTTTTGTGTGCTCCAAAGTCGCGCGATTTCGAAGTTTTCTTCATAATTTCCACCCAAACTAAATGTTTTCACTTGCTGTTTTAAAATGTCTAAAATAGTAAACAAAGAGGGCACCAGGCCCGGCGTAATCTACAGGATAGCGCTTGAAAATTTCGTGTAAGTATTCGAGCGTCTTTCACCGATTCGCGCCGTTTATTGTTCAAAAACTATTACGATACATACATACCTAATTCAGAGAACGATAATATAACAACTTCAAGGATTGAGGTACCTAATATTAAGATTTGAAGTGTGAGCTATCATCAAGTGTTTCATTCATGACGCATTTGAATGTATAGATAGGTAAGTTTATTTTGGAAATACCTACTTCCTGTTATCTATCTATTTTTCATTACAGAACTTACAAGCAAGTGGTATTATTTCCGGGGCCATCATTGAACATGATAATAGGTCCAAATGGCACTGGAAAATCCACTTTTGTCTGTGCTATCATACTTGGCCTATGTGGGAAACCCAGTGTTATTGGTCGTGCTAAAAAGGTGAGCTCGCTCTAACAGTCACATCAAATCAAGGATCGGAGGCTACAGCTTCTCGCTTGCCTTGAGGCAGCTGCCCGTTGTACTCCAGGGAATTTAACTGTCAATGATAGACTGTGCTATGCATCTTTCGGCTGGCCGCTAAAGCCCAAACGGTAATAAACAAGATGCACCACAGGCAGGTGAGGGTAACTTGGGTTCTGAAGATAGAGGTTGAAACCCCTTACCCCAGTGAAATCAAATCAAAGACTCAAGAGGCATGTTCTGAACATGAGTGACCTATGATGCAATACTTTGTTTGTTATAGGTCATGGATCCAATTTAAAATAAGTGTGCAATGTCCTTGATACATTTTCGTGATTATTATTTGATTTTTGTTATTGTAAGAACATTAAATTTAGCCAGTTTTATATCCATCTATTATAAAAAAGAAAATAGATTTCAGAATATGTCCGCAGCGGCTGTGAGCAAGCCACAATAGAGATTGAGCTCTACCAAGCCCTGGGGCGAAGGAATGTCATCATCACAAGAAACTTCAACCTTCAGGAGGTCTCGACCTGGTCTATAGATAACAAAACTGTCAGGGAGAGACAGGTGCAAGATTTAATAGCTACTCTGAATATTCAGGTAATGATTTTATTATTATTGATTATAGCCTTTTAATCAGATGTATTTAGTTGGTTTTGCCTGTTGTATTTTATACTATGTTGTTTTTGTTGTCATCTATGTGCCCTACGGCAAAGGCCTCCTCGAACTTTTTCCATTCATCTCTATATTATGCGATTCTTGTCCATGTTTTTCCCGCTGTAAGCACTATCTCATTATCCCATAGATGAAATTATCTTCCTTGTTTTCTTTTTCCTTCTCTTGGGTGCCAAGTGCTTATACTTTTGCTCCATTTGTCAGCTCCCCGCATCAGTTGTCTGGACACATGAAAAATGAAAAGTTAATTAATTTTTAATGTTACATTATAAGACTTGTAAAATCCTTTGCACTAAAATGAGATATGGTTTGGCTCCAATGAGTGGAAGTTGATTTGATTTATAAAAAAGTTGCCATGTCTTTATCATTAGCACCACATTAGACATGATGTTGTTTGTATCTAACTGCTAACCTTTTAAAAAGGTCATGCTAAAACTGTCATAATCTCGAAAAAATATCTGTAGGTTACTATATTCTATATCTCCCTACTATATGTTTTTATGCCTTATATCTATCTCTAAATGTTACTATTGAGAGATTGGCTACTAGAAAGATAGGTTTTGTCAATAAAATTTATCATCCTGCTTTAACCTAGAGTCTATAACACTAATAGCCATTTTGTATACTCCATTTTCTTTCCAAACAGGTTGACAACCTATGCCAACTCCTGCCACAAGACAGAGTCCAAGACTTTTCCAAGATGAATCCCCAGGAGTTACTGAGAAGCACTCTGTCAGCTGTTGGTGGACAAGAGAGTGTCACCCAGCTCGAAGAGCTGATAGAGTCAAGGAACAAGCAGCGCGGACTGTCGACCAAGTTGCAAAATAATGCACAGCTGTTGCAAGAGCAGGAGAGATTGAATGAGAGGTAAAAAATATGAATAAACATATAGTCTAATGGCCGATTCCTATAATATACCGTAACCACACATATAATATACCATACCATCATCACCATCAGTTATGGTATGTTATAGCAATCGGCCATTAGACATTTTCAATAAACAAGGTATAGTGGCATTGGACCAGCTAGGGTGGGGCAAATTTTACCTTTTTTGTAATTAAAAAGTTTTTTTGTGTTGTATCATCAAGTCTGCAGTCAAGCAGAGCTTAAGTATTAAGACCAGTGCATTACTGATTACTTAGATTGCGTAAATACAAAATCATTTATTGACATAAACCAATGGCACAATTCATATTACATCCATAGGCTCTCGAACTTGTTTTAACTATATTTCAAGAGCCAGCGGCTTCAAGGTGCGTGCAAAGATCGCTCCTATCGCTATCTCTGTTTAGCTGTGCATATAGCAATATTGGCCTCTCAAAGTTGGATATGAATTTGGTTGTGTTCCATAATACCAAAAATGATGACTGAAAACTTTATGTATTCTTTACATAGTATTGTTATTATGTAACTAGATTATATAAGCTGTGTTCCTTAACAAACAACATGTAAGATATTGTAGTTTTTAATATGAAACAAGGAGGAAGGAAAGTGGTTAATTTTGGCATAAAAATGTGCAAATTGCTATTGACTTTTATTAAATCTTATGTAAGTATTTTGTAAAATATACTATACAGGAACCTAAATAAATACTATTGGAAAACAAATAATAAAACAATATAATGGAAAAATGCTTCAATTAGAAATCATTTAGGTATTAAGTTTGTATGGGCAATTCGTCCTTCGATGGCCCCTTAAATGAATAAATAAATGATTGAAAAACTGAACGGGAATTCTCTGATGAAGAAAATGGTGCGCCGATCGTTTTTTGTTATATTCGCCATGGCTGTAGAAGAAAACAAGACCTGACTGAAGACTGGACTTATAAACCGTACTATGTTGCCTCATATTATTATGAACATTATACTTGATATTGGCGAAATTGTGGAAACTGTCCCAGAAGCCAATTAATAAAGAAGTGAAGTGATTGAAAAACTCTTAAAGGGTTAAGCATGCCTCTGTACATATTTTTGGGCTGACTCTTTGTTTTTATTATTTCTAGAAAGATTATTATTTAAAGAACAAGTTCAGCAAAGTGCAAGTTAACTCTCCCACCGCGGGTGACGTCAATTACGTCCAATTCATACATTCAATATTGTATTCAATACAATACAATACATGATATCATGAGTAGTATACTCATGAGTAGTATATCTCTCACTCACACTCGATGTATGAGGAGGGTTAGAACTTTTTTACCCCTCTTCATACTTTGCTTTTTTATAGTAGTAGCATCCACGTGGCTGACCACCATAATTTTAAACAGTTAGTGAAGGAATTATCTAGTAGGTTTTTAACCGACTTCAAAAAAGGAGGAGGTTCTCAATTTGGTTGTGTTCTTGTTATTAGTAAGTTTTGTTCGAAGTTTAAAAAACTAATAAAAACCTGTAATAGAATAGGAAAATCAAGGCTTTTCAGATAACATTTTTCTACAAAACGGTTTTAATAGAGACTTCACTACAATTTTCCTGTAAAATATAGATATCTTTCTATAACATATACAAAAATCCGGTTTCTGACTTTGCAAACTTCAGAGATAAGGGGGGGAACGGTAATTTTTTGGATGTTATTCATCATAAATCGAAAACGGTGCGTGACAAAAAAAAAACTGTTTCGTGCAGTACAAATTATACCCCATTGCCCTTTGATATGATACCCCATTCGACCTAGCCAACCCCCCCTTTTATTTTTCATCACCCCCATTTTGGAAGATTTCGAAATAATTGTTATAGTTACAGACTTCGCTATAATTTTCCTGTAAAATATAGATAATTTTCTATAATATATAAAAAAAAACAGGTTTATCACTTCGCAAACTTCCGAGTTAAAGTAATTTTTATGACGTTTTTTATCATTAATCAAAAACTGATATTGTGACTTGATATAAATAAATTAAAAAACTGTTTCGAGCAGTACAAATTAAGCCCTTTGATATGATACCAGTGGGGTATCATATCAAAGGTCGACCTGTTGATCCCAGTTTGATTTTTTATTTTTATTTTGGACCCTTTTGGGTAGAAAACAAAATTATTTTTTAATTTTTTTACTGACAATCTTATTCAGTTAGTGCATTTTACATTAAATTTAATTTAATTTAAATCTTTACCAAATTTCAAGTTGATAGCTTATGTAGTTCCTGAAATAATCAGGTGTCACAGACGGACGGACGGACAAAGCGGCACCAAAAGGGCTGGTTTCACCGTCTCGGTAACGTCACCCTAATTACAGAATTTTGCAGGTTAGTCTAGCGGTGCACGAAACTTCTGCGCATGGGTCTCTTGCTCTCTCTCTGGCCTCTAGCTCCCTCATATGATACCTTACTTTTGACTTCTGTGCAATAGCGGTCACCGCTATAGTTTCGAGCCGCTACTTTTAATTAATTGTTTAATGACAGAATAATGTAATCCATACAAAACCATTTTAACAAATGCAAAAATTATGTCAAGTCTGCGCGGAGTACTTCTACTACCGCTCAAAAAGTTCTGAGATCTGGTGTACTACCAAATCAGACTTTCTCAATAGGTTTATTGAGATTAAACCATTATGATTTTTTATTACTTGGCTTGATAAGAGGCTAATAAATTGAATTTGTAATATAAATACTGCTTAAATAGCCAAGTAAAATAAATCATAATAGTTTAATTAATTATTTCAAGATGATTAGATAAGGAAGGTTTTGCATAGTTGGTTGTGTAGTGCACTCTCTGGGCGTGTGCCAGGCGGGTATAGATTAAAGCGATCAAGATTTGTTTTTACGAAATTATCAACTTCGTTTATATCCTATTACTAAGACTCTACTGTCCGTCTGTCCGTCTGTCTCTCATGAACTGTTATTAGCTGGACAGTTGATATTTTTACAGATTATGTATTTCTGTTGCCACCATAACAACAAATACTATAAACAGAATAAAATAAATATTAATGGCTGTCATAAAAAAAAAGTTTTTATTATTTTGCCATTTTTGTTTTATAAAGACGAAGATGTTGTTATAAAGACGTTTGAAATATTCACAGAATAATTTTGGTGTATATTTACTTGAAAAACAAATAATTCAATGAAGGGAGGCTCCCATACATATATTGAATAAATAAATAAATATCATAAATACGCTTTCTCATTGGCCGCTCCCGAAGAATCTGCTGAAGAACCGATAACCGTTGGGGTGAACGAGTTCTTGAGTGGGGACCGCGGCTTGGCAAACCTAGTGTAGGACGCCCTCCGACCGTGGAGTAACGATCTTTGAAAGCCTGCTGGTAGAAGCTGGATGCGTCGAGCTGAGGACAGGGCGCAATGGCGCTCATTTGGGGAGGCCTACGTCTAGCAGTGGACTGCTATAGGCTGATGATGATCATAACATTACATTGGGCCGATGGTTTCCTAATACAAAATAAATAAATAAATAACGGTATGCGAAATTTCAGTGTGCGTTACCCCAGCAGAATTTTTTCTTCTAGAATGAAGTGAGTTCCAGGAATAATTAGTGCATTACTTGCTGTAAATGTGCGTCAAGAAAAAAAATTTGTGCGTGCTGCCGTTTTGGAATAAATCGCAAAAATAGGTTTTCTGCTGGAGTAACGTTCTTCCAGCAGGAAGATTCTAAACGGATGATCCTAGACAAAAATGAATTATATGGGCAGGTAGCTTATATTTGTGCATAAAAGTGCGCAAAGAATAAAATTTGTGCGTCTTAAGGTTTTTGAGTTATTAACTTTCCTGCTGCGGTAACGTTTTGCAAAATCTTGGTTCTCGGAAACCATTGAATGTGCAACTATAAAATATACATGCACGAGTAGCTCTTAATTTGTGCGTATTTGTGACAAAGTAAAATTAACAAAAATCCATACAGTTTTTAAGTAATCTAGCTTTTTTGAAAAACCTTAAAAAAATTCTAGCTCTTTAATGGACAGACGCACAAATTCATTGTAAACGGTGTTCGGTTCTTGTTGTAATCCTTTGTAACCACAAAAAGTTTCAAGAAGGTACATACACGCGTTTTTGAATAATATCGATTAAACCAAATCTGATAAGGTCATAACTTTGACGTCAAAATGCAAGAAACCTTTTCAACGCACAATTGTGGTATGAACAAAAAAATTAGTGCGTTTAATGATAATTAAACCCTGAAAATTTCAGCTCTCTACGTCCCATATTGAGCTAGTTATAAACGATAGTCTGAAATAAGACCTAGACCCTGGTTTCTGACCTGTGATCCGACCAAATTCGAATGACCACTAAAAAGCGACCGTTTCATACATATTGATGACCTTCTTAATTTTCCTTACGAGCCGTATTGGTCCTGGATACACTCAAGTACAAAAGTTATTGATATTTTTGCAAACTATTTTAGGATTTAAGAGAAATGAAGTCAGTAGGTACCTATCTAACCACATACCTATCTTTTTAACCGACTACCTCGGAAGGAGGGTTATGTTTATCGAGAATTTTAAACCTAAATGAATGTTTAACGTAGCTAGTTTGCTACCTAGCTAGGCAGAGACTTTCTCCAGTCAAATTTACCTACTCTGGATCGAAAAACACATATATATGTACATATACTACTAGGTAGGTACGTTTATCAATATCTTTTTAGTTATTTTTAACTGAAACGCTATCTAGTATATTATAAGTAATTAGCTAGTTAGGCAGTAGTTAGGTAGTACTTATGTCTACTGTGTAGTTTACTAGGTAGGTACCACCACACCACACCACACCAGCCTATATCAGTCCACTGCTGGACATAGGCCTCCCCTAATAAAGGGGGATATACCCATAATCCCCACGCTGGGCATGCGGGTTGGGGATCGCAGGGCACAGCTTCTCGCACCACCGACGCTGCTGCCCGTTGGTGGCCAGGGGATTTAGATGTGCCGATGTAGGCTGTGCTATGCCGCAATCAGCCGGCCGCCAGAGCCCCGTTCGTTGTTTAGCAGGCTGCACCGCGTGCAGGTGAGGTTGGCTTGGGTTCCGAAGATGGGGGTTGGAACCCCGTACACCCGATAAGCGTACCGTACAGGTAGGTACGCTTATCAATATTTTACAGTCGGGTTTTAGTCGGTTATTTAACTTAGGTATACCTACCTATCTAGTTTATTAAAGTATTTAGCTAATTAGGCAGTAGTTAGGAAGTAGGTACTTATGTATATTATGTACATAATATACCTACTCCTTACTATGTAGTTTACTAGGGCAGAGCTCATCAAAAATATAATAAAATATTGTTTTGTAATTTAAAGTAGGTACCTACCTATCACTAATAGTAATAATAGTAATAACCTAGCTACTAGGTAACTATTGATAGGTATATTACCTACTAAGGTTCCTACAAACTTAATAAAAAGCATTAGGTATACTTAGTTGGTCATCTATTTTCATATTTAAGTGGGGACCTACCTTTTGGACTAAATATTGTACCTACTTCCTGTTTTGACCTCGCGTGAACCCAATATAATTTTGCGCGCGAAGTATAGCGCGGCGAGTAGACAAGACACGCCGTGGCGCCGCGCCGCATCGAATTTAGGTATTGTAGGTCCTTAAGCATTAAAAATAAAATGTACCTACCTACCTGTGACTATACCTACTTGCCTGTATGTTTTGTATTTCATTATTTTCTAGTTTCAATAAAAACAAAAACCTGCTTATAAATATTCTTACATTTACGAGTACCTATACCTATACCTAACCTACCTAGTTACCGTCACAATCCATCGGCGGCGAACACTGAGCTCTGTACCTATAGCTATAAAATGTATACTTAGCCTTGTGGTTTTTGATGTTGGAGTTTTTAGGCCGCCAAAAGGCATTCGACATGGCTTAACGACTAAAAAAGTCGCGACCAACATCTTAACGTGCCTTCCAAAGCACGGAAGAGCTCTGATCTAAATGCCACTAAACGGTTACCCATCCAAGTAGTGTCCGGGCGGAGTATTGCTTAACCAAGATGATCTGCGAAGACCAACGAAGTAAGCCACGCCATGAGCGCCTCTGACCTTCACTGTTATGAACTTATTAAATAAAATTGCATTGGTTACATTTCGTTTTATTCTCATTTTGGAATATTTATTTTGATCTCGTCTTGGCTAAAAAAATGCTTCCAAGCGGAAATTCGTCCTTGGCATTGATACGACGTAGTCAGTCATCCGTCTCGCACTCATTTATTTAAATATATATTCTTCATTACATATTGGATTGAAATCCAGATAAAGGTTTTATTTTTTAATATTTTGTTTTCACAATGTTAGAAAAATTTCGCGGCTCGCTCTACTCGCCGATTTGATTGCTTCCATTTGATTCGTAGTCGCACCTAACTATGCCCTAAATTGTAGACCAATAAGGGTGTAATGTTCAAAACTACCGTACCCAACTCTAAAAAGTTTGCAACAACACAACAGCGTAATTAGCAATACTTGAAAAAAATTGCAGCTCGCTCCCCTCGCCGATTTCGTATTTTTCATCTAGGGACTGAAAATTATTGATAAACGTGTCTACCTATTTGTTCCATAGTTTCTGTCCATTAATACCTATGTGTTTTTCGATCCAGGGTAGGTAAATTTTACTTACCTTACTGGAGAAAGTAGAGACTTCAGGCAGAGGCCTAGTTAGGTAGCAAACTATCTACGTTAAACAATCATTTAGGTTTAAAATTCTCGAAAAACATAACCCTCTTTCCGAGGTAGTCGGTTAAAAAGATAGGTATGTGGTTAGATAGGTACCTACTGACTTCATTTCTCTTAAATCCTAAAATAGTTTGCAAAAATATCAATAACTTTTGTACTTGAGTGTATCCAGGACCAATACGGCTCGTAAGGAAAATTAAGAAGGTCATCAATATGTATGAAACGGTCGCTTTTTAGTGGTCATTCGAATTTGGTCGGATCACAGGTCAGAAACCAGGGTCTAGGTCTTATTTCAGACTATCGTTTATAACTAGCTCAATATGGGACGTAGAGAGCTGAAATTTTCAGGGTTTAATTATCATTAAACGCACTAATTTTTTTGTTCATACCACAATTGTGCGTTGAAAAGGTTTCTTGCATTTTGACGTCAAAGTTATGACCTTATCAGATTTGGTTTAATCGATATTATTCAAAAACGCGTGTATGTACCTTCTTGAAACTTTTTGTGGTTACAAAGGATAACAACAAGAACCGAACACCGTTTACAATGAATTTGTGCGTCTGTCCATTAAAGAGCTAGAATTTTTTTAAGGTTTTTCAAAAAAGCTAGATTACTTAAAAACTGTATGGATTTTTGTTAATTTTACTTTGTCACAAATACGCACAAATTAAGAGCTACTCGTGCATGTATATTTTATAGTTGCACATTCAATGGTTTCCGAGAACCAAGATTTTGCAAAACGTTACCGCAGCAGGAAAGTTAATAACTCAAAAACCTTAAGACGCACAAATTTTATTTTTTGCGCACTTTTATGCACAAATATAAGCTACCTGCCCATATAATTCATTTTTGTCTAGGATCATCCGTTTAGAATCTTCCTGCTGGAAGAACGTTACTCCAGCAGAAAACCTATTTTTGCGATTTATTCCAAAACGGCAGCACGCACAATTTTTTTTTCTTGACGCACATTTACAGCAAGTAATGCACTAATTATTCCTGGAACTCACTTCATTCTAGAAGAAAAAATTCTGCTGGGGTAACGCACACGAAATTTCATGATGTTCGGTAAAGTAGTTAAGGTGTGTAAGCGTAACAAACTAACTCCCTTTCGAGAAAGGATTGCTTATTCCTGAGTAAGTCATGTTCATTGAATTTCAGATTAAAAGTCCTCATTGACGCGATGCAACAACGCGAAGATATCGAACGACAAATCGAGATATGCGAGAAGAAAAAGCTCTGGCTCGAGTACCAGGAGCTCAGGGAGCTGGTGGTAGAATACACCAATGATAAGAAGAAAGCGGCGAAGATCGTCAACTCGCATAAGAGCAAGATGGAACCGCTGCAGAAAGTTATTGACCAGGCGAAGATCGGGATCGGAAAGGTGGAGAAGCAGAAACTGATGGCGGTATGTATGGTGTTTTTCATAAACTTTTATCCATTTTCATTAAAGTGGGTAATTTATCGATGCGCTAATCACTATGTTATAGTGTGATTAATCACGCACATACAGCATTCTAATCACACTTTACCCTTCACACCTTTTCACCGCCAACAACTTCTATAGAAGTTCGAGATTTCTGTGCCCTCAACGCCACTACTTCTATAGAAGTACTACATTGTACCTACTATAATAAAATATCTTTACAGTACATAAAACATTTGTTTCATTTGTAATTTTGTAAAATGGACACGACTGAAGCCCTATTTTTTATTTTTCCAGACAATACAGGCTTTTTTGTGTTTGAAAATGGATAAAAACAATAACGCCTCAAATATTTTCATGTCCCGCACGCCAACTACTTCATATCAAGTAGGCCAGTGACGTGACGCGAAAGTTGCATTCATTACATTCCTTTATATTTTGCTTCGTTTTGATCCATGCAAATGTTCATAAATTCTATGATTGACAATACATTCTGGTCAGTAAATAAAGTATTACTTAGTACATTTTAAAATTAATGTATGTATCAAATAATATCGATAAAATAAATTAAGTTTAGTGAGGACTAACACCCATCTCTACGGAATGGCAAGATGTCAGTGCTACCAGCGCACAACAACTTCAATGCTAGTAAACCCGTGACGTCATAAGCGAGCACGTGTCAGGGTCATTGTGTCATAGTGCCGTTTTAACCGACGTGTGTTTCTTTCCCAGTCCGGGTAATAAACAGTGCAAAATGAGTGGCAGTGAATGTGAATCTGATGAATTGTTACGGATTTTAGAAGGTGTGGAACCTGATTCAGACTTTGATTATGAAACGGAAAATAGGTTAAAACGAAACGCGAATACTACTACAGTCCGATCCAAATTTTAATTTTTGTTTTACTACTAACCCCCTTACTTATGAACGCTACTCAAAGTTAACCAATGCTCAAAGTTATCTCTGTCACTGTTTGTCATTATAAAACAGTAAGAGATGGCAACAGCCTAAGCATCGTTTAACTTTTGAAAGATGTTCATAAGTAAGGCCATTTGTTAGCAAACAGGCATACATTCCTCCTGATGGTAAGTGGTTCCCGTAGTCTATGGACGCCTGTAACATCAAGAGGTATTACATGCGCGTTGCTGACCCTTTTAAGAATTTTAAAACGCCTTTTTTGAAACGCTGCATATTGTCTCTCGATAAAACCTCGGCAGGGAGACTATTCCATAACTTGATTGTTCGCGGGAGGAAATTCCTCTAGGACCTCACACACAGTGCATAAAAAAAATAGTGGTATAAAATGACGTCTAGCAAAAGTACCTACCCCCTTTAAAAATAACTTTAAACGAATAATATGTAAGTATGGCTTAGACGTAGGTATGAGATTTGCGGGTTCGATTCCTGCTGCGAAACAAATGTTTGTATGAGCTTCAGATACGTATGACTTACTCGTAGGTATGAGGTTGCAGGTTCGATTCGAAATTTTATTTTAACAGAAATAAATAAAAAATAAGGTCAGCAAATTACATCTCTATTTATAATTTATCAGTTCTGAGAGAAGACAACAGTCTTACATTTATTTTGACGAATTCTCAAACATCGCAATTTATCTGCTCTGGTAAAACCTTTGTTTACATTTTTGGACTGAGATTTTGGATCGGGCTATAGATATATACTTTTTAAACAAAATATTTGAAGAAGCGTGTCTTAAGCAATGCACTGCTTTTAAGTATGGATCAACAAAATTCTGTAAAGAAAAAAAAGGTTACCCTTTTCCTTAAGAAATTTATCGTGCTACGAACGCCAAATACTTAATATGAAGTAAACGGACTACGATGAGAAATAAGTAGCGAAGTGCCTAATATAATATCTCTTTACAAGTTTATGTATGTATCTTTGTCTCTGATAATGGATACTCATTTTTCTTACTAAAATGTTCATAAAGTGAAACAAATTACCATTATAATGTATCAGTGTTTATTTATATTTGTAAATTTACACATCTTTTTTTTATCGATATGACGTTACCCCATCCTTGTTTTCGTACTATAGAATCTGTTATACATTTATACGTTGGCGTACAGCGTGACATCGTGTATAGGATAGTTGAGCGGTGAAAAGGTTAAATTAAAATAAATAAATAATGCTGGGGAGTATCAAGCTGCGTACGGCATTGACATAGGAACGCGCTGTCCGTACGCAGCTTGACGCGTGATCAAAAACTGGCGGCTCGCGTGCGAGGTAGCTCGTGCAGTACGCGTATCCCAAGAGTGTACGCGTACGTGCAACTATGGACATGGCGATCCAGGACACGCGTAACTGACTACGCGTACCAATGTACGCGCTATCTGTACCCAGCTTTACACAGCATCATATAGCCCCAAACTAAGCAGAGCTTGTATTATGGGAAACACATTACTGATATACCACTTATTTACAAACAAATACATACTTATTATTATAGAAAACACCCAGACCTATATTGCAAGCTTACGCACGCGGCTTCTTTTGCCTTGTACATGGATAAAAGTAGTCTTTAAGTTATTACTGGTCTAGATTGATCTAGTTTAGCTCAACCAGTTCAATAAATTTTGCGTGAAGGAACCAACGCTTCACTTTTTTTACAAACATTCGTCTTTATAATATTGTAGGAGGTAAGATTTTCATACAAACCCGTTCAGCCCTTACGGGGTTGAGTGAGAAACATATTCCAGACCGCCTTCTCACCTTTTGGTCAGTAAAGACGCGGTCGACGATATAGCATGTTTGCCTAGAATGTACCTACCTATTTATTTACTCTTCGCTTGAAGGCTTGAGCCATAAGGATCGGGAAAACTGACGCCGGAAGAGCATCCTTAGCTGTGCTAATATAGTGTGATGTAGTATTTATTTGTCTTTCAGGGGCGTGAAATCCACACTCTTCGAGACAAAGTGAAAGAAATCATCAACACAGTACGGAATTATGAGTTTACGCTCAAAGACATACAAACATCGTTCCAAGAGAAGATGGAAAGACACAGGTATCAACGAGATTTTTATATGTATTAAAATTTGGTAGAGGTAATATGGTAGAGACGTTGTTTTTCTGTAATCGACAAAAAATAAGCTCGACATTTCATCATCATTAGTGGCTTTCTTTTGACTATACCACTCGCCTCGATCCTGCGCTAGTCTGAGCCATTTGCCGCCCACGGACTTTCTAATATCGTCGACCCATCTCACTGGAGGACGTCCTCTATTTCTGTAACTATCTCTCGGCCAGCACTCCGTCAGCGCTATAAAGTAATCTTTTTGCAGATTGCAATAATAATCACTCAAAACGGTGAGGTAATTAACGACAAAAAGTACTTCAAAATGTATCTCGATATAGTATACTATAGCATAGTATACTCGTACTAGGGCCTTTTCACACAATTTGTTGCACAATTCGAAAAAATTATTGTATACAATGTCGAGCTCAATTTTGAAGTACTTTTTTCGTCAATTACTTCACCGTTTTGAGTGATATTATTGCAAACTGCAAGAAGATTACATTACCTACGTTGTTCGATCAGTTACTACTTAAAACAAGTTGCGTAATTTCCAAAAAACATACATTAAAATTGAGCTCGATAAAGTATACTATAAAAGTTTTCGAATTGTGCAACTCTATAAGGCCCTCTGGTTCACCTGTCGTCACTCCATTTAACCAGTTCGGCTATGAAAATTGTGTTAAAAAAATGTGCAGAAATTTTATAACAATGTTAACTTTAACACTGCCTGAAATAGACACATCGGAATAATAGTGCTCGCCCATAATTAAATAATGATTAATAATACTTAAAATCTTCATGGATTGAGAATTTAATTTGATTAAAATATATAACTTTATCTATACAACTAAATATTTTGATTGTATTTACAGAAATAGGGAACAAGAACTGGTAGAGGCGAGAGCTAAGCTGGACAAGTTGAACACTGACAAACTGCGTATGGAGGAGAAAGTTGGTGACGGTAAGACTGACTAGACTATGTAACCTAGTACGTATTCTTATCCTAAGTTAACATGAGCTATTGATTTCGTCGTAATTGACTTTTTTCATTTTTGTGCCCTTGTTTTCCCTAGAAACCGAACCCGCAAACTTCGCATGTCAGGCGGGCTTTTGCCCATTGCGCCAGAGAGGTCAATAATAATATTTTTTTTAGAAACCCGAGTAAAGATGGAGACAGCTGAAATAATGAAGGATTTATCTAAAACTAATGCGGCCATGGATGTTCTCAAAAAGCAGAAGTTGGAAGTGCAGTATGATCTGGAGAACAATATTGTACCCCAAATAAGGCTGTATCAGAACAAGTAAGTGTTTTTTTATGTTTTTATTCAACAGATCAGATCATGTTGGATTGTAAGAGGTTTTAACCTCCACCGACCGTTACCAATTTCCATTAGGTGACCCGCCAGTTCGTCTGACAGCTTTGGCATAAAAAACAGGTTTTGACAAGAATGTGTCTTTTACGGCCGGTTTCTATATTATACCGTTACCGATTACGCCTCGTTTTCCCTTGAAAAACTGTCAAAAATTAACAACGAGGCGTCGCAAATTTGACAGTTTTTCAGGGGAAAACGAGGCGTAATCGGTAACGGTATAATATAGGAACCGGCCATTAGTGTGCAAGTCGAAGGCCTTTTCAGATAAGCTTCTTATTGACGCGTATTAACTCGTTTTTGCCACACGCGCAACTTTTAAACCCATTGACGCGCTTATAAGCACGTATGTATAAGCGCGAGCCTATTTTTGTCCCGTATCTGCAAGGTGACCGAAATAAGTGCATGTAAGTTAGTTGCTTATTGATACGAGCTTATATCAGCAAAACAACGCTGTTCTGAAACCGCTCTAAGAAGGTAAATTTTGTGATTACAGGATCCGCAACCTAGAGGATGTAGACAACAAGCGGTTAGAGGTTCTCCGGAACTACAGCGAGGATGCTTACAAAGCTGTGGCCTGGCTCCGAGAGAACAGAGAGATGTTCCAAGAACCTGTCTACGAGCCTATGATGCTTGAGGTAAGTCAAACTAGTTCATAGTTCATTTATGTCCTACGTAAGATAAACTAATATGATTTTTTTTTACCAGCTTCCCGCATAAAAAGTAGTCTATATGTTAATCTAGGTCACAAACTATGTATATTCCAAAAGTTTAGTTTCATCAAAATCTGTTTAATTGTTTTTAAGTGAAAGAATAACAAACATCCATACATCCTCACAAACTTTCACGTTTATAATATTTGTAGAATTCATTCGCCAAAACATATGTACGTAATAATCGGTTTTAAATGATTAATTAGGCATCGTTTGTAGAGGCATGCAAATGATCAATGATAATAATATAAATTAACAATAAATTATACCAATTTCAAAACTTATTCAAATAAAAAACACATTATGTCATAAATGTTCTTAACATTAGTAATAATAATTAGAAATGTCATAATTAAATATACCTAACAGTACGTAATATTAAATCCTGCAAAAAATTTAAACAAGAAATGTCACTGACAAAGTGACATGTAATGGTGACATGACAGTGGACTAAAACCTGTTGTTTTGTTTTCTATGGCTCAATATATGTATAGTTCTTGCCAGCGTCACGTGGTATGTGAAGTGTGTTCACATACCACGTGACATTTAGCAAGCATGATTGGATACGCATGTCAGTCGCGCGTAAATCGCCTATCTGGGAAGAGCCTAAAGTCAAAAGTTAAATAATTTATTTTAAAATTTAATAAGAAAAGAAAAACAGACTAAATAATTTTTGTGACCTACACCTACTCGTAGATATTATACTGTCGCTTGGGGGTGTGAGGTGTTCCAACCTCCCATCTTTGGAACTATAGCCAACCTCACCTGTCCTGCTAATATGGGGCTCTGGCGGCGTCTGACTTCGGCGTAGCGCAGTCCTTTATTAGGGGAGGCCTATGTCCAGCGGTGGAATGATATAAGTGGTGTGGCGTGGTTTGGGGTGGTACGGAACCTTTCGAGTCCGACTTGCACTTGACCGGTTTCTTTAGAATTTTTGGAATAGTACCTTTTTTTTCCAACCATGAGTATTCCTTAAAAATATCATCATCATAATCGTCATCATCAGTCTATAGCAGTCCACTTTTAGACAAAGCCCTCTCCAAATGAGTGCCATTGCGCCCTGTCCTAGCTCGAATAAAGAAAAGGTCACCAAAAATATCAGCCAGCCTCGCATATTAACCTACCTATTTTATCATTGATATCTCTTTCCACAGATAAACTTCACAGACCCAAAATTCGCGCGGTACCTCGAAAACACGGTTTCCGCTCGCGACTTAGTCGCGTTTACCTTCGAGTCTAGTCGCGATATGAACCTGTTCCTCAAGAAGGTTAGGCAAGAAGGGGGGCTGAAGCGGGTCAATGCGATTTGCAGTCCGGGGGGGAAACTCAATATACAGAAGAATAATATACAGCAATTAAGGTTAGTAGTAATTTTACTTGGGTTAATATTAAAAGGTTATTATTATAACTAGCCTATACTGTCGCACTGCTGAGCAAAGGCTTCCCCCGCCATCGGTATTAAGGTTAGTAATCATTAAATTATATGTAATAGTGTATCTATTAATTTCCTTTTATTATCTGTACTGTATTAGGTTGTTTATTTGTTTATTGTTTATAAAAATATTACATTATTATTACAGGCTTAACCTAATGCAATAGAGTAGTCATCATATTAGTCATCATTATTACAATAAATAAGTACATACAATAAATGTCAATTTCATAATGTTATAAAATTAAATAAAAATCATGCCTTAATTTAGCAAAAACAAAAGAAAAAATATACGTATGCTCTAATAATATATATCTACAATAGCACAAAACATATAGAATCATATTTGCGAGCTCGTTAGAGAACAGTGAATTATATAAATTTCGTTCGTTACCACATTCAGTGTTTTAATGGTACGCGTCAGAGGTGCTTTAGTCATCAGATTCGTCCTTTCGTAAGGCACCGCGAATAAAGGTAGCCGCCTCCTCCGGTGTATAAACTCGTCGGGCACACGCAATTCTAACAACTCTAATATGGCTGGATTGCCCATATTTCCACGGAATACCCTTAAAACATACAACTTGTTGTATCCTACCATGCCCAGAACGAACAAGGTTGTATACATCAAAGGATAAAAAGGATAAATACCATACCATTTCCAATATAAATATCGGGCAAATTTGTTTTGTATGCGTTCTATCATGAGACTATAATTAGTCTCATGAGAAGCCCATACCGCCGCGTTACACTCTAATTGGCTCCTAACCAAAGCATCGTATAGCGCTCCTACAGCTTTCATATTTTTAAAGCTGTGAGCTCTGCGAAGAACAAATCCCAGTGTCCTATATGCTTTTTTGCATATGTTTGATTACATGAGCCCGGAAATTAAGCTCGGCATCCAGATGAACTCCTAGATCTCTCACCGAGTCGACTCGCTCTAAGTGTGACCCTTCCAACTGGTAGTTGTGGTGTAGTCGCGTCTTTGCCCTACTAAAAGTAATAACTGAGCATTTTTTTGCATTAAACTGAAGATTGTTTTTTCGACTCCACTCTACCACTCTGTCCACGTCTCGTTGAAGGCGTTCACAGTCTTCTCCGTGTCTAACCGACAAGAGAAATTTGAGGTCATCCGCAAATAGTAAGCATCTGGCATCCTTGACAACTGCCGGCAGGTCGTTGATCATTATGATGAACTCCAGTGGCCCCAGATTACTTCCTTGACTCACGCCTGTTCTAGTATAATAAGGCTCTAATTTGCAACCCGCGTACTCGACGTACTGCTGCGTATTCTGCATATACTTCGCGAAAAATTGCAGCAGTTTGGTAGTGCAGCCGATCGTCGCCAGCTTCATAAGCAAAACGTCATTACCTACCAAGTCGAACGCTTTTTTAAAGTCGAAGTAGGCAGCGCCTTGTTAGATTAATGTGTTTTCTCTAAGTCTTTTTTTAATTAATAAAGCACATGACTACTTCAAACCTCGGCAAACATAGTGTAGGACGCGCTTCGGCTACGTGGAGTGACGATCTGCTGTCGGCTGCTGGTAGACGCTGGATGGGTCGAGCGAAGGACAGGGCGCAATGGCGCTGTCCAGCAGTGGACCTATACGCTGATGATGATGATGATGACTTCTATGCTACAGTGGGCGAAGGCCCGCCTGCGACACCGAAGGTTGTGAGTTCGATTCCCGCCGCGAGACATATTTGTATGATTTGCAAATATTTGGCTCTGGTGGGGTCACGAACTCTTGCGTAAATAAATTACTATGAGAATTACACGTTGCCTCCTAGTCGCTGTAGACAGAGACAAAGCGTTCCGCGAAAGGTGTATGAAAGAGATATTGAAAAGCACCTTGAGAAGAGCCGCGCGCTACCGCCCACCACCTGTCGCAGAATCGTCTGCCTGCCAACACTTCTTACTTTCACTCTATTACATTGATCTCATTGGACAGATATTTTCAGTAGTATTCTCAACCGGTGATTTTACAGAAGTGGGAAAATAATGCTGTTTTATAAGATCTGGTTGGGTCTAGTTATCAACCGCTAGTTGATGACGTTGTCAAAAATAATAGTTCAGTAGGACGAACAACCTGACGTATTGTAAAATCATAAAGCCGCTTTCAGACTACGCTATAATATAATAGCTTATAGTATATAGCTCATAGCACAACAATATCGCGCACCATACATTGAGTTCATGCTGTGCTATATCACGCGCTGCCATCTTCCTCCTCCCACACCCCCGGCCGTCCAATGTGAACGGCATGCTATACAGGTGGGGCAAAATTGTACCTCACTGACGGCAGCCACCTTTTCTTCTGCAGTTAGAAGTTTTTGTTCTGCAGTAACTATAAGTTTATTTTTAAGAAAAAAAACAATTGCATTTTCAGAACAAAAATGTACAGTCAGCCTAGAAAAAGACATTTGTAAAAAAAACAAGTTAGTCTCACTCTATTTCCCAACAGGAACACTTTTCCTAGAATAACTTACTAAATCAAAACGCAAGTTTTCGCGATAATAAAAAAAATTTTTTTGCCATACAATTTTTATAAAACGCCATTCGCCACAACATTGAGTTGCAATTGCAATACATCTTTTGTGAAAAGGACTAATTTATTTAAATTGATTAAAATTAAGTTTTCTGTTTCAGTTACCTAGGCTTCTACACGTACTTAGTGGATACAATAACGGCCCCAGACGCAATTATTCGCTATCTCACCAAAAACTACAACATTCACAAGATACCAATCGGCAATGACCATACCTACAATAACTCGGGGCGGGTGCCGGCGAATATCACATTCTTTTTTACTGGTATGATTTAAATTATTTACTAACAACATTTAGTAGTAAGCCAGAGTTCTCTGTGAAAGGCTCGTCCATGTAAGTACGAGTACTACCACCATGCCTATATTTGCAGTAAAGTAGCATTTCTGTGTTTGGGTGTGGGTGACGGTGCAGGCTGCACTATGGCGCCAACGCCCCGTTTTGTAGTTAGCAGGTGCACCACGGGCCGGTAGCGGTAGCTTGGGTTTCGAAAATTGAGATTGGAAAATATGATTAAGAATACTGCCTATTTTTTCCAGCAAATATGTGGCGGGCCTAAATTGAGATGGCGTGACGACCTGGACTCTTTTAATAGAGATTGGACCACCACAGCACTAGATAGTGAAAAATGGAAGGGGAATAGGGAGTCCTTTGCCCTGCAGTAGGATGATATAGACTAAAAAAATAATAAATAATAATAGATCTTGTCTTAAAAAAAAAGAGGCAACATCTTCCTTCTTCGTATAAGTTAGTGGCTGGTGTCGGAGTTTTAGCCACCAAAGACCTCGGACATGGCTTAACGACTGAAAAAGCCGGACCAACATCTTAACTTGCCTTCCGAAGCATAGACGCGCATTACAACACCAATTTCACTGGAAAAATTAAGCATAGGTTTTTGTTAAACACGTCTCTCCCACGACAAAAACTTCTTGGTACCTACTGTGTAATGATGACCAATGAAGATAGATAGATAGAGTTAACGTTTATACATGTTTTTGTTCAATAGTGCCTTAGATCCTAAGTTAGGTTTAACGAGACACTAGGTAGGACACAAGTTTTCAATACGGTAGGCAGTTACACAAACATGAATACAAGAAGGTCACACCGCTTACCTTCTTATTTTCGTGTAGTACAGCTACGACGCGGCATGAAGTTGAATACAAGTGATCCAATACAGTGATACAAGGGGTGTACGGGGTTCTAACCCCTATCTTCGGAACCCAAGCCAACCTCACCTGCACGTGGTGCACCCTGCTAAACAACGAACGAGGCTCTGGCGGCCGGCTGATTGCGGCATAGCACAGCCTACATCGGCTCAGCTAAATCCCCTGGCCACTGACGGGCAGCAGCATCGGTGGTGCGAGAAGCTGTGCCCTGCGATCCCCAACCCGCATGCCCAGCGTGGGGATTACGGGCATATCCCCCTTTATTAGGGGAGGCCTATGTCCAGCAGTGGACTGATATAGGCTGGTGGTGTGGTGGTGTGATCCACCAATCACGCGCCTCAGGCCATCTGAAAATTGAAGGCCTGAAGACTGACTGAAAACTCCATTTTTTTAATCGAGTTGCGAAAACACTATATTGTCGTTTAAATTTTAATTTTCAGAGAATCACAGGTTCACCATACGAGTATCAGCGTACAGCGGTGCTAAGTCATCGTCTACTAACGAGATCCGCGGAGCGAGGCTCCTAGCCAACACAGTGGATCTCGAACAAGTTGAAAACTTTAATAAGCAGTAAGTTTACTACAGTACTCTCAACGGGTATTGATCTATCTAAAGTTAGGCTCAGCAAACGATTCGACCAATCCTAGTACAATCTGACCCAAGCACACACACACACACACACACACACACACACACACACACACACACCGGGGTGAGTTTCTCTCTATGATAACCAGCCTCATAAGAGTCTGGGTGGAACATGGAAACTCACCCCTTGAACTAACACACTTACACACATTTCAATCTACATACTACTAATTCGGTAGATACTCATTAATGAGTAGCTACCGAATTATTTACAATACGTAAATAATTTTAGTGACTTTTTTTTTCATATATTTATATATCTACGTTTATTGCTCCTCTAAGAATACGACCATTTAAAAAACTCGTTTACACAATAATATATATTATTGGAATTAAGATTAGTCTACATCACTCATTAGTGTTATATATTATACAAAGTGCTGTGCATTCTGTGGTTATAAATATGTAAATAAAAAAAAACAAATATAGATACTACGTCGCTACTTGCAGCCAAGTCCAGAGGGATTAGACACGCTGTGAGTGTAGCCTTTTGCTTCCAGATTAGATGATTTATGCTGCGACTATTGGCAGCTTTTACTCAGTGACCGGGATGCTGTATTGCCTGGAATATGGTTAGATGGAGGCTTTAGAAATACCATCTTCATATCACAGCCTCGTTGCCTCTACAGGAAAGTCATTCTCAATAACTGTGGAGCTGACTCCTCATGATGTTTGCCTTCACTGTTTTGAAGACGTGCTCAAGTTATCTATAATATCACAGTGAAATCCATAACTGACCATATCGTGCCCCGGAACTGACTATATCGAAGTTCGGAATCGGAATTAATTAATATTAGTGAGATGATAGGCCTATGTCGAGCTGTGGACTGCTATAGGCTGATGATCATGATGACATGGCAGAGGAATACAATTGAAGAAATTAAAATGCAAATTCGCAGACTAAGGATCAGGATGTTAGCAAGCGGATATTGGGGCTAAAGCAGGCCTCTTTCACTCCGCAGAATAGGTATAAAAATATACCTACGCATCGCCGGCCCTCCTAGCGTGGTTCGTTACGTCGGTTGCCGAGTTCTGCCCGGAACGAACGTGTCCTTGAGCAGCCGCGGCATTTTAGTTTGTTTTTGTTAATGTACCTATATTTTTCGCCAAATGAAGGCAAAAAATACTGCATAGCATTTGGTTGCCTGAATAATAATAAGAAAATGTAAATTATACCAATAGTAGGTACAGAACTGAAAGTTTTTCTACCAAATAATGCGTTGTTTAGATATCAAAGTTTCCCGTATTTACTTAAGTAGGTAGGTACTTAGGTACAAGTTCTATTTGAATGCGGTACCTACCTACATAAATCAACGTAATATTATTATGTAGGTATTTTTTCATAGACAATTTTTGTGCCATTGGTAGGTATCTACCTACATAGTGCTGCCTATGCATTTTGATTATGTAGACTGGGAGCAAGATTAGAAACCCAACCTAGGTACATTTTTATTTGATTTAACTTTAAGTCTGCAGTGTAGGTTATCTACTCAAAAACAGTCGGGTAGGTAGGTGTAGGTAGACAAATCGATGTGGTAAGTTACCTTAAGGTAAGCGTACTAACAACTAAAACGAGAAACCTAGGTTACCTACAAACCAAATGTTGTTTTTTTCTCTTGCAAATATCTAGGTAGGTACCTACCTAATAAAATTTCTCTTAAGATTTAGCATGATGTACCTACCTACCTTAAACAGTGATTATTCAGTTGTCGTACACAAGACACCTAATCACTTATGTAAGTGTTAAGGACCCAAGTACCTACCTAATGCCTATTTTCTGAGTTCTTAATGCAGCCAGTCAGTGTAAAATAGTTTTCTGATCTAATGCTAGGTAGGTAGATATTATTTGAATTATCATTGTTCCTAAAAATAAATAGGTGGCTAGGTAACTAGATAGTAAAATGTTTAGATTTATTATTATTCGTCACAGAATAATTCTCAAGACAACCCTAACGTTACACGTGCCACGTCAGTAGAGATAGAGCTATACGATAGAAAGGGATGCAAGGTGTAGATTAATATAAATGTTAGGCACTGAGTTTGGTGCGAGCTGAATAGTACTTTATTGCGTAGCAGCTAAAGTCGCTATTTATTTAAATGATTGCGCGGAGTGAAGTTTCTGTCCTCTCTGTATTCTGTGGCTAAAGTGGAGTTGGGCAAGACACTTGATCCGACGGAGTCACGACATGTGGACCAGAGCGATGACTGAGTTGTGGCTGCTGCAGGTTACAGAAATAGAGGATGACCTCCAGCGAGGTGGGTCGACGATATTATAAATACCGCGCCCACGGTTTTTCTAATATCGTCAGACTAGCGCAGGATCGAGTGGTATAGAAGGCCTATGCCAGCAGTGAGTCGAAAACGGCTGATAAAGATGATGATGACCACGCGAACGAAGCCGCGGGCATAAGCTCGTTTATAATATTAGTGATATGATTTTGAATCAATTTATCTCATACTGGAACTGTTATAATAATAAAAATTTCAGACTGACTAACTTTGAAAAAAAGGCGCAATCTCACAACACAAAAATACAAGCGTTGAACGAGAAAATCTCTAATATAGAAATCACACTGAACGACCTGAACATCAAGAGGCGAAACATCACCGATGGTGTGGAAAAGGTACAACTAAAACTCATATTAGGTTTTTGAGAAAATGCAAACTTATAAGCAAAGCAAACTTTACTAGTTTTTATGCTATGTTGTTGATTTTTATTTTAGGAATGCGCGCTTTGAACATAAATCTGTGCATTAGGCACAGGTTTATGTTCATTTCGAATTCTTTGTGATAGGTGTTGTGTCTCGGTTTTTCTTTTGTGTAACACTAAAGAGAAAATGAAACACAACACCTTATAGGGCATTTTTAGGTAACGTTAGTAACAAGTAGTAATTCCATTTTCAAAACATTACTGTAGTTTTATACTATATTGGTTTGAAATATTAAAATAGTGAAAATTGATAATTTTGACACTCAAAACACAGACCTTTATTCATTGTACGTTTTGACCAACAAGCCCTTTGGACTTTTTGACGTATTGGAAGCTTTCTATAAACTGCCTAACCAATCATTCAAACAACAACGCTGATACAACATCAGCTTATATCAGTGCACCTTTTGGGCATATCTATTAAGAATAGAGGGATATGCCTAAAATACCCTGGGCATGCTGTTGTCGTTGTTACCCGTCGGCGGCTAGGGAATGTAGCTCTGTCAGTGTTAGGCTGCTTTATGCCGCATAAACAGGACTGGCAGCTGGCTGGGTGCACCACGAGCAGGTGAGGTTGGCTTGGGTCCCGAACATGGAGATCGGAACCCCTTACACTGCTAATAATTCAATCAAAGTGATCCCAAGATAAATTTAAATTTGATAAATAAAAACAACAAGAAATAACCAATTTACAGATGCGGACGATAAACGCGCAAATTCGCATTCAAAGTAAAAAGGTTGACGACATCGAGAACGAGCCATCACTCAACGTGGACCAAGAGTTAACGAGGTGCAAGAGGAAACAGCGAGACATTGTTCTGAAGCAGTGCTCGATGCATCAGGAGTTGGCAGAGCTGATGAAGAGTTTGCAAGCGAGGCAACTAAACGGTGATATGTGGAAGGTAAGTGATAGAATTAGTAGATGCCGTGACCCATCAGTTTTTGTCTTTGATTCTGACCCTTGACAAATTAGAGACTGCTTTACTGATTTTGACGGGCCTTTCACGGTCAGGTTACTGACTTCACAGCTAAGCTTTATAGTGAATCTTAAATATTTCTCGTAAAATATTCAAGATTCCGCACACTTAAATAAACGCAAACGGAGTTATGGGCGGATTTGTTAGTAGTAAATAAAAAAAGATTATTTGTTTTTGTCTTTATTTAAACATGTGCTGTCAATTAAAACAATGGTAAAATCAACAAGTGTTGAATTTAAATTCGCGAACATAAAGGCGATTCATTCGTTAGTTATTCAATAACGATACCAGCCTATATAGTCCACTGCTGGACATAGGCCTTGTTGACATAGGCTTGGGAATTGCAGGGCACAGCTTCTAGCACCGCCGATGCTGCTGCCGTCAGCAGTCAGGGGATGGAGCTGTGCCGGTGTTAGGCTGTGATATGCCGCAATCAATCGCCGCTATAGCCTCGTTTGTTAGTTAGCAGGGTGCACCATGGGCAGGTGATGTTGGCTTGGGTTCCGAAAATGGGAGTTGGAACCCCTTAGTCTGTTAATTATGCATTCACTATTAACTTATTTACGTCCATATCACACTCATCTATCCTATTCGTAACAAACTTCCCAAAAACATAAAAATCTTCGATTTCCTTGAGCGTTCTGCCTTTAGTTTCGGGTACATACCTCCATATAAAAATGCCACACAGTATTGCATTTATTGTATAAACCAAAAACGTTCCCCAGAGATTTATATAAAGAAACATATAAGGTGATATTTTCAGAGATGACGTGTGCAATACACTTGTGTATATAACAAATAAAGCGCCTCCTAGGCCTCTATGTTTGACCGGCATTAATTCAGCCGCTACTGTAAATACTATAGAATTTATACCCAAACTGCTACTTATAATATATGCTATCAAAAAATACAAACATAACATTGAATCTTTAGGCAACACTCCTACAGTCTGTAGATAAGTAACTATACAAGCAGATAATAAGCATATAGAAGTAGCAAAAGTGCTTAATAATAAAACAGGTTTGTTGTCAAACCTTCTTATCAAAACCCCTGTTATAGTATAGAAAGTGAACAGCATACAATTTATAGCTATACCACCGAATCGTGCGGCTATTTTACTCTGTGTAGCTTGTTCTATCAGCTGCGTTGAGTATATTAATATGACCATCACTCCACTCCAATACATGAGGTTTAGCAACACAAACATATGAATACTTGGCAAGTAGAAATCTCTACTAGTAATCTTATTGTACAAAGCTTTTATCAAACCATTTCGGCTTTTCATTTTTATTTCCTTTTGTGCGTTGATAAGCTCGCAAAGTTCCTTTCTTGATCTTTCATCAGTTCCTCGAAGACATTCGAAAGCTTTTGCACATTTTTCGAATTCCCCTTTATACGCTAGCCATGATGGCGACTCTGGCCATAGACATGCTGTTGTTAGCGCTATCACCATTGGTGTACACATTATGATGCTGATAGTCTTCCAGTGTACATATGCCGCCATTATTCCGACCAAGCCCATCCCTAAAGCCTGTACTATACTAAAAGACAGCATTGATACGTTCCTGTATTTGGGAGTTATCATCTCGCTCATTGTAAGTAGACTCACAGCGAGAATACTGTTGGTTCCTAACCCGTGAAGGGATTCGCTGATGTACAAGAATGAAGTGCTTTTAGCGGTGTAGGAGAAAATCCAGCCACAGATGATGATGAGGCATGCAGCGATGAAAGCGAACTTTCTTCCTTTCCATTGCATGATCGTTGGCATCAGGATGCTTGGAATTCCCGCCAGTCCGTTCAAGGATCCTTAAATGTAAATTAAAAAACCTATATTAGTAGCGTTTCTATGATTTTGGTAAACGGGTAATCGTTAATGCTTCATTTCTTCAAACATTTGGCAAAAGTTTCATATCCTTATAGTAACATACCAATTTATTGAGTTACCTTAGAGAAGGTTTATGAGAACTGTCAAAAGTCCGCTACATAAATTAAAAGTCAATCTCCCAGTAAACTAATGTACGATTCACACCTACCGGCGCGCGTCGGAGACCATCAAAGCGCATTTTAAAACATGCTAGAGGAAATTGAAACATCCACAAAGCAGTTAAGTTCCTTATTTGAATAATAAATAAATAATAATAAATAACGCGGAACGTAATCACACAGCATCATGTAGCCCCAAACTAAGCACTTAAATACATACATATGATACATAGAAAACACCCAGACCCGAAACAAATATCTACAGAACATGCATACATTTGTCCCGCAGCGGTAATCGAATCCGCAACCTTCTGCGTCTCAGGTGGACCTTCGCCCACTGCGCCACAGAGGCCGTCTATGAAATATATTGAATGCAATATCTACTTTTATTTACTATTTACGTCAGTTAAAATGTCAGACAAAGCTCAAAGAAAAATAAGGAACTTAACTGATTTGTAGAAGTTTCCATTTCCTTTAGCATATTATAAAATGTTCTTCGATGTTCTCAGAGGCGCGCCGTTAAGTGTGAATCGTACAATAATAAATCAGACATCTATTTAAATAATTGAGAAAATATATATCTGTCACGCTGCGTCGGCTCTGTCTTAACGCCAGTAACGCTAGAGGGTAGCCTAGTGTGGGGAAGACCTTACCTAACCAAGAGGCGGTATCTAAGTCCAGTTCTATAGTGGTTCCATTGGCACGCAGTTGTTGCAGCAATACTGCTGGATATCCAACTACTCCGCCCACTGACAATGCGGCTAGCTGGGGTGAACTCGCTACCAAAAACTGTAAAGAGAAGACGAAGAGTGCAGTAGACCAGTGGTAAACGCATAAATATACTTACAACACAATCAATATAATATTTTGTCGTAATATGGAACTAGTCTCATGGTCACCAATCACACAGCATCATATAGCCCCACACTAATCAGAGCTTGTATAATACTGATACTAATTTAGTACATTTAATTGTCAATTTTAAAATCAAGCATAGAAGTTGACATAGATTTTTTTCCGGACTATCCTATGTTCTTAGCTAGGTAGTATAAACGAAGCAGCTGTAAAGGGACATTGCCAATAATAAAAGTAAATAGATTAAAGAAGACCCTAAATCATAGGAGATTTGGTCAGTCAATGTGTCGCTGCTGTATATGGGCAATTACTGATACGTACTTTTTAGGGTTCCATACCCTAAGGGTAAAGACGGAAACCATTACTAAGACTTCGCTGTCCGTCTGTTTGTTTGCCTGTCTATCTGTCACCAGGCTGTATCTCATGAACCGAAATAGCTAGACACGAAATTTTCACAGATGATGTATTTCTGTTGCCACTATAACAACAAATACTAAAAACAAAATAAAATCAAACTATTTAAGGGGGCTCCATACAACAAACGTGATTTTTTTGTTTGATATTAAAAACGGCAACAGGGCTTGAAATATTCACAGAATAGTTTTAGTAAATTCAGTTGCAAAATAAATTATAAAGTCGTCCAGATCCGTCATGGACCTAGTTTAAAAAAACACTTTATAAGTTGTTTGAGTGTTTTTTTCTGTATAGATTTGTTTGTGTTCAAGAATAAGTCCCAATTTTTCAATTGTCAGTAACCACAATCAGGTAGATAATTTGAAAATCATACGGACATAGTGAAAATAAAATTTGAAATCGTATAAAAATAGATATAAAATCTCGTGATTTTATACCTTTTTAGAATTAAATCAATGAATAAGCGATTTGCCTACTGAATTTTCTGACAACTGAATAAATTGCACTGGGTTGATAAAAAAGTACAAAAACAACAACAAAAACGGAGATAAAAAATAGATTCTTCTAGATAAACTTACTTGTCTAACAATAGGTGAGATAGTCATCTTTATAAAGGTGTAGGTATAAGTTTCTTACAAGTTCACAGCCAGAATGTCATGGTTGTGGATTTTCTTATATTATTTATAGCACGCACACACACAAGTGGACAGTTAAATTTAGGATTCTGCACCTCAAAGGTAAAAAACATAGTCAAGTGCGACTCTCACTCGCAAACGAGGCTCCGTACCATCGTACAATTTTTAACACAATGTACGTTTTAAATACTGTTTTATTGTGAAATCTGAGCCTTTTTTTTGTGAAAAAAAAAAACGCCTTCATGTTCGTCTCTTCGAATCACTTCAATTCAATATAAGTGCATAATTATTGATGCTATTTCTAGAAAAAATTAATGTATTGTGATTTTGTATGAGGTTGGTGTTATGTAAACCACTATAAATGAAATTTTGTACCTAAAAATAGCTATAAATGCTATTATTTTACTTTAAATTAAAACCTTATTTATTTATTTATGAGGGTGGCATTATGCCTTTTAAGTGCAAGCTTTTTTTTATAAGATGGAGTAATATGACAACATGTCAGGCAAATTTTTCACGAAATGAAAATGAACTCATTCTTCACTCAGTTCGTTTTAATTTATGTTAATGTTCGTTTTAAAGTGACCTTAATCGGTATTAGACGGCATCGTCGGTTGTTAAACTTTATTGGATTAGAAGTAATTTAAATTTAATTTCTTTTTTACGTATATACGTTCTGTTCGTTTCCTTAATAAAAGAAGATAATCATAAATTTCAAAATACATTGTCTATGTACATACACTATTACCTAGTGTTATATTTTTGTAATAATGGGATGTAAGGGATTCCAAACCCTATCTCCGAAACCTAAGTCTACCCCACCTGCACGCGGTGCATCCTGCTAACTAACAACGGGGCTCTGGCGGCGGCTGATTGCGGCATAGCGCAGCCTAATACTGGTACATCTAAATCCCCTGGTCGCCGATGGGAGCAGCGTTGGTGGTGCGAGAAGCTGTGCCCTGTGATGGCCAGCGTGATTATTGCCCATAATAATCACCCCTCATAATATCCCCCTTTTTTTATTATATATTGGAACAGCAAACAGCTACATTATAAATATACAGTAAGTAGGTATAACAAGATAATGTTGTTTAATAATGCAGCCCACGGCGTTATTCACAGATTACTTTCTAAAAAGGACAATGCCGTCTGATGTGGAATGTGTCTGATGTATGGCGCTAGGTACCAATGCAAAAATGATTGCGTCAAAACGAAACCTAATTTTGTCGAAAGATATTAAACTGTTATTCATTGAATAGTAAGTCGTTTTTAAGATGAACGTCAACAAATTTTTATTTGATATTAGTTTTAGAGTTTGTATTTTAAAAAATGCTTTCCCGGGACCTTGCGTGTTCAGTTTTCTCTACATAATTATAAGTATTACACTATAAACATTTAACTATGATACTCTATCTATAAGAAAAGGTTTATATACCTCACACAGATAGGTAAAAGGGTGTTTTAACTTCTACTTCGTCGATAAGACATTACATAAATTACTAGTCTGTGTTCTACTTTATATTATTTTCAAATAACGATAGTAACGAGAAAGTAGATAGACATTTACATCATTTGTGGTTATAATAGGTATTAGTACTTACTGGCGAAATCCAAGCTGAGATCCAAGGTCTTAACACATTATCATTATAACAACCACAAAAAGGCCACGGATGCCTCTTCCAAACTATGCTGGTTTCGCGTCACCGGTTATTATCAAACAGTTGATGCAAAGATTGTTTATCGTAAATTATTGTAATGATGTCTAATAAAGTATCATTTTAAGAGAATAAACACTGCTACACAATGCCACAAGCAACTCTAGCGAGAGCATATTCAATACATAAAGACAGGAGATAGTTTAGTAGTACCACAAATAAGTTTCTGATCCAACCTCTTTGATTTTACAAAGTGAAATAATCTCCAATAAGTTTTTCGTCGATCCTACCGTCTAAATAATTAAAAGTGAGTTTTCGTTGAACTCTCTCAATAGCCTCTATATACTTATGGTAAAAAGGGTTCCATATAGGAACTGCATATTCAAGTTGGGCACGAACTAATGTTTTGTACAGATATAAATAAGTGCTGCTATAGTTATTCTATTTCACGAAGGCGGGTTTGCCTTGGTTGTAGTAGTGAAGTGTATCGATAGGTATATTTGCGTAACGTCAATATTGACGCAGGCATAAAAGCCGTCCGCAAAAAAATTAAAATAATTTTAAACCGACTTCAAACAGGAGGAGGCTATCTAGTATTACAAATAGTATTCAACTTTGTTTTAGGTATAGTGAGCTAAGCGGCTGAAACTTATTTCATAGATAGGTCTATACCTAGGAACCTATATCTGAATTGGCGCACTGCGGAAATAAACATTTCCCGAAGTATTAATTTTGTGAAAATTCTGATTCTTCACGTAATTTTGTCTAACTAGATGTCATTTTCGCACATTTGATACCGTTAATGACATATCTGACGTTGTTTTGACATGGCGAACGCCAAAATTGCCGTAATCTGACAATGACAATGACATTTCGCTGTTTTCTCGGCTATGCAAAACTGACACAGATAGACAGTAGGATGGTGGGTATTTTTGAGTAGTCATAGGTCGGAGGTTTCCCCACCCTAGTACTCCCACATCCACCCTACCTCGATTTTGTGTTTTGGCGTTTATTTTTTCCATACTTAACCTAAACCTTAATATTTTTCTCGGAAACTATAGGTATTCCGCACTCCCCTTTAAGGGGGAGGGTCCTCCAAAGCGACGCCATTTGCATCCTAATTTCAGTAATACCTGCGAAGTGTTTCGAGACAACCGTAAAAAATAATCTTTTCATTCAAATGCAATTTTAATTTTGCAAGCCTTGGAATTTCATAATTTTCTTTATGAAAATTTTGCATTGCACGTGGACGACAACGATTCAGAAGCTATAGATATATGTCTTATTTTTTCTTTTCCTCTTTTTTTTCATAGGATATCTTAACTTTGAGGAAGAGGATGGTAAATGTTTCTCATATTTTAAAATCCGTTACAGAGTTCTTACGCTAACACCCAGATGTACACTGTGTAATGTTTCTGAGCTGAGAAAAATCACAGTAAGGCTCTGCGTGTAATAGGGTAAATTAAAAATTCCTTTTTCAAGAAATGGTAGACAGTAGCCCTAACTACATATTTAAATATAATAAAAATAAATAATTGACCACGAACAACTTTACGCTGAGTTGACATGCCGTAAATTTTTAAATAAATTTAAAATTTTTACAATAAGCACTAGTGACTCAGACCGTATCCCGGCCGAGGCTGAGAGCTGCTGACAGCTTCTGAGTACTTCCCGAGATTGAACAACTATACGCTTGAATTCAGTACAAGACCTCATTGCGAAACCGTACATTTTGAAAGCTTTATTAATTATGTTATCGATATGACCGCTTAAACACTATTTTTCTCATCCAATTTAACCCTTAAATCTCTCACAGCTGAAACTTTGGCTAGAGGGGAATTACAAAGTGTAAGGAAAATGCGTTATATTTGTCTTGGTCGTGAGAGCAATTAAATTATATTTAGAGATACTTAACATAAGTTTATTTTCGTAGCAGTATGTGGAAAGCCTATCAAGGTCTTGTTGAAAGGAGATAAATAAATAATGCTGGACTATCACACAGCATCATGTAGATAGATACAGTCATCAGGAGTCCTAATGATTTTATAAGCTTTGAGGTCATCGGCGTATAACAAAACATTGGAATGTAAAAAGCAATTCTTAATGTCATTTATAAATAATTCCACCACACCACACCAGCTTATATCAGTCCACTGCTAGACATAGGCCTCCCCTAATAAAGGGGGATATACCCATAATCCCCACGCTGGGCGTGCGGGTTGGGGATCGCAGGGCACAACTTCTCGCACCACCGACGCTGCTGCCCGTCGGTGGCCAGGGGATTTAGCTGTGCCGATGTAGGCTGTGCTATGCCGCAATCAGCCGGCCGCCAGAGCCCCGTTCGTTGTTTAGCAGGATGCACCACGTGCAGGTGAGGTTGGCTTAGGTTCCGAAGATGGGGGTTGGAACCCCGTACACCCCAAAAAAATATATAAATAAATAATTCATTGTGGTAATAAGTAATATATTGGTGTTACAATTGTACTTCTAGAATGATAGTAGTAGATTTTAGTAGTAGTAGAGTTCTTTGTGGAGGGTTCGTCCGGGGGAGTACTGCTACCATGCCTATTTCTGCCGTAAAGCAGCTGTGCTGTGTTTCGGTTTGAAGAGTGTGGGTGCCGGTGAAATTACGGGCACAAAAGGCTTATCATAATCATGCCTCAACTTGATAGACGCAGGGCGTTGCATCTTAGAGCACGTTCCAAAAAACGATCTATGTTGCAATGCTTTGTGATAGGTAATGGTTACCACTCAACATCAGGTGGGCCATGTCCTTGTTCCATCTTCAAGTACCATATAAGAAAATATCCATTGACAAACACCCTCTGTGACCTATTCTGAATATAAGATGCAAACCAACGCAGCAAACTACCTCGTATACCATTAAACGCTAGCTTTTTAAGAAGTAGCTTATGATCCACCCTATCAAAGGCCTTCTTAAAATCTGTGCAGACTGCATCTTTAAAGTATCAACAAGGAAATATTTATTAGAAGGTCACTCCAATCAATGTCATTTAATTTATCATTAATTAGGTCGTTGTCGGCTTTATAGAAATTATATTTTGACATTTGACTTCTCTTCATTGGTCGGATAACATGGTGTATATTCGCCATTGCTACAAACGGTGGATGAACAGGGTCAAGTCGTACGAGGGAGCTAGCCGTTTTTAGGACACGTGCTGTGGGAGAATTAGAAATGAATAAGTCAAGCATGTTGTTATTTACATTAACAAAATTATTGTACTGTTCCGCATCAAGAAGCGACATCAAGTTGATCAGTGCTGAGCAAACACTTGAGGATCCTGAACCTTATAGAGCTGAGATCTGCAATTGATTAAAAGAGTTGGGTGGCAGTAGAGTCCAAACCATAATCACCCAAAATATAAAAATTTGCAACCTGGGAGTTGTTAAGTATGTACTGCAAGATATCAAAGTGAGTTTCGTATACTTCAGTTAAAGAATCCGTCGGAATATTAACCGCTCTAATTATATGTCTCTTACTCTTCTCCAAGCTGGGTATTTCTATAATTATATACCAGCCATTTATTGTTGTTAATGTCAGACGTAAACCATGTCTCCGTAAATACAATAACATCATATGCGTTCGATAAAATGTTCATATAGAGCGAGTGTAATTTCGTTCTAAGTCCTCTACAATTTTGGTAGCATATGGATAGATGTTTAGAAGGAGGTTTGCTATAAGTTGAGTAGTGTTCGTTTTTGTTTTAGCACTTGATTCCAGATATACAGTATAAAGAGATTTTAATAATAATTATAAGCGTAGATTGTGTTGGTGCGGCATTCAGAGAGTTCTGAGGCCTCATTTACTAACTCAGTTGCACACCGAAATGATAAGCACTGGTCCTGTTTTTACAAACTTTGACAGTTTGTCAACTGACGTTCTTCGAATTTCGATAGATGAAATGTCAAAGTTGGCAAATAAAGGTCCGGTGCCGATCATTTCGGTGTGCAACTGAGTAAATGAGGCCTCAGATAGGGTTTCATATATATATTTCATGATGCGGGATGATGAGCTGATCCGACTTGAGAGTTTTCGCTTTACGATAGGCGGTCATCATATTGTCTCACTGTATGCGGGTAGTGAACTTTACAATTAGGTTTTTAGGCCTCCCTAGCCCTTGCTGTGGCTCAGGAACGATAGAGACAGTCACTGCGTCTTTTTGGGAGAATTGAAGCTGAAGGGAATCAATCCAATAGATTCAACGATGCCCTTGGTTTTCATTACGGCGCTCAGGAACGTTGTAGATCTGTACATTGCATTGTCTTGCCTGCTGTTCCAGAGAGTAGATCTTAGTTTCTAGGCATAGGAACAATATCGCTTAGAAATAATAAAATTGTGATAAATATCAGTTGGTCCATATCAGTCAGTCCATATTTGACAATATAGAAGCAAGCGAATGATAAAAAAATTTGAATTTTTAGAAATTCGAGTGGGGAAAAATTCGAATGGAAAGTTTGCTACGCGGAATTCACGAGTTTGGGAAACAATCTAATTACTCTGGCATATACTGTGGCAGACTGCTCGCAGCCAATACGTGCTATTTCATCGACACGCTATTGTGGTCATCTGTTTGGAATTGTACAAATTCTTGCAAGAAATTTATCTCAGAGAAAATGTTGGTTATGTTTTGCCTCAAATTGGCTTGTTGTGAACGTTGAGATTTTTTAGTTTGTATTCCTTGCATGTCATCCCTTATATTCAACATATTTGAGTTCATATCATCGCGCCATGCATTGATGGTATGGAGTAGCCCGTTATATTTGTCGGTAGATATTGATTCAGTAGCTGATGACAACGGTATCGGTACATTGGGACACCCTTCACTTCTGTCTAAATTATCGCACGATATATCCATCGAATCATCCATCAGTGAGGCTTTGATTTTGCTGTCGTACCGATGTATTTATGTTGGGCTTAGTGCGCCGCATCATAGTATGGCAAGCTGGGCAGGCCCAATTTGTAAGGTATTCTCTAGAGACCGACGAAAATTGTTCAACCTTCATACACAGGCATTCATAGTGGTACTTGCCCATGCAAACACAGCATATGAGAAATGAATTTGGTTTCAATTCTCTTATACATCCTTCGCATAAATTCATGCCCTGTTGGTTGCCCCAGGAGTTATATAGCACCGCTTGGTAGAGTTAGTTGGAAATCGACTAATAAGTTCCGTGCCACTAAGTGTTCTGGTAATATTGAGCAGTGCCATTAGCATGCACTAGATGGCACAAGTGTAACTAATACGTGTCTAAATAAATACATTTATTTAAAAATGTAACCATGACAATTCCATGACTTGCAAGATTTGAGTAATTTTGTGTTTAGAATTGGCATAAAGTTTTTCTAGCAGCTATGTTATAAAGGCTTCGGAGTCGAAAGCTTGTGCAATCCTTTGGCCTCCCACTGATCGGGTTATAGATTTTGACTTATTTATGTAATGAACACTGGTTACCCGTTGTTTTATTTACGTCCAGTCACTTGCGTATGTAACCAACACAATTATTCACACAACTTATGAGTTGTAGTCCAAATCATACGAATCAGCCGTAAAATACTGAATATTGGCACTCTGTTTATTTTAAAATACTATTTAATTTAGGAGCTTAGCTTTGAATATACTGTTGAGGTCTGCGCCCTCTCTGAGTAAGTGAGTAACTTTTGCTTAAGAACATTCAAAGCCAAGATAGGATATATCAGTCACTTAGGGCAAAGCATCCAAGCACTTAGGACAAAACGTAAAAGCCAGTCACCGAAGCCGAATACGGCTAGGTTGATTATTATTATTATTATAACTTTTGATAGGGAAGGCCTATGTCAAGCAGCGGGCAGTGTTGTTGTTCTAAGATTATTTTAATAAATTATAATGTTTGTTTGATAAATTAAAATAAATATATAGAACACAGCAGAACATAAACCTTTTGGAGCCTCAATGAGAATATTTAGCTAGTTTTCGTCAGAACCTCATAACCAGACAAAAGGTTTCTCACATTTATCTTCCGCGAGTAGCATGTTAGATTAAATCTATTATCTAATCTATTATTATAAAGAGCTCCAACAAACATAAATACCAGAATTAAATTATAACTTTGACTTGACGCTGGGACTGCTGAAAAAACAACGTCGTGAGCATGGTGCGTAGCGTCATAATAATTTTCAAACCGTTGGTCCAATCTGCATGAAATTTGGTAGGTCCGATAGGTTGTATTTGAAATATTTGTAAGTAAATGAGTTAACTCTGAAGGTGGTCATTAAGATTATGGGGTTAGTTTCGTTGACATCCCTGTTAGATCACCCTTTGCAAGCGAGGCAGCTGAACGATGATATGTGGAAGGTATGTAATAGAATAGTAGACGCCGTGACCCACCCACTTTGCGTTAGCGCTAGTTTTTCTTTTTCAAAGAAAATAGTGAATGAAAACTTTTATTGGCTGGAATTTTATTTATATTTTAGTAATCATCTTGAAGTCAGGTTCACACAATATTCGGAAATAAACAATAATTTAAAATAAAATAAAAAACCGACTTCAAAAACAAAAACTGCACAACTAAAAAGTAAAAAATAATTGCATAGTTCTTTGTTCATACAACTAACAATCAACCATTTTTTCTATCAATTTATCCCGTACGATCTATGCGTTTACCACATAGGTAGATACCTACCTGTTATTTTTAGAGTCTGTGTTAGCCAAGGCACGCCAAGGTATTACTACTACTATTGCGCAACTATTGCGTGGGCGGTACGGCGCACGGAGGGCATGTCCGAGGTGGGAGGGGTTTGCAACTATACCCCTCCCCTACGGGAGAACTTACGGGACGCTTATTATAAAAAACTTCACGTCTTATTTCATTATAATAGTTTATTCATAATTTGTTACCGTTTTTACACGTCTAAAATACTTATTATATAGTATTAATCTATATCATCGGTTCCAGATTTTCATTATTCGCCTGACGATAGCTTATTACAAACTTGTCATACGTATAAAAATCTTCAATCTCTTGCAGGGTTCGTCCCTTCGTCTCTGGCACAAACCTCCATATTATCAATCCGCAACATATACAATTTACAGCAAATACCATGAACGTTCCCCATAAATGTATGTATAGAAACAAATACGGTGCAAGTTTTAGAGCTAAAGTGTGTAGTACACATGTGTTTGTTACATATATAATACCTCCTATTCCTCTATGCCTGACCGGCATCAATGCTGATGCTATAGGATACGCTATCGGCATTATACCTAAACTTATCGATATCAAGTACACAACTAAACAATAGAAACATAGTAACGAATCCTCAGACAATACAGCAATACTTTGCAAGTACGAAACAACAGCAGCGCTTAATAAAGATGTCGTAGCTCCTATTGTACTAGATAACAAAACAGTTTTCTTTTTAAAGAACTTATTGATAGCAATAGTCGAGACGAAACCTATCAACAGTGTGATGTTCACTATAAAGCTACCGAGGAAAATGATGCTCTCATTACTTGTCGCTTTTTGAATCAATTCAATGGAATACACGACGATAATCATACAACCAGAGCCATGAACTAAATACTCTAACACGAAGATATGCATACACGGTATGTAAAAATCAGCACTTGTAATATTGTTCCAGAAATTTTTGATTGAACTCGTGTTAACTGACATGACATCTTTGATACTTTCTTTCTGAGCGTGGATAAGTTCGCGAAGTTCTTTCTTCGATTTTGTATCCGTGCCTCTCAGCCAAACAAACGCTTGCTCACACTTTCTATACTCTCCTTTGCACGCCAGCCAATAAGGCGACTCGGGCCACATACAAGCAATCAGAAGTGCTAAAATCATCGGTATGCACATAACCATACTGATCGTTTTCCAGTGGACATACTGTATCATCAGGCCCGCTATTGCCATTGATATCGTCTCTGTCACGTAGAACAATTGTATGAAAGAGTCTCTGTATCTCGGCGCAATCATTTCTGTCATACTCAAGCAGGTGACAGCGTAGATGCTGTTACTTCCAAGGCCGTGAAAGGATTCGCTGATGAGTATGGAAGTTGAAGTGTTGGCTGTGTATGCTAGAATCCATCCCATAATGGAGATCAGGCATGCTGCGATGAAAGCGATCTTCCTGCCTTGCCATTGCATGATCATTGGCATGAAGATGCTTGGTAGCCCTGCCATTCCGTGGACTGCGCCTGGAAAGAAACAATAAAATAAATAAATAATGCTGAACACTATCACACAGAATCATGTAGCTCCAGACAAAGCAGAGCTTGTATTATGGGAACCACATGACTGATCAAGTCAAAGTCGAAAATAATTTATTCAATATGAACTTTAAAGTGGTTACACTTTTAATCGTTGACATTTGTTGTTTGTCTGAATACTTATGGTGGCCGTACATCATCAAGTCTATCGTGGGTGGGCGTGGATTTGGCATGACAGTTATACTTGACGATCGAAAAATTCAATTGTTTTGGCTTGATTAAACCGTTTGGATCATGCCGATTGGATCGTGTCTGGCGGTCGCGTGATCGAGTTCCAGCTCTTGACCTCGAGGCTTGCATAGGCATGGATGAGGTCGACGATGGGGCGAGCTTTCCCAGAAGATGTCTATTAACTCTCTTTTTGAAGTCGTTAGGGTCGTAAGTCAATGGAAAAACAGACGCTGGCAGCTGATTACATATTTTAGCATTCCATATTTAGTGCGCATTATAAATGATATTTGGAAGCGCTTAGTCCTGTTAAATGGAATATCAACTTGATGCGGATGGAAGTTAACAGTGCGTCTGAAGTTCCTATGGAAGAAAGATGAAGGCGGAATAAGGTCATGTAACTCCTGAGCACACTCACCGTAGTACAATCTATAAAAAAACGACAAACACGCAACCTCGCGACAATGTTCATTACAGTCAAGATTTTTGTCAGTTGTAGGGTAGACGTGGTTTACTTCGCACGATCTTTTATTTCTTTATTACGAGTAATATGCCCAAGACTGCTAACACATCGTCGACCGTCACTGTTGAACTATTGAACTGGATAAACTGCAGATTGCTGGCTTGGTCTGCAGCGTCATGCCGATAAGACGATAGGCAGCATAATGTATAGCCACCATCAGTGATCTGACTCTGATAGATTCGACAGGTTCTTCTTTATTTGGAATCAACTTACCAATCCAAGACGCGGTATCAAAATCAAGGTGTATTGTGCTCTCGTTTGCCTTCAACTGGTGCAACAACACTGTTGGAAAAGCCACTGCTCCGCCGACGGAGAAACCGGCCAGCAGTGGAGAACTAGCTACGAACAACTGTAAGGATAATATATAAATATATCTTTCTATCTCACGACGTCGTTTTTCTTAGTTTGTTGTACAGGGTTTTCCAATAGGAACATGACAAACGCACCCTTTCACTAATCATCGAACTGTCACTGTCAATTTATTCAGTAAAAACATTTTCGTCATGGTAAAGTACACGAAGGAACAACGTCTGCAAATTGTAAAAAAATACTACAGAAATTAGGAGTCGGTGACCGCTACTTTAAGAGCGCCATGATTACCGATTATTTTTGGCCCGAATTGGAAGATATGGACTTGAACAACATGTGGTTTCAACTGGACGGTGGCCACACAGCACACGTTACAATCGATTTATTGAAGAGTAAGTTTGATGAGCGTGTTATCTCAAGAAATGGACCAGTCGATTGGCCGCCTCGTTCGCGCGAAGCGACGAAGCCGATGAAGTTGGAAGAGCTCAGAGCCAACATTGAACACGAAATAGCAACCGTTTCGGCCGAAATGTGTGGTCGAGTGTGGGTTCCAGGCTCCTTCTGAAAATCAGCGCTGCTTAGCCACCCCAGGCAAAGTAGCATCAAGCTGAGAAGGGGCCTTTTTGGCACATGCCGTTGCAGCACCGATTTCATCCACACAGCTTTAGTGCTACTGTATAGTTTTCTTAGATTTGGTTGTGTAAAATACTTATTTTTTTTATTTTATTTAGTCATATTATGTTTCTAATTTTAGTTTCTTTTTTACCCTATATATACGTACCTAAGATACCTTTGATAAACTTATTATTGTACCTACTACCTACCTACTTGTGTATCAGTGTTTTTCTGTTTGTTTTTTGTGCTGTACCATGTGCTGTAATTGTTTGAGCCAAATAAAGCCATATCTTATCTTATCTTATCTTATCTCGAGTCATCGAAAATTGGGTCCAACGAATCGACCGCTGCAAACGTGCCCGCGGTGGCCATATGAACGAATTCGAGTTCCATTCATAAATGTTTTGATTGTACTTCAACCCGATAATAAGGTTTTTGAAATATCTCAAATGGTTTGCATTTTATTTTGAAAAAAAGTTGCATGTCATTTTTGGAAAATCCGATAAATGCACGTGCACGTTGTTTTAGAGTGCGTAAGCTTAGATGCGGTCAGGAGCTCTCAGTCTCGGCCGGAACACGTTGGGAACATGGTCCGAGTCACTAGTGCTTATTGTAACCTAACCGTGCCAAAAATATACGGCGACTACCGTCAGCATGGCAACTCAGCGTAAAGTTGTTCATGGTCAAGTATTTATTTTTATTATATTTAATTATAAACTTGTCATAGGGCTATTGTTCACCATTTCTTGAAAAATGAATTTTTAATTTACCCAATTACACGTAGGGCCCAACTGAGATTTAGCCTAACTATTTGTCTTTACTCTCGATATTTGATTCATTCATCTGGGGTTATACATTTTCAAAATAATTATATTTTCTAGATTAACTTATGATCATATAAAATACCTGCTTAACAAATGGTGTGATATCCATCCCATCAAACAACAACTGCTCACAGTATAGAACAAAGAAACTTAATGAAGTTTATTACCTACAATTACTAGCTATATTTTTTTATGATAAAATAGACACTCCTAGTTAAATAGTTAATAATATTAAATAATATGTTTCAATAATCATCAAAGGTATATTTCACTTCTAAACTGGACTACGGTTTCCAACAGTAATATGTACAATGAATGTTCCTTTTTAAATTCACAAATTGTATAAACAAAAACTGCACAGATGAATACCTAACCATTTCAGTTCAAAAGAATTCAATAATATTGTTTTACTTAGGTATTTATCAGAAAAGTATAGTCTGACCTTGTTTGTGAAACACCTATTATGATGTGAATAATAATTTAAATTTAAATGCTATACAAAATTTTCGAAACAAATAGTACTTGATCCAGCATCAAGCCAGTATCGCACAGCATCGCTTCTCGCACCGCCCCGACGGCAGCGGCTGACTGTAGGCGGTCAGGGAATAAAGGCGTGCTCTGTTAAATAGGCCGCGCTAGCCGCCCGAGCCCCGATTGTTAGTTAGAAGGGTGCACCATAGGCCGGTGAGATTGGCGTGGGTTCTGAAGATGGAAGTTGGAATCCCTTACACCGCAACCCATGTTCCATGTTCACAAGAACCAGCAAGCAAAAACGTGTCTGACTCGAAGAGTCTTTAAGGCGACTATAAGGGTCAAACCTCCCTCTCGCTCGCACTATTCAACATTTTTGAAGATATAAAATCATCGAATGTAGTTATGCAAATAGCAAACCTTCATGGCCTAGAAAATAACAATACAAAGGTTCAGCAATATCATTCATATCATTTAGATTCTATCACGTTTTCTTACCAAAAAACTTGCACCAATGTGATCAATTTTGGTGCAATTTTTTTGGTAGGAAAACGTGTTAGGTTTAATATGATATTCTTGCTGAACCTTTGTATTGTTATTTTCTAGGCCGTGAAGGTTTGCTATTTTGCATAACTACATTCGGTGATTTTATATCTTAAAAATGTTGAATAGTGCGAGCGAGAGGGAGGTTTGACCCTTATAGTCGCCTTAATATGTACGACATTCTTATATTATGGCCTATGTCTAGCAGTGGACTGATATAGGCTGGTGTTGTTGTAACAAAACTGTGTTTTGTACAGATCTTAAGGGTATTAGGTAGGTCGTTACAAATAAGTACAAATAGGAGTAATAGTGCGGGGTGACGGCTGTCTGTGTGTGACTGTTGAATGAACCATGATATACTAGCTTCCGCCAGCGGCTTCTTTCGCGTGGTACCCTGTTAAGAGTAGCCTATTCCTAAGTCACTCCTGATCTAGAACTACACATGACGGCCCTTGACGTCTTCTGTGGCGCAGTAGGCGAAGGAACGCCTGAGACGCAGAAGATTACCGGTTCGATTCCTGCCACGAGACAAATGTTAAAATGCAAATATTTTATTTTTGCGTCGGGGTGTTTTCTATGTAAAAGATGTATGTATTTACAAAAAAAAAAAAAAAATTCATCATCAGACATGTGGTTCCCATTATTCAAGCTCTGTTTAGTTTGGGGCTCTATGATGGTGTTCGATACTGTCCAGCATTATATTAATAATCATAATAAAAAAAAATTTTTTTCAAGCAACAAGGCTTTTATTGAAAGGACATTGCTATTGTTTGCATGGACTTTGGTCCAAATGCTGCCCAGAAATGAAAGTAATTGTATTAGATTCCTTACATCAACAACTTTGACCCTAACACACTTTTGAATCGGTCCTGGGGCTTTCTCAAAAAAACACCTCAAAGGCCAAAGATGTGGGTGAAGTTGCTTTTCTGACATTAAAATGCTCATAATCCCCACGCTGGGCATGCGGGTTAGGGATCGCAGGGTACAGCTTCTCGTTCCACCGATGCTGATGCAGTGGTCAGGGAATTTTGCAGTTTCGATGTAGGCTGCGATATGCCGCAATCAGCCGGCCGCCAGTGCCTCGTTCGTTGTTTAGCAGGGTGCACTACGTGCAGGTGAGGTACCGAAGATGGATGTTGAACCCTGTACACCCCAAACATGGTGGGGATTAAGTGGATGATCCCAAAATAGGCTTTTAGTAATAGAAACGATTTAGAAAATATTTGGTATGTTAATTAATTGCAAGGAATCCAATGGTGGTAATCTCAAGTCTGGGCAGCAATTGGACCGAACACTGGCAATGTTCTTTAACATTTTACAAGTTTAATGGGGTAGAACCTATACACGACATGTCTGTCGCAGCAGCGTCGTATATAGGGGCAGTCTATTCGTCCAGCGATCATCGCCAAGACGGCGTTGGTGCTGGCCCGTGTTCTTCGCACGAGGGATGCACACCTCTTCCGCATAGTGGCGTGTAAACAAGTGTACGAGTATGTTTGTGGTCGCTTCATACACAATAGACAATAGACAATCATTTATTTACCACTTGGCACACAATATATACAACATCAGAATTAAGAAAATAGTTAAATAGTAGGTAAGCAGTATCGTCCTGGCATGTAGTTGTGTGCCACAGCAGCAAAAAGGCCTCGACTCAGCATTAATGCCCTGCCACGGAGAAGTAGCTAGGCGCTGGTATTCTGCCGAAACCATCCTACAGTCACCACACCCTGTGAGACCAATCGTATAATAATTAATGGATAAGGAAAAATAATATAATTGTGTCTCAGATGTATACCTATAGATTCACTCTGTAATAAACTACATAAACGTAATTAGTTGAAATAGATAGATACCCACTAAAATACATATAAATATATACTTAGACCTACTTTTATACTTAGATTATAATTATTATGTATGTAAAAATCAGTGAATGTGTGTGGTATGGTTTTTTTTTTTTTTTTTTTATTATTTAATTGGCGTACATCGCCCCACATTTCTGTTGCTATTATTATGCAACAACATTTTATTCTATATTATTACATAATCATAATCTAGTAGATAATTAACAACTTGCATTTTGTATAATATTACATTTAAAAAAAAAATTAAAAAATTATAAGAATAATTAGTTAAAATAAAAGTTAATAATTTGAAGTTTTGAGCCATATAATTATACATAAATATAATTTGTTATAGTTAAAAACTTCACTTCCTTCCTATCGCAGCTAATGTTATAATATACCTAACATATCACTTATCATTACTACAAAATTATTAAAATATATAAAAACTTATTAATGAAATGAATTATCTTATAAATATAACTTTTTATTACAACCATTACAATTATTGCAAAAAAAAATAATCGAATTAATTAAATTATATTGTACAAAATAAATGAATATACCAACAATATACAAACAAGAACCGCAATGACAGCCAAATCTCAATGACAGCAAAGTTCAAACAGCTTATATACCATAGCTTGATCAATAATTTCTACATGCAACGCAAATTATTCTTAGATTACCATTTTAATTCACAATTCAACCAATAATACATAATAATAATTTAATTATGATTCACAAAACCTTTTTTTTTTTTTTTTTTCTGCTCTATAAATATCTTAGAATTACTATATAATTATATAACCATATATCATAATTATTTAAAACAGATTATGAAACATAAATAAACAAAGTGTAAATTAATATTTTAAGTCTAATTCACAATATATCTGACTAGTTATAAAAATCTTTAATCCATTATTTTATTTGAATTAACAATAATTAAATAAGTTAACATTTTATACAATAATCAAAATAATTCTCTAATAAAATTGCCATGAGGGTATCCCAATGAGAATAGCTTCCCATTTGAAAGTTATTTCATTTCTACTATCCCACATATAATTCATAAAAAATAATAACAATAAGTAATATTTCTTTAGCTGTGCTAAAGATTAAATTATCATCATTATTAACATCAGCTCAAAATTGAAATATTATAATAATGGCATTTATTCAATTTATAATTAACATTAAATAATGAAGCACAATAAAAATAATTATGTAGGCTTAAAATAATAAATTAACCGTCAAAAATGGACAATGATAATGTTAATCAAAATAAAAATCCACAAATTTAAAACATAAATACAAAATATATATACATATATATACATACATATGTTTCTCTTTCTTTTTTCCCTCTCATGTTCATATTTGTGGATTTATACATACATATATATATATATATATACATATATTACATATATATCTACACATACATACACATACACACACACATGCATGCACAAATACAAATGTACATATGTATATACACATATACACACACACACACATACACACATATACATATACATTTCTTTTCCTTTTTCCAATTGCTTAATGTAACCTCAATCTCAACACTAACACCAGTATACAGGACAAAATTACTATCCCTATTCCACAAAAGACCCATTCTCCTTCCCAATTATGCGAAGAATGGCTTTAGCATATTCCAAAAATAATTCTCTGTCTTTATTATTAGCCATTATTGTCTGGAGGTTTTCAGTACAAATATTATTCTCCATTGCACACTCGCAGTTATAACGTATCGTTACAAATTTCGAACAGTGTATGAGTACATGCTCCACTGTTTGTGACACGTCATCCCCACAAGTACACAATGGAGACTCAATTAACTTAAACCTATGTAAGTAGGCCCGGAACCCTCCATGCCCAGTCAATATTTGGGACAAGTAATTATTAATTTTCAACTTGTTCAACACTCTATATGCTACCACAATATCAATAAAAAACAATTTAGTAACAGCTCCGGTGACCGATGTACTGTATAAACTCTGCCATTCCTCAATATGTGTGGTATGGGTTACCCTGATTCCTCCAGTCTCATAACGAGTCTGTTTATCACAAGGTAACCCATTATTATAAGCATATATTACATAGAAATGGTATAATAAATTAAGCTGCTTATATTAAAAATAGGGGAAAAAAAAGTAATAAATTGGTAATAATAATATGTCCTAGCAGGAGAATGGTGTTTTTTAAAAGTGTACTTGGATGTTAACAGTCGAAGAGGTGGAGGAATGTTATTCCAACATTTGGTAGCGAAAACTGCCTCTTAAACGCTACAGTTTTGTGTTTGCTATAATGTAACAAGTTCCTTGTCGGCCTCGAACTATATATCTACTTTGAGTACTGTCCGGTTTGGTGAATAAACATTGGTTCATTCCGTAGCCGCTAATGTACCTAACTGACATGCTAAAGGAAATTGAAACATCCACAAAGCATATTTGCATGCAATTTACGCAGCTTTGAGCTTCGTCAAACACTGACATAAATAGATCCGCTGCGTTAATTGCATGCAAATAAGGAACTTAACTGCTTTGTGGATCTTTCAATTTCCTTTAGCTTGTTATAAAATGCTCTCCGATGCTCTCCAACGCGCACCGGTAAATGTGAATCGTACATAACGGATTTAGATTAAACTTGGTAATAAATAGTTTAAGGCCTGAATTAACACATGTGCTACTTTTTAGCATTGTATCACGCGAGCAGACTGAAGCTAGTAATTAATAATAAAAGATTTCAGACTAATTGACATTTTATTGCGTAAAAGCTAGGACGATTTATCCAATGGACACGTTACTCGGCAAAACGCGCCCTATACCCCGCTGCCACTTAGGTAGCCTTTTAGCCTACTTGACCCAACTTCTCTTGTCAGTACGTCTTTGGTTCTCAACGACAAACTATCATCGAAAAAATGACAAAGTGCTCGGTTTTATTTTGTAAAAATTATAATGACCGAACCGCTAATATTTCTTTTCACAAGTAAGCACAATTTTATTCCATAAAAGCAGCTATTTTTTCATAAAACGTAATAAATGTGATGAAAATTTTGCATTCACACCGCTATTTTAAAAAGTACTCAAATTTGAATGCAATGTAATTAAACTTGTGACCTACCGAAATATATCGGATTATATCGTTCATTTTCCATTCACTCCACATTCACTCATCACACACACTCTACAAAAATAACTAATAGGGCTTGACACTATCGATAAAAAATTATCGCTATTAATGAAAGAACGAACTCACACATTCAGATTTCCAATTGATCCGCTAAGAAAGAAAGAGTGGGTCAAAGCAGCACGCAGAGAAAAGGCGTGGATTCCAAGAAAACACAGCAGTGTATGTGGCATACATTTTGAACCAGAGTGCTTTATTGCCAATTCAAAATATAAAAAACTGCGCAAAGATGCTATTCCTACCTTAAATCTGCCTGACTTTGTAAGTAGAGTTTGAAATGCCATACATACCCCCCCCAGTTCAAGGGGGGACTCTCAAACAGAGTCATACTGATTAAGAATTTTAAGGGGGTTATATCGGGTATAAAAAGACGTCTACCGAAAACAAAAGGTGGTGGTACAGCAACCCAAAACCCAGCCAAATACAAAATATGTTGTCTGAAAAAAATTATAACTTTCGCGGAAAGTAATGTATTTGTGTGCACTGCCACAGAATACAGATAGGACAGAAGCGTCACTCTGCGCAATCATTTAAATAAATAGCGACTTTAGCTGCTACGCAATAAAGTGCTATTCAGCTCGGACCGAGCTCAGTGCCTAACATTTATATTAACCTACAACTTGCATCCCTTTCTATCGTACAGCTCTATCTCTACTGACGTGGCACGTGTAACGTTAGGGTTGTCTTAAGAATTATTCTGTGACGAATAATAATAAATCTGAACATTTTACTATCCAGTTACCTAGCCACCTATTTCTTTTTAGGAACAATGATAATTCAAATAATATCTACCTACCTAGTATTAGATCAAAAAACTATTTTACACTGGCTGGCTGCATTAAGAACTCAGAAAATAGGCATACCTACTAGGTAGGTACTTGGGTCCTTAACACTTACTTAAGTGTTTAGGTGTCTTGGGTACGAAAACTGAATAATCACTGTTTAAGGTAGGTAGTAGGGGTGTACGGGATTCCAACCTCCATCTTTGGAACCCAAGCCAACCTCATCTGCTCGTGGTGCACCCTGCTAAACAACGAACGGGGCTTGATTGCGGCATAGCACAGCCTTCATCGGCACAGCTAATTCCCCTGGCCACCGACGGGCAGCAGCGTCGGTGGTGCGAGAAGCTGTGCCCTGCGATCCCCAACCCGTATGCCCAGCGTGGGGATTATGGGCATTTAAACCAGCGTGGGGATTTTATTAGGGGAGGCCTATGTCCAGCAGTGGACTGATATAGGCTGGTGTGTGGAAGGTAGGTAGCATCATGCTAAAAACTCTTTAATGTAATGCCGTAAGTAGGTACCTACATACGACGCGAGCAACGGCCTCAACTAGTGCAAGAGCAGTCTCGCGAAAATCTTATTGATAAATTGATTTGTTACAGGTGAGTGCTAAAACGATAATATTAGTTAGTTTTCTATGTATGTACCTACCTACCTACCTCATTTCGTTATTATCAGTTAATTAGGCTTGCTGGGCAATGTTGGAGTCATCATCATCATCACATCAGCCTATATCAGTCCACTGCTGGACATAGGCCTCCCCTAATAAAGGGGGATATACCCATAATCCCCACGCTGGGCATGCAGGTTGGGGATCGCAGGGCATGTTGGAGTATTTGATGATAATTGAGAAAATAGGAAAGTAGTAGCCTACCTACCGACCTACATGGTAATCAAAATCATAATAGGTACCTAACCTTACCTACAAACAAAAATTACTAGGTACTTATGTATGTAGGTACCTACTACCAAAGCACAGAATACAGAGCCCAAAGACAAAAATACATCAATTTAACACAAAGCTAAACCTGACCTTGGAAGTATATTCGCCCATCTTAAGAGAAATTTTAGTAGGTTAGGTATACCTAGATATTTGCAAGAGAAAAAAAACAACATTTGGTTTGTAGGTAACCTAGGTATCTAGTTTTAGTTGTTAGTACGCCTACCTTTAGGTAACTTACCACATCGATTTGTCTACCTATACCTACCTACCCGACTGTTTTTAAGTAGTTAACCTACACTGCCTACTTAAAGTTAAATCCAATAAAAATGTACCTAGGTTGGGTTTCTAATATTGCTCTCAGTCTACATAATCAAAATCATAATACCTACTTAAGTGCTGCCTATGCCTAGGCCTAGGCATAGGCCGCACTATGTAGGTAGATACCTACCAATGGCACAAAAATTGTCTGAAAAAATACCTACATTACAATATTACGTTTATATAAGTAGGTAGGTACCGCATTCAAATAGAACTTGTACCTAAGTACCTACTTACTTAAGTAAATATGGGAGACAAACTTTCGTAGAAAAACTTTCAGTTCTGGTTCAGGTATTATTTACATTTTCTTACCTTTCGCTGTCATTAGGTAGTTTGAAAAACGTGAGATGCCGGTCCTTATTATTATTCAGGCAACCAAATGCTATGCAGTATTTTTTTGCCTTCATTTGGCGAAAAATACATTACCAAAAACAAACTAAAATGCCGCGGCTGCTCAAGGACACGTTCCTTCCGGGCAGAACTCGGCAACCGACGTAACGAACCACGCTAGGAAGGCCGGCGATGCGTAGGTATATTTTTATACCTATTCAGCGGAGTGAAAGAGGCCTGGCACTGCGTAAGTGTCCGTCCAGGACGAATATTGAACACAAACTAAAAAATTAAATCAAAACAGAAAAATTAGGTAAACGATTCCGAAAATAAACCCTTTGAAAAAAAGCCGCAAAAGACACCGCGAATTTTACTAGATACGCCGGCAATGCTCCGTCATTATAATATATATAGCTATTTACCTTATAAGTGCTCTAATTACATGTTAATAAGGTTTAATTTTGTAGGTTCGGTTCCCGCCGCGGGACAAATGTTTGTATGAGCTTCAGATAAGCATGACTTAGACGTAGTTATGAGGTTGCAGGTTCGATTCCAGCCGCGAGACAAATGTTTGTGTGAGGTTCAGATAAGTATGACTTAGACGTAGGTATGAGGTTGCGGGTTCGATTCCCGCCGCGAGACATATGTTTGTATGAGCTTCAGATAAGTATGACTATTGGGCGCGGCCCTCGTCCGGCTCGCAAGGCCAGACCCAGGGGTCAGGGTAGCGGCGCGCCGAGTGGCAGCGGGGCGGTGGCGTAGTAGCGTGAGAGAGCGTACCTACTACCGGTAGGTAGGCACGCGTATCTACTCAGATGTAGGATTGTACCGACGCCGCTTCCAGGCACGCTCGCTTGTCGCGACAGTAACCTACTCATGCTTATGTAATGAAACAACCTTAAATCCATCATTTATTTCTAAGTTCCTACCTACTTAGTTCTCTTAGGAGGCTACCTACTTAAGTTCCTATCTATTCATTCTTGCCAATATCCTAAGACTAAAATGCTAATTTATTTTGTGAGCTACCTATGCTAGGGACGGTACCGAACAATTTGTACGGTCCCTCTTACTTAGGTCTCGTAGCAGAGCTGGCTCGGCGTCCTACCTCCCTAGCTACTACTTAATTATAAGGTTCGTCACCGACAATGACTTAGACGTAGGTATGTCTTAAAATAATCTTTTTACAAAGTAAGTATACGTAAATAATAGTAGTTACTACAATTTCGAATCGAATATAAGTTAAATAATATTCCTACATTTTCAGTCATTCATTCATATTTTATCGATACATTTCATCGACTGCATCAATCACTAGAGAAAATGTTATACAATGAAGAAGATAACAAGGTTAAAATATTACACTTTTACGTACGTAGAATCAAAGTCTAGACCGTTCACATTATTCTAGTTTTTATTTCGCATCGATCGGTGCAATATTACCGAAGTTATAAGCATGGGAAGTTTACGTAGGTTTTTTAAATCTCGCTAGTGATCGCGAGTAGCGCGTGACGTCATCGCTCGGCGGCGGCGGGCGCCCGTAGTACATTTCGCTGCTAAGTTGTTTGCTCTGGTTATTTTTATTAATTTAAAAGAATGCTGATTGAGTGAGTGTATCGTGTAAATTATTGTTTTAGAACTAAAATGGAAGAAGGATTTAAAAAAGGCCAATCTAACAACCTTCCCATAGTTCACGATATGATGGTGGCAGAATATTTTATAAAAATAAAGAAATCATTAAACCCCTTAACCCCTTAACCCTTGGAATGGTTCAATAAACTGCGAGTCGAGTACTCTACATACCTACTAATATATAAATGCATCGGGGAGCCCCCCTTAATTCATTTTAATTTAATTTAATTATTTATTTTTGAAGTAAATATATAAACAAAATATTCTGTGCATATTTCAAGCGTCTACCTGTTGCTGTTATTAATATCGAGCAAAAAAACGGCAAAAAAGTGGCAACCGAAATACATCATCGGTGAACATTTCAACTGTCTAACTATCACGGTTCAAGGGATACAGCTTGGTGACAGATAGACGGACAGACAGACATACAGACGGACAGCGAAGTCTTAGTAATAGGGTTTCCGTTTTTACCCTTTGGGTATGGAACCCTAAAAAGCATATTACTAGCAAAAACCAAGTACCTACCTAGTCTACCTACCTACCTACCTAAGTACTCAGTTAGTATTTCACATGGCAAGGTTAAGTACTTACTACTTAGTATTTCACATGGTATTTGAACAATTGACATAGAAATGATCCTCACAACAATAATATATATGCTGTTGTTTTTGGCCCTAATGGATGTGCTCTTCTCATAGCATTTGTCCATTTTTTCTGATTTTCGCATCCTTAGGAACGTAAAAAAACAACTTTTCGGGTGTTTTTGTGGCCTCATTTTTACACTGAGACACAATACAACATTTATTTTATGAACTCATGTAGTTTTTATTGTTTCTTATTTAAAATAAACAAAGTAGTTCCGCGCGCGACGGGCACATTGGGGTAAATGCTTCCAATCCCCGAGTCACTCGTGCGGAGGCAGGATCCGTGACGTCATCAACGATATCGCGCTCGGTCCGCGGCTTGGACCGAAAATGTTAACTTTGCACTTTGATATCTTGGTCAGTTTTAGAGATAAAAAAATAATAAAAACACAGTTGTTCTCGTAATTTTTTGTAGATTTTTTTGGCATATATAACAAAAAATGGTTTTCTTCTTCATTGTGAAACAGTGACAACGCTATCTGCGGAACTGAAGCAGCAATAAAACACTCCTCCCGTACCCCGCAAAAAGTGGTCGACTGTGATTGCATTAACTTTTCGAGCATAACAGGTCCATTGGATAAATCGTCCTAGCGTAAAAGTTATGCCTTAAATTAAGGCGTCAATGACAATTTATGTTGTTTACTATGTTTAGTCTATGTCTTTACTTTAACGCCCTGTAGTACTTGAAACATGTTTTATTTGGGGCCTATACAATTTAAACACATGAAAAATTAGACTTTACTTGAGGTGTAGACATTGCCACGAATTTATTTACTATTAGGAAGCATGTACTTATATTTACCGTATAGAGTAAGTAAAATGCTCATATACATTTTTATACATAAAATCTGTTAGGGCATTTGCGGACTTCGAACCCTTTCTAAATATATCCTTATTTTCATAAAATCTTGCTTCTTATATGTTCTTGATATCTATCTCATTAACTGCGTCTTTTAGAATCAATCTTAGAATACTAACTGATCAACACTGGATCCTCGTAATGATGTCTACGATCAACATCAAACCTTCCATGTGCATAGTAATCTTCTATCTGTTGCAGCGTCTTACCCTTCGTCTCAGGAATATATTTCCACACTAGCAGCCCGCACACAGCAGCATTGACTGTGTATATCAAGAAAGTACCCCATAAATCTATATAGTAGATTAAGTATGGCGATATCTTTAGTGACGTTGACAGTAACGCACAGTTGTATATAACATACAAAGCGCCACCAACATTCCTATGCTTTACAGGCATTAATTCTGCAGCGACGATGAATACTACTGAATTCAGACCTAAACAATTCGGTATCATGAATGCGAGCAAGAAATATAAGCTTAGTAAAGAGTCGTCAGGTATTAGTTCTAGGCTTTGCAGTAAAGTAACGATAAAATTTGCAAATAAACAAACTGCAGCTGCGAAAGTACTGCAAAGCAGCACTGTTTTGTTCTTGTAGAACTTAACTAAGACGTTGCTGGTAGCCACTCCAAAGAACAATATCAGGCTTGTTGCAATCCCCCCAATAAAAGCGGCGTCATCGTTCTTTGTAGCTTTCTTTATCATGTCTATTGAATATATCAGTACCACGGCGCTTCCACTCCAGTACATCATATTCAGAAGTAAGAACATATGTAAGCTTGGCAGGTAAAAATCTCTGCTCGTAATTTGCGTCCAGAACTTCGTAGAAGACTTATTATTTCTTTTCGTAGTGAGTAAATTCTCTTTTTGTGCTGTTATCAGCTCTTTCAGCTCTTTCTTTGATACTTCGTCCGATCCTCTCAACCAAAAAAATGCTTCCTCGCATCTATCGAATTCACCTCTACAAGCCAACCACGCTGGCGACTCCGGCCACATACTAGCCGCTATCAAAGCTACTATCATCGGCATACACATTATAAGACTAATCGTCTTCCAATGTACGTATCTGACCATGACTCCTACTACTGCCATTCCTAGGGATTGCACTGTCCCGAACATTTGCATCGATACGTTTCTATACTTTGGTCCGACCATCTCGCTAAGGCTTAACAAGCTGACTGATAGAAGACTGTTCGTTCCCAATCCGTGGAACGTTTCGCTGATCAATATAGATGCAGTGGTTTTCGCTGTGAATGCTACAACCCAACCTGTGATGATGAGGAGACACGCGATGTTGAAGGCGATCTTTCTGCCTCTCCATTGCATGATGGTCGGCATCAGAATGCTTGGGATTCCTGACAATCCGTGGATTGAACCTGAAAATGAATTAACTAGGTACTATCACTTAATTTCTCGCAAAAAAGACAATTATTTTAAAAGGGGGGAAACTTTCTTATTCCTTTTCAATTGGATACCTAGGGGTTGAAAATGTTGAGGGTAGAATTATCCTCGTAGTTCAATGGAAGAATGCACTTTTACTTCTGGCCTTGTAAACTATAGCTCGGGAGAGATTTTTTTTTTGTATCGGTCTGACAGACAATTGAGTCGTCTATACTATAATATTTATTATGGGAGCACGCTCTAAGAGCCGCGGTGATCACGAAACTTCAAAGTGGTCTTAGGATCTTATTAAAAAAATTTTTTTTTGACTTTGACTTCATATGAGTACTGACAGCTTTCACAAAGAAGGGTAACCAAAGCGTCCTAGGTTACTTACCAATCCAAGAAGCAGTATCGAAGTCAAGGTTGATGGAGCTGCCGTTGGCGCGCAACTGCTGTAGCAGCACGGTTGGGTACGTCACCGCGCCGCCTGCTGACAATGCGGCGAGTTGCGGCGCAGAGGCCACTATGATCTGAAATGGATTAATTGGGAATGAACGGAATGTAATGACTTGTCACTAGTCACATGCTTGTCTTCGGAAGTTGCGTGTTTGTAGTCAATTACTGAACAATTTCTCACGATATCTTTTAGAAAAAGTAGTGATGGTTTTTTTTAATAAGCTTTGCACGTGAATATGTAACAGGGCTTTAGCATCTGAAAAATAAATTTAATTTTATGAATTACACTTAAATTTTCATAAAATTTATAGTCCAGGAAAATTAGGGGTTTCACTTTGGAATGAGAGATAGTCGGCTATAAACTTGTATAAAACTTTATTTTAGCACCCTAAAACTTGTCTCAAAACCTACTTATCGTAGGGTGTTAGTGTTAGCTTCTACAGATATTCCAAGGTCAAAGGAAGTAATTAGTATAAATAAGATAAGAATTAAACATTAATTTAAGTAAATTCTCTACAACTTTTCTTAAATTAAATTTTAATTCTTATATTATTTATACTAGTAGTAAAAGTAGGTAAGTAAGTAAGTAAAGTAGGTTTTGAGATAAGTTTTAGGGTGCTCAAATAAAGGTTTATACAAGTATATAGCTGATTATCTCTCATTCCGAGATACTCGCCCTCATTTGACGCATGCTTATTTGCCCCGTGTTAGGCTTGCACGGTGTACAGTTTTTTTCTGTACGCGCAACACCCATGAAACGTAAATAATTTCGTGAATTTAGTTACATTCAGTCAGCGGCCAGGGGATGGTAGCTGTGTCTGTGTTAGGTTGTGCGATACCGCCATCAGCCGGCGCCCGTTTCTTAGTTAGAAGGGTGCACCGCGGGCAAGTAAGGTTGGCTCGGGTTCCGAAGATGGAGCTTGAAACCCTTTTCACCCCAAATCGCCAATGTTTTATAAATGCAAAGATCAGGATTCAGGAATCTTATGTACATTTACTTACTTGTCTTAATCCAGGCGACAGCACCATCTTGTTAAAGAAATGCAAGCGTTACCAATACTCGTAAAACAAAAAAAAGGCTTAAAAAACTATTTTACTTTAATTTCAAGTCAAACGAAAAGAATGCTAGTTCTTGAAACTACTGTAAACACCTGCTAATGTATAAAATTTGTAAAGCGTTATTCTCTTTATATTTATAGTAATCGTAAGGCTTAATTCGGTTATTTCTTACAAAAATCAAGACATTTTATCTATTTTAAAGTATATTTGTTTCCCGCGGCTCGGCACGCAAAATTTTGAGGTAAATATAGTGGACATTGTGGGTATCAATATCAATCAGATAAAAAGCTTAGCTTTCCATCAAAGTGACAATGGATGAAAAAAATAGAATACCAGTTTACAAAATACTATTGAAATAGTTACTAAACTATTATATGTAGTACTAATACGTACTGATCCTATAATTCGTTCTAGTAACAAACATTAATCCAGACAAGCTTTTGCATTTATAATTTTAATATGAATTTAAATTAGTATGGTTATTTTAAGACTAACGTAAGTACTTATACAGGCTGCGCCTGTTTGTAAAACATTTTTATAAAACATTTTATAAAATGATTAGGTTCCAATATAAAATTGACCCTGAGAAATGCATTCTCTCAAGTAAATAGCGCTTTGCCTCTATCTAGGTAATCTACTCTGCAGAGACTAAGTAGTACCTACTACTTCTTTCCTTCTTCGTATGAGCTAGTGACCAACTCTCGTGTCGGAGTTTTTAGTCCGCCCGAAGGCCTCCGACATGGCTTAACGACTGAAAAGCCGGGACCAACATCTTACGTGCCTTCCGAAGCACGGAAGCGCTCAAATCTAAATGTCCCTAAACTGTCACCCATCCAAGCAATGACCGGGTGGAGTGCTGCTTAACCAAGGTTATCTGCTTAGAACACCGAAGTAAACCTCGCCACGACGAGCGCTTCTTATACAGTACCTACGAGGGGTGATCCAAAAGTAATGATAATCAACATAATACACGGTGGTTATAGTTACCAAAATAATTTATTTTCTCCACATAGTCTCCTAACAAGTCAATACATTTAGTTAAACGTCTATCTTGACTCTCCCAAAATGCCTCGACAGCTGCCATCACTTCGCTATCATGTTCAAATTTCTGGCCTCGGAGATGTTCTTTGAGCCGAAGAAAGAGATAGAAGTCACTGAGGGCTAGATCTGGCGAATAGAGTGGGTGTTCGAGCAGTTCGAACCCTGTTTCTTGAATGGCAGCCATCGCAACTGCGGCTTTGTGAGCCGGTGCGTTATCTTGGTGAAACAGCACCCCAGCTCGCAGTTTGCCGCGCCTTTTTTCTTCAATGACCTCCCGTAATCATCTTATTTGGTCTGCGTAGTAAGAGCCCGTAATAGTAAGCTCCCTTTTCCAAGTATTCGACCATAATAATTCCTTCAGCTTCCCAAAAAACGGACGCCATAACCTTTCCCGCCGAACTTGAGACTGAATTCGGCGTCGGTGAGGAGGCTCTTTTCCAAGACATCGACTGCTTTTTTGTTTCCGGGTCAAAATGGTGGACCCAGGTCTCGTCCATGGTTACGAAACGTGACAAAAAAAAATCTTTATCGACTTGGAACTTCTCGAGATTAACCCTTGAAATGTCAACTCGTTTTTTCTTTTGCTCGTCTGTTAACATTCTCGGTACCCAACGAGCAGAGACCTTCTTCATGTGCAATTCGTTGGTCAAAATTCTTTGAACGCTGCCATAAGAGATCCCTGTCATCTCAGCTACGTGCCTGATGGTCACTCTTCGATCTGCCATCACGATATCCTCTCTCTTTTTGACATTGTCTTCAGTGAACGTGGATGTTCTACCCAGCTTAAACTCCTTGGCCCAGCGTGCAACCGTGGAATATGGAAGGGCAGAGTCTCCCAATGTTCGCACCAAGTCGTTGTGTATGTCTTTGGTAGACATTTTTTTCAGACAGATATATTTGAATGTATCTCCCGGGAATCATGGTCTATTTATACGATTTTTTCACGCGCACCTAGTGGATGTAGGAGCAACCAAATAATTTTTTTTTAGATTTTATTACGGTCTAGAATTACCTGATTATCATTACTTTTGGATCACCCCTCGTACTTATTCACACTAACACACTAATATTATAAATACGTAAGTTTGTTGTTGTTAATGATCATATACACTGACATAGACATATATTTATTTGCAATCGAACACACAACACAACAAAATAAAAAAGTAACAAACAAAATAGAGAAAAAGTTAACATAAAACATGGTGGGATGTGTGCGACAGCAGCAAAATGGCTTCGACTCAGCATTATATCCGCTGTTTTAACAGCGGAAGCTGGTATTCTGCCGAATCCATCATGTGTAGAGCCATTAAACCCTGTGAGACTAAGTAAGACTAGTATGTAGGTATGTGCTTTCCTGAAATAGTAAATATTGTGAAATACTAATTTATCTAAGCAAATAATAATTATCATTTATGTCATTATAGAAAATAATAAAAGTCGTAAGATTAGATTGTGATGTCAAACAGGATAAAATAAAATAGTTATCGAAGTGTTAAATGGTGAAGTATGTCAAAGATGAATTAAATATGAAAGACAGATAAAGCAATCATAAAAAATAAATGATTTAAATTATAGAATAATGTCAAGTAAGATAACAAATAAAAATGTAAGCAGTATTTTAGCAGGTAAAAGTTATCATTATTTATAAATCATTTAATTCACGCTATCACACTAATATTATTAATGCGAACGTTAATTGTTAATGATCATTATTTATAAAGCATTTAATTCACACTAACACACTAATATTATTATTATTGCGAAAGTTTATTGTTGTTCATGATCATTATTTATAAAGCATTTAATTCACACTATCACACTAATATTATAAATGCGAAAGTTTGTTGTTGTCAACGATCATTATTTATAAGGCATTTAATTTACACTATCAACCTAATGTTATAAATGCGAAAGTTTGATGTTGTCAATGATCATTATTTATGAAGTATTTAATTCACACTATCACACTAATATTATTAATGCGAAAGTTTATTGTTGTTAATGATCATTATTTATAAATCATTTAATTCACGCTATCACACTAATATTATTAATGCGAAAGTTTATTGTTGTTAATGATCGTTATTTATAAAGCATTCAATTCACACTGTCACACTAATATTATTAATGCGAAAGTTTATTGTTGTTAATGATCGTTATTTATAAAATATTTTATTCACACTATCACACTAATATTATAAATGCGAAAGTTTGTTGTTGTTAATTAACATTATTTATAAAGCATTAAGATAACCCGGTGAACTTTGTACTACCTACCTACCTTTAACACCTTTTTGCCTTTTACCATAATATCGAAACTTGTACAGAAAATTCTTCGAACTCACAAACGATTAGTGCTCAAAAAGTTAATAACTTACCAACTTAACGACCCCCACTCCCACTCGCACGTTTTCACCCACTTCCATGCCCACTCCCACGCCCACATACGCCCTATCCCACTCATACCCATGCGAGAATCATGCTGTGTAAGGGCTACTTACCACTGCCAACGTCGCGCGCTTCTGTTTAGAAGCGCACGTATGGTAAACAGCATGATTCCATTTTTTTACTTATTTGTAATTTGATAAAATAAAAATTTTAAATTGGACTTTATGTAAAGGATTTATTTTTTTATGATTACTGACAAGTAGACTACCCGTTTGTTCATTTAATGTCGCCATTACAGCGACACCCTGTATATAAGGAAAATATATAGATGAAATATTATAATTGGTTGTGTAACAGTTTATATGGGAAATGATAATTGTTCCATCCACAAAGCAGTTAAGTTCCTTATTTGCATGCAATATCGACTTACGGATCTATTTATTTCAGTGTTTGACAAAATCACTAATATTATTAATGCGAAAGTTTATTATTGTTAATGATCATCTATAACAGAGAATTGCACTCACTGACACATTCATCACGAAATCTCAGAAACTATAGGGTTTAGAGATCTGAAATTTGGCACAAGTATTTTTAAAGGATGAAAACGCTTACTAAGAAACGATTTTAGGAAATACAACCCCTAAAGGGGTAAACATGTTTGTATGAAACGTCGTAATCCTTAAATTTAGAAACTTAGAACTTGGTATACGTATTATTCAATACAGTCAGTAAACATTGTATATATTAAAAAAATCTAATACTTTTTTAGGGGGGTGTAATGAATGGGGTGTTAAAGTTTGTATGGGATAATCTTAACGCGTGGTGTGATTTGCTTGAAAGTTCATAAGAATACTTTGAATATAAAATAATTGCATACCAAGTTTAAAAAGAAAAACTTTTGAGAGAGTGAACTGAGGTGATGAAGTTTTTAGGGGTGAATTAAGTGGGAGTGGTTAAAATCTCTTAACAAACGCTTTTCTAAGTAATGAAAGTTAATAATATTTGGAAAAAAATCCCAATACTCCATCCCAAAGGGGGTGAAAAGAGGTAAAACGTATCTATTAATTCGTTCAGTGGTAAATTTTAAACTTGGCATAAGTATTGTACGATTCAAGTAATTTGTGACGATATGAGAAAAATCCAATACTACTCCTTAAGGGGCGGTGAGGGGCTGCAATGGTTTAAAAAATGGGAATTAAAGTTTGCAAGGAATTTTTAAACGCGTACTGCAATCGGTTTATAACTTTGTACAAATAGGTATTCCTCACTACAGATGGTTAAGGATCAACTTTTTAAACGGGGTGCAATGAGGTGTTGTAAGGTAACTTTTAAACGCGTAGTTAGATTGATTTCAAACTTAGTACACATATTTTTAAGGTTAAGGGGTAGATTCTTAACCATCCATAGGTTAAAGATCTATGTCTAAAAAGGGTGCAGTGGGGAGTTTTAAGGGATCTTTTAACGCGTCGTTGATTGGTTTGAGATGTTGTATAAATATTGTTCACTAGAGATGATTGAGGACTAACCCCTTAAATAGGGTGCAATGGGGTGTTATAACGAAACTTCTAAACGCATTGTTCAATTGATTTAAAAAAGTTTTTCTTTGTTTGATTTTTTTTTCACTGCAAGTGGTAACAAATCTACCTCTTAAAATGATTGCAATGGGGTGTTTATAAGGGCACTCCTGAACGCGTCGTGAAATAGGTTTGTTTGAAAATTTGTATAAATATTCTTCTCTACCATATGGTTGAGGATCAACTTCTCAAACGGGGGGGAAATAGGGCGTTTTATGGGAACTTCTACACGCGTCGTGTGATTGGTTATAAAGTATAAAGTACTTTGTATAAAGTATTCTTCGCTACAGATAGTTAACGATCTAGCCAATAAAAGGGGCGCAATAGGATGTTATAATATAAGGGTGCAGTCAAGATATCTGCAAATTGTTGATCCTCAACCTAATCGTTTCAAATTTTTTTTTTGGAAATTTGAGCCCTAAGATAGGGCCCCTATGTTTGTATAAGAAATCATATTCCTTGAACTCGCAAACTGGAAACTTTGCATAAATCCAAAATAGTATTATAATGCGACAGTAATCTTGTCTGTCTGTCTGTTGAAATTTTCATCTAAAACGCTAAACCAATTTTAAAGAATTTTAGCATAGAAATCGATGGGACCTTGGAAAAGGATATAGGCTACTTTTTGTTCCAAAAATAAGTCTTGAAAAGGGTGAGATAGGGGACGAAAGTTTGTATGGGGAACCAATCATTGCTCAAATTAGAGATTACAAAAGTTCATCATACCTATACATTTTTAACCGGCTGTAGACTTAATTACGGGTCGCCAACGGAAACGGGAGCGGGGGCGGGAACAAATAAGAGAGCGGGGGTAGGAACAGATACAGTTAGGCAGGTAACACACACAACAGGTGGGTTAGTATTCCATAAAAAATTGTGCGTCCGGTAAACATCGTGAAATTACAAACGTATACACGCAGAAAGCGTATACACGCAAACCAAGTTGCGGGTTGCGGGTCAACTAGTTATGTATAAAGCATTTAAGATTAATCTATTCAATTTATCGGGTTCCAACCGCCACCTTTGGAACTCAAGCCAACCTCACCTGGCCGTGGTGCACCCAGCTAACAAACGGTACTCTGGCGGCCGGCTAATGGCGGCATAACGCGGCCTAACACCGGCACGAATTTAGCTGTGCCGGCCGGCGGGGCGAGAAGCGATCCCCAACCGGCATCATACCCAGCTTGGGAATTATGGGCATATCCCCTTGCTTATTAGGGTGTATTATAGAGGCCATGTCCAGCAGTGATATGATATAGGCTGGATTTGTTGTAGTTGTATTCTATGCTATTCTATTGACTAAAATAGAATACTATTTAAACAGCAGCACGCTGTATAAGCTTGTATTAAGAATACGATATAAAAAAATTGTGAACAATTACAATCCAAAAAGTCCTTAATTGATTCATTTATTTCGGCAGCAGCGATTCGGATGGTTGTGTAGGGCGGTTGTGTAGGGCGCCGTCGCCAGATGGAGTGACGATTTGCGAAAAGCTGTTGGTAGAAGCTGGATGCGTTGAGCTCAGGAAAAGGCGCAATGGCGTTCATTAGGGGAGGCCTATGTACAGCAGTCCAGCGCTGGGCATGTGGATTGGGGCTCGTAGGACAGCTTCTGGCACTGACCGACACCGACGCTGCTGCCTGTCAGCGGTCAGAGGATTTAGCCGTGGCAGTGTTAAGCTGCGCTATGTCGCAATCAACCGGCCACCAGACATTGATATATATTGTTACTATCGTAACTAGATGCGTAGTAACGGCCAAAATTCGTGTAGGCTCAGGTCTTGGCCATGGCCAAGATCCTCTCCTTTCTTCATACAGTGGCCATCTTGACATCGACCGAGTTACACTTCCGCGAAATAGGCAAATAATGCGATGAAAAAGTGCATTTCTTGAACTCAATTGCGTAAAGAATCACGCGGAATTACTTTTTTCATGAATTTTTTGCTAAAATTGCAGCAAATATTAATATTTTGTGGTGGTGGTGTGGATTAAAGAAAATTTAGTTAAATAGTTAGTGCCATGTAATGTTGCCAGCAAAAAAATGTGTAGTTTTCCCGATTATTGTGGGAGATTTTGATAACGGATAAAATCTTTGTGATGCTCTTAATTTCTTAAAATAATTCTTAATTCATATAGTAGCAAACCACCTTGTTAACCTGTATATTTATATTATGGAACGCATTAAATGATTGAGTATTGAGTAATGAACATATTTAAGATCATTTCAAATAGATCACTCACTTCTATTGATAAATGCCATCATCCATGAAATTAAATTATTCACTCAAAGAAATAAAAGGAAGAACAGAAGACATTTGACGTTACATGCGGTGGTTGAGTGATATTACAATCGCTATTATATGTTGGCACAAACTAAAACACTTATTTTATTCCACAGACAAAGTTTACTATTTCGATCTACTAATATGATTAGTGATAATATCACAAAGTTATGACGAACAGTTATTTTCTTAAACAATTCACTTTTCAACTATATGGTGGTAATAAATGGTGACTGGAGAACAATTTGTACTTTATGAAAACGTAAAACAGGCTAAAAGAAAAAACTAGACAGGTACTGTTTTAGTGATTGACAGTCACATGTAAGTTTAAACTTCAGGGAAAATCTATAATCCTATCCTTCTTCCTACTAATATTATAGATGTGAAAATTTGTGAGTAGGTATGGATGTATGGATGTTTGTTACTCTTTCACGCAAAAAATACAGAGCGCATATAGAAATTTAATAATAAATAAAATAATAAAATAAAAAATTGAAATATACATAGTTGTTTATGGCCTGGATCGAACACATAGGCATCTTTTCACCCGAGTACCACGCGAGCAAAGCCGCGGGTGGAAGCTAGTATCCCATAAATTTCGACTCAGTAGGATTATCATCATCAGGTGGCATGAGCATCAATCGTGGGCCGAAACTGGATGAGACGAGCTTTGAACCGTGGGGATTGACACATACAAAGGGAGGCCTATACCCAGCAGTGGGTGAAGTCTTGCTGTGGATGATGATGATGATGAAGATGGGATTAGAACCCGTGGCCTTCCCTTATACTGGGAAACTACCAACTGCACTACGTTGTACGTTGTTGTTGGTACGGGGTTACTTATTTCCAACAATGAATGAGTAAAAAAATCATATTCATTTTCGGGAAAAAAATCTAGATCAGGCAACATCGAGCTTTGTAATTCAAGCATTGTAGCTATCTCTATAAAATCAACTGCCATTCTCGAAACAAGCCAGTTTAAATAAAAGAGATAAATATATGTTTCCTTCAAAATGACAATTATTTTCAAAGCTACGTCTTCGCCATCAATAAGTGGTTACTTTAGTTTGACACTTGTTAAGGAGGTTTGCATCTCTTGTTATTTAACTCAATGCCACCAGAGCCCCGTTTATCTGGTGTATCATGCTGTGTGTCCATAGGTCTTATAACGGCTGATTAGCTGTTTACTAGCCTTGTGTTTTAGCCAAAAATACATGAATTTCAAAATTTTACGGTCTAAGATTTTTCTAACCATTGTAATATAAGAAACATAATAGAAAATGTACATCGTGTAATTATTTTATGATTGATGATCCTTTGTCTTACATCTATTTTTTTATTTATAATGATGATACTTAAAAATTGTAAATGTTTTTTATTTACATTGTGGCGTTGTTGACGAAGGTCCACCTGAGACGCAGCTGGTTGTGGGGTCGATTCCCGCCGCAACAAATGTTTGCAGTATCTGCAGATATTTGTCTCGGGTCTGGTTGTTTTCTGTTTAATATCTATGTATTTATAAAAAAAAGGATATAAGTGGTACATTTGTCATGTAGTTCCCATAATACAATACAGCTCAGCTTAGTTTCAGCTTTTTTGGTCAGCTATACGATGCTGTGTGATAGTGTCCGGCAGTGTTATTTATTTATTACTAGCGGCCCGTCCCGGCTTCGCTGTAGTTAGGGAACTTTTTTTACACCTTGGGTTACGTTACTTAAGTTTTAGTAAGGATCCCTAATGTTTTCTAGCAATAAATATAGTCTATGTTAATCAGGGTGAAAGTAGCTTTCCAATGGTAAAATATTTTTTGAAATCGGCACAATAGTTTTTGAGTTTATTCATTACAAACATTCACACACACAAAAATACAAATCTTTCCTCTTTATAATATTAATGTAGATTAGTGTAGATTTCCATTGTAATTGTGGATGATCTTGTTGGATAATCAATTGCCATTTTTGTTATGATCTACCATAAGTGTATAGTCAACATTCAAAAATCGTTTCCTATCAAACTCCCCAAACATATAGTGATCTTCAATCTCTTGCAGCGTCTTCCGTTTAGTCTCAGGAATATACTTCCAAATCAAAAAACCGCATACGGTTGCATTCGTCAGATAAATTAGTAGGGTTCCAAACAAATCTATGTAATATACCAAATACAAATACAATTTCAATGACGAAGTATGCAGTAAAGACATTATTATAATGTACATTATACCCCCTGCCCCTCTATGCTTCACCGGCATCAGTTCCGCAGCCATGTCGTAAGGAATCGGCTGCAATCCCAAACTACTACTAATCATAAAACATATCATACAATACATGAACAAGAGAGAGTCTCTTGGTATAGTTCCTATGTGCTGCAAGTAAGCGACGAGGCTGGCACACCCGAGCCAGAATATATCAGCTGCAGTGCTGCACAGTAATACCGATTTATTGCTGAATCGCTTCACCAAGAGTATACTGACGGAGACACCGAAAAACAGAATGCAGTTAATAGTGACGCCACCGAAAAAAGCATAGTTTGCATCGCCAGTTGCTCTCTGTATCATGTCAATAGAGTACACTACCACCACTATGCCGCCGCTCCAGTACGTCAAATTTAACAGCAAAAAGGCGTGTATTACAGGGATGTAGAAATCTCTGCTAGTGAGCTGCTTCATGAAGTACATGATAGACGATCTCTTCTTCATATTTGTATTCCTCATTATAAAATTCTCCTTCTGAGCAGTTAATAAATTTGCCAATTCTAACTCTGCTCGTTGATTGGTCCCTCTCAGCCATCTGAACGCCTTCTCGCACTTATCGAATTCTCCTTGGTACGCCAACCAAGATGGCGATTCAGGCCAAAAACTTGCACTGGTAAAAGCCAAAATCATCGGCACACACATGATCATGCTCACTGTTCTCCAATGGCAATACCTAGTCATTATCACAACCACGGTTAATCCCAAAGTTTGACTTATAGCAAAAGTTTGCATGCACATGTTCCTGTATAAAGGATCGACCATTTCGCTGATGGTCAATAAACTGACTGTGAGGAGACTGTTGCCTCCGATCCCGTGGAAACATTCGCTGATGAGTAAGGCAGTGACGCTGTTAGCGGTGTATGCTACGATCCATCCGATTATGGTAGCCAAGCACGCAGTCATGAAGGCGTATTTCCTACCTTTCCATTGCATGAGAGCGGGCATGAGTACACTGGATACTCCAGCCAGTCCTTGAATTGAACCTGGAAATTATTCGGCAAATTACTCGTGTGTTTAAAGAAATATTGTCCATGTGAATGTATTAAGCAACTTTTTAAATGTGATCAATTCTCAGATGATCAAAAACAATCTCCTAAATCAATGGAATATAAGACAATCTTAATACAGAGTGCTGAAAACAGGCCGCCATCAAGGTATGGTGCGAATCCCTCTATCAACGTTAATGACCTACTGTCGTTTAACCCTAGATATAATGATTGATTAATGAGTGTCTTCCGAAGAGAAGATGAAAGAGATGGAATGAAAACAAAAAAGAAAGCACAGTGGAGGTCTTAAAGGTTTTTCATAGCCGCGTAAGCCAATAGTTACCTATCCATGACGCTGTGTCCATATCCAATTGGATTGTGCTATTGGCGCCTTGCAGTTGATTTAGCAGAACCGTTGGATACGTGACTGCTCCTCCTATAGATATGCCTGCTAGCTGTGGACCTAGGGTGACAAACATCTGAAAAACAAATGAGTACAGAGCTACATAACAAGCAAAAAAACCGGCAAAGTGCGAGTCGGACTCGCGCACGAGGGGTTCCGTACCATTATCTAAACATGCATGAGAGCCCCACTTAATTTATTATATTTTAATTTAATCATTTATTTTTCAAGTGAATATACAACAACAGCCAAAAAACACGTTTGTTGTATAAATATTATGGCCAACTGGTAGACGCTTGAAATTGTAACTAAATATACATAAATATATATATTTAATTACAATTTCAAGCGTGTACCAGTTGGCGTTATTAATATCGAGCAAAAAACGGCAAAAAAAAACACGTTTCTTGTATCGGAGCCTCACAAAAATATTTATTTTTTTAATTTTTTGGTATTTGCTGCTATAGTGACAACTAGGGCTTGCATTCGAATATTCGAATATTCGAATAATTCGAATATTATTTTTGTTCGAATATTCGAATACTGATATTTCAATATTCGAATATTCGATTTAAATTAATAACACCGAAAACGGAACTCAGATGTGCATGAAATGCCACTTAAGAGTTCGCGTGATATATCCATTCAAGATTATACAAGTTTACGTCGTCGTTCGGGTAAACAACATGTCGAACGACCCGATCCAAACCCAATAACTTTTATCGGGTTCGGAACACGGTTCGGATACACTCGGAAGTGTCGCGTAGTGCATTCGCGTAGTTGACGAGACTGTTCTGTCCATTCGTCTCTGTCCTTAACGTGAATGTTTATTTTCATGATTTTGTTAAAATAACAACCAACCTAGATTTATAAGACTGTTTTTAGAGTGACATTACCGAGCCAGTCAAACGAACCCTTTGGTGCTGCTTTGTCCGTCCGTCCGTCCTTGGCGTGGTTTACTTCGGTGTACGTAAGAGATCACCTTGGTTAAGCAACTCTCCGCGTGGTCATTCCTTGGATGGATGACTGTTTAGTGACATTTAGATTTGACCACTTCCGTGCTTCGGAAGGCACGTTAAGATGTTGGTCCCGGCTTTTCAGTCGTTAAGCCATGTCTGAGGCCTAAAATCTCCGACACTAGAGTTGGCTACTAGCTCATACGAAGAAGAACATTTTAATTTGTGGTTGATTGTGCGTGTAAATCACCAATGTCTTGTTACGGTGACATACCGTTTTGTAATTTTTTAAAAATTTGTTCATGGAAAAAACTCGTTTAAGAATAAAATAAGTTGATATTTTAAACTTCTTCATGAATATAACACTCAAAATAACAAAATAAGATGTAATTTTAATAAAATCATAGTGTTTTTTTATTATTCGAATAATATTCGAATTATTCGAATAGTACCCAAAAAAAATTCGAATATTCGAATATCAAAATTTTCGAATATTTGCAAGCCCTAGTGACAACAGACATAACCACACACCACACCACACCAGCCTATATCAGTCCACTGCTGGACATAGGCCTCCCCTAATAAAGGGGGATATGCCCATAATCCCCACGCTGGGCATGCGGGTTGGGGATCGCAGGGCACAGCTTCTCGCACCACCGACGCTGCTGCCCGTCGGTGGCCAGGGGATTTAGCTGTGCCGATGTAGGCTGTGCTATGCCGCAATCAGCCGGCCGCCAGAGCCCCGTTCGTTGTTTAGCAGGGTGCACCACGTGCAGGTGAGGTTGACTTGGGTTCCGAAGATAAGGGTTGGAACCCCTTACACTCCCTTTACAGACATAACATCGTTTGTGATTCATCAATTGTCTTTGATTCATCAACTGTGTGATCTCAACTGTCTAGCTATCACGGTTCGTGAGATACAGCCTGGTGAAGACAGATGGACAGTGGAGTCTTAGTAATAAGGTCTCGTTTTTACCCTTTGGCTATGGAACCCTAAACAGATCATGTGAAGAGGTCATGTCACGCACGACCCTCTGCCCTGAGGGAAAGATAGAGAGAGAGAGAGAGATTTACATATTATGTAGTAGTGGGGCTCATTTGAAACGTTTTAATAGTCATATTAATGCTCTTTGTGAAGGGTTTATCCGGTTAGTAAGACCACCATGCCAATTATTTCCGCCAAGCAGCATTGATATTTTTCGGTTTGGAAGGTGTGCTTACTGGTAAATTTAAAGGCACACTCCAGTGAATGCATTTTGGCCTTCTCTATTTATTCATTTATTTAATTCTTTATTGCACATTTGCAAAGATAAATGTACAAATGGTGGACTTAATGCTAGGAAGCATTTTCTGCCAGTCAACCATGACAGGTAAATATTGTGGTTGGCGTGCATAAACTTATCAAAATGAACAACAATCTATTTCCTATTGCTTAGGATTTGGCCACGCACAGGTGAAAATAACCCTGTGTAACGTATTCAAGGAATCTATTATGAAAAAAACTAAAGTATTCATACCTGCCTAGAAAGAAATGTTGAAAAATCCACAAGTACAAATAACGATCCAGATTTGATTTTGAAAGAATCCTTGTAAAAAAACGTTTGATCTCTTCAAATAACTGAGTAAACTTAAATAAAATTCTAAAAGTGTGTAAGAAAATAATTGCAATTAATTATAGTAACATAAAAGTTCAGTTAGAAAAATTAAACAAATAAATCAAACCGTTTTACGAATTAATTTATTCTTTTATTTTTCTTTGTTAATTTTGGGTTCAGTCAACTTAACTTAAAATCAAGACCATTTCAAGTACATTGAAGTGTTAATGATTTCAGCGTCAAGGTTTTTACTCGTCCCAAGCCCTGTGGACATGGAGTAGGCTTGAGACAGCACCATCCACCATCTCACCTTAGTCTCGTAGCATGGCTTAGCAATTACCTTGATTAAGCAGCATTCCGCCCGGTCACTCTTTGGATGGGTGACCATTTAGTGTCATTTCGATCTGAGTGCTTCCGTTATTTGGGAGGCACGTTGAGCTCTCGGATTTTTCAGTCGTTAAGCCATGTCGTAGGCCTCCTGGCGGCTTAAAAACTCCGACAGCAGAGTTGGCCACTTGCTCATACGAAGGAAGAATGAAGCTTGGTCGGCAATATCCACAGCACAGGCATTAAATCTGAGATTGCGAAGCGATCCATGCCAAGTCAAGCGCAGTATACCTTTTCCGGAACCAATACAGACATTTTTCAGCCCCTCGTAACTTCGTTACAGTTTACAGCACGGTGTTGGAAATTATGCCACAAGGACGTCATACGGACCCCAGTTGCAAAATTTCGTGCTTGTAGCTATAATAGTTTTCAAGATATGTCATCAAAAATCCATATTTTGCCACTGATTCATGATCATCAAAAGTCAAAAGCATTCACATGCGAACTTTATAATCTTTATTCAAATTCAAAATAATTTAGTACCCAGCTTTATAACTATTAAGCTCGGCTTTATAGGTAAGTCAATGAAGGTTTTAGTATGATGTTAGTTTGCTCCTTGTTGTTGAAGTGGCATGCATTATGATTTTTTATTACTTGGCTATTTTGCAGCAAATCATTGATAAGAGGTTAATAAATAGAATTTTTAATATAAATGCCAAGTATAATAAATCATAATGGTTTAATTAATTATTTTAAGATGATGATCTCAGAACTTTTTTGTGCTGTAGCAGAAGTACTCCGCGGAGAGTTCGCATAATTTTTGCATTTGTTAAAATGGTTTTGTATGGATAATTCTAATTTGAAATGGGGGAAAAGTTCTGCACTTGACGTCCTGCATATGGGTGTATTGTGCATTGCCCCCCTGCTAACTCAACCCCAGCCAGCCCAACTCCTTAAAATACTGGAGAAGGACTCTGGGTTGGTGACAACATTGCTCTAGGGTTTCCTATGCTGCCTGTGTTCATGAACTTTGATCAAGCAGATTTTCTAACCCGGATTTTGTTCTGGCTATGTTTGTGCAGTGTAAAATGACATGCTCCACTGTTACTTCTGCTTGAAAGAAGCCGCGACAGGTGACAGGACAGGCATGATAATCAATACGTGTGTAGCTGACTAACCTGTATCTTTGTTCACTGGTTTGAGCACGTATACATTTTTCAAAACAACATTGGTACCCGGCCAGCAAGTGGATATTGAATCCACTTGCTATATAGCTAGCGGCAAGTAACTCTAGCGGTGAACGAAACTTCTGCGCATCGGTCTCTCGCTCTCTCTCTCGCCTCTAGCTCCCATATGATACCTTACTTTTGACTTTGGCAATAACGGTCAACGCTAGAGTTTCGTACGCTTGTTAGTTTTTTCTTTACGGTAATTGAAGGTGGAACAAGCACATGGTCCACCTGATGTTAAGTGGTAACCATTACCTATCACAAAGCATTGCATCGTATATTACGTTACGTAGTTTTACAAAGTTTAACATAGTTTTAACAATATTGTATGAAAACTTTGGAAAACCCATTCCAAATATTTAAATATTCTAAATAAAAGTTTGTAAAACTCGTTACCTGCTTTAAAACTGGTATCATTTGAAAAGTTTCCGTCATTTTTTATTAATATTTGCACTGCAATAACCGACTCGTTTTGTGTGTAAGCGCACTTTGATGCGTTATACGAGTAGGTATTAATATTGTATTTTTATAAGTTAATTTAGGTGGTTTTGTTACTAAAAAGTATATAAAAAGTAATTGGCTAAGCGCATGCAATAGTGATGCAGTTCCGTACAGCGCAGTCTGAGTAGAGTGTTTTTACGTGACTCGAACATTTTAAAATTGTCATCTTACAATTTACTTCATATTATCCACTTTTTGTCGGAGCGCAATGCGAGCGAAGCCGCCTGTGATATCTAGTCTTAAATTAAAAGGTTTATGAAATAAATCGCCTGCATACTTGTGCTTCGGAATGATGAGGTGTTAATCCCGAGCTATTCAGTCGTTAAAACCAAAACCGCGACAGATCTCTATCTCAATCTGTAGGGCGCCACAAATATTTCTGTTAATTTTGTTTATTTATTCTTAATCTGACATATAGTAAGCGTAATAACTTTGACAAATTATTTATATTACAGAAAAAACCTATAAGAATTCTAGTTAATATCAAACGCCGCGTTAGCTGCAAACCAAACTTTATCAAAAAATCTATTTTAACCCTACCATGTATCTATACTCTACAGGCTTGTTTATTTATAAGACACAATAAAAATATGTTCCAAACCAAATTAGAAACGTGCAAAAACTATAATAGGCGCAACAAAAATAAACTTACATTACCTGCGACAACTTTGCAATTAGTAAATAACAGTCCAGCCTACAGAATTGTAAGAATATTTAATAAACTACCCGAACTTATAAAAAGTGAAGTTAGAGACCCATTATTTCAAAAACAAATCAAAAAAATCTTCACGGAAAAGGCATACTACACTGTTGACGAATTTTTATCCGACAAATTTATATAAAATTAATAACGTAACTAAATTTAGTACCTAATTAATCACTCAACTTGACATAAAACGGATACTGAATTTGACATTATTATTATAGTTACACTTTATTCATTTTAAAACTCATAAAAAATACATTTTTTACTATAAAATTTAAAACATTATTAATCTACTATGTACAAAAATAATATAAAAAAAAAACATTATAGTAAAAAATATATCCAAAATGGTGGACCACCGACCGCGGGGCAAGGCTCAAACGGTCGGTGGCTAGGGCTGCAGAGAGAGGAACCTCCGCACAATGCGTGCCGAGTCCAGGAGAGCCGCCTTCTGTATCTGACCCTTGATCCAGCTGCCTAGCGAGAGCCTCTTAAGGTATTGGTCAAGGCTCTTCGCTATCAGACCGTTCACTGAAACGACTATCGGAACGATAATTGTTGAGTCGACATCCCACATAGCGGTAATCTCGTGTGCCAAGTCAAGGTACTTGCTAAGCTTGTCCTTCTCGGCCTTCACGAGATTAGCGTCATGTGGGATGGTGATGTCAACAAGTATCGCCCGGCGTTCCGACCGGTCTACCAAGACGATATCAGGTTTATTCGCAAGAATAGTCCTGTCCGTGATGATAGAGCGGTCCCAGTAGAGCGTAGCACGACCATTTTCGAGAACCGGTACCGGTGCGTACTTATAGTACGGAACCTCTGGACCGACAAGGTCGTATTGGAGAGCAAGCTGCTGATGGATGATCTTTGCTACTTGGTTATGTCTGTGCAAGTATTCAGTGTTAGCGAGGTGCGAACAACCCGAAAGTATATGTCTAAGGGATTCACCGGGACGATGACAAGCTCTGCAAATGTCAACGGTTCCATCCTTCATGATATACTTTCGGTAGTTGTTCGTCTTTATTACCTCATCCATAATCGCACAGACAAAACCTTCAGTTTCCCCAAAGAGGTCACCAAAACGTAGCCAGTTCACGGATGCGAGTAGGTCTACATCAGGCCCTGTAAGGGCTTTGTAGAACCGTCCGTGCAGCTCCTTACTCTCCCATACCACCTTGCGTTCGAGGGCACTCAGCACCGTAGGTTTGTGCCAGTTCTCCTTAGCCAGTGAGAGCGGGGTAAGGTTCTTGTCAACTGCTACGACATCACGATGCATCTCACTGTCGGCATGGAGGAAGTATTCTCTGAGCTTGCACACCTCGCGGTTATGGAGGGTCTTGGCATTTAAAAAGCCGCGGCCCCCACATTTCCGCGGGATGTACATCCTCATTACCGACGAGCGTGGATGTCGCATCCTGTGTGTCGTAAGAAGTTGACGAACCTTACAGTCAAGGGCGTCAAGTTCAGTCTGAGTCCATTTCAATATGCCAAAAGTATAGATGAGCAGAGGCATAACCCAGCCGTTGAAGGCTCGAACCTTGTTACCACCCGACAGAAGACTATTGAGTACTTTAGTCAGGCGGCAAAAGAATCGCTCCTTCACCGACTGTTTTATGTCTCTGTCTACTATACCTAACGCTTCTGACATACCGAGATATTTGTAGGTTTCGATATCGGAAAGAGATCTGAGGGATATCGTATCGGAAAGCTGTAAGTTTGTAGTATTTACAACTTTCCCCCGCTGTACTTGCATGACCGCACACTTATCGACACCGAACTCCATGCTGATGGCACTGCTGAATATATGTGTGATATTCAACAGAGTCAGCAGCTCTGGTTTTCTCGGCGCGAAAAGTTTGAGGTCATCCATGTACAACAGGTGAGAAACGATACCACCCTCTCTCCGAAGTCGATAGCCTAGCCCTGAATCCTTTAGCAGAGTACTAAGAGGATTCAGTGCCAGGCAGAACCATAGGGGACTCAGACTGTCGCCCTGGAAAATACCCCGCTCTATGCGAATCAGATCTTGCGGAGCAGAGGGATCCCGTCCGCTACCTGGATGACGAAGAACTGTGATCCACTGTCTCATGCATGTACCTAAGAAGGATCTCAAAGTTGCATCAATTTTATACAACTCTAAGATCCTCTCCAGCCATGTATGAGGCACCGAATCATACGCCTTCTTGTAGTCTATCCATGCAGTGGAGAGGTTCCCCTTGCTGCGCCTGATCTGCTGGCTAATGGTCATGTCAATGAGGAGGAGCTCCTTAGTACCGCGGGACCCCACCCTACATCCATTCTGAGCAGGAGCCAAAATATTATTTGCAACTATGTGCGCATTAATTTTTACGGTCAGAATGGACGTAAGGAGCTTGTAGATGGTAGGTAAGCACGTTATGGGTCTGTAGTTCTTTGCTTCCGCGGTACTACCAGATTTGTGGAGCAGGAAGGTGACTCCAGTCGTCATGAAACTTGGGAGAGACCCAAGCTCGAGGGCTTCTTGAAACTGTGTGGCGAGTACAGGGTGTGAACACCGAAACCACTTCAGCCAGAAGTTATGCAACCCGTCCGGTCCAGGACTTTTCCAGTTATGGGCCGAACGGATTGCAAATCTGACATCTATGGGGCTAATCTCAACAGCTCCCATGGTTTCAATAGATTCACACTCTCTACTCACCACATCCATCCAATCTCCCTCCGTGTGCTGGATGGGCATAGACCAGATGCTGCGCCAGAAATTATTCATGGCGTCCGTATCCGGTACACGCCTATCCATCACACATTGGTCAGGTTTCTCCCAGTTTCGGTACACCTTCCTCTGGTCACTTTGGAAGTTTCGATTTTGCCAATATCGGTCCACACGTTCTCGATACCGACGAATGCGGCTTGCCCATGCAGAGATTTTCTGCTTCAGAAAGTCAATGCGTTCTGTGACACATGCCATATAATCTCTGGGCCGAGTATCGGTTCCAGCAAAGGCCTGTGTCACAAAACGCATCACTCGGGGGCGAATATTGCCTCCTCTGAAGCAACTTAGCTTTGCAATGAGGGTCCTGAATTTACCGATCCGCCGTTCGATCCGTACTTGCCAAGCTGGAATTTTGTCGACAGGTCGTGGTGCTCGCGTGGAGTTTGGGAACTTGACACGTGCAACACGACATGCCGCCACGGCTCCGCAGTAAAGGATCGAATGGGTATCGGCTAGTCCTTCGCTAGTCTCTAGATAAGGGACCAACAAAGGATTCAAGGCCTCCAAGAGCCAAGTTTCGTCTGTGAGTGGGCAAGCGAGGCAAACGCGGTCTTTCATCGAGAGTTGCGGACCGGTATGATAAAATCGCATCCTCCAAAGTCCTCCTCAACTGCTCATTTACCTGGTTTGTCACGCTGGTGATCTCGTAGCCGACGTTGTCAGCAGCGGGGTCCGGCTGCGTCGTTACCGGTATCGGAGTAGTCGTAACCGGCGACGTGGCAGCCAGGACCCGCTGCGAGTGGTCAGCTACTTGATCACTTTGGATTTCAGCGCGAAGCCGGTCAAGTACCGAGTCATCCAACAATTTTAATCGTTGGATGGCTCGTACCTGATCCGATAGCCGTTGTGCAGTGGCGGTGACAGCTGGCTCAAGCACCTGAAATAGAGGCAGCATCCGGACAATGTACGCGGTGCGGTTGGTTCCTCCCTCTGTAGCCCTATAATATGCGCGCATGACGTTTTCATTTATTATCTTTGTCCACTTCATACGTCGCACATTGCTGGTGGAGGCGGGGGTCGGACGCGGGGCAGATTGTCCCGCAGACCCCAAGCCGGCCGACAGCGGTGGCCGCCCACGCCGCACAGGTGGTCGCGGCGGCGGAGGCGACGGGGGCCTGCTCTCGTCGCTCGACGCGCTGGTGTCCGGGGGGGTGGCGAATACCTCATCCCCAGACGACGACGCGGAGCTTGACGGAGCAGGTGGAGGTGGTGTTGGGTGTGCTATGCTAGTTTCCGCTTTTGCTTTTCCTTTACTTCTTGTTATCATTGTATGGAGCTATTTTTCTATTTTGACATTTTATAGAGATTGACGTGAAATAAAAATCACAGACTAGTATTATGTATGATAAAAATAGGTTGAACTGCATCTTTATATACTGTTATTACTTTGTACGGTTTGTGATTTACAACAAAATCTCGGCAAAACATTGAAAAATAAAAATGAAGAAAATATTTGTTGTAAAAGCTTGTGTCAGCGGTTACTTTTTTTTTTTTTTTTTTTTTTTTTTTTTATTATAGTTATTATTATATGAGCGACATTTATTTATCTTAAGTTATTATATTTTTTGAATAGTTTTTAAATGAATGTGTCATTTAATATATATTTAATATTTATTTTCGACCTTAAATTATAATAATAATAAATATGTAATTCAATAATATTTCATGAATAAGGTATTTTGACATTTCTGTAAATTAATTATTTTTCATGCAGTGACAATGTACACTGACAGGGTCAATGTACTATCAGCGACTAGAAAATGCATCCTTAGGATGGTAAAGTAGACTGGTCGCTGATAGTACCTTCTGACCTACTCATAATAATTTAATAATTTGTGTTTTAATTATAGTTTTATTAATATGTATGTTAGTCTCTAAGGTCTCTAAGGCCATCTGTATTTGTTCTATTGTAGCCTAAAATAAAGTTTATATTATTACTGTTATTATAAGCTAAACTAGATCTAAGCTATACTACTGTAATGTAGGACATAGAAGCATGACTAAATGAATAAAAAAAAATTGCCAATGACGAAGCGTTATTTTGAATCTACGCTTTCGTATAGACTTAAATTAATGTCTAACGATAATACGAATACTGTTCGTTAGTCTTCGTGATCGAGCCTCCGTTCAATCGTTTTGACGTTAATTATCCCAAATATCTTAACAAATTTTACAATTTGTAATATTAGCAGGATAAATGGAAAGGAACTTTTTTATTCTATTTATGAGCCTTTAACGCTTTGAGTGCTGAAAACATAAAGGTGATCAAGCAAGTCCTCCTCCTCTGCGCGTCTGCGCGAGGCCAGCAGTCTACGTGTTAATGTCTCATTGCTGGGTAAAGGCCTAACACCACACTTTCCATTCACTCATCTCCTATGCTAAGATGGTCCAGAAAGGAACTTTTATTAAGCAAAATATAGTTTGGCTTGTAGACAGGAAAAGGGTTTACATAATAATGAACACATCTATTTCACATCGAGTTTATTTTGAACGCCTTTACTGAAAGACTATCACTAGCCCTCTCAATAAATTTTCCAAACGCATAGTAATCTTCAATTTCTTGCAGAGTTCTACCTTTTGTCTCAGGCACATATTTCCAGACTAAAAACGAAGAAATTATAATATTCAACGTAAATATTAGAAATGTCCCCCACATACCAATATAGTGAATCATATAAGGTGATATCTTCAATGTCGAAGCATATAGACAACAGTTGTATACAATATACATAGACCCTCCTATGTTTCTATGTTTTACCGGCATCAATTCAGCGCCTATAAAAAACACAACAGCATTCAGACCTAAACTGTTACATACCATGAATGATATCAAACAATACATGCATAGTAATGAATCTTTGGGCAAAAATCCTATACTTTGCAAGTAGGTGACAATACAAATACTTATCAAGCTCAAGGTAACTCCGAAAGAACTAGTCAGTAATATAGTCTTGTTCTTGAAAAACCTTACAGTTACATTAGTTACTATACATCCTACCAAAACAATTGAATACAATATGATGCCTGCATAGAACGTAGCGTTCTCGTTTTGGGTAGATTTAGAGACTAATTCTATAAAATATATAAGAACAACGTCCCCTCCACTCCAGTACAAAAGGTTCAGTAGCAAATATATGTGTAAACTTGGCACGTAGAAATCCCTCCTGGTGATTTTATTCCAAAACAGTTGCACTGTCATTTTTTTACTGTTCGTTCTCGAACTCAAGTTTTCTTTCTGTGCCATAATCAGCTGAGTTAACTCCTTCTTTGACTGTTCGTCTGTTCCCCTCAGCCAGATGAAAGCTTCTTCACATTTGTCGAACTTCCCTTTGCAAGCGAGCCACGATGGAGAGTCCGGCCACATCATTGCGATAACAATAGCTAGAATCACTGGTACGAGCATAATGATGCTGATGGTTCGGAAGCTCAGGAACTGCCCACCGATGCCTCCGATCGCCATGCCCACACCCTGGTTGATTCCGAACATCTGCATGGATATGAACCTGTACTTCGGGGCCAGCATTTCGGTCATACTTAATAAAGCTACGGGTAGTAAACTATTAGTACCGAAACCGTGGAAACACTCGCTGACCAGTATCATGGCGGTGCTGTTCGCGGTGTAGGAAAGGATCCAGCCAATGGCGATGGAGCAGCAAGTGACGATGATGGCAGATTTCCTTCCGCGCCATTGCATAAGGATTGGCATCAAGATTGCGGCTATGCCCGCCAGACCGTAGATTGATCCTGAAAGTGAAACATACTGGGTTTAATATTTGGATTAAAAAAAAAAAACTAATATAGTTCGGTCAAGGTGTATAAGGCTGCTGGTAGAAGTTGGATGCGTTGAGCTCAGAATAGGGCGCAATGGCGCTCATTACAGGAGGCCTATGTCCAGCAATGGAATGCTATAGGCTGATGATGATGAATGTGTATAATTGATCTTGACACTGTTCCCTGAGCAGGCTTGAAAACTGCAAAGATTCCACTGAAGGTGAAATGAAAACGTGTTTCGAGGTGAGCTGAACTGTTGGCGCGCAATTGTGACCGACATCAAGGGAAAGGTCATTTATCTTTTGATAAAAAATTGGGATATTAATAAATCTTTAATCCATAAACAACATACCGACCCACGACCCAGAGTCCATGTCCAGTTGTATGTTGCTATCGTTCGATTTCAACTGCTGGAGCAGTAGTGTTGGATACGCCACGGATCCGCCGACCGATATCGCGGCTAGCTGCGGCGAGAACGCCACTAGTAGCTGAAACAATGTGAAACAACATCAACACAATATCAGTTGATCGCTCACATCATCATCGCTTGACATAGGCCTTCCCTAATACAGGAGAATTAGCGGAGGCTTTCAGGCAGCTAAAAAACTCCAACATCAGAGATGGCCACTACGAAGAAGGAATGAATAAGAATGGGCCCATAATCTCCACGCTGGGCATGCGGGTTGCGGATGGCAGGGCACAGCTTGTCGCACCGCTGGCGCTACTGCTCGTGTCGGGGGCCAAGGAACTTTGCTCAACCGTGTCCCAATCAGCCGGTCAGCCATCAGCTGTTATTTAGAAGAGTGGCCAAGCCAATGAGCACCTTCGTTTCCGAAGATAGATGTCCCTTCACACAGTCACTAAAAACAATAAAACGTCTCATATTCATTAAGGAGATTGGCTTTCAGAGTTAAAACCCCCATGCTTAATAGTCGGACTGGAAATATGAGTATTAGTTGCATGGTTGCAAGGTAAACAGATGATATTGCTCTCTCTGAGCTCCATAGGTTCGATTCCACAGGAAAAAATGGAAAGACTATTTGCAGTTATTGCCACTCCAAGTAAAATCACGTTCCAATAACTTTATGACAGTCTTTACAACTTACTTGTCTGATTAATGGTAGCAGAGTCATATTTCCTTTTCAGTATCCGATTGGTTGTGGACCATCTAAAAATGTAACCTGATTCTATTAGGGTCAAATTTAATCTGAATCTTCCAAATAGTCCATTTATATCTCATAGATCATTGGATTTGTAGTCAGTGATTTCTAAATGAGAGCACCATGTGTTTTCTTATTATGTTGTTCTATGATTTCAATGGGTAAGTAAATGAAAATATGCCGTATCTGTGTTTATGAAAATGTCACATGAAACGTTCGCTATCCAATAAAAATATAAATGTAATGGTATAGGACAACCCCTACAAGTGTCTTTATTAATTCTCTTTAGATTACTATTGTTCTTTTGTATAAACACCTTGGTAAACATAGCTCATTTTATCTACATTTTGTTTAACCAGTTTTGTTTTCTGAAATTATGTGGGAATAAAACAATTTTTACCTTTAAATTTAACTCGTAAATCAGGATTTATACATACGTTTCTATATTCACGTTAAAACTTAACGAGCCGTAGTTTTTTTAAATAATTAAACACAATCATCATTATAGCCTCAAAGCAACGTGTTTATTATGGTAACTACATGCGTCCCGCATTATTTATTTATTTATGATATACAAAAAAATATAGTCGGTGTTCCAAAAAGTTAAAATTTTATTTTATAAAGTAGATTACAACCAAATAAATCGTACAATAACAAGAAAAATTGTTTAGTTTTACGTTGAAGCCCTAAATGTACACACAAAACGATCCTCAAAACCTAAGCATTTTTTATTTCTGATTAGTATCTACTAGGTCACGGGTCGGCAACCTGCGGCTCGCGAGCCGCATGTGCGGCTCTTTCGATGTAAAGTTGGCTCTTGGTAGTTCGGCTCTTTCGATGTAAAGTTGCGGCTCTCCAATTCAATACGCAAAAATAAGATTTTTATTATGAAAACCTTTAAACAAACCTTTAAAAATGTAGGACACCCTCCGACTAGATGGAGTGAAAATATCGATCTGCTAAAAGTTGAAGACAGTGCTATGGCGCTCATTGGGGAAGGCATATATCCAACAGTGGACTGCTATAGGATTATTATTATGATGATGATGATGATGAAGAATCCTTGAAAATCGTATAATCAATTCATAAGTGACTATTTTTAAATCTTTCATCCAAAATATTTTAATTATTGTTATCATCCGTATTGGTCTATATGATTAAGTAAATGTGATTTGATTACAATAAAGAGATTACTTTTATATTTATCTGCGTGTATGCAGTTCGTCGACAGTCCCGTCCCGCTGTCGCTTACACCGCTAGCGAAACCCTAAAAAATTATCATGTACAAACAAAACAAAACTTCCGGTTCCTTTACAAAATTCATAAAATTTATTATTTTTAAAATAATTTGTGGAACACTGAAAATACCAAATTGATTTGTAAAAATGTTTGCAAGCTGTGAGAGCGTGTGTTTAATATTCTTTCAAATGTTCAAACGTGAAAATTATAATTGCATTATACAGGGTGTAATCGTTAAGTGTGTCCAGGCAATTATTCTGTAACTTTTATAGATATCAAAAAAGTTTAAACTGATATCGAAAGTACGTTACCTAATCAGTAAAATGACATCAATAACTTTTTGAAAATGAAACGAGAAGTATGCAAAATTTTGTCATTAATCACTCCCATACATTTAGTATGTGATTAGTAAAATGGTTTTAGTTTTCTTTTTTTTAAGTGGTCTAGTACTCATTTTACCTTAATCTCATTTTATGTTCGTATGATTATGTTAATAATGATTTCCAAGTAGATACACGTGTAGAATAATTATCTTACTATTCAAATCGCATTAATTAGAACTGGCTGAGTAGCAACACAATACAAATATAATATAAAATATATACACTGGTGTTCGTTCTAAATTCAAAACCTATTAGCGCGGGTTGTTATTCCCGCCACTTGTTAATAATCGTGATTGTTTCATTTATTGATTCGAACATCTGTTTTGAATACAAAACTTTGTACTAACTAAGAAATAAATATTATTTAATTAAAACAGAACAGGGCGCAATGGCGCTCATTAGGGGAGGCCTATGTCCAGCAGTGGACTGCTATAGGCTGATGATGATGATGAATTAAAACACGATTTCATTACTTTGTTAGGTAAATAAAAAGTTTCCTTCAATGTCTGTACTAAGCTAAAATAACTTAATATATATATATATATATATATATATATATATTTATATTTATATCTATAACAGTAACGGAATAATCGCCTGGACACACTTAACTATTACACACTGTATACACATTACGTACCTATACATAACACCTTACAATAAGATATAATTAAATATTGACGTAGGTACCTACCTAAGCTTATCCTCATCTACAATGACGTTCACTGCGTTTTCTCATGATTATCCTTATATTGTTTAACCGACAATACATTAGCGCATCCTGTGACCCTGTTAACACGTTGACTGCTGGCCTCGGATATGACGAGCACGCAGCAGGTACGATGGAGCGTTATTCATTAATTCAAGCTCAACGCTTGCTATACTTTTGTACGTGATGCGTTTCGTTTCCAATTTCATAATACTTCAAGATGGAAAGTGCACATGGCCTAGCTGATGTTAAGTGGCAACCATTACCTACAGCAAAATCTGCATCTTAAGTGACGTACGTGCCCTACTCATCAACTACATCAACTTTAGGCATGAAGGTGATAAGCCTCCTGCGCATGTAATTTGTCGGCGCATGCCCTTCAGACTAAAACGCAGCAATGCTGGATATGTAGTAGTAGTAGAGTTTTTTGTGGAAGGCTCGTCCGGGGAAGTACTGCCACCACGCCTATTTCTGCCGTGAAGCAGCTGTGCTGTGTTTCGGTTTGAAGGGTGTGGGTGCCGGTGAAATTACAGGCACAAGAGGCTTATCATCATCATGCCTCAAGTTGATGGACGCAGGGCATTGCATCGTAGAGCACGTTCCAAAAAAACGTGATCTACGATGCAATGTTTTGTGATAGGTAATGGTTACCACTTAACATCAGGTGGACCATGTGCTTGTTCCATCTTCCACTACCATAAAAAAAAATGTGGTGGCAGTACTTCTCCGGGCGATTCTTCTCAGGAAACATTAGTACTTCCCCGAAGGAATCTTCTAATATTATTCGTAATATTGATTAGTTAGTTTATCTGTCTCCTCTATATATATGGTGAACAATATAGTAATATCTATCTATATGCGAGGTTCTTTCTATCTATGTTTCAGCAGATAATATTTTTATGAATACAACAATTTTGGTTGATTCTGTTGACTGTTTCTATTATAATCTTTTTTTCGTTTTCGTATGAGTTAGTCTGGCCAACTCTGGTGTCGGAATCGAGTTGATTGGTAGATCTGCACATCAGCACACCATTTAGTTTTCCCGCCCTTCGAACTTCGTGGGAATAACATTACAATTAAACAAAATGTATTTAATTATAATATATTCAAACAAAAATTACAACATTTTCATTTCATGAGCATCACTCATTAAACTGTCGTCTTCCATGGGAATATCTTTTTCTACATTTCTAATAAAGAAACCACCATACATATAGAAATCCTCTATCTCTTGTAGAGTCCTACCTTTTGTTTCCGGCAAATATTTCCACACAAACAGAGCCCACACTATTGCATTCACCATAAAAACTAGGAAGGTTCCCCACATATTTATATACAAAAGCAAATAAGGTGATATTTTTAGAGTTGAAGCATGTAGGCCACAATTGAATACAATAAACAAAGCGCCACCTATACTCCTATGCTTGACTGGCATAAACTCTGCAGATATGAAAAATACAACTCCATTTAAACCTAAACCGGTACATGTCGTGTACCCTGCTAAACAATACAAACATAGCAATGAATCCTTACGTAATAGATCTACACTCTGCATGTATGTGACGGTACAAGCTCCGGCTAAACACAATATGGCCCCACATACGCTTGATAATAGAACATTCTTGTTTTCGAACTTTTTAAATTGAACTTTAGAAATGTCGTCTTTTCCTCTTAGCTTCAGAAAAGCTTCTTCACATTTGTCAAATTCTCCTCTACACGCAAACCAGGGAGGAGATTCTGTCCAAAAGAACGCAATCACCACAGCAATACTTACTGGTACCAACATTACCGCACATAAAGTTCTGAAACTAAAAAAGCGTCCGAGTATTCCCGTTATAGCCAACCCTAATGCAAATGTTATGCCAAACACTTGCATCGAAATGAACCTGTGCTTCAGACCTATCATCTCAGTCATGCTCAGGAAGCTCACTGGTAATAAGCTGTTCGTGGCCAGCCCGTGGAATGATTCACTAAGGAGTATCCAAGTCGTGTCTATCGCTATCAAGGACAGCGTCCATCCAATGACAAGGAACATGCATGCCATTATGTAGCTGAATTTTCTTCCTTTCCATTGCATTAATAACGGCATTGCTATCGCTGGAAATCCCGCTAGTCCGTAAATAGATCCTGAGAAAAATATAACAAAATTAAAAGAAAATAACGACTTGCGTCAGTACTGTTTTTTTATTGTAATAGATTCAAATTTAACCAGCACAATGTGAGATAATTTATTTAAAAAACGTAAACAATGTTAAATAAGTCATAATTCTTGATTGATGTTAATTAATTGCTTTAATATTCAAATTTTTATATTAATGACTGAATGAAAATCAAACGCAACGTACAGCGTCGGCATCGAGCTGAAAACAGGGCGCAATAGCACTCATTTGAGAGGCCTATGTCCAGCTGGGGACTGCTATAGGCTAATGATGATTGTGATTCTGATGTACAGCCCTAAAGTCATAGAGCTGCATATTTTGCATTGAATAACAGCAACAATATTCTTGGGGCTTATAAAAAATTATATAAAATTACCGATCCACGAAGCTGTTTCCATATCAATCATTATAGAGCTGTCATTAGCCTTCAGCTGCTGCATCAGAATAGTCGGATATGATACACACCCGCCAAGCGAGAGTGCGGCCAGCTGTGGAGATACTGCCACAATCAGCTGATGAGAAAACAGACATGTTGTAAGATGTATAAGTGAACGAGAATATTCGATCGTTAGAGGAAGCGAATGTTTAAAAAATAAATGTGTCGCCACAGGGGAACCAGAATATATTCGGATCGTTGACGTAAAATTTTGAACAATGAGAAAGCTTAGATTCAAATAACACTCTGTCATTGTCCAAAAGTTTTCCTTACGTTTACAATACGTCAGGTTGAAATATTCGTGATCTCCCTACAGATTTACCGTCCTATTCATAACAGTTCTATAAACCTCTGATAGCTAAAATGGCGTTAAACATCATGTAACTTCTTTTTATTTACATTTAAATGGCGGACACGCTTACATTTATCGAGCGTTATAAAATGACATTCTGTTATGAATAAGGGGTAATGTAGTAGTAGGTATTTAATTTGACCATTTGCTAAACATTTGCATCATAGACTTTTAATTTTAGACAATTTGCATGTTAGGCAATCTACCAATTTATGGGTAATCTTGGGCGTCTAAGAAATTAGTCTTCAGGACGGGGTGCAATTCTATTTCGTTTTCTATAAGCTGTGTCCTGCGATCCCCGACTCGCATGTCCAGCGTAGGCATTATGAGCATATCCCCCTTCTTAGGTGATGCCTATGTCCATCAGTGGACTAATAATAGGCTGTTGTTGTTGTTGATACAGACACGTTTCGTATCTTTAGTAGTGTAAATGGAGAGCGCATTTTTAACCGACGATAAAAACGGAGGAGTTTCATGTCGACGCGTATATTTTTTTTATGTATGACCTCGCATAACTTTTTTTTATGTAGTCCGATTTTATCATTGTTTTTTATTAGAAAGGGTATACTCCGGAATTGGTCCCATATAAATTTAGAAAAAAAAAACAACCCCTAACAGAACAATGTGTCGCGCCGCGCCGCATCGCCGCGCAACACGTTTTACGTAATTAATTAATTTACTTGTTTGGCGCCGACTCTAAATTATTTAGGTATACTTACATTAGTTTACGAACTTAGTTATTATGGTTAAATAAGAAAGGTTTATGATTTTTTGCTTTGCCAGTTTTTCGGCGGTTTAATTTTTTGTTAAAAAGTATTTATTCATACATTGGGTCCGTACGATATTGTTGTTTCTATCGGTCCGATAGGCGATAATATTGTGTAGCGAGGCGTTACAATAGGTTGTCCTTAAACAAATAACTAAAGCAGAATAAAAAATAAACCATTACGTTTTATTATTTCTAAATAATATTAATTAAGTTCGTATGGAGTTAACAAGCCGTGGAATTTGTGATCATTATACCAATTTATTCATCTTTAAAAACTCTCATAATAAATATATTTATTTGTATAAATTTTTGCGAGCGTCATTAGATTTTGTCAATATGTCTCTAAAGTTATTTTTCAATCCCTCAGAAACATTTTTATTTTCTGGATTATCTTTATCCTTTTCTGTACCCCCCCAACACGTGTTTGCGAAATTCCATTATGATCGTTTTTAGTTTTATCGTTAAGACATGACAGCGTAACTAACAAACAAACAAACTCACATTTGCATTTAAAATATTAGTTGGGCTGTGCTGAAAACTGTATCACACGCACGTTGAACATTTACAAATTTGTATGATTCCTTATTGAGTGCTGAACCGGAACTGTGTCGGCCCACTTACTTACTTGCCGTGCTCCTATGTTGAAAACCATTTTGCACACAAAATAACACGAAATAATCGACAGGAGAATTTCGATTGAATGGTTGCACAAAACGGTTTTTGTTTGCATTTATACTCAGGTGGAAAATGTATGTTTGTTTCAGACTTTTGTTGAATTTAATGCATACCAATGAAAAAATAATGCCGCTGAAAAGTTAAAATAAATTTATTGTAATTACAATATTTTACACAAAAACTTTAGGTGCAGAAATTTGATTATATCAAATTAATATACTGACGTCGTACAGAAAAAGGGCATAATTTTTTTCGAATTTGTGTTATATATTATTCGGAATCACGAAAAAAAAAACAAACCTGGATAAAATTAAAAAAAAAATTAACACAATCATGCATAGAGCTACAAAAATCCCAAAGGGCACATCTGACATCCAAATTCATATTTGCTAACTTAAACAGGCACATATGACGTGTGTTAAATTAAAAGGATACAAACAAAAAAAAATTACATATGACTTTTATTTTATTTAAATTTTTATGTTTTTCTAAATAAAAAAGGCCTACTTAACAAGTAACGTAACTTTGCCAACCCCGTTTACCCCCTTACGGGTTGACTTGCGAAAATTGTTGAAATAGGTGTTTATTTATTTTTACCCGACTGAAGTCCTCTTCCGTCGAATTATGTATTTAGGGTGTATGTATGCTTGTAATATTATGTGTCGGTCGCTGTAGCCCAAACGGCTGGATGGATTTTAACGAATGAGGTGTCATTGGATTCGTCTAGATCACGAGGGTAACATAAGATATATTAAATGTCAAAAAATCCAAAATGGCGACTGTAAGAAGCCATTTTCAATTTACGATGAACTAAAAAGATATTAAAAATTTCTTGGTTTCCACAAATTAGGTGTCATTGCATTTGACTGAATCATTTAATTGACATGTAGATCATATGAAGTGTCAAAAAATCCAATAAGCGTTCTGAAAGAATTGGTTTTACCCTGAACTGAAATGGTATAAAAATACTGATTGATTTTTATTTTTATCTCAGAGCTTCCGAAGGCAGAATAAGTACTACAATAAAGATCATATTATACCAAAAAGTATTTACTAATTGGAAATTCGAAATAACCTCATAACTTCTTCAGAAATACTTCATAATTCTACTGTTGTTCTAGCATGAATCAACAATTTTTATTTACTTAAACGATATGTATTTGTTGTTACAATCATATAAGTAACTAGCTTCCGCCCGCGGCTTCGCGTGGTACCGCGATAAAACGTAGCCTATGTGTTAATCCAGGTCACAAACTGTGAATATTCCAAGTTTCGTCCAATTCCGTTCTAGTTTTTGCGTGAAAGAGTAACAAACATCCATACATCCATACTCACAAAATTTCGCATTTATAATATTAGTAAGATGTACACCTGCTACCTACATACTAATTGGTGCTTAAAAATGCTACTGCCTAGTCTTTGTCATTGACGACCTCTTTGGCACAATAGACCAAAACCTAGCTGACAATGAAGAAGTTCTGATATGATTTCCGTTGCGGGACAAATGTTTGCATTTTCTCCGAGTTTAGACACATTACACGGTGGTATAAGTACTCGTTGTTCCTGATAGCCACGATACTGTCGAAATTCAGGCTTGAATGCCTCGTAATGTCCTGTCCTATTTCTGCCCTGCTGTTAGTTGTTGCCTGCCAACGCTTTATAAGTGGGTCAATAATTCATACATACCTACTTCATACGGAATTTAATAACTATAGTAACAAAACCAAGATAATTCCAAGGTTGAATCGTCTAGGTTCTGTGAGAAGTCATTTTCAGTTTCCCTCAAAATTAATATGAAGAATTGAGTAGAGTTCCATTGTGGTTCCATCGACCTCGGTACCATAAAAAAACACGCGTACCTACTGATTCCAATTGATTCGAAATCCGAACTAACCTTCTTGGAAGCTGTAGAGCTTGCTAAGGCAGATTTTTTTACCTTATATAGACCACACCAAAAAGTTAACACTACATATTTCAGATTTGTATCTGTAGTAGTTATGGCTTTGCGTTTATTCCAGTCTTCTCTTTTCTCTTTAATAAATAAATAATAAATAAATAAATAATGCGGGACGAAATCACACAGCATCATGTAGCCCCAAACTAAGCAGAGCTTGTATTATGGGAACCACATGATTGTTATACTACATATATAATTTTTTTTGTAAATACATACATATCATACATAGAAAACACCCAGACCCGAGACAAATATATGCAGAACATGCAAACATTTGTCCCGCAGCGGGAATCGAACCCGCAACCTACTGCGTCTCAGGCGGACCTTCGCCCACTGCGCCACAGAGGCCGTAATATTAAAGATTTAAAGAAATAAACATATAACATAAATAGTTTTTTTAAACTTTATCGTCCCATGGCGTTGGCGGGACGAGCTCGATGCCTTCAAAAGAGAGTGGTAGCTCGGGACAGAGATGTTTGGAAGTTAATGAGAGACGATTATATAAAGGTTTGTTTAGTTGTGACTTTTTAATATAAATAGTATTTTAAAAAGCTCGAAGGAGTGCAGCATCTTCTCGACATCGACACCTCGTGCATGGCGCGGATAGATTTGACGTTATGACGTCGTGTAGAACATGTAAACCTTTTCTATCCTTTATTCCGGATTGGGGCATATGCATGTAATTGTAGGGCGGGCATAGCCCCTCTAATATGTTACATGCGTTATAGAAATGAATAAATTGTGGGACAAAAAGAAAATACGAAAGTTACACAAAATAGTTTATTTGTTTCGAAATATCACGTGCCCTTTTTATATATTTGAAGAAGAAAAGAAAGAAAAAAAAGACGTGTGGCACTCGGGGACTGCCGCGGTAAAGCTATTGCATAGCATTTTGTATCAACTTATGCAATTATAATTATTTATTTATTTTATTTATGCAGTATTTCTTTTTCTTTGATATTAATTCAAGTTACACTTTTTGAGCGTGGTGACCGATAAGAAAACAAATTTCAAAACAAAACTGAAATTAGATTCAGGTGAAAAACGTCAGACGTCAAGTTCGTGTCAGAGGCCAATCATGGACGTGTAGCTATCTTTACTGTGTTGAACACTAGCGCTGCGACGTTGTGACGAAGAACTAATAGAATACAAAAGTTTGAATATGAACTCTATTTCCAAGCAACAGATTATAAAATTAAGTAAATCGGAGTGGGGAGCGTGAGGTTTTTTTTCGTTACGGAATTTCTGGATTCGGTCCCCGCGCTCAAGGCCCTCGATAGAAGCTATGCAATAGCTTAAATAGTTTATTGCTTCAAAACAGTTCGACTGGTACAATCAGAGTCACATATAATAAGTGATCCTATCCTTATTATATTGTGTTATCTTCAGTAAATGTTATGGTAAAAAATAGATTAATGATATTTAGGACATATAAAAACAGCATTATGTCTTAGCAATTAGTTCACTGTCATCTGTGAGTTTTCTTTCTGAAAAATGCCCATACATATAAAAATCTTCAATCTCTTGCAAAGTTCGACCTTTCGTTTCTGGCACATATTTCCAAACAAATAAAGAAGATAGAACAGCGTTCACTGTAAATATTAACAAAGTTCCCCACAGTTTTAAGTTTTGAAGTAGGTACGGCGATATTTTGAGTGTCGACGCATATAATCCACAGTTAAAAATTATATACATAGCTCCTCCCAAACTCCTATGTTTGACTGGCATTAATTCGGCTGCAATAATAAATACAACTGCATTCAAACCTAACATAGCTGTTGCTATATATCCTACTAAAAAGTATGTCGGTAGTAAAGAAGCCTTTGAAATAATATCGACATATTGCAAGTATGAAACAAAACAAGCACCAGCCAAACAGAGTATCACACCGCATGTACTACTCAGTACGACAGTTTTGTTTTTAAACTTTCTTATAGTAACGTTTGTTACTAAAGAACCCCCAAAAACTAATAGATAAACAACAATGCTTGCGTAAAATGCAGCATCAGCACTTTGCGCGGAGTTCTGCACGATTTCAATTATATAGATTAGTATGAAGTCAACGCCACTCCAGTACAGCATATTCAGTAAGATGAAAATGTGCAGTGCGGGCTTATAGAAATCCTTACTCGTGACCTTCGTCCATAAGGATGCACATGTTATCTTCCTATTCGATCTCGTTCGTCCCAAATTTTCTCTTTGTGCTGATATCAGCTCTCTTAACTCTTTGAGTGATAGATCATCCGAGCCTCTTAGCCAGAGGAAAGCTTTTTGACATTTGTCGAACTCTCCTCTGCACGCGTACCAAGGCGGAGATTCAGGCCAGAGAAATGCAATCACCACAGCTATGGTTATAGGTACCAGCATTATAAAACTGATAGTTTTGAAATGTAGAAACCGTCCCATAATTCCGCTAACTGCTACGCCCAATGTCACGGATAAGCCAAATATTTGTATAGATATGGATCTGTACTTCGGGGCGATCATCTCTGTCAAGCTCAAGTAGCTTACGGGGAGCAAACTGTTTGTGGCCAGGCCGTGAAAGGATTCGCTTACGAGTATCCAAATTGTGTTGGTCGATAACAAGTACAGTGCCCAACCTATGATGAGAAACATGCATGACATGATGTAGCTGAATTTCCTTCCCTTCCACTGCATTATCAATGGCATCACTACTACTGGAATCCCGGCTAATCCATATATGGCGCCTGTAAATAATAAACAAATGTCAAAAGAGGTAGTACTCGGAGAGGTTGATTTCCGCAAATCTATTTATTACGATTTGCGAAAGGCTGCTGGTAAAAGCAGGATGCGTCGAGCTCAGAACAGGGTGCAATGGCGCTCATTATGGGAAGCCTATGTCCAGCAGTGGACTGCTATAGTCTGATGATGATGATGATGATCATCATCATATGATTTTCAAGAAACTTATTTCCCAGAAGTCTAGCTAGGGTGAACACAAGTCATATTTTGACGAGTATAGTAAAATTAAGAAGATCACAATCAGCTAGTTCGTAAGCCAACCAATGTCGTATGTCAAAATGATTTCGAAGTAATTATTCATAGGGGCCGTCCATTAATCACGTGAGGCTCGAAAGGGGGGTCAGAGGGAGTTTGGCAAAAATCACGAAATATAACAAGGGGGGAGGAGGGTGTCTGGTGAGTAAGATATCACGTGTATTAATTTTTTCGTCATATGCGTGATTTCTAAACCGAAAAGCGGCGTGTAGACCTCGACTCGCCGTTGCGAGGCAACAAACGAAGTTCTTAATCATGGTCCTTAATTACAGATTAAAATTAGCTTATACTTTATACCTGTATTTAAAGATAATATTCTTAAATTTTTAAGATTCTTTGAAAGTACTAAAAATACACCTGATATTGGGGGAAGGGGGTTAGTCTTAAACCTCACAACGTATCACCAAGGGGGAGGGGGGGTTAAAAAATGTAAAAAAAAAAACATCACGTGATTAATGGACGGCCCCATACGTTTCAGTACTATACATTTTAAAATGGGCCGAGTGGTTCTAACATCTTCAAGTAAAATAAACCAATTCTTTTAAAGTAGCAGCATTTATTACCGATCCATGTAGCGGTCTCCTTGTCGATTTGTATAGTACTGCTGCAGTTGCTGCACTTGAGCTGCTGCATCAGAACAGTAGGGTAGGTCAAACATCCGCCCAACGAGAGTGCCGCCAATTGTGGAGACATTGCAACCAGCAACTGAAAACATAAATGTTTTTAATATAGACTATGATTGCAATAGTAGATTATGCTCGCAGAAGCTTCGAGAATCCGAAGCGCCTGATGGTGACCGGAAAGGTGGATTGGAGAGTGAAAGACCACGAGGAAGAAGTACTAAACGATGGACGGACCAAATATCCGAACATCTAGTTACGAGCCAAGCGCGGCTTTACATCAGGCAGCTGAAAGAAACTGATGGAGAAAGACTAAAACGACGTATACAGACTTAACTTTTTAGTTACTATTAAAGTATAGGTAACTTTTTTTTTCTTTTATTTATGCGGGATTGAAAATAAAACGGTAGAGCTATGGCACGAATGTAACTCAGATATATTCAGCTTATAAACAATTTTTATATGGTCAGTATATATTCACTTTATAAGCACTCTATATATTCTATATATTTTTCACCGCAGACTACAGGCACCTCTTCAACATTCACCATTCACATCCGGTTTTAGCTTTCGTTTAATAGTTATTTCCTTATTTCTAAAATAATTCGTGCGATATTCTATTTTTGCTACAGATTATTATGTGTGGTACAGTTCAAATGAATATTATAAAAATTTTACTAACTTGCCTAGATCCAATTGGAATATCCATTTCGTTCTATATCAGCACACGATTCTCCGCTAAACAACCGTAGCTTTGACTGACCATGTTGCTTATATACCGGTCCTAGCTCAGACTTTTAACTAAAGGTTCTAGTTAAGGAAGCGACTCAAGGCAAACAAATCACCTAAAAAGAGATGCAAATCTCCTTAACAAGCGTCAAAATACAATAACTACTTTTTTATGGCGACCTCAGAAGTTGATATTTCAGACATTGATATAATTATACTCGTTTAAGAGCATGGGGAAATTTAAGATTTCTTCTATTTCTTTTCCTTATTCTGAGGATGGCGACCACGTAGCTTTGAAACTATAATTGTCATTTTGAAGTGAACATATATATTTATCTCTTTTATTTAACTGGCCTGTTTCGAGAATGGCATTTGATTTTATAGAAATAGCTTGAAATGAAAAGCTCGATCTCGATTTTTCTAGCCGAAAATGAATGTGATTTTTATATGCGATTTCATTGATGATTGGAAATAGGGACAGGTAAACTTTGCTTTTTGGTTACCCTGCCTAACGTCTTCATACAGTGCAAATTGTGACCAATGTAACTCAAAAGTGAATTGTTTAAGAACATAACAACTAATAAAAAGTTTGTATGATCTGCAAATATTTGTTTCGGGGTCTGGGTATTCTCGGTTTAGTAGTATATCAATCATGTGGTTCCCATGATACAAGCTGCTCTGCTTCGTTTGAAGCTGATGATGTGTGACAGTGTCCAGCGTTATTTATTTCCTTATTAATAGCGCTTGAGTACTAAATATACACCACAAACACACACGGCAACGTCTGGTTTCTGCTCAACCATTTTAGTTTAAGAGCACTTACTGGGACACTGGGAGAGCTCGCCCCATCGTCGCTTTCATTACTGCCCAAGCAAGAATCGAGGTCAGAGATTGCTTATAAGATATAAATAAGATAATAAAATAAGCAATAAATGATTTCTATTGTAAAAAAAAGATATAAATAAAGCTATGCCTTTGTTTTTTCACATCTCTAGTGGCCAACTCTCGGTAGCCATGTATTATCACTTCATAGAATAAAACAAAGTCGCTTCCCGCTGCTTGTCTGTCCCTATATATGCTTAGATCTTTAAAACTACGCAACGGATTTTGATCTGATTATTTTTAATGGATTGAGGGTCAAGAGGAAGATTTATATGTATAAATTGCACCCGTGCAAAGCCGGGGCAATATTCTGATTTTTTTATCGTTTAGCTGCGGCCTAAATTTTACACATTTGAATGAACACCATCTAAAGTTACTTCACTTGTAAAATTGTTTAGTTATCTTAATTTGAGACTAGCTCAATTTCCGCGACTTCGCTCACGTGAAGGTTTCATCTTAAACCTACCTCTACCCATCTATGTGGGGTTCAATTTTGGGAAAGCCTTTCTTTGTGCACTCCTATTCTATGCAAGGAATATGCCCTCCGGCTATAATGTTTCCCTATAGGACTTACTGATGATGATGTCTTGGCCGATTTCGGATACAGTGACTTTTTTGGGGGTGTAAGAGGTTTCATTTCCATATTAGAAACTCAAGCCAACCTCATCTGCCCCTGGTGCACCCTGCTAATTAACAAACGGGACTCTGACGGCCGGCTGGTAGCGGGATAGCGCAGCCTGACACTGGCACAGCTTAATCCCCTGACGGCTGATGGGCAGCGTCGGCGGTGCCACCACCCCTTCCATAAATTCTGTTAAAGAATGTTTTTGCAAATTATGTACTAAATTGGGACTAAGGGACCACGTTGTCCCATACAAACGTTGCCTCCGTGTTTCATCCCCTTTGGGGTAGAATTTTGGAAATTCCTTTCATATCGGATGCCTACGTCAAACAAAGAACATACCCTCTAAGTTTCAGGTCTCTTAGCGGTTTAGGCTGTGCGTTGATTCGTCAGAAATTCAGGACAAAGGATTTTATAAGTATAGTTTTTTTGTGTTATAAAATAATAATTTGTACTCGTATAATAGGTAAATTACTATTTTTGTATGTATTAGGGGCATGTTCCTTTAAAGTAGGTTTTTGTAATAGTTTTATGTAGGTTTATTCTCAATTAGTCATCATTTGTACGTAGGGGGAGGTGGGGTGCATTGATACAAGGGGCACATTGATAAACCAGCCTTATCTAATAATTGAGTGAATGGATTTGAGTGGCGCACTTCTAAGTAAATTCTGTCGCGATATGTGAAAGTGTTTCGACGCTCTTCGATAACATCTAACGAGGATCTTTTTATACCAAAGGTAAGTTAAACTATCAATTATTATGATTTTCGTTAATATTACTTAAAATCAAAGTTAGTTTTAATATGATAATTTAAATTTTGAAAAATCATTGATGCAACAAAGTGCGGGGCACATTGATGTGTATCATTGTGCCCCGTCTCTGTATCAAGGTACCGCTTTAGAAAGCGCCTCTGGGCTAGAGCCCAGAAAGAAGAAAGTCTGCCCTCGTTTGCTAGATTCTGATAAATGTGAGACTGAATTATTGAAATTAAGTGGTAACGATGATTATGAAGAATCAGACGTACAAAATGGACCTGATTTCGAGATTCATAACCCTGAAAATATAAATGTTGAGGATTTCCTTCACATTAAATTTGAAAAAAAAACATTGGTGCTCCACTGTGTCCAAAGTTTTTTTTGTAAATGCAACTTGACTGAGTATGAGTAAAAATTGAGTATTAAAAAAGTTCCAGGTCTTACATTTTTGTCTTTCCAGATGTCGAAAACAAAGCAAGTGTTGATTTTAGAGATCTGCCTGCTGTAATTTTACGAAAGGGACAACTCGTACCTCATCTATGTATACTTTTTCTTTTAATTGAGTGTATTTAATGTGCAATAAAAGAAGAAAAATAACTATATTGCTTTTTAAAATAATATTAAGTTTGATAGTTTGATTTATTGATTGTTTGCGATTAACTGTGATTAAGATTTGTTATAATAATTACATAAGTATCTTAATATATTATAAGGCTGATTATGATCTCATCACAATAAACAAGTGGAATCAATTTAAAAGTGTTTTAACTTGACCATTTTCATAGATTTTCCACCCTGTATTGCTAGTTGGGCAAATTGATACAAAAGCCATTTTTTACTAAACGTCAATTATTTATTTTCTTTGATAACTTAAACACTTTTAAACTATGACATTACAATATTTAATTATTATGATGATATGATATATGATATACTGAGAAATTTATGTTTATACACATTTTATGGAACTTAAAATTTTTGTGTATCAATCTGCCCCACTTCCCCCTATAGTATACATTTATGTATCCTTTTCATTATAACTTCTCTTTATACTCAAAGGTTTGCTGTAAGAGAACTCTTTCAGGGTTAAGCTTGCCTTTGTACATAGCTTGTAAACTTTTTTCGGTATTTATTTTACTATGTACAGTCAGCATCAAAAGTAGATGATGAGTTTCAGAATTTCAAAACAGCTGATAGGAATTTGCGTCAGAATTAGATAGCACTAAAGTGTTCCATAAATAGGTGATTGAAAAAAATGCCAACAATAAGCTGATGACACTAACCACCACATGTACCTGATGACTTTAAGGTTCAAAAGTATCTGATGTAAAATAGTTCTATAAATATAATAGCTGCACCCCGCGGCTTCGCCCGCGTGGAAATGTATGTGTCAAAATGTGTTTCATTATTTACATAAAGGTTTATTTTTACCACGTTTTGCGTGGAATAAAAAGTAGTAACATATTATTAATGCATTACCTAGCATACCCGTACACGTTCCGTTCTCGTTCCCACTTTTACTCCCTTTTTCGTTCCTGTTCCCACTCCTGTTCACGTTGATCACCAATTCAAGTGCCGGTTAAGTATGATAAATTTTAATAAACTTAAATGATTGGTTCCCCATACAAACTTTCATTCCCAATCATACCCTGTTCAAGTTTTATACTTTTTTATACTAAGTTTTGTACTTTTTTTTATAGTAATCATAATAAAAATAAAAATTAAATAAAAATAAAAATAAAAATAAAAATTAAATAAAAATAAAAATAAACCCTTTTTCGTTCCTGTTCCCACTCCTGTTCACGTTGATCACCAATTCAAGTGCCGGTTAAGTATGATAAATTTTAATAAACTTAAATGATTGGTTCCCCATACAAATATTCATTCCCAATCATACCCTGTTCAAGTTTTATACTTTTTTATACTAAGTTTTGTACTTTTTTTATAGGAATCATAATAAAAATAAAAAATAAATAAAAATAAAAATAAAAATAAAAATAAAAATAAAAAATATAAAAAAAAAGAAATAAAAAAATAAAATAAAAAAAAATAACTATCAACTGAGCTAAAAGGCCAGTTAAAATAGATAATCAGTTATTTATGCTATGCTAGATAGTCAGTTACTTTTGAACTAAAATAAAAATAAAAATAAAAATAAAAAAAAAAATAAAAATAAAAATAAAAATAACTATCAACTGAGCTAAAAGGCCAGTTAAAATAGATAATCAGTTATTTATGCTATGCTAGATAGTCAGTTACTTTTGAACTTATATCTTTATTGCCAAAATATTGCAAAGTAACATAATTCATATATTTATAAAACTATTTTACATCAGATACTTTTGAACCTTAAAGTCATCAGGTACATGTGGTGGTTAGTGTCATCAGCTTATTGTTGGCATATTTTTCAATCACCTATTTATGGAACACTTTAGTGCTATCTAATTCTGACGCAAATTCCTATCAGCTGTTTTGAAATTCTGAAACTCATCATCTACTTTTGATGCTGACTGTACAATGTACTGTGTTAATAATTAAAGAATAAAAAAAACAGTACCGTGTAACGTTTCTGTAGCATTTCAAATTACTATCTTATTCTTCTTTCATTTGGTCCAGGCATTTTTAAGAAACTTGAGGCAAACAGATTTTATATAAAACTAAAATTTTCTGAAATTTTTAACACAGAGTAGATTTTATGATAAGAAAAAAATATCATATAAAGTTATTATTATTTAATTACCTATTATAATCAGATTATAATATTAGTCAGACCGAAAAATTACGTCCAAATTTTTTCAAAGCAATTTTGTAGCATTTATAGTTTTAATTCTTTGTCGATAGGTTATAATTAACCTTTTGTTTGCCTGAGAGCCGTGATGGCTTACCCTGGCCAAAGGATTTTTCGTTTTGAAAAAATACCACATGTTTAAAACAAAACCGAAGGAAACATTGTGAGAAAACGCGCGGCTTTTTCAGACAAACTGATATTAACTGAGAATATCCGATATGAATATGAATGAATGAATGAATAAATGAATGAATGAATGAATGAATAAATCTTTATTTAACACACACAGAAACATAGGAAACATAAATGCACAGCTTACAATAACATTTAAACATAACATAAAATATGAAACTAAAGTGGTCAACACAACTCAGAGAAGTAATTTGAAGTGGCAGTGGGCTGGCCAATTGGCCATATCTGCCGCAGAACCGATAACCATTAGGGTTAACGAGTTCTTGAATGGAGACCGCGGCTTGGTATGGAATGACACATAGATGGTTGCGGGGTAGTACCGCGCCGCGCGACTAATGTTTGTATGATCTGCAAATATTTGTCTCCGGCCTGGGTATTTTCTTCGATCGCACTAGCTACGTCGAGTTTTCTCGTCACCCATACCGCAATGTTTGAAAACAAAAGTTTTCAATCAGTGCGTCCTACCCGTCATGACACACGGAGCCGAAACGTGGACACTCACAGTACGGCTGGTCCACCAGTTTAAAGTCGCTCAGCGAGCTATGGAACGAGCTATGCTCGGGGTTTCTCTGAAGGATAAAATCCGTAACGAGTTTATCCGACATAGAACTAAACGTCGACATAGCTCAGAGAATTAGCAAGCTGAAGTGGCAGTGGGCTGGCCATATCTGCCGAAGAACCGATAACCGTTGGGGTAAACGAGTTCTTGAGTGGAGAACGCGGCTCGGCAAACGTAGTGTAGGACGCCCGCCGGCCAGGTGGAGTGACGTTCTGCAAAAGGCTGCTGGTAGAAGCTGGATGCGTCGAGCTGAGAGCAGGGGGAAATGGCGCTCATAAGGGGAGACATATGTCCGGCAGTGGACTGTTATAGACTGATGATGAATCCTATTTCAAAAAGGAAAGCAATATTGTGTCTGAACGATGAGATCAAATCAATTCGTGTTTTTGAAATGAAGCTATTTTCACTCTTTGTTGATATAGTTCAAAATGTGGTGTACTCATGTACGACATAGGTAGTTAATATATTGTATAACACATAATATATGACCTGGTGCTGAACAAATAATAAAAACCATGCACCTATAATTTTACCATTGTCTGTATCACAAATATTGATAATCTTTGTTTATTCAAATGTTTAAGCGCACAATTTAATTATTATTTCTTATTAGTAACGAACAATATTGCTATTTCTTTTTTTCATTCTTAATATTCGGGAACCAAGTTAACATCGTGCCAACCACTCGTGGTGCACCCTGCTGACTAACTGTGGCGCTTGCGATTACAGCATAGCGCACCCTATCACCGGCCTAACTACATCCCCTAACCGGCGACGGGCAGCAAATTGGCGGTGCGAGAAGCTGTCCTCTGAGATCCCCAACCGGCATGCCCAGCGTGGGGATTATGGGTATATCGCACTTATTATTTGGGTAGGCCTATGTCCAGCATTTATTGCAGGACTTTAGGTTTTCAAAGCGAGTATAGTTGCAGGATGTAGTTTCAAAGATAGTAAGAAATGTGTTACGTCGTAGGTCATATTAATGACTTAAACATTCAAATTCTTATATTCTACAAAAGTTCATTTGTTGGCACCCAACTTATTCAATTAAAGTATCAACATCAATTTGATTTATATCATTTGTCCGCTTCATGTCGAAATTCCCATGAGAGTAGTAATTTTCCAATTGCTGTAGAGTTCTGTACTTTGTCTCAGGTATGAATTTCCAAAGACACAATCCGCACATTATAGCATTGCCTGAGTACAGCAAAAATGTTCCCGATATGTTTAAGTATAAAAATAAATAAGGCGCTGCCTTCAACGATGATGAATGTAGTATGCAAGTAAATATCACGTATAATGCACCTCCCAACCCTCTGCGTTTCACTGGTATCAGTTCTGCGGCTATTGTGAAAACTATTGGAAGTACACCCAAGCTTGTAGCTATCATATATACTACTAAAAAGTACACGCAGATCAGTGAATCTTCAGATATAACGTCTATTGTTTGTAAGTAGCTCACTAAAGATGTACTAAGTAAGCTTAAAATGGTACAAACTGTGCTTGATAATAAAACAGTTTTGTTTGGAAAACGTCTTATCAATAACGCGCTGATACAAAAGCAGACAAAGACGACACAATTCATTAGAATAGAACCGTAGAATACTGCATTCTCGTTATGTGTCACCTTTTGGATCATCTCGATGGCGTAAATCAATATCACTAAATTTCCACTCCAGTAAGCCAAGCACTGAAGCACAAACATGTGGAAACACGGCAGGTAGAAGTCTCTTTGCAGCATTGTTGTTAGTTTAAAGCCTTTGCATTGATTGGTGTTTAAGTTTTCCCTCTGAGCGCTGATCAGTTCTTCCAACTCCCGCTTGGAAAAAGCATCGGTTCCTCTCAACCATATAAACGCTTGTTCGCACTTCTCAAATTTGCCTTTATACGCCAACCATGACGGAGACTCAGGCCACATAAGCCCCATCAGAAACGCTAACAGTATCGGGGTAGACATAATCAAACTGACAGTTTTCCAATAGATATATCGTCCTAAAACCGTAACTAAAGCCATTCCGAATGTTTGAACGACGTGGAATGATAGCATGGTTACGTTTCTGAATTGTGGGGCGACCATCTCGCTCAAGCTTAGAAGACTAACGGCCAGTAGACTGTTATTGCCGAGTCCATGAAATGATTCGCTGATTAGCACGCCTGCTGGGCTGGTTGCTACAAATGCGATGATCCATCCGATAATGCTGACGATGCACGCGATGATGAAGGCAAACTTTCTGCCTTTCCATTGCATGATGGTCGGCATGAAGATACTTGGTATACCAGCCAAACCGTGTATGGAACCTGGAACAATGAAGATACAATTCCAAATCATCATCGTCATCATCATCAGCCTATAGCAGTCCACTCCTGAAATTCCGAATGATTAAGACCAATTAATCAAGCTTAAAAAAATGAAACTTTCAATTTGATAAATAAAACAGAGTACTAATACTAATAAATCTATATATATAAAAGAAAGTCGTGTAAGTTACACTATTTATAACTCAATAATGGCTGAACCGATTTGGCTGAAAATTGGTGGGGAGGTAGCTTAGAACCAGGAGATGGACATAGGATACTTTTATCCCGTTAATATTAAAAGTAAGGGTAGGGGTAGGGTACAGGTAGGGGTAGGGGTAGGGTACTGGTAGGGTAGGGTTAGGGTTGGGTAGGATAGGGGTTGGGTAGGGTAGGGTTAAGGTAGGGGTAGGGGTAGGGGTAGAGGTAGGGTAGGGTAGGGTAGTTGTTGTTTTTGTTGTTTTGACCTCATTGATTGCTTTTTCCACTTCGATATACTCTTTCTTCTATCGTTATACTCTTCCATACCCTCTTTGAGACAGGACAACGTCTGTCGGGTCAGCTAGTAATATATAAACTAATAATTATTGAGGATATTATAGAGTCAAGGTGTGTGACATTCAAACATTTTTTTAACCCAACAAAGGTTCCCACGTCACATCATCTATCTATCACCTTTTGCTGGCAATTCATATAATATAGTTAAACCTAGAAGATGGTAAGACAACCATTGTTAGATGAACACGTTGGCTGCGGGCCTTGGACATGACTACACTCGAGTAAGTCCTGCGACAGGTGCGCCGGTTTCAGTACTCAAAGCTTAGTGCTGTAAACACACTAGCTCTAGCCGGGCTGCTGGTGCTCCTCGGGCATGGCTCGTAGCATCATTTCCGAGGCCCGCAGTCAACGTGTAATCAAGTAAGAAATCTCTGATCTAAAAGCTACAAGAAACATGAAAAACCGGCCAAGTGCGAATCGGACTCGCGCACGAAAGGTTCCGTACCATTATCTATGGGAGTCCCCGTTAAACTATTTTAATTCAAGTGAATAAATAACTAAATATTCTGTGAATATTTCAAGCGTCTGCTTGTTATTAATATCGAGCGAAAAACGGCAATAAAATCACGTTTGTTGTGTTTGGAGCCCTTTAAATATTTATTTACGTTGTATTTGTTGATGTAGCGGTTATATAAATACATTTTTTGTGAAAATTTCAGCTATCATGGTTCATGAAATATAGCCTGGGTGACAGACAGACGGACAGTGGAGTCTTAGTAATAGGGTTTCCGTATTTACCCTTTGGGTAAGGAGCCCTAAAAACGATACAAACCAAGATAAGAGATTAATCCTAGTCTTACCAATCCAAGACGCGGTGTTCATCTCTAGATGAATAGAACTGTCATTGCTACTAAACTGCTGGAGCAGGATGCTGGGCAAGCTGACAGCTGCACCAACTGATAGCGCTGCCATTTGGGGAGATGCCGCAACTAATAACTGAAAGCGAAATGCGAATGTTTCTGGTATTCAGACTACCAGTCTACTACTGGGCAAATTGTTGAAATTACCAAGAATTCGACCTGAGTGGGACTGGACTCGAATGCGACTATTTTCTTCGGGCTTTGCGATGACTTTTCGTAACTAAGGGCTTCGAATCAAATGTCAGTGTCACTGATGGAACCATGAGACTAAATCGCCATTGACCACGCAAGTCATAGCGCGACGAGCTGCACTGATACCTTCAGAGACTATTATCAGTGGCAAGCCATTGCTTGGTATTGCCTCCAGTTTGCTATGAGCTAGTAGCCAGCCAGTAGGTGTCGGAGTGTTTAGGCCGCCCGAAGACCTTCGACATGGCTTAACGACTGAAAAAGCAGGGACTTACTTCTTAACGTGACTTCTGAAGTACAGAAGCGCTCAGACCTAAATGCCAATAACGGTCACCCATCCAAGTAGTAACCGGGCGGAGTTGTTTGTGTTTTGTTTTAAAAGTTCTTTATTTAACATATAAACATACTTAAAATATAGTATACAAAAACACAGTTCAGTACCTACAAGCAGTTTTATGTAACTCGAGCAGGCTGTAGCACCTATAAAAGATTTTTTTTTCCGGGCGGAGTGTTGCTTAACCAAGATGATTTGTTAAGAACACCGAATAAATACACGCCACGAGTCATAATCATAGCTTAAAAAGAAGAAAATAAACCAATATCATTATAATTATCCCCCAACATGCTTTATTTACCTGCCCTTAGCCTACATACTCAGTGTCCACTCCTCCTTTCACACTGAAATCATCTTTCATACATTCCATCTCTCTCCTCTCTTTACTCGCGTGTCCAGTCACATTCATACTTAACTTTTAGGACTATTTCTCTAAAGTATTTATCATCACTCACCTGTCTGTTTAGGTGGGTAGGGTCGGAACATACTCAGTGTCCACTCCTTTCACACTGAAATCATCTTTCATACATTCCACCTCTCTCCTCTCTTTACTCGCGTGTCCAGTAACATTCATACTTAACTTTTAGGACTATTTCTCTAAAGTATTTATCATCACTCACCTGTCTGTTTAGGTGGGTAGGGTCAGAACATACTCAGTGTCCACTCCTTTCACACTGAAATCATCTTTCATACATTCCATCTCTCTCCTCTCTTTATTCGTGTGCCCAGTTACATTTATACTTAACTTTTAGGACTATTTCTCTAAAGTATTTATCATCACTCACCTGTCTCATAGCTGGCGAAATTGTCATGTTAAGATGCCTTCCGAAATATAATTATTATATTTTGATTAATTTTACTCACAGTTATCAGTTCACATTTAAATTGAATTTAATTCTATATTTAAATTTTTAGAACAATGATATTTATTTTCTCAAGCTGTCTCGTTGTTATTTATTGCATGCTTTCAAGGGTAATCTAAAGGGCATCCCAATCCTTACTAATATTGTATAATCGAAAGTTTGTTTGTTAGTTACGCTTTCACGCCCTAACTATAGTTAATTAAATAAAGGGTGATACGTGGAACATTGACATATAAGTAGTGACGACGACGACCAAAATGGCTTTTAATTGGGTTGACAACCAAATTTTTTCATTATTGTTTATCATTGGTTGTCCTCATCACTACGTGTATGTCAATGTCAATGTCCCGCGTATCAACCTTTATTTAACAAACTGTACTTATGTACTCAACCGAATCATCATGAATTTTCACATACCTGACAACTTGTTAGGGGCGGCTGGTTTTTACTGCTGTTTTGTTTGTACAAAATAGACATTTTAGCCCACTTGTGTACTTACTCGGCGTTTTTCCGTTCATTCGAACATATAGACCTAATCTTGCTTGATAGGACGGCAATACGTTGAAAATATTATAAATTATGATTAGGAGTTTTCTAAATTCGGTAGTGCTCCCCTAAAACGTCGATTTACAATTCTTGTTGGCTAGAAGTAGGGAGAGAGGACTACGTCTCGCAGACACCTTAAGCATGTAAGACTTGAAATTAGTCTCCCTCGACTCTACTCTAGGCGTCAAATAACTGTATTGTAGAATTTAGATAAACTGAGATAATCAGAGATACTTAAGTATATTGTGTTGTTGCAGGTGAAACTAGAGTTCTGCAGAAACGGCATAGTACTTCAGGAAGCAGAATTAAGAGATCTGAAAAGCGAACTTCAGAATGTCCAGGTAAGAATAAAGCTAGCTCACACCGGCGGACGGCGAAGGAGGGCATCGAGGAGGATTTTTCGCTGGACGCGGACAGCTTGAAATTCAAGGGTGTATAGATACTTCTCCAAAATTTATTTGTGTGACGCATACCTACCTAACACAATCAGAATCAGAAACGGGCAAACCACGAGTATGTGAACCTTTAGTGTCAGCGTTGTTTCTTAATTACGATTTGTCGTAAGCTAAAATTTTACAATACGTTTACAATGCGAAAGGTGTAGGTTTCGTAGCCGAGCTTACAGATGACTGTACGGAAGGTATTTCAATTGCGGGCGCCGCCGTACCTCTGTATATCGCGACTAGGCTTCGTGCAATGCAAGTGCAATTCACGCAGATGTACCTATTATCGGCTATCGTCGATAGTTCGGGTACAGGGATAGTTCACGTAAAACACACGAACCTTTGACAAGCATTGCTCCCCGAGCATTAAAACATAGAAATATAAACTTTTATTTGACACGACACAATCAGAACAAAAAATATATATTAAAAAATTGATAGGTACTAACTAACAAGTTAGTGCTTTAGATTTTATAACAGAATACTCTTTTAAAATATAGATTACGTACTAAGTTTTATTTTTTGTAAAAGGATGAGATAATATGTTATGTTATTACCTATAATGCATTAAAGTTAAGTTTTATCATTATGAATTAACAAGGGGTTACTTTTTGTGATGCGTAAATGAGAAATCAGTCTCGATCACGTAGACTAGTTAAAGTTTTTCGTATCGTTGACGTTAAAGTTTGACCAATGAGAAGATGTAGTTTCAAAATAACGCTATGTCATTGGGTAAAAATTCTGAAATTCAGGATATGTCATGTTGAAATATTGGTAATCGCTCTATAGTAGTGCAGCTGCTGTCTGCTACGGAATTCTCATTTAGAGAACAGTAGAGTCGCAGCGATACGTCGCCTCCTGCTGTCTGCAGTCGGCTCCCTACACTTTGAGTACTGAAAACTCACTTGCTCTAGCGTACTGCTACTCTGCTCGCATGGCGCGGAGCGTCTTGTACGAGGTCCACAGTCAACGTACTTGTGTATACCGTCATCATCATCATCATCATCAGCCTATAGCACTGCTGGACATAGGCCTCCCCTAATAAGCGCCATTGCGTCCTGTCCTGAAAATCCAGCTTCTACCAGCAACCTTTCGCATATCATCACTCCACCTGACTGGAGGGCGTTCTATAATACATTTGCCGTGCCGCGGTCTCCACTCAAGAACTCGTTTACCCCAGCGGTTATCGGTTCTTCGGCAGATATGGCTAGCTTCAGCTTGCTAATTCTTTGAGCTATGTCGACTACTATTGTTCTATGTCGACGACCTCTGTGGTGCAGTGGGCGAAGGCCCGCTTGAGACGCAAAAGGTTGCGGGTTCGATTCCCGCAGCGGGACAAATGTTTGCATGTTCTGCAGATATTTGTCTCGGGTCTGGGTGTTTTCGATGTGTGATATGTATGTATTTACAAAAAAACTCCTATAAGTAGTATATCAATCATGTGGTTCACATAATACAAGCTCTGCTTAGTTTGGGGCTATATGATGCTGAGTGATATGTAATACGTTCAGCATTGTTTTTTTTAGTTCTTTGTCGTATAGTCTCGTTGCGAATTATATCCTTCAGTGTATAACGTGACTGCTTTCATTTTCAGTCAACACTTGAGACAATTGAGAGTTCGCTGAACCGCGCCAAGTCTTCCGCCAAAGAGAAGCTGGTTGAAGCGAAGAGATGCTGCAACAACAAGCTGCCTCAAGACCCTGACTTCCCTTACAAAGAAGACTTTGATGTTCTGCCGTCTAATGTGACCGCCCTGGTGGAACACTGCTATGAGCTGCAAACCAGAATGAATTGTGTGGAGCAGGGGGATGAACAGGTAAGGAACTAGTGTAAAATAAATAATGTGTATCATAATCATAGGTGTGTTAATGTTTAGTAATTTATTAACAAATATTAATCAATTAGTTCATATAGTTTATTTTTAATCTAGATGTTACTTATTTTTCCACGTATCCGATGTTCGTGTCGACCCCACGCAATACAAAATAATATTTGCACTTCTCTTGCTCAAAAAGTGTATCATAATAGTGTAGCTTAGCGGGCCTAAAACTCGAGTTTAATACCTCGGGCTAAAAAGTATTTTTTCTTTTTAATTTTTGTCTAAAATCATCAGCCTGTAGAAAGCATTCGTTCTCTTACATAAAAACTCGATTTCTTGGTGCTCCGTCAATCTTTTTTTTTGAAAATAGAACCGTCTTGGTGATGTTTTATGAAGGTTGATTAATTTTTAATAAAATTTCTGAAAATTGTCTAATTTTGAATTGTTTTATTTTCTCGCAATCGAAGTGAAAAGTAGAGTGTTTTACTCGGGCCAAAACCACCCATTATAACGTATAACAACCTCGTATATAATGGGATGGTTTAGTCCCTTGTAAAACAATCTACTATTAGTGATAATTTTTACCTACCTAAATTTTATACTACTAAGTTAGCAAACAGGCATACGGTCCTCCTGATGGTAAGCGGCCCCCGTAGCCTCTCAACGTCTGTAACATCAAGAGGTATTACATGCACTTTGCTGACCTGCATATAAATTTTATAACGCCCTTTTATAAAGGCTGCATATTGTAGTCTCTGGGGAAAACCTCGGCAGGGGGGGACATTAAGTGTGTTTTTATTTTTCTTTTTATTCTTTGTATTATTAATAACCAACCAATTCTGTACCTATGTACCAAGGCCTACCTACTTATTTTGGGTGCATTATGAATTTTCTTTCATTCTATCTTTCTAAGCCATCCGACACGGGACGATAGATGATCTTTTTTTCAATGTTTATTTCATTCTGGGCATTATTATATCATGGTTTTCTCGATTTGATTTGCAGGTGATAAAAGAGTATGATGAACGAGAGAAGACAATTGCCAAGTTGAGGAATGACGTTAACAGTTCCAGTGATATGAACAAAGTGTTGGAGGAAAAGATGAAGAAACTTAGGTGAGTTTTTTTATATATATTTTTAGAAGCGCAAAGGACGAATACTTCGCTGGCTGAGACGCAAAACCTACGGACAAATGTTTTTACTGCCATTGGTTTGCACAGGTCGCATTAGGGGAGGCCTATGTCCAGCACTGGACTGCTAAAGGCCGATCATGCTAATTTTCAGTTTCAGCTTGCTAATTCTCCGAAATAATTTTGCAAAGCATTTAAATATAAGTATTTGAAATTTTCAGAGACGAATGGCTACCCCCGCTGGAATCTTTGCTCGGGAACATCAACAAAAGCTTCGGCGATATGTTCGCCAAGCTGGGCTGCGCAGGCGAGATTAAACTGGACAGAGCGGGTAGCGATGTAAGAATACTATGGACAAGTACTAACATATTTTTGCATGAATTAATAAAAAAAAAATGATACAAGAATAATCGGTAAAATATATCCATTAAACTGCCGGTACAGCTATTTTACACGACTGTTGGCCAGGTTGGTTAATTTTCATTTAGACCCAAACATTCGCGCCGACTCCCTTATAGAGGGATTACTGTCGCTGATCGGGAAGTATAATCTCCCAAACTAAAAAATAATTTTCTGAATCGGTTCATAAATGACGGAGTTATGAAGTAACTAACAACAGCAACACCACCCCATTCTTTCCAATGCTGGACACAGGAGCCTGGAGCCTCCCCTAATAAAGGGAGATATACCCATAATCCCCACGGCTATACGGGTTGGGGATCGAAGGGCACAGCTTCTTGCAGCTCTCGCTTTTTGCTGCCCGCCGACGTACAGGGGATGTGCTATGCCGCAAACAGCCACCGCCAGAGCCCTGTTCGTTAGTAATCAGGGTGCACCACGGGCAGGTGAGGTTGGCTTGAATTCCAAAGAGGTTAGACTTCTTCACACTCCAAATACCAAACATATAAAATAAGACTGAATTGAGAACCTTCTCCTTTTTTAAAATCAGTATCACAATCGCAAGTTTAACTCCACGGCGTGTGTGTTTTGGCTTTGGCCCAAATATTTATTGAAGTATAATTTATTTTAAACTTTCGTTACAATTATTTGGCGTTGTGCAAGAAGAAAAAGCCATCTTGTTTTGGCTACGCGATGACAGAATTACATTCCGTTTCATTTAAGTCACATTGTAAAATTCTAGCATCAACGACACTTCCTGATAGAATTTAAGGCGTATACAGGGTGATAGTGTGGGCTTGAACAGTGTGTTATCAACAGGACGACTACGACAAGTATGGCATCAGTATACTGGTCAGTTTCCGCGCGTCGGAACAGTTGCAACAGTTGACTCGTCACGCGCAGTCCGGCGGAGAGAGGGCGCTGTCCACTGCCTTGTATCTGATGGCGCTGCAGTCACTCACCACCGTGCCATTCCGGTAAGTAAGCCTTAGCGGTTAGGCTGCGTTTCCACCGAATATGGGCGAGGCAGCTGGGCGGTGCGAGGATGTCTAGAGAGGCTGTGAAACGGTATGAGTGTTTCCACGAATGCGAATGCGAATGCGAATGTATAAAATTATGCGAATGCAATTATTCGTAACATCCCTTGTCAAAATTACCCCTTTTCGGGATAACATACGAATTCAAACCATATATATATTGCACATTTCCAGATGCGTTGATGAGATCAACCAAGGCTTGGATCCGATCAACGAGCGCAAAATGTTCCAGCTGCTCGTAAAGGTCACTACGGAGTGCGACAACGCGCAATATTTCCTGCTCACACCAAAAGTAAGAAAATCCTTCCTTTTTCCTTTGAACCATTTAGAGGTGTCGGAGTTTTTAGGCCTCCGTAATGGCTTAATGACTGAAAAAACCAGAACAACATCAATACTCAATAAATTATTGCGATCCATATTCAGATCCGCTGGACACTATAACACAGCATCATGTAGTCCCATTCTAAGCAGAGCTTTTATTATGGGAACCACATGACTGATACTTATACTACATAAGATATTTTTTTTTTGTAAAAACATGCATAATATACATAAAAAACCCAGACAAATATCTGCAGATTATTCAAACATTTGTCCCGCGGCGAGAACCGAACCCACAACCTTCTGCGTCTCAATCGAGCCATCGCCCGTTGCGCCACCAAGGTCGTCAAATATAAAGGTGTTTACAGTTTTTAAGATAATTGTTGGGCACAATGACAATAAATAAGAGGATCGTCATAGTTATACTTAAGTCAAATGATAGTGTTCTTAACGTGCCTTTCGAAGCACGGAAGCGCTCAGATCTAAATGCTACTAAGCAATCACTAGAGATATGGAATTTTCCTATTTACAAAATAGACGCGAATTTATGCGAAAATTTTGTTTATAAATGCGATGAATACGAATATAGATATTTTGAGGATTTTCCGCGAAATAAAAATAAAATATTATGTGGTTTTGTTGGCACTCGAAGTGACGCAGATCTTACCTGGTGTGCCGGCACATGGCAAACAAGGCTTTCTTTCACATTTGACAATCATTTAACTGCATCTGCATCATTTAACTATACTAAACTACTTCGATTATAGATCTGTACTTTCAGAAAGTTTATCTAATATTCCGTTTTTCAGAACACTTGCAAAAAATTAACTGCACTATGAATGAATGGATAACTAAATAGATAATAACACTTTCATAGGTCAATTCTTCAATCGTTATATATATAGGAACGAAGATCCCAAAGTGAAGGACATTTTGCGCACTGCACAATGTTGCTTTCCATCCTTGCTAAAGCAGCATTACAGAGCATGTGGAGTCCAACCATAGATTTATTATATTATACTGTTAGATTGGCAATATAGTGCTAGGGGCGAGACCAAAACAATAATACACCAGTGTGCGTGTAATGTGCATGTGTGCAAGAAAAATAGTGGTGTGCTATGCACTGCCTACCTCAACTTCGATTATCGATACCTACAGTTTGCAATATCTTTGTATTATTTACTCGTTGAGTTGTTGTCAAGGGTTGTTGTTGAGGGAACAAAAATAAAACGAACTACTTCATGTGCAAAACTGGTTGAATTTTTATTTTCCTTCAAAGATAACTATAGTTTGCTGTAAAAATGTCGTAAACTTTCCTTAGAAACAATTTAGCAATTTCGCTTCATACTTTATCTAGACACGCGGTAGCGTGTCAAAGCCAAGTTCAAGCTAACAGAACTGGCGAGCAGCTTCGTGTATAATATTACACGAACCATTTGGAGCCACTTTTAACCCCCTCATAACTCGAAAACTATTTCACATAAACATGGGCATGAAGATGGCATAAGAATGGGCAATTTTGTATGGAGCGTGGGCGGTCTGCGGCCGAGAATGATTTGGTCATTTAATTATGTGTTTTAGTCCTACAATTACTGTGTAGAAGTTATATTTCTGTGGTGTACTTCGAAATCGGATAATCCAATGGCTGCAATACAGTCCTTTAAACGTTGAGGCCAGTTATCAATAGAAGCACGCACTCTTTCCATGGGAAAATTCTTCACTGCCAATCGTATGGATTGTTTTAGGGACTCCAAATTATCATGGCGTTTAGAGCAAGCCGTACTCTCTAAAACTGACCATAAATCATAATCCAGTGGATTAAGATTGGGACTAGAAGACGGCCAGTCTTCAGCTCTGATGAAGTCCGAAACGTTCACTTCCAACCAGGACTGTGTGGACGAGCTTTATGACCCGGCGCCGAATCTTGTTGAAAGGACCTTGGTTATTGAACATGGTGTTGTTAAGGGGCATAACTACCTTCTCAAGAATGGTATCTTGATACATTTGTGCCGATGTTTTGATACCTTTTTCACAAAAATATGGCTCAGTCACTCCTTCATAGCTAACACCCCACCAAACCATCACTGAAGTCGGATAATGCCCACGTTGCACTCTGTTGACTAATTGGGAAGCTTCCTTAGAGCTTTGAACATAAATACGGTCATTTGTTTGTTAAAATGATGCTCAATTGTAAAGATTTTCTCATCCGTAAACAACATTTTTCTGTGATCTCCCTTTGCGTACCGCTTCAGTAGTGGTTTCGATTTTACCACCCTTTTATTTTATAAATTATCAGTTAAAAAATGACCAGTGCGTCTCTTATAGGTTGCAAGTCCTAAGTCATCTTTTAAAATACGCGACATGGTTCTGGGTGCTATCTTCATCCCCCGAGATAAAATCTATTGCTTTCGGACAGGATTTCTTCGAATTCTTTCCCTTACTGCTTTGACCACCTTTTTCGTACGAACACTACGTGGATGGCCAGATGTTTTTCTGTCACAAACAGAGGAGGTCTCATTTTACCTATTAATAGCCCTGTACACAAACATTTGACTGATACCAAGCGTATAGAGAGGGAGAGTTTTAAAAATTGCATTTGTCTCCATACCAACTTTGTGTAATGCAATCACAGCGATTCGGTTTTCTTTATCACTCCACTCCATTTTAATATCGCAAAATATTGTACAATGTATTAGCGCCAAAATCAGAAAACTCAATGAACAATCGTATAAAAATGACAGATTCTAAATTCAAATGTAACATCTTTCTTATTTTTAATTGTAACACAGTATTTATGGCCAGACTAGGTATATCCTACAACGCGCTCGTGAACAGTTTCGGAGATATGACATCTCTCTGTCTCACTCCTCGGCGCAGTTGTATGGGTTTAGTCTGCTGATCCTGTACTCGGACACTCACAATGGCGGCTTCATACAGACATCTCAACACTTCGATATAACGATAGTCCATTCGACATCGCTGCAAGGATTCCAGGACAGCCCAGGCTTCAGACAGAGTCAAATGCCTTCTCATAGTCCACAAAAGCCAGATACAGTGGCTGATAATAGTCTTAGGATTTCTGTATAATCTGTGTCACTGTGTGAATGTGGTCTATGGTACTATATCCTCCGCGAAACCCGGCCCGCTGCGGTGGCTAGAACTCGTCGAGTCTTCTAGCGAGGCGATTCGTAATAACCCTTGAGCACAGTTTATAGACGTGGCTCAAACGACAAATGGATGGTTGAGAAATCACCTGGCTGAGAGTGACCTGGCGGCTTCGATCAACTATACAAAGGATTTTGCACTATCCGCCCGAAAGCGGCTTGTCTATAACTCCGCCAAAACGCATCGGAATTCTGGATGATCGAAGTAGCAGTTTTCATATAGTCGGCTTACTTAAATTTTCTGTCTTATCTTGTGTAATATAGAGGCGATATTTGTATGACGGTGCTTTTAACAAATGATAGCTAGCAATATATGCCACTTTTTCACAGTCATAGTACGGCGCGCGATATACTTTGTATAGTTGATCGAAGCCGGGCGGAGTGTTGCTCTGCTAAGAACACCGAAGTAAGCCACGCCACGAGCGCTTTAAGTAACAAAATACAACCATTGAATTGACTATCAATTATAATTGATAGTAAGTTCATGCTTGACCCGTGCTTTCAGTGAAAGCGTAATTTAAAATTATTTATAATGTCGAATTCTGCTCAAATGTCTTCTTCAGTTCCAACATAAAAATCCTATGGAAGAAAGGAATTTCAGTATTTTCCGATTTTTTAGATAAATTTCCAAACTTAAGTTCTCAATAGAGGACAAAAAATAGCTCATTCAGTTCAGCAGTTCATGTAATGAGCTTACCAACGAACAGCATATAGTGCGATACCTCAGGGCTCTTTACTTTGTCCTCTTCTATTTATCATCTATAGCTCTGATTTAGCTAAAGAAATTATATACTGCAACTATAATTTATACGCGGATATACTACTAGACTGACTGAATCAAACTAATAACTCCACCATCTTTTTATCTTTTCATTTTCTTTATTTGCAGCTTCTTACAAGTTTGGAGTACAACGAGAAGATAATGGTGCACACGATAATGAACGGACGTAGTATTATGAACTACAGGAAGTGGAAGTACCAGAAATTCCTCGAAAAGGCCCACGACTACCGCATGTAAGAGTCCCGCTTGAAGCACCAAAACTAAGTACGTAAGGTTTCGGGAGAAGTATCAAAATCTTGTTACCTAAAATGTGATTGTTACATTCGGGTAGGAAAGTCCACAGGGTAATATCTAATGGCCCGGTGCGAAGGACCAAAATTTAGAGTATCTAGTGATCCAGCTCGAAGGACCAATATATATTGTTGCAAGCAAAAATACTTGTTGAATAAAAAATGCTATATAGTGGCTTTCTCACAGTCACTCATTATTTGTTTTTGTTTTCGGAACCTAAGTAATTGACGATCTGACTCAAAATACTTAAGCAGTACGCTTACTATGTTACGTATACGCTTCGTATGTGTTGTCTCACTCAAGCCATACTAATTGTATGAAACCGATATATTTCTGGAGTGTCACGAAACACAATATAACCTCCTTTTTGAAAAATATGTGTAGGATAGTAGGCTAATGTGAGCTTTACACGGGTGACTAAAGCCGCACGATTTTGGCCGTACGGCGAAAATCCACTGAATAGGCTGATTTTGTTGTTTGTTGTTGTATTCGATTGATGACATATTATTACGTGCGGCAACACGGTCGTATTTTGCTAAAGAAAAAACCGAAGGGACCGCTTACAGTAACTGAGCACACTTACACGGTCGATTTTAGTCACCAGCCGCCGCCGCTTAGCCAAACATGGACTTTGAAGCTTGTGATTTTAGTCACCTGCCCAATTGCCACTAGTCCTTTTCACGAATTCACGAAAGAAGTCCGCAGCGTGGCGCTATCGTGTGGAAATAAAATCATAAGAAAAGCAAAATCAACCCGTCTACGTCTCCCACTACAATATGATGCAAATAATATGTTCTGTCTTAAATTTCTTGATAAAATGTCGGTGTTAGTACGTATACTGGATATTCGGCTTTAGTTCTCCTAATTGCCGTGGGACTTCTTTCGTGAAAAAGACTACACTCTATTTTCGCCGTGCGGTCGAAATCGTGCGTCTTTAGTCATCCGACTTTAGTTATCCGTGTTAAGCCCGCATAAGAATTATCATGATTTCTTTTCAATCTGTTTTGTTATTGTTTTGCGTGTTAAGTTAAGATTAAGCATATTGTTATTTTTAATTCTCAATTTTATTTTAACCTCAGTTTCTCGAACACTGATTCTTGATCTGGCTCGATTATGACAACAAAAAAGTATTCGTATTGTAGACGTAAAGTTTTGGCCAATGAGAATCCGTAAATTAAAAATAACTCCGACATTGGCCAAAATTTTTCGTAGCGCGTACGATACGTCAGGTTAAATATTTGAACGCCCTACCGATTTTAATCCAAATATTTTAAACTATTCGTAATTTTTATTATACAGAAATATTATTAGAAATTGAAATAATAATTACAAAAATGATTAGTTTATCTATTTTTATCATTGTTTTTTTTTTTATATTGATTAAATTTTTTTTAACATTGTTAGCAGTTGCTTGTCCTTTTCAAACATTTTTGTGTTCATCAGTATTAGAGAAACTGAATTAGATTTTTGATTGACATCACAATTTTTAAAATTATGTTTGAATTTAAACTATGGTGTATTTTAGATTTTAAGATTTTTGAAAACCAAATTGTTATTTTGGTTAAAATGGCTGTTTTTGGTCAAGGACCGATTTTTATTGAACGCTTCAAAACGAAAAATTAAGTGTAACTACCTCATAAATATATTATGGTTTTTACAAAGAGCCGCCACAATGGGGGTATAGGCGAATAATAAAAACCATAAAATCTTGTATTGTTACAAGGTGATAATTCCTGTTTTTCTTAATAAGAAGTATATTAGACAAAGACTACAGACCAGTAATGTTTCTGTTAGGACAAGTGTTTCCATTTTTCAATTTTAACTGTACTCTAAGGAAATTATTTTTGCATTTAACAACCGTATAAGTGTTTAGCTGGATCACTGGACGGTCCGGTCTAATCAAAATCATCCCTTATCTTATGATTGAAGGATATTTATTTTTGGGGATTATTATTATTAACCTTTTTCGATGTTGATACATCTGTAGAAATAAGGAACTTTAGTTATGCCAGCATAGGTCAACTTTTGACTAGTTAAATTCAACATGCATAATATGGTTGATATTAGAATTCATTTGAGTGACTTGGCCAACCCTGCGCGTTTTTTTTATTATATGAAAAACTTCGGAAGTTTGTCTGGTCTTGCCCTGCAGTGGGACTAAAATTAAAATTAAATTTAAAAAAAGTTAACATTTAGTTGTTGGTTGGTGTTGCCGTATCTCACTGCGTCTGCGAAGTGCCATAATGAAGTTATCCTTAGTCTTTCGTGTTTAAAGCTTGGGTTTTAATTAAGATTCTAATACAAATTATTTTGTATTTTTAAATTTAATTTTTACTTTGTCATTGGAGTTAATCCTTTGTTTAAATGCCTCAAATACTATTAAGTGTCAGATAAGCATTAATTTCACTTACCCCCTTACTTATGAACGCTACTCAACGTTAACCAATGATCAAAGCTAACCCTGTCACTGTTTGTCAATATCCATATATAAAGATGTTCATATGTAAGGTCATTAGGGCCTTACATACAAAAATCTGTCAAAAGATAAACAATGCTTAAACTATTGCCATCTCTTACCGTTGGATATAGACAAACAGTGACAGGGATAACTTTAAGCAATGGTTAAATTTAAGTAGCGTTTATAAGTAAGGGGGTAGATACTTACACCAGTTACCTCATTAGATATTTAGAGTTATGTTAAAAATATTATGTTAACAATGATAAATCAAAAAATTGCACACAATCAAAGAAAAAGATGGATACTAGTTTTATACTTATTCGTGTTATTGAGCTCTCTACTTACTATTTTTATAATATTTATTGTAATTTATAATGTTATTTATCCGAAAGTTAAAATTTTCATTTTTAAATAATCGAACTCAATGCTCCTGCGTTCTGTTTCGGAAAGAAAAGAAGTTACATTAACGTAAGCACCTACTGTTGTTCTTCGCATGAGCCAACGTGTCAGAGTTTTTGCCCGAATGCCTCCGACATGGCTTAACGACTGAAAAAGCCGGGACCAACATTGAAGCACAGAAGCGCAGATCTAAAATGCCACTAAGCAGTCTATCTATCCAAGTAGTGACCTGACGGAGTAGTACTTACTTATATGCGTTTAAATTCGTACAAATATAGTTTTTTCTTAGTATTTGTGTTCAAACGCTATGTTTAAGGTAATGTACCTGGTTATACTATATCACTATTTTTATAGATACAGCGTCAAATGTAGATTGACAATGTGTTTTAATTTTAACATCTAAATACGCACTTTGATAGCATTTATGATGCAAATAAGAAGTTAGTTTTCAGGTTTAAAGTCTTCTTTTTCACGGAAGTATTTTACAATAAAACAATTTAATTGTTTAGAAATAGCAGTGTTTAGCTAAACATGTTTTTTTTCATTCTTAATGAGTTAATGTAATAATTGTAATAAATAGTGTGTAATGAAACGAATGTGATCAATAAAAATGTTTTTTAATTCATATGCAGTTTTAATTTATAAGCACCTTTTAGTAAAATAAGTTTAAAAATAAGTATCTGACGAATCAGTTGATTTGATTGGAACAAAAGGCTTCAGCGAGTTCCATTTTGAAATAGTTGTTCCGTTCAATTGATTGAAGTGGGATGACTGGTTTATTCATATTTTAAAATATGTATTAATGTATTAAATCAACTTTGTAATATTTTACACCCACAGTTTCTGCTGGTTGCCGACCTTCCATTATCTGCGTGTTCAGCTTATAGCAGTTCACTGCTGGTCATAGGCCACCCCTAATGACCGCCATTGCGCCCTGTTCTCAGCTTAACGCATCCAGCTTCTACAAGCAGCCGACCGCAGATAGTCACTCCACATGGTCTGAGGGCGTCATACACTACGTTTGCCGAGCCGCGGTCTCACCCTCAACGGCTTATGTCCAGCCAACTGCCACTTCAGCTTGCCTAATTCTTTATGCTATGTCGACAGCTTCCGTCGACCTACTGGATGTAGAGACACAATGTAATGTAATTCAGCGTTTGTAAGACTGTCTCCTCCCCTTTCCCTATAGGAGGGGTACCTAATCGTTTTCTAGGGCTCAGTCGGAACATCAACCCAATAATTGGAGTAAAAGAGATAGCTGTGAATTTATTTCAAGTTTGGCTCAGCCAAAGAATTTTGACTAATGCATAGAAGAACCCTTAAAATTCATTCATGCTCTGAACATCAACTCAAAAAAACCTACCAGGGCGCTCGAATATAATAATAATAAATAAAAAATTAGTGATGACTTCACTTCACTTCTTTATTAAATGGCTTCTGGGATAGTTTCCACAAATTCGCTAGTATCAAGTATAATTGTTCATAATAATATGAGGTACCGTAGTATGGTTTATAAGTCCAGTCGTCCAGTCTTCAGTCAGGTCCTGTTTTCTGTTATAGCAATGGCGACTATAACAAAAAACGATCGGTGCACAATTTTCTTCATCAGAGTGTTTTCGTCAAAATCTTCTTTATTCCATTTCACTAATACTTGTGTCTTATTACTAACGTATAACGGTTAAAATACCATTAATAAAAATCAATATACTTTAGAAAAACACTAGAAAATATAATTTTATAAAAATGACACTGCCGTCGTTCAAGATGAAAAATATGGTGTATCCCAAAGAGTAAAATATAGTATAGGGGAAGTGTATCCAGGTGTATCTTAATGATGACGACTACCAGTGATGAACGATGACGAAAACCAAAATGACTTTTGACAGCCAACTTGTTTTTTCATGGTTCATCACTTCACTTCTATATTCAATAGCTTCTGAGATAGTTTTCCACAATTTCGCCAGTATCTATAAGTCATCGTTCATCATTGGTAGTCGTCATAACTACCGGTATATCAATGTCAAATGTCCAGCGTGTCAACCAATATTTAACTAACTGTAGCACAATCCGCACCCAAAATAGGAACTACTTTGCTACTTGCAGCCAAATTCTGCGTGACATAAAACCATTGTGAGTAGTGTACTAGATCCTTGTTAGCTGAAGTGGCAGTGGGCTGGCCATATTTGCCGAAGAACCGATAACCGTTGGGGTAAACGTGTTCTTCAGTGGAGACCGCGGCTTGGCAAACTTGGACGCCCTCCTGCCAGGTGAAGTGAGGATTTGTGAAAAGCGGATTTGATTTGGTGGAAACTGGATTTGTCGTGCTCAGGACTGTGCGCAATGGCGCTGATTGGAGGAGGCCTATGTCCAGTAGTGGACTGCCAGAAGCCGATAATGATGATGATGATAATAGTTCCCTACTTCACATAGGTACTATAGTTAATACAACTTCATTCGTATTTTAAGTTTAGATAGATGATAAATAAAGACGTGAGATTAATAGAAAGTTTATTAAGGCTAATTATAACAATTTAAATTAGTCTTTCAAATAGTGCGCAGTATAAAATACTTAAAAAGCCTTATAGCATATTTGTCAATCATGTCATATTAGTATTTTTATTCATGTGTCTTTATTATACAACATGAGTTTGAATTCGTATTAGCCCGATAGGGTGATTTGGACCAAGGTTGTCCACATGTTTTGAGAACTTCACCCAATAATAAGTGATTCCATGAAAACTTTAAACTTAGTCTTGTGATGTGCATGGCAACCTAAACTGTAAAGGTATAAGAGGGCTTACCACAGGTTTTTATAGTTTACGAAAACTTTATAAGTTTCGGTATCTTTCCATACATTTTCGTAGTTCATGCACGTTTCCCTAGAGGCGCTGTACTGAAAATGTATGGAAAGATACCGAAACTTATAAAGTTTTCGTAAACTATAAAAACCTGTGGTAAGCCCTAAGTTCGTGCTCGACTGCAAGCCACAGCAGCAGGCGACACCTTGCGGCGTCATGTCGCTGCATTCATAACCAGACTGCAGGTATATACCAGTTGGTTACTACAGATCATTGCGATACAGATTGCGGTCGGGCGACTGTTGCCTGTTGTTGCGAAATGTTGCCTGCTGCTGCTGTCTACACTCGGCTACGCACTTGTACCTTTAAGTTCCACATTATCGCGCGTGCTAATAACATTCGGAATGTTAAGCGAAAATATGCTGAACGATTTTTAACATCACTTCTCCAACTGAACTCCCTTCCCCGTCCATTGCTCGTCTAACTTCACATCGCATTCTAAATCTCTTAACGCAGATTTGATGTCGAAACCAAAGTCTTGGTTGAACTTTTCATAGGCGGAGTTGAGGAGGGATTCGATTCCCAGCTCGTGGTATTTTGAGTTCTGTTCCCGAGATCTTGCCACCATGTTTCTGATCGCCCAGCACGCGTTTTTCTGTGAAAGATAGAAGAGATTCGTAGAAAATTATTCAAACCTTTAATCATCATTATCATATTACCTCCTATGATGAACGAGTACTCAACTCGACGCATCCAGCTTTTACCGTTTAACCCTTTAGTGAGGGGTTTCGAAGAAAAGACTGGCTTTTTAGACGACGCTGACGCTCATTTGTTGAACCCCTTATACCCCGTCGTCAAAGCGTAATTCGATCAATAAACTCACCTGCACCGCCGCATTATCTGGGTGTATCTTCATACATTCCACGATAGCTTCCGGCGCACCATTCTCAAAGAACTCCAGGCTGTGAGCTGGCTCCCGTAATGTTAACGCTGCTATACTTTTGAGGACCAATGCCGCTGTTGCTGCGTTACTCTGAAATAAATCAACAGTACAATACAGGTTAATTTTACGTTTATTATGGGCCATGAAATCCTGTGAATAAGTCATTGAAATTATGTACACGGAGTATCAACATGTATACGGAGTATCAATATGTATACTTTTGGGGATATTCAAGAGACATAATATTTAGTACAAATTCCGCTATAAAACTCGACAAAATTCGACATTGTTTCGCCTTCCGCATAAGGCATCATGAGGAAATGATGGCCTCTCTGTCCGCGTTCGGCACTCCGCATAACTCCGCAGACGTGCTGCTTCGCCGAGCACCAAACAGGTTTATGTGAAACTCGTCGGAGAAGGTAAGCGGAATTTGTACTAAATATTTTGTCTTTTGAATATCCAGCATTATTTAAAGGGAGAGGCCTATGTTCAACTGTGGACTTGTACAAGCTGAAGAAGAAGTATTAAATATATTATTACCGCGTGCCTGCTCAGTACAGCAACGACCACGGGCGCTATGCCCTTCTTCACGAGATCTCGTTTCACGTCGTCGTTCCCGGCCAACGCGGTAGCCCTGATAACAATACAAATTATTATTGCTTTATTGATAATATTGTGTGTAGGTTCCACCAGTTGGACCGACGACATCGTCAAGATTGCAGGAAGATTCGTCAAGATTGAAGAGGTTTGATGATGATGATGATGATGATATGAATAATGGTATGTCTGAAACATCTAACGATCCTTCCGCTGGAAGCGTGTAATCTTCATGCTAATAGGTCACCCATCAAATGTTACAGTCCGAGGTTGCAATGATATTATAATTCGGTTCATAACATCTAAGTCAACGCAATCAATAGATATGGCCGTTTATGCCGCAAGTTTTGACACTCGTAAGGGGAAAATTTCCGAAAATCGTAAATTTTCAATTACATCACAAAAAAGATCTTCCTCCCCTTTGATATTAGAGGTGTGGAAACATTTGGAGCGTTTAAGTCTAAACTAGCCAAGTATATCATTTTTCCCTACTTTGCTAAATTTAAATCGCCACGCAAGCAAGAACTAAGCCAATCAATAAACACGACCTAAATATTTTTTTTCTATTAGTCTAAGTTTCTCGTGTAAGTAACAGTTGTTGTAAATGAGAAATAAAGATTCTTTGAACTGATGGATACAAGTTTGTACGGAACCCTCGGTGTGCGAATCCAACTCGCAATTGGCCGCTTTTTATGGACCCCAAACAATAAGGAAGCCAAAACTTAAATAAACAACATAGCGTGACCATACTCAATACGGTTACAGATTTATAGATTCGACCTTATTTCGTACGCATAAAGTTACTTCCTCATATCGTCCCTATGGCGACCACGTATCAGTACTTTCCTATTGATTCAACATTACACCACAAACATTACAAAGCTGGTAGGGCTGGAAAACGGTCTTTTCAGTAAAACTTATATACAAAATAATAAAAATATTGAAGTTCATATTTTAAGAGCAAGATCAAGTTTGGTATATAGAGTTTAATGGGATAGCTGACAAAGGGAAAAGAAGCTTCTTAATTTCGCCGCGGCAAGATCATTAATGCGTTTTGTAAATCAATGTCACTCTTTTAATATTGACAAATCAACGTTTAGCGTAAATGATCTGAAAACACCCCGACTCAAATCGACAGGGAACCACCGCGCGTTTCAATAAAACATCCAACTATGGCAGGTAAGGACGAAATTACAAGAATGATGACAACAGCCGAAAACGGAGACTATCTATCATTTGGCGACCGAAACTTCGGACTATCTACTATTCAGAAATGGCATGAGCACAACCGAAGAGTCCTGAAAGGTGACATAATCAATATCACGGATGAAAACACATCCATCACTAAAAACTGCATCGTTAAGGTCAATCAGACTTCATGCGAGGATTTTAGCGACAGCACAGACCAGCTAAAGCATCGAGCAAGGCACATCAACTACTGGAAAGCCGAACTCGAAAGAGCTATAAGAGATATTGACGCGGAAATCAACATTTTAGAGACACAACGACAGCAGCTGAAAAACGCAATGGACACTCTAAACATACCCAACTATATCAACGAAGAATGCCTTGATTTGAGGAGAATGAGAATGCAAAATGACCTAATATACGATCTGCCGCAAGAACAGCTCTTTTCGGAGTCAGCGCTGATAGAAAACGTCAAACGACTGCACCGAGAGATGCTAAGAGACATCGAGAATCAAATGAGAATGAACGTAGCAGCCAAAAACGCATTGGAAAGAGATTGGAGCAACAAATGTCTAGCATTCAAATACGAAACAGCCAACTACGAACTTCAAACGAAGTCAGAAAACGTTAAGGAGTCTGCGGGAGCCACTAAGCTATCAGAAGGTCAGTCAGACGTACAATCATGGGAGCATTTCACTGTAGATGGTTTGGTCCAGTTCAAAACAGCGATAGAGCGCTCGAAGGATCTAAGAGCTAAAGTTGACGCTGTACTCATCAACACAGCTAGAGATCTTCGCTCTCAAGACATTAAAGTGAACAACGCGTTAGCAGAACGCATCGCAAGAACGGAAGAAGTGAAAACAGAGTTGGAAAACCAACTGCGTCTAACGCTGCAGAAAATTGTTGAGACGGAGAATATATTGGAGACGTTGCACGATGAAATGATGAAGGTCTCGCAGAGAATACAAGTGGCGCAAACGAGATTGAACACTAAAAGCATTAGACCGAACGTGGAGAATTGCAGAGAGGGTTCTTTGATAGGTTTGATAGAGGAAGTACGAGATCTCAATGAGAGTATGAGTTTGCTGCAGCAACGGTCTATGGAGACGCAAAAGCTGAGAGCGGAGTTAATCCACGAGAGATCTATGCTTGAGAATGAGATAATGGTTAAGTGTAAGTCGTTGCATTTAGACAACGAAAGATGTCTGTTTGTTAGGTCACACTACCAGTCGGCGGAGAAAATGTGCGGGTTTTAAACAATAAATGATAATGAATAAATTCCATGAAAGACACACTTCACACTTAGGTTTCAGGAACGTTTGAATAAGCTTTGGAAAATCAAATAAAAAAAAAAATGCTGATTTTGAATATTTAGTAGTGTAATGAGTAGTTGTTGAATAAGTAGTTGACAACCTCTGTGGCGCAGTGGGCGAAGGTCCGAAGGTGGGTGACGCAGAAGGTTGCGGGTTCGATTCCCGCTGCGGGACAAATGTTTGCATGTTCTGCAGATATTTGTCTCGGGTCTGGGTGTTTTCTATGTATGATATGTATGTATTTACAAAAAAAAAATGTATCTATGTAGTATATCGATCATGTGGTTCCCATTATACAAGCTCTGCTTAGTTTGGGGCTACATGATTCTGTGTGATAACGTCCAGGATTATTTATTTATTTATTTATTTATTTATAAGTACTTTTTATCAGGGCTCCACGCGAGCGAAGCCGATTCCTCACGATTGCATGCATTTAATATTTTTAGTAGTTTCGCTTTAACACATATTTCGGAAGGCACATGAAGATGTTGATCGTTCTAAATCTTATCGGAGGCATTCAGACGCTCTGAAAACTCCGTCACCATAGTTGACCACTAACTGAACCTATTAAAGAAATCACATAATATTGTCTTGTTTTATTATATCTTTTCTAATGTAGGCTTTACAGTTTTACACGGAGGACTAAGGCCGCACGATTTCGACCTCACGGCAAAAATGGAGTGAATAAATGGTAGTTTTGCTAGGTGGATAGGTGACTTAAATCGCAAGTTCCTAAGTCTGTCTTTGGCCATGCGGCGGCAGCTCGTGATTAACATTACCGTGTAAATGCTAAATTGCAGGTGGTCGCTCGTCGATCGATTGTAATTCTTTATCAAAATACTATAGTCACCTGCGTTTTTATAGTGACCCATGTAAAATGGGTAGATTTGATTTTTATAAGCGATTCGACTGATTTAATTTTATTTTTACTTTAGTTTCGATTTCATATAAAAAATGTTAGTTGAAACAAAACAATCAAAAAGTAGACACGGAACGTGAGTGAAAGTGAGTTATTCCTTACAGTCGTACCTATCAGTCGTAGAGGGGTCGTGGTCTTTATGTCGGGACGGTAGCCTCACAATCCTACGACATTCCTCTCATCATCATCATCATCATCATCATCATCATTATCATCTCTATCATGTGCCAGAAAAGAAGCGGTGACGCTGCTTTTCTGGCGCACAGGTTCAGGTGAATACCAATTGCAGCCTTTATTTGGTCGGTCCATCTCATGGGTGACATTTCGCGTATTCTTTTATCCACGAACTTCCCTTGACCACCAGGCACTCAATGGAGACTTCCCTTCGGCGTCTCATATGTCCAAAAAAAAAGTGAGAATGCGATACTTTACTATAGCTGAGAGACGCTGCTTGATGCAGAGTTCTCGAAGTATGAACTGATTTGTTTGGAATTCTGTCCAAGGTAACCCATGCATTCTCCAGAACCACATCTCTAGAACATCTACATTTTCTTCCCACTTTCCCGGAGGGGCCAAGTCTGCGGCGTATAAGATTATGGGAAAAATTATAGTATCGTTAAACTCGCGCAGCAAACTCGGTCATAAATTATAGGAACGAAACAGCAATATTGCTCACTCTCTCCCACTTAGGAGAACGGCGCGATCCTTTTGTTTAGGCGCAGATGGCTTTTGTATAATTTTGAGTTGAGATAGATCAAGCGTAATACTCACAGTTTGGCCGCCTGTTGTACTACCACCGCCCTCTCGTAGTTGTTAGCCAGTGCATCTAACAGCGCGCAGTCAGCTGCCAGCGCACAGAGCTCGTTGCGGACTAACAGACTGGACAATGCAACCAGCAACTCCGATACTAGCGGCGGCTCCAAGTTTTCTAAGGAAAATAATGAAAGCGATTATTTTTTTGTGAAAACTCACACTTGACCACAAGTTTAAATATACCAAAATAATCTCTTAAGAAATAAGACAACATCTGAGGCACAGTGGGCAAAGGCCCGCTTGAGACGCGGAAGTTTGCGGATTCGATTCACGCCGCGAGATATATGTTTGTAAGTTATGTAAACATTCCGCGGCTCGGCAAACGTAGTGTAGGACCTCCTCCGGCCAGGTGGGGTGACGATCTGTGAAAGGCTGCTGGTAGAAGCTGGATGCGTCGAGCTCAGGACAGGGCGCAATGACGCTCATTAGGGGAGGCCTATGTCCAGCAGTGGACTGCTATAGGCTGATGATGATGAAGTTCTGTAAATAAATATCTCGGGTCTGCGTGTTCTCCTGCACAATAGGAGCTCCTCCAGCCTTCAGTAATTTCGAAGTAACACCGTCTTCACCGGGGGCTTTTCCATTTTTAAGCTGTCTCAGGGCCAGTACGACCTCGTCTTAGCTGATCTCCGGCAGGTCGTCGTTACGTTGCAAGGAAGCAAGGAGCATGTGCCGTGTACAGTCGGCCATAAAAGTCCTCTATCTCAGATAATATCTCCGGCTTTGTCAGTACGGTTCGGCCATCGTGTGTCGTTAACTTCGTCAGGTGGCTCCTGCCAAGCTGCTGAGTGAATACTTTGGACCCTCGGTGTTGGAGCTCCGAAGGTCACGCAGTATCATCTTCGCAATTCGCTGGTGTGGCAAGTGGCCTTGTTTCCCGTCTTTTTGTCATCAGCCGAAGAGTCTAATCCGAGAATTTGGACTTCTTGTCTTTATGCTGCATTTAGCAGAATTTGATGCTCTCGTCCCTTAACGCTCCAACCACGTTTTCTAGGACCTCATCAATGTCATCGGTAGGTTCCACAGCAACGAATCTGTCACCGAGAAGCTTCTGAAACTTCTCGGTGCCCGCCTTGATCTGGAGTAGATTGGGTCGGAGCGTGGACTTGATCAGACGGTTTCTTTCAAGCTTTAGATTGATATTCAGAGAGTCTTGGACAAGTCTGTCATCAGATCCGGTATTGAACCTGTTGATCCAGGAGACGTCACTGAATATGTGCCTTTTATCCGTCATGATGAAGTCGACCTTGTTTTTGGTCACAGTGTCGGGGCTACGCCATGTCCACTTCCTGTGGGGCTTCTTCTCTTAGGACGAGTTCATGAAGAAGCTGGATTCGTCGCCAATTCGGACTCCCACTTTGCCGTAAAAGTCCCCCATAACAACGTTGAAGTGAGCCTTAGTGGTGGTGTGCAAGGCTTTTCATCATCCAGGTGTGCCAAAGTCGGTGCATAAACCTGAATGATCTTCATACTATACCTCTTGGATAGTCGAAGAATCAGATACGGAGATTTCTTCAACGTTTTTAGAGAGGGCCTTATTGACGAGAAACCCTACGCCACGTCGAGCTCAGGACAGGGCGCAATGGCGCTCATTAGGGGAGGCCTATGTCCAGCAGTGGACTGCTATAAGCTGCTGATGATGATGATGATAGTAAGGGATTATGGGGGGGGGGGGTATGCCCATAATCCCCACGCTGGGCTTGCTTGTTGGGGATCGCAGGATACAGCTTCTCGGAGCGCCGACGCTGCTGCCCGTCGGCGGTCAGGGAATTTAGCTGTGCCGATGTAGACCGTGCTATGCTGCTATCAGCCGGCCGTCAAAGCCTCGTTCGTTAGTTAGCAGGCTGCACCGCGTGCAGGTGAGGTTGGCTTGGGTTCGGAAGTCGGAGATTGGAACCCCTTGCTACCTTAAAGTTTACATGTTGAATAGTATATCATTCAAGTGGTTCTCATAATAAAAGCTTAGCTTACTTTGTGGCTACAAGAAGCAGTGTGATTAGTATCCAGTGTTCAGCATTATTTATATCCTAGATGCTGCTGCCCGTCGGTCAGGGAATTTAGCTGTGAAGCGCGCTATGCCTACTTAAATGTAAATAAAAAGAGGTGACATGATCCTTAAACACCATTTTGGCCTAGGTTTATAGAGCTGTTATGAATAGGACGGGTATATTATTCACCTTTCAACAAATTCTTGATAGGCTCCAACATCATAGCGCCTAGTTCTCTCGCGTGTTCATGAGCCTTGCCGAACTCGTGTCGAATGTCGTCGTCCAACGTAAACCTCCTTATTACTTGCAGTGTTTCTAGCAGTAGCTGTGAAAAAAGCCAAATCTAAATAAATACAGGACATCTTACACACAGTCAACTGATCCCAAACCAAACCAAGCCCAGGGGCAGCAGTCTCGACTTTTTCGTTAACAACCGACATATCGTTAAGTGTAAGCTCACAAAAAATTTCTTCCCGAAAATTAGGGAAAAATATTTACCTGTAAAAAGGAGTTATTAAATAATTTTGTTAAATGTTTCTACTATTTACGTAAGATAAGATAATATTTTTTGTATGATATATTTATTTCACCCAAGTTATAAAGTAGGTAATATTATGGGAAAAAATAAAGTGTTATTATACTATCTTAAAATTAGGTACCTAGATAAAAATGCACTTGAATTGGGTAACATAGGACCCTAAATAGATAAAATAGGATTTATAAAACCGTGACATATTTGAAGAAATTTTTAAAACATATAATTTAACTAATCGACGAATTTAATTTCAATTACAAAAATATCTAATTTCTGTCGACTATTTAAAAAAAAACTAAATAAACATCAAACTTTTTTTGCAATAATGTACAATATAATCAACGTATTACAATGATTATTGTTTTTAGTTTGTAAGGAGTTGTTGATGTTTATGTTCTTGCAACACTGAATTAAATGGGAATTTTCAATGTTTAGTTTTTAGGTTACCGATAGTTATCGTTCACTTTATCAGGCTGTCATATTTCGGCCCCAATTAAATTCGCAAAAATGGTAGAGTTGACATTATTTGTCGGTATATTTACGACTAAAATCGTAAGTGTCAATGATTGTCACCGCTCGCCTCGACGTGCGCAGTATTTTTTGTATGAAAATCTGTTTCCGAGCTGCTACCGAATTTCGGTAGGTAGCGATCGCTAACTATGTCGAGACTGGGATGGAAACTATAATATATATCTGGATATCAACCTAAATAATTAATTAATACTGCCATGCATCACCCACAATTTGGTCATGGTCAGTGCCGTAAATAGGGCGGTGCTAGCGGTGCCAAGGGACAGGGCGCAGAACCTGGGGGGGCACAGAAATGACCAGACCAGGACCTTTTGGTAAGTTCAGCAGTATGTTTGTAGGTACACCTAAACTAGAAAGATGCGATTTCATTTAGCTTCTTTGGTTTCTTAAATGAGATGAATTAATCTAACTAGGCACTATAAATTAGACCAATAAGGGTGTATGCTCAAATCTATTATATTTTGGGCGTAGCTAGGGAAGCTCGCACCGGGCGCACAAAATGCTATTTATGGCACTGGCCCGGTCTGGTCATTTCTGAGTAGTTTATCAGTCATGTGGTCTCCATATTACAAACTCTGCTTAGTTTTTAGCTAGATGATGTTCTGTGATTATGTCCAGCATTATCTATTATTTATTTATCTCTCGAAGTAAAACCTCCAAAAGTCCAAACTTTCACCTAGAGAAAAGTAGAATTCTAACCTTTTCATTGCCAGTAACATTGAGTAACAGTTTCAGGTTTTCAGGTATATTCTTAGCGAATAACTTCTGCCTGTTAATTTCGTGTTTGACGCAACAATTGGAAGTCCATTTCAGTGTTGCCAGGATGATGTCCTCGTTCTCCACATTGTCAAGAATTCTGGATAAAAGGTGAAATACATGTCAAAAACATTCTCTTATTGAAACTCAATAAAATACAAATTAATATTTCGTAAATTTTGGGAAAATCTAAGACTTCATAACATCCTAAAGACATATTTATGGGAAGGTCGCGGGTTCTAAAGTCGCCTCAGTTGTTTTGAGATAATATATAAAATCTTAACATAAAAATTCCAGACTAATATAGCCCGGGATTACTTTTGACAAAATCCCGGTCATTTAAAATTAATTTTCAATTTATTGTAGGAAGGTAATTCTTTATAAGGGTAGCTTCCACCACCACACCAGCTTATATCAGTCCACTGCTGGACATAGGCCTCCTCTAATAAAGGGGGATATGCCCATAATCCCCACGCCGGGCATGCGGGTTGGGGATCGCAGGGCACAGCTTCTCGCACCACCAAAGCTGCTGCCCGTAGTTGGCCAAGGGATTTAGCTGTGCCGATGTAGGCTGTGCTATGCCACAATCAGCCGGCTGCCAGAAACCCGATCGTTGTTTAGCAGGGTGCACCACGTGCAGGGTAGCTTATTTTTTTTATATTAATTTTAAAGTCCTATGCATACTGATTGGTGTTATCACAGGCCACTGTGACCTGAACCACCACCTAGTAAAGACAGGAGCTACGCACAGTGGCACCTGTCGTGGTTGCTTTCAAGATAAAGAAACAGTGCAGCATGTCATCTTACACTGCACTGCCACAAAAGAAGCCAGAGGAAATCCGGGTTACAAAAGCTGCTTCATCAAAGCTTAAAATCGTTACAATTCATATGTTAAGTTAAACTAAAGCTGTAAGCTACTAAAAGGGTAGCTTACAGGAAATATCTGTCTTAGATTCTGTAATACTTACGCCTTAATAATATCAACGCCTTTCGCATCCAACAAGTCCGGCTGGCTATCCATAAGCGCGACGAGCGCGTAGAGTGTACTCTCGATAATACGTCTGTCTCTTTCCCTCAACTCTTGCTGTAACACACTCGACTTGGAGTAGAGTAGGTCTATTAGTATTTTGTAAGCTCCATCCTTGCCTGCGCGGACTCTGTGTGCTATGTCTTTGCTGCATTCTGTCTGAAACATTATGTTTGTTTTTAACACTTGCACGATATATGACGTATCGCAAAAATCTACACAACGCATCTGCTAACGCCGTGCTAACTAAACTGAGAGTTATCTTGTATGATGCTGATTTTTTTTATGCCAATGTTGGCATATGAACAGACGGGCCACCTGAGGAGAAGTCACCGCCGCTCATGGACACAGCTGCATCGCCAGAGGCGATACTGATGCGCTGCTGATCCTTGAGGTCATGAAATACATGCCTTTTGAAGGAACCCTTCTCGAAACCCAAGAGGGAAAACCGCAGAAGAGAGTTCGTTCCACAACTGACGACACGTCGCTGTATGCAATTCAACGTATTACATTGCGGTGCGGAATAGTTTTTGCGATGGTTCGTCGCAACGCACTTTTGTGGCATCATCATTAGACTTCGTGGCGTGGTTTACTTCGGGGTTCTTAGTAGATCACCTTGGTCTAGCAAGACAGCTCGGTCACTACTTGGACCGTTTAGTGGCATTTACATCTGAGCGAATCCGTGCCGTGCCGGAACGAAGGCCTTCAGGCGGCCTTATAATTTCGAGGCCTCTAACTCATATGAAGAAAAAGATCCGACCATTTCATTAGGCACTACTCCGCCTGGTCACTGTTTGGATGGTAGGTTTGATAAGATCACGTCACTCGTTAGGCCACAACGGAGGCCTTCAGACATCGGAGACATTCACCGTACGGCTCGTCCACCAGTTTTAAGTCGCTCAGCGAGCTATGGAACAAGCTATGCCCAGAATTTCTCTGAAGGATAGAATCCGTAACGAGACTATCCGATGAAGAACTAAATTTGTTAACATAGGTTAGAGGATTAGCAAACTCAAGTGGCAGTGGGCTGGCCAAATCTGCCGAAGAACCGATATCCGTTGGGGTAAACTAGTTCTTGAGTGGAGACCGCGGCTCAGCAAACGTAATGTAGGACGTCCTCTAACCAGGTGGAGTGACGATCTGCGAAAAACTGCTGGTAGAAGCTGTAGGCGTCGAGCTGAGGACTGGGAGCAATGGCACTCATTCGGGGAGGCCTATGTCTAGCAGTGGAATGCTATAGGCTGATGATGATGAAGATCTCTGTCATCAGAGTTGACCACTGGCTCTATATGAAGAAGTATGATAATACCTTTAAAACCTCCAACTGCTTCAGCAATTCATCATCAGCACCATCTCTGCTGCAGAGCTCTTTCAGCTTGGCAACAGTTGAGCTGACAAGATGGTCATCGGCGGAGCTCAGCGCTAGATCCTTTATAATGTTGGAGAGGTCCACACCCTGAAATATTGTTAAATGTCGTTCAACATTATGATCAGCCTAATTTGAATTCAAGGTGCAGAGAAAAGGTTCTCCACTGACGCCCCTCAGCCAGAACACTACAATTTGTTCCAGTGTTGTGAGTATCAGGAACATTCAGTACAGCTTGGTAACACAATGTTCAGTAATTTTTTTTGTTTTTTTTTATATTTCCACACTACACAAAGGTTATCTGGAAGAAAATTCTAATTAGCATTAAGTTCGCCTGTGTAATAGGGGTCGCAATACCGAACCTCTTTTCAAAAATCGGTGTTTTCGGTATTACACTCGAGAGCAATGAATCCGGGTCACTCAAAGAATCCAAAAAATCTCGGAAAGTAAGAATGCTAGGTTAATGCAATAAATTGTATTTAATAGACAATTTAATACTCCTTAAATGAAAGTATTAAAACTTCTTAGTTATTTTAAAGTTATATCATAAAAAAATCAAATTTGAAAAGGGAACACTGTCGAAGATGGAACTACGAAATTACAGGATTTGTTTTTGCTTTTGTTTGTAATCTGTCATTTATGTTGGTACATAAACCAGGTTGATAGTGCTCAATATTCATTATTCAAGCTGAAATCATGTCGCTTACACTTGAAGAATGCACCAGAATACTTACATTGGTGGAAACCGGCCGGAGTCAGCGCGATACAGCCAGGACTGTCGGTGTGTCGCTGTCAACAGTACAAAGAGTTCTCCGACGTTACGAAGAAACTGGTTCTAACCTACGCAGACCAGGAACGGGCAGAACTAGGTGTACCACAGCACGAGAAGACCGATACTTGGTGAACACCATGCTTCGAAATCGCTTTCTCACAGGAACTGAACTCACAAATCAGTTTCGACGCCTCGGAGGAAGTAACCCAAGTGCATGGACAGTAAGACGTCGGCTTGCTGAATCTAACTTAAAACCCCTTAGACCTGCAAACGGCCCTAAACTGGAGCGTGGCCATCGTATTTCAAGACTAAGATATGCCCAGAACCACGTAAATTGGAGTATTGAAGATTGGTCGAAAGTTATGTTCTCCGACGAATCAAAATTTATGCTCTACAAGCACGATGGAAGACACAGAGTGTATAGAAGACCAGGGGAAAGATTCAAGCAAGCATGCATCGAAGAAAAAGTAGCCTACGGTGGTGGGTCTGTACTTGTGTGGGCCGGAATTTCCTCAGAAAGTCGCACAGAGCTGGTGATCATAGAAAACGGCTCTTTAACTAGCGTAAGATATGTGGAAGAAATCCTCAACGAACACGTTGGTCCATTTATGGTCAATTTGGGTGAGGATGCTATATTTATGCATGACAATGCCCGACCTCATACAGGTAGGATTGTGAATGACTACCTTCAAGAGATGAACATTACTTGTATGGAGTGGCCAGCGCGCAGCCCGGATATCAACCCGATCGAGCATGCTTGGGACGAGCTAGGGAGATGCGTAAAACAACGAAACCCTCCCCCAATCACGCTTCCTGAGCTCAAAATTGCTCTCACAGAGGAATGGGAGAATATTCCCCAAAATCGTATAAGGAACTTGGTGTACAGCATGCCAAACCGCGTAAACGCAGTAATGGAAGCACGAGGAGGTAATACGATGTATTGAAATTCAAGAAAATCGTCATAAAGTTAAAAAATTTCATGTTTCCTATTTTTGTTTTAAGGAGAGATCAGCAGTTTTTTTTCTTTATGTAATTTTGTGTAAATAAAATGTATGGTGACTCATATTTTTTTAACTTTCATTTAGGGAGTATTAAATTGTCTATTAAATACAATTTATTGCATTAACCTAGCATTCTTACTTTCCGAGATTTTTTGGATTCTTTGAGTGACCCGGATTCATTGCTCTCGAGGGTACTTTGAAATTAATACCGATATTCCGGTAGTTTCGGTATTTTCGGTATTTTCAATATAGTGAGAAAAATATTTGAAATATGTAATGGAATCGTAATTTTCGTAAGGGAACAGTCACCAGCCAAACAATAAAAAGGCGTTATGATAAGAAAATCACATTTTAAAAAAAAAACAATCATTTATTACGAAGTATTTGAATTGTTTATTAACAATATAGATTTATAGTGAAATACCGAAAATAACATAAAATAAGGTTTTCTCAATGCCGGTATTTGAAAGCGTTCTTTTCGGTCGGGTATTCCGGTATTTTCAGGATTCGGGATCCCGGTTTGCGACCTCTGTCTGTGTACTTGTTTTATTTTGTGCAATAAAGAATTTTCTATCTATCTCTCTATCTAATTTGTGTCTGCATGTTTTATAACTATCTATGTAATTTTATTGTCTCTGGTACACCCCTGATACAGGCTCTGCCATGATTTCTTGTATATTTCTGATATCTATTATTAATAGGCATTGTTTTTTAGTTACAAAATGAAATGAAAGTTGTAGTGTACTGTTAATTAATAAAATGTCCAGCATTATTATTATTAATATTAAATAATTGAGCGAGCGGTCATGCTTAGATACAATTTTGATTGTTTGTATGATTGATTGATTGTAATATGATTGTGCGATTCCACCTTAAGTATATGGCTAATATACCTACTACAAAATCCTTCAAATTAATTATAGTAAATGACTCAACATGAGTCATGCTGCATCAGACCCATTAGATATTGATCAAAGCTAGTCACATCTAGATACTATTTATAAACTAGTTGACCTACAGACATACTGTTCAAATCCTTGAGTTAATACTGTAAAACAGCACTCCCAAATGATACCAAAGAAATAGCACTTTGTAGGTGTACAATAAAGAATTTTCATTCATTCATACTCATTTCATTTCATCATCATGAGTGGGTGACCATTTAGTAGCATTTGATTGCTTCAGAAGGTACGTTGCATTGTTGGTGCGAGCTTTTTTTTTAGGCGCTAACCCGTAACGCAGGTCTTTGGGCGGGCTAAAAATTCCAACACCAAAGTTGGAACCTAGGTCATAAGAAGTATTATTAGTTTTCAAATACCTGTGCCTCAAACTGAGCCACGGCCTCTTCTATGGCCTCTTGAGGGGACATGTCGAATTCGGTGATGTTCTCCTGAACAACTTCATCATATGTTTCTTGTGTTATCACTCTGACCATGTTTACGGATTAGTGAAGAGTTTTGGTTAAATTACTGAAGCAATTTTGGGTTATTTTCTTAGAATTTTCGCAAAATAAACGCATACGCCAGATAACAACAAACATATGATAATGAATGAATGAGTTTGTGATTTGTTTGTGATTGTGAATGAATTGAACATGAACAGATTACAGAAGAAGTAGTGAGCGAATGAGCGCACGACACATCTGCATGTCTCACTGTCATAAACATCAAACTGCTAGTCAGATTTCTTATTTTTTGTCAAGTCAAGTCGACTGATCGGAAACATCGTCAACATTTTACTTGATACTGGTGAAATTGGGGAACAATTCCCAGAAGCCAATTAATAAAGAAGTGAAGTGATGCCCTCCTTCAACCAAGCAATGTAATACCTCATTTATATTCAATTTCAATTTCAATTTCAATTTCAATTTATTCATATTAAATATAACATTACAGAAAAATATCCAAGGCGTTATACATAAAAAAAATAGCTTAATTAACAAAATCTTACAACTAAGAACACAAGACATATGTAGTGTAAGTAAAAATGTAGGTACATATCTACCGTCTGGATGTTGTAGGACATACAAAAATAAAATGAGCAAAGGTCAATAAAAAATGTATAAAAATGAAGATAAAATAAGGTCCATTAATCTAATAAGTAGCTAAAAATATTTCACCATGGAACAAGCTTATTTGGTTGTTCACAATAGTCCATGCAAAACCTATCAATAACCATCCAGTTACTTGCAAAGACATCTAACTCTACATTGGAGTTGGTTAAAGCATTGAGGTGACGCTGTGCGCGGCAGACTGGAGATTGCTGTCGTGCAACTGTGCGCGCTGGTCTTGGAGCGAAGAGTGGTACCCGCCCTGGACGGAATCTAGCACGGTTTTCCGGTACACAAAGTCGACTAACCTCCATCAGTAGCTCAGGACAGTTAAGGAATCCCCTTAAAACGCGGCATATTGTGACGATCTGCTCATATAGTCTACGAGTTTCTAATGAGTTGAATCCAAGTGTACCCTGAAGAAATTTGGTAGGATACATGAAGGGGTAGTAGCCGTATACCTTTCTGTATAGGAAACGCAAAAATCTTTTCTGTACTTTCTCTAACATTAAAGTATACGTCACTTCATGAGGATTCCACACACACGCACCTGACTCAAGTTTCGATCTAACGAGTGAAGTATATAAGAGTTTAATGGCACTTAGGCTTGTAAATTCTCTGCAGTTTCTGGTAACGAAACCTAGCTTTTTGAAACAATCAGTTGTGAGTTTAATGATATGGTTGTGAAAGTTAAGTTCAGAATCAAATATAACACCTAGGTCTTTAACCACCAGCGGTCGTGTCAAAAGCTCTCCATTTAGATTGTATGGCATAATAATGGCTTGTGTGGATCTTGTAAATGTCATAACCTGGCATTTAGAGATATTAAGATTTAGCCCATTTTCCTTACACCAAAGTAATATATTTTCTAGATCTCGTTGGAGTGCAAGGCTGTCATCCAAATTTCTTACCTTACAGAACAGTTTCAGATCGTCGGCATACATTAACCCCTTCGCATAAGTGAGATTCTGGGTAAGATCGTTTACCATTAGTGTGAATAACAGTGGGCCCAGCGATGATCCTTGGCTTATACCTGATCTGGTGTGATATGATGGAGAATCAAAGCAACCGAGTCTCACAAACTGTTTTCTATCGCGTAGGTAGTCAGCAAAGAATCGAAGTAGTTTAGGTGTGAATCCAAACGAGCTTAATTTATAAAGAAGGACATCATTATCTACATGATCAAAAGCTTTCTGGAAATCGAGATATATAACATCTACCTGTATTTTGGAATCAAGTTGATTAGAAATGTAGTCAGTAAGTGTGAGTAGGTTGGTATTCACTGACCGTCCCTTTCTAAAGGCATGCTGGGCGTCGTTGAGATAAGGTTCGATTTGCCTATATAATTTTGATTGTAACGTACTCTCAAATAATTTTGCCAGGGAAGAAAGGATTGCAATTGGCCTGTAGTTACTAGCTAACGTCTTGTCCCCAGTTTTTAAAATAGGAACTACTCTGGATTGTTTCCATACCTCCGGATATGTACATGTCTTTAGTGATAAGTTAAAAATATGTGATAATGGAGATGAAAGTTGTGATTTAAAAGCTTTTAATAAGTAAGGTGGAATATTATCAGGGCCTGCGGAGTTTTTCGGCTTAAGTTTTTGTATAAAATATTCTATTTCACATGCTGCAAATTTTGACACACTAACATGCGAATAGTGATTCGTTGGTTGTATTCGATCAGTATCAAGATTAGGCGTTTGGGGTAAAAATACGCTGCTAAAGTATTGCGCAAAAGCAGTCGCTGCAGCTTGGCCGTTATATTTATTACCCTCGTGGGTTATACACGGATCAAAACCTCCCTTTGTTCGTAGATTTTTTATATAATTCCAGAAAGACCGTGGGTTTGACACAATTTTATTCTGAACATTTGTTGTGAAATTTTGATGTGCTATGTGAACTTTGTACTTTATCGAAGCTCTTATTGCTGTAAAAAAGCTATAAACATGTGGATCTTTGCTTGTTTTCCAAATTTTGTGTAGATTCCATTTAATTTTGATATCTGCAATGACTTCTTGTGTAAACCAGGTTGGAAACCTACGAGTAGGTTTGGAACTTCGTTTTTTTTTCGGGACGCTTAAATTAATGCAATTATATAATTTAGAATATAGTTTTTCTACTGCTGTATTTACATTTTGTTCTTCCAGAACCTCGCTCCAATGTATATCACACACGAGTTCATATAATAAATAAAAGTCTGCTTTACTGAAATTCCAGTCAGTACTAATGTCGATGTTACTAATCTCTAGCGGAACTTCCTTACTATAACCAACAATACTTAGTGAAATATCCAGTGGAGGATGGTATTTATCTGCAATATCAACCAACCCACAGTCTGCCTCACACACTTCCACCTCCTTAACGTTACTATTTATAAGTACAACATCTAACTTACTTCCTGTTCTATTAACAACAGTGTTATAATCTATTAGGTCACAGAAATTTTGAAAGTAACTATAATAGTTGTTTATGTTTAAGGATGCACTATTCAGATTTAGGTCCCCTAATATAATGACATTAGACTTAAATAACAGTGTTGATATATTTTCTTCCACTTTATAGTACCAGCCCATATAGTCCTCGTCTTTGGCAGACGGTTTAATGTAAACTACACATACGTAAATTTTTTGATTTTTGTAGCAACATGATGCCCAGAGATCCTCACCGAAACCAGTCTCCAAATGTTGTTGACGAGTGAGCTCTAGACCTGGTCTTGCAGCGATTAATATCCCACCTCTATTGGCACCTCGATCTCTTCTTACTAGGCTCCAGCCAAATGGCGAGACTTCTGCATCGGTTATTGAATCATCTAAGTTTGTTTCTGTAACGGCAATAAAATCAATAGGGAGGAGTGTCGTATTTCTACGCCATTGTTGTAATTTGGTTTTGAGTCCGTTAACATTTTGGTAAATTGCGTGCAGGCTACATTTAGTAATGGTTTTTTGAATATTCTGACCCTTTCCTATCTGCCCTCGTTTCATACTTGTTTTGGCCAGGTGTGCAGGGCCTGCTATATTGTTCACGCCTGACTCCTCTGTGAAACCACTCACAAACTTCTGTACCGACTGGCCATGATTCTGGAGTTAACAACCTATTGTATGTACATTCTGGAACCGTGAGAACAAATGAAGCGTAGTGGTCATGCTTGAGTTTTAGCTTAGCTGCATTAAATCCTGTTCTATTGCATAGTTGTTCCATATGTGTTCTCATGTCCTCATCCGTTGTGTCAGGCTTAAAGAAACACGCGTGTATTTTTTTTGTTCTTTCGGCAGCTTGCAATTGGGATGCTTCTTGTGCTTTCCCCATAATCACACCGTGGCGCTGATGCTTACGTCTATAATTTACTGTATTCCATGGGCCATTATTACTAAGATCTTCAAGTTGTTTTGTTGTTGCAGGAACCAGTGGTGAAATCACATCCAGTGGTGAAATCATGTCTGCTGATATGGTGTTAGTTGTTGTTTTGTTATTACTAGTTATTCCTGACGAAGCGGTGTCTGTTGAACTTTTTATTTTTGGGGCATGTACTTGAGATTGTATTGTCGTGGTAATTGTTTCAAATTCTAAACCATTTGAATCACTTTGACCTTGACTGGTAATCTTTTGTGCTATTGAATTAAATCTCTTGTTTGCTGCTGACAGATCACTGTGAAGATTGTGCTTTTCTGTCTGCAGTGCTCGTAATTGGTTGCGGTTGCTTTCAGCTATGGTGGTCAATAAATCATGTTTGTCCTTTTCTCCATCCAGAGATACACATAAGTTATCAACATCATCTCTCAGAGTGTTGTATTTTGCGTTCAATTCAGACAAGCTACTTCTAAATTCATTTAAGGTGGTGATAATACCGTTAAGTTTTGTGTCCTGTGAGCCCATCTGTTTCATTATTAGGTCACGAAAGCTGGTAAGCTCCGACATAATGGCTATATTGGTGACCAGCTTTTTTTTGGCAGCTTTAGGTTTGTCCTGCTCCTGATGTTCAGTGGAAGGTGAATCTGATGAAGTAGTAGTGGTCTTATGATTCATAGCAGTGGAGTTGAAGGTGACATTTAACATCCTAATAGGGGTGATGTTGCTTAAGCTTCTTGGTGAAGCGCTTAGGAGTTTGACCGGGTTGGTAGTAATATGATTTTTGAGAGCATTTGTTTGAGGTTGCGGTCTGGCAGGGGTGCTCATATTTAATTTGGAGTTCTTTCTGATGCAGGGCCCGCACTTCCAACCAGCTTTGCTTTCAGCTGACAATCTACAGTAATGGCTATCAGTTACAGTGGAGCAGGTGTCGAGATGAAGCTTAATATTACACGAAGAGCACGTCATGAAATGTTTTGTCAGTATGGGTTGGTAGCATTTGCTACAAATGTTACGAGGAGGAGTGCGTATTGGCGCCATCTCTACGAAACGTCAACGGAAGCTAATCTTTGTTTAGACACTATAATCTCTTTGGAGTTTATTACGATTTCCGGAACGGAACGGAATTCGGAGCTTACAATGTTTTCACTTAGATGGCGCTATTTTCTTGCAGTGGAAAATAATCGATATTTTTGTGTAGTAATAAGCAAATCATACCCGTGTAGTACAATAATTAGTCAGAAACTGTCTGGCAGGCAATAAAATCCAAATACAGGCCACGTCACTCACTGAAGGAAGATTGATGCTAAATGTCCATTAAGAAAGCGCGAATTTCGAACGTTCCACCGGTAACTTTGAAAATCATTAAATATTTAAAAACTATGACGCATTTTCACATTTAAACATTACCAGTACTTAAACATAACTTGCACATTATAGTTTTGGCAAAATATTGGTAAATACAGTGAGTTTAGTATTAAATAAAATTATTTTTGAAACTATAAAAATATTTCTGATGTTTACATCTAAAGCGCCATCCCTCCCGTCCCGCTGATCCTCGCGCTACCAGCCATAGTTCCGTAAATACTGCCATAGCAGGATAGAAAGAAGTGTGTGTTTATATACAGTAACGATGCAAATGATTGCTACTTTTAAATAATTTCCATTCGATGATATACAAGATATTTAAGAGATCCAGATTGAATTGTTTTTTAAAAAATCCAAAAACGAGCCTCTATCTTAAGAGCTGTTTTGATATGTGTGGGTATTTATAATAAAATTCCCAGTGATGTAAAAAATCTACCACGGAGACAATTTGAAAAAAAGCTAAGAATTTGGTTGACTGATAAATATTATTATAGTGTATCTGAATTCCTAATTTAATCCTTAATTTTTATGCATTGACTTATTTGACATTTTATTTTTTAAATTTTTAATTATTTATTCCAGTTTTTTGATATTATTATTTTTTGTATTTTTTTTTCATCTTTATACAAATATAATATAAATGTAATCAAAGTATAGTTAAGGTTTGTACATAGTTAATTTTATGGTAACCTTTATACATTTTTTTTTAATTTTACCAAATGTAAAGCCCTCTAACCCACCAAAGGACAATGGGCAAAAGTGGTCCAAATTTCCACCACCGCCCGTTGAGAGCTATGTTAGCTCGAAGTCCACTAAATACCAAACAGTTTTTACTACTAGGCGAAAAAAAGTTAAAGTACAAGTTAAAGTTAAGTTAAGATAAGTTAAAGCTTAGTAAAGTTAAGTTAAAACAAAAAAAAGTTAAGTTAAGATTAGTTACAATTTAGTAAAGTTCAGTTAAAATAAAATAACAAAAAAAAATAAGTTAAAGTTAAGTAAAGACAAGTCAAAGTAATGTTAAGTTAAGTTAAAACAGAAAAACAAAAAAAAAGTTAAGTTAAAGTTAAGTTATGATAAGTTAATGTAACGTAAAGTTAAGTTAAAACAAAAAAACAAAGAGACAATCAAGTTAAAGTTAAGTTAAGATAAGTTAAAGTTTAGTAAAGCTAAGTTAAAACAAAACAACAAAAAAAAGTTAATTTAAAATTAAGTTAAGATAAGTTAAAATTTTGTAAAGTTCAGTTTAAATAAAAAAACAAAAAAAACGTAAAGTTAAAGTTAAGTAAAGATAAGTTAAAGTAAAGTAAAGTTAAGTTAAAACAAAAAGAAAAAAATATATTCACTCAGTAAAAAGTTATAACTATATTAAAAACACTATAATTTTTCTTAATTATTTAACCGTTTATTTTTATTTTTTTGTAAATACGTATGACTCTAAGTAGTAAGAACATGGTAGCAACGATGACTCATTCCCCCTGTTCCGTAATGCATGCGCTGAAATAGTTCAAAAAGTCCACAATGATACCGTGAACGCGCTTACACGTACAAAAAAGTAATACGCGCTAAAATTATTTTTTAAAATATATTTTTGCATTTCGGAACCTGCTCCTGCACAACAGGAGCTCCTCCAGCCTTCAGAAGTTCCGAAGTAAACCGTCTTCAATAATCGGTCAAGTAGTGTAGAAGATATTAGTGGAATACAGAAACTTTAACATCTTGTATGTATACAAGATGTTAAAAATCGTAACTTTTCATTTGGTAGAATTTTATAATGTTTTCGTTCCACTTGAAGGGCCAATTTTCGGGGGGCGCAGAAATAACCAGATCAGGAAAAAAAATATTAGGCTGATATTCAGTTGCAAATCGTAGTTTTCTTTTCTGGGGGGAGCAAAAATGCCCAGACCAGAACCAAGTTTTTATTATTATGTTGATATCCAGTTATAAATCGTAGTTTTCGAAAAATTTCGCGGCTTGCTCTGCTCGCCGATTTCGTTTACCAACTTTTGGTTCTGAATGGTACATAACTACGCACAAAAATGTTTGAATCCATCCTATAACGTTTGCAAAAATGACGTATTAGAACACAACAGCGCTAGTTAGATAATAAAAAAAAGACGTGTGGCACTCGGGGACTGCCGCGGTAAAGCTATTGCATAGCATTTTGTATCAACTTATGCAATTATAATTATTTATTTATTTTATTTATGCAGTATTTCTTTTTCTTCGATATTAATTCAAGTTACACTTTTTGAGCGTGGTGACCGATAAGAAAACAATTTTTTTTCTTTTATTAAATAAACGAGCTTCAAGTGCACGGCCTTCAAGCCACACCTCCGTGCCCATCGGAGTGGGGAGCGTGAGGTTTTTTTTCGTTACGGTATTTCTGGATTCGGTCCCCGCGCTCAAGGCCCTCGATAAAAGCTATGCAATAGCTTAAAAATTGCGGCTCGCTCGGCTCGTCGACTTCCATTTTAACCAACTTCAAAAAAGGAGGAGGGTCTCAATCCGGTCTTACGTCTATTGTTGTAGTTACCTAGGTGTTTTAAAAACATGTCACCGTTTTCTTTATCATTTTTCTTTTGTGCACCAAAAATTTTGCGGCTTGCTGCGTTCGCTGATTTTATTTCTATAATAAGGAAAAAAACTTTACACTGAGAAGTCAACCTTAACTTCATATATGCCGGAACGTGAGACAGATTTTCTATTGTGCCTGGTATTCGTGGTTTGCTGTGCTCACCGATTTTTTTCACTTGCTTTTGTTTTAGGCTAGGCCTTACCTTTTATCCAGAAAAAAAATATCCTACTGTTCCCGAGGAATATGAAAATAACTTTTAATACGAGCGAAGCCGTGGGCAAAAGCTAGTAGGTTATATAGAAATACGGCCATCAGGGTCTGATGATGAGGCAGGCAGGAGAAATTAGGATTTTTTGGATATACCTATTGAAATTACAAAACGGATTATTTTGTCATATTTCGGACTATTTTGACCTTCAATTCAGATCTTTTTCTGTTTGACCGCCGGCAGCACTGACCAGATGACCAGCGTTGCCAGAAGGTTACATTTCTTATATTTTTCGTGTCTTTTCACCCCCTCACGTGACATGTAACAAATTCTTAAAATTATGACATTTATGCATCTTTTAAAGAAAAACAAACGCGATTTGTAATATAAGATTTTTATTATAACCTATTTACGAACGCATGTAAATTGAATATACCTAAAACTGGCGCGTCCAAAAATGATATTTCACTCATTAGTACACTCAGAGCTAAGGAGTACGCGCCATGACAATATGAAACGTATCCAGTATGGATTAACTTGATTTCCTTGAGCGTTGAGCGTGTATGCGCACGGTTCCTGCTTCGCGAGTTAGCGCCGTTCGACAACATGGCTGATTATGATTTCTTTTCTTTTGTTGTGATGTTTGTTTGCTGTCGTTTTGTCGTACAACTGTAAGAAAAGTACGTGAATGAAGGTATTGTTTGGTAAGTAATAAAGTGAAACAAGTCTATTTGCTATATAATAAAATACACTATTAGACATCGCTTCGCATAGATTCACCATTTTGCTGACAACAATTTGCCTGCCACCTTGTTTTTAGATCTAATTTATGTAAGTAGTTAGGAACTCTCACGGGTAAAAGCCTCCTCCAGCTCTTTCCATTGCTCACGGTATTATGCTTGTTTTATCCACTTTTGAGTTTTGGATACTTTCCTTATCTCATCTGACCATCGAGCTTGTGGTCTACCTACCCTTCTTGTTCCTGCCGGTCTATTCCAGGATGTGACTTTGTGTGCCCATCTCTCTTGGTTCATAATCGCTGCATGTCCCGCCCATTGCCATTTCATTTTTAGAGCATGTTCTAAAGCATCCATAAATTTTTTATAATTGCGTATGTCCATAATTATGTTTGATTTTTTCTACTAGTCTTAGTATATGCTTCGCTGTATAGCTCTCTGGCATTTTCTTATTTTATTTTTTGCTTCGTTCGTGTATGGCCACGTTGACATCCTTATGTAAGTGTTGGTAGGAAACAATAATCTAAAACTTTTTTTAAATCAAAGATAGTGGACCTTTTAGCACCTTTTTAGGCTCCAGAATTTGCCCCATGTTTTGGATACTCTTCTATCTTTTCTATTTTAAAATAGAAGAGATAGATAGAAGAGTAACCAAATCATGGAACAAATTCTGGATGTTGGGTTACTGATTCAAAATTCTAGACCTAAGAGACTTCACACAATAATTACATTATATTTATTATACAGTTTATTCTGTATAGTTTCTTTTGAATACACAACGTATATAAGCATAATAATTGAAATTCGCTACAACGCTAAGCGACTGGCGAGTGTATTTTGTCTATCCAAGACAAAACCCTTAAAACAGATATTTTATAGTTTATAATACCTACAAATGTTAGTAAGTATACTAGTATACGTATTCGTACTAATTGACGACAGTAGCCTGGTGGTTCACTGAGTGCCTTAAATAGGGTGGGGTCTTGAAACAGGGCGCAGAAATAACCAGACCAGGAATAAGTTTTGGGTCTTGCATGGTAAGTATTTATTACTTATTAGGTTAATATGCTGATATAAATCGTAGTTTTCTTATTTAATTTTTGTATTCACCTGTGCGAGAAACTTTTCGCAGTTCGCTTCGCTTGCCAATTTGTTTGCATACATTTGATTCTTAATTGCACCTAACTATGCACTAAAATGTTTATCAATAAGGATGCAATGCTCAACACTACCGTACCCTACACTTAAAAGCTTGCAACAATGAAACACAGAAGCGTTGTTAGCTAAATTAAAAAAATCGTGGGATGCTCCTCTCGCCACCTTCGTATTTTTCATCTAGTGTTACCTCGGTTTTTAAGAAATTGACAAGCGTGTTCTTTCTTTTGTTTCTTTTGTAGACCTTTACTTAAAAAATGCTACGGCTCGCTACGCTCACCCATTTCATTTACGGTTCAGGAGCAGCTACTTTTATTTTTTAAGGGTATCTAACTACGCGCTGAAAGGAAAAGATATTTATGATACTAATGGCCCTTCCTTACTGATACTGACTACATTGGGTGTCGGTTCAGTTGCGATCATTGGCTATGGCTATAACTATATCAGGAAGCAGGGCCTAATGGCAAAGTAACGGATTCATACCATTCATTCCATGTTTTTTTCGTAGATTATATGTAAAAATTCGAAAAATGGTTTCAATCTGTAATAGTTAGAAAATAACTGAGTATATACTCCAATGCCTACCGACTCTAAAAACACGTAAATAAAAAATAAAAAAACTATGGTTTTTGTTACTGGTGACTATTTTTCGTATTAGATTTAAGCACTTTATTGTTTTTTTTTGTGAACAAAAAAAAAAAATTGGAAAGAATTGAAAATGTATTTTAGAAATAGAGAACACGATAAAATATTACTTTATCGTACTGACGACGTTAAAGTGAACGGAGCGCAGGCTGGCCTCGAGTGTACAGGCCCTTCTATCGCCTCTAAAGTTAAAATAAGTTTTTGTCCACCCGCCTCTTATGATGATTGAAACTGTTGCTTAATTCAATTCCAAGATATCGTTTTTTCCGTTATTTGAACAGCGAGCTCAAAAAAGTTATTGGGAAGTTCTCGATTATAGTCAGCGATTTCAGAATAAATTTTAAAAATTTTGCCCCTTTTCAGCGAAGCCAAATGTCACAATTTCATAAATCAGGGCAATAGACTCGATCAGGAAAACAAACATTTTCAATGGTAATAAACGATAATGTAACTTTTGTAGCAAAAATGTAACATTTCAGGAAACGAAACGTAACTTTTAACTCAATGGCCCTGGCAGCACTGCAGATGACGCAAACCCTGAAATCCGAATCTAAAAAGCAGTGATCGAAATCTATTATTTTTCTGTAATTTCTGCGTAATTAGAGCACAGCAACGTAATTACGTGAAGTTATTTTGCATTAGTTAGGCATACAGAAGCTAAAATGAGTTTCCTCGGCAAGATCTTCGGCGGTAAGAAGGAGGAAAAAGGTCCATCAACACACGAAGCTATACAGAAATTGCGTGAGACGGAAGAATTACTCATCAAGAAGCAGGAGTTTCTCGAGAAGAAAATTGAAATTGAAATAGCTACTGCGAGGAAAAACGGCACAAAGAATAAGAGAGGTCAGTACACTATTATCTACACATACTCGACAGACATTTTCTATTGCGTTATTTGACCTTGTTCTGAGCTCTTTGATTCCATTACGAGACAATAATGATTTGATTTTGTCGTCTGTGATCATCAAAATAAGGAATGAAGATTTTGCATCAGCAACATGTTTCAACATGAAATTGGCATAAATTTTACCCCACTTAGGTCTAGGTGTAGAAAATGCGCGTTGCTAGCCTATCACTGCATAGTATAAAACAAAGTCACTTTCTGCTTTATGTCTGTCCTTATGTATGCTCTTTAAAACTATGCAACGGATATTGATGCGGTTTTTTAATAGATAAAGTAATTCAAGAGGAAGGTTCGTATATATAACTGAAAAGCCAGGTTGGGTTGCTTGTATACCCATATAAGGTAAGTAACTAAGGATAATATGCTGACAACCTCTGTGGCGCAGCGGTCAAAGGCCAGCCAGAGATGCCGAAGGTTGCAGGTTTGATTCTCGCCATGTGAAAAATGATTGTATGACCTGCAAATATTTGTCTCGGGGTCTGGTTGTTTTCTATTTATATTATACTAGCTGACCTGTCAGACATTTTCCTGTCTCAAAAAGGGTATTAAAGTTAAAGAATCAAATATATTGAAGAGGATTAAGTATTCAATGAGGATATTAATGTGGAAAATGCTATCAAAGAGGAAATCAATGTGGGAGAAGCATTTAAAGGAAATACTGAAGTTGAAGAAGCAATCAATGAGGATAAAACAACAACAACAACTACCCTACCCCACCCTACCCTACCTTACCCTACCCTACCCTACCCTAACCTAACCTACCTTACCCTACCCTACCATCAGACAACCTGTCTCTCAGATTTCCTATCCACATTAGTTCTTCCGGCAACTCTTTTTACAGTTCAATCTGTACAATTGTGGAATGCTGTGCCTTTTGAGATAAGAAAAGCTCCTTCACTTAACATATTTAAACTTTAACTTAAGCTTCACTATCTGTCATCTTCATTTATCTTATTCTTAAAATTTTAACTATGTAGTATTTATTTATGATATTGTTTAATAAAGTATGTATTTATTATTAAGTATTATTTATTATAATGTATTCTTTTTGTTTTAAAATTAGTTTACAAAGTTTAGTATTTTTGTGTAGGTCTGTATTAAGTTTGTTTTCGAAATGTGCTGTAATCCCTTATGTTTGTTTTAGTTTGTATCGCTTTCTCCATCCAAAGGTTGCCTGGTCGAAATCGCTTTCAGCGATAAGGCCTCCCAATGTACCATTTTTTAAATGTAATTGTATTTTTTTTGTATGTTTCACGCAATAAAGTGTTCATTCATTCATTCATTCATTCCTACCCTACCCTCCCCAACCCTACTCCTTCCCTACATACAAAAATTTCATATGTAATATGTATATCTGTCATGTGGTTCCCAATACAAGATCTTAGTTATGCTTAGTTTGGGGCTACATGATGCTGTGTGAGTGTCCAGATTTAAGTTAATGTGAATTTGATTACAAATGACATCACTAGCTATTGTTACTCGTTAGTATATAGGCAAGCCGTGCAGCCACATTGGACAGAACCTACTTAATCCTGCAGGAGTGTAATATTTATAAATAATCAGAAATATTATTTATCTCTTGTTGTTGCACCATTTTTCTTTGTACATTTTGCCTTTGTTTTTGATGATTTTTGTTGCTTTTAGTGTAGTTGCACCATTTTTCATTAATAATAAATATATAAATACATGCAACATCTCACACATGGTCACACACTAGGCATAGCCGGTACCAGAGGCATTATATGAAATTTATAATTCACACAACACTCATGACGTCAGAGACCGTGTTGCTGTCGCATATATTTTCAAATCCTGAAAGCGAAAATCTTTTCATTAAAGCCTACCTTTACCTAACATTTGTGACGTCACTGGTGCATGTTGACGTGGGATATTTTCATTTTGGAAACGCCCGCGCTGTTATTTTAAAACATACCCAACTGCAAGTAAGCTATCCAGCATATATATACTCTTTTATCATGTCTTTTTCACTGTCAGAGCCGATTTATCCATATGCGACTGTGATGCTGGAAAAGTGGTAGCACTTATGTAATATTGTGCAAAAGTTTGGTGTTATATCTCCCAATTCTTCTCTACTGTCTATTCATGATAGAATGTAGTGACGTCTCAATTCTTGCTCACTAGCAATGGGGATGACAGAAAAGAAAACTTTTTATGAATATGTTGAACTTGGATCAAACCAAACAATAATTTGGATTCGATAACACATTCTTCTTCAAAAACCCAAGAGCCGACACAGGATGCTGCCAATTCTTGATCATAATCACAACAGGTTGCTGACGAATTTCCGCATTAGTAACAAAATGCACTTGCTGAATTTGAGATTGTAATACAATGCTTCACAGGGTTATTTGCAAAGCACCACACTGTCCACAACCTAAAAGCACTGTCAAGTCTGGTAGGGATAGGAATAGGGACAGGGACAGCGACTGCGATAGCGACAGCGAAAGCGAAAGCGAAAGCGAAAGCGAAAGCGAAAGCGAAAGCGAAAGCGAAAGCGAAAGCGAAAGCGATAGCGATAGCGATACCGACAGCGACAGCGACAGCGAAATCGAAAGCGATAGCGATATCGACAGCAACAGCGATAGCAATAGCAATAGCAATAGCGATAGCGATTGAGAATGAGAATGTGATTCAGATTCAGGTTCAGATCGAGGTCCAGATCCAGATCCGCATTCAGACATTCTCAATAAACCTTCCGTATCTAATCATTTTGAAACAATTACTTAAACCATTATGATTTATTTTACTTGGTTATTTGAGCAGCATTTATATTAAAAATTCAATTTATTAGACTCTTATAAATGATTTGCTGTAAAATAGCTAAGTAATAAGATTTATTGAAAATGTCCGACTTGGTAGTACACCAGATCTCAGAAAATTTTTGTGCGGTAGCAGATATACTCCGCGAAGAGTTGGCATAATTTTTGCATTTGCTAAAATGGTTTTGTATGGATTCCATATACTTATTAAAACACCCAGACACAGAACAAACTTTCAAGTTCATCATACAAATGTTTATATAATTATGGGTTTTTATTAGTTGCATGGAACATTACAAATCTGTATGATTAAAATACAAACCCATATATATTCATTATTTATTTATTTCTATCGACGATTGTCACACAGTGTCGAAATGTCTTAATTTGTATAACTTTTTGTGAGTTTGTAACCAGTTATCAAGCTTATTCTTGAATGAATTTGTAGAGGATTTATTGTGGGTGGCGTAACTATTATAATGGTACTTCACTAAAGGATTAGGTTTAATTTCCTTACCCAATGTTTTCTTACACCGATAAGACAAGTATGTGTGTCTGTTTAATATATCACACTATCAGACAAACTCGCGAGGCACGCACAAGTCTAAATATAAATATATTATTTATACTTTATGTAACACCAATTAATTGTTTATTTTGGGGGTAAACGTCTTCTTCCGGCCAGGTAAAGTGACGATCTGCGAAAGGCTGCTGGTAAAAGCTGGCTATGTTGAGCTAAGGACAGGGTTCTATGGCGGTCATTAGCTTAGATGATGATTATTCTGATTATACCATAAATTATCCAAAAAGTTTACCATAATATTTCTCTTTTCAACTCATGAATGATTCATGTATAGCCATCCTTGTTTGTATCTCTATCTTAACACAAAAAATCCGAACCCTTAGTCCAAAATACTTAAAAAAACTATATTCTTTGCTTAGTGTAGACCATATTTTATAATTGATGTTGAAAAACCTGTATGCAGACAAAGTCGCGGGGCGTTCAACTAGTCCCGCAATAAAAGCAATTTTGTAAAATACCTTCAACAGACAGGACAACTAGGACACAAAACTGCCATCAAATTTAAAATCGCCAATAACAAATCAAAACAAGAAGAAAAGAAGTACAAGCAAGAAAGAGAATCACTTAGCGCCTGATATAAAGCTGAAAGCAAATGCCAGCTGGCGTGTCATGAATGTTTTTTTGGAATACAAAAGCCACTTGGAAATCCCAAATGTTTAATGGGAAATTCCTTATAATCTCGCTCAACCAGCAGACCTCACAATGACGCAAAAGACGCTCCATGCCATTAGCGAGGAGCTGGAGTCCACCAGGGCGAGATATTCGGCACACAAAGTATTGTACAAATGATTACATTTTGTACTGTACAAATGAATATATTTATTTTATCTACCTGGATCTCTACGAGGAAATTTTTCATAGCAATAGAAACATCTACGATGCTGAATTTAATGCTCGCCATTTAATGAAAAAAAAAAAAACATCAATGCCAGCCGTTATCGGTCCACTCCTGGACATAGTCCTCCCCTTTATGAAGGGGGATAAGCCCATAATCCCCACGCTAGGCATGCGGGTTCGGGAACGCAAGGCACAGCTTCTCACACCGTTTACGATGCTGCCCGTGGGTGGCCAGGGGATGTGGCTGTGTCGGTTTTAGGCTGCGCTATGTTGCATTCAGCCGGCCGCCAGAGCCCTGTTTTTTAGCAGTTTCTTAGTTTGCAACCACACCGGTATCCAAAAGAAATATTTGAATCTGCGTTCATCGCTCCCTTCAATATCTAGCCTTCTATCTTCTCTATTCTATTTATTTATCTTGTTTCAAAAAGCAATAATTGCAATGCAAGATCCTTTCGAAGTGTATCTTCGTTTTTTAGGGTCCACAACTTACCTTCCAATTTATTGATCCAATTTAAGATATGGTGGAAGAATTACTTCCTGCGGCGCTACAACTACAACCCATTGTTGGCCTTGGCCTCCTCAACAATTTTCCTACATTTTGTTCCGTTCCGTCCATCTCTCAACTGCCTTCTACAAGACAACTTTCCCATTTTCCTAAGGTCCTCAACGCAGTCCATCCAACGACTTCTGGGTCGTACAAAGCTACCTACCTATATATACATAGCGAGAGAATTGAGCGAACGAAAAAACAAATCTTCTCAAAAAAGCGGTAGTTATAATTTTCACGATCTGGACTGCAGTGGAAAGTGTTAATAATGATTCAGGAATGTTATTTCAACACATGCCTTCAGTCTGTCGCGATAGTTCTTACTTGTACGTTGTCGTGTCACATAATCCATACCATACACGATCAAAAATTCCTTGAAGTGATAGACTAATTACTATTGCATAGATTAACAAAAGTGCATTTCTTAGCTAAATAAACATAAATATAATGTATTGATCACAGTTTGATTGACTTTAAAATTCAATGTGATTTGTTTTTCTTCGGTTTCTACACGATATACATATTTTTATAATCAGTTTAGATTGAGCCGACCGCGTTTCAAGAATGTGTAGCTATTTTGTGGATCTACAGTGTTCTGTTGGCAATTTGGGTAAAATACAATTTCATATTCCCACGAGACAAATGTTTGCACGATCTGCAAATATTTGTCGCGGGGTCTGTGTTTTCTATGTTTACTAAGCCTATTAGATATACATGTGCCAAATATATCGGTAGGATTCGTACCGATCCGCTTTACAAAAGTGGCGCCCCGTGACTTCGTCCACGTACAGGTTTTCACCCCGTTCCACCCCCTTGAGGGACTAAATTACAATAAATCTTTATTGCACCCTTCCTTATGCGAGGAAAATACTCTCCAAAAAGTCTTTGGGCTTACGGTTTAGGCTGTGCGTTGATTGTCAGTTAGCCAATCAGTGAGCCAGTCAGTCAGTGAGTCTTTATATTAAAATGAGTGCATTTATCCATAATTCATTGCTCCTAACCATTGCCACTTGCCACGGTCCTGCGCTAGCCTAAACTACTGACGGCTCACGACGCTGACTTTGTCGTTAACCCATCGTGCTATGAGACGACCGACACTTTTCTTCCCAGTCCTCTTTCTGGTAGCCTCTTGTACCACCTGTCATCAGCACTACAGGAAAGAATGCTTTAGTATATTTATGTTCAATATTTTTGTGTCAATCTTAATTATCTTAATACTTAGGATGATTCATATAATTAACCACAAGGTATTACATTAATCGTTCATTTTGCGGTTTTGCTCACCTTCAGTCTATCGATCGTTTGGTTGAACTAAAAAAAAACTATTTCATATACGTAGCTATCTATTTCATTTAAATCATTCAATTAATACCTATAAGTTTGTACGGAACCCTTCTCGGTGCGCATCAGAACAGATACACAGATACAGAAGGCGGTTCTCCTGGACCCATGAATCTAGTTGACCCTTCTTCCAGCTGCCTAGCGAAAGCCTCTTATAATATTGGTCGAGGCCCTTCGCTATGAGATCGTTCACTAAAACGACTATCGGAACGAATAATTGTTGAGTCCGCTTCCCACATAGCGTGCGGTAATCTGGTAATGTCGTGGGCCAAGTCAAGGTACTTGCTAAGCTTGTTACTATTTACTATTATTCTTATTAATTCCAGCCGCGATCGCCGCCCTAAAACGCAAGAAGCGGTACGAGAAACAGCTGACGCAGATCGATGGCACGCTCACGCAGATTGAGGCCCAGAGGGAGGCTCTCGAGGGAGCCAACACCAACGCCCAAGTACTCAACACCATGAAGGATGCGGCCAATGCTATGAAGTTGGCTCATAAAGACATGTGAGTACTTTATAATCATTATTAGGTTTTTAAAACTAAAACGAAAACCTACTTCAATGTACGACTCAAGGCAAAAATTACACGTGAGAATGTTTTTTGCGGGAAAAAAAAAATACATCAGACCGTCTGTGAAGACCAATGAAGAAGAAAACCATTTTTTGTTATATATGCCAAAAAAATCTACAAAAAATTACGAGAACAACTGTGTTTTTATTATTTTTTTATCTCTAAAATTGACCAAGATATCAAAGTGCAAAGTTAACATTTTCGGTGCAAGCCGCGGACCGAGCGCGATATCGTTGATGACGTCACGGATCCTGCCTCCGCGCGAGTGACTCGGGGATTGGAAGCATTTACCCCAATGTGCCCGTCGCGCGCGGAACTACTTTGTTTATTTTAAATAAGAAACAATAAAAACTACATGAGTTCATAAAATAAATGTTGTATTGTGTCTCAGTGTAAAAATGGGGCCACAAAAACACCCGAAAAGTTGTTTTTTTACGTTCCTAAGGATGCGAAAATCAGAAAAAATGGATAAATGCTATGAGAAGAGCACATCCATTAGGGCCAAAAACAACAGCATATATATTTTTGTGAGGATCATTTCTATGTCAATTGTTCAAATACCATGTGAAATACTAAGTAGTAGGTACTTAACCTTCCCATGTGAAATACTAAGTACCTAGATAGGTAGGTAGGTAGACTAGGTAGGTACTTGGTTTTTGCTAGTAATATGCTGTTTAGGGTTCCATACCCAAAGGGTAAAAACGGAAACCCTATTACTAAGACTTCGCTGTCCGTCTGTATGTCTATCTGTCCGTCTATCTGTCACCAAGCTGTATCCCTTGAACCGTGATAGTTAGACAGTTGAAATGTTCACCGATGATGTATTTCGGTTGCCACTTTTTTTCCGTTTTTTTGCTCGATATTAGTAACAGTAACAGGTAGACGCTTGAAATATGCACAGCGTATTTTGTTTATATATTTACTTCAAAAATAAATAATTAAATTAAATTAAAATGAATTAAGGGGGGCTCCCCTATGCATTTATATATTAGTAGGTATGTAGGGTACTCGACTCGCAGTTTATTGAACCATTCCAAGGTTAATGATTTCTTTATTTTTATAAAATATTCTGCCACCATCATATCGTGAACTATGGGAAGGTTGTTAGATTGGCCTTTTTAAATCCTTCTTCCATTTTAGTTCTAAAACAATAATTTACTCGATACACTCACTCAATCAGCATTCTTTTAAATTAATAAAAATAACCAGACCGCACGAGAGCAAACAACTTAGCAGCGAAATGTACTACGGACGCCCGCCGCCGCCGAGCGATGACGTCACGCGCTACTCGCGATCACTAGCGAGATTTAAAAAACCTACGTAAACTTCCCATTCTTATAACTTCGGTAATATTGCACCGATCGATGCGAAATAAAAACTAGAATAATGTGAACGGTCTAGACTTTGATTCTACGTACGTAAAAGTGTAATATTTTAACCTTGTTATCTTCTTCATTCTAACAAAAAAAGAATTTTAAAAGGTATCGATGAACATACATTTAAAAAAATTCATACATACAACGTAGAACCTCCTCCTTTTTTGAAGTCTGTTTAAAATAGCAAAGGTCTTATTCTGGTTTTGCTTGCGTGTTACCCGATTAAAAAGTAGCCTTATGATTTAGGCTACACTTGTTTGACGATCTGCTTCCAAGCTGGATGCATCGAGCTGAGGACAGGGCGCAATTGCGCTCTAATGAGCGGCCTGGTGGAATGGAAGGCTCTTGTTCAGCAGTGCATAGCATAATAATCTTGTATAGCAGTATAGGATGATGATGATGATGATGTTCTTATGTCGTATAATAAAAGGACATTAGAATATCATCCTAGTAATAACTATTCGAACCGGTTACAATTACATTTGCGTGATCTTCCTTTCCCGTTAGTCAATTCAAATAAGCTTGTTTGCCCGTGAGTTAATTTTCAAAATCAGTTCAGTAAGAAGATTTACCCCCCACAAATATACAAAACCTTTTTTCTTTAAATTTATTATTGTACGACTGAGTAGGTAGAACAGGCTATGGATTAGGTCAGTCATGGTTTGTGTTACCCCGACGAAGTCGCTTGGGGTGTATGCTACCCCAAATTTGAGTCGAAATCTTTTAATTTGTGTAGTTTTTTAGCAACAGCACTGATTCTACATTTTAATTTATAAAGTACTTAGCAGTTTGTTAGTTTGTAACCTAGCTTATTCTTGAATGCATTTATAGAGGACGCTGTAACAACTTCTGGCAAATGATTCTAGTTGTGAACCACTCTGTTACTGAGGAAGTGTTTCGCAGTATTTGTGTTAACCGTGCACCATGCACGGCTTATTTTACATTGTGGCCTCTGGAAGATTTTAAACTTTCTTTAATTATAAAAAAGTGAATCTTTGTGAATTTCAGGCATATTATAGATGCCAGAAAATATTTTATCCATTTGCTTCATAATTTCTAGTGACGTGGACAAGGTCCACGATATAATGGACGATATCGCCGAGCAGCACGATATATCGCGCGAGATCACGGACGCCATCTCTAATAACGTCGCTTTCCCCAACGATATCGACGAAGACGAGCTGGAGAAGGAGCTGGAAGAGCTGGAACAGGTCAGTCATGGGGTGCATGGAACCCCAACTCAATCGCTTGGGGTGGATGTAACTCCAACTTGGCTACGCGGGGTGAACGAAACCTCAACTTGTTCAAGCGGGGTGGATGCAAACGTTAACTTAATGACGAAGGGTGGATGTAACCCCAACCTTCCCCAACCTTCTCACGTGCGGTAGATTTAATTTCAACTCAATACGCGGGGGTGGGTTTACACCCAACTTGTTCAAGTGAGGTAGATTTAACCACAACTTAATTAAGGGGTGGATGTAGCTGAGTTTGTCACTTATGGATAAGATGTAACCTCAACTGAGCTTGTCAGTCACCTAGGGTATTGCACGGGCGAGATTCGAACCCGCGACCGAATCGGAAGTCTAGATGTATCCAGACTTCCGATTCGGTCTGGTGTAAAATGGGCTGTAGCCCATTAGGCCACCAGAGCTCTCTTATCTTCTTATATATAAAAATCAATTACCGTGCGCGAGTCTCGCATAAGCTCGAAAACGGCTTGAACGATGTGATAAAATAGTTTTTATAATATAAAATATTGTTTTGGAGTTTTTTCGTCAATAGGCCTTTATTCAAGGGTCGTTTAGGAAAAAAGAAAGCAAGCTATCTGAGAGTTTGATTGAGCTGCTTTAGAAACCCGGATTTTGCTCTGGCTTCGTTTGTGGCAGTGCAGTGTAAGATGCTGCACCTTCTTCATCTTAAAAGCAACCACGTCAGCGTGTTTTATTGTATTCTTAAAATACTTGTTGTATTTCAGGAGGATCTGGACAAGGAGATGCTTGGCATCAGCGTGCCGTCAGACAACCTGCCTGATGTGCCTACTGCAGAGCTGGTGCACGATAAACCCAAACCCAGCAAGTCCAAACAGAGCGGTGAGTCATCCATCCATCTTCTTCGTATAAGCTAGTGCCCTACAATAGTCAACGAATCTATGTATCAATAGTCGCATCGGGCTTAGGGTGTCCGCCCACGATTGATAATTTTGTAGGAGAAAAATGCAATGTACTGATTGCAACAGTGCAACGCACACGTCCTTCATAAAGTCGGTCAGAAATAATTAGGAAGGAAAAATCGGCCCGATTATCGGTCCTACAAGAACGTGGGCGGGCATTATCGGGCCTTTTGATCTTCGGAATGTAAGCCAGGGTGGGTGGCTTAGATTCCGAAGATGGAGATCTTCTTCTTCTTCGTATGAGTTAGTGCTCAACTCTGGTGTCGGAGTTTTTAGGCCGCCTGAAGGCCTCCGACATGGCTTGAAGATGGAGATTGGGACCCATCAAACCAAAATGTGCGTTTCAACTCAATCCGTTCAGATTTTGGCGTGAAGGAGGTGAAAATATTTAGCTTACATTACAGAAATTTTATCAAAAATTGGTCACGTTTTGGAGGCAATACAAAATATAATACATATATCGATTTTTATATTATATCTAACGAGCTCCTGCTGCGGCTTCGCTCGCTTGGTACCTACCCGGATAAAAAGTAGCCTTTATGTTAATCCAGACCACAATCGTATGTATAATCCAAGTTTCATCCAAATCCGTTGTTGCTTTAGCGTGATTGAGTAAAAATAATCCGTCCATCCAAATTTTCCATTTACAATAGTTTGACTATTATAAATCGAATATATTATTATTATTACTGTTTATAATAGTAGGATAGGGTGACTAAAAACCACATATGTTTTTTCAGAGGATGATGACGAACTGGCGCAGCTTCAATCCTGGGCTACATAAGCCTGGCCCGATCTGTACATGTGATATAACTAGCGTATGTATAATTTCAAAACGGGGATGTTTTGTGAGGATAATTTGCATAGAAAAAAAGTAAAGTAAATAGATAAATAGTGGTATTTTATAAACTTTCACGAGTATCAATCATAATAATTCTTGTTTAATGCGTCTTCCTCGCGTTTTAACTTTTTTTTTATTAACGTTGGGAAAATTAGTAAAAAAAGGTAAAACGCAAGGAAACCCGTTAAACAATAATAATTAGATAAATAGTGAGCAATGTCGTACCGATATGTAGTTGTGTGCAGCAGTAAAAAGGTCTCAACTCAAACTTCAAACTTCAAAATTCATTCACGATTCAAAGTGTTTCATAAAGTTCTAATGGAAACCTTAAGGAACACTTTGAATCGTCACCTACGTGTTTGTTACAATTGCTATTCTTAACTATTACATTGTTTTTGAGGAAGTTTGACACAGTTTCATCCCAAGCTGTTTTTGTTAGTAAAATAATCAGAATTTTTGTATATTAAAGCTATTTACCGAGATCAGCTAAGCTTACTCAGCATTAATGCCTTGCCACGGAAAAGTATATACTGTCGAATATATCTAGGCGCTAGTATACTGTCGAATATATCTGTATTGTACAATGAATACTGCACTTAGCAATCTTCCTTGTTCATGACTCTAAATGGAGTTAAAAATTTAGTAAATACGTCCATCAAGTATACTTTTAGGAAGTCATGAGTCTCATACAAAATTCATGTCATTTTTGGCAGGCACTTACAAGTAAGGAAATTTGACGTTCGCAAGTCGCGACGTACAAATAGGAATCTAAAGTAAACAGAAAAACTGTTTTATGAAAATTTGTTGCTGTATGCTTTCAATATCATAATAAAAGCGGAAATGTAAAATATTATTTGCCTATTTCGGCGTGGACATTTAATGTTTTGCCTTGCCACAAAGAAGTAGCTAGGCGGTCGTATTCTGTCGTACATTTAACTCTGAACTCTGAACTCTAACTGCAAACTATCGGTAGTAAGTCTTGGCCATCAGCAACCTTTATAGTCCGGCGATGTGACCAAAGTATCCGAGGGGCGGTTGAGACATAAGATTGAGATTCGTATGGATATGTGAGTCGATGGATGGCGAAGAATCGACTTCTTTCTTGTGCCGTCCACGATATACAGTTCATCTTGCACAAGCACCACACTTCAAAGGCATCAATTCGTACTTAAAACAAGTAAATATTTTTTACAAAGAATTTCCGACTTCAAATTATCTGAATACTTATTTACTCACCTAGTCTAAAAACTCAGTTTGTTCTTCACTTCACCAAATGGTGCTTTCAAATAAACTACGAGTGTATAAAACGTAATAAATCCAAAACGTCCCAAATCGCTATAGATGTGCCTATATTATAATATTTGAAAAGTTACCTAAATTTCTCCCGGATCCTACTATCAGATCTTGATCTCATAACAATAGGACCACATATAAAGTTGGTGTAGGTGCCATTCAAACGAAAAAATATTTTTCCTAATCGGTCTAGCCGTCTTTGACTAATCGAGGGTATTCGAGTATCATAAAAAAAATATTCGAGGAATTGAAAAAAATCTTTTTTTTAGTCTGTTCAAATCTCTTTATTATATTGTCGTTGTTATGATTCACAATTACTATGTATGTTGGAACGATAACTCAAAAAAGCTTTATACCTTTGAAAGGAATAATCTATTGCAGTTTTCACAAAACATCCCCACAAAGATTATGTAAAAATATGTATTTAATCCTTAGAATTCGCTTTTATGTATGGAAATCTAGAATCACTAATTAGGTCTTATGTGCTAACTGCTATTAGCTGTCACCGAAAGATTTAACAAAATTATGGAAAACACTAAAAGAACAATGAAACATAGCTAGCTAACGGTGAGGAAAAACGTTGTGAGATACCCGCGGCTTAGTCAGCTCCACACGTATAGCGCCTGCCACACGTAGAGTTTGGACAGCTCATCTGATAATGGAGAAACTTCGTAAGCGGCGTCCATTAATTACGTGAAGGCGTTTATGGCGGGGTGGGGGATTGAAACTTCACCAAATCTCACGTTGGGGTGATAAAATTGTTTTTCTTAATATTCAAACGCAATCAAGCACAAATACCTTATTTACATTAAAAATACACAATTCGAAAAATCTCATGTGAGATTAGTGGTGGGGAGAGACGTTCGAGCAAAATCTCACATCTCACCAAGGTAGGAGGGGGTTTCGAAAAATTGCCTCACGTAATTGATGGATACACCCTAACGACACGGATTTGGATGTAACTTGGAATCTAGACACGCGGTAGCGTGTCAAGCCAAGTTCAAGCTAACAGAACTGGCGAGCAGCACCGTGTGTAATGTGTAGTATATACATAGTTCTTGACCCCTGGAAGAAGGAAGGAAGAAACCCCCGGTGTACTAAAATTTACCGAAGTGCGAAATTTCGTGTTTTGTTGAGATGTGCCGACTATGACTTTGGCCGACTATCCCACCTTTCGGCCGACTAGTTGGCTAGCCGATCATAGTTTCAGGAGTATTCGACAAATTCCGTGACGTTTCGCTTAAACAGCTGATTCACGCGCAAGTCGCAATCGCCTGCGAGCGTGTCGAACATGTTTTACTTCGCATTGTTTCTTGATTTTTCCTTAGCATAGGTCAGAGCGGGTTTTTTGTAAAATTAAATAAAATAAATAAAAAATGAAGACAATATTCTTATTGTGTATCAAAGTGAAATAACTCAATTAAACTTAAATCAAGTCAAAAAGAAAGCCTCGTTAATTTCAGATTGAGATTAAGATATGCAAACAAAGTAAGAAGCCTAATAGTCGGCGCTCTTTGCCGAATAGTTGCCGACTACAAAAGTGGCTGGATAGTCGGCTTTACCGACTAGTCGCCGTCTAGTAGGATCATCTCTATAGTACTCAAAAAAAAACGCGAAAGCACGAAGTTCGTAATGTGATAGTCCGTACGCACCCTACTTCTATTTCCCAAAACATAAGCATAAGTTAATGTTTTTCATTGAAATAACCGAAATAAAACAAATAAATAGCAAATACAGTTCAGGTTGAAGCCGTAGTTCCTACGACAGCAGTATTGAAATTGACTGTAAGTATAAAAAATCGACTAATCGCTCGAAACGAAACACGAAATTTCGTACATCCATGGATTTATAGTAGACAGTGAAAAAGACTACTACCGAAAACTGACAGGTTGCAAACTTGCAATCAGACCCACATATTATTATTACTATTTACAGAATAAAAAGCAAACATTTTTTTGACTTGTTACGTCATTTTAATTAATTTTCTAGTTACATACACCATAGTACAGTACGTGTCATGTAAAAAGAACGCCGGAAAAAGTGGATGGGTGTGTGTTTGTACGGGTAATTACCGATAAATCGCCTAATGCGCAGCTTACCGCCAGCGTTCTTTTTACGTGACGCGACCTCTACAACTTAATAACATCATATCTAACTATCTCATTTAAATACGCAAATAACAAATCAAATAAAATAAACCAGCAATGTTTGCATGCTCCAAGCAGTCCGTCCATACAGTTTTGAAATTACATTTTATTTTTGCAAATATCAGTTGTTTTATTTTGCCGGGTTTTAGTGAGCTGTACCACCTTTCGTTTTCGGTAGACGTCTTTTTACACCCAATATATAATAATATATAGGCTACTATTCTTTAATCGCGGGCGGAGTGCTAGTTCAAAATGAAACATGATTGCACTTATTAATCTTATTGCGATAATACCTTCTAGTTAAAAGTAATTACATTTATTTTCATATTTTAGTCAAAATATTGAAAGTTTTGGGTCGGTTTTGAGTGAAAAATTGCTATAAAGTTTTTGTTTGTTTTAATGTTTTGGTATAAATGTAATTTCTAATTTTGTAAATAACAACGAGGTAACCCAGATTATGTGTAGTTCCCAAAAGGTGCATAGAATAACCCGGAATACAACTGAAATGGATCGCCATACGATTTCGATACTTAAAGTTGAAATATTCGTAGGTAGGTATTTGATCACTTAAAAAGTATATTGATTTGGCCTAGTCCATTTCAGCTTTATTCCGGGGTAAGCACATTTTGCAAATTATACATAATGTTACCCTAATACATATTTTTTTTTAATTGCAGTCGTCTTCAACCAACTTATAATTTTGGTGTGAATATGTATTTTTGGAATTAAATATTTTTGGTGTTGATATTATTTCTTGTATATTATAATAGTTTTGGTATGTATAGAGGACGCTGTTGTATTGAGGTTCTAAGGCAGGTTCTATGGCAAGTATTCATAATTATTATAAAATTTTATTATATAATTTTGTAGTTTCATTATCTAAGATTAGTGCCTCTAACGTACATTAAGCTAAACATCAAATTGTGCATATGTTTTAATATATTTTATTGTAAGAAATAACTGTGTGTTTTATTTTGACTAAATGTGTAAACTAACTCATAAACTCAACTCAACTCTAATAATCGCAAACTCAAGTGTTTCCATAAACACACTTTCTTTTAAGTCTAGGCGATCTTATCGCTTACAGCGACTTCTTCCCAACAACCTTCTAAAAATATAAAATGAATGTAAAAGTGTAGATAGGTATGTAAAGTACTTATTCATTTACGCCGTTATGGCTGAACAGATTTTGATGGACTTTTGTAGGTGCTTACCTACATTGGCTAGCAATATACCTAATTCGGTAACATTTGCGAAATTTCTTTCTAATACGTTGGACGTTCTCTGAAGGATAGGTGCCGCAACGAGACTATCCGATCCGACATAGTACTAAAGCTAGCGACGTAGCTCAGAGGTTTAGAAAGCTGAAGTGGCAGTGGGCTGGCCATATGTGCCGAAGAACCGATAACCGTAAACGAGTCCTTGAGTGTAGACCGCGTCTCGGCAAACGTTGGACGCCGGGCAAGGAGTGATGATCTGCAAAAGACTGCTGGTAGAAGCTGGATGTGTCCAGCTGAGGAGAGGGCGCAAAGGCCTCTGTCCAGCAGTGGACAGCTATAGGCTGATAATGATGATGGTAAACTTTTGTCGCAGAATGTACCCACGCAATCTTATTTATCATATTATCAACCAAATCTAAATTTTCACTAAATTTCTAACCTTAACCGTTGTGCCCATAAAATACATCCTTACTCCTAAATGGGACATGTTATTTAACTCAATACATAGTAATGTATTATTACATAAGTACATAAATCTTTGTGTCGAACATTTTGGGATTCAGAAAGCATGACTTTGTATTGTGAAGTGAATTTTGATGAATGTCACATATGGACAGACTGCTAATACTTTCTCCAGTGATATTCTGGTTTGTTGTTGTTGGTTTAGCGATATAAAGACGATGTGGGTTTTTAGAATGGTGATTTAAATGTTAATTATTAGAACACATTGGTAGTTGAAATAATAACGAATTATTTAGCTTTGATAATAGTAGTGATTTTGAAAGATTAATAGAAAAATATAATTGTAAAGTAGAAAGACACTCATCGTTAAACTTATATGAGCTGTCCCCTCTCAAAAGATGGGGATAAAAGAGACGAAATTACTTTTAGCTAGTTATAACTAACTAGTTTTAGTGATGAAGAGATGTCCGAATCCACGTCACTAATTCGTCTATTCCTTTCAGATTTATTCTACTGATTCACTTTTTAGAAAAATAAGGTATTTTTTTAGATTTCGATTTTCTTTAGATCTAGGCAATGTGATGAATTGTTGATATAGGTTCTAAAACCTAGATATAAAATAATATATATCGTATTTACGAATTACTTTGAAAATAATGAAAATATTCTTACGTAAATATAAAGTAAATTTAAATTCACATAAGAATTTAAAAAAACCTTCAAATGCAACCCACTTTAGATGGTTAAAGAGCTCGATATCATCAATGTTTACTCGATACAATCACGATCTTAACTCGAAACACTTCCTAACCAAATTCGATCATACCCAGAATGACCTCCCAATAAATTAATAGGTTGCTGCAATCATTAGTTTATATCAGGTCCTGGAGTGTGCTGGCTCAGTCGTAGTGATACTTTGCTGTTTGTGACAGTCGTGACAACATGAAGGGCTCAATCGTTTTGGTAAGTACATTTTAATCGGTTTTTAATGGTTTTAAAGACTTCATTAGAAATGGTTGAATGAGTATATCTTCGTATAAGCTAGTGGCCAACTCTGGTGTCGGAGTTTACAGTGAAAGTGACCTATCATAGTCTACAATTTGATTGTAAATAGCACCGAACTATCGATACCTTAGAATCTAAGATCGATAACTTTTAGTAAGTTAATTCTTGGTAAGGTGGTAAGCAAACTTTTACCTTGTGCGGGCGAAGAGGTAGCAAACGTTGGGACAAAAGACCAACCAATAATACCAGCCTATATCAGTCTATGGCTGGATCTAGGCCTCCCATTATCAGGGGGATATAATAATGGTGCCCATAATTCCACGCTGGGTATGGGTCGGGGATAGCAGGGCGTGGCTTTTATGCATCGCCGACGCTGCCGTCGGCGGCCAGGGAATGAAGCTGTGCCTTTGTACTTGTTGTAAGCTATACCGCAATCAGTCAGAGCCGCGTTTGTTATCTAGCAGGGCACCAATATTCTTATTCTTATTCCAAGAGTAGATGAGGTTGGCTTGAGTTTCGAAGGTGGCAGCTGGAACCCCTAACACCCTAAAAGGAGAAAGGGCCATTATTTATTTATTGGATTACTTCAGGCGCTGGTTAAAACCTACCTATACTTATATAGGTATAGGTAGGTTTTAACCAGCGTCTGAAAGAAAAGTACCTAAGTTCATTACTTTGGTATATATAAAATAGATAATGTCACTCAAAGTAAACTTTATGTATTTTTTTACCTTAGTGTATTTTATTCATGTATTTAAAGAATGCAGTTTGCATTGTCAGATTTACAATTTCTAGTCTATCTGCAACCAAATTGTCCTCGATAACTCGCAACAAATCTCCATTTTCTTTTTAATCTAAAAAAGGAGTCTAAATATCGAAGGAAAGATGAAAACGTTGTCTCTTCCGACTCGGTGTCGGCAATCTGAAGTGCAGGGGCCTGATTCTAACAACTCGATACATTTGATTCTATTAGATATATATCGAGGAAACTGTCAAAACTGGGGAATCAGCCGCCTGGTTAGATTCCCGCTGCAGCAGGAGTGGTCGCATGATGTGTAGTGTTTTGGGTTTGTGTTTGTCACGTACAGTTTAGGAATTTTCTGATAACCTGGTAACTATCTGGTAACCTGGTAATCTGTCAGGGGCAAGCACTATAGGCAGAGATACCTAACCAGGAACCTACTGATGTGTTTCCTGGGTGTCATTGCTTATCTAATCCATTGCAATTTATAATATGGGCCCCAGAGAATCACTTAGAACTAAGTTTAAAGAAATAAATGTTATGACAGTGCCGTGCCAATATATATATGAAAACTTAATGAATGTCCGAAAACATATAAACTTGTTCAAAAAAAACAGCGACTATCATAATGTTAACACTAGAAATAAAGATAAACTAGCTGTTCCCACTGTAAAGCTCCATAAGTTAGTCAATCTTTTAAAGGCATGTGTGTACGATATTTTAACAAAATCCCAAATGACGTGATTAATCTATCTGTAAATACATTCAAAAATGTTGTTAAACGTAATCTCTGTGATAAAGCTTATTATAAAATATCTGATTATTTCGATGACAAAAAAGCTTGGGATGAAACTGCCTCCAACCCCATCAAAAACAATGTAATAGTTATTAAGAACAATGACGTTAAAAAAATATTAGCCAAGCAGAGTTTCTTGCCCATTCTCTGTTTGGTCACGTTACGAATTAGTGGTAAATTAAAAAAAATTACGTTTCAAAGTATACTATAGATAGATAGATAGATAGATAAATTCTTTATTGTACACCAAATTAAAAAATACAATTTGCAGAAACATTACAATTAAAACGAAAAGGTACAATGGGCGGTCTTATCGCTAATAGCGACCTCTTCCAGACAACCTTTGGACTATACAGTTCCTACTGAATATATGAATTTGAAGATTGAGTTTTGAGTTTGATTTTTTATTATGTATCAACTGGTTGGTAGTAACTCTGCCGTCTAAGCTGCGATCGCGGGCTCGATTCCCGCCCAAAATAAACATTTGTGTGGTAAACATGGATGTTTGTTGTGTTAGTGTAAAAGTCTCTAGGCAGTTTATCAATCTCTGGTACCTATAGTACAGGCTCTGCTAGTTTGACCAGTTGATCGATGTTAATATAGGTAAGGTACCTACTTATTAACTAAAAACTTTGACCGTTGCGACTTCAGAGGCTGTACCTATAGGTAGGTAGGTACTTACAGCCTTCCTACAGCGTCAAGTGGTAACTTATAGTCACTGTAGGAGACGCTGTAGTGCCTGGAACATGGTTAGATGGTGTAGGCTTGTAGCACCTATAACATTCTCTCAGCCTAGTCAACCTTACCAACAGGATCATAGATCTTTTATATAAAAATCTATGAACAGGATATACTTGGTCAATACAAGTGGACCTGACTAATCCAAGGATTTCCTTGAGACTTTCTCTTTCGCCGCTTAGATATACATAACATTTTCGAAAGAAAAAATCCACCACCCTACCTGGATCAAGAAGCGTACCCCGACTTTAGAACCGCTACCACCTCCGGATCGAAAGTAGAAAAAGGATTTTATTTATTCAATCGTATGAAATAATGGCGATAATTAAAAACATACATAATCAAAAAGATACAATATAAAAATAAAATATATACCTATGTACAAACAATATTTTACTCTATTACCTAACAACATTTATAGGTCAATACCTATACATATCTAGAACGGCACCTTATTAATTATTTTTTCCATTATCAGGTCACTCTACTCATCGCGTTGCAATTATCACAGGCGACTTTCGACGTCGAGGGCCTCAAAGCCAAAGCGGCCACCAACCTTCAAACCCTAACGGAAGTAGCGGCTACAAACCTCCACGCTTTCTCCGAAAAGGCTTCTGAAAAACTTCAAACACTTCACGAGAAGGCTGCATCAAAACTGCAGGAATTAACAGAAAATGCTTCAAACAATCTTCATGAAATTGCAGACAGCATCGACTTAGAAAAGCTGAAAAAGTTTGATTTCTTGCAAATACTCCCGAGAATACACGATAAATTGGCGTACAAGAAGAACAAAATAAAGTACATAGTGAAAGGTGCGAAGGGACCTAGTCCAGTCAATGGATTGCATATAAGTGGAGATGACTTGAGGCTAGCGTTCGAGGGGAAATATCCATGGCCGGTCGTGACAAGACGGGTTGAATACATTTATGAATAAGTGTAATATTTGTACTAATAAGTGCAATATTTGTACTAATAAGTGAAATATTTGTACTTATGTTGTGTTAGTTAGCCATTAAGTGCAATTATGCACTTAACCTCGAACTCAAAATTCTTAATTGATTCATCTGATTAAGTGTATTTTTACTTGTAAAGTTGCGTGAATTATTTGCATGTTCAATAATGGTTGAAATTGGTTTAGATAGATTATTGGAGTTTTGAGTGTATTAAATTATTATTAAGTGCGATTAAGTGCAATTAAGTAAGGAAAGGGACAGAAAAGTAGTTTGTCAAGATCAGAAGTGTGTAAATAATTAAATAAAAAAATGCTAAAATGTTATAATGTGCCTTGCAAATATTTATTACTGCACTTTTTTAATAAAAACAAATGAAATATAATTCTGTATTTTATTCCATTATTGATTTATAAATATAATTTTAATTAGATAGGTAAATATAATTTCCTTAATACAAGATTCTATTTATATTCTATAACATAACCGTCACATTGTTTGCCTGCAAAACCACACCCCATATTATTATGGACAATATACGTGATATTGGCGAAATTGTGGAAATATTACTCCAGATTCCGTTGAATAAAAAAAATTATGAAACTATATGTAAATAAGATTAATAACTATAATTAAGATTACATTTTAACCTTTGGCTAATAAACATAGTAATATAAAACTATTAATAATATTTAATTTCCAAAATTCAAATCGCTTAACAACTTCTCAAAAACATCATCTACATCTTTGTTCTTCGGCATAAAATCATCCATCGCACCATTTTGGAAATCACCAAAGTCATCTGCCAGCCCTAATTCTGTCAGAAGCTTCAGATTATCCGACCTGTCAGTGTCAACGGTGTCAGTGGTGTCTGAACTGTCAAACGCTGGAAGCAGTTGTTGGGATTCGGTAGATTTTTCTTTTGGCCGTCGGTTGGTTACTTTGCTCTTCTCTTTCTCGTTGTCTGAGAGTATGTCGTGGTATTCTTTTATTTCTTTCGCGAATTCTATATCTTCTTCTTCGTCAGGGTTATCCTGTAATAAATTAATTGTACACTTACATTACATAGTACATTAATTAAATTATTAGTTAATTCTAAAGCCGGGTTTTCACAGTAAGTGTTAGCTCGGACCGATTGCACTTGGATGTCTACTCGGACGCTACTCGTATCATGTAAACACGTAATCCGAGTGCACTCGGATGCTGGCATCTAATCCAAGTAGATTCGGACCCTGCTCTATTTTTCGAGTTCACTTGGATCATTTTTAAGAAAACAAAATGGCGACCAGTAAGCCATGTTAAATCTCAAATGATTTTTAAACGTGTTTCATCTTATTTGATGCACCCCGTTGGTCACGTCTTGAAATCCATTTCCGTGTCCAAATTTTGTTCTGTCTTAGTTTTTTTCCCATTCGTGATTTTGAACTTCCGCTATTAACATATCTGCTACAACTTCTATTACTACTAACTCGCAGCAGCAGATCAAACGACGACATCTTGATTGTGCAAGGAGGCAAGTGACCACAATACGAGTGCGCTCCTATCGTGTGTACTCGTATGAAGCAGACTTGTACGAGTGTCCTCAATCCGAGCCAATTGTCATTGTGAAAACCCGGCATAAGTTCGTACTCTAAAGATTATTAGGTAGGTAATACCATGGAATAATTAAGTTACTTTACTTCATACATGTCCATAGATTTTTGATAGTTATTGCGAAGTTTGTCTTATGCATAGATTCTAATCTATGGTCTGATGTGACAATCTATTCTGTAAAAAACACAGATTTAGAAGAGAACTAGATAAAGTCTTAAAATTAAATACGGCTGATCTCTACTTTCTTATGTGCAATATCATCAGTTAGAAAGGGATGCATACATATAACAATACGACTTCAAAAAGTTTATCGTACCAGGGTGCTCGAACAAATTTCTATGCAGGTTCATACAAATGCCCTGGTACGCAGTCGTAGAAATCGCATTGAGACAAAGTATGCATCCCTTTCTAGCAAATGATATATGGACATAAGAAAGTAGAGATCAGCCGTATGAGTTAATGTTCAGAGCATAAATGAATTTTAAGACTTCTTCTATGCTTTAGTCATATTTCTTTGGTAAAAACTTTTCTGTTTCCTTCCAATATGGAACTACTAGTACTATAAATGCGAAAGTCACTTGTTTATTACGATTTCACGCTATACCTACGCAACCCATTTCATGATTTATTTATTTTTCACGTTTTTATGGAAGTTCCATAAAATGCCATTTACTCATAATACGAAGGAGAAGGAAGAACAGGATAGTTGTACATTTATATAATGTTACCTGAATAAACGGCGCAGTTGATTTGTACTGGAATGCATTCTGCGATAGATCCACTTCCACCGGGAACAAAGTGGAGTTCTCTTTCAACTGCTCCAACGTTTCACTGCAAATTGGACAAAAATAACAAAAACCTTGGGATGGAACTCAAAAAAACAATGTAATATTTAAAATCAATTGTAGGTAGGTAATAGAGACGTCTAAAAATATAAGCCAAGCTTTGTCTTTTCTTTTTTTTTGCTAATAGGGATGACGACTGAAAAATTCTAATTAGTTCGTCAGACAGATCAACAAAAAATATTGGACAGGTATTTTTTCTTTAGTCAGTTAAACAAAATTTGACAAAGATATAGTGTGTTGAAGTTCCGCGTGACGTCACGGCTTAGTACACTTTTTACATAGCCGTGACGTCACGAGTCCAGAACTTTGACGCTCTTTAGCTCTGTCAATTATTATTTATTCGATAAATAAAAAGAATCGTGTCCAATATATTTTGTCTATATCTGACGGACTCATAAGAATTGTTTTTTACCCATTCGTCACCCTTATTGTTCTCTGTTTTGTCACATTACGAATTGGTGTAAATTAATGGGGTGTAAGGTTACGCCCCTATGTTCTACAAGCTGATTTTTTACTTACTTGTGATAAACAGCCAGCCCTTCTATGAATCTCCGCAGCTGGTAAGCGACATCTTGAGTTTTCTTGTTATCTAACAGTTCTAGTTTTACCAATACATCGGATCTTAGACGGGCGAAACGGCATCTCGCGTCTTGACGGCAGCGTAGGATTAATCTGTTGAATATTAAATGATGTAGATACCAACTATGGTAAATTATTTTGTTTAAGCCCTCACTTATGAGAATTCCTAAGATTTTATAGTAACCCAAAAACTGGTTTTTTTTTGGGATTTTTTTCCAGATGGAAAGATCCAGGGAAAGTGGGAAAGTCGCGGGTAAAAAATACCACGCAGAAAATAAATTCTTCTTAAATTTCATAATATCCATGGCGTCATCTATTTTCTAATAATAGGGACAGCGACTGAAAAATTCTAATAAGTCCGTCATTTTCATTATCAAAAAATATTGGAAACGTATTTTTTCTTTTGTCAATTAAACAAAATATGACAAAGGTATAGTGCATTGAAGTCATGGATTAGTAAACTTTTTACATAGTCGTGACGTCACGAGCCCCCACTCCCGAACTTTGATGCTCTTTATCTACCGTCAATTTTTTTGTTATAAATATAAATATACGTGTCCAATATTTTTTGTTCATCTATCTGACGGACTAATTAGAATTATAATTTTAATCTACTAATTAGTACAAAACTGTGTAAAATTGTGTACCACTTCATTTAGCCAATTATGGTTTGCACTTTGAACTGTAAAGTGCAAAAATTGTTCACTCATAGAAACGTATACTTCTTTAATACCATTATATAATTATTTTTCATATCTCACCTGTATTCATAATTGCCAGTCTCAACCCTATACAAAGGTTCTTGCAAGGCGTTGTAGCCGTATTCTTCATCGTCCATTTCTTTTACTTTCAGACAGTATGAAAGGTACTCGAATTTTGTATCAGCGTATTTGCGTATCGTCAGCTTTGTATCAGGTATAGCTTTCGTTAGGTACGTGCCCATGTCTGAGAGGATCTGGAAAACGTTGGTATTTATAAAACTACAGCAATAACAACACCAGTCTGTATCAGTTCACTGTTGAACATAGGCCTCCCTTATAAGGAGGGGGGCAAGTAGCAGGGTTCACCACGAGCAGGTGGGGTGGGCTGTGATTCCTAAGGTGGAGGTTGAAACCCCTTACACTCCCATTCCCTTGGTTATTAATATACTACAACTGCATTTACTACATAAGGCGTGGTTAATTTGACATATATCATGATCATCATCATCAGTCTATAGCAGTTCACTGCTGGACAAAGGCCTCTCCCAGATGAGCGCCCTGTCCTCAGCTCGACGCATCCAAACCATTCAATACAACCATTCATGCTAAACTTGATAAAGTATAATACAGTGGCGGCTAGGTACCAGCCACAAGTATCAATCGGGTTGACGCGTAGATTTTGGTATCGCAACGCCAGTCTTCTCATTTTTAATAATTGGAAATATAAATTAATAATTGAAATATGGACTTCTTCATTCAGACCACTATCGAGTAACAGTAATGTAGGAATAGAAAACGTATTAGCCCCAACAATACTAACCGGTTTCAAAGCCTTCAGCATCTTGATTCCATCTCTTTCCAGCTCTCTGTGGTATTGACCGAAGCGTGAAAAGGCCTCTGACGCTCTTGCTTGAGGCTCCCTCACCCCGATGCCAGCGAATATATCGCCCATACTCTTATACGTCACTAGCAGGTCGAAATATGCCTTTAGCATTCTGCAAAATGGAGATCCTATTAATTCATCATCGTCATAAACAACCTATAGAACCCACTGCTGTATATAAATCTCCCCAAAATATTTCCACGCAGAACGGTCATGTGCCCTCGCCATTAATTATCAAGGCGAAAGATTGGATGTACAAATACGAAAACATTTTATTTATTATCAGAAAAATAAATAATACATAATACAAACATTACCAGTTAACCCTACCTGCTCTAAGGCTAGCCTTTGTCGCAGGAGACCAAAATATAAATCAGATTACCTAACTTTAGAAAGAATTTAGTACACCAGGTACAGGATAAAATCAGATAAATTTATGGTAGCTTAAACTGTATAATAACTATGTAAGGAGTTTGTTACTCTTTCAAGCTAAAACTGTTGATCGGTTTGAGCTAAAGTATTGCATTTAAATAAATAATGCTGTACAGTATCACATAGACCCAAACTAAGCAGAGCTTGTATAATGGAAACCACATGACTGGTAATACTACTTACAGCTTGTTTAATATAAGTTGATACTCGAGACATTGACATTAGTGATGACGACGACCAATGATGTGACATTTGTCAATGTCCCGCGTACCTATATTTAACGAACTGTAAACTTAAATATTTCCCTCTTCACCTGGACAAGGCTAAACTGCACCGTCTATTTAATACAAAAGTTTGGTAAAGAACGATTCAAGTTATTAAAAAATCAAAAATATTTTTGTTCTCTATCTAATAGATCCCTAGTATTATTACCTTTTAGCATTCTCCACCAAACGCTTATAAGTTGCTTCTGTATCCCTCAGCTCATCCAGCTTCGCCACGAGCGTGTCATTGCACAGTATAGCTCGAGACAAGCCCAAGGCATCAGCGGCGCCTGATGACATATTCTCCACGAGTCGATGTTTCATCTTCTTCATTATAATGTCGAGAGACTTCCCCTGTTTTGGGTCAGCGTGGAGTTTGTTGTAGTTTATTGTTACTTCGTCCTGAAAGTCGGGTTTTTAAGGTGTTTGACCGTTTGTTTCCTCTTAATTAACATGTTGAGTGAGTAAGTGAATGTGACACGTTAAGAATTATTATTATATGTTGAGTGAGGGCCCCGCACAGCGCGGGGATGTCGTATAGGGAAGTAAAAGAGGCTGGAGGCTTTGGAGAAGGCAGATGGAAGCTGCATCAGTTGCGCCGACAAGAGCACAGCTCTTAAATAAATGATGATGATGATGATGATGATGATAGTTGAGTACAACAGTTGAGTACCTTAGCAGATTGGATCATTTTCGCCACTTCGAGTTTCGTCTTCCCCTTCACGGACTGACCGCTAACGCCGACCAATTCATCGCCGCTTTGTAGTGTACCTTCCTTTGAAGCTGGTGTGTTGTCAAATATCTGATGGTAGAAAATTACTGCTACTGAATAATAAATAGTAGAAGGTTATTTAATTCCACAAGTAGTGTGAGCCAAATTTAGATACTTGGCGAGAACAGTGGATAATACCACCACTCCTATTTCCTACTGAGAAGAAGCATTACTGTCCTTCAGTTTGAAGGGTGCGGGTGAAACTACAGGCACATAAAGTAGCTCCTGTTAACATTAACGGGAAATTTATTTTGATATGCCTACTAAAGCTTGGTTTTATAAGGGTTAAATTGGACGCGATGGATAAGCCATCCTGCTAAAAAGTCCCAGTACCAGGCAATACAGCATCCTAGTCCTATGCAGTGAACATATTGCTGCTTGCAACTCCGAAGTATTGCTAAAACTTCACAGTTGACAGGCAGGTTAGTCTGACTTTCACGGCAGTTAATGGAATATAGGGTAAAATAATAAACACTAATAAAATAAATGCAGAAATTCACAACAAATACAGTGGATAATGGTCCCACCAGATGGACTGATGATTTCGTCAAGATGTCGGAAGGTCAGTAAATGGAAAGGGCCGAACACCGTTAGCCGTGGAAATCAGGGAAAAGCTATGTCCAACAGTACGCTTCTAAAGATTTTTTAAAAATATATCGAACAAAACCATATTTTTTTACCTGTACAATGTAAAGACATGGGCAGTATGGTGCCCCACCGCCTATACTGATTCCAATAAGATTCTTATCATCTTTACTAAGTACAACACTTCCGGAAGTCACTGTCATACCCCTGAAAAATTATCGGAACGGTTAAAAATTGTTGTATCGAAGGTTTATTTAGGTTGATTCAAGAAACGAATTTAAACATGTTGTGACGCAAGCAACAAACTTTTGGTCAGTTTTTAAATGATTTCTGCGTAAAACGGCATTGTTATATTTCGGTTTGAAGGGAGTGAATGCTGGTGAAATTACAGGCACATGACAGGCTATACAACATCTTCATGCCTCAAGATGATTGACGTAGGGCGCTACATCGTAGTGCACGTTCCAAGCAAACGTGGAAACCATTACTCTATACCTTGTTATGAGTAATGGTTTCCACTTAACATCAGGTGACCATGTACTATGTATCTTTAGATATCATAAAAAAAACATTTAAAAACCGATAAAAATCTATGCACAATGTGCGATTGTGATTCAAGAAATTGTTTTTGACAGTTTCGAAAAACAAACGCCTAAACTCTATGCTCGATTCACGAGCATGTTTTAATTTGGTTCATGAATGGAACTAAGTCTTCAAAGCAATAACATAAAGTTGAGAAGCGACATTGTATTTACCTGCTTACCATAATTGATCAGTTAAATACATAAGTATGATTTTATGATCGTAATTTGTTATAAGTTAGTAATATAATTGCTTACCGAATTTGCTAACTTCGACAATCCTTTTTATGAAAAAATAACAAAGAAATGTTTAAAAAATATATAAAATGTACCTCCTTGTTTTTATCTTGTGCAATAAAGTATATTTTATCTATTTAAATATGATATATTTTATTGCATTAAATATGGAAGAAAAATATTTTCTAATGTAATAAAATACTAATGATGGGTTCTTCTAAAATAGCCAATTAAGTCGAGAATGATCCTTTTCGTGAATTTTATGCACTAACTGAAATATGAAAGAAAAACCTATTCTTAAAAATAAAATGCTAGATGGGTTCTTCAAAATCGCCAATTAAGTCAAGAAAAAGACTTTTCAATAAAAATAATCGTGTATTCAATGCATAGGTATCTATAAAATGAGGCACACAAAACATCACACCACAATCTAGCGCGACTACGCATCTAGCGGCATCTAATCTTGAATCTGTAACAAAAACACGTAAAACAGTTGCGTTTAGATTTCCAACTAATTACGTATATGGCATTATGTAACTTAGAGACCGTCTAGTTGTCTAAAAATGAACGCGTGTTATTGGGGTTACGTTCAGTGAAGGGATGGATCTAAGTAGTCAAAGATTAGATAGACAGTCCAATAATGAGATATATATCCAATAATAATATATAGCTTAATTTGATAATTTTATTATTTAAGTTTTATCTTTGCAAAGTTTTCTTTATCAGGTTTTATTTTTTGTGATTTTTGTGATATGGGTCTACACTGTGCCTGAAATAAACGAATTTTATTAATTTATTATTACCGTACCGACATTGTTTTATTAAAAATATTTATTTATTTATTTTATTGGGTGTTCCTATAGATACTGTGTTAAAAGGTCAACTCATATCAGCTTATTGATAAAAACTGAAATAACCTATTTTAATTTCTTTAAAAATAAACTCACATCCCAATGTTACGCTAGTGAAGTGTGCTAGCAAATAGTATTTTCTTAGTATTAATAAATCGACTTCAAAAAAGGAGGAGGTTCTCAATTCAGTTGTTTTTTTTCCGATAAAATACAAGATTGGAAGATAAAGAGGCGCGTTCAGTTTTAGATTTGATGAACTCTGTCTATCATCTACCTATGTATCTCTATTCCCTTATATAGCATAGGAAAAAGCTACGAGAACGAGAATAGAGAGTAGAGTGGAGTATGTTTATACGCTAGTCAACTAACTTTAATAAAATGTAATGGTTTTGTTTAGTTTAGAAGAGGCGTTGAGGTTTAGATTAGAAGGTAACTTTTATTATACGTTATTAGGTTTATTGTACTTCACGTATGTTTTAGAGACGCACTTGAGCTGTTTGGATCTAAAAGGGAGAGGCGCTAAAAGTTACCAAATAAATCACAATTAGCGAAATTATCAGACTCATTTACTGTTTTCTATAGAGTTTTGTACATTATTTTATAGCGTTCAGTAAATATTTACTTTTACAGTGCCCCTTTTCCTAAATTATAAGTAGATAGGTAGGTAAATACAGTTGGAGGGCACCAGTCTGCGAGGAAGGTCACAAATGCAATGGACTGATTAGATTAAATCGGCAGTGGGTGAGAATCTCTATACGTGGACTCGGATGTTCACCAATTAGCCTGTGCCCATAGAGACTAGATATCGTGAGGCGGGTCACATCAGCCCCTAGAAATAAAACGTGATGACCACGACCGCTCTGTCAAAGGTGAAACGAATAACGACAGAGCGGTCGTGGAAGGAAGGTACTGAAAACTAGTGAACTAGCTTTCAACTTGGGGAGAAAAAACCTTGATCGTGAATAGAAAACGGGAACACAAATATTTGCTACTATTACACGCTTTACGTATCCGCTTATAAATTAAATCTACTTACATCAAATCTTGACAATATATCATATATCTTTCTTGTCGCAAATCATTGAAAATGCAATCGGTAGTCACCTCTTCAGCTTGCTCAAGTCCACTTTCATTCGTAGGTTTCCTAAAAACTTAGAAGTCTGTAACTGACAAATTTTATTGTAGAAAGTGCTCATTAAATATTCGAAAGCTTAGAAACTTAGGTAATAGATAGGTACTTAAGTTATAAGAAGCTACTTGGCCCCCTTCTGTACATATTTTTTTGTTAATCATTATTAACAAGTCAGTGGCTTAAGTAGTTCCTGAAATAAAGCTGTAGTAGACTGACGGACGGACAAACTTGCACCATAGGTTCATTTTGCCAGTTTGGAAATGTCACCCTAAAACGTCTATTTCCGTTGCCCCCTTCTTTTTGTCCATAGCATACATTGGGTAAAAAAGTTCCAATGTTCCTTACAGAGGCCCAATACCAACTAATTTCGTAACAAGGCCTCTACTAGGAAACAACAAAAGTAATTTCGTAGCGTAGGCCCCTAATAGGCTAAAACGGGAACATCCTATTAAAATTCCTAGGAAATTTCCTAGTAAGAAAACATCGCGACTAACTTTGTATCATTGGCGCCTATTAGAGGATCGCAACGAATTTCGTAAAATTGTTCCCAAATAAATAAAATCGCAACTAATTTCGTAGCATTGGTGCCTACCAGGGAACATCGCAATGAATTTTGTAGCTTTAGCCCAACTAGGGCCCATATTTCATAGCATTGGCCTCTACTTGACAACATATTTAATAGCCTAGAGAACATCGCTGCGCATTTGCGACGCTGAAGAATAGGTACCACGTTACTTACAGGGTAGAATGTGGAAAGTGTGGGATGACATAAGTACAAAAAGGGTAAGAGATTTAATAGAAGGTACGGTACTTACTCGTCCAAAATGATTTCTGAAACTTCCTTTAGGCTTTCTTGGAATGACACTGTAGCACTGAACAAAATAAAAATTAAGCATGTAAGTAGATAAACAATATTTAAGTAATTCGTTTGGTTATTAATTAACACTTACGTTTCTTCAATTTGTACTAAAAGCTTGGTTTTTGTATTATTTTCCATTGGTTTGCTATGTAAAATAAAATGTTTAGTAACTTAGAAACTGGAATTTCGATACCTACCTGAGTGACAGGTAGGTTAGTTAGACTAAGAAGCCCCTAAATCGATATTTAATAAATCTGTTAACCTGTAGGTGGGTACATAACTTATTCTAATGTTTGGTAATTATTAAAAGGTAAAGTTATATTTTGTAAACCAGCCACATTCCTAGAAAAAAATGCTTAACACGTTGGCTGCTGGCCTCGCACATGACGCTGTGCGCCATGTATGAGTAGGAGAGGAGGTGCAGAATCACATTTGGGTTTTCAGCACTCAAAGCGTTAAGTTTTTGTGTCCTGTCCTAACATAGCATGACCCTAATTAAAATGTATGTCACATTTCTTCGTCCTTATGTTTGTGTCCTGTCCCTAATAAGGTACATTCGTGCTCTGTTACTTTGAAAAATAGGCCTCCCCGGCTTTTAAAATGTATATAACATTTCCAACCAAATGTATCTACGGAGCTAAAGTACATAAATGATGCTTAAATTAAAGTCTACCTACCTAGTGGTAAGCAAATATTTCTATGACTAAATAAAAATGATGGTACAGAATTTAACACATTACATTCGATCCTCAAACATGTTGCCGATAGGAGGGTGCAACGGGTATATCCTCGGATCGGTGGACAAAAAGAACTGGTCGTTTTGTCTCCACATCACACAATATTCACCAAAAACAACATGATGGAACACTGCTAAAGCTCAAACAAGATAACTGCAAAGGAAATAGATAAACACAAAATGATAACAAAATGACTGAAACACGGTGTTTGAAACGCAAGAAGTTTACGCACATTTTATCCTCCTCAAAGAAGAAATCGTCTTCGTATTCCTGCATCATTTTACAACAATTTTAGCTGGTATATTATTTATGTGGAATTGTACGTCAACGTGTCATGTCAGAAATATTGATTTTTCCGCGTTTTATGTGGGTGATGTCGGTAAAGCAGAGGGAGGCGTTAGCCAATCAGAGAGCGAGGGTGCGAGTTGGCGGGAGGCGGGAATTTTATTTTTATAATCGCAAGGACTCGACTGTTTGACTGTTGAGCGATGACTTTACACCGTACAACGACTAATAAAGTAGGTATGTATGAAACGGAACCAAAGATGTAGTTTTTTTTTCTTGTATGAAAAATGCATGAATGCAACGTGATAGTTCGAAATTGTGGACATGTTATCCCAGATGCCAAGAATGTAGGCAAGTGATGGGTGGTTAATACAAGGAGGTTTACCATCGCAGGTATTAGTAATTTCATTCTACCCATGATTTTACTTGTATTTCATAGTTCAACAACAAATTCCACCACTACCAGCCTGTATCAGCCCAATGATGGACAAGGCCTAAAACAAGGGGTATATGCCCCTAATATGTATATCAACAACATAAATTGAACAAAAAAATAATAAACATCTGCCTAGTACCACTTCAGCACATATTTAATCATATTATATTTCAGTAGAATATTTAATTGAATTACACAAGTTACAGATTTACGGTGCTCTACCGTTATCAGGGTTTGTGTAATTTTTAGGAAACCTTACCTACATAGCACAGAACCCTACTTAGAGGTTAAGTACAAGTTTTAAGTCATATATTTAAGACTGGCATGGAGTCGGCAAATTAGCAATTAGACAATAAAATTTTATGTAAATCCATACTTTAAAAAATGTTTTTTATATTCATAATTTATTATTGCTCAAAACTTATGAATAGGTGGTTCGTCATCGACCCTATTTTGCAACTTGATAATAGCAGGTGTTAGGGTTGTCACATTCGTTGGAAGTTATTTTGACAACTCTAATGAATGCTCTATCTGATCTAAATTAATATTAACTTCATCATCAGTTTATATAGCAGTTCACTGCTGAAAATAGGGCTTCCGTAATGAGAACCACGGCCCTGTCTTCAGCTTGACGCACCCAGTTTCTGATATCAACCTTTCTCCCCCCTGGCTGGAGAGCGTTTTGCACTGCGTTTTTTATTATTAATAAATTTTTATACACATTGAAGTCATGCTCTAAGGTACGACTCTCTAAAGGAGTCGAAACGATCGACCGAGACGTACAGACGTTGGTCGTTTCTATGAAGGTTTTTCAATATGAATTGTGAAGTACATCCTGCAACGAAGTATATTATATCTACTCACTTGTCATAATTATTAGTATGATGAACAGGAGTTGAAGATTTATAATTAGATACCAATATGAAGCGTTCTATTACATACATTATAATTACTTATATATTAGGTACTCATATTTACATATTATAAAATATACATAAAAAAAAGGGTTTACACGCTAAGTGTCACCTCAATTAGAGTGATTCACTTATATGTGAACTATATTGTTTTTATGCTAAATAAATTTTCTTTAAACCTAATCGCAGGAACAGTTATATATAACGCTGTGTGCAAAAACAAGACACAGCCCTGTTCGTAATGGCGCTGCGATTAAGTAACGTGAACGGCTTTTAAAATGTAAAAGTTGCAATAAACAAGTCGTGTGTGCGGCCGAGTGGCTTGATATCTTTTGTGTTGTTCTGATAATACTTATTTTGATAAATATAATAAGTTTTAAAAATATCCTCATATTTTTGATCTCATACCTTTGACATTTGGAGGATAGTGGAATCGTGACAATGAAAAGGATAATCGTAAGTCTAACTGATATTTATTAATAAATTATTTATTCAATTAAACCTAGATAAACCTAAGCCTGATAATATTTTAAAAACTAGAGATAAACCTAAATATCGAATTCCATTGCCAGCCGTCAACAAATCCTCTTGGCATTTTTTAAAATTATATAAAATACTATTGTAATAGATAAATACATAACAACGAATTATTGTGACTCTATTGACTTGACTTCTTGATTTTGTACTTAAATAGGTTTCATAGGAAAGTTCGAACCTTGACTTAACTTCTTGATTTTGGCTTTTGTGAAAGTTCGAACCTTCGCACACACTGATATCTTTGACACTGACATTCCTTTTCAGCTGTCGCTCTGCATCTACGCACTGCTTTACCGACAAGTCTCATCCCAGGATTCCGTGGGACCCATAGCTGGTTTCGTCCGGACCAATCTCGTGGGCCATCCAGTGATCCACGACAAAAAGCTATGGATCTTCGACCCAGACGTGTCGCAGAAGAGGCGGAAAACCTTTAGAGAGCTACATGGAGATAAAGGGGAGAAGTTGATAGAAAGGTTGGGGTTGGGGATAGATGGAAAGGATGAAGAGAGACTGATCGCACAGAGGCAGAGGGATGAGGGACATTTGGGGGGATTAAATTCTTTTTTACCTTAGTTTAAATCACAGATTTAGTATAATATCAGAAAAAAAACCAAACTCCTTTTATATATTTAGAATGGAATCATCTGAATGCCAGAAGGTCCAGTGGTCCAGGTTAATTAAAATAAATTACATTTTAGTAATATTACGATTTATTTTCTCATTTTACACATATATTTTTGACAGACACTCGCTACGCACATAAGGTTGACTACTTTTGCAAAGAGTTCCATACCAACACTGCCAAACACTAAAGAGTAGGTTACCAACGTAGTGTCTGCCTAATTATGTACTTTGATATAATACTCTAGGTAGAGTTAATTTAACCTGAAAAGATTATCAAAATGACTTTTATTTCTCAATATAAATATTATGTTTGTAAAAAAGCGAGACCTATATGCAACTGTTTCCTCACTAGTTAGTAAAATCAGTGCTGATACCCTCAGACGTTAGTCTGAGCTGGTACCTATGTATACCTAAGTAGGGTAAAGTCAAAGTTAAGATATCAGGTAGAAATCAGTCAAGGTTGTATCGGCAGGCGATAGTAATCGGAACACATGGCTGTTTGCATATTGATAGGTCTAGACCTTGGCTTAGAATGTTTTCACTACCTACATTGCAAAACCTGGGTTAAACTTGGTTAAAATTAATAATGACCCTGGTCTTGCAGATTCAAAAGTGTGAGTTACCAACATGAAATTAACATTAGTACCTACTTCGTACTCTGTTACCAACACCAGTGGGCGTTTTATGGTCTAATATACTACTTTTATACTCGACCCAAAGGTTATATAATTATATAATATAAATATTATATATTATATAATATTATATCATATTTGAATATTTGAATGAACCATAGATATAGTAAAAAGAAAAAAAATCCAACCTCTTTGGAACTAACATGTCATATTCAACTCGTTATTTCGCGTGAGAATCGCCTCCATCTGGCATACATCAGAAGCAAGAAGTTTTAATAAAAAATAAAAACTCTTTGGGCTGACGTGAATGGTGAATATTAACTAAGGTAATTTACCACATTCGTGCATGCTGCAATCTAGCGGTAAACCAACATAAACCTTACCTACCTGTAGAGTCATGGTAGAGCCTGTTACAGCTAGCACTACAAGTTGATTCAGAGTTCAGTGTTTTTGCAATAGATGGCGCTATGAGTAGCCAATTTGCTTACGTTTTCACATCGTAATGATACCTACAATCCAGATGATCGTAAAAAACTTTTTTATATTTTTAGATAAAGTAATCACCATACCTACCTACCAACCAGCTGAACTTATGGTCCACTTTGAAGTTAAATTAATTATGTATGCTCCAAAATATCAAATAACTTGTTTTTTATAAGAATACTTACTAAAGTCAGTAAAAATCTTTAGTAAATCTTTAGTAGGTAGGTATGTACCTAATCCATTATCACCGTCTTTAATTTTTAACCTATTTTGGTTTAGGACACTGTATCATTTTTATGTTACTATTTGCAACAACATGATAAAAATTTTGTACACAAAAAAACAATATTTTATTTATTATTCCATTTATTGAATAAGTATTACAATATCGAGACTTGAAAACTTACATCTAACATGACAATAAAAAAAACAATAATCCTAAAAGTGAATATTGTTGGGACACCTAGCTTAGATTATGGAGAAAAGTATTATTTGGAATGCATTGTTGTGTTTTTTCACAAATTTAAGATTTAGTCAAAGAATGCTTATAGCTGTCATAAAGTTACATCTATTTATACCATTTTATCAATCTCTATACCTACGTATAAAACGTAGTAAAAGTTGCTAAGCAGCTCATGTTTACAAAAGAACCCAATTTTAAGTAATCATTACAAATTGTTGATGGTTTTGTTTTAATGTAAGAAATAATTGCTAGCAACAATTTTATTTCGGCTGTGCGGAAATAAACACAATTATTCCAGCTATGAATAGAAGAATTTTTAATAGGTATTTTATTTCAGTTTATTTATTGAATATGAACAAAATTATGATGTCATAATACGCTTAGCAGTAGGTACCTATGCCTAGTTTTCGATAAATAAATCGAAGAACCAAAGCTCTTTGGTACTCCAAGAAACTTATCAATTCACTAACATCTAGGTATTTGTGACTTATCTATGAGAATTGAAGATTTAGTTTTTGTATTTTTTTAAAGTAAACATTGATGTTAATTTTTGTTTTAGGTCCAAAAACTAAATCTTGAATTTAAGTTTTACTAAGAATTAGTTTTTATATTGACATTTAATATGACTGATAATAAAAATAAATGCAATACAAAACTTTAATAGAAATAGTTGTGAAATGCTTACAAAACCTGGCAGTAAGACATAAAACGTCATCAAATATTTAATTATTAAAATTTTAACGAAAGGCACATTTCATATACCTACTTATTTATTTTTAAGGCTACAAGGATTAAAATAGAAATTATTTTAAATAAGATATATTGTAGTGTTTTTTTATGAAAATTATGGGATCTACTTATAAGTTCTTAACACATGATTAAAAACGTTAAAATAGTACAGATTATTTACCATAATTCTAGGATAGTAAGACTTTTTTTAATTTAACGCCTTCTAATGGCGATGAATTCTTAAACCAAACTATGAATTCATTTCACTATAATCTATAAGAACACCAAGAAGAATTACATCTTAATATGGCATTATAAATCATAAATATAACATTTATAATTATTCATTAAGAGATCAAAATTAAGTTCTTTTATCGTAAATATTTCACTCATAAATTTATCGTATCGCTTAAAATTAATCGAACATTTATAAATTGCAACAGAAAAGATACAGCATAAAACGAAAAGTACATCTGAACTTATTTTTCAAACTTTTGAAGCTACCTCTGATATTTTTATTATAATTACTTCATTTCAAAATTAATTTCACCCTGTACATTTATTTGACTAAAGTAGCTTAACATGATATACTTAAGCTAGGCTTCTTTTGTCAAATAAATGTATAGTGTGAAACTAATTTTGAAATGAGGTCCTAAGCTGGGTGAATGGCCTAACATGTCCTATGTTAGGCCACACATTGTTGTTATGTATGTTAAGCTACATTTGACAACTTTACTTTTAAAATTTGTAGGTAGGTACCTATAATTTTCATATTTCTTTTTATTTAATAAAGTAGGGTCTTCAGTTTCATATTCTGGCAGTTTGTGTACAAAAAGGTTTGTAGCTTGAGTTGTCTGAAGGTAGAAGGATAGTTCTGTAATCAGCTTGCGTATCTGAAAATAAATAAATCAATAATTAAAAATGGTTAACCTCTCGCGCGTCAAAGCCTTCTAAGGTGTAAAATGGCGCATTTGTTTTTAGCAAAATGGCGAGCATTTTTGAATGCGCTTTTTATGTAAACACCTCGATTTTCTCGTTTGTCTCGATAATTTACAAGAAACCAACGACAAATTTTATTGTTTTAGAATCTAGACCAATAGAAAAATCTATTTTTATTAATGTTTTTCAATAGGAATTTTACTTGTTTTTTTTTTTATATTAAAGTAGGTAGTTATCTGAAAAAAAGTTTTATATGAGTATTTATAGTATTTGTAGTTTCATAAAACACAGGGCATCATAGCAAAAGTCAAAGTCCACCACCACCACCAGCCTATATTAGTCCATTGTTGGACAAAGACCTCCCATAGTAAAAGGGGGTCCATAATCCCCACACTGGGCAATGCGGGTTGGTGATCGTAGGGCGCAGCTTCTCGCATCGCCCACGCTGCTGCCCATTGGCGGTCAGGGGATTTAGCTATGCCGGTGTTAGGCTGCGCTATGCCGCAATCAGCCGGCTGCCCATGAGGCTCCATTACAAAGACTAGCGCAAACGTATTCGTATCGCAGACGTTAAATTTTGGTCAATGAGAAAGCTTAGATTCAAATTAACGCTTTGTCTGTCAATTTTTTTACGACGTCTACGATACGTCATTGAAATATTCGTGATCACTCTACTTTAGAGCATAACAATTGTATATTACCAGAAAATCATTTCTATCCAATCTTTTTGGTTTAGAGCAGCCATATTCTATTCAGCATGCAATATTATACAATATTATACATACACATTTAAATTTTTATTTTATTTTATTACCTAATGTGAGGCTGACCTCACACTAATAAAATAAAACTACTAACTGGTAGTATATCAGTAATATGCTTCCCGTAAAAAAAAATATCTGCTTAGTTTGAGGCTGCATGATGCTGTGTTAATAGTGTCCTGTCCAGCATTATTAATTTATTTATACAATTTATGTGCATCATGTTCAAACTGTGAAGAAAAACATCATGATTGGAAAACCCAAGGAAAAACGCAGAGGAAAACCCGTGGCTGAGTCAGTTCCATAATAAGCACTGAACACTAGCCTTAACCTGTGATTTCACCCACGCGCGTGGTAATTTCTTGTGTCTGGGATGAACGAGGTTGGCGCTATAGATAAATAGCCGGCTGAGATGAGGTTGCAGGTTCGGTTCCCGGGGTAGGGCTAAATATTTGCATAATCTGAAGATATTTTTTCCGGGTAGTTTGGGATCACGGTATAGATAGAAAGCGCTTGTCATCATCATCATCAACATCATCAGACTATAGCAGTCCACTGATTGACATAGGCCTCTCCTAATGAGCGCCATTGCGCCCTGTCCCAAGCTCGACGCATCCAGCTTCCACCAGCAGCTTTTGCCAGATCATCACCCCACTTCTCCGGAGGGCCTCTTACACTACGTTTGCCGAGCCTCGGTCTCCACTCAAGAACTCGTTTACCCCAACGGTTATAGGTTCTTCGGCAAACATGGCCAGCACACTGCCAATTCAGATTGCTAATTCTCTGAGCTACATCGACAACCTTAGTTCTATGTCGGATAGTCTCGTCTTTACAGGTCAGAAACTATGAAATAAATAATAGCCGCAGGGCGTATGTTTACAAATACACCGAGACAAGAATCATAACTGTTACCGATACCATGATAAGGCGGTTTCTTACAAACCCAAAAAAGGGATTCCCGTTATGTTGCATAGCTTGCATAGATGCCCGTTGAGCACAGAACGGGGATTTTGTACTATATACGGGACTTGACTTTTATTCTCTTTATGATGCACTGTGAGGTGCTAACAACTTATAAACGGTATAGTTTTCACGTACCGGAATGTCAAATATTGAAGTTTTTAATTTATATTTTCTTAGTTGGTAACTTACTTGGGTATAAGGAGTTCCAACCTATCTTCGGAACCTAAGCCAACCTCATTTGCTCGTGGTGCACCCTGCTAACTAACAAACGGGGCTCTGGCAGCCAGCTGATTGCGGCAAAGTGCAGCCTATCACCGGCAAAGCTACATCCCCTAGCCGACGACGGGCAGCAGCGTCATGCGAGAAGCTGTGCCCTGCGATCCCAAAACCGCATACCCAGCGTGGATATTATGGGCATATTCCTCTTTATTAGGGGAGGCCAGTGGACTGATACAGGCTGATGTTGTTGTCGAGTGTTAAGTGATGATGATGATGGTTACCCATCCGAATGGTTATTGAGCCGGATGATCTGATAAGAAAAACGAAAAAAAACTACGCCACGTGCGCGCTTATCCCGATGCTTTTTTACCAAGAGCTGCTTATCCGAAGATCGCATTACGCAAACCAATAGGTATTTAGATCTAGTTTAGAGATTTGAAGGCGTTCAACCTGCCAGAGTTTTTTGTTACATTGGTAATGGTGTGGCCACACAGCCGCAAGATCGCGATCGTTGTGTAGATATTTGATGTTCTAGAGCGAGTTTTTGTAAATTTGCTTGACGCTGTAAATGATAAAAGATTCGATGCATAACTTTTGGTGCTACATTGCACTAGGATTGCTTTGATATTGGCCGGACAAATGTATCCTATCCTATCCTTTATTTAAATAAATAATTATAGGCAAAAATTTGTAAACTGTTTGTCCCTATTTTCACGCCAAAACCATTGAATGGTTTTTTGTTATTACTACCTGGAATAACATAGGGGCTACTTTTTATCCGGTTACCACGCGAGCGAAGCCGCGGGCGGAAGCTAGCATAAAATAATATTAGATACACTTACAAAAAGCTAAGTTTAAAGAAGTAATATGTAAATAAAAGATGAACTTATGCAAGTTGGTATTTGTGCCAGCGTGTTTTAATATTTTATTTTAAAAAATAATTCACGAATTGTGATAGATAATTACGAAATCTACAGATTTTTACGTTATTAATTTTTTAGAACTATTCAATAAAGTACGAGTTGTTACTCCAAAATAGAGAGAGAGTTGAAAGATGTAACCGCTTCATATTATTGCGGCGATGTGGCCGTAGCCTAACCAAAGTAATAAGTCGATTGTAAAAAGTTGTGGGTATGATATTGTAAGCATTTATGAATACTTACCTACATGACAAAAAAATTGTTAATTATAATCATGAACTCGTTTAAGAATCTTTGACGTATGTAATATCTCATTTTTTATGATACCAGCTGGGTGATCGGCTAACTTTGTTGCAAACAGAAATGATTGACACCGATCTTGTTTAAACTTTGACATTTCATCGATCGTCAATTGACAAACTTTCACAGTTTGTTAAATAATTTCTGTTTGCAACAGAGTTAGCCGATCACCTCGATGAAGATGGAACTAGCACAAGACCCACCTGATGTTAAGTGGTAACCATTACTTATAACAAAGTATCGCTCGGTCTTGCATGTTTTGAACATGCCCTATGATGCAATGTCCGTCCATCAACTTGAGGCATGAACCTTCTCATGTGCCTGTAATTTTACCCTTCAAACCGAAACACAGCTATGCTGCCCCACGGCAGAAACAGGCATGGTGGTAGTACTTCCCTGGATGAGCCATTCACAAAAAACTCTACTACTTCTAAAAAAATATATTATACCACATTATAAAATTATTTAAGTACTTACCTACTTAATATAAGGGGTAATAAGGTACCCACTTTTACTTAATAGTTTATGTTGCATAACAATCGATTTTTGAGATGAAGGTAGCCTAATAACTTTGTTTAGGTATTGTTCTGATCAAAGAGTGATGTCCAACGGTTATCATCATCATCATCAGTCTATAGCAGTCTACTGCTGGACATAGGCCTCCCCTAATGAGCGCCATTACACCCTGTCCTCAGCTCGACTTATGCAGCTTCTACCAGCAGCCTTTCACAAATCATCACTCCACCTGGCCGGAGGGCGTCCTACAATACGTTTGCCGAGCGTCCTACATCCGTTAACACCCCATTTTATATCATAAGTAAAACTCATTATATTTCTTCCCATTACACACCAATATTTAATTTAAATTGACAAACCGCTCAGAATTTTTGATTGTTATAGTTTTGTCCTGACAAGAGCAGGATCGAAGTGAGTGTAATCAAAGGAAACTCTATGCCCTGCCGTGGGCCTTTAATGATTGATGATAATGATGATCCTGATCATACTTTAGTAGATTAAAGTTTTATAAGAAATGATTTGAAAAACCGCATTCTAGCGAAATTCTTCACTTAGGAAATAAGTATAGATGTAGTATATATAGATGTATGGCAACAATGGAGTCGTATGGAGGAGGCCTACACTCGCCTTTGTTATGAAATATTTACTTATTATAAATAATAGTTGAATAGAAAACGTACATAGTTGGAAATAAAGGCTTTATTTATTTATTCTCAGGGACGATAGTTACAATTAAAATAAAAAAAATTAAAACAATTTCATGTTTAATTTATGGAAATACTACATTATTATTGGCAAGTCTAATTTGAAATTATAAATTGGTTCAATTGCAGAAGATTGCAAACTAAATTAGGTTTTCTGTCGATTATCGAAAATTGGTTGGATCAATGCACATTATTGCATTTTATGTTAGTCATTTGGCTCAATTCACGATTATTTTTGCATACAAAGGTAACCTCGGTGCAAATAACTTAGGTAAGTAGGTAAAATATTAGAGGGTTATTGGTAAAACACTGCGAATTAGTCGTAACAGGTACCTAGTCATATGGAAACTAAGACCAATATATACTTACCCTCGGTTACTATGATGATTATTACAATATTTGTTATAGTCATGATATTATCAGAAATAAAACATTTTGTTTGTAAACTTTTTACAAAATAAGTTAGCAACTAGCTTTTCCGACCGCAACTTTGTTTGCGAAATCATAAGTGAAAACTTTTAATTTTAGGTAAATCTATCCAGAAAAAGTATGGTTGTTCTTCGCGTTATGTACAACTCACACCTACCGGCGCGCGTCGGAGAGCATCGAAGAGCATTTTATCACCGCGCTAAGTGTGAATCGTACATAACTCGGAATAAAAAGTATCTGCCGGCCTCTCTTAATATGTGTTTAGGTCTCCTGAATATTTTCCAAATACTTTGATATCCCGTTTTTATACAGATTTAGGAATAGGATAGAAAAATCCTGAAACTCTAGTGTATTTTTTTTTATTAAGCTTATCCAAAATTTCAAACTAAGTTTCAAGGAAATCGCCACATTTCCATCCATTTTGGTGTCACATCAACCTCACCTGGCCGTGGTGCCCTGCTGGCTATCAGACAGGGCTCTGGTGGTGACTGACAGCGGCATACCGCAGCCTAATACCGGTACTGCTAACTTTGAAAACCTGATCGGCGACGGGCAGCAGCGTTCGTAGTGCGAGGTGCTGTATCCTACATCCCCAATCCATGCTAAGCGCGGATTAGGGGCATATCTCCCATCCTATTAGAAGGTTAAGTAGTTAGATGTCTAGGTCTTAAAGTTATATATACTCTGGTGTTGCTGATGTTCTTTATTAAAGGATAAACTAGTTTTTTTTGTCGCCCGAGGAGCTTCGATATCGCTTAGATCCTATAGAGATATTATATTTTCAAAACACACAGGTTTTTGCTCGATTACATAACAATTTCTAACTCAATACATTATTCATTTCTTATTTATAGAGCCTAGGGTCTTAGCTCTCGAGATAGAAGTCTGGAATATCTAGTTTTTCTAAAACGGACCTGTTTGCGATTCAAAAGAAATAATGTAGCTTGGTATTATTAAATAGGTTTTTGCTGAAGTTATTTTAAAAGAATGGACGGGAAATATTCTTATTAACTATGTTTCTTGATTATGATATTCTTCGCTTGTCAATGTTCAGAGAATAACGGTAAATAGTAATAATCATCATCAGCCTATAGCAGTCAACTGCTGGATAAAGGCCTACCGTAATGAGCCCTGTCTTCAGCTCGTATCTACGATCGACAACTATCTCGTGAGCTGACCCTAGCTAGACCCTAGCTCAGGAAAAGGCGCCAAGGTAGAAGCTGCAGCTTGTACCAGCAGTCTTTCGCAGATCGTTACTTCAATGTTTGCCCAAAAAAAAAACAACTTTCGTGAAATCTTATGATTTGGTTTGGTACGTTACTTTGGGAAATGTAGTGGATTGAGATCAACTTGTTTTTTTGACAAAGTTCATTTTCTAGGCTGACTGTACATTTCTTCAAAATTCCGAAAATGAAATTGTATTTTCCTCAAAATAAACTTATAGTTTCCTAAAAGCAAAACCTTATAACTACAAAAAAGGTGGCATGCCCTTAATGAGGTAAAATTTTGCCCTACCCTGTACAAAAAAACACATTGTAAACATTTTTCATTATTTAGTGTTGTTTAGTAGATACAGCCACTATTACAACATTTGTTAAGTTAAATGAATCAACTTAACCATTTCTAATTACATCGTGCAGCCAAACTAAAATATATTTAATAAAACCGGTCAAGTGAGAGTCGAACTTGCACACGAAGGGTTCCGTACCATCATATACTTTTTGTTGTTATAGCGGCAATAGAAATACACACTGAAAATTTACCTACGGTTCATGAGTTATAGCCCGCTGACATAATGAATAATCTGATTGTCTTCAAAGTCAAGAGTAAGCTAGGTTTCTTCTAGGCAAGCGTGCTCCGTCGTAGACTGCATCATCGATTACCATTAGGTGAGATGTTGTCAAACGCAATCTTATTCAATATAGAAAAAACCGGACAACTATAACGGGTTTTTGTTTTTTTTTTCTTTACTTGTTCTATAAGCTAAGCTTTCATGATTCTAAGTGAACGAATTGTACCTTATAGGTTTTGATTTCCTTGCAAGTGTCAAAATGTCTTTTAAAGGCCTTATATTTAAATTGCGTTGACTTTGAGTATTAATAGAGTTCTTTGTCAAAGGCTCATTCGGGGGAGTACTACTACCATACCTATTTCTGCCATGAAGCAGTATTGCTGTGTTTCGGTCTTAAGGGTGTGGGTGCCGTTGAAATAACAGTCACATGAAGCTTATCATCTTCATGCCTCAAGTTGATGAACGCAGGGTATTTGCTTCGTAGGGTACGTTCCAAACATACGTGAACTACGAAGCAATACTTTGTTATATGTAATGGTTACCACTTAATATCAGGTAGGCCATGTGCTAGTTCTATCAATAGGTATAAAAAAGATCTAATTGAAGACCTGAAGTATTTGATATTAGTAACTTGGTACTTCACACAGGTTTCTAAGAAAAGTGTCTTGACAGACAAGGTGATATTATATGGGTCCCTTTTTTATTTTGAGGTACGGAACCCTGAAAACTAAACGCTCATCAGAACGTATCGTGACTGCGGACTATGCGCAATATTGCCATTTTGCTACCATAATGGCTTCTAGGTATAAATAAGCTAATTGGCCCCGTAATGTGGCTAATGCCTAATGGAGGGAGTGCCGCCACACCCTGGCTTCGCACGACACTACAATGATTAGGGAGCCACCTTGTTTTGCTAAAATTACTGGGAAAATGTATTTCTTTTAAAAAATAAAAACATTCTGTGTTTTGTACCTCTGTAAAGGCAACAAATCATTCATTTCGTGACAAAAACAACAACCTGTGCTATTTTTGCCCTTATATGGTTAACTCTTCTGCCCGCGGCTTCGCCCGCGTGGTAACCGGATATATAGTAGTCTATGTCCATCTATGTCTATACTAAATTTCATTAAAATCGGCTCAGCCGTTTGAACGTGAGAACGGAACATACATACAAACATACAAACCTTCGCATTTATTTGCTCAAGTAGTTTTTAGAAAGCACTCAAAGTACAACGTACTGTATAAAGTTTAGGAGTGGAATCAGTAAAATTAAAAAAAAAAAGAAATATAACACACGGTCAACTGGTCTCGAACTAGGTAGAACATGTACCTACTATGGGTATCGGTGACTGATAAACATACATAGGAAACACCCACGACATGGAATAAATATATCTTATACTAGATTCCGCCCGCGGCTTTGCTCGCGTGGTACCGGGATAAAAAGTAGCCTATGTGTTAATCCAAGTTAGAAACTATGTATATTCCAAGTTTCATCAAAATCCGTTCAGTAGTTTTTGCGTGAAAGAGTAACAAACATTCATCCATTCATCCATACATCCATACATCCATACACAAACTTTCGCATTTTAATATTAGTAAGGATTATACTAGTTTCCGCCCACGGCTTCGCTCGTGTGATACCGGGATAAAAAATAGCCTATGTGTTAATCCAGGTCTTTAACTAAATGCCTCTCTCTCTCTCTCTCTCTCAAACTATGTATTTTCCAAATTTTATCCAAATCTGTTCTGCCGTTACGGACTGAAGCGACCACAAACATCACACACTCACACACACAAACTTTCGCATTTATAATATTAGTGTGATGTAATGTATGTGATGTGATTATATTATTTTACCAACACCAGCCTATAACCGCTTGCTACTTACCCACTTCGCTATCAAGACAACTATACGAGGTTAAACAATACACTCAATATTTTTTTACTGTTTTTTCTCATTAAAATGTAAGTTACTGTATCCTCTTACAGTTCGAAATGAAAGCTATCATGAATTGCTAAGATTGTTTTTGTAACAGAGATTTTTATAGACCGTGAAAAAATGATAATTCTGCCTTTTGTATCTAGAAAATGACTGAGTTGTTGTACGAATTTATATAGGAAGGTACGCTACTAATGTGTACATAACACAGTTAAAAAAATAAAAATAAATAAAAATGAATGCTTAGTTTGTTTGGATGTTTGTTGCTCTACAAGCACATCAAAACCAGCATATTCAGGCCACTGCTGGACATAGGCCTCCCGTATAAGAAGGGAGATATGCCCATAATCCCTACGCTGGGCATGCGGGTTTGGGATCGCAGGGCACAACTTCTCGCACCGCAGACGCTGCTCTCCGTCGGCAGCCAAGGGATTTAGCTATGCCAGTTAGGCTGCGTTATGCCGCAATAAGCCAGCCGCGAGAGCTCAGTTTGTTAGTTAGTTCTAGAGATTTGGGGTAGAACCCCTTCCCTGTTGCTCTAATTGAGTTGATATTTTTTCATAATTTCTTACTTCTTGAGTTGAGTGATAAGTGACTGTTAAAGAACAACTCTGAAGATTTTAGGTCATCCAATATTTATGACTAAACGACTGAAAAAGCCGGGACCTTTCTTAGCCCGGAAGCGCTCAGTACGGATCATGAATACTTCAACTTGTATCGTAAAGCTTCCCAAACCCCCTGATCCAAAATGATTATGCATTAAGAGAATACCCAGAGTAAAGATAAATATTTGCATATCATACGATAGTTTGTCTCGCAGCGGGAATTGAACCAACAACCTGCGTCTCAGGCGGGCCTTCGCACACTGCGTCACAGAGGCCGTCACTGCGCCACAGAGGCCATTTTGGAGAGGGCACCAGGAGGGCACAATAGGGTGAAAAGTAAGATCAACGCTTTTTCATAATTCCTTCTTCCTTCGAAGGACCAGTGGCCAACTCTGATAACAACCCAAAGGCCTCCAACATTAACGAATGAAAAAGCCGGGACTAACATCTTAACGTGCCTTTTGAAGTACGGAACCGGCCACGAAGCGGTCACCCATTTAAGACGGGACCAGGCGTGTTGCTTAACAAAGATGATCTAAGAATACTAAAGTACCTACGCCACGTCACGAGCGCACCAAATAGCGTAGTAATTGAGCGTTTTATTCGTGAGGGAGATTAAATAATCTTTAAAATAGCTGCAAAAACTAATACCGATTGCATGGAATAATCAATAGATAATAGGATAGTGGGTAAGTGTGGGTTACCGTGGGATCTTTGGGTTCCGTATTAGCGAAGCGCGTAAGTAACTAGTTTTTCGTAGAAGATGATAGATGAAATTCTGCGATTAGCAATATAAACTGACTGTTTAGTATCAATATAATCTGATGTCTGTATTAAATTTAAATTTTACGATATCTGTAGCAACTACCAATCTATCTTCAACCTACCCAAAGATTATCTGGAAGGTAATGCTATTTAGCATTATGTTTTCCTGTGTAACCTACTTTTAAAAAAAATATATTCGTAGATCTATTTATATTACTGTTGAAAAGGTAGATAATAACAAAAATATCACCAACGGCAGCTTAGCCGTGACTGCCCGAAAATTTCGACAAGGCGAGAGGTTGACTCGGTAGCGCGCCCCGGTATACTACCTACGGTATGTACCTACTTATTTTATCGTGTGCAATAACGATTTTTTTATCTACCTATCTGTGGTGCAGTGAGCTAAGGCTCGTCTGAGACCCAGAAGGCAACCTTCTCGGTCCGATTCCCGATGCGGGACAAAGCATGTTCTGTAGATGTTTGTCTTGGGTCTGGGTATTTTCTGTGTATGACATGTATTATACGTATTTTCAAAAAATATATAAGTAGTATAAGTATTGGTCATGTGTAAACGTAATCAACGTAAATAAAGCAATAACGCAAATAAAGTAATTTTTTTCTTGGTAAGAGGTCTGTCCTAAGATCTCATGTTTCCCTACAAGTAAATAAGTATCTTGTATCTGTTTCATTCTGTGGTACCACGACAAAGCAACACAAGCCGATAAATGGCATTTACTCATATTTGCAAGCGCTTAATTTCAAGTACTATGTACAACATTTGGGTACGGAGCCCTAAAATTGATTTCTCGATTTAGTTTTTGTTCTCAGTCATTGACCGATGCAACAGGATGTAGGTATCGAAGGTTTATGTAATTATATTAATTTGCATGAGCGTTAAATATTTCTGATAAAACTAACAGAAAAACTCCTAGAACCGAGTTGGTCGACAAAAAGAAGGTGAAAATAATTAAATAAATACGGGAAATCTCGCACACAGTCGACTGATCCCAAACTAGGCAGTTTTTACTATGTGCCAGAAACTGCCAAACATAATATAGATACTTATAGCCAGACACAGAACAATCCACTTCGAGTAGGTAGTTTCACCACATAAATGTACTGGGCGGGGATCGGCCTTGAGAAAGCAAAGAGAATTAATAATAATATTTATTATAGGTAACACTCTTTATAATTTTTTATTTTTCATTATGCTTGAAAATGCAACTAAGTCTTTTAAGTACATTATTAGTCATCACACTTAGATAATGCAAATAATTATCTTAAATCTTGAATGTAGAAAAATATAACAGTTTGACTTCATCGAATTAAAAGATAGTTTAACAGATGAAAGCGATCTCTTCCAACCTTTAGGCAGAGAGGATGGTGTGTTCCATCAGAGGGTGTATTTAGTAACTCAGTTGCCCACTGAAATGATAAGCACCAGTCCCGTTTTTACAAACGTTGACAGCTTTTTAACTGACTTTGTTTGTGATAAATAAAATGTCAAAGTTTGCGAATATAGGTCTAGTCCCGAACATTTTGGTGTGCAACTGAGTTAGTTAATGAGGCCTCTATTCAAAAATAATAATCAACTCGACGTATCATGGAAAAAAATTGGCCAATGACAAAGCGTTATTAAACGACTTCAAAAAGGAGGAGGTTCTCCACTTCCACTTCCACTTCAGCCTATATCAGTCCACTGCTGGACATAGGCCTCCCCTAATAAAGGGGGATGTGCCCATAATCCCCACGCTGGGCATGCGGGTTGGGGATCGCAGGGCACAGGAGGTTCTCAATTCGTCGTAATTTTTTATTTATTGAATCTACGTTTTCTCGTTTGCCAAAATTTTACGTATCCTTTTGGTTTGGTCTTTGTGATAAAGCCTCAGAAAAGGCCGGCTGGGAAGAAGTTAAATCAGTATGTAAGCCAATGTAACATAGGCGATCTTTAAGAAAACGCCGGTGGCAGAATTAGCAAACATTTACGTATAAACATCGGTGAATCTTCTGTTTTGCAATAATTCGTGAAATGCCAAACGAATGGAGTTTCCAATAAGTTTTCGATTCATCTTCAAAGTCAGTAAGGTTAAATACGAAATACCTCTCAGGATTAGCAAGTGGCAATGGGCTTGAAGTACTTCTTGCTTGCTTTGTATGAGTTGGTGACCAACACTAGTGTCGGAATAAGGCCATCCGAAGGCCTCCGACATTGCTTGCTAAGCGACTGATAAAACCGGGACCAAAATCTAAGCGTACATGTGTGATTTTGATCGATGTCATTATGATTGATGTGATAATAACAAATGTGATTGATACTTACAATTCAATTCAAAGGTACAGTGTTGGCACCCTCTTCTGGGCCCCCAAAGACAGTTTGTTCCCGAGCTTCTTGTACCCTTCATTTTTAACCCTAGATTTTGGTTTCTCCGTCTCAACAGGACACCCCTTCAACTCCCATACTAAATTTGTCAATGATTTAGGCCTACTCAGCTTTCTCGATCGCTTTTCGGGCAATTTCGGCCCATTCCCCGAATCTCCGGACGTCCGGCCGCCTGAATGACTGGAGTCTAAGGTTCCATCTAGTTCCATACCATTGTGGATGTTGCTGAGACTCTTGTACCTTATGTTGAAGATAGGAGAGTCGTCTTTGCTGGTTCGGATTGGGCTAGCTAAGGGACTTGGGCATTCTTTTGTCGGCGAGTTGCTTTTCTGTCTGAAGACCATTCTAGTCTCCACATTGTTGTTTCGGACGCTATTTTTGATAAATAGCTTCGGTAAATTCGGTGTTGGTGCTATGGAACATTTTTCTTTGTATACTGTGACAGGGGTCTCCTTGGTTGGAGGTTTCCGGGTTCGCTTCTCTGCTTTTTGAATGTTGAGGGGTTTTTTAGTGGGTATGGTCTCTATTGGGGGTGGTTCAGGTTTAGTTTCACATATCAAAGGCATATGTATCGGCGTAGGTGCGGGGGATGCTGGGGCTGATTCATGCTTCAAACTGGGTTCGTTAGAGTACGAAGCTTTGATAGTTTTTGGAAGTGGTGCAAAGCCTCGAACGTAATCATATATTTGGTCGATCTCATCGTATTCATCAGGAATGCTATTGTCATCTCTGTGGCTGCTATATATGTGGTTATGTCTGGACAGATGTTTATGCTGATTGGCTGAATCTGATGACACACTTCGTCTTAAGAAATACCCAGTTTTGACTATAGGAGGGGCGTGTAAGGGTCCGTTTAGGAGTCGTTTCGGATCACCAAGCTTTCCATCTAAAACGTGTATTTTATCTACCACGTCAACTAACAAACGATTGCACTTTTCGACTAGTCTGGAGAATTCCATGAAGTTTTTGATTTGATCTTCATTTTTACATTTTTGCATTTTAAGTGGAGCTGCTAAAGGAAGGGCTATCAGAGCGTTTCCTTCCTTCTGGAGTGGCAGAGCAAAAACGTGTTCTTCTTCAAACATTGATAGGAGTCTCAACTCTGGTACGAAATGACTGGCACTCTTCAAGCCTCTAGGCGGAGTTCCGTGCACTAACCTGACTGTGATAGGCAGTCGTTTTGTCAGCAAAGTCTTTGCTGTATGCACTCCACTAATATTTTCTTCTTTAGCTACTGCCGAAAACTTCCCCCTCTGATCCAAGCTCATAAGCAAAGTATCGCCTTTAGAATCCGTACACTTTAAATACTTATTCTTACCTAAAAACGCTTCTCCTCTAGGCATTATAATCTCACCAGCTGGTAAGTTTCTCGCTCCATCCGGTGTTATGTTACCATCTAGATCTGTTTTAGCGCATATAACCCTAACCGGCTCTCTGACTAAGCATCCATCGTCTAGTTTCCTTCTTGCTACTTCTGATACAGACTCCATGCATCTTACAGCCCTTCCTTCTTCACTGAGCAGTTCAAAGTAGCCTTTATAGCTCTCTGGGATTGCTATTCTCGGTCCGACAGATACCATGCGTCTTCCTTCCTTCAGTTTGATAGCTTGAGCTATGATTTTCTTTCGTTTACCAACGGTTACAACTAGCGCGGTGCTTTGCAGTCCTGGGCTGGGTAAGGTTGGTACTCCAAGACCGCCGTATTGACCTTTGATAATCTTGCAGACGTTTGGCAGTCGGTTTTTGGCTACGAACTCTCGTAGGTAGGATCCCTCGTCGGACCAGCGTGATGCTGCCACTAACACCTGGCCGTCAGTCGCTGCCATGTTGGATGCTTGTCACATCTGGAATGAGAGAGTGGCTTGGTGAGAAAGCAGCTATTCTTAACTAGTAAATACAACTTAAGGCGACGATACATGTCAAACCTCTGTCTCGCTTGTACCATTCAACATTTTTGAAGATTTAAAATAATTAATAATTATGTTATTTTCTAGGCCGTGAAGGTTTGCTATTTTGCATGAACTTGCTACATTCAGTGATTTTATATCTTCAAAAATGTTGAATAGTGCGAGCGAGAGGGAGATTTGACCTGTATAGTCGCCAAACTGTCACATCATCATCATCAAAAGCATCAGCCTATAGAAGTCCACTGCTGGACATAGGCCACCACTAATTGTCACTTGATGCCTCTAAATGTTACAATTTGTTAAATTCAAAATATTTCTTACATTAAACTGTATTTTAAACCAGCAGAGCAAGCACGAATATTTCAATGTAACGTATCGTAAGCGTAACGAAATATTTTGGCCAATGACAAAGCGTTATTTTGAATCTACGCTTTCTCATTGGCCAAAATTTTACGTCTAATACTTTTTGCTAGTCTTCGTGAATGAGCCTCAGATCTCCATAAATGATAGCATTAACATTGGAACCCATAAAAAAGAAATTATGAAAGTCAATGTGACATAAAGAGTTGTTTTCATAGGATAGTTTGGAGATATGTTATTTCTTATATTTTTGTGCCTATTTAATTTACCCGGCATTTTTTTTACACTTCAAGGCGTACTGTCAGAGTTACTTATACAGGGAATCTATGCATCAACTATGCCGAAAGGTCTCTGGATTGAATGTAATAATATTTTTCGGATGATGCTGGGACTGCCTTGATTTTTTGCAGTACGACAGGAATGTTTGCAGAATACAATACCGATGGCTTCAAAGCTATCGTCCGCAAAAGAAACTGCTTCCCTAATCCGCGGAGTGCGGGACAGTCACAACAGCATCCTGAAAACCAAATCGGATAGGTATGATCCCCCACCCTCGAGGAGCTTTGTTATGAGGGTGCTCACTTAAGTAAATACTAGGCTGGTCGCTAGTAATTTATCATTTACTTTATTTATAATTTTCTGTTTTATTTTTTGTTGTTCTTTATTTTTTATTTGTTTTTATTTTGAGTTATTATTTTTTAAATTTAAATTAGGTAATAATTTGTGGATTATGTGAATGAATCTGAAATTAAAGACCTTAATTTTAATTTACTTTTTATTATCCAGTACCTGGCCGGGTCCTGAAAATCTACTGGATTCGCCGGGATACTGAATCCAAACTGGCTACCCGATACACTTGTATACATCTTTATCCCTCGAAGGTGGCTGTGTGTAGCGACGTAGTTCCTGTTTTAGGTCGGATTGTATTAGGATCTGTGCATACCCATCGTTGGGATTATCGGCATATCCTCCTTTATTAGGGGAGGCCTATATCCAGCAGTGGACTGATATAGGCTGCTGTGGTAGTGGTGTTGTGGTACTAGGATTGGTTGAAATAATTTCCTGACCCTAACTTCAGTACAACGATCCTATGTGCACACGGACTTATAATGCGAGCACCAATTTGGTGTTTGACAAAGAAAACTATCGAACGATGAAAACCGTTAAGTTATAAAGTGTTGTTATTTGCTAAAACTACAGCGTTAGGTTCGAGGTACACCCGGCAGGCTGATTACGATTCTCGCGATAGGTTTGCAACAAGCGTAAATTTCGGATTATCGCTGTCAAACGTCAATTTTGTATTAGCTAACAGCAGCTACAACGCCAACAGCAACCGAGCACTAAGTCTCCCTCTGCTGGACAATTGGTGAACTAAAAAGTGCAATCTAATCTAACCAAGGGAATAAAGCAGTGCCTTCCATCACGGGCGCCATATTGAATCCTGAGCGCAAAAAGGATCATACACCGCTCACTTTTAATTACCAAAAAATATATGGCATTATCTGCTGATGTTACTGAGTAATTACAGCAAAAAATAAATATAAATACTATTTTAAACCGTACGCATTCACTAATTGCCATTTCTAACTACCCGACCCTTCATACATAAATTACGCGGCAATCTCGCGTCTAGTCTTAGAAAAGTGATGGTTGAATGCGGGTATTCGTATAATATCGCACGATTGCACGCGCTTCTTGGAAACAAATCTAGGTCAGTCAGTCAGGTCACCTACCTCGTTAAATTCGGCGCAGCTTCATAGTCGTTCGGGAATCCTGTGTTAGCAATAACAACTGTCGGGCGTGAAGGCTTATCATATCAACTATCAATTACTTCTCGCGAATACATGCTAATGTGTTAGACTTATTTTCGCTGGCGTATCTGCAAGGATTGTGGTTCCAGCACACTGAAATTACTTTGTTTTAAAATAATTAATATTCAGTTATATTCGTTTTCTACTTCTAATCATACATAATTTAATGCCTAGGTATTTACCTAAAAATACAGTGATTATCTCGGTCCTAAGCCCAGTAAAGAATTTTGAAATTATTTTTATTTATTGATACAGTCATTTAGTTTCTAAATAACTACATCCCTACTTTATTTTCCTACCCAAATCGAAGCGTTGAGCGGTTTAATGAGCATGTGCGAGAGAAAAGGAGATAATTTACAGGCAACAGATTTGGCTTGTTAGATTGTGACTATGGCACAGAAGAAATAATAGTACTACGCAGTTATGACCATAAATTCATGCGGGATTTCTGGAAACTTTAACTTGAAATAACTCTGTCTTTGTAACGTAACCAAAAATTTAGACTGCTTTTTGACATTACACAACCTCGTCCACGTTACCCTTTTTTTAGTATTTAAAAAAAATCCAGTAGATGTAGACTGAATCTTTGCGCTCGGTGAGTCTCGGCATCCACCAGCGCGTAACGTAGTGTTACATAAACAGCCGCTCATTGTTGTTGGACAATGACCTTACACTTGCCTGTTCTTACTTAATTGTTTCAGTTTTAATCTATCTAGATCAGACGCTATCTATCTGATCCATTCGATTTATCTGTTTATAACACCCAAAAGTCACATTTACTGTGCCCTGCGCGATCTCCATATATCTCTTCTTACTAGGGGAGGCCTATGTCTAGCTAGTGGTAGTTGTTGAAACATACTCAGACATACAAACGCAAACTCTCTAATTTATATTATTTATATTGTTATGGTAGAGATAAAAAGGGTTCACAAAACAACAAAAATGCGTAGTTCCACTTAAAATAAAATATGAAATTGATTATGAAATCAAAATCAAACAATCTTTCAAAGCATCATCCGATCTCACCATTACAAACAAGCGTATCTAAACTTTTCAATAGATCTCAACTGGACAGTCCGCGACAAAATTGTCCAATGCAAAACTGGTTTTCGTAAGCTTTAACTAAAAACTAGAGGTTAGGTTAGAGGGGTGTATGGGGTTGTAACCTCCATCAGGGTGCACCACGGCCAGGTGCCCGTTGTGAACCCAGCTAACGAAAAACTAAAAAGCAGCTTAATACTGGCACAGCTAAATCTCCTGGCTGCCAGTAGGCAGTCATAGACTTACGTTCTTTTTTTTATCTATTCCCCAAACCTTTTGTCTTAACAACACAACATCAGCCCATTTAGTCCATGCTGAACATAGGCCTCCGCTAATAAAGGAGGATATGCCTATAATCCCCACGCTGGGCATTTTGGTTGGAGATCACACACAGCTTCTCGCACCACCGACGCCGCTGCCCGTCGGCGGTCAGGGAATTTAGCTGCGCCGGTGGTAGGCTGTGCTTTGCCGCATTCAGCCGCCAGCGCTTGCAGGGTGCATCACGGGCGAGTCAGGTTGGCTTGGATTCCGATGGAGGTTGGAACCCCTTACACCTCTTACACAAGTTACGTAGGAACCTACTTAGGTTTTTAATAAAAAGGTTTTGATATAAAAATAAACTGATAAGATACTTATGAAAGAAGAAACATTGTAGGTTTATGTAAAGTTTTCAATGCTATTTTAAAATTAGCGTCCTTAATATTTTGTCATTTAAATTGTAATTTTTTTGTATATTTTACGATCCTCTTCGGGCAGCCTCGTAAAATATTTTATTAATGTTTTTGCATCTGCCAGTTGTCCATATTAAACTCAAATAATCGCGTTTTAAGAAATCGAATTTAAAAAGCAGACTGAGAAGCTATTTTTGAAGTTTCGCTGAAACACGATAATGTAGCTACAGGTTTCAGTAGATTGAAAATAATAGGTTCAAATAAAAAAAAATACGATTCAAAGTGTACCTACTTTAAGGTACCTACTGAATAAAGAAATTTTTTCTTTACTTTAATTTAAAATATGATTATCCGTTCCTTTATTTTTTCTATTCTATTAAAATTTTATATTATTTAAATAAAAACTAAAATGGAGTAAATAGGTAGTATAGTTTTATTCTGGTAGGTACAATTCTAAATGTTTTTTTTTAAATTAGTTAGGTAATAATAATAATTGTACTTACACGTTAGTATTATTTTTATTTTTATGTAGGTACATATTTTATTTATACAGTTCAAAATAACTATCGCGAGAATTATGCCGGCGAGTGTACATCACGACTACAAGGCACGATTAGCGCCGTTGTCCGATGATGATATTGCGGCTAACTGTACTGGATCGACGAATAAGGAGATGCGTGTTTGGCCATGAAACGAGCGGCTTTTATTATTAAAAAACCTGCTTGCAAAACAATAACTCAGGAAGTACCTTAAAATGTCTATATAATGATTACTATCTCTTTCCTACATACTAATCCTACTTCACACAAATTTTTAATACTCAAATCCTCCTGAGTTGAACAAATTCTGATTAAACTAGCAATTTCATATGAGTTTTCGACCTGGAATGACGTGGCTTTTTTGCCCAGGTAGATTGTGAATGTAAAAGTATTTGTTCCTCCTTCACGCCAGAACTATTGAATACTGCAAATAATATAAGCAGGTGATTCTAAAACAGAAATTACGTAACAGGTATTTTTTTATCTGGGTACTAACAACAGAACAAAATCATAGGAGGATACTAGTTACAATTACCAATTACTAACTACAAACCCCGTAAAATATTTTTTGTCAAAATATTTAAAAAACTTGGCCTGGACTGGCCAAATATTGACATAATATTTAAAAAACTTGGCTTGCGTAAGGCCTTACGCAAGCCAAGTTATTAAATATTTTGACAAAAAATATTTTTCGGAGTTTATAGTTAGTAATTTTGTACTGTTGTTAGTACTCAAATATTGTATATATATATTTAGCCAGTCAAATATTTGACGTTTTCTGCAGTGGTAATCATACTGATATCATTAGGTATCACAGATATAGAAGACAACTAGATAAAACCTTAAAATTCACTATGCTCTGAACGTCAACTCATACGGCTGATCTCTACTTTCTTATGCCAATATATATCATTTGCTAGAAAGGAATGCATACTTTATATCAATGCGATTTCTGTGACTTCGTACCAGGGAATTTGTATGAACCTGCACAGAAATTTGTTCGAGCGCCCAGGTACGATTAACTTTTTAAAGTCGCATTGATATAATGTATGCATCCCTTTCTAACTGATGATATTGGACATAAGAAAGTAGAGATCAGCCGTATTGAATTTTAAGACTTTATCCAGTTCTCTTCTATATCTGTGTTAGGTATGCATTTTGATCAACTCTTTCATTGACAAAGAAAGCAAATTGTAATATTTACATGTGTCATAGGAAAAAACGCTAACCGCTCCGCCTATCGACTCGCTATGATCATGGGCTCACCTTTCAGAACCGACGAACCACTATCGCAGTTCCCATGCTAAGACTGATTTATTACAACTTGATTTGTCCCGAGGAACCCTAATTTGGGCATGCCTATTCGCTATCATACACGGGACTTGTCAGAGACCTTACCGACTAACACTTGGCACTTTTTTGTATTGCTCTTAACTGTAATACGTTCACACGAGTCGATTAGTTGATCAACTTATACTAGTCACTTAACTATCACTCACAACATATAATAAAACTGTCCCCCGCCGCGTCTGTCTGTCTGTTCGCGATCAACTACTGAACAAATTTTCATGTGGTTTTCCCTAATACGAGGTGATTAATGAGGAAGGGCAAGCAAAGTTGTATACCTACTATAACTAACGACCTTATACAGTAAACTAACGTTTGGATGAATACTCAACAATTTGAGATCGACTCTAAGAATTGAGGGGGTGCTATCTTTCAAAAGGGTATAAGGGGTAACAACCTTCATCTTGAGAATTCAAGCCAACCTCACCTGCCTGTGATGTGTGTGGCGCTGTGGCGGCGGCTGATTGCGGCATAGCGCAGCCTAACTAACACCTACACAGGTAAATCATCCGGCCGTTGGTGGTCCGAGAAGCTTATATATATAGCAGATTTTAATTATATGAATACTTATAAAATTGACAATTCAATGTTTCTGTGATGCTTCCTACAACATACATTCAACATTTTGGCATACATAATATCAATTTGTAAGTAGAGAAGACGAAGAGGTGGCCAAAGGTGATTACTTGCCTTTGCACTTGCAGAAACTCGTGTTCCCCTCTTAGGGGAGCCTATCTCCAGCAGTAGACTGATTATAGGCTAGAGTTTTTGTGTTGATGCACAAAGTCGCGGGGTACGTACTAGTGTTACAAACGCCTAATTACTATTTATTGCCTAATTTTAGAACAAAATCAACATACAGTTTTATGTTAATGTACCCAATCAGTTGGTATTGACATGACAGCCAATCAACAGCTTTCCCGCAATAAAATTAACTGGAACAAGAATTTCAAATGATCCATCTTGTAGGCGGGAAGTAGATGAGTGGAAAGGGCAAAGACTGTTATTCTCTTCGTGGACATCTTTGGCTATGATTAGTACAGGTCCAATTCGTAAAGCAACCAAACCCTTATTCTACAAGCAAACAGAGAAAAATTGGCAAGAAACCCTGTTTGGCTTATACCTATTTTTATGACGTGTCTTTGTAAAAACTGTTATTATTGATTTTCAGGAAGTTGGAGACAGTTTCCACCCAAGCTTTTTGTCATCTAAAAATGAGAATATGGCGGAGGCATCCGGGAGGCCTAAAAACTCCCACAGCAGAGTTAGCCATTAGCTCATACGAAGGAGGAGAATGTAGTTAATAGTCAGTAACGGGGAACAGGTCGGGCTAGTCTTGGTCTTGTAAAATAAAAAGACTGCGCGATCTCAGGCTTGATGCAAGTCTTGCAACACGAATTAACGATTTTATTACGGTTCGGCCAGAGATTCTCAAATTTTTATTAAAGAAAATCTAATAGCTTAAGTACAGTGAGGGTAGGTTTTATATAAAAAAAAAATAAGATTTGCATATTTTTGTCTCGGATCCGGGTGTTTCCTTTGTATAATCAAATCAATCAGTATGTATTTACGAAAAAATGTAGTGTGTCAGTCATGTCATGTGGTTCCAATTAAACAAGCTCTGCTTAGTTTGGTGCTAGGTATATTATGCTGAGTGATAATGTCTAGCATTATCATTTATTTATTATTTATAATATCAACGGGATATTTACAATGGTTTTTGTTACTTCTATATTTTTGATTGTTATTTTGAAATAATTACTACATGAAAAAGAACTTTACACGGCGCGGCTCCAAAAAAAATCAAACTAGTTTTTAAGACATTTTTATGTTTTTGATACTCATGATGATATACACACGACCATACATTTTATAATTAAAAATTATCCTATTCTTAGGAAAAAATATCATATTGTTAGTGTAGGGAAAAACCTAAAGTTTTTTACCCCAGTTTACAGTGAAAAATTTTAAGAAATCATTCAAGCAATATTTGTTTTTCATTTATACTATTGTCATGTTTAGAGCAGCGGTAGTTTCAAACGAATGAAGCAACAACCTAAAGTTGAGAGCCTCTGCATCGGATATCGGCGATCTACCAATCTATGATTACTTTTTAATACATTATTCACAAAAAAACGTATTCTGCATAAAACAGAGATGGGTGCTTATTTATAATTTTATATGCTTCGTGATAAAGCGTACTTTTCTTTTTGTGATCCCGGTAGATGGCGTTGGAATATTAATTTGGCTTGACAGGAAAAGGGTGTGTGGCTGAGAATAGGTAATGGACTTTCTTTATTTTTATTGTGTGACTTTTTGCTGGCGCAATGACTCGTATAGCTTATTTTATTGGATTGCACTTAAAAGATTGCGGGTTGGATTCCCGCCGCTAGACAAATTTTTGTATGATCTGCAAATATTCGTTTCGGGTCTGGGTGTTTAATGTTTATACATGTTTTATATAATATGTATGTTTAAATCAGCCTTGTGATTCCCATATTATAAGCTCTGCTCAGTTTGTGGCTATAATATTATGATGCTGTCTGATAGTGTAATTTAATAGTAGTATGTAGTTTTTTAATATTCAAATGAATAAATATTTATTATATAAATATTATTTATTTGTATTTTTAAGTTACTTTAACATGGAGTCTATACACATATATTACCTGATTATATATGTATATATAAAACATTCACAGTAATATTTTTTTCTTTCTAACTAAAATTGTACATTGTCGTTAAAATAGAAATTATTTATTCACATAACAATTTGATTACTAAATCGATTTTACTTCGCTCAAATTAAAGTTATTTTTCTATTCCTAGGCAGTACCTTTTTAATAAATGAATGGACCCAATGCCCTTTTCGTACCCCTCACAATGTGTATGCAAAAATGATCGGTGGAGAAAGTGTAAAAACGTATAAGCTCACTTTGGCATTTATAATACTAGCTCCGCCCCCGCGGCTACGCTCGCGTGGTACCCAGAATAAAAAGTAGCCTATATGTTAATCCAGGTCACAAACTATGTATATTATAGTTATAAGTCTCATCAAAATCAATTCAGTTTTTGCGTGAATGAGTAACAACATCCATCAATCCATCCATACCTGTTCAGAAACTTTCACGTTTCTAATATTAGTAGGATTATAAATATTGCGGTTACAATCGTTTTCTAGTTTTATAATGTACCTACTTATGTTATTTTGCTCTAATTTAACTATTTGAAATTTATAATAAAAAACTATAAACTTATGCATAAAGTTCAATATAGCTGTTAAATTACGTGTATTGTTTCAATTATATTGTAAGGACGAGTACACACTGGCACGCGTCTAGTGCAAGACTGGTAACACCGTTATGCTTGACGGTTCGCTGATGTGTCCGCGGATTTATAACCGGATGCGTACACTGCAAGACATTTAACGAAATATTTTTTTTAAGCGTGGCTTTGGAAGCCCCCTTACCAAATTTGCGATGCCTGAAAAGGGTAAATTTGATATATTGTATACCTAATATGCCTAGTACCTACACTTATATAAGCAAATACATAAAATTAAATTTCTGATCAGTTTTAGAAGATGTTTACTATAAATTATAATATTTAAATTAAATTCGAATATAAACTTAGGTTTCTGTAATGAATGCGCAAATGTTTACAAATTTCTCATTGTGTCCTATTTAATTTTGGGTTTGAAAAAAGCTTCTTAGCTTTTGTTTATTTAAGATTTTGACCCATATATTTATTAATAATAACTGTAAATACGCGTTCTATTTTCAAATTATCTAACAGATAAGTTGTTACTGACAATTTGGTCGTATTTGATGGTTACAACATTTCTAAACTTTGTATGTAGATTTTATGTAGTTACATAAAATTTAATTTTAGCTTACGTTACGAGATATTTCTTAACAGTAACGTCGCAAAAAGTTTCCAAAAAAATTGCCACAAAGTTATTTTTATTATGTAATTAACTGTATTGTAACAATAGTAATCATGTTTATAAAACAAGGTCAAAGCTGTTTACTATACGTCGATTTCAGTTGCGCGCTATAAATCTATATAATTAGACGTGTTCGCATGCCCATGTGTATGTGTAATTACACATTTGCGTTTCCTTTACGAGTTCTATGATCCCACAAAGAAACTTCGAAAATCTAGGAGCCTTTTAAATAATTATCTAGCCAACCCGCGGCTTTGCTTGCGATTATATTTGCATAATAATCAAACGAAAAAATCACAGAGTATAAAATCGACAGGTATTATTTAAACAGAGAAATCAACATTTTGTTTCGTTTATAAATTTACTCCGACTTTCCGTTTGAAATATAGAAATTTCCATGTGCCTAGATTGTGGTGCAGGTATTAAACTTCAGAAACAATGCAGTGAGCAGTAGTAGGTAATAAATAATAATGACGTCTCGTATTATAGCCAATTATTAAATAACGTGATATTATTATTACGGAAACGATAACAATCGCGTTTGAAGTTACCGGTGTGTGACAAAATGAGGCTTTTTGTTGAGAAGATCTCACGTTTTATTATGCTCTAAGGAGTCCCAGATTTTTAAGGAATTTATAGGGCTGCATTGTTCTTGTCTCAGGTCAAATGATAGAAGTTATTATAGATCTACATATAAAAAAACACTATATCGGTCTAATACCCGTTATAGACTTTGAAAGCATTGACCTGCGAGGTGATCGGCTAACTCTGTTCCAAACAGAAATGACTGAAACCGGTCCTGTTTTTACAAACTTTGACATTTCACCTGTCGAAATTCAGTGAATGTCAATTGACAAACGGTCACAGTTTGTAAAAGCAGGATCGGTGTCAATAATTTCTGTTTTGTCAACAGAGTTAGCCGATCACCCCGCAGATTGTGATGCAAGCTTTGGTACGGTATTTTGGGGACGTCCACGAGGGTTACTAGCCCAAAAATTTATATCAATAAATATCAATGTTTGCATGTTTGTGCGTTCCGAAACCATTGAACATAATGTGACATACAAATATACAGGCAAACGATGTTGCTGGTAGGTTAGCTAGTAAGAAATTATTATAGGAATTAAAGAGAAAGTGGGTAAGATTTGGAGTAGTCAAATCGAAGTACTTATTGGTTTAGAGTTTCTACGTTATGAAATATTTTGTTACTTAAAAGCAAAAAATCTGTAACTATAGTGTACAAAGTTACATAATTTAAGTACAAGGTATTTTATCTTAAAACTTTGCTGAACTTGATTAACATAAAATACCTCTTACTTAAATCATATAAATTTGTGCATTAAAATAATACTACCTACTTAGAAGGAAAAAAATATCGTTATTATTTTTTACTAACTTTTTACCTTCATCATCATCATCATCCACAGCACCACATTATCCACTGCTGGATATAGGTCTTCCAAAGTCTGTGCCATCAACCCAAAGAGGATGCGTAAGTAGATTGATAGATTTGAAAATAAAGTAAAATAACTGACGACCTCTGTGGCGCAGTGGGCGAAGGTCCGCCTGTGACGCAGAAGGTTGCGGGTTCGATTCCCGCTGCGGGACAAATGTTTGCATGTTCTGCAGATATTTGTCTCGGGTCTGGGTGTTTTCTATGTATGATGTATGTATTTACAAAAAAAAAAAAATGTATCTATGTAGTATATCAATCATGAGGTTCCCATAATACAAGCTCTGCTTAGTTTGGGGCTACATGATGCTGTGTGATAACGTCCACGTATTTTAACTTACATAACATTAATTTTATAATCTCTGTTGAAAACATTTTGTCTTGAAGTGTAAAACCTTTTTGCAACCATGGCGGGTGAATGTCCTGCCTGCGCCGAATTTGGACAAACCACGTGTTCTCGTAAACATGTCCTAAGGTATTTTGTAATGACTCAATTTTATAATTAAATGAACAATAACTGAACAAGCAGAAACATGGACTAACAGGACTTTTGTCTCGATGTTTGTTTTTTTTTGTTTTTGGTAGGACCAGGAGGTAAAAAGATTATACTAAATGAATCATTCATTCACAATATATTTATTGTGCAATGTGCAGGCAGATACAATGTGAATGATTTTTATGCGACTATGTACATTAGCTTAACAACCAGTTGGCTTGGTTTCCGAAAATGGAGGTTGGAACCCCTTATGGAACTTTATATTTAATTGAATTAGGTAATTGACGTTTCCTTCCTTTAGAATAAATGATTATAATTATAAATGTATTTGCTAAAATAAATTGATTACATAAATACCGAAGCAGGTCCACGCCGCCTAATTATGGGAAGGCTTTAAATCTCGCCTAAGTCGAATTTTTGGGATATTGTAAAAACATGTGAGTTGTAAGTAAGTAATGGCGCCATGTCACCATGACGCCATTACTTAGTCGAAATCAGTTCAGCTGCTCGGGCTACAGTGACAGCCAATGGAACTCACATACATACATACCTACACCCTAAAAACATTAACTCTTCAGTCGAGTAAAAACACGGAATGTCTACCTACTACGTACAAGGGAATGTGCGCTTTGAACAAAAACCTGCGCCTAAAACAAAGAACTAGAGAATAGAAGAAATCTTAAAACTCATTCATGTTCTGAACATCAACTCATACGGCTGATCTCTACTTTCTTATGTCCAATATTATCAGCTAGGAAGGGATGCATACTTCTCTAAATGCGACTTCAAATGAGTTCAAAAAGAAAATCGTACCAGGGAGCTTGAATAAAATGCTATGCAGTTTCATAGAAATGCCCTGTTACGAAGTCGTAGCAATCGCATAGAGATAAAGTTTACACCCCTTTCTAGCAAATGATTTATGGACATAAGAAAGTAGAAATCAGCCGTATGAGTTCGTTCAGTGCATAGTGAATTTTATGACTTCATCTAGGATAAAATGTTTGTGTCTCGATTCCTCTTTAGTGTAACACTCAAGATTTTTATTTTTGGATTATTTTCAGGCACAGGTTGGCAGGTTTTTGTTCAAAGCTCGCACCTCCATGATAAAACTCTTTGGATAAAAATTATAAACTCTTATGTCATAACTCATAATCATAAGTCAACAGTAGTAACGCCCGTAGGTATAGTAACAATATATATCAATGCCGTAGGTACATCACTAGTCTGTGAGTAGCGCCAAAGTAGCGAACAAAGAAATAGTGCTAAAAGTATTGTTTCTTTGGTAGCGCATCAAAATCTTACTACAATTCTCATTCTATTATCTACCAATGATTTTTATAAATAGAATAGTAGAAATTCCATGGTAAGTTTATAATAAGTTCAAATAATTGCGTCCGCTTCCTACATAGTCTTATCAAAACAAGTCCAGCTCAAAAATGGTAAAGTAGCACCTCCAGGCAAATCCGATGCGTTTAAACTGGTGCTGCTAATACCTTCCTGTACTGATGAGGGCTTGGTGCAAGCTACAAGAAGAATACAGGTTGGGAATCACGAGCATAGATTATCACAGTCGACATTAGAGCCCATCGGCGATCAAGCGGTTTTAATTCGTTCTCCACGAGTGTCAACTCCGGTGATGTTGATTGTCTGAATTGATTAGGTCTACTTTCCAAATTATATGATATTCCTTAATTATAATTGTAAGGCAAGCCGTTCACACAATTTGTTTCGAAGCAAATTCTTCGTGAAAACCTGTAATTGGCTTTCTGTTTTATAAGTTGTTATTATGAATTTCGTGCTTCGTAAAGCCCCGCCTGATATACAGAAGGTTACAGGTTCGATTCCCATCGCAAGACAAATGTTTTTATGTTCTGATATTTGTCTCGGGTCTGGGTGTTTTCTATGTATAAAGTTATGAAAAAAATATATATGTTTGTAGTATATCAGTCATGTGGTTCCCTAATACAGACTCTGCTTATCTGCTGTTTTGTTTCGTGCGATCGGTCGAAACTGTTAATTATAATATTGTCGTCGTATGCTTTGTGAAATATAGTAGGTAAATTATTGCAGCGGCCAGCAAAGGAGGCATTGATGGACAAACCTAAATGCACATAGGTACATGGTCCACCTATGCCTAGTTGTAGCCAAGGGTTGTGTAGTACTTTTCTCAAATAATGTGCTGAAATTAATACCTAAGCAGAACTTTTTATTTAAAAATACAATTAGGTACGTTTCAAAAAAAATGACGAACAACGGACAACAATAATATTTCACGCACCAGTGTTCATTTGTTTTTTGTATCAATAAAAAGGCCAGTTCAAAGTTTAAATAAAACCTTTGATTAGTACCTCCTTGATTGCCATGTTTCGGAGTAAAATATCGTTCCATTTATAGATTACACGACAGATATTATGAGTTTACATAGTTAATTGACCGCTAAAACCACAGACTAGTACTAGTACATGAACCGCATGTACCTATGGTAGCTAAAACACCAGAGGTATAGAATTTCATACAACTTTTGCTGACCGCTGCTCGCATGTATTTTTGGTCAGTACAGCAATTTTGATTTATCTCGAAGAAGGTTGTCAAAATATGCAACATGTTTGAGAAAGAGTGATTTTCCTACCACTTATACCAAAGACAGTACAGCGGTATTGATTGAGAGAGTCGACCAATCTTACATTAATTGAGTCCAGCTTAACGGTTCTACCCTTAATAGCTTTTGCCTGCCCTTAACAGATTTAATTGTGTTGTTACAGATTTCATCATCAGCGGAAGAAGTCAATGGGTGTTTTGTGGTCAATGGATATTGATATTTAACGACTTCATGGCTAATTTGGTGGTGGCTCTACCTTCTGAACTGCATGTCGCAGGTTCGATTCCGCCCAGGACAAATTTATGTATGTGTTGTGATTACGACAAATCCTCATTCTTATAAGGGGAGGCCTATATTCAGCAGTGGACTGATATAGGCTGGTGTTGTTGTTATTTGTTTTGAACACGGTATATTCTGTGTCTGGGGGTGTTTTATTTGTACGCATCTGCCTAGTTTAGGATCAGCTGATCATGTGTGAGATGTTCCATATAAATATTTAATTACTAGATGACCCAGTGAACATCGTTACATCAGAATTCCACAAAAAAATCTTTTGGGACGAAAATATCTGTTTCGATTTTTTCGCTGTTCCTTTAGGTTTTTTCCTTATTTTAGTTTTTCCTATATAACCCATGTAAAATGTAAATGGACTCCCTTTCCGGCAATTGGACTCATACAACACCAACAACAACACAGCTATTATATCAGTCTACTGCTGGACATAGGCGACCTCTAATAAGAAGGGAGATATGACCTCAATCTGCTGTTGCCCATCGGCAATCAGGGAATTTAGCTGTGCCTGAGTTAGGTTGCGGTAGACCGCAATCAGCTGGCCGCCAGAGCCGCGTTTGTTAGTTACTAGGGTGTACCTCGGGCAGGTGGGGTTGGCTTAAGTTCCGAAGGTGGTAAGACCCTTTACTGTTAATACTGTTTAATACTAATAAAATAATATTTGTAAAACTTTTAGGAATTATTACCTTCCAAACAATCGCTTGTGATTTTTCTACTCTCCAATCATATGGATGATCTGCAAAAAAAATAAACAAATATTAATATTAATATAATATTATATACTTATATTTTTTGTAAATACACTCATATAAAATATACAGGGTGCGCAAAATTCAGGCGCAGGTTGCGGCTTCGACTGACAAATGATTGTTTAATCTGTAAATATTTGTATCGCATACTATATACACATACAACTGGGAATTTATACAACGTGTCCCAAACTTCAACGATAAGCGGGCACCAGAGGGTGGACCTACTTATGAATAATTGATAAAAAATATTATGTTTTTCTATTTTTTTCTCGATTATGTCATATGTAGGTCCACCCTCTGGTGCCATTTATCGTTGAAGTTTGGGACACGTTGTATAAATTCCCAGTTGTATGTGTATATAGTATGCGATACAAATATTTACAGATTAAACAATCATTTGTCAGTCGAAGCCGCAACCTTCTGAGTGTCACACAGGCACCCACTGCGCCATAGAAGTTTTAATTTTCTAATCCAAACTCTTTGGGCAAAAGACGTAAAATACAGTTAATAATAGCATTTTGCACCAAATTTACCAATCCTAAGTTATACTAACATTTAGAGGACTATTGGTGCTTAGAGCTAGGTTCATTTATTATACACTTGAAGATTGAACAAGCCCACTTGATGTTAAATAGTAACCATTACCTATTACAAGCACTGCATCGTAGGTCACGCATCAACGTGCTCTACGATGCAACGTCCTGCGCCCATCAATCTGAGGCTCGAAAGTGGAAAGCCTCATTGTGGGACGCTTAAGAATAATGTACTTACACAAAGACCCCCCAAGTGCACATTTTTCAAACATAAAAGTGCTATTTGTTATACAAACGCGATGTACTACACTTTACGATCGAGTGGGTCATTTTACAAGCTAGATGTTATAAAACATTGGATTTATATTGTAATAAAACGAGGGAAAGGCAGTGGGTGTATGTTTTTATTTTTCAGAGACTAGGCTTTGCTCGCGACTTATGTTGTTAAATAATTTGTAAATATCATTTCAAAAAGGTATGCTGAGGTGGTTTGGGCATTTAGAAAGGATGGATGAAAGAAGATTGACGGACGCTCTATATGCAAAAGAATGTGAATGGGTCAGTTGGAAAGGGAAGACTTCGACGTACGTTCTCCGATCGGATTTGGAGACGTACTGGAAAAAGACGACCATGTGTACACAGAACACGGGCATGCATGAAGAATGTGATGAGAGAGAAAAAAGCAAAGGAGGTATGCAATCGCAGTAAGTCTGTGGATGTGTAAGATCTGTGGTCTCTGCAAATGGAAATACGGAAGTCTGGAATTCCAATTCGGAGGTTATGAGTTCGAATTATAATAGAATTATAACTCTATATTGATCTGATAATAGACATAATTGAATTTATTGCTAAAGATAAAACAAGTACACAGGCGGACTTAATGCTGCATAGCATTTTCTTCTAGATAACCTTTGCTTAGTGTGGAGATAGATTGGTAGAGCTACAAAGTTTTATGTTAACTCTTAAAAATAAGTAAATAAACCTAAATTTTAAGCACTATAAATGCGAAAGCTTCTCTCTCTCTGGTAGCCCCAAAGGCCTGAAGATGATAAGCCTCTTGTGCCTGGTATTTCACCTGCACCCACACACCACAACACAGCAATTCACGGCAGAAATAGGCAGTACTTCTCCGGAGAGCCCTTCACAAAGAACTCTACTACCTACTAGTACTTAATGTCTGTTTTACTATTATAAGAAGAGGTGTACAGACAAACATTTCGTTTTATGTAGAGAACAAGTAATGGCCGATACATTATTTAGCATTTAACGAGATTTGTGTTGTTTAGGTTTTATTGTTGGATGGTGGTGGACAAAGGATTTAGAACAAATTCACAGACATGCGACATGACGACTTCTATTAATTCAATGGAAATAAAAAAAAAAAAAAAACATCATCAGAACTTTTTCCCTATAATGATTTCTCCAGATATTGCTCATTATGCAAATCTATTGAGAATACCTACCACATAGGGGTTAGTCAGAGCCAGATACATTCCCACTTTTTGCAAGCAGCTAAAATTCCACGTGACAGGTTGTAAGCCCTTTGAAGCTTACATACATTATACATAGCATACATGCATAGTCACGCTTATTTTTCAGAGGTGTAGACAAATACCACGAATCTCCACTTGCTTCGATCCTGGCATAGCTCTTGCTTCTTTCACTCTCATTACATTCTTCATACATGCTTGTCGGTTAAGGGTACTTTTGACCTGTCATTTTTCCAGCACGTCTCCGATTTGAACGGAGAATGAACATCGAGATCTTCCCCTTTATGTATTTAAAAATGCGGCGAACGTCGCTCGCAACTTCAATTCGAGACGCGGGCAAAGGATCGCTCCGTATAACGCATCTCTGTTTAGCTTATGGCTGATGCAGCCGTGCGGGCGGAATAGCAATATTGGCCGTTCAAGATTTTTTAAGAATTTGGTTGTGTTCCGTAATACCAAAACTGGATAAAACTTTATGTATTCTTTACAAAGTATTGTTATTCTGTAACTAGATATGCAATATTCCTAAATAAACGACACGTAAGATATTGTTGTTTTTAATACGAAACAAAGAGGAAGAAAAGCGGTCAATTTTGGCATTAAAATGTGCAAAATGCTATTGGCTTTTAATTCATTTTAGGTAAGTATGTTGTAAAAAAACTCTCGAAACATAGATAAATACTATTGCAATACAAATAATATAATAATATAGTGGAAATATGCTTAAATTTGAAATCATTTTGGTATTACGTTTGTATGGATAACTCGTCCTCCGGAACCACCTTAAGCCTGACTTTATGCAAGGGGAAATTTTTGGGTTAACTTGTTCCGTATAATGTAACTGCCATCCGCATCTAGGATGTTGACATTCAATTTAACAGGACTGCGCATACTAATGCGTATTGATAAAATATGGAGTCAGCTGCCAGCATTTGTTTTTTGAGTTACGACCCTAACGGCTCAAAAAGAGAATTAATAGGCTTCTCTGGGAAAGCTCGCCCCATCGTCGACCTCATCCTTGGCCAAGCAAGCCGAGCCGGTCAAGAGCTGGCCCATAATAAATAAAAAATTAAGGTATATGAATACAGCAGTCAGTTTCCGACCTCAGAGTCCAGATTGAACGTTTCACTTTAAATTCGCTTATTAAAAGTTAAGTAGTCGCGTGATTCAAAACCCCTCCTTAAGTTAAGGATGAATCGTGTTCCAGGAAATAATTTTCGTTTAGACTAGGAATAGGTTTAGGTCTTACATTGTTAAACGGCTTCGGATTACATTATACACTCATAAAATGGTGTTAGTATTTTTTTAAAAGAATATTGAAATTGGTAACATTAAAAACGATTAAAAATATTTTTTTATCATTTTGTTTTGTAACCATTAGCAATACTCTTGGCAAATGAACTAGCAGCTCAGTGCTTATTTTAATATTTCAGATAGAATTACCTAGAAATAAGATTTTTTTAGAGACTCCCTTTGAAATTTTTACCTTTTTGACAAAAAATCTAATCTCAATTTTTTGGTTAAGATATTGCTAATACCAATTAATGTAATAAATAAGTAGTATAACAAGTAATTAGGTAGTAGTGGATGGGGTTCCAACCTCCATCTTTATGTGCCTAAGTAAACAAATAAATCTTAGGAACCGAAGCCAACCTCACCTGCCCGTGGTCCATCTTGCTAACTAACAAACGGCGCTCTAGCAGCAGGCTGAATGCGGCATAGCACAGGCAGCCTAACACTTGCACAGCTAAATCTCTTGAGCGCTGACGGGCAGCAGCGTCGGTGTTGCGAGAAACTGTGCCCTGCGTTCCCCAACCCGCATGCCCCACGTGGGGATTATGGACATATCCCCTTGTTTATAGGTATCCCTTTGTCCAACATGGTGTGGTTGTGGAAGTTATGAGATCAGATAATAAGTAGCTTTTCGGTCATCTATTCAGACATTTATACCTACACAAACTTTCGCATTTATAATAATTTATTGTATTTTTTTTACCAGGTTTAAGACTTATTTATCAAACGCTGTCAAAACTGATCAAAAGCAACAAGCACTGAACGAGCCATTCTATAGATGTGTCGTTCAAAAGAAAAAACGTAAACACGAACATCCCTTGACATTCAGACGCTAAGTACCTTTCGCAATGGATGAGGTTATCTAAACAACGCACACTGACCACGGCTTTTGAACTAGCTGAATGGTGCAAGTTGTAAGAAATACGTGTTACAAGAAATAAACCTAGATTTAGAATGAGAATATAATTATATCAGAAATGAGCTGGTGAGTATAGGATATTTCTTTTGTTAGCTGATTTTGTAGGTAGAATGACCTTGGTAGAATGGCCTACCGACTTGTATTCGTCTTACTTAATTCGAATATTCGTTTTGTGCACTTTTTCAGCATCTTTTTTGTATCTCTATGTTGTTCTATCTTTCAAAATAAATTATTTATGTTTCCAACGTTTATGAAATCTATTCAAATCATCATCATTTGATCATGATCAGATCATTTTTGATCTAATAATAAAAAATAGCTCAACCGATGACACATAATGATGTGACACATGACAATTGATTAATATAATTTTAAGCTTAAACCCTTAACCCTTAACAATCAGCACTAACTGTCCTATTCCAAAACGAAGACTAACGATAGTCTAGGTTTAAAACTGATATTTTGTATACAAAATGTCAGATTTAAACTCGGACTATCTTTAGTCTTCGTTTTGGAATAGGACAGTTAGTGCTGATTGTTTTTTTAGACATCAGTTTGTAACTTGGATCTATCGTAGTTATCTGAACGTCCCGTTAATGAGATACTGACCGATATGTAGGCGAGAGGTCAATTCTAACGTGCACGACTTTGTGGCGAACTCGTAGAGATTGAGCATCAATTGGGCCCGGCTAGTTCATTGTTTTATTAGGTACTTACTGTTTAAGCGGATTCCAATTATCTTCATTAAGTTCATCTCATTGATCTCATAAATTAGGTTTTTTTATGTACGAAAAATGTAAGTACGTGTATAATGTGTACTCTTATGGACGAAAAGCACGATTTGGAAATTCGGTAGTTTTGGTGCGAAGGAGAAACATACGTTATATTATAAGTTCAGCAACCTCCGTCCGGTCACCTCTTGGATGCGTGCCCGTTTAGTGACATTTAGATTGGAGCAGCTCGTGCTTCGGAAGGCACTTTGAGATGTTGGCCCCAGATTTTTCAATCGTAAAGCCATGTTGGAGACTTGAGCGGCCTAAAAACTCCGACATCAGAGTTAATTACTAGCACAAACGTAGAAGGGGAATTTACTTATGCTACTTTTTATAATAAGAGTTCTATACGGAAAAAGCTGGCGGTGGAAACTAGTATTTTTTAAAAAATTGCCAAGTTTGTAATAATTCCATTACATCCAAATCTTCTACTTGTATTATCTTAGCATTGTATAAGAAATCACATTACGAAACCAACACAATAGACATTGAATTATACAGTCAGCTTCATAAGTATGTAATGTACTTTAAGCTCTTTAAATGAATCCAATAAGTACAAATACAAAATGTTTATTGCGTTACCAAATTCATGCTAAGTTTTAAACAACGATGAAATCTCCTTTTAAGAAACAAAAAAACGACCATGTGCGAGTCTTACTCGCGTAAGAAGGGATCCGTAGTAAGTGGGGCTCCCATACCCTTAGTATGATTAAATATTGTTTTTATTATGATTCAATGGAGTACTCGTGGCGTGGTTAGGTTCGGTGTTCTTTGCAGATCACCTTGGTTAAGCAACACTCCGCCCGGTCATTACTTGGATGGGTGACCGTTAAGTGACATTTAGATTTGAGCGCTTCCGTGCTTCGGAAGGCACGTTAAGATGTTGGTCCCGGCTTTTCAGTCGTTAAGCCATGTCGGAGGCCTTCGGGCGGCCTAAAAGCTCCGACACCACTCACTAGCTCATACGAAGAACAAATAGAATTATGTTTTTAGTATTTGTTATTATTATAGTGGCAACAGAAATACATATTCTGTGAAAATATCAACTGGCTAACTATCACGGCTCATGAGATACAGTCTGGTGACAAAAAGACAGGTTAACAGTCTTAGTTAAAGGGTTTCATTTTTGACCTTTGGGTTTAACTTAAAAATACTTGTCATAGTATATCGCTCTTCCTTAGGTCTGTATAAACAGTTATTACAATATGTAGGTAGATTAGAAAACATTTGGGAAGGAAACAATAAAGACAAGTGATTGAGTGTGTAGTGTTGTGTGTGAGAGTGAGTTTTTTGGTCCCCTTAGGCTCATAAGAGTCTGGTTATAGGCTTTATTATATCTACTATTACCCTAGTTCAAATCCTATGTTTTATTATAAATGCGAAAAGGAGTATATTTATTTGTTACGCTCTCACGCCTTAACTATTCGACCGATCATCATAAAATTTCTCATACACGTTGTCAGGGGTACAGAAAAGGACGTAACTATTCTTCCTGATAAAAGTTCCGAAAGAATAGAAAAATAACTTTGATATTAAGCTAGTAAAACTATAAAATGTCAAATGTTTACTTGAGCATCTTACAAAAGCAACGAAATTAATTTAAATCAGAGTTTTAAATTATGCTGTACATTGTATTATAGTAAGAGTTATTATTATTATTTAATATGATGTAATTATGTTAGTATGTTTATTATAAGTAAGTGGTCTTCATAGGTTAATTTTATCATTTTTATTGCATCACTTTTGTATTTATTTTATTGCTTTACTTTGATATTTTTTTATATATTAAGTACATCCCCGGCGGTTCTAACTTTAACATTTATTATCCTCTCCATCCAAAGACTAAGGAAGATATCCCTTCCAAGCGATAACACCGCCCATTGTACCTTTTATTTATTTTATGTTTCTGTCTGTTGCTTCTATAATGAAGGGTGTACAATAAAGCATTCTCATTCATTCATTCTATATTTAAGTAGAAAGAGTAAAATAAATAAAATAAATAAAATAATTAAAGTAGAATACAAGTTCTAATCAAAACACACTTTATGGTGACTGTACACAGAACAATGTACGAAGGTGACAATTGACTATTTCGTAACATTATATTGTTTGAAGATTTTAGCTACGTTTTAGAGGTTTTACGTATTGGAGGTCGCGATTTTTTAGGTAACAAAATGTATGTTAACCTCTTAAATGGGATGCAATGCAACCATCAGTAGTGAAGAATACAGGTACAAAGTTTTAAACCAGCAGAACTTCTGAAAGTTACCTAAATTATAACACCTTTTAAGGGGGCAGATCCTGTCATCAGCTCATCTATGATCTCATGTTATCTTAATAATCAGATATTTTATAACAAGATTATTTTTATAGATTACGTATAATTTAACAACATTTTTGTATTTATTGCCAGATTTTAGCCTAGTTGTAAAAAGATTAGTTGAAACTATGGCCCAGGTCACACATATCGGGCAAGGACATGGCGCGGACATGGCGCGGACGTGGCACGGACGTGGCGAGGACATGGCACGGGCATGGCGCGGACATGGCTCGGACAAGACGCAGAAATGACGTGACAGAGGCACAAGTGTAGTGCAGTCTGTTGTCCGGTATCGATGTGTCAGCATGTCATCCTCAGAAGACGAAGATGCTCTTGCTCTCGTGCATACAATTAATAAATATACAGATCAGGGCCCGTACAACCCCGATTTCGAGTTAGTTGCTTCGAAAGTGAAACCCCTTCATTGGGTTATACAGTTGACGGGATTACCCTTTCGTTTGGGTATTCTCCTCCTAACACAAGCGAAAGTGTAACCCGTTCCTTTTGGTTTTCAGTCGATAGGGTTAACCTCTTATGAGGTTAAACGAATGAATGGAGTTACCTCTTGATAGGTTTTTTTGAATGTTACACAATGGTTATCATTACGCCTGACACTGGGTGGGGGAATTTAGATTTTGACTCTTGATTTATGTCGTCAATTATTAGGTATAAGTGAGGATCGCTTTATTTGGTTGAAGAAAGAGCGTCTCTGCATTAAAGAAAAGTTTTGAAAACATAAGGAAAGTGCTGTGTTTCAGTCAGTTTTCATTGGTCATCATCGCAGAGTATGCGTTATCATATACGAGACCCGCAGTCAACATATTAAAAAGAAAAAAAATGGTGTTTCAGTTTTCATAAGTCATCAGTTATGTCATGCATGACTGAGGCCCGCAGCCAACATGTTAAAAAGAAAAAAATGTGTTTCAGTCAGTTTTCATAGGGCATCATCGCAGAGTACTCTGCGTAGCGTTATTTTTTATTTTTATTGTATTTATTAGGCAAAGCCGACAGTACACATAATGAGTATTTTGTAAAGCGTTATGTCCGAGACCCGCAGTCAACGTGTTAAAAAGAAAAATATGACCTCTAAACTATTTTGAATAATAATTTTTGATTGTCACTGTCACTGTCACTCTAAAACTCAAACTCAAAACTCAACTCAAAGCTCCACTCGAAACTCATTCTACAAATTCATCTATAAATGGTTATATCTCAGGAACTACTCATCCTAGACTAGCCGTTAATTGCTCAAAAGATAGCTATTGACAAGATCTTTATTTTCAATGACATATGTCAAACTTGAATTTGCCATATCTCGAGAAGTACTCATCCTAGACTTGCCGTTACTAGCTCAAATGATAGCTACTAATAAAATCTTAATTTTCGATGACAGCTAGCAAACTAAAAACTGTCATCGAAAATTAAGATCTTAACAATAGCTATCATGTAAGCTAGTAACGGCAAGTAAAGGATGAGTAGTTCTCGAGATATGGTCGATTTAAGTTTGACAGCTGTCATCGAAAATTAAGTTCATGTCAATAGCAATCATTTGAGCTAGTAAAAGCAAGTCTAGGATGAGTAGTTCTCGAGATATGGTCGATTTAAGTTTGACAGCTGTCATTGAAAATTAAGGTCTTGTCAATAGCTATCATTTGAGCTACTAAAGGCAAGTCTAAGATGAGTAGTTATCGAGATATGGTTCATTTAAGTTTGACAGCTGTCATCGAAAATTAAGGTCTTGTCAATAGCTATCATTTGAGCTAGTAAAAGCAAGTCTAAGATAAGTAGTTCTCGAGATATGGTCGATTTAAGTTTGACAGCTGTCATCGAAAATTAAGTTCATGTCAATAGCAATCATTTGAGCTAGTAAAAGCAAGTCTAGGATGAGTAGTTCTCGAGATATGGTCGATTTAACTTTGACAGCTGTCATTGAAAATTAAGGTCTTGTCAATAGCTATCATTTGAGCTACTAAAGGCAAGTCTAAGATGAGTAGTTATCGAGATATGGTTGATTTAAGTTTGACAGCTGTCATCGAAAATTCAGGTCTTGTCAATAGCTATCATTTGAGCTAGTAAAGGCAAGTCTAAGATGAGTAGTTCTCGAGATATGGTCGATTTAAGTTTGACAGCTGTCATCGAAAATTAAGGTCTTGTCAATAGCTATCATTTGAGCTAGTAAAAACAAGTCTAAGATAAGTAGTTCTCGAGATATGGTCGATTTAAGTTTGACAGCTGTCATCGAAAATTAAGTTCATGTCAGTAGCAATCATTTGAGCTAGTAAAGGCAAGTCTATGATAAGTAGTTCTCGAGATATGGTCGATTTAAGTTTGACAGCTGTCATTGAAAATTTATTCCTATTTTATTATAATATAATTATTATTGCGTAAAATAAACAATTAGTAGTCTGCATTTCCACCCTTAATGCTTAGAACACAATTACCGCAATTATTTTTAATCTTTTGACCGAAATTATTTTCTCCATTATCTCCTATAACCCACTTATAACCCGTGTTACAATGATAAAAAGGGTAACCCTAAGGAATGGGTTTTGGAATAATACCAAAACCCAATACTATTGATAACCCTCATGATCAGATAACCTTATCAAAGGGTTTTGAATTGTTTAACCTATCAAATAATAGTGTAAACCATACGGAGATGGTTAACTAAACTTTTGGAAAAACCCTGCCGAAAACCTCTTCATCGGGTTACCAAATCGGGCCCTGATACAGTTGAAGAAAATACGCGCAAACGAATTTGCACAAGGATCAGCCAGTATTACCATGGGTATTACATAAAAAAATCTTAATACCGGTTTAGTTTAATCTCTTTCCGATTTCCAGCCACAATTTATCTTGAACATTTCAGTTACAATAATGGAACGACAATGATCATAAAGCGTTGCATATTTTACAATCAATTCAAAAAATTCAATATTAAATTCGATATCGTCATTCGTCACGCATTTTTACATCACTAACAGACGTATGTCGCAAGCAAGTACATACTACGAACTGGTGGCCATCTGACGCCCATCTGGCGGCGATCGGGCGCGGGCGCCGAAATGGCGCGTCATACGTCCGATCAACGACATACCGTGTGTCCTAAATTGTGCTTTATTTCCATGCATTTTGTATGAAATTTGAATGGAATAGGAAACCGCCTGTGCCATGTCTGCGCCATGTCCGTGCCCGATGAATGTGACCTCGTCGGACGCAGACAAGGCACTGGCGGTTTCTTATTCCATTCAAATTTCATACAAAATGCATGGAAATAAAGCACAATTTAGGACACACGGTATGTCGTTGATCGGACGTGCTTATGACGCGAAGTCGTCCGAGCTAAATTGTGCTTTATTTCCATGAATTTTGTATTAAATTTGAATGGAATAGGAAAGCGCCCGTGCCATGCCCGCGCCAGGTCAGACAAGTGGGGCCTATACCTATGGGATATATTGGCAATGGACTTTTCTGGAGAAGTAGAATCCGTTATTTCATAATAAAAGCCAGATTCAAAGTTATGATATACAAGTTTTGATCTTCATAAACCACTGTTGACAATAACTCAGCGAATTACGGAAGAGAATCTAATACACTCGTAGACAAATGGTTATTCGCGTTCGCTGTCGAGAGTTTGACCTCGCTGGCGCAGCGGCCGACTGGGATCAAGACGTTGGGGGTGCGGTTCTGAGACGAATGCTTGCATACTTTGTATGATATTCGTGCTGGGTTTGGGTGTTGTGGTATCGTGGTGTTTCATAGTTTATGATACCTACAATATAAAAGAGAATACTATCGTTTATTGGTTTACTACATCATATCGAGGGTGCAGTGTTAAAACCCGATAAGTGTGAAAAAGTAGCTTTCGAGATAATCGATGTTTAAGTTTGCTGGCAATAAAAAAATGGTTTATATTTATAGAACATTCAAATTACTTAATAATTTAGTTAGATTATATATGTATGACAATATTTTTAATGTTTTTTAGTCTATGATATATAATAAACTTTCGCATAAAATTCAAATTAGTAAATTGGGGGGCTGACTTATTGGGTTTTACCCCAAAATTAAATATATATTGTTTTTACTTATTGGCTTTATTTATTAAAAACACAAATCAAAATCATTATAATTTCTATTAAAATAACTATTCACTATCAGTTTCAGATTCAGAAATGTCGTTGAATGTTTTCAGGCTATGTATCCATCCATGAAATTCCTCGGGGATGATTTCTTTTCTACACATTGTTACCAAATCATTTTTTTTGGCAATACTTATCGGCTACTGACTTTGGTATAATAGCTCCAACTTTTCTGGTAATTGCATGTTTGTTGATAGTCGCTTTGCCCTCGTTTTAGGTGTATTTTGAGTGGTATTGAAAATGTCAATATGTCGATAATCCTCACTCAAGTCGTAGTTGAAATATATTTTCAAATCGCCTTTTACATAGCGTATTTTTTTTATTTTTAACCAGTTTACTGCTTCTTTTGTATTGTCTTTGTTCTTATTTTTCATTAGTATAGTACTTAGCTTTTTTAAGTCTAACATCTCGTTGTATTTAAATTCTTTTACTTTGTAGCTATCCACCTCAATTTTCTTTTTCGTTTCGTCAGTTTTAATGATTTTTGTTCTCTTTTTTCTGGCAGACTTAAAAACATTTTTCCACTCAGATACACTATTGATTGACAAGTTCTTGGAGGCATTTTCAATGGCTGCATGCATGGAATCTACCTCCATGTGGGAATGCCCACTTTCCAAGAATTTTTGCTCTATTATTTGAAGGTGGTCTATTTGCTGCACAGCCCAGAGTAACAGAGCAGAAATGTGTTGGTTTCTATTTTGGCCACCACATGTGTCAGAAAAAATACTCAGCTCTGTCACGGTTTTAGGAATTTCCTTTGATAGATAGTGTAGGAGACAAGTGCCAATCTCGCAACTGCCCTTTTTGCCATTTATCTCACTCCAGCAAAGGCAATGAGCATTGTTAGGCACACGTGCTTCATAAATGGTAAAATTGTACAGGACTAATTTTCTCATGTAGTACAATATACTTTCACTTCCACTAGGTATCTGTAGAACAGCTTGTAAATCCATAGTTATAGACATAAATGTATCATCCGTGTTGGCACGAACTTTATCGGCGTCTTTTGCTGCTTGACACATTTTCTTCCTTTGTATATGTTTTCGGTATTCATCTTCACCTTCTTTTGATTCAGTTTTTTCATATTTCGTGCAAATACCACAAAGGTCTTTTTTAGGGTTGAAAAAACTGTAATTGTATTCGCCAATAAATATGTCACGATATTTAAATGCCGAAACTTGCGTTTTTTCTTCTTCAGTGCATTTTTCTTCATACAACCTGTACATGTTGTTTACCGATTTTACGTCTGGAGCAAGATACTTTTTTTTACTATCCTTGCGACAGTAATGGGACTCCATCACCGGAAAGTCCTCAATGTGTTGCTTAACGAACTCTACGTCTTCTTTTTTTGTTTTATGAGGTGGTTCTTTTTTCCCTCGTTGGTCATCTGCTGCATAAAATCCCAATGCATCCGCTTTTGCTATAGCATCTGATATGACATCTACGCTTATGCACAACGTCGCTATAAAAAACTTTTGGCACACTTGGACTTTTTCATTGTTTCTCTGAAAGAAACATTTTTTACTAAACGATCGGTATTTTTTATTTGATGTCTTCTGTAGTTTCCGCGTTTTGACAGGCTGAACTTTAATGAAAGATAAAATGAAGTTCTTCTTAGCTTTGAAATCTAATTTTTGGAAATTTCGGCATAAACTTTTGCGTTCTTCGGGAGTAAACTTTTCAGTGCATTTAAAAAAACATTTATCACACTGCACAGGCTTCGGAATCTTAGCTGGTCTAGTAACACCTTTGGTAACATAGGGAAGTCCTTCAATTTTTCTTGCCTTATTTATGTTTTTTTTCCATTCCATTGGCTGAGCTCTCTTACGTCGCTTAAGAGGTTTAACTGATTTCCAAACTAGTTCCATTATAGTTTCCAGAATCATCTTTGCAAGCTCCTCGGGAGTTTGATTCCCGTTTTGTAATATACTTGGACTTTCAGGTATTATCAAATCCCCATCAGAATCTTGAATTGAAGAGTTTTCATTTGATTCAGGGACATGAGTAGGATCTTTGTCTAAATCTATACGTTTTGGAGAGTTGTCACCTGAATCTGGTACGTACGTAGGATCTTTATCTGAATAATCACTGCCAAACAAACAAACTTCTTCCGACAGCTGATCGTCATAGCTTTTATCTATACCCGTCGATGGACCTACAACAAAAAAAACATGTTGTAGTTCTAGGTAAATGTTAATAAAGTTAATCTTAGCGGAAATATAGGTACATAGAAGAAAAAATATAACCTGTCATGGCATAATTTGTGAGTGGAGCGCTTTCACCTAGAACGGGAACGTACGTAGTTTCATTACAAACTTCATCAGACATGTCGTTAAAGATTTTTCCCATACTCGTAGATGGGCCTAAAATAAAAAAATCTTATCAGTAGGCATTTACCGATTTATCTAAATGTAGTCAGACGTTAACAATTTTAGTTTATTTTTAGGTAAGTAGAATAAAATGATAATTATTAGGTAGGTACCTGTCGTAGCATCATCGTCAAAAAAATCGATCATCTGCATTGCAATATTAATTTGTGTGTCATCCAGATCTGATGAATTATTAAAATCCAAACCAGTATCTTCACCAGTAACTGATGGTGATGGAGCGACGCTTGAAATATTACAAAATTATTAAAGTATTAAAGTACCTAATAATAGGTCATAAAAACATTAAACACGCCAGACTAATCGTAGGATGTAATCCTATTAAAATCTAACTAATAATTTTATACAAAAATATTTATGTAAGTACCTATAGTGATGAAACCCAATAAGTGGATTATAGGTACCTGTAATTATTTACAGTTTAAAAATGACCCTAGGGATAAAACCCAATAAGTAGGTGTATTTTCATCAATGTACCTACTAACACACCGCACCTAATAGAAGATAACCTTAACAAGAATTGATTATTTAGGACATTCTTTGTTCCTATTTCAATTTTCACTGTAGATAGGTACTCTAAGCGATAAACCTTCTTATTAGGTTTCTCGAAAATGACTCAAGTTTTTGACGAAATCTAAGGAAGTAAGGTACCTCAACCTATTACCTACCTACTAGGTAGGTAATAGGTTGATTAGACTTGGGGAATACCTAATTACAGGTGGGAAAACGTCATAATAAAAACATGAAAAACATGATAGTACCTAGTAGGTAAACAAGCGATCAGATTAAACAACCAACTTTACTAGGTAGGTTGTTTACCTATTCAATAGGAAATAAAATAATGTAGGTATTATATTGTATTGATTTACCTACCTTGTTGCCGAGTTCCATTGCAAGCTAGTCGTACTAATTTTCTTGATCGATTGCTCATTACAATTTTTTGAGTTCCTTTTCACGCACAAAACGCCGCGCACACCACCATTACACGCACCTGACTGCGCGTGCGAGACATGACACAAGTCACAACGCGTTTCTCGCGTGAACTCACGCCTCGAGGTCAAATACACTTATTGGGTTCTTCCCCGGACAAGCGTTGGAATAAAATGTGACTATCGGATAGTGCAAATACCCATTAAGTAAACATAACATGAATGTTTTAGATATTGTTCCGATACAAAACCAATAAATATATTTTATTGGGTTTCATATCTTCGTATTACGTGGATTCATGATAAATAATCTAGAGCTAAAACCCATTAAGTATTTTTAATTGTTTTTAATTTTATATTATTTTGTTTTTTATGAATTAATTCTCATGTTAAAATCCGTTGTACAAAATTATCTGCTTTTATCTTTTGAATAAGTGTGAATAACGTAAATATATTTGGGCTATAAATACCAATAAATACAACTTATGTGGTTCTCTCGCAAAACAAATAAATAAAGTTTAGCCATAACTAGCTTTAGACTATTTTTAACTAAAATTATTTCTTAGATGTGCACTTATTGGGTTATTTGGATAGTATTTCTCTATGCTACACTTAAAAATCAGTTTAACTTGAAACATCACTAAGAAAAGCAAAAAATTCTGATTCTAGTGGGCTTTTAAAACGAATTTGAGATTTTTTGCATTTATCGGGTTTTAACACTGCACCCTCGATATATTAGTACAGTTTTGTACCAGGTCTTAGTATTACAGTACTTATTGGTAGGTAAATACATACAATACATGGTAGGTAGGTTATTTGCTACCTGTCTATATTATATCTTTAATTATGGCTGTTTTGTACATGTAATTCTGAGATTATGAAAGTTTATCTAATTATTTTCATTCATAATTTTATTTTTGTTTTGTTTTTCTTATTGTTTGCTATGTCATTCTACTTGTAAGATGTTTAATATGTTTTTATTTCATAGATCTGTATATAAACCAACATAAGTAAGTATTAATATTAGTCCTAAGATTTAAATTTACTTGCATAAACCCCTTGGATTAAAATCTGTCATTTTATGTGTGTATTATGAATAAAGAGATTGAAATTGAAATGAATCCTTTAAGGCAATGCAAATATGAGTGTGATCGTCAATATTATTAATAGGTATGTCAATCATGAAGCTGGATGCGTCGAGCTCAGGACAGGGCGCAATGGCGCTCATTGGGGGAGACCTATGTCCAGCAGTGGACTATATATAAGCCGATGATGATGATGATGTCAATATAAATTAGTATGTAAGAGTATTGTGGGGGGTTAAGGTAGTATGTGATTGTTATGTATAATTTGACGATTAAAGACTATATCTATGCATTTGGCTCAAACCATCAGGTCAGCAAATTCTCGCGCAAGATGCGTAGTGCCATTTGCAACAAATGTGAATTTAAGGTTTTGAGATGTCAAAGGCTTTCAGGCAGTCTAAAACATATGTACTGTCAGTAAATGTTGTTCAACGTATAATATTTAATAGAATTATTATATTCCGCTCGCGGGTTCACTCGCGTGTGACCGTTGTTGAAGTTGTTGTGTTCATCCAGGTCAAAAATTATTATTTTTTCGAAATCCGTTCAATGGAATTGAGTTAAAACAAACATACTTACACACATACAAACTATAACATTGATAATATTAGTGTGATTTTATTTTACGTAGCGGATTTTCACTACGCTAACTTACTCGGTATTTGTCTGCACACTATCTGTTGTGATAAGATGCCAGATTTATCTAGGGTTCCTTGGATAAATCTACGTGGGCAGGGTTCCTTGTTGTCACCCACGTAAACCGGAGCTTAGGACACAATAGAGGAACAAATCTTTGTACTGTTATGTTATTGAAACGTTCTTTCTGTGCAAGCAATGGTGGCCTATAATAACAATAACAACATCAATCTACTACTGGATATAAGTCTCCTCTTAGTCCGACACCAGAATTGGCCACTAACTGATACAAAGAAGAAAATGAAGTCTCCTCTTATAGTAAGGGCGATATGCCTGTAATCCCCACGCTGGGTATGCAGATTGGGGATCGCAAGCTACTTGCACCAGTGACGGCCAGGAGATATTGTAGCTGTTGTTTATAAAATAAAATAAAATAGATTAGGAAATACAGGTTCAAAAACAGTCAGTGTGCACCACACCTAAGTAACTGTACACGACCTAACATAGGTGTTAGTGTGTACCTGCTTTATCAATCATAGGATTCCTAGGTCATTATTTATAATGTTGTAACTTTAGTAGGGAGTGTATTGTTACGGTGTTTTTACACATAATGCCATCATCATCATGTAAGCCTTTTAGTGCTTTACTTTTACCAAAATGTCATTATAAAATAAATCAATAGGGATGAAGGAAAAAAATCTTATTAGTTTATCAGATAAATCAATAAAAAATATTGGACACGTATTTTTTTACTTATCAAACTAATCGAAATTGACGGAAATAATGTTCTGGAGTGGGAGCTCGTGTCGTCACGGCTATGTAAAAATGTACTAAGCCGTGACGTCAAGTGGAACTTCAACGCGCTATATCTTTGTAATATTTTGTTTAACTGACAAAATAAATAATCCATGTAATTTTTTTATAATTTAAATGACTGATTAAATAGAATTTTTCAAGCATCTAGCTTACAATGTAGACTGCGAGCCTCTCGACCGGGGCGTCTGCAGCGCAGCTGTGTTAGTCAGCATTCAAAACGCCGTTGACTACAGGGCCAGCAAAACCAGGGCGTGGAGCGTAGTTCTGTCTTCAGCACTCAAAGCGTTATGCACTAGACACTAGTGAAACTAGTCGGATCACTCAAAGTTTTGATTTTTAATGCTTTTTATATGTGGTGTCTGGGGAGCGTTTGATAAAATAAAAAAAAGTAGTTGAACTTGATTTGTATGAAGAACAATTGACTCATATTTTCAAGAATCTCTACCCATATATTTAAAATCAGTATTTTGTGCCTATTTTGTATGAAAGAAATTTTAAACAATCAATGTTCAAGTTAGGTAGGTACCATAAATGATGACCTCGAACGGACGGATTCGATTCCCGATTGATTTCCTGATTCGTTTAAGATTCCCGTTTCATTTGATTTACGATATGGTCTTAAGTTAAAAGGTTAAAGTTGAATGATTGATTGCTTGTTAGTAAATAGCAAGTCCTTCCTGGGTTCTTTTTTTATTCACGTACGTTTCGACCCAGGGGGAAATATAAATTACTACCTTCCGCCCGCGGCTTCGCTCGCGTGACCATGGGTTAAAAAGCCAATGTTAATCCAGGTCACACATCATTTTTTCGCAATTCTCGAGGAATAAAATTTTTGTTTAACGCGATTTTTGCGTTATTGGATACTTACTGTACTTGTAAATAAAAGCTTATGCATTATTTCAGAAACATGCGCTTTATAATTTGAAAATTATTTAAAGCTATCAAGATTTTTTATTTTCAAAACTTGGGTTACAATGGTTATAATAATTAATTTATTAATTAATAATTCACTCAATGATTTTAAAGTGTTCATTACTAATCAAATGATATAAAATTCCGCAGTCCTCGAAGTTGATCTTATATTTTATATTGTATACTGATAATTATATTGTAGTCAGTAACTAAACTAGGTACTTACTCTGCAATATTGTTAAGCTATCCATGTATTTTCTATGCTCAAAATTATTATATATTTGCCGACATGTTAATAGCTTTTAATTTTTTTTTGCTGCAAATAAATATTTTTTCATTTTTCAAAATAAAAAAACAGTAACATAAATAAATTACATATTATAAGAACAAATGAAATAAATTCAAATAATAAAAAAGTTGTTGTTGTTATTGCGATTTTAGTGTAAATAATTGAATATGTTATCATTTAAGAAAAATGAGCTTTCTATTTGCAGCTACCTAAAAGTATTTCAACCTATCAAGATTTATTAACCAGTAGTTGTTGCTCGAACAAACATTTAACATTATATTTGTTCAGACTTTTATTTATACATGAGATGTTAATCTGTATTATAATTATGTGTAAACATTATAAAAGGTGAGAAAATTTAAATCTTCGATGTTCGACATAGATAAGCACTTCCGTCAAACCTATCTAGATTATAATTGACATCATCATTAGATGGTACGGTACAGTCAATGTAAAACAGGTATACAACTCATGTGTTCATTATTAGGTGCACACGAATACTCAGTGTTTATTTTTACTTAATTTGTTGAGCTAGCTAATTTCATAGACACAGGCGTTACACATACAATACCTTGAACGAAGATTGAGTAAACTATAGGTCGAATAAATACAAAAAATGGCTATTTACATTGAAAAAAAAACAGATTTTTCAGCTAGGATATATTAATTACTCCGTCAAAAATGGTGTACTATTTATAAACTTTATTCTATTCCATATTTTATTTATTCTATTCTATATGTACTTTATTCTATTCTATTAATATTCTAATAAATAATTAGTAAATTATTAGTGTAATTACGGTCACACTGTCTTTAGTTGTTATTGGCTTGTTTATGGCTGATGATAATTTATATTGAACACTCAAATTGTAAAGCTACTTCTGACTATCTGAAACGGTAAATAGACGAGATAATTAAAATAATTTATTAAGTTGATTCGCTCATTCATTATAGGATTAGTTTGTCGGTTTGTAGAATCATTACATCTCGTAACAGTTTTCTCAAGGAAGTTGGTAAGTGACTACTTAGTTTTTTTGCCAGCAAGGGAAATTAGTTCTATTTATAAGTCCTACTTTTAGACAGCTTAATTAATTTTGCCCGACTTATAGGTACATCATACACACATGTACTACAGCTAAGAGTTTTTTCTTCCTTGTAATATAAAAAAACAGTTTTCTTTTGTTGTTGAATGAGCCAGTGACCGTGATCGGCAGTCCAATCCGAAAAACATGTCCGAAAATATTAAATAAATAAATTTGCTCATCAAGCGCCTTTGTTAGTCTACCTAAAAAAAGATGAGAAATAAGTTTAAAGTTCATTTAAATTCATATTCTTTATTTGAAACCATAGGAATAACTTTGGAGAACTCGGGTGCGTTAAATTCACACATTTTGAGTAAGTATTCTTAGAATTGATATAAAAGGTAAACAGCTACACTTTGGAAGTACATATCGATAAACAAAACTAAAACAAATAGTTTATTTTTATTTATTTTAAATTATACTACATGAACCTATCTAAATTAAAAGTTAAATAAAACAATTCATTCACAAATAACCGCCAAAACGAGCGGCCATCTTTTAACACGTTCGAGGCAAAGGTATTCTCTCCATTCAGCCACAAACACAATGACCCATTAATAAACATGTTAAAACATCCAGTCACGTATAATCGGATCGACGCCATATTTGGAACGAATAATCGATTAGAATAACGAGTCGCCTTCCCGGAATCGATATGGGAATAGTGATGGTGAAATATATAATGGCTCTTAATAGTAGCTGGAGCCGGATCCAAAATTATTATAAAAATCAACACTAAAATAAAAAATAATAAAAATAACCTACTCATTACGGTATAAATGAAAGAAACCACAATTTAGTCAATAACCTAGAAAACCTATAAAATATTTTATTGCAAGATGCAAAAGGTATGTAATAAAAAGCTGCATTAAAAATGACTTACTTTGAAAATGAATTTGCTCTAACACGGAAATCTCTAAAAGGTACATCAGCATTCTCCTGCCCTTGTCCACTAGGCGCGCTTAGCTCATTAAGTTTTTTCTTCCACTCACTTCTATCAGCCATCATATCTGTGCCCATCCTTTCATTCTCATATCTTCTATCACATAATTCATACATCTATTGGTGCATCCAGTCACAATCATATTCATTACTTTTCATAATCACAAAACTTTCATCCCTCCTCATGACATATCCCATATCATGCTAGTCTACCACTACTGTCCTTATCTACCACAGGCGCCACTTTCAGACTTCCTCAATTTAAAGGTTTATAAACCGGCCCAAATGCTTAACTTTTCAAAAAGTCGGACTCTATAATATCAGCAGTTAGCCCCATCCCTATTTGGGGACGTTACGGTTATACCGATACAGTACCGTTAAACGAACCAAACTTGAATTTAAGTAGTTAATTTTGAAAATATGACCTCGTTAATTAGTAAAAGGATAAAAACCTCCTTCAGAAAGATAAAAACTGACCTAAATTTTTTAAGACCAGTGGCTTGCGTTATCTATATTTTTTGTATGGAGAAGTCGAAGTTTTCCAAACTTCCCGCTAGGGGCGCTCCTCCATTTCTGTACAAAAATATAGTCAATGCAAATTTTGTAGTAGGTACGCTATGTTTTCCCAGGCAAGCTAAAGGTATTGTGGGCAAGGCTAAATAATGCATTCTAACCCATAAAAAAACTGTTACTTTTGTATGAATGAATTTTATGAAAATAAGTTTGAAGGTTCATGATAATCGGTTGAATCCAGTGATTCAAAAAATATTCAAAAAAACTTTTCGAAATGCTTTGTTCGCGTTAAAAGTTTTTATCCCTCGGAAACAGTACTTTTTCTAAAGGTCGTACGCGTATGGCGTAACAGACAAACAAACAAACTTTCACATTTATAATATTAGATAAAAGTAGGATTTTTGTTCATGAAGTTACAAGCATATGTTGCACAATTGGATAAGTGCGCTGCTGGCAGAGATTTGGGTTCAAGAACCGTCTGGTTAAAAAAAGATAGCATTTCAGTAGGTAGCTGGATAATTTTTACTGAGAAAAAAAACCCAATAGTCCGATAGTAGAACTTGTTGATCGAACTACTGGGAATGAACCATTTATTTACCTAAAATCACTAATTTCTGTAAGTACCTATATACCTAGGTTTATGTCGTCTTTACATAGGCACTGAAATTAGTGATTAGCTAAATAACTTGTCTAATTAACTTGCTTAATTAATGAATTTGTCGCGGTTTCCAACAGTGGGTACATTGTACACGTGTAAAGTTACACCATTAAGCTTGTATTTTTCCCATCGTCTGCAATATGGTTGAAACCCGATATAGTGTGGAGCATCTTTATACATCTCGGAAAAAAGATGGCCTTTTATTTTTCTATGCATGCAGTGGATAATGAAACAGCTGGTTTTTTATCCGATTAAATCTCAAATATCAAAACATCTTTATTGAATAAGATCCTTGTATTATTTTGAATCAATATTTCTTATTACTAATTTGAATCATTCTTAAAATATTGCAAGCCGTAAAAAATATATCTGATATTGTTAATGACATTTATACTTTATGTGAATATATTTCATGTAATACCTTTTCTTTGTGTTTTAGATAAAAGCCTACACCTAAAAGTATAATAACTTAGAGTAAAGGCTTTAAAAGAATAAAATAACTATTGTATAGCATGTGATTTTTCCCGTGTAGGGTTTTTTAACTTTGACCCCCCTTGCACCATATTTTGAGTTTGTTGAATTTTGGGACATCCTTTCCTCCTGGGCTTTTCTTCTTCTTATGAGCTAGTTGCCTTTTTAATGACTTTTTTTGTGTTGACGACTTCACATCTGAAAAAGTTAGGTTTTATCCCTAAATATTAGTGGAAATTTTTGTATGTTTATTGACCATTTAGAAGCGGAAACATTTAAAAAATTGGAATACCTATTTCAGAAATCTATCTTCAGTATTTTATAATTGATAAATAAAATAAACTGGCTGTCCTTTTTCATGCTGTGGCAAGGCAATGTCCAGTCTAGAGCGAGATTAGTTACGCTTGCTTGCTTTTTTGCTCGTTTGATTGGTTTAGATGTGTGATAGTTCACATTTGACGTAGATGAATTGACGCGGGAAATAATAGCACATCCCTAATGTCATTAGATTTTTTATTTTTTATTTGCCACATACATAAAGAGTATCTCGCTCATTCCACTAGACACAATGATGAATGATTTACGTAGTTTGAAAAAGAACATCTTTTGTTCTGAGGTATTTTATTAAAAATTGATCCATGACCGCGGCTAGATGGTCTTAATGGTAATAGTTACTTTAGTTAAGTTATTGCTGAAAAATTCTATTAAATACTTAATAATTTCCATAAATAATAAGTACATAAAACATATTTTTCGTAAGCTCTAGGTATATTTGGCTGAATGCAGCATAGCACAGCCTTGCACAGCTGAATTCCTCGACCACCGACTTGCAGCAGCGTCAGCAGTGCGAGAAGTTGTGTCCTATGATCCCCAACTCGCATGCCCATCGTGAAGATTATGGGCATGTCCCCCTTCCCCTTCCCCTCTATGTTCAGCAGTGGACTGATATAGACTGGTGTGTGTGTACGTGTTTGTGTGTGTATATATTTGTGTGGATGTAAATATATTTGTGTGTGTGTGTGTGTGTATGTTGGTAGGTAGGTATATTCAGCGAGGATAAAGTACGTATGTAACGAGAAAATGCCATAAAGTATTTAATTTATCATACGCGTAAAAATGCAAGTTTCTCAACTCAACATAAAAGAAGAATCGATATTCCGGTTTAGTGACTAATTCCTTGACATTGAACCGTACCAAAGTGAGCACAGCCGATTTGCATAAATCAGCATATTCACACGGTAGTAAGTTTCCTAAAATGGAATAATTTTGTTTCTTTTAGACTAATTGGAATTTTGTTTGATAATAATCGGTGAAATTTCTAATTAGTTTCTAATAAAGTATTCGGACCGGAAATTAAGTATTCATACATTTTTGTTAAAATCTTTTAAAATGATTAACTTTTTATTAAAAAATACAAATGGTTTATGTGATTTAGTATACTTAGGTTATATAAACTGAAAACAGTCGTAAGGCAAAAAAAAACACAATTAGTTAGAAAAGCTAATAATTAATAAATTTGAAAAACATTAAAAATTATTTGTAAAAAGTTTGCTTTGTTAGTATTTTCTTTAATACTCTTGTTTATTGCTGAAATTGCCTTTATTTTAATGGATTGATTATATAAGTTAGAAAAAATATTATTATCATCATCATCATCATCATCATCTGATCAGTCTTTAGCAGTCCAATGCCGGACATATGCCTCCACCAATTAGCGCAATTGTGCTCTTTCCTCTGCTCGACACATTCAGCTTCTACCAGCAGACTTTCACGGATCGTCAGGAAAAATAATTATTGTAATTTGAAGAAGTATTTTGAAGGACATAGACTAAGGACGAAGGTATGTCCTTCAAAGTGGACCAGCAATGAGGCAAGTAAACGGTAGTTCTAGAACCTCAAATTCTAGCACTCATACGATGTAACCTTAATGTAGACAGTGATGTACTCAGGTTCATAATTAGATGAAATGAAAAAAAAAAAATGATTTAAAGTTTTCCTTTTACGTTGGAAACCAGGTACTGGAATTGTCCGTCTCCGGTAGAAGATCTAGATAAAGAGATCTAAGACCATTTGGACAGAGATCTTGCGTAGAGACATGGTGGCATGCAACGTTTTCGATGCAGACGTCGATGATAGTGCGAAGTAGAAGAAAAAATGTAGGAAGGCTGATCCTATCTCCATGTGGGATATATAGCCAGGAAGAGAGAGAGAGAGCGAGAGAGAGAGAGAGAGAGAGAGAAAAAAAATTCTTGTGGTTCCAACTGAATAACTGAATTTTTCTTCGACATTAATCTCCTGTCATTGTCCCACTCTAGGTAGGGTCAGCCAGCACAGTATAATATTATTTTTCCACTCACTCCTATCAGCCGTTAAATCTGTGCGCACTCGACTCCTCCCATACTCATATAGCATCTTCACATAATCCTAATCACAAGTATTATAAAAACAGTTGTAATGATCCTTTACAACTTAAAAATAGTTTTTTTTTAGTCGGAGTCGCTACGTGACAGACTTCACAATAAAGAAATTCGTAAGAGAACCAGGGTAACTGATACAGTTCAGCAAATAGGATGAGCAAGTTAAAGTGGCAATGCCATGTATAGCCTGTAGAACCGATTACCGTTCGGGAATGAAAGATCTCGAATGGCGATCACGATCTGGAAGAATAAGTGCAGGGAAACCTCTAACCGATGGACCGACGACATCGTCAAGATTGCAGCTAATTGATGGATACAGAAGGTTCAAGACCGTTCTTCGTGGAAATCTTCGGGAGACCTATCTTCACCAGTGGTTTTCTATAGGTTGTTGATGATGATGTAATAAAATTAACTGAAAACTAACTAAAAAACATATGGGTATTTATTATGATTCATATAACTTTCTATTACGATTGTTGTCAAGTCGTTTGGAAATTAAAATAATAGCCTTTTTCGCCAATATTGCTCTATATTAATATTAATTTATTTTAATATTCAGTAGAGATTTGTTGTCTATTAGGTAACTATTATGTAACTTAAATAAATTATGTGAGTATCAAAAATAAAGTATTTTTGTAGAGTCCACTTTCATCCTTTCAGCTTTCTATAATATTTAAAACACGGCAATCAATTTAGTTGTCAGTTAAAACATTTAAGACTACACATAGTTCCATTTATGGCAACACTGTGCTGCAATATACGACCTCTGTGGCGCAGTGGGCGAAGGCCCGCGTGAGATGCAGAAGGTAGCGGATTCGATTCCCGCTGCGGGACAAATGTTTGTATGTTGTGCAGATATTTGTCTCGGGTCTGGGTGTTTTCCATGTATGATATGTATGTATTTACAAAAAATATATATATAAATATATCAATCATGTGGTTCTCATCGATGAACGATGGACGTCGATGATAGTGCGAAGTAGAAGAAAAAATGTAGGAAGGCTGATCCTATCTCCATGTGGGATATATAGCCAGGAAGAGAGAGAGAGAGCGAGAGAGAGAGAGAGAGAGAGAGAAAAAAAATTCTTGTGGTTCCAACTGAATAACTGAATTTTTCTTCGACATTAATCTCCTGTCATTGTCCCACTCTAGGTAGGGTCAGCCAGCACAGTATAATATTATTTTTCCACTCACTCCTATCAGCCGTTAAATCTGTGCGCACTCGACTCCTCCCATACTCATATAGCATCTTCACATAATCCTAATCACAAGTATTATAAAAACAGTTGTAATGATCCTTTACAACTTAAAAATAGTTTTTTTTTAGTCGGAGTCGCTACGTGACAGACTTCACAATAAAGAAATTCGTAAGAGAACCAGGGTAACTGATACAGTTCAGCAAATAGGATGAGCAAGTTAAAGTGGCAATGCCATGTATAGCCTGTAGAACCGATTACCGTTCGGGAATGAAAGATCTCGAATGGCGATCACGATCTGGAAGAATAAGTGCAGGGAAACCTCTAACCGATGGACCGACGACATCGTCAAGATTGCAGCTAATTGATGGATACAGAAGGTTCAAGACCGTTCTTCGTGGAAATCTTCGGGAGACCTATCTTCACCAGTGGTTTTCTATAGGTTGTTGATGATGATGTAATAAAATTAACTGAAAACTAACTAAAAAACATATGGGTATTTATTATGATTCATATAACTTTCTATTACGATTGTTGTCAAGTCGTTTGGAAATTAAAATAATAGCCTTTTTCGCCAATATTGCTCTATATTAATATTAATTTATTTTAATATTCAGTAGAGATTTGTTGTCTATTAGGTAACTATTATGTAACTTAAATAAATTATGTGAGTATCAAAAATAAAGTATTTTTGTAGAGTCCACTTTCATCCTTTCAGCTTTCTATAATATTTAAAACACGGCAATCAATTTAGTTGTCAGTTAAAACATTTAAGACTACACATAGTTCCATTTATGGCAACACTGTGCTGCAATATACGACCTCTGTGGCGCAGTGGGCGAAGGCCCGCGTGAGATGCAGAAGGTAGCGGATTCGATTCCCGCTGCGGGACAAATGTTTGTATGTTGTGCAGATATTTGTCTCGGGTCTGGGTGTTTTCCATGTATGATATGTATGTATTTACAAAAAATATATATATAAATATATCAATCATGTGGTTCTCATGATACAAGCTCTGCTTAGTTTGGGGCTACATGATGCTTTGTGTATTATGTGCATTAATTATTATTTATTTATTTATATGCTGGGACGCCTTTTACGACGGGCCTTTTGACTCTCGTAAAGATCGTACTTAACAAAAATTAAAATTGTATTGCGTACTGAGAAGAATCTGAAGATATGACAACGGGAAAAAACAAAATGTTGTTACATTCCAGATATTTACAAAAAAAAATGTATCTATGTAGTATATCAATAATATAGTTCCCATAATACAAGCTCTGCTCAGTTTGGGGCTACATGATACTGTGTGATAATGTCCAGCATAAATATATAAATATATATATATATATATATTCCCTATATTCCCTGAATACATACCTGTGTATAGTCTAGCTAGGGTATTCAGGTCAAAACACCAAGGTTATAAGGCACATGACGAGGCGACAGGAATCTGCGTAGGCGCACTTAATGTTGACATGTCGCTTAATGTGGAATAATGATGCGCTGTCTAATGAGAGGTATACCTACCATTTGTTTATTTAAAGAATTTTAAGTTATATATGTCACTCGAAGTATTCCTAAAGATTTTGATCAGGTGTGGCATACGACCACTGTTAAAAAATAATAATGCTGAATACTATAACACAACATCATGAAGCCCCAAAATAAGAAAAAATCATAATGGGAGCCACACAACTGATATACTTCTTATATGCATTTTTTTGTAAATACATATATTTTTTACACAGAATATAGCCTTCATCATCATCATCAACAACCTATAGAAGTCCACTGCTGAACATAGGTCTCCCCCAAGGAATTCCACGAAGAACGGTCTTGAGCCCTCTCCATCCACCGATTACCTGCAATCTTGACGGTGTCGAAAATAGCCAAACCGAGACATATATATTGCAGACAATACAAACATTTGTCGTAGCGGGAATCAAACCCGCAACCTTCTGCGTCGCAGAAAAATAGTAAACGTCATCATATCAGTAGGTATTTACTATGATGTGTAATTTTTAAAACAAATAACAATACCTTTCAGTAATCGGATTTTAGTTTTTATTTATTTTGATTATTGCTGATGTGCGCCTTATCATATACTAGCGGCTCGTCCCGGCTTCGCACGGGTAGATATAAGATTATTCTTATATTTTTACCTAATACTGCCTGTGTTACTCAGGGTGAATGTAGCTTTCCAATGGTGAAATAATTTTTGAAATCGGCACAGTTTTTGACTTTATTCATTACAAACATACACACATACACACAAAAATACTAATGTTTCCTCATTATAATATCATTAAATTAAATTAAAATATGTAGATGTAGATAAACAATTATATAGTATCTCATAATCTTAATAAATTTATAAACATTTGCAAAATATAATTATATTATCCGTTTATCCATATTCAATTAATTAATTATGAAAGTGGGATTAACAATCTAGATTTTTGCATAAAATTAATGACTTTCTTTCCTATTGGCTACTGTATTGATATTAACTTTTTTATGTTGATGTAAGTCTGTTTGTTTTGTTTTCTGACTTACAATCATCGCATTGAAATTCTATACATCGTGTAGAGAATTTTTTTTCCTGCTCTAAGGATATTTAGGATAATATAAATTTAATTAATTTATAATATAAATTTAATTAATTAAAATAATTAATAAAAAAATTATAATATAAATTTAATTAATTTATTAATTAATTTATACTATAATTGTTATATATTTATACGAAAACCAATTTGGTTTGTCAAACCAATGAAAAGTCATTTTGGTTTTCTTCATCGTTCGTCATCGGTGGTCGTCATCGCTACGTGTATGTCAATGTCAATGTCCCGCGTATCAACCTGTGTAACAAACTAACTACTATGTCCAGCAGTGGACATATCAGCCTATAGTCTGGTGTTTTTTGTTGTTGTACTAGGATTGGTCGAATAGTTTACGTGACTACTGTACTAATAAATAAATAAATAGAAACTTCTCCCTATCCACTTAATGCAGGTTAATGAACCGAAGAACTAGTACGTCCAGAAGATTTACAAGGCATTAAGTAAAATTACTGTGCTAAATTGATTGTTATAATAACGATGGGAATTGCTTTAACTGGTAGTTTAATTTTAACGCCTCGTTTTCTGTCCCTTTTACTCTTAAGGTGAGTCCAGACTATGTTACAAAATATGTAACAAAACAAAGACATTTTATCATTATTATGAGCCTATACTTATAGCAGGTCCGCAGTTATAGCAGTAGTAGAGTTCTTTGTGAAGAGATCATCCACGGAAGTACTACCACCATGCCTATCTGTAAAGCAGCATTGTTGTGTTTCGGTTTGAAGGGTGTGGGTACCTGTGAAATTACAAGCATATGAGGCTTAACACCTTCATGCTTCAAGTGACGCAAGGGTGTTGCATAGTAGGGCACGTTCTAAACATCCGTGACCTACGAAGCAATACATTGTTATAGGTAATGGTTACTACTTAGGTATCATAAAAAAGTCTACAGCTGGACAGTGTACCACGCGAGCGAAGCCCTTGGCGAAAAGTAGCGTGAAATTAAACAAGTTTTATTTTAGCATGTACAAAAGTGTAACAATCCTATCCTATGCTACTAATATTTCCTATTAATATTATAAATGCGAAAGTTTGTGAGTATGTATGGATGAATGTGTGTTACTCTTTTACGCAAAAACTACTGAACGGATTTGGATTAAACTTCGAATATACATAGTTCGTGACCTGGATTAACACATAGGTCACTTCTTACCCCGGTACCACGTGAGCGCAACTTCAACTCATGTTAACCACTGCAGATGTTACGTTTGATAACATTTTTAAATAACAGATTTCAATGTTATTTTAATGTGTGCAGTCATCTTATAGGCTCTGGCGACCGGCTGAATGCAGCATTGCACAGCTAACACCGGCAGCTAAATTCCCTGACCATCTCGATGGGCAGCAGCGCCGGGGCGGTGCGAAAAGCTGTGCCCTAAGATCTCCAACCCGCATGCCCAGCGAGGAAATTATGGGCATATTTCCCTAATTAGTGGAGGCCTATGACTAGAAGTGGACTGATATAGGTTGGTGTGGTGGTGTGGTTATCAAAAAATGTTATAGAATGGGATGTGTTATAATAAATAATAATTAAATTATTTATTTCAGACAGAGTCCATATATTTTTTTTACATTACTGAGACGTAAAATTAAGCTAAAAAAACATGGAGCAGTCATAAATTAGGCAATAATCAAATGAAAACATATTATAAAAATTAAAAAAATTAAATAAAATAGGCAATAAAATAATCAAACTCATCATAATAATAAAATAGATCAAATAAAATAAATCAAAATCTTCATAATAATAAAATATAGGTAGGTTTAGTCAAATAATAAAACAATTACGTTTGCCCGTATATGTGAAGCCATAGTTATATAACAAAAGTTTTACATCAGTTTCTTAATCTGGACGCACCTTTAGCTAACTTTACACTTAAGGGGAGAGCTAGTTAAGTAAGCTTTTTTTATTGCCTGTAACTGATGAGATAGCTGCCTGTTGGTAGGTATATTTATAACTAGCAACCCTCTGGCTTTGCATGGGTTTGTTTTCATCGATATAAGTTGTAGTAGGGCTCTTTGAAGGGCTCATTTGGGAAGTGTAGTTAGTAGTAGTGTAGAGCTCTTTGAAGGGCTCTTCTGGGAAGTGTAGTTAGTAGTAGTGTAGAGCTCTTTGAAGGGCTCTTCTGGGAAGTGTAGTTAGTAGTAGTGTAGAGCTCTTTGAAGGGCTCATCTGGGAAGTGTAGTTAGTAGTAGTGTCGAGATCTTTGAAGGGCTCTTCTGGGAAGTGTAGTTAGTAGTAGTGTAGAGCTCTTTGAAGGGCTCATCTGGGAAGTGTAGTTAGTAGTAGTGTAGAGCTCTTTGAAGGGCTCATCTGGGAAGTGTAGTTAGTAGTAGTGTCGAGATCTTTGAAGGGCTCTTCTGGGAAGTGTAGTTAGTAGTAGTGTCGAGATCTTTGAAGGGCTCTTCTGGGAAGTGTAGTTAGTAGTAGTGTCGAGATCTTTGAAGGGCTCTTCTGGGAAGTGTAGTTAGTAGTAGTGTAGAGCTCTTTGAAGGGCTCATCTGGGAAGTGTAGTTAGTAGTAGTGTAGAGCTCTTTAAAGGGCTCTTCTTGGAAGTGTAGTTAGTAGTAGTGTAGAGCTCTTTGAAGGGCTCATCTGGGAAGTGTAGTTAGTAGTAGTGTAGGGCTCTTTGAAGGGCTCTTCTGGGAAGTGTAGTTAGTAGTAGTGTAGAGCTCTTTGAAGGGCTCATCTGGGAAGTGTAGTTAGTAGTAGTGTATAGCTCTTTGAAGGGCTCTTCTGGGAAGTGTAGTTAGTAGTAGTGTAGAGCTCTTTGAAGGGCTCATCTGGGAAGTGTAGTTAGTAGTAGTGTAGAGATCTTTGAAGGGCTCTTCTGGGAAGTGTAGTTAGTAGTACTGCAGAGTTCTTTGAAGGGCTCATCTGGGAAGTGTAGTTAGTAGTAGTGTAGAGCTCTTTGAAGGGCTCATCTGGGAAGTGTAGTTAGTAGTACTGCAGAGTTCTTTGAAGGGCTTATCTGGGAAGTGTAGTTAGTAGTAGTGTAGAGCTCTTTGAAGGGCTCTTCTGGGAAGTGTAGTTAGTAGTACTGCAGAGTTCTTTGAAGGGCTCTTCTGGGAAGTGTAGTTAGTAGTAGTGTAGAGCTCTTTGAAGGGCTCATCTGGGAAGTGTAGTTAGTAGTACTGCAGAGTTCTTTGAAGGGCTTATCTGGGAAGTGTAGTTAGTAGTAGTGTAGAGCTCTTTGAAGGGCTCTTCTGGGAAGTGTAGTTAGTAGTACTGCAGAGTTCTTTGAAGGGCTCTTCTGGGAAGTGTAGTTAGTAGTAGTGCAGAGCTCTTTGAAGGGCTCATCTGGGAAGTGTAATTAGTAGTAGTTTTTTGTGAAGAGCTCGTCCGGGGAAGTACTGACACCATGCTTATTTCTGCCGTGAAGCAGCATTGCTGTGTTTCAGTTTGAAAGTTGTGTGAAATTACAGGCACAAGAATTTTTTGCCTCAAGTTCCAATAATACGTGATCTACCATGCAATGCTTTGTGATAGGTAATAGTTACCACTTAACATCAGGTGGGCCATGTGCTTGTTCCTTCTCAAGTACCATTAAAAATGTGCCCGTGGTATCGTTTATTTCGTTATTCTTAGCAGATCATCTGAGTGAAAGAATACTCCGCCAGGCCACTTGGATGGGTGACCGTTTAGTGGCATTTAAATCTGAGCGCTTTTGTGCTTCGGTAACGTTAAGATTTTAGTTGTATAGCGTATTTTCATGGTATACTAACTTACCTGTAAGGTAAATAGTATTTGATAATATGTAAAGCGTCCTCAACCACAACAAATGTGCGATTTCTGAATAGGGTAAATAAGTCCTGTCCTCTCATTACTAGTCCTAAAATTTATAATGTTAACTACACAATTTCGTTATTTCACTTCACTTCTTTATTCAATGGCTTCTGGGATAGTTATCCACAATTTCAATAATGTCAAATTTAATTATTTTATTTGTATTTATATATTTAATGGTGTCTGGGATATTACAATTTCAACTATAATTGTTGATAATTCCTTCTATTTGACATTTTACTTGCTAACTTTTAGGACATTATTACCTTTTGACTGTTGTATTCGTTTATTTAAATAGTTTGTAAATTGTAAATGACTTTTACAATAATAACTTTTACTAAAAATTTACTTTTGTTTTGTATACTGCAATAAATAATAAACTGTAAACGCATGCTCAAATCTAAAATCCTAAATTGTAGCGCCCTTACAGGGCACATGTACTTACCTATAAGCTTACTTTAACACCTTAGCAACAAATGTATATGTACGCAATAAACGAATATGAATATGAATCATACTCATATCGTTTATTGAATATGAATTTGAATCATATTCATATCTTTCATAAAAATGAGGCAAAATAGTACGTTTTTTTCTTTGTGCCATAGCAATGGCGACTATAACAAAAACGATTTGCGATTTTTTTTATTGGATTATTCCAGTCCAAATTCACTTTTATTCTATTTTATATTGATGAAAAAATGCTCCTTCATAATTGCTGCCCGTGCAAAGCAGTGACGTTGACATTGACTTTGCACTTTACAGCATATAAAAAGGTTTATTGACCCATATTATTTATGCTGTCATATGTATCATTTTATGCGAAAATTGGCGTCATGCTTCGTTGGCCACCCTATATTAATTTACGCCCTATCCACATCAAATTACACCCTATACCAATGGGTTAACATTCAATTTACCCTGCCAAGTACTGCTAAAACAATTACCTTGGTTTTTTATGCAATTTTCAATTGTATTGTGAAAGGTATAAGAATGGAAATTGTTTGGAGGTTCTAATTGAGTGTAGTAAGCGGAACGGAATATTTTTAGAATTTTTGCAAATAAATATAATGTATACTTTTTTTCTGAAAGTAAAATGTCAAAATGACAGGTGCCTTTTTAGTGTGCAGCGCAGTTATAGGAAGACAATTATATAAAGTCTTAAAATTCAATACGGCTGATATCTACTTTTTTATGTCCAATATCATTAGTGAGAAAGGGATGCATGTATAAATGCGACTTCAAAACGTTAATCGTACCAGGGCGCTCGAACAAATTTCTATGCAGGTTCATACCAAAGAAACGGGATAGAGATTAGCCGTATGAGTTAATGTTCAGAGAATAAATGAATTTTAAGACTTCTTGTATGCTTTAGTCCTATTTCTTTGGTGTGCAGGTTGTAATTTCATAGATATAAAAATAAAAATATAATCCAATTTATTTTATTGCAGATTGGGGATCTTTCAAATTATATCTAAGAAAAAAACACTGAAATTATGGATTACAAAGGAAAAAAAAGGTCTTAAATTATTGTTTTTTTTTTGAAAAAAAAAATTGGTAATCCTCACAGTTTATCTTCTGTCGCTTTAGTGACAAAGCTCTTTTTTTATTGTTGTCATTTACAATAAACTATGTATTGTGTCTGAACATTTTTTTCAAAATAAGGCACCTTAGGTTAAATTATCTAAACTAAGAAGATATGCCTGCAGTGGGAGTAAAAGAAAAAGCAGGGGATAATTACAAAATAATACAAAAAGTATGAATCCTACATAACATCAAAAAGACCAAAGCCCATGAAATGTGATTTGATATGTGAAAAACTTCCTCTTTTAAGCCAAAAGTACTGAACCGATTCAGCTACAATTTTGCACATACGTGGTTCTAAATCAAGAATAGCACATTGGTTACTTTTTCTCCACGAACCACACAAGCGAAGCTGTGGGCTGCAGCTAGCATTACTTCATGAGCATGGTCAGTTCTTCCATACAAAAGACATAAACGCGATTCTGCTTCTTGTACATTTTGACCGCGAGCGGTTTCTATGAGAGCATTTATATGAAACGACTCGATATCGTCACAATCTAAACACTAAAACACTCCGAAGATAGAAGCAGCACATGGGCAATTTGATGTTAAGTGGTAGCCATTACTTATAGCAAAGTATTGCTTCATAGGTCACGCATATTTGGAACGTATTCTATAACACCCCGCTTCCATCAACTTGAAGCATGAAGATGTTAAACCTCAAACATGTGCCTGTAATTTCACCGGCACCCACACCCCTCAAACCACGGGCACTTTTGTAATGGTACTTGCATACGATACAACGCAACGTCCTTCAACTTGAGGCAAAAAATTGATAAGACTCTTGTGCCTGTAATTTAACACAACTTTCAAACTGAAACACAGCAATGCTGCTTCACGGCAGAAATAGAGATGGTGGTTGTACTTCCCCGGACGAGCTCTTCACAAAGAGCTCTAGAACTGCTAGGTATGATAATAACGTCTATTGGATAGAGAGGCAGCAAATGTATGAAATAGTGTCGTATGTCATGACGATAGATCGTTGGTGTGAACAGAGAGCATTTTTCATTCATTTGCGTCCCTGTAAGCAATCGTTGTTACGCTTTTAGCCCTAAGAAGATATCGTCTAAATAAATAAACTCTAAATAAAATAACTTTTTAGCTTAATAAAACTATTCTTATCCGACAGGTATGGATCAATATTTATTAATCAAGAAAACTATGCAAGGTTATTTAATTAATATTTTAGGTGGCTAAATAAAAATATTTTTTCATGAATTTTAGACCGTACAAACCGAAAAGTAGACTAAATTCTGATGACTTGACGACTTACTCAGTAGTGCAGTTGGTAGCCATTCATGGGAAGGTCGCGAGTTCAAATACCGTCTGAGTAGAAATTTTGGAATATTATAAAATCTTAAATTGACAAGATAATCTACGAAAGTACTCAATAAATTTTAAGGTTTCAGCCCGCTCGTCTAATCAGCTCGCCTATTGATGACGTCATCGACATAGGTCACACCATACCAACCGATATCGTGACAGTAAAAAGGCGCTACCAGGTTTCCTTATAAGGTATCACACGGACATCCTGCGTGTCTGTCCACATACTAATAAGCTCAATGACTAGCCATGGGAAGATAAAAATGTAGAGAGCTTACGATTTGCACTATAAAGGACTTTTCACATCTATCTGGTCCTACCGTGTCCGCACGTAACGTGGCAGAGAAGTAGCAGATCCAATTATAGGTTTTTACATATATCAAAAAGTAGCGTATCTAGCACGTAACTTGGCAGAGAAGTAGCAGATACGATTACAAACCTCGCAAACACGACGCTTTGTCGTCACGTTTAGTCGCGAGCGTCTGTCATATCTTGCTGTCACGATTGTAGCCGTGTGTGCGGAGCTTTGAACAAAATGTATGAAAATTGTCCCCCGCAGCTTGCGTAGCGTCTAATCGCTGACGTTTGTCGTCCAATGTGCGCAGGCTGTTATAGTTTTTTACATCTATCAAAAAGTAGCGTGTCTAGCACGTAACGTGGCAGAGAAGTAGTAGATCCGAATATAGATTTTTACATCTATCAAAAAGTAGGGTGTCTAGCACGTAACTTGGCAGCGAAGTAGCAGATCCGAATATAGATTTTTACATCTATCAAAAAGTAGGGTGTCTAGCACGTAACGTGGCAGAGAAGTAGCAGATCCGAATATAGATTTTTACATCTATCAAAAAGTAGGGTGTCTAGCACGTAACGTGGCAGAGAAGTAGCAGATCCGAATATAGATTTTTACATCTATCAAAAAGTAGGGTGTCTAGCACGTAACGTGGCAGAGAAGTAGCAGATCCGAATATAGATTTTTACATCTATCAAAAAGTAGAGTGTCTAGCACGTAACGTGGCAGAGAAGTAGCAGATCCGAATATAGATTTTTACATCTATCAAAAAGTAGGGTGTCTAGCACGTAACGTGGCAGAGAAGTAGCAGATCCGAATATAGATTTTTACATCTATCAAAAAGTAGGGTGTCTAGCACGTAACGTGGCAGAGAAGTAGCAGATCCGAATATAGATTTTTACATCTATCAAAAAGTAGGGTGTCTAGCACGTAACGTGGCAGAGAAGTAGCAGATCCGAATATAGATTTTTACATCTATCAAAAAGTAGGGTGTCTAGCACGTAACGTGGCAGAGAAGTAGCAGATCCGAATATAGTTTTTCACATCTACCAAAAAGTAGCGTGTCTAGCACGTAACGTGGCAGAGAAGTAGCAGATCCGAATATTGTTTTTCACATCTACCAAAAAGTAGCGTATCTAGCACGTAACGTGGCAGAGAAGTAGCAGATACGAATATAGTTTTTCACATCTACCAAAAAGTAGCGTGTCTAGCACGTAACGTGGCAGAGAAGTAGCAGATCCGAATATCGTTTTTCACATCTACCAAAAAGTAGCGTGTCTAGCACGTAACATGGCAGAGAAGTAGCAGATCCGAATATCGTTTTTCACATCTATCAAAAAGTAGCGTGTCTAGCACGTAACGTGGCAGAGAAGTAGCAGATACGAATATAGTTTTTCACATCTACCAAAAAGTAGCGTGTCTAGCACGTAACGTGGCAGAAAAGTAGCAGATCCGAATATCGTTTTTCACATCTTCCAAAAAGTAGCGTGTCTAGCACGTAACATGGCAGAGAAGTAGCAGATCCGAATATAGTTTTTCACATCTACCAAAAAGGAGCGTGTCTAGGATGTACAGGCAGACACGGCAGATACAACAGTTTTCACACGCACCGTGTTCAGCACGTAACGTAGTATATTAGTCGCAACGTATCTTTGTCCATCTGAAGATGGCTTACAGCCTGTTAGTTCCTATGTTTGGGTCGGTCGTACTATGACTGTAGGTATTGGACTGGGACTAGACCTAGGCCTAGGACTGGTGGAATCGTCGTTTGCTGACCTAGCTTCAAAGGGACTTAACATACACATATACATATATACATTACATAATGTATCTAACGTTATGAGTACTTTAGACACAACGTTTTCTCTGCAGGTGTGAAGACAGGTCAACACCCTTCGCCACCCATCTTCTCTACTCACAAAATGATAATATGTCCATATGTTGAATGTATGTTGAAGGAAGTGTCATCACAAAAACATTGACTTGACAATGTTATAAGCATTCATATATTCAATTACAACATTATAATATGCAGAAATGTTGAATGTATGTTGAAGAAAGTGCTGTAGCATGACAAAAACATTGACTTGACAATGTTATAAGCATTAATATATTCAAAATCTGCTAGTAACTGTAACGCACAAAATCGATATAGTAAAAAACCATGATGAAGCTGTTTGACTCACTGACTGACTGACTGACAATCTACAACAACGATGACAACAGCACTAGCCTGTTCTATCAATTAAAAACTTAAAGACTAAGCCTGCCTTATAAGAAGGGGGGGATATGCACACAACCCCTAAAATGAGCATCCGGGTTGTGGATTGCAGGACACATCTCGCACCGCTGGTCACAGGATTTAGCTGTGCCAGTATTAGGCTGCACTATGCGGCAATCAGCCAGCTGCCAGAGCTCCGTTTGTCTTACAGCACGGTGCGCTATGTAGAAATGAGGCTGGCTTGGATTCCGAAGACGGAGGTTGAAACCCCTTACTTTAGCCGCCAAGCGCTCTATAAAATATTCAAAGATTAATAAACATCGACTAAAACCAGCTGCGAAAGCTTGTACAATTCGTTTGTCGCTAGATGGCGTTGTACCGTGCATACTAACAAGTACCAGGCGCGCATATTAATAAGGAGATAGCATTTCCCGACATTCGTGATGTCATTCAATGTTAATACTTCACTGAATTCAGTCAATAAATTTTAACTTGATAATTAGTTGGTTCTTTTGTATGGCCGACACACGAAGTGCAGAACAGATAGAGGTCATTCACACCAACTATTATACCTATATAAAGGTTGGTTAAAGCTGCAAGTGCACTGGGAGAATATCATACTAATATTCTATAAGCGGATACCTGTGCACTGGGAATATATTACACTAATATTTTAAATGCAGAAATTTCTGTGTTTATGTGTTAGTGTGTTTGTTACTACACAATTAAGTAACTTCAAAACGGATTTGGTTAAAACTTTTGGGAATATGCAGTCGGGTTATACTAGATCTGGATTAACACATAGGCTACTTTTTATCTCGGTACGGTTTTCTTAGTTTCGGTAGTATTATATTCTACTCTAGTACCTATATCTTTCACAATATAGGTACATAAATCACTATGTTCGTACATCCTAGTCCTCAAAATCTACAAACCGTTTTCAATGAAATTTTGTGAATGTTATGGAGCTCCACCTATGGCGCTGTTGGGTTATGAAAACCAACACCTCGTATGCGGGCGAAAACGCAGGGCACCGTCCACTAACTATTATATTTTTTTACCATAGCGTAAATACAAAATATAGATAAAGAATATATAGACTTCACATGTTAGTATTTTTAATCAAAATCTGAAACCAACGATAATAATTTCGTAAGATAACAAACTTCAAACAAGAACCTGTCTATTCCAACACATCATTAAAACCTCAAAATTAGGGCCTTCCCACTTTCCTTTTCCGAAAAGCCCTCATTTAGAACCTTTTATCAACAAACAAACATTAGTATCTAAAAGGCCTTTTGAACTGAGCAGCAAGACAAATAGTCAAGCGTGGTGTAATAATAATGGATACAGTCCACAGAAAAGTTACTAAACCATACTAAAACTACTGTTGCTATTAGAAAACTCTTTAAACTCCCCTTTGTATGTATAAATTATAGCTTCTAAGTCCTTATTTGTAATTTATTTTTCTGTGCAGAATAAAGAAGGTACTCCCCAACTCTCCAATAGAAGGGCAATGTGTGAAGATTTGTATCAGGACCACTGTCGCTGCTTTGTTTCTTCTTCATCCATGCATTTATTTATTTATTAATAAAGACACCCAACACAGGTTAACACCACACACACAAAATAACGGACAGAAGAATAAAAGTCCTATGGCACCCGTAATTAAGGAGTATCACAACATGCGCATCAATGCAACAAGACAAAAAAGCAGTTAATTCTATATCTAGGTTAGTAAGAAAACACACAAAAACAAATTCATAAATCTATGTTTTAGTGTACAGATGTTCACTCATGCATGTCAAAAACTTATTGGCAACAGATCTAAGAGCATCTTAAAAAAAAATTGTAAAATAATACTTTCGCGTTAATGCCTAGGTTAGTTTATTATATCAATAAAAAAATAAAAACTAGCCTGCTTATTGTGATTCAAATTCTCTACTTGTACATACATATACATAATTATTTAATTTAATACGACAGTAAGGCCTGGCCTATCAGGAATTATAAGAAGTACAAATGTTCATACTGGTTACGGTTCATACTCATAAGATCGTACTATATACATGTAGCAAATTATATATCTCAGGCACGTTTAAAAATAAATTCCACACCTTTTGTTTGAACTTCGTTTTGAACTTTCCTCCTCCTTGTATGGACTGTTTTGAATAACCTGCCTGTGTTATGGCATTTTGCGTTTATTATGTACTTACTAAATAAGCTTATGCCTTTGCATCTATTCTAGATGATTAATATAGCGTCGTAGTATTATATAAATACCTAAAAAAAAAATGCTGGACTGGACTGGTAAATACACATTGTATAAATAAAACACCCAGACCCGAGACAAATATTTGCAGATCATAATAACATTTTTCTCGCGGTGGGAATCGAACCCGCAACCGGCGTCCCAGGCGGGCTTACATCCACTATGCCACAGAGGTCGTCGATAGTCTAACTTACTCACTGCAGGACGTAGTGCCTGGGACATGGTTAGATGATGTATTGTTTGCGCTTATGTGCTTATGAAGTAAATAAACGTTTGTCTATGTTTATGTCTGTCTATTAACATATTCACCACATATATTTATCACGTTCCCTGTCCCAAAAAAAGCAAAACTGAGCAAAAAAAAAATAACTATGTTGTCAGCAGATGATTGGCGTTTTGGCGTTTTTCTTTACTATTTATATGATCGTCTTAGCACGTCTCATGCAATTTTAGTACAGTACCACCGCGTCTCGTAGAATTCGCTATGGAAATTGTATGTGTTCCTTGACGCACATATTATTATGGCTCAGGAACTTATTGAAACTCTCCAAGCGCAAGTTTGCTGAGCCGTGGTTCAGCGGACAGAAAACGTGTTAATTTATTTACTTCACTAACGAACTTCTTTGTTAACCATTGCAGTTAAATATCCGTCAGTTTAGGAAATCTTACCCGTATTACTAGACAACCTGTACATAAAAACTCAAGTTAATCTCAACACCAAGTATTATACTGAGCTATTATACTTTGCCTGGAAACGACTGACTCAGTCACGGCTTGTCTCTTAATGCATAGTGGAGGGATGGATGAACAAGACTGGACCGGTCTTGTAGTCTGTTTTTACGACAAAAACTCGAATAATACTTGTAATGTCAGTTTGTATGAAAAAAAAGTTGATCATTATAGGGTATGCCCAGGTGTTTCATATCTCAAAAGAGGCTTTCATAGGTTAAGTAATAATACTTGTAATGTCAGTTTGTATGAAAAAAAATTGGATTATTTTAGGGTATGCCAAGGTGTTTCATATCCCAAAAGAGGCTCTCATAGGTTAAGGTTTTTATGAATGTTTAGCCACGGTACAGTTACCTGACAGATGTGTTGCAGTTTAAGGCCATGTCACTATAAAGTAGTATGTTAGCAAGCACTTTTTAATTTGACAATGTGCTAAGCTGTATAATTATATTTTGCAAGTATGTACCAAGTCAGTCTAAAAAAAGATTTCGTATTTTTTATGCTCCAAACTTTTTCTAAAATTTGCGGAAAAAATGTCAAAATTCACCTCTATAAGCAACGTTTATATGTACACTTAGATACTTCTTAGTGGTACACTCATTGCCGCGGTCCCAAATTCAGAGAACTAATGAGCTATTCGCCTACTGTTATCAGTGTTTAATCATTTTAAAAATTATTATGTTAATTCATTTTCAAATATATTTTTTTATAATTTAAAAAGATAGTACACCTCCGATCTTATTTTTCACATAATCTTTCCCATCCAAAGGATGTCTGGAAGAGATAAGATTGCCATTCGTACCTTTTATTGTTGTTTTTTATAGTTGAAGCGCTCGTGGCGTAGTCAGCTTCGGTGTTCTTAGCAGATCACCTTGGTTAAGCAACACTCCGCTCGGTCATTACTTGGATAGAGACCGTTAAGTGACATTTAGATTTGAGCGCTTCCGTGCTTCGGAAGGCGCGTTTCAAGAAGCAAGAAGATGCGCAAGAAGATGTTGGTCCCGGCTTTTCAGTCGCTAAGCCATGTTGGAGGCCTTCAGGCGGACTAAAAACTCCGACACCAGAGGGCTTACCACAGGTTTTGATAGTTTTCGAAAACTTTATAAGTTTCGGTATCTTTCCATACATTTTCGTAGTTCACGCACGTTTCCCTAGAGGCGCTGTACTGAAAATGTATGGGAAGATACCGAAACTTATAAAGTTTTCGTAAACTATAAAAACCTGTGGTAAGCCCTCAGAGTTGGTTACTATCTCATACGAAGAAGAAGAATTGTTGTTTCTAAATTTAAGATTTTCCTTTTACTTTACAAATTATTTTCATTAATTCATTCAAAGTGGCTTATATCTAAATGCTGTGTCTAAATACCGCTGACATCAACCGAAACAGCGCCCCGATAACTCGATAGTCTAAGAATCTACTTATTCTAATAAAAAGCTACAAGAGAAAACTATCCAAGCCTCATCTAAGCTATTCAATTAGTTTCTCTCAGCAAAAACTTGCGCCATCTTGAAAACCAGTAAAACAAGACTTAATTATAAGATCGCGTTTTTTCCCATCCCTACGCATGTCCTAAGTGAAAAATGTAGTACTTAGAACAAGGCAGATTAATGCTGTAACGACTATTTGATGGGATTTGTTTATAGGTACCGTCAACAAAATCAAGGGACAAAATTACCCAAAAATAAAGATACTCATTAATATTAAAAAACTGGAATTTTCACGTACTGTTACATCGGCGAAGGCATCGACGGCGTTTCGTTATACATGAAAACACCCAGATTAGAAACAAATATTTGCAGATAATTACAAACATTTGTCTTGTGGCGGGAATCGAACACGCAACCTTCTACTACTCAGGCGGGCGTTCACCCACTGCGCCAGAGAGGGCGTCAGGTAATTTAAGTAGGAAGTTTGGATTAGAATTATATGCCCCTTTGCAGCCGCTTCATTTATGACTAAGATATGTATGTATACGTAGAGCGTAGGATAGTTGTGGCAATATTTTAAAATTAAAAAAAAAACCGACTTCAAAAACAAAAACTGCTAAACTAAAAAGTAAAAAATAAATGCTTATTTTTTGGTTCATACAACTAACTAACAATCAACCTTTTTTTTACTCAATTTATACCGTACGTACTATGCGTTTACCACGTAGGTAGTTCTAGATACCTACCTGTTATTTTTGGAGTCGGAGTCCGGTTAAAATAATAGATGTCAACATGATATCGACTATTGGTTTGTGTCTATCTTACGGCCATGATATAGGTAGGTTTTTAGTTGTATGTTTAATTTTCAAAATTGACATAACCACGTGTAGGTAATAAACGTTCCTATAAACTATAGTAACATGAATTAGTATGAGTATTTTCCAAGAAAGCTACTTTCCTAGTGTAAGGTAGTGCACATGAGAGTGAAATTGTGCAATTACTGTGTTATTAAACGCTTTCTAAGTGCGCGGGCTGCACTGCTAGTCGACCTTTATAGAGCGGGGAGATTGTACAAGTGACAACATGGTAACTGATTACCAGCTGATTGCACAAGCTTAAGGTGGGCGAAGGCCCGCCTGCAACCTTCTGGGCTTGCGGGTTCGATTGCCACTACGGGACAAAACTTTGTGCGATACAAAATCAAATGTAGGACTTTCTATACACAACTTCATCCCTCTTAGCACTCCTACTAGGGGGGGATTATCAAAAAACTGAGACTTGTGGAAGCTAACGTTCAATCGTCTGCCTAAACACAAAATTTTAAGATTTGACGATCTTTCGTACAAACTTTCAACCTCAATTTTACCCCATTGATGGTGGTATTTCAAAAAAACCCGTCCTTAGTTAGATTACACTGTTTAAGGTATCATGTGCAAAATTTCAAGTCCAGCAGTTTAGGCTGTGCGTTTAAATAGCGCCGTGCACAAGTAAAGATCGGACCGTGCATCGGGGACTGATCGCTGACGTGATGCGTGGTTAAAACTGTGAGATTTGCCTTCGCGTCGACATGCCAGATCGCGTCGACGGACGGAAGCCAGTATATTTCACTCATTTTTATAATCTTTCCTTTTTGTATATTAGTTATGATTTTTCGTGATTGAGTAAAATATGACTACTGGTGAAAGTTGGATGCATCGAGCCGAGGACCGGGCGCAATGACGCTCATAAGGGGATGCCTATGTCCAGCAGTGGACTTGTACTGGCTGATGATTAATGTGCAAAATATGATTGGCTGGTTTGATGTACGAACGCTAACCCTATTGGCAGGTGGCAGTCAATGTCCTTCGATTGTGTAATGGGTTCGATGCCGTTCTCGTCTAGTTTTTCCCTTTATGACTCACTGAGGAATTCTAAAGAATATTCTTTACGTGTTAAGGATAATGTAAACTAAAGTGTTGATATTATTTCATAGTATAGTAATATACTATGCTTACCGACTCATTAAAAATGTTTAGTTTAAAAAATTGCATTGTTGTTTTACATAGGCTCAGAGTCAAACTATGAGAAGCATTAGTCAGTTTATGTACTTATCCACCCAGGAGGACAAGCTAGATGACTTTTGTGATGACTTAGGTATATTCAGTAAAATTGCGTTTTCAGTTAAAAATAGTTTACTACATCTTTTCAGGTCTTTTTGATTTGAACAAAAATTTGGACTGCACAATCAAAAAATTATTTAAAAAAAAAACAAAATAATTTTAAATATTTGCACGACTATAGGCTGAATATGGTGAAACTATACATTCAAATTATATATTGCATACGATCCAATATATGGATACCTGTATTCACACAAATAGACTATTTTAGCTGTAAGTACCAAATGTACCACCTAAAGGCAATAAATAAATCAATTAATGAAATCAAATCAAATATAGTTCAAAAACAAGTGTCCAGTAGACATCATCCTTTAAACTCTTAACATTAGGGTCCTTTCACGCACGTTAGGATGCGTGTACATTAGTCAAATGTCATTTTTGTTCCTTTTGAAGGATTTGTAAGGAGATGATGGTATTTTAATGGCGCACTGCGTTGACTATGAATCATGGTGAATGCTTGTGGCAATACAACAAGACAACTGGAGACTTAACTGGAGACCACAAGTTAAACTGGTCTGGACCTAACCTTGAATACATACATACAAACACAACAATTACCAGCCTTTATGTATCCACTGCTGGACATAGACGATAGGCCTCTCGTAATAACCTGTGTTTGGTTTGAAGGGTGTGCCTGAGAAATAACAGGCTCATGAGGCTTATCACCTTCATGGCTCAAGTTGACGAGGCCGTTGCATCGTAAAGCATGTTTAAAACATGCATGTCCATTGAAGCAATAGTTGGTTTTATGTAATGGTTACTATTTAACATCAAGCGGGTCATGTGGGGTGTACGGGGTTCCAACCCCTATCTTCGGAATCCAAGTCAACCCCACCTGCCCGTGGTGCACCCTGCTAAACAACGAACGGGGCTCTGGCGGCCGGCTGAATTGCGGCATAGCACAGCATACATCGGCACAGCTAAATCCCATGGCCACCGACGGGCAGCAGCGTCAGTGGTGCGAGAAACTGTGCCCTGCGATCCCCAACCCGCATGCCCAGCGTGGGGATTATGGGCATATCCCCCTTTATTAGGGGAGGCCTATGTCCAGCAGTGGACTGATATAGGCTGGAGTGGAGTGGAGTGGAGTGGGTCATGTGCTATTTCCATCTTCAGGTATCATGCAAAAATAGAAGGGGGATATGACTGTTATTTCCAACGCTGGGCATGCGGATCGGGATCAGGATAAAGCTTCTCGCAGCCGACGCTGCTGCCCGTCAGCGGTCGGATGTAGCTGTGACATGTTGCAATTAACCGGCTGCCGGAACCTCGTTTGCTAGCAGGGTGCACCTACATGGGTGTAGGGTGTAGGGTATGTATGTGTGATACCTACCTTCTATGTAACATCTGTCTACTACCATGTGACAGTAATAAATGTATTGAGTATTGAGTACCACGGGCAGGTGATGTTGGCTTGAGTTCCGAAGATAGAGGATAGAAACCCTTATATTGACTATTATTATATATTATTATTATTTGACGACCTCTGTGGTGCAGTGGGCGAAGGTCCGCCTGGGACACAGAAGGTTGCGGGTTCGATTCCCGCCGCAACAAATGTTTGCATGTTCTGCAGATATATGTCTCGGGTCTGGGTGTTTTCTATATATGATATGTAAGCATTTACAAAAAAAAAGTATATATGTAATATATCAATCATGTGGTTCCCATTACACAAGCTTTGCTTACTTTGGGGCTATATGATGCTGTGTGATAGTCCAGCATTATTTATTTTTATTTATTTATTTATTTTATATCCCATGAAACAATATCTTGAAACCACTTTAATACCAACACAATAACCTCATCATCATCAGCCTATAGCAGTCCACTGCTGGACATAGACCTCCCCTAATGAGCGCCATTGCGCCCTGTTCTGAGCTCGTCGCATCCAGCTTCTACCAGCAGCCTTTCGCAAATCGTCACTCCACCTGGCCGGAGGGTTATTAACACAATAACCAAATGGTGAAATATCTGTTCACCATGATACCATTGAGAGAAAAAAAAATGTTTGAATGATCTGCAAATATTGGTTTTCGAAAATCGGTCGGTAAAGTCGGATAATGTATAATGTCCAGCATTATTTATTACCTAAGTATATTTATCTAATTGACCCGGAGCGGGAATCGACCCCTCAAACTCTTTTGTCTCAGCTACCAACGAGGTCGTCAGACGGTTCGATCTACCTTTCTTATAGAAGCGATAGAGTAAATTATTTCGTATTGGGCAACTCGCCAAAGGATTTGTAAGCGAAATTGTATTACATAAAGTTTTGCTGAGATAAAACAATTTATTGATATTGAGTTGTTCAATTTGTCTGTTTATGTAGATTTGTAGGTACTATGCAGATAGTTCTGTTATTTAGATATGTACCTACAGACTTCACGCAGTATTATTATAATATTAAATAGAAAAGTTTTTTTTATGAATTGTATTTCACTTCCTTTGTATGAATAACTCTGGTGTTGGACTTTTTAGGCCGCCCGAAGACCTCCATGGCTTGACAACTGAAAAAGCCGGAACCAACTTAACATGCCATCCGAAGCACGGAAGCGCTGAGATCTAAAAAGCACTAAACGGTCACTCATCCATGTAGTTACTGGACGGAGTGGTGCTAAACCAAGATGGTCTGTAAGAACACCGAATTAAGCGGAAAATTCACTCGACAGGCATGCCCGCGGGCAAGTCTGCAGACATGCCCCCGGTCCTCGCTATTGTAGGTCTCTGCAATGTTTGCTAGTGTAGGTCCGTCACAGTCAGTCTGGCGGTTGAGACACAGACAACAAACTGATGAGTCTGTATAGTATATTGTGACGACAGACATGCCCGTACAAACTGCCCGCTGGCATGTCCACCACCACCACCACCACATCAGCCTATAGCAGTCCACTGCTGGACATAGGCCTCCCCTAATGAGCGCTATTGCGCCCTGTCCTGAGCTAGACGCATCCATCTTCTACCAGCAGCCTTTCGCAGATCGTCACCCCACCTGGCCGGACGGCGTCCTACACTACGTTTGAAGAGCCGCGGTCTCCACTCAAGAACTATAGGTATATCCCCTTTATATTATGGGAGACTTATGTCCAGCAGTGGACTGATATATGCTGGTGTATGGTTACGGAGACAGAAACAGAGTAGAAATTGGTCATTGACCTCATGGTCATAGTTTTTGTCATTGGTCATGACTTTGGAGGACCAAAGTCCGGACAATTGCTAATTTCTATTCTGTTTTTAATTTGGATAGGAATCCAAATTCTCTGCCGAGAATTATCTTTCGCGAGGCTGATGCTAGGCATTGTATTATAGTTTTAAATAAACCGATTTTAATTTAGTGTCTAATTATAAGTGAAGCATATTTAAAAAAAAAACATTTTACTAACAAGCTGCTCGACTACAATTGTGTTCGACTGTACTAAATATTTCTTAGAGTTGTTGAGAAATAAATTTATAGGTATTTTGGAGCTTAAGGAATCATTATATTGAATTTATAATTTTGAGAGTGATGATTTTGGAGCTGCTGAGAACCACGAAAGACCACCACCAAAGATACGTATTAGGTACCTACCAATTATACCAATTATAGTAAAATAGTTGTAAAACAACATAATATTTTTAAACAAAGACGTACTATACCAACTTTATAATGTACGTTTTATTGGAAAATACGTAAACCTACTTTACAATTACAACTCACCTTCTATACGGAAATGTACGTATCCGACTTATTGTTAATGTAGCACAATTTTGAAATTACCTGTAACAAACATAAACATAATCATAACTATTATGTACAACGTAGCTAGTACAAAAAAAATACAACAAGAGTTTTTCTCCAATAAGGATAAATATATTTATTTAAATAATTTAAGGATAAATATATTTATTTATCCTCACTCACAGCATTATTATGCTGAACACTAATCGCACAGCATCACGTAGCCCCAAACTGAGCAGAGCTTTTATTACGAACTACATGACTGATAATACTACTTATATATGCACTTTTGTTAAACATACAAAATAAACATAGAAATCAACCAGACCAGACAAATATTTGTAAAACATATTTATAAAAATTTTGCAACCTGTTGCGTCTCAAGTGTCTCTCCACTGTGTCATAGAAGTCGACAAAAATATCTTCAATCACCATCTCCATTCCACATCATGATAAACAGACACAGCCGATAGGAATCGGCCATTAGTCGATTATACTACTAATTCGCACTAAGACTGCGTACGCGCTGACAGGTAGCTTGCTTAGCGCCTAGAGCCTATCAGGTTACGTGCTAGGATACACGGAGGCCATACTGGAGGGTTTACGAGTAGAATCCCTAGGAGCTTTTGCTAGCACCACACGCAAGGTGACTTGCTAGGCTCTAGGCACTAAGCAAGCCACCTGTACGTAGCCTTAACGGACCACCTAACGCCCATTCTTCTACTTTTATTATGCGAACTGCCAATTAATGGAACTCTACCGGCCTCTATCTTTCCTCATTACTAAAGTCTGGGACCGTTTAAGTCTAAAGTGAATAGGTGCAATATCTTTTGAATTTTCGTACTCCATCTTAGATTTTAGAATGTTATATAGCAGCAGGTGAGTTCGTGGCCAATGTATAAAAACATTAGAATATCTTCAAATATTTCACAATACATAAATCAATCATTTAGGTTACCATGTAGGGAGTAGGTATCGATTAACATAAATAGATCTTTATCCAGCTCCTAAAATAGTTTGTATCAACTTAAGTACACAGTTATCTACAAAATGACAATAGTAGTTCTACTGCATTGTACGTGATTCATTGTCTGTGGTTAGTGTTGTAATATTTGAATTGAATTTGATACAATCTACTTAAATTTGTGTACTAAGGCTGAGGACTCATTAGGCAAATGGGAAATATAGGCGATTAGATCAATAAAATCTTATTTTGGACAGACTTCAATTAAAGGTGGAGTTCTTTCGTTCTCGTGGAAAGTTTTCCATTCTTTGCGGTCCAACGCAATCCCTGCCATCAGGGTCACTGAAGGTATCAAGCTCGTCGCGCCATTGCTTGCGTGGTCTACCGACGTCGCCTCCTAGTCTCAGGACTCGACTCAGGTGGTAGTCTTGGCCCACAGTTCCTTCGGAATGTGCCCTGTCCAGTACAATTTAAGTTTTGCGACCTTTTGAGCTGAAGTGGGTTGACCATATCTGCCGAAGAACCGACAACCGTTGGGGTAAACGAGTTCTAGCTCGGCAAACGTAGTGTAGGACGCCCTCCAGCCAGGTGGAGTGACGATTTGTGATACTGCTGTGAGCTGCTGGTAGAAGCTGGATGCTTCGAGCTCAGAACAGGCCGCAATGGCGCTCATTAGGCAAGGCCTATGTTCAGTAGTGGACTGCTATAGGCTGATGATGATGATGAAGATGATGACCTTTTGAGCTTGATAGATAGATAGATCGATTTATTCAGTACAAAAGTTTTATACATTTTACACTTTTTTATAAATAAACCTGGGTTGCTTTGTGTTCATATGTTCGCTTACTTCGCACTGTTTCTTAACTAGTAATGAATTATTATTAGCTTATTTCTTACATAATATGGATGGAATATAACAGTAGGTACCCAATCTAACTAGGTACTAAGGTCCCACGAAAACAGCAAGTCACATTTCATTATTTTATAGCCCCACCGTAAACAGAGACTGTGTTACTTATATGTACTTTCAGTTATAGAGCGAATTATGTATTATTTGTGTAACATATTAAATTATAAAAAATAGTCAAGACCTGACACCACCTGCCCAGCGTAGCATTTCAAAGTTCTAGATGTGAAATTAATTTTCGTAATTCACCTGCAGTGCTGGTTCGCCAGACCCCACCTATAACCGTCAAATACCTTAAAAAGAATCAACGGAAGAATAAAATGATAAAGCCATAAAAATAATGGATAGAATCGAATTCTGGGCACGTAGCACGGTCAATGACATCGCCGTGGTAAAGTCGTTATACGCTGTATTCTGTAAAGTATCGATAGATTTGGTTTGGTGCCGGTAAAATTACATACACACTATTATGCCTTCCCTAATGATCGCCATTTCGCCCTGGCCAGAGCTCTACGCATCCAGCTTCTACCCAGCCTTTCACAGATCATCACTCCACATAGCAACTCCAAAAGTCAAATTAAAATCCGTAAAATACTAAATTCTTCTATGACCTAATGCAATTCGACATAGTTATATCATGCGAATGAGTTTTTTGACTTCAAAACCGGTAGATTTCACGGAACTTGGTATACAAATATTTTATTGAAACAAAAAACTAAAATCGTTTCGCAATCAGCTAACAATGAATTTTTATATCCATTCCATGGACATACGGGTTAGTATGCTCCACGAATATTGACCATGTCTTTCCTCTGTGTAAGGCCGACAAGGCTGAGAGGATGGTATAGATGTTGAAGCCTACTCCATCTTACCATGTCCCAGGCACGATAGCGTACTGAAGTTACCACATGATGCCGTAAAACAAGCAGAACTTAAAAAAAACCGACTTCAAATAAATTATTTCTTACTTCTTGCCCTAAAGAATTTTGAAAATCGGCTCACTATAATTGACGGAGATATTGGTGATCATAGGGTGAAAATTACATGTGAGGAGAGGTTTTTTGAGTTTTCCGGGAAAAGTACCAATCTCTAAGGAATAAAATTTATTTACGACCACCTCTTTTAAACAAAAAAAATATTTTGAAAATCGGTTTACAATTTAAGGAGATATCGGTGATTATACATTAAAAAAAGTCGAAAAAAAGGTTCCGACGAATTGAGAACCTCCTCCTTTTTTAAGACGGTTAATAGTCTAGACTAGAGTCCGCGCAACGACTCAAAACCGACAAAAGGGGTACACCTCCATCCCAATAGTGTAATAATGGGTATCCACGAGCGATTTTGACTCAAAATGTCTGACTGCGAAATGTCCGGAATGAGACTTCTACACCAGGAGAGCATATTTATCTACACTATATTAAAAAGAGGAAATATTTGTATTTTTGTGTGTGTGTTTGTTTGTAATGAATAAACTCAAAAACAACTGTGCCGATTTCAAAAAAAAATTCACCATTGGAAAACTACATTCACCTTGAGTAACATAGGCTATATTTATTGCTAGAAGAGATTAGGGATCCTTACTAAAACTTAAGTAACGTAACCCAAGGTGTAAAAAAGTGCCCTAGCCCGTGCGAATCCGGGACGGGCTAGTTGTAAATAAAAACGAAATAACAATCAAGTATTTGTTTTATTTACTAATGTTCTGTGATAGCAGCGCCCCGCGTCTACAGGACTTGAATCGTAGCGCGGACTTTAGGAAAGAGATGAAGCGAATAATATGACGTTAGAGGTTTTCGGCCGAGACACGATGTCTATCTACATCATGAGATTTTTTCGAACGTTTTCAAACCTTGATACGACATCAGCCCCCTTACTTGTAAACGCTACTTAAATTTAACCATTGCTTAAAGTTATCCCTGTCACTGTTTGTCAATATCCAATGGTAAGAGACGGCAATAGTTTAAGCATCATTTATCTTTTGACATATTTTTATAAGTAAGGTCCTGAATTGCCAAGTACCGTCGCATTTTACATTATCACACTAATATTATAAATGCGAAAGTTTGTGTGTGTGAGTATGTTTGTGGTCGCTTCACTCTGTAACGGCTGAACGGATTTAGCTGAATTTTTGAATACACTTAGTTTGTGACCTGCTTTTTACCCGGGCACCATTCAAGCGAAGCTGCGGGCGGCAGCTAGAACTCTAAGTCTTTTAGTGAAAACTAACCAAATTCGTTCGAGCATTGTTGACATACATAAACATCACATAAATAGTTCGCAATGCATTATTTGCACACACTAATCGTACTAATATTATAAATGCGAAAGTTTGTGAGTATGGATGGATGTATGGCTGGATGTATGGATGAATGTTTGTTACTCTTTCACGCAAAAACTACGGAATGGATTTGGATGAAACTTGGAAAATACATACATAAATACATAGTTTGTAACCTGGATTAACAAACAATCTACTTTTATCCAGGTACCAAGTGAAGCCGTGGGCGGCAGCTAGTATTCTTCATAGTCACAGTCACAATGAAAACTAACAAAATTCGCACGAGCGTCGTTGACATACATTAACATCAAATAAATAGTTCGCAATGCATTATTTTTGCACTAATTTAGACGTTACGTCGAGTAAAAAGCTTAAGTACATAATATTGAACCTATATAGAGTGCATTTCAGCTAATCCGTCCAGTAGTTTTATCGTTAGGGAGGATCAAACATTACATCGCGTTTCTGCAGTGCTTAAGGGATGTTTGCAGTGTATGAAGCGAATGGGTTGGCTGTCATTCTTCGAAATGAAACCGCATCCGCACCGTAGGATGACCTCTCCCATGTGGCATTGTTTCATACAAAAGTGATCTGATTATGAATGTGTTAGTATAAGTATTATTAAGTGCCTTTCCCTTATTATAAGTTCTGTATGGATCCATTTATTAATAAAAATATACATAAATAAAACTCTTTCATTTCATATAATCAGAATCCATACACACCCTATCAGTTTACTTAAAATTACTAAATAAAAAATAAATAAAATAAGCCTTTATTACTGTAAATGAACCTAGTACAAATATTTAAAATATCTACCTTATTATTAATTTTCTATGATAGCTGTTTTTGAAATATAAACCGGTTTTTATTTTACAGCTTGTCTTTCGACGAAGGACTCCTCTAGAGCTTTCCATCTTGTCCTGTCCTTAGCGGTCCGTATCCATTCTGGACCTGCAACCTTAAAATTAATGGTTAGGATTTTTTCAAAATTTCTAAAAAACAAAGAAAATAAAACTGAAAATACCAGCGACCAGCCTAGCATTAACTTAGGTGATCACTCTCATAACAAAGCAACTCCACAGTGAGGAGTCATACCTGTCCGATATGGTTTTCAGGATTATGGTTGTAGTGTCCGAAATAAAACATTTTATTTTATTTTCTATCTATCTACCTATTCAGCCGGTAGCACCCACTGATGCGTAAAGGCCTCTTCTCTATCACGCCACTCCTAGCGATTTTGTGCCAACCGGATCTACTGCTCTCCTACTGCCTTCAAAATATCCTCCGATCATCTGGCAGGTGATCTGCTAGGCGGTAGCCACGAGCTAACATTAATTTTATTTATTTTGTACATTTCTTGGCATTTTATTTTATTTTGTTTACAAACTGTAGTATTAGTCGTTAATCATCTTTTACAACAATGGCTTGGTACTCTCAATATTCCGTAACATGTCTGGAACCCTAAAAGTAATAGATTTTCCGTAAACGACTCACTACAGGCTGTGTACAGACAGCAAAAAGTCATACTTCAATGTAGCGTTAGCAAAAAAGCACATAATTACGATGGGTTGCGTAAGGGCCGGCACAGTTTACTGTTTAATCAGACGCTTATTACTTTGCATGCTGGATAGGGTCAGCAAAACAGAGTGAAGTCTTATCATTTATTATAGCTAATCCTTTTTTAAGTTAAGGTCGAAAGATGGAATAAAAAAAAGGTAATCTTTGGGAAGACCTAAATTCAGCAATTGACTTCTACAGATTGTCGTTGATAGCAAACCTTCACGGCCTAGAAAATAACAAAAAACTTGCACCAAAATTCACATTGGTGGTTTGGTAAGAAAACGTGGTAGAATCAAAATGATATTTTTGATAAACCTTTGTATTGTTATTTTCTAGGCCGTGAAGGTTTGCTATTTTGCATAAATACATTCAGTGATTTTATATCTTCAAAAATGTTGATAGTGCGAGCGAGATGGAGGTTTGACCCTTATAGTCGCCATAAGGGAAATTATTTGCAAACTGGATCATAATACATTTTGATTGAGACTTTTTATTATCATTTTCAGACTAAGTCTAAAAATGTCAATAAAATGTTTGAATCAGTTTTAAATTTCAAATAAATATAATTTCTAGTAATAATAATATTATTTTTTCTAAAGCTATTAGACACTTTTTTAAGCGAAAATAACTTTTTTCAGGATTCAGTTCTTGGTATCAAACAATATTTCAAAATAAGTAAGTAAATATTTGTGATGTATTTTTTGATTGAATAAGGTTAAGTAAGGTATGGACTCTACTTTGCATGTAGTACTTCCATTAATCAAAGTGACTCGGCTAACAAGTTTCTACGAGGTGATTCTGACAGACTAGAGCTCGTACCATCGGCGTGTTCAACGTTAATGGTTGTGGCCATCAGCGAAAATATTAGACTAAGGCCTAAGAGCATGTGCACATATGGCTAACGCATATTAGCGGAAGACAGGGTTGAAGACTTTAAAGGAGAATGCCGAGAACCCGTACCAATTGCGTCAAAACCGAACGTATCCCATTAAATTTATTATATTTAATAAATGACATTAACATTTTCTTTAGTTTTACACACCGTCGGGATTGATAATCAAGTAAAAAAATATTTTGTTGATTTGGTTTTCGCTGCACGCCGCCATTAGCCTGCAACAACCAATGATATATACGTTACTATAGCAACAAACATTGATGTAAAGGGTTACTATGGTAATAACCCTCATTTTTAATTATTTTGACAGTAAGATTTTTTTGACACACTCACGTTAGTCTTGGTACCGAGCGAAATACATCAGACGGCATTCTCCTTTGCCAACGTAAATTCGCTCGCATCAAATGGAAACAAGATTAAAATTCCAAAGGTCAGAGATCGACAACTGCGCATCAAAGAAGATGCCCCATGACGTTAAGTTGTCTCTACTTGGAAAAAAAATATATATTAGCTTCCGTCCGTGGCTTCACTCGCGTGGTACCTAAATTAAAAGTAGCTTATTTGTTAATCCAGGTCAATTTTAAAGTTCATCAGAATCCGTCGCATTTATTAGTGTGATTTGTTTTAACTATCTTGAGCTTTTTTGCATTTGCTTTGTTACGAATAATAATTCAGACATTTTGGAAATCTCTACATGGCAATCTGTTTTGTCAATAATGTATCATAAAAAAAATACTTCTGCTATCGCTACAGGCCAGAATACGGAACTAATTTGACGCATCATGCTATTGATACAGTCCAACTTTATCTCGTTGTATTACGTTATATAATCACATGGCAAGTCTTCGATATTGAGCTGTAAATTCTGCTGACGGTGTTATTACAACACACAGAATAAGTAGAAGTTACATGTATACAGGGTGAGTTTGAATTCGTTATCCGAAAATGGGTTATAACTACTCTATAACAATGTTTTGATTGCGAAAATTTGAGTTTTTCATTTATCTAATAAAAGTAACCTACACAAATTAAAACATTTCGACCCCCTGTGATGTAGATTGTAGACATATCCATCAGCGAGCTTCTCATCTATAAATAAATAAATAAATAAATGGACTGTATTCGTTATAGTTACAACCAAACGCTTGTGAGAGAGTTCTATTTTTTACTCACGGATTCTCCACCGACTAGCTTGCGCTAGCTCGGCAGCGGCCTACCGATAAAAAACATACCGTGTTCTGTTGCTTACGATAGTGTACATCATAGAGCCACTCATCACCTGATGAAGGGGTCGACGCTGCATTACTTGACGCAGTCACGGAGTCCCGATAGGATTCTACCACGGCCCTGTCAGTGTTCGATCGCCTGATCTTGTCCGAGGATTGTGGGACAGCCCTAACATAACTGATTTTGTGATGATGTTCAACCATTTTTCTAGAGAATTAAAAGAGGATGAGGTATAGGCCTCCAGTATACTGTTGGACATAGGTCCGACAGTACACTGAACAGGCTGGTGTTGTTGTAAATAATACAACCGGACCCACAGCAAAAACCGAGTCAATTTTATGCATTGGATTCTCAATGTTAAATTTCCCAATAGTGTTATTAACCTTAACATTCGGTTTATTTTCTAAAAATGGGCAAATTGTTAACGATATCAATTAGAAATCGTAAAAATGTTTGACGAATCGCAAATCTGCATAGCGATTTGCAGCAAAATTTTAAATGTAGCGTGAATTTTGTGCCATTGACTTGAATAAATTTATATGAATTCAAAGACAAAAGAATTCTAATCCGTATTTCCTTCATCATCATCATCATTTCAACTGTTATCGACCCACTGCTGGGCATAGGCCATTCTTTTTTAACTGTTAAGGCTTAGACTGTAATTTGAACGTTAAAAAAAAATTTAATGTCTTCCGTTACTGCATAGCGAAATCCATCGCCGTTGTATTTGCTTACCCACCAATAATAGCTTCAAGTAAGCTGCAATCTTATAATCGATTCTATCCCGACTCGATTATTAAGCATTCGATTCGTAATCGATTAATGAGATATATCGGCATCGGCTCCCACTTAATAGCATTTGCATAGGGCTCATAAAATTGCATCCTATGATGTTATATACATATCTCGTTCATTATACGTAGAGCGAAAGAGATGGTAATTGTGTAATCATTTTAGCTGTCTTGCTTTATGTCTAATGTGTGTGAAAGAGATGGGTGAAGTAATGTTTTCCGGGAAGTTGTAGTATTTATTGGATAATTACGGATTGGTTTGTAATTATGGAATTAGTTTGCGATGGAAAACATAATTGCAGTTTCGATGTAGTTTTACTGAGTTTGCGCAATGTTTTGTCAGAAATGTCAATGTCACTGTCAAGTCTAAGTTATTATTTTGTGTTTTGTGCCTAGATATTTTTTGTATATATTCTATGTAATTTTATCGTTTATTTTATAAGTTATTTTTAACCTTTATAAAGCCACTTAACAGAGACACTTATTTCTAAATATTTATTATTTTTTTGTCTTTTTTGGTTATATCTTTGAGAGTATTTAGTTTTCAACCACTAAATAGGTAACTATCAAACTACTTATAACAAAAACGTACTTACGCAATAATGTAAAATAACTTGTATTGATAATCATTAAATATTCAAACCACGCCTTCAAAAGTTCATTGCCTCATTGCAAATGACAAAAATAGGTACGGCTGTCAAATTTGACAACGAAAAATGCTAAATGCTTGTAATATAAGAAACTAGCGTGTAACAAGTACCTACGCCTTGACATTTCGTATGTCAAATCTAAGAGATGACACTGTATTAGACTTTAAAATTAGATGTTGCCTCATATTATTATGTACTAGGTAAACTTGATATTGTCGAAATTGTGGAAAACTATCCCAGAAGCTATTTAATATAGAACCAAAGTGGCTTAGATGTTTTGACTTTTGACAAAGGAGAAAAAATGACTTTATTTTCTAGTGTTAATCTGATTTTTATGGTGAGAAAAAATTACGGCGTTTTAACCAACATTACGGTACTAATAAGACACAAGTTTCATGTCAAAAAAGGAACATTCAGCTGGAATTCTCAACATTACCATCATCATCAGCCCATAGCAGTCCACAGCTGGACATAGGCGTCCCAATAAGTACCATTGCGCCGTCCTTAGCTCGATCGAATTGGAATTCTCGGATGAAGAAAATTCTTGCCTCAAATGTCTAAAACGCTATTCGCATAATAGATCCCTTCGTGACGTCACTTCAATAGTATCATTCATTTCAATCTCACCTCTTATTACTTTGCAAAATTGTTTGTTACTAGTGTAGTGACGTCTCGAGCTGGCGGCTTGCGATTTCACGCGAAAATTAAAAGTGATTTTTAAGACTCTATTGGGCTTAAGAAAAAAATAATTTTTATATAGAGGTTCACTAACACTCTAGGATTCATAGAAAACACTTTTTAAAATGGGTGTAATACCTTATAGTGGAGTTTTTATTCGAGATGCCATTGAATAAAGAGTGAGTATGAATTGAAAACATCATAAAAATAGTACCTATTTATTGTATTTTATTGATAAAAAAATAATGTTAGAATAATAATACAATATTAACAGTAATAACTATAATACTACTAATAATTATACATTTTTTAAATAATGTATGAAAGAGGCCTCTAACTAAACCCCATCTTAAATCGGCGTTTTGACGTCCAAAGGATAAAGGAACGTTTTTTTATTTATTTTCTCGTAGACGCTATTTAAGACCATAACCTTTGAAACGAAGTATATTATCATAATCTATGGGTGTCGGTTTCGCAAGATGAGACAAAGGCAGACAGACCCCTTTTTACGATTTGCATTCTGAAAAGATTGCGATAAAATTATGAAACAATAGGAGTCCATAATAAGTCGTGAGGTGTCGAGTGAGGGCGGGGAGGCGATGAGGTGACGTGCAATTATTGTCATATTATTAAGGTAGTGGGGCATGTGTGGATCTAGGGCATATTTTGAAATGTCTATAGAATAATGTCTTTAACATACGAGTAGATTGCCAAATTTAACTCTGAAGCGCTTGTTGTATGCCTTTCGGTATTCTGTTTCAATATTCAACCAAGTCCACAGTCCGTTTAGACCGCGGGCTCAGTAAATTACAAAGTTTTTTTATTAATAAATTTCAACTTATTAGTTATCTTCTTAGAGTTAAGTAAGCAACACTTTACCCAGTCACTGTTTTGATGTTTGACCGTTTATTGTCGTTTAATGGCGCTCTGACAATATAGTTGGCTACGAGCTCATAGGAACAAGCGGCTCTACATTGTTTTTTTATTAATTCGTATTAAAGTAGAACACGAGGATCAACTAGAATTATTAATAATTTTATATTCTATTTCTAATATTCTATGTCATTGTTGTATGCACAAGCATGTAGTTTTTAAGCAGATCTCATTAGTTACGTAGGATTTTTTTTATATTCGCAACTGGATGTTTAACAAGTCAAATCAAATATATAAAGTAAAAGCAGATAATTTAAAATCATCTTGTTAAGCCCACGCAAATAAACATAGTAAAACCTGATTTGAAAGTAAGAGTGACCTACTGACAGATTAAGTTCATGCCAACAATAAATCGTTCACACCCCAATCTTTTACAATCAAATTTCTAACTCAACAATGGCTATTCAGACATGGATCAACATTCTTTCGAATTGTCATGCTAATTCGCACCCAAATCCCTTTGACAATGACAGCTAAGAAAACAAACGTAAACTAAAACTTAGAAATTCATCTATATTTTTGAATAGATTTCGCCCGCTGCTTCGCTAACATGATATAAAATTTGTAAAAATATAAGTAAATACCCGCATAAAAAAACCCTCCCTTATTTTTGAAAAATTCTATTGCAAAATTTCAGCAGAATCCGTTTATTAGTATTTTGCAGTCAATCTTTCACACCTGTTTAAACAAACTTTTGTATTTTTTTTATATCAGTAGAATGATTCTATAATATCCCAATTTCGAGTAGGATTCGAACGCGTGGCCTCCTGTGAGGTTGACAATCTAAAAACAAAATAATTATTATGGAATATATATACAAAATATATTATACAAAATAATATTATTAGAATGGTAATAAAAAAACTTTATTTTATAATGACAGTGGTTTGAATACAGTTTTAAGGTATAAAGAATGCATTTAATATTTCAAACTATTTATTTCCTTTTTTAACATGTAAAAAAAAGAACAATAAAACAGACAGCGGATCCTCACACCTCTTTCTTTTTTTAAGTCAGACAAAAACCAAACGATGCATACATGTGAGAAACTTCTGTGTGGTGTTTTGTGTATTTGAAGTGACAGTAATTCGCATCGCCTTATAACAATTTCACACTTTATATGTAACATAACATTTAGTTCAGAGTAATATAAATTATTCGTAATACTATTGTCTATTTCAAAATAGCGTTATTGTGAAAATTGATCAGAGAAAGTCAGTTTTGTAATAGTAAAAGTGGTTACTTTAACCGTGCGTTTTCACGTTACTATAGTAACAATATATATCAATGGTTTTCACTAACCCGAATTGTTGATCGTTTGTCAAGAGTTGTGTTCTCACTAAGTATGAAGGAAGTAGAAAAGGGGTACCTAGAAGTTTTAACGTCCATCTTCGAAATCCAAGCCAACCTCACCTGCCTGTGGTACACCCTGCTGTATTAATTATAAACTCTGGCAGCCCAACACCTGCTCAGCTGGTCCTCGTAAAAATGTCCTTCTTAAAGTAAACTGGAATAAGTGCTACCATCATGCCTATTTCTGCCGTGAAGCAGCATTACTGTGTTTCAGTTTGAAGGGTGTGGTTACCGGTAAAATAACAGGCACAAGGTTCACCTTCATGCCTCAAGTTGATGGACGCAGGGCGCTGCATCGTAGAGCCCGATCCAAACATGCGTGACCTACGAAGCAATACCGTGTAACGGTACCACTTAACATTGGACGGCCATGTCCTAGTTCCATCTTCAGGTATCAAAGGAGAAAAATAAAGTCGTGTATTATCAATAGCCTACTGCGAATATATCTGGAGGACCGTATCCTTGTTTGCTACCGTATCCTGTCCTACAACCCTACTTTATCTAATATTATAAATGCGAAAGTTTGTGAGTATGGATGTATGGATGTATGGATGTGTAGATGAATAGATGAATGGATGAATGTTTCTTACTCTTTCACGCAAAAACTACTGAACGGATTTGGATGAAACTTAGAATATACAGAGTTTGTGACCTGGATTAACACATAGGCTACTTTAAAAAAATATTTGAACAATAAAATGCTTAAGATATTTTTAGCAACACTTAAACCTGCTTAAATAGACTGCACTACCTGCTTAACATTATGCTGAGTTGACGCGTTTTTGGCGAGACACTGAACTGACAGTTTGTGAGGTTCTGTGCGTAGGATAATTGCTTTTTAGGCGAATTTGCAGATAGGATCACTACCTTAAATCAACAATAAGATATTTATAGTTTTCTGGTTGTATTTGTGACTGTTACTTAAATATCTGTACCTGCTTATGTTTTACCTACTTATCTTGAGCACTTTTTCAGCCTCTTTGTTTTGTTTCTTTATTATGTTGTGTGTGTCTTTCCAAATAAATTATTTATATTTCTATTATAAAAGTCCCACTTTGGCACCGTCCTATCTCGGCAATTTATGGCGGAAAAGCTGCCGATACACACTCGAATACCATAAAAATCGATTCAGACTCTGACAAGCCTACTTCAGGTTTATTACGTAGTTTTATTTAGCTAGGTCATGTATGGCAAGGAGTAAAATCTATTTTAGGTCTCATAAATGGTACTAAATATAGACTATCGAATATTTTATATAGTAAGGTGAGCCGTGATAAGCGTGAAACCATCATCGGAACCCATTGCAACCTCACCTGCCCGTGGTACACCCTGCTAACTAATAAACAGGACTCTGGCGGCCGGCTGATTGCGGCATACCTTGGCCAGACACCCAGCTACATCCCCGGCTGCCAGCGGGTAACAACGTCAGCGGTGCGAGAAGCTTTGACCTGCGATCCCCAATCCACATATCCAGCTTTGGGATGATGGAGATTATATATCCCTCTGGCAGGTCTATGTCCAGTAGTAGCCTTATATACCACGGATCGGTAAGGTTGTCTTGGGATCCAAAGAAGAAGGTTAAACCCCATAGGTACCGCTTCCTTTGTTTGATTCGAACCGCTTGTTCACGCGGTGCGAATTCGCATCAGCGGCGTGTTGGTAGTTCGCGTGAGCGAGTCTCATAAATACAGTGATTTAGCAGACAGCCTGAATGGGAAAAAGACGAACTTTGTGGCGGAAACGGCAAAAGTATCACCGACTTTACTAAATCATTTTGTTAGGTAATTTCGTAGGCTTTGGAAGGCTTTTTTACTATATACGTTATACGTAGTGTTTGCATAATAAAGTTTTACACATGATAAAATCCATTTAAGAACTTGCATCAACCTATCAATCTGTGAATACTTTGAGTGCTGGAAAATACAATTACGGCCAGCTCCGATGCCTGCAGTCAATCTGGTGTCGGCGTTTTGAAGCAAGCCGAAGGCCTCCGACATAGTTTAATGACTGAGAAATTCGGGAATAACATCGCGACTAACAACGCTCAGATCTAAATGCAAAACGATCAATCAACCAAGTAGTGCTCAGGCGGAGTTTTGCTTAACTAAAATTATCAGAACACCGAAGCCACGCACCAAGAGTTTCATGGTTCAATATGATGATGATGATGATGTAAGCAATGTTATGCTTCCCGCACACAAGTCCCACCCATCTGTCAAAACTGACAGACAGTTGATCACTACTACCTCATCCCTAAAAAGTTTCACACGAAATTTTAATTGCTTCGGCAATTTTGTAATCTTCCGAAGCAAAACCTTCAGAAACGAATTGTTTGACGTGCAACATCCTCATCAGAATCAATCCTGCCATTATTTGGCTCAACACATCCCACTAGTGCTGGGGTATGTCAGATTGTTTGCCGAAAATGGAGCTGAATTATTGTTAAGGCCGAACTTTGGCAGACGCAAAATGGACACATCAAGGACCTTTTTCTATGACGTATACAATAGATCCAACGTAGTTTATTCCCCTTAGGATATAGTAGTAACCCATAATGATACTTAACATAGAGAGGGCGGCCTCGTGACTTTGTCTTCATAATGTAATTCACCACTGCACGCTTTCGAGGGCTGAATTGTGCTTTTTTAGTGCACTCTTACATTGTGCAAGAAATATACTTTTCAAATTTCAAGTCTCTAGGACTTCAGCCAGTACATTGATGTCAGTCAGTTTTTCAGTCAAACCTGGCTTATTTCCATTTTTTCGACTTTTAGATGTGCTAAGCATTTTAAAGAAATATTTTCTAATCGAAACGTGTTAAGTAGAACTTAAAATACGAACAAAAGACACAACCGTAAACTTAAATATGTCGAGTAAATTTTATTTTCTGATACTAGCTTTTGCCCGTGGCTTTGCTCGCGGGGTACCAGAATAAAAGCTTATTATTTTATTTTAGATCTAGAACAACTAAAATGAAAAATACCAGTTCAATTTGTTCAGTTTGTTTTGGCATAAATTTTTGTCAAACTTTTGCCTTTTTATGTATTAGTGGGATTAAAATCAAAACAGAAAATTCAATTAAAAAGCCGAAATGTTTACAACAACACTACTGGATACTAATCAAATTAAATTGGTCTGAAACCTCAGATGTGCAGTGGAGCAAAAAATAAGGATTAAATTGCGCAAATAATATAGTATTACCTACCTCTTCCAAAGTGACGTGTGCTGGGTCCTGGAACAAGAAAATGCAGTTTTAGTCTAGATCAATAAAACTTCCTTCTTCTTCTTTTTCTTTGTATAAATTCCCATGGCCAACTCTGGTCATCATTATCATCATTATCAGTCTATTTCTGGACATAAGCATCCGCTAATGACGCCATAGCGCCCATTCCTGAGCTCAACGCATCCAGCTGCTACCAGCAACTTTTCGCAAATCGCCATTCCACCTGGCCGGAGCACGTCTTACACTAAGTTTGCTGAGCCATGGTATCTATGGTATCAGTTCTTTGGTAAATATGGGTAGCCCACTGCCACTTCAGCTTGCTAAGATCTACCCGAGAGGGGTCAATTAAAAACCAGCGTTGTATGCACAACATGTAGCAACAGCTGAATTTACGTCCACTGCCTTATGGCACCTTATATCACATTTGTGTGTTCAGCACTCAGAGCGTTATCGCTCTGAGTGCTGAACACACAAATGTGATTCTGCATGTCGGCGTCGTCTTCCTCATCCTCGTCATGTACGAGGCCAGGAGCCAACGTGTTAATCGAAGGTTCTGTTGCGACCACACACCACCAGCCTATATCAGTCCACTGCTGGACATAGACCTCCCCTTATAAAACCTTATATATCACCTGTTGCGACCAACTTTTTAGTATTGTGTAAAATGTAAAAAAATGCAATGTTTGTATTTAGTCCATAAACTTTATTTTATTTATTTATTAAGGTTGTAAAGGACTCTATGTAGTTCTCGAACAATACAAGAACGAATAACATAGAAGCTACTTTTTATCCAGGTACCATGCGAGCGAAGGTAGTAAGAAATAACGCTTTGTCATTGGCCAATATTTTGCTATACGCTTACATTGTTACGAATTCTTGATATTTTACTATACGTTTATTATACGAATTCTTGAAATATTGGTGATTGGTCCAGAGATATTAAAGCACTGCTAAGACAATTAACATCACATAGAGCCAGGTGTACACTAACCTACTTTGAGCAACTATTTGAGTAATTGCTAACTAGTGAACAAAGATATAAAGAAACTAGAATGTATTCTCGTGATTTGGTTGTAATGACTCGGTTGAGGAATATTAAAACAAACAAATATTTGGAAGTCCTAACTGATTCACATCTATTTCGTCATTATATTGCAGTTCCAATAATATTACAAGCGTGTCGAATTGATAACATCCTTGTTTTTTAAGGCGGGTAGTACTAAAATATACAAAACAATTTACTTTGCCTTTCTGGCTTTTCTAGTATTGAAACGACGAATTGTTATTATTATAAATAATAAAAAAATCAATAAATAATGCTGGACTATCACACACCATCATGTAGCCCCAAACTAAGCAGAGCTTGTGTTATGGGAACCACATGATTGTTATATTACATTTATACTTTTTTTTGTAAATACATACATATAATACATAGAAAACACCCAGACCCAAGACAAATATCTGCAGAACATGCAAACATTTGTCCCACGGCGGGAATTGAACCCGCATCCTTCTTCGTCACAGGGGTCGTCTATTATATTAACAAATATTAAATTAAAAAATATGAAGATTTAATCAGATAATATTACTTATGTTTATTACGAACACTTGCAACATTATAATGTAATTGAAAAATGTTATAAAATTTTGTATCGATCTATAATTCATATTGAATCATAATTTACTACTATTTCAAATGTATGATCGTTATTATAAATATTTTGTTGAATAATTTAATCTTAAATGAATCTTATGCTCTGTGTGTGGTCCAGAGCCAGCATCATCAATCAAGATGGCCAGATATTGTAGCAAAAAATGATTTGTCTTTTTGCAGACCTGTTAATATTGAAAATTATAACCTTCATTCTGTCTATTAATAAAATTATCTATAACGATATCAATAAAATAGCATCATAGTTTTATAAGAGCAAGGGGTAACTTTCCAAATAAAATTCAAAAATTTTGGTAAAATTCCGCGTCATTTATTTATTGTTATATATTGTTGTTACTTTTCTTACTACAGAAATTGGTTGATTTTATATATAATGTATATTCAAATTAGTCAAACTAAATACTTTATGATGCTGCAGGCGGGAACAAACGTAGTTTTGATAGATCTTTCTCGCCCGGCAACAAAGTATTGTTTGTCCTCGCCTGCAGCATCATAAAGTTTTCAGTTTCGACTAATTTGAATATACATTATATATAAAATCAACCAATTTCTGTAGTAAGAAAAGTAACAACAATATATAACAATAAATAAATGACGCGGAATTTTACCAAACTTTTTGAATTTAATTTGGAAAGTTACCCCTTGCTCTTATAAAACTATGATGCTATTTTATATATTATGTAGTTATTTCCTTATTTGATTAAGTAGCCTTACAAAACAACGTATAAGTTAGTCGGAATTTATATAGATTAGGTACTTATTTTTCTCTTTTCATTTCAGTAATTTTTAGGCAGTCGGGTTTCATTTTTATAATATTTTTTTTATTTAATTTTATTATTGAAAATTAATGCATACTCATGCAAGAAACCAAAAAATATAATAATTCAACGTTGCGAAATTGTAATAATATTTTCACTGACTTCTACATTAAAAATATTATATATACTATAGTGTTTTGTTTCTTCCAAAATTATTATTTTACGATAAATTAAATAAAAAAACTGATACCTAAAAAAAAGTACGATCGAATGAAAAACTAGTAAATATTTTTAATTATTCCAATTTTTTTAAAGTGTTTTGTTTCTTCTTAAATTATTATTTTACCATAAGTTAAAAAAAAAACCCTGATATATCAAAAAAAAGTACGATCGAATGAAAAAATAGTTATTATTTTTAATTATTCAAATTCAATAGCGAAAACTACAATTAAGTATACAATTAGCCATTAGCATGTAGTCGGGGTCGATCTAGTACAAAGTAAGCAAAGCTACCTACTCGCCTTCTTCAATCTACAACTACCATAGATCCATGTTGTTTGTATATCGTCTCTGTAAGCAATAGACCTCATTTTTTTATAAGAGATAAAAATAATGAATCTTTCAAATGTAATTGATATCAAAAGCCTTTTAAACCTACATTCTCACCGTACGTCAACGCCAAAAAAGTACAATAAGCCATAAAAAAACTCTTAAATAAATAATTGCCCACTATTTATATAGATAACTAAATTATGGCATTTACACACACTTGTACTTGTACGAAATAATATGTCTATGATAGTTGCATAACTTTCATAAAAATCTTAAAAATTGGAAAACTGAACCATATTCTTTTATAAATTACATTTGCTTATGTTTATTATCATAATTGTAGAGATTTTTTAGGCTTTGTTATAATTTTTATCAAAATCCGTTAAACACGTCGAAATGATGTTGTGAGGCGGAGCCAGCTGCTACATATTGGAGTTTTCAGTATAAGCAAAAGCGATAAAGCGAATAAAAAAACACACAACTTTAATCAATTACCATCATATGCGAACATAATTAAGATTTAACACTTTAAAGGGGCGCTGCTGCCGCACTAGGATTTAGCTTTTATTTTATCTTGATTATTATTTATTGTGTGTATTTTTTACAATGTGGTATTAGTTCCACTTATACGGTCTTCCAGTGTGACATAAACGAATTTCATTTTATATTATAACTATAAATAATTTTAAAAAACAATATTAAAAAAAAACATGTATTTACCATTGATATACTATAATAGTATTTATGGTTTTTTTCATGTATTTCGTGTGTAAGAAGTAGAATGGGCTGGTGAAGCCTCCATCGAACCAAATCCTCTAGGGATGGAGGCTCACTGGCTTGCCGCTAATACAGTCAGTGAGTAAAAGTTTCCACTTCGCGCTGTATATCATCTAGATGTAAATACCTACAGTAAGAACAAAAATAAAAATATTTTTAACCGTTTTCGAAAAAAAGGAGAAGGTCTGAGTTCGTCGGAATCTTTTTTTTTTTTTTCTAAACTCACTTTGTAGTTATGTTCTATACCACTTCTAGTTTAAAATCTTAACCAATATTAGCAGCGACCACTAATTACTCACACTGTCTCGGTTATTGTAATAGGTACTACTCGACACACATTCACTTTCTGTAGGAGGCAAGTTACTCGGCCAATAGTTGAACTACGTCAGATTAAGAAATTAGTGATTTAGTAGAGTAATTAATTTTTATACTGATTTGCGAATGCATTTACTATTTGTTTATTATCAATGAGTCAATTATCAAATACCCAGTAATTAATAAAAAAATATATTATATAAATAGTTTAGGTTATTTTAATTTAATTATTTTTACGTATGAAATTTAATAAAGAACAACTCATGAACACAATAATATAAATTTTCATGAACTCTCATTAATATTGGTTAATTTTTGAAGATATTTTTTTTATATTCAATTTAATTGCAGAAGGATCAGACAGGCTCATAAGATAAGATAGATAGATAGATACTTTATTGTACACCAGAAAAATTAAACAGTTTGAAGGAAACTTTGCAATTACAAAAAGTTACAATGGGATAGGAGAAATTTAATTTGAATTAAATAAAAAAATTAAAATTGGAGTACGCAGTTTAAGATTATACAGAAAATTATTTATTTTAATTTTAAAAGCCAAACCTGTAGTTACATTGAATGTGTATACATTTTTTGTTTGATAATTATGTGAAACGTTGCCACATTATTTCACGAAACAACTGTTACTCAACACAAGGTATCTACCTAATATTGTAACAATACCATTATATCTAACAACTTAATTTTAGCCAAATAAGATGTTATTCTTTAACACAGCTTCGTTCGAAAGTACTCGCGTAAGTGAACTCGGCCTAGTGACGACTTAAATAATACACGCAGGTACATTTAGGAATGTTATCGCTGAACTAGACAGTTCAAAGGTGCAAAAAGTTAAAAATAATCCTATCCTAATTCCTACTTCCTACTTTTATGGATGAATCTTCCTGAATTTATTGATGAATGGATGAATGTTTGTTACTCTTTCACGCAAAAACTACTGAACGGATTTGGATGAATTGAGGAATATACATAGTTTGTCACATGAATTAACACATAGACTACTTTTTATCCCGGTATCACCGAATGAATACGCGGGTGGAAGCTAGTTGATTTATAATGGAAATAGAAAGTTGAGTAGAGTAAGTATTTTAAAATATTTCTTTAAATGTTATGAAAATAATCATATCATTGTGGTCAGTTACAATTTTTGACTGTTGACTTATATCGGATCATTCTGCGATGTTGTTTACTAACATTATTTATTATGTATTACCTTTATATAAAATCTTTATAACTACTTTATATTCTTTTTATAACTCCTGTATAGGGCTATACAGTCGTACGGGGAAATCCTTCCACCATGCCTTTTTCTGCCGTAAAGCAGCTGTGTTTCAGTTTGAAGGGTATGGATGCAGGTGAAATTACAAGCACAAGAGGCTTATCATCATCATGCCTCAAGTTGATGGACGTAGGCCGTTGTATCGTAGAGCAAGTTCCAAAAAATTGTGATCTATGATGCAGTGCTTTGTGATAGGTAATGGTTACCACTCAACATCAGGTGGGACATGTGCTTGTTCCATCTTCAAGTATCATAATAAAATAAATAAATAAAAATGTTCCGTAGAACCACGTACACTTCTTAGATCGTCTGCAATAGTCTCATAGGCCAAATTGTATAAAAAAAAGTTGTCAATAATTTTAGCGAACTTAATAATATACGTATCGGACTTAGGAGGTTGAAATATAGAAAGCTGTTTAATACCAATCACAGGTTATTTCTGAAGAAGAGTTTTAAAGCCAGCTACTTGCTAAGTCGTAAGAACAAGCAATGGTGTTAATACCATAATTGGTAGAATAATGAATAATTTAGAAATATAGTGGTATTTTTTTTTTTTATGATAATCAGATGTATAATCATACTACGAAAGCCATAATAAGCCTTAATATAATACCTCTGTGGCGCAGTGGGCTAAGGCCTGCCTGAGGCGCTGGTTACGGGTTCAAGTCCCACCGGTTTTTATTATCTGCAAATATTTGCCATTGGTTCGCACCGTAAGAAAAAGACCGGGTCTTTTCTATGTTTTATTTGTTTGTGAAACGAATAATTTACATGTCACACCTTTCATTTGGTGATCATATAAAAAACTTAAATTACCTATACAATACATACATTTAGACATTTTATTGCGGGACTGATCACTACATAAGAAATAATATAGAGCGTATAATGTATTTATAATTTGGATCAAAGACAATTACAATTATAAAATTAATTAAGGTGGGTCACGATCGAGACACATTCTGAAGGTTCCAAATAAATAACTTAAATTGGACTTTGCAGTAAGGTTAGGATGGATAACACCCAAATACTGGAGCTACTTAAATATTTGAGCTTTTTTAAATACTATCTTTCGCACGCGGTTTCGCTTAACGGAGCTACCCCTAGATAAATCTAAAAAAAGTACTTTTCAATCCTTTCGTCCTTTTCAGCGTGTCCGGATAGGAGTAACATATCTCATTCCTGGACCAAATTACAAAATGTTCCAAATTTCTGCTCAATTTGTTCGGTACTTAGTATGACGGAGCAGCATCGAGCTGCATCTTCACATCCTGACATCCAACAACACAACTCATGAACTTCAACTCAATATCTCACATACACATCTTATGAAGGCGATGATGATGATGCTGATGACATGAAAATTTGAATATTATTATATCCTAAAATTCACCTTTATAATCATATAAATAACGCCTTATACACGCGACATTGCTCGCGTGGTATCCGAATAAAAAGCAGCCTATATTATGTATTGACGACCTCTGTGCCGCAGTGGGCGAAGGCTCGCCTGAGACGTAGAAGGTTCGATTCCCGCCGCGACACCAATGTTTAAGTTTTGCAAATATTCGTTTTTGGTTTGGGTGTTTTCTATGTATAATAAGTATGTATTTACAAAATATATTATTAATATTTATTATTATTAATATTAATGTTGTTTATCAGTCATGTGTCTCCTATAATACAAGCTCTGCTTAGTTTGGGGCTACATGATGCTGTGTGATAGTATCCAGCAGAATTTAATTATTATTTTATTTATTTATTCCTGATCTTCAATTACATATGTGCAAAAATTTAGCTTAATTCGTTCAGTAGCAGTTCAGTAGTCGTGAAACGGGAACAAACATTTCACATTTTTTGTAAACTTCCGTTGTAAAATAATATATATAATATAAGATATAATAAATAGGATAAATTAAAAACGTTAAAAAAAACTTACACGTGACAAATGCGTTAATAATAATTAAAAGCCTCAAAAGTTTTACAACTGTTTGCCTAAAATCTAGAGCTTATCCACACAATGCTAGCTACTTACACGACCTCCTTACATTCGTTACAAACTACAAAGTAGGCGTCGTGTATTTGACCTAATGACATTATTGTAAGGACATTCCCAAATTGGGAAAGAAAGTTACCTCCGAATTCATAGAAGCCTGAATACTAACGCCTTTTCTGGTTAAATTATGGTGTTTATAGCCCAAAAATGGATAAAGAAGTTTGAATTGATGTAGCTAGTCTATGTAGTTCTAGATATAATATAGCTTTATTTCACACCTTACAAAGAGGTAAGTACAACTTCATAAAACGGTATCCAAAATAATGTTACAACCGCCAATTTAACGCATTTTTAACGGACTTAAAAAAAGGGAGGAGTTTCTCAATTCGGTAGAATATTTTTTTATGCTTTAGCTGGCAGATGAACAGGCGGGCCACCTGATGGAAAGCAGTCACCGCAGCCCATGAAGACCTCTTTATGGGCTGCGGTGACTCACAGGAGACCTCTCCAAGTTTTTTGGTGATGCAAGTGCACCGCTAGTGGTGCCCAATACCCGCCGTTGGGAGGACCTCTTGTCGTAGCTCTAGAGGGAAAGCCTAAGAAAGGAGTTTCAATTAAAAAAAAAACCTTTAATTTTATATTTATATTTATAGTTCTGCGATACAGATAAGTAATTACATGGTTGAAACCTAACTGTCACATACATACAGGGGCTTGACCCTAAAGGATTCTCTTCCTGTCAGTATCTGGAACTGAGATACCATGGTACCACAACACCCAGACTCAGAACAAATATCTGCAGCTCATGCTCACATTCGGTGAAATTACAGGCACATGAGGCTTATGACCTTCATGGCTCAAGTTGCATATTACAAACATGCGTGACGTACTATGCATTGCTGTATGATAAGTACTATCTATCAGGTGGGCTATATGTGCTTATTCCATCTTTAGATACTATTAAAAAAATCGTCCCGTAATGGGAATCGAACCTATAACCTCTTGCGTCTCAGTCGACTGCTAGCCGGTCGGCCACCGAGATCGTCTTAATCTCAATTCTTTACAAATCCATGTTTAAAACAATTGGTACATAGGTAAAGGTACAGACAGGTGCTTAATAAAATTTACGTACAAGCACAAGGTATTTTAACTACCTACTGAGTTATGAGGGTCTTTACACTATGCGATTTTAGGATTCCAACTTCCATTTTTCGGGGAGCCAACAACATTGCGATATCCACGACCGACGCATCGCAAAAAAGGCTATGTTCAGCAGTGGACTGATATAGGCTGGTGTTGTGGTTTTTGCTCTACCCGATTATAATATGCATTTACAGATCCCAGTATCACATAAAAGTATATTCACGGCATGAGCACGACGTCATCTGTCTGAATTTGCTGACCATAAGACTCCCCTAAAACCATCAAATCAGTTTGCACTTAACTCGAAGGAACGACTTCGGTCTTTGGTCCCTTGTCTGTCGATTCGACATCGGGTACTCTTAAAGTCTTTTAGGCCAAGCAAGCCCGCCCACAACAATACCTTATAGGAATCTTGCTCGATCATGTACCAACTTGATCCCTCAAGTACCCGGTAGTGGTATAATTAAGTCAAACGACAGACTAGATGTTTCGTGGAAACCAAGATGGCGAGATCTTGTCAAAAAGAAGAATATGTGAGGGAATCACAACGCTCAGACATGAGAAGTGCGACGCGAGGAGGAGATTTGTACTCTTGTATGAATTACACAATACGGAAACGTTCAATAGTTTTCGTTTTCGATAACTGAGCTTTGTTTCCAAAGGTATTTTCTTGGCCCCGGCTTTTTCAGTCAGTATTACATGGTGGAGGTTAGGAAAAGAAGAAGCCTTCTCCTAAACTTCCATGGCCCATCATAAATGAAAAACTGAGGGCGAGTTGGACTCACGAAGGGTTCCGTACCATAATAAATACATGTATGGTAGCCCCTTTAGTTTAATTTATTTTAATAAATGAAATGTTTTCCGTTTTAAACGGCAACAGGTAAATAATTTATTCTTTTTAGATGCGTTTGTTTTATGGGATTATAATATTAAATATTTATTTTATTCTGTTTTTATCGTTATATCTTATTTATTGTTATAGCGGCTACAGAAATAGAATCTATGAAAATTTCAACTGTCTAGCTATCACGGTTCTTGAGATACACCCTGGTGACAGACAGACGGACAGTGGAGTCTTAGTAATAGGGTTCCGTTTTAATCCTTTGGTTACGGAAACCTAAAAATACATCATATTTTTCCTACATCATAGGCTCGATTACGAAGAATAGTAAAAATTCGTATTATGGATGGACAATTTAGATGAGAATGAGTTCATTTCAATGAGAAAGCGTTGATTCTAAATAAAAGCGTTATTTTGATTGGTCATTGATCATTGGTCAAAAGTTTTAGTTTCACTTACGTACGTTACAAAAATATAAGCCAAGCAAAGTTTCTTGCCAATTCTTCTCTATTTGGTTGCGTTACGAGTTGGTGGTAAATTAAAAAAAATGACGTTTCCAAGTGTACTATACAGTTCCTACTGAATAAATAAATTTTGAGTTCGAGTTTACGTCAGGTTAAAATATTCGTGATCGCCACAGTTCCCGGGAGTACCACGTCAATTCAAAACAAAAGAAGAAGGAAGTAGGATTCATCGCTGATAACGTACAAGATTCGAAATAAGTTCAGTGCGCCTGCTGGTCTATCAGGATTTGAAACCACAGACCCTTAATATAGTTTGTCATCACATCTTGAGAAATTGGCGTTCCAGTGTTTTAATCCAAGACAACTCTGAAAGTTGAATTCATAGACTAGACACAGCTTAAAGATAAATAGCTGGCTTTTAGTTATCACTAGCGACCCGTTGTAGCTTTACAAGGGTAGCGGAGCATATAATATGCCTAAGTAATGTTTTTATTCAGTAGTTTTGTTAATTAATATTACAAAGAGATTAGGCAGCGTTTTCGATAAAAACTCCCGGGTTGCTTGACTTTTCCAATATTTTCATTAAATATCGTCGTTTTTCAACAAATCCTTTTTATAATTTGAGATCCCTTAGGTCTGAGTTGTCTTCCTTTAGCTACTTAGTGTTCTAACTGTCTTGCTTTGTGGCTGTGCGATGGTCCTCATGACATCGTGATGATAGAGACCTTGGCTATTGAAGTATTGGTACCTACTTGCCTACTGGTTTATGAAGTTGCATAGTTGATCAACTGGTATAACGTCTTGATTAATCGAGTAGTAGACATCATGATGACATCACTGGCACAGTGGACAAAGGCTCGTCTGAGACGCAAAACGTTGCGGATTCTATTCCCGCCGGCGCCGTAGACAAATTTGGGGCACGACTAGTGCCAAGACGATACAATGGAAGCGTAGCGTACCTACATTTTCTCGAAGCATTTCGTCGTATTTTTGCATGAAATTGAGGCATGAAGATGACAAAACCTCTTGCCTCTCTGCCTGTAATAAACATCACCCACATTCTTCAAACCGAAACACAGCACAGTTGTTTCACGGCATAAATAGGCATGGATAAATAGGCCCCGGACGAGCCCTCCACAAACAACTCTTCTACTACTACTGTGTTATTAATCGCAAATTGCTGTTATAGTCTAGACGAATTTTTTAATGATAAATTGTAGTTAGTTTTTAATGTCGCATCCCATCTACCGTAACCGGTCAAGCATGTTATTTCACATTATATTATTTGTTACCTTAGACATATAATAACAATAATACACACGTTTTTTGCAAATAAATATTTGTATCTTCATATTTTCTGTAGAATAATTTAGAATAGATGCAAAGTCGGGTAAAAAAAGCATCCGATAAATCGCAGGAGTCATAAATACCATGAAGTAGAAAAACCACAAGAAGCGTGAACATAGAGCAATAAATGACATCATAAACAACTGATGATTCCAAATCACTTCCTAATGTTAACATCTGAGATTAGTCATGCGTTTAATTTTTTAACCGACTTTGGTAAGGTGTGTAACCTTCACGGATAATTTTTACGCACGATGACTGTGAACTTGAGAAAAAATAACGTATTTTTCAAATTAAGTATTTCTATTTTGTTTTTTAGTTTTTGCATCCGCTTACTGGCGGTTTTGTGCACGATTTTCAAAAAATTCAAGATGATATAACAATTGCATTTTTTTGTTAAATAATAGTCTTTTATCTATTTCAATTATCAATGTATTGTTTTTGTATGTAGGATTGATATTTTAATTTTGTATTTTTGTATGCAGTTTTGGTTTTAGGGTTCCACTAAAAACTGAGATGTAACCATTGTTTAGAGTGAGAGCTCTTTAGCCACTGTTGAAAATCTGAATACCTAATGAGAATATTTAAAGGTTTTTTAAAAGGTACGTGTGTTACTTGTATTGCTTGTATTGCTTTTTCATGCTAAAATTACTGAATTAAATGAGCTGTAATTTTTCACAATAAAATACTTAGTTCTAGAAGGGATACGTTATGCTACTATTTAATCAGGAACCACGTGAACACAGCGGCACAGTCACAAGATAGTTTTTGCTGTAAATTAACGCATCAATATTATAAAAATACTCACGTTTTGTAAATTTTTTGTTACCGAATTTGCCAACCGATAGTTTTTACACCATTTTTTATTGCTAATAATCACGAAGTCCATAGTTTTTGTGAACACATAGTAGAACATCTTTTTATCACCATCACGATTCAACAATCATTTGGTAGGAAATATTTAGCTAAATTATAATTATTATAAAAAGAACCCTTTTTTGTTTATTTACGGTAGAAGTTTTTTGATGCGTGATCAATATTTGAATAATTATATCAATTTATTTTTAGTACCGGTAGATACCTATGGATAAATAGAGAAGGGAATATTATTTGGAACTACATAATGAACTCAACAGACGTGTACAAATTATTAAGTTTTTACGAAAAGGTTTACATTATTATTAAAAAAAAAAAATTACTATTTTCCGTATGACTTTTCTTTTTTATTCGGACTACATTGATCTAGTTGTTTTTATCACACTGAATTCTAAAACACACTTGCTCTAGGGCGCAAGCTGCTGCTTCTCGGGCATGGCAAAACACTGTTACTCTCTGTTTACACTTTGTGTTAAGTGAAAAAGACGCTGTAATGACTTTTCACTTGGCAAACATCTTCAGGTATATATGTAGGGTTAGATTACCCAATTTTAGACAGAAATAAGTTAACATAGAACCTCTTTTTATAAATAATTGGCAACCCAATGTCACTAGATCAAAATAAAACCATTTTAGCTAATTCCAAACACATTAGTGTTAAATTGAAGATGATATTTAACTTCCTAGTTAACCTTGGTTATTGTATTCATAATAGTCTTTTTGTTGGATTACGACGACGGATATAAAACCTATTTAGTAAATTAACTGTCCTGTAGGCTCCTCAAGGGTCTAGTTATAGCCGAACTCTTTGAAAAAGGTGGTTTATACCCCCAAATTACGAGTACGTCTATTATCTCTATCCATCCACCTATCTATATTACTAATTTATATTATCTACTACCTTCCGCCCGCGACTTTGCTCCCGTGGTATCGGAATAATAATTTGCTTATGTGTTAATCCAGGTCATAAACTATGTATTTATACCAAGTTTAATCCAAATTCGTTCAGTAGTTTTTGCGTGAAAGAGTAAAATCCTCACAATATTAGTAGGATTTGAAAGAATATTCATTTGGGTGAGACCTTTGCCTAATAGTGGAACGACGCAGGTTGACTAAAAAAGGGGTTTTATCCTTTAACTAACTTTTTTCTTTGGAACCCAAACGAAACTCGACGGCCTCTGATGCATCCTGCTTACTAACAGACGGGTTCAACTCAAAAACTTCTTAACCAATTTGAAAAATTCTTTCACCTATGGAACGCTGCATTATCAATGTTAAGCTAAAGACTATTTATATTTTCAAATAAATTATATATTCTTAAGTTAATTGAAATAATGTAATCCAGACTATCCAAAAATTTGCCTAGACAAGTCATTATTTGGCGTGCATGAAATTATCAGATAATTTGAAAATAGCCTGGCTACATGTTATTTCTTTATACCTACTTATTTAGGGTTTTGTGTAAAATAATATTCCAGTAAGCGAGTAAATGCAAACGTAGTTGCTGGCGGGCCATCTCGTTAGATAATACTTATGATTGAAACTGATTAACGAAGTTTGTAATAGCCTAGTTTGTTCTCGTCACCTGTCTTGACTTTCATAATTTGAAAAGCGTTGTTAATTATCATTCCAAAGTTTGCTTTAAAAAACTTTCCCGACGTTGTCTTTGTGCCTTTCTTAGTAACGATGTATGGGTTTGTTGACGTTCTTGTCGGAATTGTAAACTGTATCATTTCTGAGACAAATACTTAGTTTTTGGGTTCGTAGAATAAGGTTTTTTCGTGGAAATACGACGGACGAATAGCAAGACAAGAATATTTAAAATTCTACCTACAGTTTACAGAATGTGGCCAGAGCAAAATTTAATAATAGATTACTCAATATATCCACATTTTAAAGAATCTACGGATCTGTATTTTGAAGACAAACGATTCAAATTATTCCTTAAAATTCTAAATGAATAAAAATGATGTTTAAGTTCAAAAGTTTGTATTTTGAAGGATCTGCATTTGAAGGACAAATAAAATAACTCTTTATATCTGTATTTTGAAAACCGTTAACTCTACGGATCTGAATTTGGCTCTATGAATCTGTTTGGTCGCGTTGGTGTAAAGATGACGATTCAAATGTTCTAATAAAAAAAATAAGTTTAATGTTCTAAAGTTTATATTTTGAAAATATATTACACTATCAATTGATCCACATTTTAAAGACTATTGACGTTATGGATCAGAATTTTGGAGACTAATTACTCCATGGAGTAGTACTTTATTTTGAAGAAAAAAACCGCAGATCTGAATTTTTAAGACCGACTACTCTATAAGATTGAATTTCTAATGACCATAGAATCTAGGTGTCAACGTTTTTTAGTATTTCTTGCTGGTTTAAAGAAAAGTCGTAGGTTTTATTGTATTGAATCTAGAATTAACGGAAGTGTTTTCAAACATAAATCTATAATTCCGGTTTATTATATAATCCAAAGAAAGAAGGGTTTATTATTTCATATTTATTCACATCAATCTTTTAGGGACAGGTAGGTTTATTAATAGTGCTTTATTGTTTTATTCCTATACTCCCCATTCTAGGCTACAAACAAGTATACCAGAATTTTCTCATAACAATGACAGGAAACACGGATTACGCAACCCAAAAACAAAATAGAAATTGAAAACAGAAATGTGAAACGCTCAGTTAACACTTTCACTGGACTGTACGTCCATTAGGAAACGACTTCCGCCTTTTATGGATAACAATGACATTTCTATGGTATTTGTAACTCTATGGTCAGATAATGAGCTGACAATGACATCTATGGTATTTGGTATTTGTAACTCTATGGTATGGTAAAGAGCTGACATGAAAACTTTTTTTTACAGTTAATTTTTAATTTAGTTTATTTTATTTTATAGGCTTACATTTGACCAGCATCTCACCTGTTGGTAAGTGATGATGTGGTCAACAAAGTAGCACGCTTGCCTAGAATGAAAATATTTACTCATAGCTTGAAAAGTCTATGAAGAGTATCGCTACATCTATGGTATTTGTAACTCTATGGCCGGGTATGACCTAATATGATACCCCAAACCGGGTATACCCCAACTTCCGATTCGGAGGTAGGTTCAAATCTCGGCAGATAAAATCTTTTTTATCCTAACTAATGCCTAATATAAAAATGCGAAACTAAGTATATTCGATCATTTGTTTGCTAAACTTTCACGCATACATATTACAGACCTCGCAAACACGATGCGTTGTCGTCGCGCTTAGTCGCGAGCGTCTGTCATATCTTGCTGTCGCTATAGTCGCCGTGTGTGCGGAGCTTTGAACAAAATGTATGAAAATGTGTCCCCCGCTGCTTGTCGTAGCGTCTAATCGCTGACGTTTGTCGTCCAATGTGCGCAGGCTGTTATACCAGGGGTACAAAAAGGATATAGCAATATAACTTTGACGCGAAGATGCGGACTATTATTAATCATCTTTATTGTAGCATATTTTTGCATGTTGCTAAAATAGATGTCCAATTAAATCATGTATATGAAATGTAATGTAAGTTTTTGCCTCATCTGAAACAGCCTGACTTGTTTTGAGTGCCATAGTATTTTGCGGGTTGGTTATCGTAGAATTTGATGCTAAAATACAATTGAATGTTGGGAGCCCCATAGTCATCTTACGTCATTCATGGCTCTCTCCGAGGCGCGTTACGACATCTATAGCTGTCCCCTTAGTCAAACGACATCTATGACTGTCCCATTAGTCACTTTAAGACATCTATGGCTGTTTCCTTAGTCGCTTATGATATCTATAGTTGTCCCCTTAGTCGCCTTACGACATCTGTGGTTGTTAATTGAGGGGTATATACCCCTCAATTCAACACGTCTGCGGAACGCTGAAAAGAAAGTCACTTACTGGGGGACTTTTATTGAGAAGTTTTCTGAAGGTCATGGGGTCATAGGATCTATTGGTATTATTTGATACAAGGCCTACATCCCGAAAGTAAAGATCTCAACAAATCTTTTTAACTCTAATCATCGATCTCGCAAAATGGCCATAATATTCTTAACAATAGAGACCTTTTAAAAACTAACCTTTGACTTGAGCCGTAAATCGCAAGATAAATCATAATACTAAAAGATCTGCCCTATCTATGATTGGAATCTGAAATTTATGATGATACATTGTTGTACTTAACCGTACCGTCTTAAAAATGAAAAGCTTTTTAAGATCTATAAACACGCAGGGGTTTAAGCTCAAAGATTTTGAGCAGGTGATTTAGCATTTTCATTAATAATTTAATTAAAAAAAACAAGTTGAAAGAAATTTATTCTTTTGGTATTTTTTTTCAAATATTAATAGGACTAAATGGAGAAAAATAGGGACGCGTCATGTAAAAATGTCACGGTGTTTGCTTACGAGTAAATACCGATAAATCGCTTACTGCGCTTACCGCCAGCGTTCTTTTTACGTGACACAACAAACAAACGTAAAAAAAACACAATTGATAACCTCCTTTTTTGAAATCTATTAAAAACTGACATACTATTTAGTGTAGCTATAGAATAAACTGTGCTGCCTAGTAGGATTTACCCCAAGATCCTATTCAGAAGTCCTGAGTGTGAATCTTGGCCGTCCCTCAAAGGATTTTTCGTTTCGAGAAAATGAGGTGCGCATTGCTGCGTGCTCAAATCAATGAAGGAAAATATTGTGAGGAAAGCTGCGTCTTAGCTTGACATAGCGCTTCCGTGCTTCGGAAGGCACGTTTACATCGTCACAGCTTTTCAAACGATAAGCCACGTCGAAGGCCTACATAAGGTAGAAGCTAGATGTCGAGCTGAGGATAGGGCGCAATGACGCTCTTTAAGGGAGGCATGTGTCCAGCCGTGGACTGCTATAAGCTTATGATGATGATGATCATAACGTATCAATAACATCTGATTTATTATTGATTAATTGTTTTATGTAGGTACCAATAGTGTCATAACCCAAAAACATATTTTTTTGATACCATCAAATCATTTTATCATGATCGAGGCCAAATGAGATCATTTTCGAAGTCATTCATCATTGTACATTTCGATACATCAATCAATTTGTTTCGTCTGTCTGTAACGCCTACAGTTTATTATTTATCTATATAATTTATTAATTTGTGAATAATTATAGCTTGGGTCAAGAATAAGTTTAATTATGTTTAAAATTTGACCCTAATTAGTTATTAATGATTTACCAAGGTGCAATGGTCAATGATAACTGATGTTTTAAACAATAAAACATTTCTTATTAATTTTATTTGTAATCGTCACTATCGAGCTGAGGATAGGGCGCAATGGAACTGATTATGGGAGGCCTGTGTCCAGCAGTAGACCGCTACATGCTGCTGCTGATGATGATAATGATATTAAACGGTCAGTGTTTAGATGTTAACCATGACTAAATTTTGATATTATACTGTTTGCGTCAGGTCACGCATGTTTGGAACGAGCCCTGAAGCTCTGCGTTCATCAACTAGAGGCATGAAAGTTGGTCTCATCATCATCAAGAAGACCGGTCTACTGTGCTTCTAATATATCACCGGCAATACCCTTCAAACCGAAACATAGCAATGCTTTACGGGAGAAATAAGCATGGTGGTTGTACTGCCATGGTCGTGAGAAAGCCCAGTTCATAAAAGAGATAACCCTACTAAATAATTCCGTCTTATTTTTAAAAAAATCTAAAGAGCTGCATGCTAAGTTTTATACGTATGAATCCGCCCCGCGTAAACGCACGTTCATTTTAACGGAGCAAGTACCTGGATCTATAGACGCGGGATTAAAACGCGCGTCAAAATTTACCCATCTGAAAGTAGCTTTAATCCAATAATGCTTTACAAGATAATCAAAATCTGATTAACCGAAATCTAATGTCAATGTCGAGAAGCAAAACACGACTAAGGGATTGCAACACTGTGGCTTCTTACATAAGTAACGGACTAGTTCGCGTGATTTTAGAATTTGTGCCAAAACTTTCTATAGTTGCACGCAGTGTATTAAACGATATCTCTTGTGATTGGGATCTTAAATTGTCAAAATGACACTTTAGAAATTCATAAAGTTACACTTCGAGATGATCGTCGACTTTTGTGGCGCAGTGGGCGAAGGCCCGCCTGAGACGCAGAAGATTATGGATTCGATTCCCATCATCATCATTGGCCTGAAGCAAACCATGCTGGACATATCCCCTAATGAGCGCGATTTCGCCCTGTCCTGAGCTTGACGCATCCAGCTTCTGATCCTGATTCAATTCCCGCCGTGGGACAATTTTTTGTATAATCTGCGTAAATATATTTGTCTTGGGTCCAGGTGTTTTCTATGAATGCCTTCATATGTATGCCTTCGGGAAAGTATAGTTCGATACCTCGAAGGATTTATATATTGTCGGAATTTGGAGAGACCTTTTCCCAGCAGTGGGATGCTGTAGGTTGATTAAGAAATATATATGTGTATAGTACTTATAAGCGTATTACAAAAAAAACATAAGTGTAAGTAGTTGAAGAGTCACGTGGTTTCCATAATACAAGCTCTGCTTAGTTTGATGTTCAGTATTTGTTGTTTTTATTTATTTATTTCGATATCCAGCCTTTACATCTCGTTCCTAAAACCTATTCGACCTACCAACATTCTGTGCGTCCAACTATTGTGTTTGACTGTACTCAATGTTTCTTGGAGTTGTTGGGAAATTTTGTAGGTATTTTACTGCCTAAAATATTTTGGAGTTGAAGAGAATCAATCTATGGAATTTATAATTTTGAGAACAATAGTTTTTGAGCTGCTGAGAATAAGCCTTTATTTATATTATCAGTATCTCAACACACAGTTTATTTTTTAGATCACCAACACTATTTTTTTTACAAAATCATTGTTACAATAGATTTTTACCATTTGTTGTTTTTCTATTCCTAGACTACCAGGTTTATGCCATGGCTCACTTTACGATTAACACAACGAACTTTTCGCCTCATAACGTGACCATTGTACCATAACTGGGCCAAAGAAAGTGACATTGATCTGTCATTGTGACATCTGTCACAGCCCGCAATGCAAATAAAGACGATTATAAAATACAAGCTTCCGCCGGCGGCTCCGTTCACATGGAACCCAGATAAAAAGTAGCCCATGTGTTAATTCAGGTCACAATCTATGTATATTCCAAGTTTCATCGAAATCCGTTGAGCCGCTCTGACGTGAAATAGTAACAAACATTCATACATCAGCCGTACAACGTGGCGTCATAAGTGTTAAAATCATCAAATCATGCCAAAATATCAATTTTACAATACTTTCATCAACGAGACAATTATATATAACACTATAGAGTGACAGTCTTCAAGTGAAAATTAACAAAAATCGTCCAAGCGTGTTTGACATAAATAAACTTCAAAATGCCAAATTTGCATTTTTATACGCCAAAAATACTGAATGAAATGAGCTGAAATTTTGCTCATATGTAGTTCCTAGACCTGGAATAATAATGCTACTTTCTTTTCGTGTACCACACGAGTGAAACCACGGGCGGAAGCTTGTTATAAATAAATGGTTATGGTTAATTTCATCGGATGGTCTTCAAAATAGCTCCAATAGCTTGATATGTAAGAGATAGGAATTCTCACAATTATTCTGTCCAAGGAAGTAATTACTAGGAAAAATAACAGGAAACGTACGAATGCCTTGGATCAGGTTTGCTGGGAAGGACTTGTTCAAGGAGCTTGTTGATACAAGTTTGAACTTCGTATGAGCTAACACCAGATCAACTAACTCTGGTGTCGCAGATTTTTACTATTCGAAAGCAACAGATATTGCAAGCACCAACCTTTTAGGTGTTCACTTCGTTATGCTTTAATATTTTTAACAAGATTCTATATCCCAAAAATGTATTTCTTTTTCATCGTATGAGCTAGTGACCAACTCTAAACTCTAACCAAAAATGTTGATTCATATATTATTGCAATTGAACCCGCGACCTTCTCGTCAAAGGACGCGCTGCCAACTGCACTACCGAGTCAACTTCCTGGGTTTGTTTTTTTCGATACAAAGGTTTGTTTGCTAAAAAATTTACAGCAAATTTTCTTAGATATTTTTTCCCCAACGGAACTTAAACTATATACACTAAAATAACATAAAAATTAACATTTCATAATTATAAAATTTTTCCAAAAGAAGCAGAGCTTGTGATATGGGAGCAACATGACGGATAGAATTAGAAAACACCCATACTACAAAAAAAAGGTATGTAGGTAGAGGCTTCAGTGCGAAAAACACACCTTTCTAATTTTTCGTTAACTATATTTTTGTATGAAAATGGATCAGCGCCCCTAGCGGGACATTTGACAAACTTTGGCATTTCCATACACAAATATACAGAGTTAACGCAATTTGGTAGTAAGGTATGTTTTTTGCACTCACGCCACAGATCATGCATACGCAAGCTTTTCGCCCACTGCATCGAGATATATCTCGATGGCCCACTTCGCCACAGAGGTCATCCCATGCTTTTATTTATTTCCATTGCCTTTACTTCATATAACGTAAGTGATGGTTAGGTTTTAACATTTAAGATGGTCCATTTGCTTGATCCATCTATTAGCGTCTAAACACACTATGCCGAAAATTATGCAGCGGATTTTGACAAGTTCGGCTATATTCCATAACGCAACGTAATTTCAGCATAATGTGTCATCTGTAATTCAAATAGCTTGCAGGCGTAATCATGCCGAACTTACTACTAATTTCGGCTTTAGTGTGTTTAGACACTTCTAAACACACTATAGCCGAAATTACGCGACGAATCGTAAAGACCACAAACATTATTTACGCAATTTTGTGCTATCACAAAATAGCATAAAAACAGATTATTACTAGGAAATTGTGTCAAGTTGATAACCTGATTTCGTATTGATAAGGACAAGTACCTAGGTACTAAGGTAGTGTTATGGTTTTAGTAAAAAAGTTACAATAGGTACCTTTTCACAATGAGCAGCATTATTGACAAGAAAAATATAGGTAATCTACTTTTGAATAAAGAACGATCACATACATGTGTAGTTTTTTTATTGATAACACAGGTACCTAGGTAGTGAATAAACTAATGCTATTGATAAGGTATCGATAGCAACGAAAGTAGGTACTTGACCGAGTTATACAATTACGTTATTTAGTTTACGTCCTAAATAGTAATATTTATATTTTGTAATATTTTTAGTAATATTTTTATTTTGAGTTAAGATATATTAGCCATAAGTTTAAGGTTATCTACTCAGTTTGTTAATTTTAAATTACAAAATCTAAATTCTAATGCTTACTACCTACATTAGAATTAGAAGGTATAATTTGCATGTAGAAAAATTTGGTGAACTAATTAATTATTCTGACAACAGTATCTGGAACTTAAGCAAATAAATGAACTAAATTTAATTGAAATTCATCCATTTCAATTAATGCATAGTATTTGAAGATAAATATACTCCCCATTACACATCCCACCACCATGTTTGATGTTAACTTCTTCTCTATTTTGTTTGTTATTTTGTTGTGTTGTGTGTTCAGTTGCAAATAAATATATGTCTATATCTTTGTCTATGTCCATTAATTTAATTTATCTTCACTAAAATTTTATTAACAATTCAAAAATAATAAATAAATAAATAAATAATGCTGGACTATCACACAGCATCATGTAGCCCCAAGCTAAGCAGAGCTTGTGTCATGGGAACCACGTGATTGATATATTACATATATATATATTTTTTTGTAAATACATACATATCATACATAGAAAACACCCAGACCCGAGACAAATATCTGCAGAACATGCAAACATTTGTCCCGCGGAGGGAATCGAACCCGCAACCTTCTGCATCACAGGCGGACCTTCGCCTACTGTGCCACAGAGGTTGTCCAAAAATATCGGCCTATTCGCGGTAAAACGATAACTAAAGATAATAAAAAGAAACTCGAATATTAGCACGCATTCTTGACCCGATTTCGGTATTCGACGAGCAAAGAATCACAACCCATAAAAATACAAAAAGGTGCAATGACGTCTGAGGAGATTGTATTTAAAAAGTAAAAAGTCTTAATTTTAAATCTTGATGATGATGTACTCTTCATATTTTTTTACTGACTTCAAAAAAGGAAAATGATATTCTTTTAATATGTAATAATAATAAAATTCCGTCCGCCAGCTTTTGCACAAAAAAAGATGGATTGAAGGTTTGATTGATAATAAAAATTTATAAAAATTCCTCATAATAGTTTCTAGATAAATCTATAACCGACTATCCAAATAAAAATATCTAGCATCCAAAATGTCGTCGGGCCGGAACAGTGCGATCATTAGATCTTCAGTCAAAAGGTCAAGATTGTTTGTAATATGATCAAACCATACTGGTTTGATAGCTAAGTTTAGTTTTGCTTTTTGTTGCAAATTTAGTTCCGGTAAAGCATTTAGGCCTCTCTATTTCTCCTATTGATAAGATAATTGTGACAGGCAAAATAAAAGGTAAAATAAATATATATAAACCCGGATACGATCACACATCATCATTACCCATCTATCCCAAACTAAGCAGAGCTTGTATTATCCGACTGATACTACATAGACTATTTTTGTACATATTCGTGTACATAGATATAACCAAATTCTAAAACACAAATTTGCAGATCATACAAATCCCCATTCATGTCGCGGCGGGAATAGAACCCTCAAACTTTTACTTCTCAGGCAGGCTTTCGCCCACAATGCGACAGAGGTCGTCCATAATATCGTGAAGAAGATTGAAGCCTGGCCGGAACAGCTGGAAGTAACGTTAAACGTCGCGCTCCATTAAACCTTCATGAAGCCGAAGGATTGCAATTCTTGACTATAGGGGAAAGATTGAGGAGGAAGATATCCTCTCGCGGGTGTCGTAGGCAGCGATGATGTCAAGTGGTAACCATTGAGTATCACGAAGCATTGCGTCGTACGTCACACATGTGTGGAACGTGCGTGCCCCACACATCCTGCGTCCTTGAAGGCTTGAAGTGATAGGCCTCATGCGCCTGTAATTTCATAACCCATTCCCTTCAAACCGAAACATAGCTGCTTTTTCACGGCTTTAAGAAGCATGATACCTGGTAATAGGCAACTGCTTTATCATCATCATCATCATCAGTCAATCTATAGTAACACTGCTGGATCGAGGCCGCCCGTTATTAGCACCATTGCGCCTTGTCCTTAGCTAAGAACTTTTTTGAGCACATGAATTATTTTTTTTGAGTTTTCAATGACATTCAAATTGTAAAACAAATAACTTTCACGTGTTAAATCGATTGAGGTTTTGTGTTAACTCTTGTAATTTGTCAGAAAACCACTTTCACTAGATTTCAAATAATGTTTTAGTGAAGGAGAGAGTGGTTTAGGATGTCTGTTAGTAGCTGGGTCCTAAGTGAATTTTAGTATGTTTAATTAGTTTTAAGCATATGACATATGTATTGTGTTTAATTAGTTTGTCTTTACGTATATGACATATGTATAACAGATCTTTGTAAATAGGAGATATGTTTATATCCAAGAGGATACAGGCAAGCATACTCCATCTAGCCTTATCCACCAGCGTCCCAGAAAGTGACCACTAACCTATTCAGTCCACTGTTGAAATATACCGTATGGCTATGTATGGTTGTCAAAATATACTTTATACTTATTTTCAAGTGACAATATTTTAAGGTAACAAGCGTCTTGAGTAATTAATTGTCTGTGCTGAATTAAAGGTTTATCTTATCTTATCTGAGTGCGACTGAGTCAGAATCAGAATGCATTCTATTGACATGTAAGTACGCGGCCAGTTGGTACGACGATCTGCGAAAGGCTGCCGGTAGAAGCTGGATGCGTCGAGCTGAGGAAAGGGTGCAATGACGCTCATTAGGGGAGGTATATGTCCAGCAGTAGACTGCTCTAGGCTGATGACGAAGATGATGAGGATAGAGATTTTTATTTTTGTTTAATTTTCATATTCTAGATGCTTTCAAGTGCCTATTAAATTGAGGTACTTATTACTAAGTCTATTTATATTCAACTATGTTATAAAGTGACGTAATATATCGATGCGATAGGTAAACTAGGTAATGAATGATCTTGACCGCAAAAACAAAATGTAGGCAAATCTGAGTAGGTATTAATATTTCATTGTATACAGTGTCAGTTAAAATATAAATTTTCAATACTAATTACAATAGTTTGAAATATTTGCGCTTTGATAATATATATTTATTTATATTTTATATTTACTAGCTAATGCCCGCGACTTCACCTGCGTAGAGTATTTCTTTCTATTTAGTGATTTTTACTTTGAAAATTAAGGACCTGCCATACAGAACTTCATCCCCCATTTTCATCCCTTCGGGGGTGAAACTATTAAAAACACTGAGACAGTATTAAATTAATTTTCAATCATCAGCCAAAATACAAAATATTAAGATCTTTTAAAACTGATGGACTTTTGTACAAACATTTATTCCCAAGGGTTGTAATTTCTAAAAATCTTTCCTTAGTGGATGCCTACACTAGCTGTGTACAAAATTTCAAGTCTCTGGATCTAGCGGTTTGGGCTGCGCGTTGATATTAGGTACCCAGTCGGTCAGATTACCATTTTATATACTTACACAGATTGTGTTTATTGTGTAGTAATATTTCGGTATAACATGAGTAGATTCAGAACTTAATTTAATAGGTACCTACTCAAGCCCGCTTCATGAAAATATTAAATAATCTAGGCGCTACATACACATGTACACTTTGAATAGTGAGTAATTTCGCAATTAATCATCATCAGCCTTTAGCCGTCCTCTGCTAGACATAGCAACGCCATTGCGTCTCGTCTTCAGCTCGACGTATCCAGCTTCTACCAGCAGCCATTTGCATATCGCCAGTCCACCTGGCCGGAGTGCGTCCGGCGTTTACTGATTCGCGGTCTTCGCTCAAGAACTCGTTTGCCCCAATTTACGGTTATCGGTTCTTCGGCAGCTATGGCCAGCCCACTGCCACTTCAGCTGGTTTATTCTTTGAGCTATATTGACAACGTTCTATGTCGGATAGTCTCGTTGCGCATTCTACGGCTCAGTAATACTAATAACAAATTACAACTTTTACGCTGTAAAATCTAGACTTAAAAGAAAGGCTAAGTGAGGAGGTAGGTACTGTTTATAAATTCCCAGTAATTGTGACTTATCAATATTTTATTCGAATGAATACCATCAGGTAGATGTAAACACCCAAATAGAATCAGGTAGGTTTACTTAATCAGCAGTCACGGATTAAATGCTTATTATTTGTAAGAGATAAAGCAGAAAATTACAATTTATTATTGTAATCAAAACATTGGCATTGACCTGCCAAAGAAATTTTGTACGCACAAAGAAATTATCTGATTAGCGCGCTATTGCAAATAGTGTCAAGATTTTCACTATATTTTGACATCGATTCCGATCAGGTGGTTTGTAAATATAACCTTCAAATAACCACCATCATCATGATGAACCTTCCAGTATGGAAAATAGATAATATTTGTAAATAGAAATAGATAGATATATTTCTGATAAGATCTAGGGTGCTCCTCGTGATTTATTTCAGATTTTTTCCTTTACTTGTGCCATAAGAATTGCTTCTTGCCTAATTTCATGATTCTAGATCTACGAAAAGTACCCTATACTTGGCGTCACACCAAGATACTTAGCACATGCCTACGCGAGCTTCTTCCGATCAACCTGCCTACACGTTTGCACCGACCCTTCGCCTTGCTCAATTTCCGAAAGACTGCCATCTCGGTGAACCTTTCATAACAACCCTGTGGACCCTAAAGTGCGTACGCTTTCGTCGGAGATGAGCAGTTATGTTGCACCTAACCAGCCATTAAAATTCCCGTACATACCTTTTGGCAATACCTTTAGTTTTGATTCCCTTGCAAGTGTCAAACTAGCCGTATCTTTTGATTACGTTGACTTGGATCGATTTTTTATAGCTTCAAGGGATTATAGGGTTTTGATAGACAGACAGACAAACGTATAATGTGACGACGATACACCCCTGCACTATAAAATTTTTGAAAATTCAAATATTGATTGAATTGGGATTGAAAGTATCGCATTTCAACATTTTCACTGGAAATGGCAGGCAACTAAGTACTGAAAAAATCACTAATTGAACAATAAAAATCTTCAGGACAGCAACAAAATTATACAACTCTCTTTTTTCAAACTTCGATTCTACCGTTCATTGTTTTATGAAGTACCGTTTGCATGAACAATGCAACAGTTGTCATTATATCACACATGAATATGTTGAGCCTTGACCGATTTGGCTGGACCGGTTCACTTCCTAGATTTAATTGTTTTTAAGTTTACCGTTTCGTTTCGTTTGCTAATTCTTACTTAGCGGTTCTCAGCACGAAGCGTTAGTGTAAAATGTTGTAACTCAAAATTGGTTGACATGCTGGTTAATGAAATCAATAAAAATGTCGTCGGCTCGATAATTTCTTGTTTAATCGATCATAATTTTACTGAAGGACCGTTAGGTTGTCATTTCATATTTTGGTTAACGAACATGTTTTTGATATTTTTTTGACAGTTATATTTATGACGAGATTTATAATGATATTTTTTAAGTATACTTTTAACTTATTTATTACTGTTCCTAAATGTATCGGCATAGTATATGTAGGTGTATATGAAGTCTTGAATGAAAGAATGATTGAATGAATAAATGAATTGAAATTCACGTAGTTCACGTTTATATAAAAGGGACAATGAGTATTTGATATTTTCAATTCTTATTTAAATTCAAAACTCGTTAAGTTGTTTTTTTTTGTTATAATATGAAATCAAGGCATCTGCTAAAGTTTAAGCAAATAGTTTGTTCCTGTTTACAAATTATATATAAATTATTCAAGAACAATCACGAACTTGCAACATCCGTATTTCCAGATAATGCAATAGCTACGCACATTTTTATGTGACTAATATTCTTCATCACGATTATCTAGAATTTTGAGGTCAAGAATATCTACATCAAGATCTCCTATTTATGATTTTGTACTTACGTCATTTTGGTATTCTCATGACGATATTGAAAGTGCACGAGGTAAGGCTCGTACTCAACTCAAATATGATTGTGTCTCAAGTTCTGATATTTTGTAAATTTTCAATAACAATCATATCACAATTAGTATGAGTTTTAGAATCTCATGGTTAAAACTCTTAAATTAGGTTTTTTTATAAAGAAATGTTGAAGTTTAATATTCATCTATGACGGCCTAAATGTATTAAATTAATATAAATTTGTTTTTAGGAATATTAACTATAGGCTGATGATTGTTTCGGTATCAATAATGGTTTTATCAGTGTGACTTTGTAATACTATTTTAAATTATAATGCAATCACTATCAAAAATCAATTAAGCCAATGTTCCTAGTAGGTATTTGACATAAATGATAAAGTTTTGTATTATTTATGTATTAAGATTTCTAGACTCCAGATTCTAGACTAGAGATTTCAGATTTCGGATTTCAGATTCCAGATTCAAGATTCAAGTTGTTAATTTGCATTATTGAGTTCATCATAAAGGCGCTACAGCCGCCGCCTTGGCCTAGGCAAGTAAATTTCTCTAGCCTGGTCTAACTTGGGCTTTTTCTCTCCAGCCTTTTGCTCCAATCACTTTTAAATCTTGCTTTATGCCGTCTAGCACCCTAAGTTTGGGTTTGCCACGTCTGCATTACTGAGTTGGTTCTTAAACTTAGCTAAACTAAACTTAGTTCCCTTTTTTCACAATACATTATTTTTGGTAAACATAATTATGTACCAATTTAAAAATACTTGCTACAAGACAATCTTACTAAAGAATATTATCATAATCAATCAACCTAATTAATATTCCACTAAATCTCATAGACATTACAATGGAGAGAAAGTGGTTAGTCACTACGCCCACGCCTGTCCTATTTAGCTTATGCTACTGACAATAAAAGTTCAAGCTGTGTTTCTAATGTTTAAAACTTCTTATACAATGTACATTATAACTACCATTGGAGTCTATTGCTAGACCAAAGCTCTCTATAAAGTAGGTACTTTCTTGTTCTCCCTGTTTAGAAGGGATTTTCATTCAAACTTAGCTTGAAAACTATATCCTTGATGAGAAAAATTCAGAGCAGCTGCAATAAGCATCCTGAATACAGTAGCAGAGAACTTCTGTGTCTCCCTTCCGGAAGTATTTTGTGCAAAGAACGACAATTAATGGAATCTTATTCCAATATAAGACGTTTTCTGTCCTTTGCCTTTTGTTTGCTTAAATGTAATTCAATAATATTATATAATATAGCCCGGTCACTACTTGGATGGGTGACCGTTTAGTGGCATTTAAATATGAGCGCTTCCGTGCTTCGGAAGGCACGTTGGTCCCGGCATTTCCAGTCGTCAATCTATTTCGGAGGTATTCAGGTGGCCTAAAAACTCCGACATCAGACATGGCCACTAACTCATACGAAGAAGAAAAAGAATAATAATATATATTTTTTAACTATCATTTTTGTGAACATTATTATAAGAACAGTATTCCATGATTCACTGGGAGAAATTACATCAATATGAAAATTCTACAATTTTATGGTTTCGTAGGTGCGTTTTGAAAGTTATCAGTATTCAGTATGACGATCATGAATATTATTGACGTAGGGATAGTAGGTGTAACGAAAAATTTTGAACAATGACAACGTCATATTAAAAGCTTCCCTCTGCAACTGAGTTGACTTTATTGTTAACATTTGACTGACGTTGCGTAGAGTCTGTGAGACGTCAGCTATGGAACAAATGCACATGCATGTAAATCTCAAGATAAGCTTTTACATCTTGTAATTTGTGTGATGTAATAAATTAATGTAATTCAATGTTTATTTATAAATAAATAAATAATGCGGGACGTAATCACACAGCATCACGTAGCCCCAAACTAAGCAGAGCAAATTATGGGAACCACATGATTGAAATAATATACATATAATTTTTTTTTGTAAATGCATACTTATCGTACATAGAAAATACCCAGTCCCGCGACAAATATCTACAGAACATGCAAACATTTGTTATTTATATCTTCTAAACTTTAAATAAAAGCTTGTTTTAAAAAAAAAAATTACCTTTTTATTTTTCTACGCTTTCTCATTAGCCAAAACTATGACACTTATACACACTATACACGAGACGAATACTTTTTCGTATCGTATTTTCACGTATGCATCGGCACATTGGTGTAAATGCTCATAAGTCAATTTCTGAATACTTCATAGTGTGATCAAAAAAATTTTAATTTTGTGAATCATGTGTATAAATTATTACTAAAATGCAATGTCTTTATTTATTCAAGCACTATTTTTAAAAACGAAAAATTGACATAAGCAAATAATATTATACTAACCGCACCAAACAGCACCATGTTTGTACTCGCACAAAAACTAATTTTGAATGACAACTATTTTATTCGGAATATTAAATAGTCCATGTATGGTAGGTAACATAACACCGAAAGTTTCATACACTTGTCACTTGAGTTACCAAGGTCTGTTTAGTTCATTCGAACGAAAAAACTACTTTTCAACAGGTTCCGAGACTTGCTCCTGCAGATTAATATATTAATTGAAATGCAGTTCTGTCTGTGTTGATTAGTTTCTACCTATAATGGTGTAAATGAAAAAAAAAACAAAACATACATTAATAATGAATAAAGAAATGTTGAGTTTGAGTTTGAATGTTGGTGATGAAATTGATCATTGAAACTGTGACCAACCTGAACCTCTAAGAAACAATTTGACACAATGGTTTAAGAACTGAATAGATATATAACAAGCACATGGCCCACCTGGCTGTTGGTAACCGTTATCTATCGCACATCATGAAAGTGAAACAAACATGAAGGTGATAATCCACATGTGCCTGTAATTAAATCAGCACCCACACCCTGCGAACCGAAACACAGCAATGCTTTTTCTCGGCAGAAATAGGCATGGTGGTAGTACTTCTCTGGATGAGGCCTTCACAGAGCTCTACAACTACTACTCCTGTAACGGCCTTGAAATAGGATCAATAAGGTATTTTTTTATAACAATCTTGAAATAATTTCAAGTTAATATTTGGAAATTCCGACGCAAATAACTACAGAAAACCTCTTTATGCTGATGATGATAATGTTACCAACATATATAGAATTTTAACATTTTAATTTTATTTCGTAAAAGTTGCATAATCGTATTATAATGCAGATTGTTACACAGGCAAAGCAAAGTGCTCATTAACTACGATTCCAAATTGTATTAATACGTTTAGTCTACTCTATACAAATGATGTTTAAGTAGGTACCTTCTTAGAGTCATGTTGCGAAAGTAGATTGACCCTTGTCAATTATGATTGAATGGATTTGAAATGTAGTGACCTCCAATACTGGACTTCGTCTGACTACTACGTATTATGTTATCTGTGGTGATTGACTTACCTCGTCATCATCATCATCATCAGCTTGTAGCAGTCCACTGCTAGACATAGTCCTCCTCTAGTGAGCGTCATTGCGTCCTTTTCTCAGCTCGACGCATCCATATTTTATCAGTAGCCTTTTGAAGATCGTTACTCCACCGGACCATATACGTATTTTATTTATTTTTAGACTTTGACTTGGTCATCTATATATATTTTAAGTCCTTAAAACATTTCTAATTATCTGATATATCATTATTAATTTTAGTTAAAACTTATTAAAAGCCTGGAGTATGAGAAAACACTAATGTAGATAGGTAAATTTTAAGTTTTGCCTATGTGAAAAATTTGAATAGAAATTAATAAAGGATTTATTCGTGGAGAGGTCTTTTCCCAGCAGTGAGACATAGCAGGCTAATCGTGATCGTGATCGTAACGTATATATTTCTATATCAGTGCTAATAGTTAAAAAAATATATACCCTGAGTTGTATACTATGTTATTCATAACAATAAAGCAGTAGAGTGACCTTTTGGTCCTTACTTAGTTGTGCTAAATGTTTTGACACACCCCGGTTGCTAAGTGTTACTCACTAGTTTTTATTGAACCTGAACTTCTTCAAGAAGGAAGTCTTCAAGACGGGTCACATTTTCCGGCCTATCTTACTCAATCCCAAAATATTGATCCAAAAGTAAATAGTCTGAATGAAAACATACACGAATATTAATGACATTTTTCATACAATTTGACCTGGGTGTGAAAGGAACCCGTAAGTGACCTAAAGAACACAAAAGACAGGGCACAGCTAAGAAGCTGTTCCAATAACAAAGTAAACAAAGTAAAATCATCTACAGATAACACAGAAGACATTTATTTATTAATTTATTGGAAAATCAACAGCTAAAGATAATTTCCTTTTTATAAATAATTAGTAACAGAAAGACAATTACAGGTCTTCACTGGTAGCTACTTAATAGTGATTAAAAGGAGAACACAAAACAAAAAACTTAAAATTACGCTGCTTCCTTCGATGTAATAAAACAGGAAAGAAAACCATATAAAATGAATGGAGAAAATTAAAAAAAAAGACGGGTTACATAAATTTCTGGTAATAATATGAAACATAGATAAAAAAAAACATACTTGTGTAGGTGCACAAATGTTATCTGGAAGAAAATACAATTCTAGCATTAGTTCGCCCGTGTACTTGTTTTATCTTGTGCAACACAGAATTATTTATCTATTTAATATATAGCTTTTTTTATTCATTTAAGTTCACTTTAAAAGTCAGTAACCTAAAACCTACCTACCTACTAAATCAAAAAATATTATCTATGAAACTTTATTTTCGATTAATTTAATAAAACTGGCTAGACACTGAATAAGTTTCTTATGACTTTAACATTTAGTTTAATGACCTTTATTGCAAACTTTGCATAACTAGGTATCTCATAACAGTTTGTCTAAGTTACCATCTTTGACCCAAAAAGATACTTAATTTCAGTCTTACGCTCAGTATGCCACACGACAGTCGAACAAGTACCTACCTAAAAATCATCTAACCAGGCCCAAGTACCTAATTGAATAAGTTTGAAAAATAAACGACATGCAACTTTTCTGCAAGCAAACTCACCGAAACGATGAAAGTCTCAGGCACAAGTTCAAAAAACTCACTAAATCCCACTGTTCACATCGAAATACAACATAACTTTCTAGTCTTAAAACTGGATAAATCAGCTGATTTATAAAACAAAACAGTTACCGAACAACACAAAATGTATTTTTTTTACTTTGTTACGCGTAAAAAACTTATTGTGTGAGGGATATTTAGCGTAAAAGTTTTTTGGTGCTGGGGAAACGCGCGCAGCCCCACTGGCGGTTGACTTGCATCTGAATTCTGTTTGTTCGGAACAGCTCGCTTGACCTTCTCGGTGTGAAGTTAGCCGAAGACCGGTTAGCTTTAGGCAAAACTTTTTTTTCTTGTAACTTGATATTAATCTGCGGTTGACTTCAGTATAAGCTTTGCTTTTGTCTGAATGCATTTTGTATTGGTGCTAATGAGTCTATGAGGTGTAAAGTCTGGATGTTTTAATAAAAGTACTTTTTAGTTTTTACTAAAAAGTACTTTTGTGCGGTTTATGTAGGTGGCTAGGTAGCTAGGTAGAACTGAGACTGACTGAACTGAGGTAGGTATTATTTTATCTATGGTTAGATGAGGTTATTATGTATTAAAATATAACTTTATTAGGTACATTGCAGGATAGGTAAAAAGTTATGATAACCACACTGTTTGTGGTCGCTTTACTCTTTAACGGGTGAACTGATTTGGCTGAAACTTGTAATATACATAGTTTATGACCTGGCTTAACAATTTACGCAGAAGGTTATATATGAGGAGATAAGTTAAAAATATTTTATCGAAACCTTATATTTTGTGAACAATGTTAAACTTTACATAATTTATTGCGAAAGAAAGAAAAAATAAACCTAAATCAAATCAATTCAAATAATTCTTGAAGTAAACCTAAAAAAGGGCTAAGTTAAAAATGGCTATTACTGTGTAATGTAATTGCTAATATGAGGTTTGATGGCTAAATAAAAGTATAAAAATTAAAAATCACACTTCACACTTGTATTATAAATGCAAAAGTTTGTGTGTGTGAGTATGTTTGACGTCGCTTCACGCCGCAACAGCTGAATGGATTTGGATGAAATATATATATAATAAGATTTGGAATATACATAGTTTAAGACTTGGATTAACGCATAGACTACTTTTTATCCCGCAAACGAAGCCGCAGGAAGAAGCTAGGAAAATAAAAAATGGTATAACATAAAAAGCCAAAAGGACATTGCTATTGTTTGTATGGACTTTAACATTTTCTTCATTAATTCATGCGGATTCATCGGTAAATTAAATCAGTAAATTATTGGTTTTTATGGTACCGAGGTCGATGGAACTCAACTCAAATCTTCATACCAATTTTGAGGGAAATTGAAAATGGCTTCTCACAGAATCTAGATGATGACCTTGGAAATATCTTCGTTTTACTATATGTATTAAATTTCGACTGTAGCATGTATGTATGAATTATTTACCCACTAATGAAGCGTTGGCAGTCAACAACTAACAGCATGACAGAAATAAGGCAGGACAGTACGAGGCATTCAAGCAGGAATTTCACCTGTATTGTAGATATCAGGAACTAAGAGTATTTATACCACCGTGTAATATGTCTGAACTCAGTCTCAGTTCTCAGTCAGCACTTCTTCATTGTCAGCTAGGTTTTGGTCCATTGTGCCAAAGACGTCGAAAGATTGTGACAATGACAAAGGCGGTGTCATTTTTTAAGCTACAAATAAGTAAGTAAGTAGCAGGTGTATGATGATGACAATGAATGATTGTAACAACAACAACTACCTACATATCGTTTATATAAATAAAAATTGTTTATGCATTGTGGAACAACAGCAGAATTATGAAGTATTTCTGAAGAAGTCAGGAGGAAGTTCTTTCGAATTTCAAATTAGTAAATACGTTTAGTAATTTTTTTTTATGATATGATCTTTATTGATAAACATAATTTGCCTTCGGAAGCAATCCAGCGTAAAATCACTTCTTTCAGTCGCCATATTGGATATTTTTGACACTTCATATGATCTACATGTCAATTAAATGATTTAGTCAAATCCAATGACACCTAATTTGTTGAAATTAAGGAGTTTTTAATTAAAAATGCGCTATATTAAATGTCAAAAAATTCAAAATGGCAGCTGTAAGAAGCCATTTTCAATTTACGATGAACTAAAAAGGTTTAGTTCGCCTCGTGATCTAGGCGAATCCAACGACACCTCATTTGATAAATCCGTCTAGCCGTTTGGGCTACAGCGACGGACAAATAATATTACAAAAATTCATACACCCTAAAAACATAACCCGACCGAAGAGGACTTCAGTCGGGTAAAAAATAGTCAAAATCGACGTCCTAATATCTCATAATCATCACACTCAATATCATCCACACCATCATCATCAGCCTATCTGATGTTGTATTTGAAGAGTGTAAAATCATCGTAGCATCGACGTATTTCCATTTTTAAGCTGTCTCAGAGCCGTCACAATCTCGTCCAGGCGCCTGATTCTGAGAATCAGGCCCCTGGCTTATTTCTGGCAGTTCGCCGGCGCCGGTGCAGTGGCGGGTCAGGGTGGCTAGAATCGTGGTTGTCACGTTGAGGGCAAGGAGCATGTGTCACGTACAGTGGCCAAGAGAAGTCCTCGATCTCAGCTAAGATCTCTGGCCTTGACAAGACTCCCCCGACAGACCCGAGCGGTGGGAGTTGTAACGGGAACTACGGGTCCCGTTACTTAACCAGGGTACCACGGGCGTCAAGGTTTGCCCACCATTGGCTTCGGCCTTTGGTCTTGACTTGGGTATGGACTCGTGGGGGTATGTGGTTAGTTGTAGAGGAGCGGCATGTTCGCCTGCTCGGCGGATGGTGGATGCCGGGCGTCGCTCTTCGCGCGCAACTAGCTGTTAGTTTCATGAACCCAGGGCGAAAGGGTCAAACATGGCTAACAGCGGGGTCGGTGAGTGATCCTTATACGTGACTCGTTACTTGTAACTTGTTGCGGTACTCCGGTACTTGCCTGGATAGCAAGTAGTTCATGCTGCTAGACATATGAACCGGCCTACCCAGCTGAGCAGTTTGGGGAGGTGCGCATATGTGTACCGAGAAGTGAGCGTGCTTTACAGCTCCGGTACTATTCATGGAAAAATAGTAGTCGGCTTCACTGACGACCTAAGCTGGGTTACAAGTTAGCTATCCTTCAGTGGTTAGCGGGTAGTGAGCGACATAACAGCTCCGGTACCATTCATGGACAAATGGTAGTGCGTCCTTAGCGCACGAGTAACTCACCTGAGTACCGGGGTGCACTTTGCATCTCGGCAGCAAGACCTACTGTTCGCAGGTCCTGGTATTTGCCAGTTTAATCGTCTGCTTCATAACCCACCGGTTGGTAAGGGGACGTTAAACACTTTCGTAGATTTGATTGGGACTGGCCTTGACAAGACGGTTCGGCCATCGTGTGTAGTTAACTTCGTCAGGTGGCTCCTTCCAAGTTGCTGAGTGAATGCTTTGGACCCTCGGTTTCGCTCTATTGCCTCTTCAACGAGACATGTGTTAGAGCTAAAAAGGTCACGTCGTACGTATCATTTTCGCAATTCGCTTGTATAGGTCTGTCTGACCTCTCTGACAAACAGAATTTTATGCCCTCGTCCCTCAATGTTCCAACCACGTTTTGTAGGGCCTCATTAACATCGTCGGTGGGTTCCACGAGCAACGAATCTATCGCCTATGGGGCTTATGCCCATAATTCCAACGCTGGGCATGCGGGTTGGGGATCGCAGGGCACAGCTTCTCGCACAACCGATGCTGCTGCCCGTCGGCGGTCAGGGAATTTAGCTGTGCCGATGTAGGCTGCGCTATGCTGCAATAAGCCGAAGCTAGAGCCCCGTTTATTGTTTAGCAGGGTGCATCACGTGTAGGTGAGGTTGGCTTGGGTACCGAAGATGGATGTTGGAACCCCGTACACCCCAAACACGGTGGGGATTATGGGAATGATCCCAAAATAGGCTTTTAGAAACGATTAATTGTCACTCGTTCGTTCGTATGACACTAATTGCTTAATACAAGCGAGGCGTCAAGTCAACTGCGGGCTATACAAAGTACAATATAGAAACACTCAATTTTCTAAGGAACCCCAGGTTCGATTTCAAAAATATTTGGTATGTTCATTAAATTAATTGCAAGACATCAAATGGTGGTACTCTCATGTCTGGGCAGCTTTTGGTCCTTTGCAGAAATAGTATGGTACGGTAGAATTATTATTAAGAACCTTAGTTGTAAAAAAAGACCCATTTTTTATGTTTATTTTAATTAAAAATATTCATTAAGTAGTATGTTAGTCATGTGGTACCCATAATACGAGCTCTGATTACTTTGAGACTATTGATGTTGTGAGATAAAGTTTATTATTATTTATTTATTATTAATTTGAATGTTAAAAAATAACTTGTAAAGAAAAAATTGTTGTTGTCATTTAGAGGTTTATATTTTATACATTTATTTATCAATGGCTGCTGATGAGGCTGAATGCGAAGAACTCTACTTTTATAGATACTTTTAGTAGTGATAGTTATAGATTATATTGTTATATTATAATATATATTTTAGATTAATTTTATAATGACTACCTACTGGTTAGTTATAAATAGTTTGCGCGTTTTGTTGTCATAAATTTTCAAAAAATTGGCTGTGTTAAGATTGAAATTGAACCTTAGTATTTTACCGGTAACTTTTTTATTTCTAAAGTCAAACAATCAAAATAAACCCGGTATTTAAGGACGATTACCAAGAAATAAGTTTGGATGAAAACCTGTAAATCACTGGAATTTCGATTTAATTGCAATGTTTGTTGCATCCTTAGAGTTGTAAATAAGATAGCTATGGCGAATGTACGAGCAAGGGTTAGGTGTGAACGGTAAGCAGACAAAGCAAATATTTGTTGACAATATCATGAACTTATCTCAAATTTTGTATCTAGTTTTGGTTCAATCTTCATGAAAACATCACAAAAATATATTATCAACGATAAAACTTGTAACGCATAGTGTGACGCGTAAGTTTACGCCCTTTGCATGTCATAAGTGCCGGTGAGATATTTCGCGTATGATCCAGTAGGGACTATCATTTACTTTTGCAAATACTTTTAATGGTCTGGTTTTTTGGGCGGCTTTACGCTTTGAGTGCTCAAAACACAACTGCGGTGCAGCAGCAGGGCTCGCAGTAAATGTGTTAAAAATAACCAGCAAAAAGTTGTGAAAAATAACTGACTTACATTTGTCCAAATAAACAGTTATCTTATTATCTTATCTATGTCCGTTTTCTATTTTTATTGCGTAGCTGCTGAAGCTCCTACTGATTGCTTCTTACTATTTACATGTGCCCTGTTGGCTATTGTTACTCTGAAATTCTTACCAAAGAAAGAAGATTTACGAGACAGTTGCTTTTAATGAAATTATGGGGGTTCTGTTTAGATCGCATGTTGTGTTTTAACGATGAGAAATGTTTTTATAATTTGTGTAATTTGCGCTTAGGCACCGTTAGCTTCTGAATGATAATAATCACCAAAATTACCATAACATATTTACAAAGGTAGAGTTCTTTCTGAAGGGCGCATTCAGAGAAGCAATATCATGCCTATTTCTGCCGTGTAGCAGCATTGCTATAGTTCGGTTTGAAGGGTGTGACGGTGATATTACAGGCATATGAGCCTTCAGCCTTAAATTGATGTACGCATGCATTGCATTGCATCGTAGGGCAAAATATAAGTGACCTATAAAGCAATACCTTGTTATAAGTAATGGTTTCCACTTAACATCAGGTGGGTCAAGTGCTAGTTCTATTATATCAGGTACCATAAAAAAATATTTATCCCTAATTATAACAAAATAATAAACATAAACATAAAACTAAAGCTGTCAACATTCGATAGCTCAGGGAATTAGCAAGCTCAAGTGGCCGTGGGCAGGTCATATCTGTCGAAGAACTCACAACCGCTGAGGTAAACGAGTTCTTGAGTGGAGACCGCAGCTCGAAAACATAAACGTAGTGAAGGACGCCCTCCGGCCAGGTGGACTGACGATCTGCGAAAGGCTGCTGGTAGAAGCTGGATGTGTCGAGCTGAGGACAGGGCGCAATGGTGCTGCAATTAAGAGAGGCTTTGTCCAGCAGTGGACTGCAATAGGCTGATTATGACAAAATTAACTAAAAACTTCGATTTTTTTTATATTTATTTGTTACGTAACTAGATATCGCCACATATTTTTTTTAAATGTGAATTATCTATTCATCATTATTATTTTACGGAAAGTGCAAACTTCAATCTTCAAATTTGTATTTAAATAATTTAAATTTAAATCTATCAAAAAGCTTTTACTAAAAGCGTATGCAATGGTAATGTTATCCACATAATCTAGCTGCGCCGGAGTTCAAGAACCTTACGAAACCTTTCTTTAAAAGTGTAAATTTATTCAAATTTAATGAAAAAAAGCTATATGCCCGCATCCTTTTCACGACAGCTGTGTAGAGTGAGACAGATTACATTATAGATTAGAGCGAAAAAGAGAGAGTACTATATGTAGGAAAGCTATGTCTAAAACTCGTTTTTGTAACAATAGGTTGATGGGACCTTATGGATTTTCTTTAAAATACGTTTTTTTATAAATGAATCATTTTATCAGCAAAAATTCAGATTTTTTTAAACTTGTTAAAAATGGTATACTTTTTTGATAAGAGCATAATTTTTCTTTTAAAGTTACGAACATAGAAAATGTCGGTCAGTGAATGAATGTTGGTTCCAACCCCCATCGGGGTGTACGGGGTTCCAACCCCCATCTTCGGAACTCAAGCCAACCTCACCTGCACGTGGTGCACCCTGCTAAACAACGAACGGGGCTCTGGCGGCCGGCTGATTGCGGCATAGCACAGCCTACATCGGCACATCTAAATCCCCTGACCACCGACGGGCAGCAGCGTCGGTGGTGCGAGAAGCTGTGCCCTGCGATCCCCAGCCCGCATGCCCAGCGTGGGGATTATGGGTATATCCCCCTTTATTAGGGGAGGCCTATGTCCAGCAGTGGACTGATATAGACTGGTGTGGTGTGGAGTGAATGTTACCAACGCTATACAAGGTAACAGAAATTTTTACCTCAATGAGGGCAGCTACCTTTTCTTTTATAGTTACTATAGAAACTATAGGTTTACTTTGAAGATTAAAAAAAATAATTGCATTTTCGGATTTTAGAATAAAAGTAGTAGTCGCGACATTTGTATAAAAAAAACAAGTGGGTTTCAATAATTGACTCTATTTCCCAAAAGAAACACTTTTCCCACAGTAATATAATATTACATATAACTAATATATAGTAATATATAGTAATATTAGTTATATGTACAAATTCTCGTTGTAACTTCTCTTCATACCCAAAGGTTTGCTGAAAACTCTCCTTTGTACATAGCACTTAAGTATTTATTTTTCTGTATTATGTTTCCGTGTACAATAAGGAATCAAAGAAGTAACATACCAAAGCAAATGCAGCATGCAGTAATATTTTTTGAAATGTTTAAATAAATTATCGATACATGAGTGATAAGTTTCATAAAGATTTTATGGAGTTGTGAATTTGCTTTGGTATCTTTTTTTTCTTTTTTTATACTACTAAGTAAGCAAACAGTCATACGGTCCTCCTGGTGGTAAGCGGTACCCGTAGCCTATGGACGCCTGTAACATCAATCTAATGATTATTATTAATCTGTGCTTTGGTTTAGTAGTAAGAAAAAGGTAGTTATGGGAAGAGATAGTCCATTTGTGACAAACTCGTCAGGGAAAATACTACTACCATCATGCTTATCTCTGTGTGCTGCTTCACGAGCAGCATTACTGTGTTCAATTTGAAGGGTGCGGGTGCCGACATTACCTGCAGGCACATGATTCTTTATGCCTCAAGTTGGTGTAGTTTATCAAAATCACTTACAGTCCACGAACTATTAGACCCTTCTGTGAATCCAACAACTAGATATAGCGAGTGTAAATCTTTGGAACCAAAGACAAAATCACCTGCCGATAGTGCACCCAATCTTATAAACGGGGCTTTGTGGCGGCTGGTGCGGTATAGTGCAGACTAACATCGGCATAGCTAAATCCCCTGGCTGCCAACATTTAGGAAAGCTGTGTTCTATGATCCCCAACCTGCATCCCCAGCGCTGCAGCGACGAGATGATTATAGGCATATTTCTCTTCTTTTTAGGGACCTGTCCAGCATCTGTCGTGTATACTATAGTTTTTCTTTTTAAGTTAAGATAGGTTATTCCCTTCATTCGTCAAGCGTCAAAAAAATGGCTGTCTTGTCGTGTCGTACCGTGTGCGGTAACACTTAGGCGTTTACCATAAACCCCGATGTTATACCCAAAATATCCAAACAAATTCATTCATAAATATGATATCTCTACTCCTTCGAACTTGAATCTTATTCAGCAGAATTTAAAGATGGTTTTCGTTATAAATTGGATGTCCTTGACACAACCCTCAAATTTCTGAAAATGTGTTAGTTTAAATGTTCACGCAACACGCAACTAAACTGAATTGAATTCATTTCTCACAGGTCGTGGTAACTAGGTTGAGTACTTAACGTTGGGGTACCTTATTATTGGTTTATTGAAAGGGTGATCAAACTCAAAACATACTCAATATTTCTTTCCTATATTCCTTTCAAAATGATTTTGAATTGTAGCAAGAGTTGTTATTTTGCTACTGAATTTTCACCGATTCCAACGCGACCAAGCTCTCGAATTGGTAACAAGCCAGTCTTGTATTGGGATTCCGTAACACAAAAGAAAAAATAACATCCAAAGAATCTCTTCAATGTCTTCTCATCTGTCTGACTGAAGTTGAAAACCCATTCTTGCTCATCGTACCAATTTGGGAACACTTAGAGCCATGGCAAACTGTGCAACTTTATCGCCGCTACAAGATGCGGAACTGTTGCTTGCGTCGGCGACTAATCATTACGACAGACTTCGTGCATGAAGCGATCATGCATCCTATATTATATAATTATATCCTATATTATACCGTTACCGATGACGCTTCGTTATCCCATAAAAAACAGTTAAATTTTCGACGCCTCGTTGTTAATTTTTGACATTTTTCAAACGAGAACGAAGCGATAACGGTTACGGTATAATAAAGAATTTGTCGGTAAGTCAACGCAATCAAAATATAGGTACCTACAGTCCTACAGCCGTTTACGTCGCATATTTTCACTCGCAAGGGAACCTAAACCTAAAGTATAGGGGGTACCTCGCGTTTATCTATAAAAATGAAATTTTTCAATAAGCAATGTTGTAATTAGCACATGTAAAGAGATAATTTTTACTTACTGACATCATAAAATTAATAAGTACTGACTAATATTACGTAAAAAGTTTATCAATTACAAACCAAAGTAGAAAATAGACCCATCATCAGTGATCAATCATTAATCAAAAACGTCACATCACTGATCACCTAAATTATTAATTTTAAACTTAGGTCTAATGTTTAGATTTCAACGACAAATGAGACTTTTTGTTCACCAATTTCCCGTAATCTTGAACATGATGTCGTAGGTCCATCTGGTGTGGATTTTGCACTTTGCCTTTTTCATGTTATCACTCTAGTGGCAACCACTTCGAGAAGGACGCCAAGAGGACGATTCAGCTAGATTTAGCATCTGGTAAACTCGTCAAGTATTCTCTTCACCTTCTTCACCGCAGTGAGCCACGCGCGTCGAGCCGAGGACAGGTCAGCAGTGGACTGCTGTAGGCTGATGATAATGATGACTCAAGTGGCATCCATGATTAATTGTAGATAGATAGGTACAGTTATTATGCGAAATGATAAAAAAAGATTAAAATGTTCCGGAATATTTAATCTGCAACCTTGAAAAAGTTATCGTACTTAAAAATATCTGGTATTTCTTCAACTTCGCTCCCACAGTACTTAGATAAAACTAGCCTGTGTTAATCCAGGTCACAAACTATGTATTTGGAACAAATTTGGAACAAATTTCAAGTTCCGTTCTGTAGGTTTTTGAAAGAGTAACAAACATCCATCCATCCATACATCCTCACCAATTTTTACGTTTATATTCTAAAGTAGAAAGTTGGATAGGATCGTATCGTATCGTTACATCAAGATAAAGAAAAACTTTACTAGAAATGTATTTTTTCACTATGAGTTAATTATTCACACTGTTTCAAATTGAAGGCACTATTATACCTATTTACCAGGTGGATGACAATTCAGATTATTCCAGCTTAGGTACTTACTCTAAGGGTTATGTTTGACTGGGAGTAAAAAAGGTGTTAAAATAATTATTATCGTGTAATTCGTTTAGCAGCAAGAATTGTAAAAAAACCTAAAGGTAAATTGGAAACTAAAGGAAAAGCTGAAAATGCTTAATACTATGGAATTTTTGTTTGAACAAATAGTTTTGACAGGATGTCGGTCGGGTCAGCTGGTTTGTAATAAAATAAGTACTTCACTTCACTTCTAATAAAATAATCAAAATCAAAATATGCATTTTGACTGTTAGATAGGACTCTAAACATCTTGCGTCTTGGCCTACTTCCTATTTGGCCTCAACGCAAACGTGATGTGCTGCGAAAGGGTGCTGGGAGAAGCTGGAGGTGTCGAAATAAAGACAGGGCGCAATATGGTGCTCTTTAGGAAAGGTATTTGCCCAGCAGTTGGCTATTATAGGCTACTTATGATGTTAAACGGTGGCTGGATCGATCTTAATTAGGATTTTAATTTTACAGACATGCAAAATTCGGGGTACAAGGTTTCGCACCACCGATGTTGCTGCTTGTCGGCGGCCAGGGGAAAGCTGCGCTACCAATCAGCGGGCCGCTAGAGCCCTGTTTGTAATACAACAGGGTGCACCCCGGGCATGTGAGGTTGGCTTGGGTTCCAAAATTGGAGGTACGTCGTCATTTTCGCTATTATTTTGCCTTAAACACGCTTGTGGAAAGTCCCTATTCCGAGCAAACTACGACCTCGCCCATAGCTTAATTAGCATAAACGGACACAATGTCTCCATCACACGAGTGGTGGAGGCAGCCATTATCCCGAAGGAGCTGCTAATTGGTGGTCACTACGGCTAATATATTCAGCTAAGTATGAGTCTTAGATACGCGAGGATTCCGTCCAATAATGTTGTAAAGAATTGCTTTCTGCATTAAATTGGTAGAAATATAATTTAAGAACCTTGTAACCCTATTTAAGATAGAGATAGATGTTTATATGACATATGATATTGCAATAATAACGAATAAAATAGTCATAGCCAAATTCAATGTTGATAAAATTTAGGTAGACTGTGATTAAGTTGCATTATATTGTTGTTTTTTGAGCTTTTACAGAGTAAAGTTTTTACAGAAACTACCACGGACTATTCAGTACACTGCTGGACTGGGGATATGCTCTTAGTGGCCACGCTGGACATGCGTGTCGGTGATATAAGGGGACATCTTCTCACCGCAGGTGAGAGTAATGCCGCGGCCGCAGTAAGTGTTGGGGACTATATCACCATAGCCGACACAGAGGAACGTTATAGCTGTCAGCCACATTGAGTTTAGCAAATTGGCATGGTCTTCATCGTGGAACCTGAGAGCCAAAAGCCCGACAAGACCACAGATAATACGGATTCAAAAGTTAACACTATATAAGATGTCACAGATAAAAACTGGACTATATCATGGCCACAAGAAAATGTTTGCTATCAATGTAGATTTCGTTTAACATTGATTTAAATAAATTCATTTATTCATTCATTCATTTATTTCATTTTTTTTTTATTTCACACCTCCGACCCTGCTGTCCGTTGATAGCCAGCGGATTTAGCTGTGCCGGGGTAAGACTGCGCTATGCTATATCAGCCGGTTTCATTCACGCCTGCGTATGAGTTAGTGGCTAACTCTATTGTCGGAGTTTAAGACGCCTGACTGAAGGCCTCCGACATGGCTTAGCGACAGAAGAAGCCAGTTTCAGTGAATGTAGTTTATTTCTATTAAACTCCAAAACAGCTGCATGTATTTGAATGAAACTAAATTTACATTAGACTGTGACCTGCAGGGTGATCGGTTAACTCTGTTGCAAACAAAAATGATTGACACCAATCCTGTTTTTACAGACTTTGAAATTTTGGCCGTTAAAATTCAATGAACGTCAATTGACAAACTATCACAGTTTGTTAAAACAGGATCTGTGTCAATCAATTTTTGTCTCCAACAGAGTTAACCGATCACCCCGCTGGTAGATACCTTATTCATTAATTACCGGTGTGGAACCCTGAAAATAGTTAAAAACAAACAGTCAGTAGGCATTGCTTGCGTGTGCAGTTTTGTTCCTTTTAGGGTTTCTGAGAATGTATTCTAAGGAAGAGAATGTTAAATACACGCCTTGAATATTAGCAGTGGCCCGCTTTAGGCGTCTTTATTCATTAAGTTTCCACTGAACTTACATTTCAAAATACCTACTTCTTCGTATTTATAAAAATCTCGTTTCATCGTGTTTGAGGTCTCAGTCCTCCAAAACGGCTCGATCGATTTTTATGATTTTTTTATGTAGGTATGAGAATAGGTTCTCATGTATATTTCATTTCACTAGGTGATTAGAGTATGCCTATCCAGTTATTTTTTCATTTTATGTAGTTCTAGACCTGGGATAACACTTTTTTTTTTATCCGAGTAGAACGCGAGCGAAGTCGCGTGCGGTAGCTATTTGGGTAATAGAAGTATTTAGATTTTTAGTTCCTGGTTTTTGACACTAAATAATTTCTAGGATTGCAGTGAAATCAAAAGTGGTGGTGAATCAGCCTGGTTACGTGTCATTGTTTACCTACATAATCTAAATGGCTTGCTTTGCTCGCCGCACCCTGAAAATGACCTTGCTAAACGCCCTTGTTAGTAGTGAATAGCAAATATTGTACTCACTTAAAATGTGTCAGGAAAACATAAAACTAATAACTAAGTAAAAGTGATCATTTATTAACACTAATACACGCTCCCAGAGGAAGTACCCTTCATGCGATGGGAGTTTCACTTAACTTAATTATAATGGCAAAGCTACTCAGTTCCACCTTCTCCACCAAACAGTACACAAGTGTGAACGCAATGATGGACGAGTTAGAAAAGATAGCGTACGTTTACGGGGACGTTTGTCTCAGAAAACAGAGAAGAAAACGCCAGAAACTACTCATCTCTGAGCTCTTATTGGATTACGCAAAGAATTCCACCCTCCACGGTCTGCGCTACATCGCCGAGAAAGGACTCACGACCATCGAAAAGCTTTTCTGGATTACTACATTTGTGATCAGCATCGCCCTGTGCTCTTATCTCATTAAAAACGTCTACGTCAAGTGGAAGACAAGTCCCGTCATCGTCACGGTCAGCGAAAGACTCGTCTCAGTCGGAGAGATTCCATTCCCATCTGTAACTATATGCCCTCAACTCAAAAGCAAGGCGTCAGTTTACAACCTTACTCATGAGATTGTCAAAATACATTTAGGTAATGCTAGCTTGGAAGAACAGGACATGTTCGCTGATGTTTCACTAATTTGCCGCTTTGACGATTTTGATATTAGTGAAAGAAACTTCACTAATGCCAGCATAATTGATGTCATCAACCGTGTGTCTCCTAACTCGTCTGATGTCTTTGTGATGTGTTCCTGGAAGGATACCGGTTATAACTGTGATCATTTGTTCCAAAAAGTGTATACAGCTGAAGGACTGTGCTTCAATATGAACGGGTTAGCTGCTGAAGAAATGATCCGTGATACCGTTCAGTCAACTTACAATTACTCAGAGAGAAATGAACTGACTAAGGGATGGTCTTTGGAAGATGGATATACGGTGACGAAAGGAAATCTCTTTCCAAAGCGGGGTAGTGAGAACGGTGCCAATCCAGATCTAGAGGTAATCCTGCACAAGCGTGCTGATGACAGCGACGGACTCTGCAACGGGTTGAACTCTGGCTACAAGATATACATACAGCACCCCACTGATTTCCCTCAATCCTCGATGTACTACTACGCTGCTCTTGACAGTCAAGTATCCTCGCTAGCAATCAGCTTTGACGTGCTTAGCACTGATAGTAACCTGGATAAATATTCTATACAAACCCGTCAATGCTACTTCCCTAAGGATCATCCTTTGCGATACTTCAAGATCTACACTGCAAAGAACTGCAGAGCTGAATGCTTATCAAACTACACTTTCGAGCAGTGTGGGTGTGTGGGGTATTATATGCCGCATGACAACAGCAGTCAGATATGTGCCGAAGGAAATTTAATTTGCATGAAATATGCACACGATAAAATGGCACAGATGGAACTCAGTCTAGAAATTGCCAAGAGTGATCAGGGTTGCCGCTGTCTCCCTGCGTGCAACAGCGTGGAGTATGACGCAGAAGTCCTAAAAACAGAGTTCCACTTGAAAAGATACTTGGAAAAGTATCTAAAATCAGCAGGTCAAAATTTCGATGATTATTTCTCAAACACAACGAAGTTCTCAAAGATAGAGATGTATTTTAAGAAGCCCCAGTTTGTGTCAATGCGCCGTTCTGAGCTATTTGGTTTGACCGACTTTTTGGCCAATATTGGGGGGTTGCTTGGGGTGTTTTTGGGGTTTTCGTTTTTGAGTTTGATAGAAATATTGTATTTTATTACTTTGCGAGTTGGATGCTCCCTGAGACGAGATTTGAGGGAAGAAAAGAAGAACAGGGATAGTTTAAAAGTAGTTAAGGTAACTTAAGATAAAAATTTAATGGCCTTACTTTTTTGATGACATATAAATTACAATTATCTATTCTATGTTATTTTGACTTTTTTTATTCCAAAATAATATTAATAAATAATTTAATAGTAATTGATTAGGTAGGTTACTTGTTTGAATAATTAAACTTTTCTGTGAATTATTTGTTTTCCTGCAGTGCCCTGACTGGATCAATGTACTTACGAACCTACTCATAAGCTAAACTAGACCTAATCTATACCATTGTAATGTACACTGAAGCAAGAATATATGAATATGAATACTACTTATAAAAATCTGTCAAAATATAAACAATACTTAGACTATTGCCATCTCTCATTGTTGGATAGTGACAAACAGTGACAGGGCTAACTTTAAGAAATAGTTAAATTTGAGTACCGTTTATAAATAAGACTTCTTCTTCTTTCGTATGAGCTAGTGATCAACTCTGGTGTCGGAGTTTTTTGCCGCCCGAAGGCCTCCGACATGGCTTAAAGACTGAAAAGGCGGGACCAACATCAAATCGCTCAAATTTAAATGTCACTAAATGGTCACCCATCCAAGTAATGACCGGGCGAAGTGTTGCTTAACCAAGGTGATCTACGAAGAACAACGAAGTTAACCAAGCCACGAGCGCTTCTAACGAAAAGTTTCTAACGTTATAAAATTAACGTATCGTATCCATTACTCGTTGTATTAATCTTTTGTGAGTAAAATGTTTAGGCTACATAAACTTTTGTGTAGTAAGGCGACCCCCATAGCAAGCATACAACGCGGTGGGGATAATTGTAATAATCTATTTTCTCAGCAGTGGACTTCAAACTGATGATAATTTATTCAAAAAAAAATATATGCAGAACTTAATTGCGATTGGTAAAACAATTCTATGCATGCAGGTGACTCAATAATTAGTTTGATGTTGGCTGATGTCATCAAGGGGTTGGTAAGGGTGTGGTAAACGTGCCATGCTGATGTCAACATACCGCCCTGAAGTAATACACAGCCTTAGCCAGCAGCTTACATAGCTTCATCATTGACGACCTCTGTGGCGTAGTGGGCGAAGGCAGAAGATTGCGGGTTCGAATCCCACTGAATGTTTGTATGATCTGCAAATATTTGTCTCGGGTCTGGGTATTTACTACTTGGATCTCAGGTGAATTTCGTCCACTGTGCCACAGCCGTCGTTAAATGCCTCTTAACGGTCAGCCATGCAAGCAGTAACCGCGTGGAGTGTTGCTTAACTAAGACGATCTGCCAGGAACACAGTAGGTTTTTATCCAGGAAACTAAATTTTCTGCTCATTGTGTGTAATGTAGATCCTTTCATGGTACATAATCTGCTACTAATTTTACTTTTCTTTCAATATTTTAAGCCACTTTGCCAAAAATCCGGGACTGACATCTTAACTTTCCGACCTTCTAAAGTATGAAAGCGCTCATCACAAAGTTGGTTCACGAGCGCTTAAATATTCAGCCGAAAGAACTAAACCTACATTTTTATTATAACTCGCGATGATATTCGTATTTTTGCCGTGACATTGTGCCAGTGCCATTCACCACCCCCATGTTTGTCACGCAAAGATAAATTACAGGACCCCATTTACACTGTTAACTGGGAAGCGCTCGTGGACATGGCTTACTTTGGTGTTGTAACGCCTTGGTTAAGAAACACTCCCACTTATACTGGATGGTCGCCTACTTGAATGGGTGACCGCTTTGTGGAATTTAGATCTGAGCGCTTCCTTGCTTTAGAATGCAGGTTAACTCATATGAACAAGTGAGAAGAAGGAACTGGTTATGCTCAGTTACTTCCTTCATGCAGTGGCCATCTTAACGTTGACCGAGTGACACTTCTACGAAATAGACAAATAATGTGATACAAAAGTGAATTTCTTGAACTCAATTGCGTAAAGAAACGCGCGAAATTACTTTTTTGCCATTGTATTTTCGCTTAAAAAATAATAAAATATTAAAGAAAGTTAGGTAAATAGTTCTAGCCATTTAATGTTGCGAGCAAAATAATGTGCAGTTGTCCCAATTATTCTGGGAGAATTTGTAAAGGAATAAAATAAATTTTCACATATAACAGTCACTTCTAATGATAAATGCCATCATTCATGAAAGCAAATTATTCAGAAGGAAGACTACATGCTGTGGTTTAGAGACTGATATTACGATCACTATTATGCAATATATAGGTATTATGTTTGCACAAACTACAGCACTGTTATTTTATTTCCACAATGAGATTTTACTAGTACGATACACTAATATGATTTAGTGATAATATGATAGTGTTTACATTACAAACGATTATTTTCTTATTCAATTCACTTTTGAGTTATATGGTGATAATAAACTGGTCACAATTTGTACTTTATGAAAACGTAACGCAGGTTAAAAGAAAAAACTAGATACTTTTTTTTTGTATTTAAAGTTTTTATAATATTCCATAAACTTTTTCACTTGAAATAAGTAACTAAATAATATTCAATCATTTATATTTATTATTTTGAAAAATAATGATTGTTAAATTGCTAGAGTATAGAGAGGTACTGGTTGTAAAAATGTAAATACATGCAAAATTGCAAAGTCCTTTTTACTAAATCAAACTGAGTTTTATGTTTTAAATCAAATACATAATTAGTCTTTATTTACTAAAAACATCACAGTTCTTTGCATAATTAAATGTTAAAAATGTTTTAAAACTAGGTAATATGAGTAGCATGTAACATGACTATGAGTATACATGCAAAATTGCAAAGTTAAAATCACTAAATAAAACTAAGTTTCGGTTTAAATATCTCCAGTGGATTTAAAATCAAATATATAATAAAAATCACAGTTCTTGTCTAATGGCACAGTTGAATTGAATAATAGTTTAAAAACTATGTAATATGAATAATTTAACTAATAAAATAACCTAAAAACATGCAAAATCATAACAGTTTTGCTTAAAGCTACGTTTCACACAAGGTAAAATTAAAAAAAGTTCAAAACTAGGTAATTTTAATATAAATTTAACAATTAAAATTAGTGCAAATACATGCAGAATCATCACTTCACAAATAAGTATTGGTTACCTATAATAGCAGGAATTATTATTATAATTACAGTTTTATTATAACATATTCGAACATGAATACTTAAATTAACAAAAGTGAAAACTAAATATTTTAAATTAGAATAAAATGTAGTCTGAATCACTTTAGTTTTTGTCAGTACTCAATCTAAATAGACGCAAAAACGACAAAAAATATAAATATAAACTTTACTTGAATCGGGGGAGAGCGGAGAGCGAGTACGGGACTGGGGGACAAAGAAACGAACCCAAAAGAAAGTTGTTTGTCTGTGTGACAAATTGTGAAATTGTAAGTGAAACATTTACATATTCAAATTTGTTAATCAGTAACAGTATAATCTATGCCAAAAAGCATTGCATATGATTGAAATGGATATCGATGCTAAAAAAAATCCTTAAGATGGCCCCACATCTTAAAATTTCACAAGGGATCATTCCAATTATCCTAATTGAATCAACCCCATTATTGGGAGTTTCTTGTTCTTTTCAAATAATCCTCATCACATCACACTAATATTATAAATGGGAAAGTTTGTGAGTATGTATGGATGTAGGGATGAATGTTTGTTACTCTTTCACGCAAAAACTACAGAACGGATTTAGATGAAACTTGGAATATACATAGTTTATGACCTGGATTAACACATAGACTACATTTTATCCAGTTACTACGCGAGCGAAGCCGTGGGCGGAAGCTAGTTTATATATATTTTTGAGCTATTTGTTTATTTTTTTGTTTTTTTTTTTATTTTTTAGCGGAAGCATCATGCCTTTGTCTGCCGTGAAGCAGCATTGCTGTGTTTTGATTTTGAGGATTTGAAATTTCACACTTCACCTGTAATTACAGGAACAAGAGGCTTAAAGACCTTCATGCCTCAAGTTAATGGGTTTACCCATGTTAGACCCTTGCCTGACCTACGATTCAGTGATATGTGTTAGGTCATGGAACTTACACTTCACATCATTACGTATTACATCAGGTGGGCTATGTGCTTGTTCCATTTTCAGGTACCATAAACGTTACGTTACCTTATAGAACTGTTCCTTAATATTTTAAATAATTTCTAACTTGAAGCCGATAAGCACCGACAACCTGATTTCCATAAAAAGGTGCCTCAAACTTGGTTATTTCCTTATTTCTGCTAATTATTTGGGGTTATTTCAAGGTGTTTTTATTTATTTTTGGAATAATGTGGGTAGCTTTAAAGTTTGCCTATTTTCTTTAGACATAGCTAATTTCCTGTAATGGATAGGAATAATACTCGAGTAGCTATGAATGACACTAATCGTTGGATATAAGGTTGAAAACACTTTTAAAACTAACTATTTCAATAACTTATTGAAAAACAGGAATTTTCAAATACCGTGACATCGGTGAACACACCCATGGCGTTTCGTCTCTTTTGTAAAGGCCTGTTCGAGGTAAGGGTGTGGCAAACGTGCCAAGCTGATGTCAAATTGTCAACATACCAACCCGAAGTAATACTCGCCTTAATAGCTTACATAGCTTCATCATAGATGACCTCTATGACGCAGTGGGTGAAGGCCCGCCTGAAACGCAGAGACGCAGGTTGCGGGTTTGAATCCCGCTGCGAGAATAAATGTTTGAATGATCTGCAAATATTTATCTCGGGTCTGGGTATTTATTATTTTGATCTCGTGAATTTTTGCCCACTAAAGCACAGCGGTCGTCAAATGTCGCTATACGGTCACCCATCCAAGTATTGACCGGGTGGAGTGTTGCTTGACTAAGAGGATTTGCTAATAATAAAAAATTACAAAAAATTAATACAAGATCAAATAAAAATCATTGATCAATTTGTGTGTTGCAGTGTGACAAAAAGTCATTGAGTCAGAAAAATTTATAACTAAATAACTCAGCGCCTAGTGAGCAAACCACAGGAGCCAACACTGATTTTCAGTTATAAATAATCCACCGAGGTAACAAGAAGAACAACATGCTATACAACAATAACAGTTGGTTGATTGGTATAATGTAAAAACGGTAGTAGAAAATAAATATATGGTAAAAACAGTAATTTATACCTATTTAGATAAGGTGCGAAAGTGACAGCCATTGAAGACTCAAAGTGAAGATGATTTTTTTTTATGATACCTATTGATGAAACAAGCTCAAGTTATTTTGTGTAGTTATCCTTATATACAATAACTATACAAAAATTTTAACAATTATTCGCTCACCAACTGTTTTTGTACGAAAACTACGATTAGGTGAAACCGCTAAAGTTCAGGATTTATTTAAAACGTTGCTATGATAATTAGCGGATTCCGTGCTTACCTACTATTAGCAAAGAAAACTTTCATAATGCACCACGAACGCCTTTGTCAAAGTAAAATTACCGATGAACCTTCAAGGTACAGATGCGATCTATGTATCTATGATTTTGATAAGGTTGTAACAACTATGTTGAAGTATTTATCTTTAGGTTAATTTTAAATGTCGCCTAACCTTCTGTTTATTTTTAGAATAGAACTCTGTAATGAGGTATTGATTCATCATCATAATCAACAGTATTCTAATGTAAATATATTTCTTTAATATAATAGTATTGTTGATGTTTAGCGACCAAAATAAATAAATAATTATCAAAAGCCTTTAATAGTCCAGGTAAAGATTATTAGATTAGGTAAAGATTGCAGATGTATACCTAATACAGCAAGCTCAGTAGAGTCCTTATTAATTATTACCTGTTTAGCTACAGAAAAATGTTCCAATAATTAGGTTTCCAATTTTTTTTGAGTTATTCCACAGAACAAACAAATAGCTCAAGATCGAGATGACTGGAGGGATAGGGGGGAAGCCTTTGCCGAGTAGTGGGGCATAGCAGGCTAATCATAATCGTAGCTTTTTTATTTTAACATTGTGGTTAGATTAGAAATATTATTCAGCTTACAGTCTATCGCTGGACATAGGTAGCCCCTCGACGAGCATGTAAACAAGGCTCCAAGTTAACCTCGATTTTCGCCGACCGCATCCTAACGTTGTGATTTTTTTAGTTTTGACTTGATTTGTGTTGCTGCCGCTGACTCGGCTGGCTATGATTTTAAAAATTGGCGAACTGAGTGGAGATTGGAGTTTTTACAGTCGGCCCCTATTGAGCGCCATTGCGCCTTCTCCTCAGCTCGACGCATTCAGCTTCTACTAGCGCCTTTCACATATCCTCGTTCCACCTCACTGGAGAGCGTCTTCCACTATCATTGCTCAGCCTGATTTACCTACCTTCCCTATTATTAATTTTCCGCTCACCGCCCTGCTTACTCGCACATCTTGGTAAACCACGTACCGCATATTAATGAATTCAGTAATTAAAATTCAAAAACTTCGCATTTACATAAACTTTAATCGCAAGATAGTTTGTTATTTGCAAGAACAAGAAACTTCAAGTTTTATGCTTAACTTAGATTAACAATGGCGAAACAGGTACTTATCCAAGAAAATTTAAGAATAGTTTGTAAGTTTCATGAAAAAAATATAATACACTCGAGAGCAATGAATCCGGGTCACTCAAAGAATCCAAAAAATCTCGGAAAGTAAGAATGCTAGGTTAATGCGATAAATTGTATTTAATAGACAATTTAATACTCCTTAAATGAAAGTATTAAAACTTCTTAGTTATTGTAAAGTTATATCATAAAAAAATCAAATTTGAAAAGGGAACACTGTCGAAGATGGAACTACGAAATTACAGGATTTGTTTTTGCTTTTGTTTGTAATCTGTCATTTATGTTGGTACATAAACCAGGTTGATAGTGCTCAATATTCATTATTCAAGCTGAAATCATGTCGCTTACACTTGAAGAATGCACCAGAATACTTACATTGGTGGAAACCGGCCGGAGTCAGCGCGATACAGCCAGGACTGTCGGTGTGTCGCTGTCAACAGTACAAAGAGTTCTCCGACGTTACGAAGAAACTGGTTCTAACCTACGCAGACCAGGAACGGGCAGAACTAGGTGTACCACAGCACGAGAAGACCGATACTTGGTGAACACCATGCTTCGAAATCGCTTTCTCACAGGAACTGAACTCACAAATCAGTTTCGACGCCTCGGAGGAAGTAACCCAAGTGCATGGACAGTAAGACGTCGGCTTGCTGAATCTAACTTAAAACCCCTTAGACCTGCAAACGGCCCTAAACTGGAGCGTGGCCATCGTATTTCAAGACTAAGATATGCCCAGAACCACGTAAATTGGAGTATTGAAGATTGGTCAAAAGTTATGTTCTCCGACGAATCAAAATTTATGCTCTACAAGCACGATGGAAGACACAGAGTGTATAGAAGACCAGGGGAAAGATTCAAGCAAGCATGCATCGAAGAAAAAGTAGCCTACGGTGGTGGGTCTGTACTTGTGTGGGCCGGAATTTCCTCTGAAAGTCGCACAGAGCTGGTGATCATAGAAAACGGCTCTTTAACTAGCGTAAGATATGTGGAAGAAATCCTCAACGAACACGTTGGTCCATTTATGGTCAATTTGGGTGAGGATGCTATATTTATGCATGACAATGCCCGACCTCATACAGGTAGGATTGTGAATGACTACCTTCAAGAGATGAACATTACTTGTATGGAGTGGCCAGCGCGCAGCCCGGATATCAACCCGATCGAGCATGCTTGGGACGAGCTAGGGAGATGCGTAAAACAACGAAACCCTCCCCCAATCACGCTTCCTGAGCTCAAAATTGCTCTCACAGAGGAATGGGAGAATATTCCCCAAAATCGTATAAGGAACTTGGTGTACAGCATGCCAAACCGCGTAAACGCAGTAATGGAAGCACGAGGAGGTAATACGAAGTATTGAAATTCAAGAAAATCGTCATAAAGTTCAAAAATTTCATGTTTCCTATTTTTGTTTTAAGGAGAGATCAGCAGTTTTTTTTCTTTATGTAATTTTGTGTAAATAAAATGTATGGTGACTCATATTTTTTTAACTTTCATTTAAGGAGTATTAAATTGTCTATTAAATACAATTTATTGCATTAACCTAGCATTCTTACTTTCCGAGATTTTTTGGATTCTTTGAGTGACCCGGATTCATTGCTCTCGAGGGTATATAAGAAGAAAGTAGATACAGCTGGTACCGCTACTCAATGAGCTTTTAAAATTTGATGACTTCTGCAGGATCTTGGTACCTGAGATGCCGAAATTAGCGGGTTCCAGGAGACAAATGTTTGTATGATCAGCAAATATTTGAGTCAGGCCTAGTCTGGGTGTTTTCTTATAATATGTATGTATTTTTTTAAAAGTATGTAAGTAGTATGTCAGTCATGTGGTTCCAAGTTCGGGGCTAGATTATGTTTTGTGATTAGTGTCCAGCATTGTTACTGATATAGGCTGTTGTTTCATTGACGTAGCTTAGCTATTGCTTCTTAAATTCTGCAATAAATTTAATAGCAATTGATATAAACAAGAATACAAGTAAAACTTAACGCCATTGGTTCACTACACATTTTATTTATTAGTTACACCACGTTCCACCATCAAAGTAAACTGTAACATAATTTATTAGGAACTACGTACAGTAAACACAGGGGTAGAGGTTACCTCAGTTATTGGTGAAAGCTGCATGGGACTTTTAAATAACAACAGCAACACAGTATCTATATCAGTCCACTGCTGGACGTAGGCATTTCAGATCAGGAGGTTATGGAAGCAAAATGTTCTTAGGTAGAGACTGTAATATAAAATGCTCTGAGAGCAAAGGAGGCCTCTAATAAATGGGGGACATGCCCTTAATCCTCACGCTAGACTTGCGAGTTAGAGATCGCAGGGCAAAGCTTCTCTCATCACCGTCGCTGCTGCCCATCGGCGGTCAGGTAATTTAGCTGTACCGATGTTACACTGCGCTATGCCGCAATCAGTCGGCCGCCAGAGACTCCTTTGTTAGTTAGAAGGGTGCACCACGAGCAGGTGAAGTTGGCTTGAGTTCTTGAGTGCGGGGTGTAAGGAGTTCCAACAGACAAATAATAATAATTCTGAATTAGGATTTTAAAGCTTTACATCATACAAATTTAATTACAAAATACATATTGCACACGGTGCTGCTTGCCAGTTCTGTTTGCTTGAACTTGGCTTTGACACGCTACCGCGTGTCTAGATGATTTTATGAATATGTAAAAGTTAATAAATATTAAAGTTTAATGAAAATTTTAAATTATTATAAAAAAAACAACGAATAATTACTAATGATTACTCATTGATCACCATCATTGATTTCCATGAATTAGCTTCTAAGCTACTTTGAAACATTATAAATATTAAGAAAAGACTAATAAAAAAGTCATAATAAATACTGTTTGAAAAAGCATTTATCAATTGACCATTGACTCTCTATGAGTAAGCAGCTGTTGTAAATAGAGTTGTAGATTTTAAAAATTATATTTAGTGGGGATTAATGACTTAGGTTCAAACGAGCGGTTCTTCTGACAAACGGGGTAGATGTATTTTGTTCTTATTGGCATACACCGTGGAAAACATAATGAAATACATATCCGCCGTTACAAAAGGTGAGATGTATCTATTATTTTATTTATCAATCAAAACAAAAACATATACCATAGCAACCTTTACGCACGCAAGATCCTAAAAACACCTTATCCTCCAGATAACTATCTACTGTCGTCGTAGCCAAGAAATTGAACAGCTTACAGTCCCTGGCAAGTTAACCCAGCTAGGATGGTATTCAGAGCAACATCAAAAGACTTGAGGGTACATAGTTGGTCTCGTTAAAGCCAGAGCAAAGAGCCAACGTCCGAATATTACCCGCACTTCATAAGCCAAGATGGTAGAGTCCAATTTTTGATAACCTTGATTGAAACAACAAAGTTGCTGGTATCTTGAAGGATCACGCATAACTGTACACCACTCATGGTCAATACCGTGTGAAATATCTCAAAGGCATCCTCAATAACATTGGAAATGCGTTCTTCACCGCAAATTATTACGTTATTGACCCCTGTGTGCCTTACAGGCCAGCAGCAGCAAGCTACCTATAGTATGAGGTTTTATTCTAAAGGTATAACGAGAAAGCATGTTTTTGTTCAAAGAGTTTGCCTAGGAAACTTTTTTATAATAAACTGTCTATATAAGAGTTTGCCTATGAAACTTTTTCTTTTATATTAGGTATATGCCTTTGTCAAAGAGGTTGGTATCAGAAATGTTTTAATGGTTTTATTAAAAAATGACTTAGAAGCAAAGAGGTTTCATTTTTTTGTATATTATGTACCTAAAATAGAAAATATTAATAATTTAGAAAAAAAGGAGATATTTTGGCCGTGTTGGCTGGGTTCGATTTCCAGAAGTAGGGTTATCTTATTCTGGAAATCGTATGTTTGAAATTCACAGCAATGGATTTTTCAGTTCGAAAAATGTGTGTGAAGGAAAAGGCTATTTAATTTAATTTATGTTATTTTATTTTACATTGTGTGGAAACCCGTAGATTAGTCAGCTCTACACGTATTGACCAAGTCTTTCCTGTTAGTAAAGCCAACTAGGTCGAGATGATGGTATAGGACCTGTAACTTTATACTTAATGTACCCGTACCATTGAGACGGGGGCTTCAATTATTACCATGTCCCAAGCACTATAGCTCGTTCAGCAAGTAAGAGTTACCACCACTTGAGTCTGTATAATTACTTACCTAGATGTCATAGACTATGTATGCTCTATTGCGCCTTATTCGTTGCAAGATGCATCCAGCTTCTAAGAGCAGCCTTTCGCAAATCGCCCCTCCACCTGGCCACAGGACGTCCTGCACTACGGTTTCCGTAAGGCACCCAAAATGTTCCCATTAGTTTATAACCCCTATAGCGTAGTGAGCAAAAGCTAGCCCGTGATGCAGAAGGTTGCGGGTTCGATTCCCACCACGAGACAAATGTTTGTATGATCTGCAAATATATTTGAATCTGCTCTGGGTGTTTTCTTTGTACCTATGTATTTGCAAAAAATATTATCTGTGTAGTTAAACAGTCATGTGGTTCCCATAACACAAGCTCTGCTTAGTTTGGGACTACATGATGCTGTGTGATAGTGTCCAGGATTTGTCCAGCGTTTTTAGTGAACGAATACTCCTATAATTTGAAAATATCGTGTGCAGAAACCCAAGTAATATGGAAAGGTTAATCGTAAAAGGCAAAAGAGCGAGAGGGAGCCCGAAACGCTGGTCTGACCAGGTGTCGGAACAGCTGGAAACTCCAGTAAACGTCGCTCTCCATAAAGCCGAAGACCTTGGCACATGGAAGAAAACATTTCACAGTGTCCTGTAACTACCTATGGGGGAACGATTGAGGAGAATGATAAGTGAACGACCGAGATTTGAACCCTACGACCTCTGGATCTGAAGTTGGGCTACAGCCGACTAGAGTACCACAGCTAATAATGGGAACAGCGGAAATTACCAGACCTAGCCTATTGCTCAGGCAAACCCTTTGCAAGGGACGTTCGTGCTGAGATAACGAGGAAGCCAATATGGCCTACCTAATGAGATTTTCAAGGCCTTATGCGGAATATTGCGGGGACATAGGTGGGGTGGAGACATTTTTAAAAGTTTAATTATTTAGACGAACTCGTTAGTGCGGTTATGCAAGAGGTGGTGAGTTCAATTCCCAAGGCGGGACAGTTCATCCCGCATCTATACATGTATTTCACTGTCGATATACAAATTTTAAAAGGGTCAGCAACGCAATAGATACATTAATGCGTAAGTTAAGCTACGGAAACCACTTACTGTCAGGAGGACCGTATACCTGTTTGCTATCAACTTATATTATATCAACCTATATTTTAACAAACTATATATAGGTAAGTACCCTTGTATATATAGTTAATAAATAACTAAGAATGGATAGCATGATCTTTAGTTAACTTTTCTGTCATGTTTATTACGTAAATCTAAGTGCATTATTAATCTAAAAAAAAAACATCTTCACGACTTTTTCCCCATTATGAATATCATCAGATATTGCTCATTATTGTTCTGTGAGTGGATTTTAAGCAAAAGTGAGTATTTATGTTCTTTAAAAAGAGTAGTCCATTTCTAAAGAAATAACCGGATTCAATCATGTGCCGGTAAAATTATAGACACATGATGCCTTTCACCTTCATGCCTCAAGTTGATGGACGCAGGCTGTTGCATCGTAGATCACGATCCAAACATGCGTGACCTACGATACAATACTTTGTTGTAGGTGATTGTTACCACTTAATATCAGGTAGGCCATCTTCAACTATCATTATCAAAAATAAAAAATCAATAAACATAATAGGGTTTAAAAATTTAATTTAATTTAAGTACAACTTTTAAACTTATTTAAATACTATGTGTACTATGTGTCGTCACGGGTAAAGTCGAGGGAAAACGACCAAGAGGCAGGAGCCCTATGCGTTGGTCAGACTAGGTCGGCAGCACACTCGACCTCAACATGCCGGAAGCCGTGCATGGCCCTGAAAACCGAAACAAATGGCGCAACATCGTACGGGAGAAGATACTTCCGTGATGGATCACGACCCCCAGCACTGGGGAAACGACGCAAGGAGGGGAAATACTATGTAAACTTATAAAATTATATATAAGAGTATTTTTACTAAATTGTTACTGATCGTACTGTAGATATTAAGCGTTAAAATTAGATCCAAAAAAAACTGCCAGTGATGCGAATATGTTATTGTCTTCTCTGCTCAAGGAGGAAAGAGCTTCCTTGCCGTAGCACAGTTTTAGGAGGTATGTTCCCTACTTCATAGTTGTGTTCATAGTGTATGCGCTAAACTAGTATTGAACATCTATTGTACGTAGTGATTCATTTTCTACTCTTAGTTATACCACAGATAACATAATACTAATACGTTATACCATGAGCACTATGTACTCGTACTTATATGATTTGCAAAAATAAATTATATACTTAAGTAATTTTAAAAATTAAGGTTCTGTGCCCAACTGGTAAAAACAGGAACCATTTACTAAGACTCCACTGTCCGCCTATCTGTCTGTCCCTCTGTCACCAGGCTGTATTTTAACCGTTATACGTTAGTAATATGACACAAGTATTAGTGAAATGGATTAAAGAAGATTTGGACGGAAAATCTCTGATGAAGAGAATTGTGCACCGATCGTTTTTTGTTAGAGTCGCCATTGCTATAGCAGAAAACAGGACCTGACTGAAGACTGGACAACTGGACTTATAAATCGTACTACGTTGCCTCATATTATTATGAACAATTATACTTGATACTGGCGAAATTGTGGAAACTACCCCAGAAGCCATTTAATAAAGAAGTGAAGTGAAGTATCTCATGTACTGTGATAGCTAGACAGTTGAAACTTTAACAGATTATATATTTCTGCTGCCGCTAAAACAACAAACACTAAAAACAGAATAAAATAAATATTGGGCTCCCATACAACGGTACGGTACCCTTCATGCCCGAGTCCGACTAGCGATCGGCCGGTTTTTTTCTACTGAATTAAAACACGCATATAACCACATGTTTGGCCTCTAATGATACCACTCTTTTCTGTATAATTAAATAAACAGAAATTTAAAAAAAAACAAATTGGCACAATCATTTCCTTATATTTGGTTCAACATTCTTTCAAAATGGGTTCAGCTTTTGAACGGCGTCTCTTTATCATCTCCTGTTCACGTTACTAAATGAGGTCATTGACCTTAAATATTGAACGGAGCCTTAACTGTTAAGCTTCCGTCCTTCTATGACTAGTCATTTGCATTGGGAAGTTGGAACGTGACCCCTAATTCTGGGAAATAACTTAGTCCTCAAAATATGAGATGATTTGAAAATACTTTTTTGAATTCTTTGAGTTCTGCAGCAGATTTTGACATGTTCTATTGTATGCCATGATGTTTTTAGGCTGTCTGATTCAGATCCAGGCTTTTAGAAAAATCATTTTATAATCTTGAGTGGTTTAATAAAAAACTATAATAATAGAGCCCTGCCTGGGGCCTAGTTTTCGCGATTCGATATATTTGATTCTATGAGATATATATCACGAGAACTGTAAAATTTTCATGCAGTTTTGACAGTGTCCGCGTTATATATCTAATAGAATCAATTATATCGAATCGCGAGGATTAGCCCCCTGGTCTGGCATACGCGCGCCGCCCGACACCCGCTCGCGAGCTGCGCGCGGTGAGCATCAGCACGCGAGCTACTTCTGCAACTGTTTCCGATGTAGAGTCTTTATCACGAAAGAAGTCCCACGGCAATTAGCGGAACTAAAGCCAAATCTCCAGTATACGTAAAAACACCGAACATTTATAAAGAAATTCTAGACAGAACAGATTTAAGCCGGGGATACACATGCCAGTAAATCGGGAAAGTATCTGGCATAAAAGTTACGTTCATGTATCAGTAACTGGCACACTGCGGATACATTTGCAAGTTGTGCCCTTGAATGCCAGTATTCCAGACAGTTCGTGAGAGTCACTCGTACCTATTCTTGAGCGAAACAAAAAACGTGCACCTACGTCAACAACGAGTCAGCAACTGGTATGCCCGTAGCTGTCGCGTCTGTTCACACGTGCCAGTTTGGCAACCCCCCTGCGGCTCCTCCCTCAACGGGCATGCAAGTAAATCAAATGTGCTAGCTACATGTATGCCAGTTTCAGGCATGACAGTTAGCGTATACACATGACACAGCTGGCACGTGCAAGGAGCTGGTATGCTAGTGTGCAAGCTACGGGCATGTGTATTGTACGGCTTTAACGCGTCTGCAGGACTACTTTAATTCTTTTTGAAAAGGACTCTATAATATTCGGCCATCGTCCGCGCGAGCGGCTTGCGAGCGGTGCTTTCGTCATATAAGGACACTCCCGAGACACCTCTTAAAAAGTCAAAAGTCAAAAGTCAAAAATCATTTATTCAGTAGGAACTGTATAGTACACTTTGAAACGTCATTTTTTTTAATTTACCACCAATTCGTAACGTGACCAAACAGAGAAGAATTGGCAAGAAACTCTGCTTGGCTTATATTTTTTTAACGTCATTGTACTTAATATCTATTACATTGTATTTGATGGAGTTGGAGGCAGTTTCATCCCAAGCTTTTTTGTCATCTAAATAATCAGATATTTTATAATAAGCTTTATTACATAGATTACGTTTAACAACATTTTTGAATTTATTTACAGATAGATTAATCACATCATTTGGGATTTTGTTAAAAAATCGTACAGACATCCCTTTAAAAGATTGACTAACTTTATGGAGCCTTACAGTGGGAACAGCTAGTTTATCTTTATTTCTAGTGTTAACATTATGATAGTCGCTATTTTTCTTGAACATGTTAATATGTTTTCGGACATACATTAAGTTTTCATATATATATTGGCACAGCACTGTTATAACATTTATTTCTTTAAACTTAGTTCTAAGTGATTCTCTGGGGCCCATATTATAAATTGCACGAACAGCCCTCTTCTGCAACACAAATATGGTGTTGATATCTGCAGCATTCCCCCACAACAAAATTCCGTACGACATAATGCTATGGAAGTAGTTGAAATAAACTAGTCTAGCCGTTTCTACGTCAGTAAGTTGACGGATTCTTTTGACTGCGTATGCTGCAGAACTAAGTCTGTTCGACAACCCATCTATGTGAGCGCCCCATTGAAGCTTATTATCTAAAGTTATGCCTAAAAATACAGTACTGTCCACAAGATTTAGATCTTCATCTTTTATTTTAATGTTAGGTTTAACTTGTTTAACATTTGGTAATATAAATCTCATACATTTTGTTTTAGTCTCGTTCAGTAATAAATTATTTACATGGAACCAGTTAACAACTTTCGCTATTGCATTGTTCACGTTGTCAAAATTGGTCTGCCGTCGCTTTAATTTAAATAAAAGTGACGTGTCATCCGCAAACAATACAATTTCGTGGTTGTCTCTCACAAGTTGAGGTAGGTCGTTGATGTAAATTAAAAATAAAAATGGTCCAAGTATTGACCCTTGCGGAACACCCATCTTTACTACAGATCCCGGAGAACAATTTCCATTTACGTTTACTTTCTGTATTCTGTCAGATAGGTAAGAAGTGAGAAGGGCTAAAGCCATACCCCTGACGCCATAGTGATCTAGTTTCCTGATTAATGTTTCATGGTGTACGCAGTCAAATGCCTTAGACAAATCACAAAAGATGCCTAAAGCATCATGCGAGTCCTCCCAGGCATCGTAGATATGCGATACCAACTCAACACCGGCATCAGTTGTTGATCTGCCCCGCGTAAATCCGAATTGTTTGACATCTAGTAAGTTGTTAAAGTTAAAATGGCTTTGCAGTTGACTAAGAATAAGCTTTTCAAAAATTTTACTAAATGTCGGCAGTACTGATATCGGTCTAAAGTTAGTAGGGTCAGAACTACTACCGGATTTAAATAAAGGTGTTACTTTACTATGTTTCATTAAATCAGGAAACTCACCACAGTGTATACATTCGTTAAATATAAACGCTAGTTCTGGTGCGACAATGTCAATCAACGATGTTACAACGCTAACAGAAATGCCCCAGAGATCCGTAGTTTTTTTGACATTTATCAGTTTGAATGTTTTAATAATATCATTACTGTTTACATATTTAAAATAAAACGGTATTTCACATTTTGGTACATTTTTATTTAGTAATGAATCCGCAATTATAGGAGAAGAGTTTAAGGATCTTGTGGTAGAAACTGGAATGTCTGTAAAAAAGGATTCGAATGCTTTGGCAACATCACCATCTTTAATTTATACTCCTTAATGTCATGTTTGACTTTTCCAGTCTCACTGTTTATTATTTTCCAAGTGGTTTTAATTTTATTACTACTGCTTCTAATTTTTGAACTAATATAATAAGAATTAGCCGCGCGACATACATTTTTAAAAATTTTTGAGTAATTTTTAACTTTATCTTTAAACTCTTCATTAAAATTATACTGTTTTTCACTTAAAGCTCATACATTCTTTGTCTGCTTATGTGAATTCCTACTGTTGCCCACTCACACTTATATCATTTAACATGAGTGATATATTCTACAACGATGTCTCATAATAAGGAGACGTATTTTTTTAATTTGCTACACCAGTGTTACTGGTTATACATATTTATACAGCGTCTAGTCATAAAATAGTGGTCTAGTGGTCCATTCTAGTACTATAGGCTAGCAGTAGTAGAGTTCTTAACAGTAGCGCAGCAGTAATAGTTTACCACCATGCCTATTTCTGCCGTGAAGCAGTATTGCTGTGTTTCGGCTTGAAGGGTGTGGGGTGAAATTACTGGCACATGAGGCTTAACACCTTCATGCCTCAAGTTGATGGACAAAGGGTGTTGCATCGTAGGGCATGTCCAAAAATTCGTAACCTACGAACCAATACTTTGTTATAGGTTGGTTACCACTTAACACTAGATGGACCATGTGCTAGTTCCATCAATAAGTATCATAAAAAAAAACTGAGGTGTAAGGGGTTCATTTCCTACATCCCCATGCATCTACGGCACCACACCTGCACGTGGTGCACCCTGCTTTCTAACTAATGGTGCTATAGCGGCGGCTGATTACGGCATAACGTAGGCTAACACCGACACAGTTAAAACCCATGGCCAGATAGGCAGCAGCATCGGCGGCGCGAGAAGCTATGTCCTATGATCCCCAATCAGCTTGACCACAGTAGGGATTATGGGCATATCCCCCTTTATAAAGGGAGGCCAATGTCCAGCAGCGAACTGATACAGACTGTTATAGGGTGTGTGGAATTCGTAGGTACCTAACCATTTTCTAGCTGAACGGGAAGCTGTAGTGCCTGGGATCTGTTGTGGATGGTTAAATGGAGTGAGCTTGCCTAATTGCTTGCACCTAATTACCTGAATATCCTCTCTACCTAGTCGATGTATCCATGGAAAGACATGGTAAAGACGTGTGTACCACCTACACCTCATAAAAAATATCTTTGTATCAATTAAATAATTTAAAAGAGCTACCGCTAATTTTAGCACAGTGACATCTAGGATAACCTTACGGAACTAATGTAGAATGGTGGAACCAGGAATAAAAAAAAGTTTGTAGAAGCAGAGTGGAGTGGAGTAGGATTCAGCTACGCAGCGCTTAATTTAGTTTCAGCAAATATCGATAGATGGCGCTTTTGCAGATTTTGAAAAGTTCATTAATTAATGCTTAAAATATTAAATAAATAAGTCCAGTCTACAATAGTAACATGTTGTGTTGCATTTAAAGTGTTTTAAAAATGTGATTCAATTTTATTATAATAATGTTTTCAAAAGTAATTTCTATGATGAAAGAAATAAATTTAGGTCCCTACTACGCTACTACGTATCCATCCGTAACCTAAATTTATTTTCTGTCATCATACAATTTACTTTTGAATACATTATTATGATACCTACTGAATCACCATCAACAGCTTGTGAAGACCACTGCCAGTTGACCTTTCTTTGTGATTGTGATCGCCAGTTCTCAACCTAAGCAAAGAAGATACCTACCATGTTTGAAGTTACATCAGGTCCGGCAGGCTTGTTGCTGTTTAAATGAATTATTATCACATAAAGAAGATATCTCTAGATTCAAACTCGGGCAAATCAGCATTTATATTTTCAATCGTTCGAATATAAGGTTTAAACGTTTTTGAGTCAAAAATCTAGCGGTGACGATTGAGCTGGAATTATATAATTGATTTGGGGACTGCCGTCGTGTCGTGTTATGAAGCGCTATCGTGTCGTAGCCTAAAACTACCTAAATAAGTCGGAAAAGAAAATTTTAAACGATGAATAACTGCTACCTAACCTCACCTACCCGTGTTGCACCCTGCTAACTAACAAACGCGGCTCTGGCTGGCGGCCGGTTGAATGCAGCATATCACAGAGCAGCTCAATTTCCTGAGAGCCTAGTACGAGTTGCACCATTTGAAAACTTTTAAAGTATATCGAGCTAAATTTTGAAGTACCATATTTTGTTAATTACCTCACCGTTTTGAGTGATAATTATTGCAACCTGCAAGAAGATAACATTACCTACGTACGTTGCTCGATCAGTTTCTACTTGAACCCAGTTGCGTAATTTCCAAAAACGAACATTAAAATTGAGCTCGATATGGTAAACCAAGAAAGTTTTCGAACTGTGCAGCTCGTACCCGAGGACGCGCCGCAACGGTGGCGGTGCGAGAGGCTGTGCCCTAAAATCCCCAACCCGCATGCCCAGCTTGGGGATTATAGGCATATCCCATGCCCAGCAGTAGGCCACACTAGGCTATATATATCATATAGGCTGGTATGGTGTGGTGTAGTGTAGAAGTAGTATATATCTACTTTGAAGGAAATTTGAAACCGGTTTGTTGCATCTTATTTTTCTCTTTTGGCCAGTAGGTAGGTATAGGTAGGTAAGTAAAGTACCTTTTCATGATAAAATCATTATGATTCTCATGATAAAAGTAAGAACATTTTATATTTTGCCTGTTTTCGATGGTCAAAGCCTTCATAAACCATAAAGATATGAAACCTTTCAATTTTTATGTGATACATTACGATACAGTGAGGTTAAGACGCCAACAGACTAGAACAGAGTCTTTGTCTACGGTACCTATATGCTAGTGGTCAACCCTGGTGTTTAAGTTTTTAAGTTACCCGAAGGCCTTCAACGTGGCTTAAGGTCTGAAAACCTTTATTTACAAAATGTATTTATGTACTTAGTTAATGATACATTATGTGCAACATTCCAGTAAGTTAGCGTTCTACGACCTCTGTGGCGCAGTAGGCAAAAGCCCGCCTGAGACGCAGAAGGTTTGATTCCCGCTGCGAGACAAATTTGTATGTTCTGCAAATATTTGTCTCGGGTCTAGGTATTTTTTATGTACCCTTATTAATGTATATTTAAAAAAAAAGATTATTGTAGTAAATTATTCATCTGGTTCCCATAATATAAGCTCTGCTTAGTTTAGGGTTAGATGATGCTGAGTGATTGATAATAATGTCCAGCAATATTTATTATTCATCAATATTAAGTTAGGGTGCTTTGTTTTTCATTGAAAGAATAACAAAATGGCGTAGCGTTTTGGATCAATTAAATTTTCGACTTATTTAGAGAGCCTTTGTCAGGGTGGGTAAACGCGACGCTCTCCCTCTGCGTCCCATCTACGAGTAGCACGTTCTAGCTAGCCGATGAAGGCTCTCGAAAGTAGTTGAAACTGTGTTGGTTCCTTCACCAATGTAACGTCCCGTTTTTCAATATGTATGTTTTTAAATAGTAGGTGCCTACAATCTCACCTTGAGACGAATACTTTGTTTAATATTTCGAGCTACCTAGATAATATAAAAAAAAAACACCCAAATCTATTGTCACCTTAGTGATATATTACTTCAGTACGGTCAAGTTACTGTTGGCCGGTACATCTAGGGGTTCCGTAGAAATATTGAACAAAGAAAACCTCGCCACAAGATTTCTAAGACCCCTTTTTATTGGTCCGAGTCCACAGCAAGGTCACGTGTCTGGCAGATTGTGGTCCAAGTTAGTAAACTCAGGTTTTTGCGGTCGCATAAGTGAGAATAGTTGGTGAAATTCGCATGTGTCGGTTTTAGCCGTGAGGACAGTCACCAGCCGGATAGCGTGTTAAAATCGAATCGCCACCCCATGACCCCTTTCTCCCCTTACTCCCTTAAGTATATCGATACTTAAGGGAGTAAGGGGAGTAAGGGGTCCCAACCTCTATCTTCGGGGCCCAAGCCAACCTCACCTGCCCGCGGTACACCCTGCTAACTAACGGACGGGGCGGCCGGCTGATTGCAGCCTAAATAGGCACAGCTCCTCTGGCCACTGACGGGTAGCAGCGTCAGTGGTGCGAGAAGCTGTGCCCTGCGACCCCCAACCCGTTTGCCCATCGTGGGGATTATGGGCATTAACCCCTAAATGACGAATACAAAAAGGCAATGGCCCCCGCAATTCCTGGCCATACAGGTAGCGGCTATGGTTACGGTGGGGTAAGGGGTGCTAACGATCCCCGGGATACCGTTGACTACCTGAAACAACTGACCCTGGCAACGTTAATACGGACGCACTCTGAGCGTCGACAAACATCTAGCGCAGTTGGGTGTGGAGCTGGAGAACATTAGGTGGCATGTTCTGGGGTTGTGTGAAGTCCGTAGACAGGGAGAGGACACCATTACCCTAGACTTGGGCCATCTACTGTACTTCCTGTACTTACTGTAGTCCGTGTAGATGATATCTACTTAAGAAGGCTGAGACATGAACTTTGTTAAAAACTCAGTACAGAGTAAAAGATTGGAAGTGGTTGACCTACCTCTTAAGAAGCCATGTTATTGAAGTGAAATGTTGTGCTTAAGTACGGAGTTGTACATAAAGGATCCTTTCCAAAACCTTAGCAATTAAACACAACTTAGATATCGGTCTGTAGTTTACTATCCTATTTTTAGGACCTTTCTTATGTATAGGGGTAATGAATGCGGTTTTCCAAATAATAGGGACAGTGCCTTCAGTTAGGGAGCCACGATATAAAAGTGTAAGGGGCAAAACTAGACTATTGGCACATTTTACCATCAGAATAGCCGGGATATTTTCAGGACCTGCTGATTTGCTGAGGTCTAAAGATTTAAATAGTTTTAAAACATTTTCTTCGAGCACTTCAACCGTACTTATATCAGTGGAGGAGTCAAAGTCAGGTGCACAAGATAGAGTGGGTTGGATAATAGTCTGAGGATTACTATGGAAAGTAGAATGGAAATATTTACCAAAAAAGTTGCAGATTTCATCACCTTGGTCGGACGAACGGTTCCCTTACTCCAAAAAAAGGATACGTATTAGATTAGTTTTTACTTTTCACATACGACCAGATGACCAATGCAATCGCTCGGTGAAACAAGAAAACTGTATTTGAACATTTTTTACTTGGACCAAACAATAAGGGCGGTCGCAGACACACTGCTCGTAAAACACAACATGCTAGTAAAACACAGATTTCCAAGAAACCCATATAATGTAGGTTTTCCTTTATTTTTCTAGTGACACTTTGCTTTAGTACTCAACTGGAGGGTTAATAAAAAGTTTTGGTAAGGTTTTTCTTGACCTGACTGTACCTGACCCTCTTATGGTCACCTGCAATCCCACATCACGCTTAAAAATGCGATTTTTTTTGTGTTAGTATCAGAACCATTATCATCAGCCTATAGCTGTCCACACCGAATGAAAATAGGCCTCCCCCGAACACCAACCAACATTCAAAATAAATTTCCAAATTGTTTTGGAGGAGTGCGACCACATACAATGTGACACGACGATTTTTACCATATAATTATATGAGAAAGAAACAAAAGTATACAATTATTGTGAAAGCAAAAAAGGAAACAAAACAACAAATAAGAATCGTTTCTAATTTTAAAAAGCAGAAAATAATAGTTATGTCCAACACAGTTTGCTATTAGGATTTTAAATTACAAAGGACAATGCCGTCTGATGTATCATGGCGCTCGGTACCAAGAATAAAGTGAGTGCTTCAAAACCAAACCAATCTAAATAATTAAAAAGGGTTGTTAGTATAGTGCGATATTAACAGTACTGTTACTATGGCAAGAACCATATTTACCGTAGTAACAATGGTTGTTGCAGTCTAATGGTGGCGTGCGGCGGAAACCAAATCAACAAAATATTTTTTTATTTGATTATTAATCCCGTCGGTATATAAAACTAACGAAAATGTTAATATTATTCATAAAATATATCAAATTTTGTGGGATACGTTTGGTTTTGAGGCAATTGATAAGGGTTCTCGGCATATTCCTTTAAAAAAAATATATTTAAAATTTCAAATTAAATTTAAATTTCACAAATAAAATGAAAATTACTCAATATTTTTTGTAATTTTTTTTTTTTTTTGCATTTATACAATAGTATTACATTGTTATTTATGATTTAGGACTCCTCTCGAATGAATGCGTCCACCTATATATTATTCTTAGTCAAAATCATCAATATCTTCGTTGTAGCACTCATACCCAACCTTCTTTCTTCCGAGAGAACAGTTTCCTACTCCAAAAGTTCCACCACCCTCAGTATTCGATGATGTCATTTCAAATGCTGACAGTGCAGTATTTATCATAAATACCAGCGTGTCAGCTGTTACTTGTTTGTCAGCGATTTCTGTAGCGTTAGCGCTTACTGATATGTTAGCAATCTCATTTCTTACAGTAGGTTGGAAGGTTGTAGTAGTAGAAGTAGCTTTATGACATAAATAAATGACGAAAAATAAGATTGTTGAACGCATTTTGCACTGAAATATAAAAAAATATATATATCAAAAAAGTTATAAATATTCATAAAAAAACAGTCAAGTGCGAATCAGACACACACATGAAGAGTCCCGTATCAATGTACAAGACTTATCACAATGTAATTTTTTTAACACCTACTTTTTTTGTTGTAATAGTGTTAATAGGAGTACACATTCTGTGAAGTTTATGGAATGTATAAATAATTTTAATTGTCTTCTGATTACAAAAATATACTTTGAAATAACAAATGAAGCTCTTAATAAAAAAACATTTGATAATTTGAAAAAAAAAACAGGCCAAGTGTGAGTCAGACTGACCCCACAGTTTTCGTGAAAGCTTGTGGTATGAAATATGTTTGTATTATTTAATTATACTAATTACTTTTATTAAATAAATACTAAATGATTTTCGGATTTATCCCTTTGCTTTATGCTCTATAAGGCATTGCTTCTTGCCAAACATAATTCTAAGTCAACGGGAAGTACCCTACCGTTACGAGAGTCAATATATGCGGCATTGATGGCCAAACCTTTGATTGCGTTGTCTTAAAAAAATATTATTCCCAGCTCAAAAGGGATTACAGACCAGAGGATTTAGTATTAATTTAGATTTAATACCTCCATTCGATCCTGAGAAAAGGGTCTTGACAGACCGATAGACATACAATATACGGACAACGAAGTGATCTTATAAAGGTTCTATTTTCATTTTGCGGTACGGAACCATAAAAATAAATATTTAAAAATATTTAATTTAATATCTTATCTGAAAACGAATAATAGTAGATTAGTAGCCAAGGGCTGTAAGGCATCAATTGCAGCCCGATATATTTATAGTTCGAGTGTGCAATTGGTGCTTACACCAGAGCTAACTATTCTGCTTTACATCTCGATTGTGAGGTAAGTAGAAAAAACCGGCATTACAAGAATAAAACATTTTTAATTATTTTTTTAAAGAACAAAATTCAGCTTCGCCGTTCGATATTTAACATTGATGGTTATTAATTATTATACTCACACGAAGACAAGGCTGAATAGCAAAGCGACCTCTTTGGTCATTGGGCTGAATGCATGATGTCCAATTGCCAGTATGATGGTTAGATGTATGCGAAGTTTTTGAAAGAAAGAAGTATTTTTTTTTAATTACTTACCGCCCTAGGGCTTTTCTAGCTACATTATTACCCTAGAGCGCTAAATAGTCACCTACAAGCCCCATTTGGAGGTAATAAGAACCTACTTACCGAACATGTGAGATGTAAAGTTTATTTAAAGCTAACAAAGAAATTATTGATAATGTTAATATATTAATAAATAAATGCTTTACTGTGGATTATCAGTGATTTCTTCCAAACAACTGTTCCTATACCAAGAAATACTTACGTGTTTTTTAATTCCTTGGGATTGTCACTCAATACACATTCGACGTCTCTCGAAACAGAGTATGGAACAATAACTAGAGTTGATTTGACGGGACTGTATTATGAAGGGAAGGTATACTGGAATTTATTATGATAGTTTCCTTTATTATGATAGTTTCCTGTTTCCAATAATATTATCCTCAACAAGGCTATTTTAAAATATTACATTACTCATGTTATTATAACTTCTGACTCATACAATAACCAGCATAAATAATTATAATTCAGATATTCTATGAAACTAATACTGCAGTAGGTTTATGCAAATATTTTTTTCAAGTATTATGGCAATAAATAGCATACACTTCTTTTTTAGTTCACAAATTATTAGTCAATATTGTTATGAAAAATAGAAATTAGAGTCTGTCAGGAGCCCTTTGTCTGTCGGGAGCCGATATCGGTAGCTCGGTACCTGCCCGGTTTATATCCTCTGATGCTAGAAATTGTGTCACATGTCAGTATGACATTGACTTTTAATATGATCTAGACAGACTGGGCTTCAAAATAAAGCATAAATCACCTTCCACATCGGTACCATTCGATTTTTAAGACGATAATAGTTTGCGGTTCGCGCATTCCGCAAAATGGCCGCGACATTTGCCATACTGTCGAAATCACGCTATTTTTAGATAAATGTGAACTTTAAATAAATAAAGGTAATTTGTGTTGGTTTTTTGGCTTTAATATAAAGCTATTATATAGAATATTAAAATAAAAATGTCAGTTTTCTCAAAAGTGGTTTCATTTTTGAATTATCATAGTGTTATTGCAAAAAAGTGGGATTTTTTTTTGTTTTCAAAGATTTATTTAAAAATTCTGCGTACAATAAATACGAATACAAGATTAAAAACTATGAAAAAAAAATGAAAAGTATAATGTTAGAGAAAAATTCTTAAAATAATGACCTTGACCTTGCGCGACATATTTCGCGCGGTTGGCCCGACTGTGAGGGCCCGGCCATCTTGCAAGCCGCAACAGGTGAGCCGAATACAATAAAATGAAAAATATGATAATGTTTTAGCACCTTTCATAATAATAAAATCTTATAATACATTGTTTTAGTTCTTTCTGAAAAAAAATAATTAATTTAATATATTTTAATATATTTCTTAATTTTATCGTGTTTTATATACATGGTTATTGGTTAAGTCGACCTAGATCCTGGAGGGGGTTGTAGCTTCCATAATTCCTGACTGATTTGACTATGGAACACCCTACCCTAAACTTAACCGTATTCCCGATATTGGACTTTTAAGTTTTAAAAAAAAATTTATAAAATAATGGTACTTAAGTCCGAAAACAATAAAACAATCCAAATAGGTACAAAATGACGTTTATAAAGTGGATTAAGACACAGAATGAGAGTTTGTGTGCGGATACGTAGAACAAGAACTAACTAACCAAAATATCGGTGTTTTTTAAAAAAACTTAAAAGTCCTGTATCGTTATATGTTCCATAGTCAAATCAGTCAAGAATTATGGAAGCTACAACCCCCTCCAGGATCTAGGTCGACTTAACAAATAACCCTGTATATTATATATAGTTTAACTATTTAATATTTATTAAGATGTTTATTTTTATATCTATTATAATATTGTTATCAATGTTAGTGAGTAACATTGTAAAGATATAATTTACATTTTGATATGCTCATCATATAATTAACCAAATTTAACTAAAAAAGTGTTCAATTTTTTTTTTTAATTTGAAATACATGTACGACTGTACTTTTAATAATTAATCAAAATCATCGAAATCTTTTGGCATGCATCTTGTTTCGACTTTTACATTTCCATCAGGACAAGTACCCATATCTAACGTTCCAGCACCTTGAATATTGTTACGTGAAATTTCAAATGCTGACAGTGCAGTCTCTAGTAAAAACTCAATCGTGTCAGCAGTTTCATTTCCCTTGTCTGGGCCTGGGACTGTAATATCTTGATCTGTCACCAAAGTGACAGCTACGCCAGCATCAACTGGTAGAATGGTATTGGCAGTAACTTGATAGCAACAGGCGATGCATACGACAATTGAAAGATGCATTTTTAACTGTAAATATGAAACAAAATATTAGAATTGTGATTTATTTCCTCTATCTTACAATTATCTAGTACAATAGTTGTGAATCAATGTATAGTCAGCCTTGAAAATGTAATTTATCAAAAAAAAAAAATACTCAAATTCCCAACAGGAACACTTTTCCCAAGTAGTTAACTTATAAAATAAAATTGTAAGATTTCAATAAAATCAAAAATTTTTTTGACAAAAGTTATTCAGCATTGCCCCAATAGTCAAAAATTAAGAGAAAATTATATGATAACGGAATATACCATTATTTTTGTTTGGCTGGCACTTTCAGATTTAGACTAAAAGTTTATGGAGCCTGAATGATCTCCTTTAATGAACATGCCTTCTAGCAATGTGTAGTTTATTATTTATTTATTATTAGTAAATTGTTAATGTGTACTTATTTTTGTTATTAATGTTATTTAGTAAGTTAACATTCAAATACGTTTATAAAATTGTGACCGAATAAATGAAATGAATAACCAGCAATTATCTAACTTTGACGTTAAAATCATCTGGTATCTAAAATTAAAACTCAGAAATATTTTCATTCATCTTATTATAGTTACAAGAATATCAGCAAAATATAATATCTTTACACTCTTGGACAAACATATTTACAAACTTACATAAAAGTTTGTGCTCTGTGCATATAAAAACCATAAATTTTTCTAAAGCGTAGCATTAAGCAATGGTTAAATGTAAGTAGCGTTTATAAGTAAGGGGGATAATATAAAAACATAATTGCATAATATACAATGTGGATACTAGTTTATTTTTAGGTATAACTTTAGATTACTTTAGACTCTCGAGTTCTGCTGCATACGCAGTCAAAAGAATCCGTCAACTTACTGAGAACTAACATTTTTTACACAAAATTGTTAAAATTAGGTATGGAGAAATAAACCCCCTTTTATATCTTAGTCAAAACTAATATAGTTTTTAGGTGTAACATTATACATTGTTCATATATTATGAATAAATAAAAAAAAATACCACTTACCTATTTCTATAAAACTTCTCCTTAATTTTTATTTAGTTTTTATAGACACGTCTTTATTGCAACTATGGCTCACTTATTAATGTTAAAACACCTTGTTATCTTAAAAATTTATTTTCCTGTATGGTTATGCTAAATATCCTTATAAATTATTATTAAAGTTGACACCGTTTAGTACTAATTAAATAACCAGTTTATACTGGCCACCTTATTATGGTGCCGAGAAAAAGCAAAGTGGATGTTTTCTAAAAGTGCATACTTATTTTTTTAAGTATAAGATAAAAATAACTGTTTTAAAAAAATATATTCAACTAGTTTTGTATATTGCCCCACACAAAACAGCACTGAGTGGGAAAAATTTATCTATCATGTCTGTAAAAGTAACTTCCTAATGAGAACTGCCTACTAGTAGAAAAATGTGTATGACAAGACATAAAAGAAGAAACACTTCAAATGAATTACCTACAGTTTTGTACACAGTTCTATGATAAATACATTTATATTTCTATTTCTATGGACGCTCACAAAGGAGGCTGTGTACCACAGTACCAGATAAGAGTTGCACAGAGAGCCATGGAGCGTAATATGATTGGCATCAAGATTATATACCGTATTGCTGACGTCAAATCAGAAGTCGAATAAATATACAAATATACAAAAATATACAAAATATTTATTATGGAACATTTACAGCGGCTTAAAATACTATTTAAAACGATGGTATCTGCAGTAGTCGAAAAACTGTGCTGCAGATGCCAACGCCCTCCTCCGAAAAAAAAAGTAACATAGTTCCAAACTATAATAAGAGAATAAAAACAAAACATTTAGTAAGTAAGTAGATGTTGTGTGTGTGTGTGTGTGTGTGTGTGTGTGTGTGTGTGTGTGTGTGTGTGTGTTTGTTTGTTTGTTTGTTTGTTTGTGTTGGTGTGTGTTGAGTGCTGAGTGTTAAATGTATGGCTATGTGGGTTTACCCTGTTCCGCATCAATCTCATGAGAGTCTGGGCATCACAGAATAAAAACCCACGTGAGTGTTTGAAGTGTGTGAGTGAGTGAATGTATTATTTAGCAACCTTTAGCAGATCCTCCAAATGTCAAAGATGGGAACTGCTTAATGGAACTAAAATGGAGTTCGGCAGGACACCTAGCAAAGCGAGGTGACGATAGTGGGAGTAAAGCAATAACTGAGTGCTTAATCTAGAGAAGATAGGATGGTTAAAATTATCGTGATAACGATACTAAGAGTAATGGGTTCATGTACGAGAGCCTTTCCTGATGATAGATCAATAGAGCGTGAGTCGTCTTCCGCGATCTTGTTAATTGTTTCTTCTACTGAGTTATCTTTTGCAATCTCCTCAATTATTTCTTCACCTGAGTTATTTTTTGTGCTCTCGTCATTTGTTCGATCTTTCGCTCTCTTGTCAATATTTTTTTTTGACGAGTAGTTTTTTATGAAGGGGGTAATTTTTTCTTTGCTCGAGTTATCTTTCACGCTATTGTCAATTATTTCTTCTCCTGAGTTGTATTTAGCGCCCCCGTCAATTATTTCATCTTTCCCACGCTTGTAAGTTATTTTTTCTCTCAAGTCATTTTTTGCGCCCCTGTCAATCATTTGTTTTCCCGAGTTATTTTTCGCACTCTCGTCAATTATTTCTTTTTTTAAGTCATCTTTCGCGCTCTTGTCAATTATATTTGCTCGCAAAATCTCTTTTGTGCTTTTGTCTTTTATTTTTTCACTCGAGTTGTCTTTCGCGCTCTTGACAATTATATTTTCTCTCGAAATCTCTTTTACACTTTTGTTAATTATTTTTTCATTAGAGTTGTCTTTTGCACTATTGTCAATTATTTCTTCTTCCCAGTCGTCATGAAAAGACCTTGCGTAATAGTGTATTGTCCATTATAAATATTACTTTTACTGTCAGTGTCGTTTCCACTTGTCACACCGCTTTCAGTGGTTGCAGTTGAAAGAAAATCAGGGTTACTTGGGTCAGCAACTGCATATATCACATGGTAAAAAGTGACGGTGAGCGAAATCATTAAAATACGCATCTTGATCTGGAAGAAGTAAATACTATTATCATTTGGTAAAGAGTTATTGATAAAGGATGATTCACGTTAAAAGTCGTCGTGATTAAGGTGTTCTATTTCCATCTTCAAAACCTAAAAAACTCCACCAACAACGACTACACTAGCTTTATCAGACCACAGCTGGACATAGGCCTCCCCCAATAAGAAGGGGAATATCAGTGTAATCTCTACACTAGACATGCGGGTTAGGGATAGCAGGGCACAGCTTCTCGCACTGCAGGTACACTGCTGCCCGTCGGCGATCAGGGAACAGCTGTGCCAGAGGTAGGCTTTGCTATGCCGCATTCAGCCGGCCGTCAGAGCCCCGTTTGTCAGTTAGCAGGGCACGGGCAGTTGAGAATGGCTTGAGTTCGAAAGGTGGCGGTTGGAACCCTTTACACACACACACTGTTAGGCAACGACAGTGATTTAGAATTAAGAAATAGTTAAGAATTTTATATTTGGTAGTGTGGACCCGAACGACGTAGGAAGTCTGACTCCCAATCATTTTCTTATAGGGAGATCCTGTGGAGCGGCGATCCAGGGAGAATTTGACGACGTGTGCCTCATCGGGAAACCGGACTGGAAGACGGCACAGAGGATGGCCGACCATTTGAGTTTTCAAATGTCAAATACAACTCCTGAACGTAAGAAAAAATATGTAATTTTTGTTAACTTACCAACTTAGTTGATTTATTAAAATTTTCTTCACTTGTTTTTTAAGATATTATATGTTTTTATTTTGACTCTTTATGTGGATAAATAACGATGGTATCTTGTAAATGCAACTGCTTAGTTTCTTAATTCCCGAGTAGGGCAATAGCAAATGACGAATGCTTCCATTTAAATGGTTAAAATATACCTACTTACCAAATTAAATACTCCATATTTCTAAGTAAGCTTCGTCATAAATAAAAATATACAATGACCTACGCTTACGAAGTTATGAATTTAGTAATTGTAATATTCTTATCAATGTTATATTTATGTAGGTAGGTAGTATATTAGTCATGTCGTGCGCATACCTAATACAAGCTCTGCTTAGTTGAGGCCATATTATGATGATGTGTTATAGCACTATTTATTTATTTAACATTTAGATAAAGTTAAATTAGAAAAATTTAATGAAGCAAATCTTGAAACTACCTAGTGGTAACGATTTTTAAAGATTTTCACTAAAAATAACGTTAAACTTAAAGTTGCCTCTTTCTTGTAGACGGAGACCATGCGAGATAAGATGACTTTTAACTAGTTAAAACTAGTTTTAACGATACATAGTGATAGTCAAAATCCACTACAGTTTTGTGGTAAGTACATGTTTTTTGAAAAATAACTATCTACCCAATACACCACGCAAATTAAAACAGGAAAACGGATTTCCTGTTGAAATACGCCATGTTTCTTTCCATATTTGCTACGTCATAGCTAGGTATTGCTAAATTAGAAATTAAATAATAATAATGATTGAAAAAAACAGTATTGATGTGTTATTCATTATTATGTAGTGTTTTATAAATCTCTGTCTGCACCACACACCTTCACAGTAATTATATAAAAACACTTGGAACCAAATCAAACATTCTTGCTCGTTCACCACACGTGTGTTTGTCCTGATGAGAATCAAACCCGTGACCAGCAGCTCAGAATATCAATATGAGTTTCCTAACGGTACGTGACTAATGTCAACATGGGTCAGAGGTCAGACTGGGGTGCAATAAATAAATAATAAAAAAAAATCTTGATACAATTACCCATCATGATGTAGCCCCAAACCATGTAGCTCATTATTATGAGCTGAGGTACAAGCTGTACTTATTATGAGAACCAGACCTGAGACAAATGCAAAAATTTGTCCCGATGCAGGATCAAATCCACAACCTTCTGAATGTTCCCTTGTAAGCCAATTTCACTGTGATTTGAACCTAGTTGACCTATCAAAGTCACCCTTGGGACCACTCGGGACCACTTGACCCAATTAGTTAGGGAACCCAAGACAGAAACTCGATATTTGCTATTGATGATTTTTTTTTTATTTGGTTTAGTCTAATTATCTACATTATTGGGGTTTTAAGGGGGTTAAGGAAGTCTAACAGCTACCTTCGGATATTAGATAGAATAAAAAAAGAAACTGCATATTGCTTACCTACTACAGGACTAACTACCTGACTTACTTTCTTGCTTGACAGTTAATAAGTGAATGTTATAAATTTCATGTGTGACAAATGCTCGGTCTGCCTACCTATCTCAGTTGCTATGCCCTTAGACAGGGTTCATGTGTGATACCTACCTTATATGTAACATCTGTGTACTACCATGTGACAGCAATAAATGTATTGAGTATTTGCCCATAATCTCCACACTGCGTCGGGAGTAGATTACCCCATAACGAGATCACTTATGAGTTCATACTCACGTTGTATGTAGTTCGTTGGATAAATTAACATTAATCAATTAAGATAAATAATCTCAAAAGAGGTTACATAGGGGCACGTTAATTTGAGATTACTGATTATTACTAGTAGGTAGCTTATGCTAGAAAAAAATCCATATAAAATAGAACATAAAAGTACCTAGTTGTTATCTAAGTAAAATAATATTATTATAGTATAATTTGTACGAGAAGCTGTGCTCTGTGATCTCCTACCCGCATGCCCGGTGTAGGGAATATGGGCATATCCCCCTTATGATTAGGGCAGGCCTTTGTCCAGCAGTGGACTGATACAGGCTGTTGATGATGATGTTGATATTTTGTACCATCGACTCGAAACGCTGTATTAACTTACTCATAGCTATTTCTGCCGTGAATCATCATCATCAATCATGATCTGAAGGGTATGGGTGCTATGATATAACAAGCACATGGCTTATCACTTTCATGCCTTAAGTTGATGGACGCAGGGTACATAGGACCCGTTCCTAACATCTGTGATTTACGAAGAAATACTTTGTTATAGGTAATGGTTACCACTTTACATCAAATGGGCCATGTACTTGTTCCATCAATAGGTATCATAAAAAAATGATGTTGTGTTATAGTGTCAAGCATTAATCATTTAGGTATTTATGTGATTTTCATTCGAATTCCACATTCAGCATTGATTTATTTCTTACAAAAGAAATGCCATCCCGTATCTTAGGGATAAATGCCATGAATAGTTGCCCTCACCTCAAAAATAGGCAAGGGAAACTGACCACTGAGTCAATGAGTCGAATCATTCACTCTCGTTCCCTTCGTAGTTCTCTAGTGAGCAACTCCAAGTGTCAAAGTTTTTAGACTGAAACATTGAAGCGCTCTATGCCACTAAACTATGCAAGTGTTACTGCGCAGAGTGTTAGTTAACACCTTGAGTACTGAAACCACACTTGTGGTTCTCTCTAAGGCGCAAGATGATGCTCCTTGGGCTTGGTACGGAGCATCATGTGCGAGGCTAGCAGTCAACAGTAGCTAGAGTGCTCAAAACACACTTGCTCTAGGGCGCGAGCTTTTGCTCCGTGAGCATGGCACGGAACGTTATGTGCGAGGCCCACAGTCAACGTCAACACCGAAGTAAGTTACACCACGAGCATTCTTTCATCTAAATCACACCATATACGGTATCACAACTTAATGAAAAAGACATTAAAATTAATGGTACAGTAAACGGCCACATTTCTTAGGCCGATCTCTTTCAGGCTTGGTTAGACTCATTTATTTGAACCAATGAGTCAAATTTAAATGAAATATTATGCATGGATTGGATTTATTGGCTCATCTCTTGATATTTTAATTTGTAGGTAGTATCAAAGTTTTCTTAATAAACTGGCTGTTCGCATAATAAAAGTAGAAGCAAATTATTTAGTGCTACTAGAGGGTATCGTACCTTTCTTTTTTTTCTTAAATAATACATAAAAATATTTTTTTCTTAAATTATAATAATATTCCATAATCTGTCATTCGATACAGCGACTAAGTAAGGAAACGATATGGTGTACTGAGTCGTGCATAAATAATCAAATTATGGTATATTATTATTTTTGAACTTATTTTATCAGCAAATTATTGCAACGAATCACTCTTTTGTATCTTTTCCCAGAAACCAATTTTTTCTATCATTATTTACCATATTTACTTGAGGGACGGTAAGAAAAATATTTAAAAAATCTATTAATAAAAAAAAATCTAATTTTTTCAAATAATTATCTGTTATTCAATGGAAATAAACACGATACAAATAATTTGAATCATTCACTCATGAGCTATAACAACTCTAGGAAACTACCTATGAGCACAAAGATCTGAAATCCATTTGATTGGTTTGGAGGTATGTAAAGCCTTACGTTAGGTCATAGATTAGGCATAATGAATTCTTGCCTATGTCTTAATACCAAAAGGTTAAAAGACATAATGCATAATGCTATTGATATTGCGGATTTTCTTGTTTCATATATATTTGGCCGGTTAAATATTATATTGTAGGCCTCTAATTTGTTTCTAAACCACTGTTGATTTTGTTTTTGTTGGTTAATTTCGTGTAAACCTAACATAATTTTTATTTTCTTAATTTTGAGTTAATTTATTTTTGAAAGTGTTTTTTTCGCTACTCTTTTATTATGTAGAGTGTAAAAATATGTCTACTAGAGGAAAACGAAAGGTGGTGGAACAGTACACCAAAACCCAGCCAACTAAAGAAACCAGAGAAAACATAGTAACAATATATATCAATGGAGAAAACAATGCTTCAAGATTTCAAGACTACGGTCGCGGACTGCTTGCTGCATGCATACATTACCTACTGGTTTTTTTTGTTTGTTTTTGTTTTTTGCGTATATAAATAAGATAATTTGGGACATAAGATTTTAGTACTATGTATATGTAAGTAGAAAAATAATTCAAATGATGTAGTTAGGTCAAGAATATTTGTGATAAAAAATTGTGAGGATGGATGGATGTTTGTTACTCTTTCAAGCAAAAACTACTTAACAAATTTGTACAGTTTATGACCTGGTAACACATCGGCTACTTTTGATCCGTGTGCTTGACCACGTGACTGAATCCAAGGGCGGAAGGCTAGTCTGTTTTATATAAGTCGACAACTGTTTTATATACAATGATATTTCATTCTATTTTCCTAAAGTTATTACTTTTAGTAGCAGTGGATTGCAGAGGAAGAAATAATAATAAAAATAAATATTAATTAATATTTATAATAATATATTAATATTTATTTTAATTTATAATATTTAATCGAAATCATCTTTTTCTTCTTTCAAACACATATTCTTCACTCTTTTGTACCAGGCTTGCATAGACCAACGTCTAAAAAAATAGTTCTTTCTAATCCAAATATTTTTCTATTGTCAGCCATCGGTTTTATTGGACTGGCATATTCATATACTATTTTATGATAATATTAATAAAAAGTGAATTTTCATCTGAAACAAAACTAATAGATATCAAAATCACCACTTTGATAAGGTGTAACAACAAAATTATCTGGTAAAAGCTGGATGCGTCAAACTGAGGACATGGCGCAATGGAACTCATTATGTCCAGCAGTGGATCACTACAGGCTCATGATGATGATGAACAAAAACATCAGATAAAATAAGTCAACGGCTGGAGGGTATTATTATTATTAAGCCTTTATTGCCAACACAATGTACATAATTTAGAATTCATAGTAAATTATTGTTTAGCATGCAATTAAATATATTAACTTATCATTTAATATCAAATTGACATTAACATTCCATTCATTATTATAGGAATTATTACTATTATAAATATTATTACTATCATTTAAATATTTTTAGTTATGTTTATTATTAGTTGTGGTTATTGGGCGTCGGCGTGTCTTTGCGACACGAAGGCGTCCTCCAGCTCTTTCCATTTTATTTTTGTTTGAATTAATCTGTGCCATAATGAGCCCGCATGCTTTTTTAGGTCATCAGACCAACGTTTTCTGGCTGGAGGTAAGCCACCTTTAAGAAGAAGGGGGCCAGCCAATAATCCCGACGCGCTGGTGATACAAGTTGTGAATCGCAGAAATGAGCTTTTCACCGCCGCAGCGGCCAACACTGCTTCCCGTCAATGGCCAGAGGATTTATCTATAAGGTTGTGCTAAACCAAGATGGCAGCCAGAATCCCGTTTGTTATTTAACAGAGTGCGCAGCAGGTGAGGTTGATTTGGGTCGCCAAAGATGGAGGTTTGAACCCCTTACACTCATTGGTGGTAATGATGTTGTCAATCTTTTAGTGAAAATGAGAATATATTCGTTGTCCTTAGCCTTAGATAAACGCTTCATTCTAACTTAGCATTATAGTGTTATCGAATTTTTTACACAAAGAATATACAAAATGTAAGAATGTATTTCTAACTAGGTACGATTCATCAAAACTTACATACAATATTATATGTTGTAAATACAAACTATTACAATTTCACGAAAAAAAAAACAGGTTTTTATACTCGTAAAATCCAATGTGGCGAATAATACAAAGAAATTAATAAAATGTACTTTTGGTTTTCCTGTGTTTTGTTTTTGCTAGATAAAACAAATTAAAGTGTAAACAGAATTAAATATAGAATTTACCTGTTGTTATAATAATGAATCCCAATTTATATTAATTGTGGTGTATTGAAAGATTTTAATTTTGCTTTTCAAGTTAACTTAAGTACATATTCATAAATAAATAAATAATGCGGGACGTAATCACACAGCATCATGTAGCCCCAAACTAAGCAGAGCTTGTATTATGGGAACCACATGATTGATATACTACACATATTTTTTTTTTTGTAAATACATACATATCATACATAGAAAACACCCAGACCCGAGACAAATATCTACAGAACATGCAAACATTTGTCCCGCAATCGAACCCGCAACCTTCTGCGCCTCAGGCGGACCTTCGCCCACTGCGCCACAGAGGGTGTCAACTTATCTTGTAGGTGTAGGTAAAGTGGGAATCCGAATTGGCGACGAATCCAGAGTGGGCCCGCATGGTTTTGGGTGTAGAAACCACAGGGGGCAAATGCTGGTCAACTTCCTAGAGAAGGAGGGGCTCTTCTTGATGAACTAGTTCTTAGAGAAGAAGCCCCACAGGAAGTGGACATGGCGTAGCCCCGACACTGTGACCAAAAACGAGATCGACTTCAACATGACGGATAAAAGGCACATATTGAGAGACGTCTCAGTGATCAACAGGTTCAACACCGGATCTGATCACAAACTTGTCCGAGGCTCTCTGAATATCAATCTAAAGCTGGAAAGAAACCGTCTGATGAAGTCCACGCTCCGACCCAATCTACTCCAGATCATGGCGGGCACCGAGAAGTTTCAGAAGCTTCTCGGTGACAGATTCGTTGCTGTGGAATCTACCGATGACGTTGATGAGGCCCTACAAAACGTGGTTGGAACGTTAAGGGACGAGGGCATCAAATTCTGCCAAATGCAAAAGGCAAGAAGTCCAAACTCACGGATGAGACTCTTCGGCTGATAACAAAAAGACGGGAAACCACTCAGGTCACTTCGTCAGAGAGGTCAGACCTGAACAAGCGAATTGCGAAGATGATACGGCGCGACCTTCGGAGCTCCAATACACGCCTCATTGAAGAGGCAATAGAGCGAAACCGAGGGTCCAAAGTATTCACTCAGCAGCTTGGCAGGAGCCACCTGACGAAGTTAACGACACACAATGGCCGAACCGTCTAGTCAAAGCCGGAGGTATTATCTGAGATAGAGGACTTTTATGGCCGACTGTATGCGGCACATGCTCCTTGCCCCCAACGTAGCAGCCACGATTCTCGAGCCACCCTCACCCGCCACTATACCGACGACCTGCCAGAGATCAGTCAAGACGAGGTCGTACTGGCCCTGAGACAGCTTAAAAATGGAAAAGCCCCCGGTGAAGACGGTGTTACTTCGGAACTTCTGAAGGCAGGAGGAGCTCCTGTTGTGCAGGCGCTGCAGAACCTCTTCAACTCCGTCCTTCACTGTGGGAGAACTCCAAAGGCGTGGAACGAGAGCTTGGTGGTTCTGTTTTTTAAGAAGGGAGATAGGACGCTTCTTAAAAATTACAGACCCATCTCGCTCTTGAGTCACATCTATAAGCTGTTCTCTCGGGTTATTACAAATCGTCTCGCCAGAAGACTCGATGAGTTCCAGCCACCGGAGCAGGCCGGGTTTCGCGGAGGATATGGCACCATAGATCACATTCACACAGTGAGGCAGATTATACAGAAGTCCGAAGAGTATAATCAGCCCCTGTGTCTGGCGTTTGTGGACTATGAGAAGGCCTTTGACTCTGTAGAAACCTGGTCTGTCCTGGAATCCTTGCAGTGATGCCAAGTGGACTATCGTTATATCGAAGTGTTGAGATGTCTGTACGAAGCCGCCACTATGAGTGTCCGAGTACAGGACCAGCAATCTAAACCCATCCAACTGCGCCGCGGAGTGAGACAAGGAGATGTCATATCTCCGAAACTGTTCACAAGCGCGTTGGAGGATATGTTTAAGACACTGGACTGGAAAGGTATGGGCATTAACATAAACGGCAAGCAAATCTCACACTTGCGATTCGCTGATGACATAGTCCTAATGGCGGAGTCGCTGGAGGAGCTGCAACAGATGCTGGACGGCCTAGCATCAGCCTCGCGAAATATAGGTCTCGGCATGAATTTGGACAAGACCAAAGTTATGGTTAATGACCGAACTGATCCGAGTCCTGTCGTCGTTAATGGACACCTTCTTGAAGTTGTTTCGGAGTATACATACCTCGGGCAAATATTGCAGTTGGGTAGAAACAACTTCGACAAGGAGGCCAAGAGGAGGATTCAGCTGGGTTGGGCAGCATTTGGAAAACTACGTCGAGTTTTCTTCTTTTAAGTTTTCAATCAGTGCGTCCTACCCGTCATGACATACGGAGCCGAAACGTGGACACTCACAGTACGGCTGGTCCACCAGTTTAAAGTCGCTCAGCGAGCTATGGAACGAGCTATGCTCGGGGTTTATCTGAAGGATAGAATCCGCAACGAGACTATCCGACATAGAACTAAAGTTGTCGACATAGCTCAGAGAGTTAGCAAGCTGAAGTGGCAGTGGGCTGGCCATATCTGCCGAAGAACCGATAACCGTTGGGGTAAACGAGTTCTTGAGTGGAGACCGCGGCTCGGCAAACGTAGTGTAGGACGCCCTCCGGGCAGGTGGAGTAACGATCTGCGAAAGGTTGCTGGTAGAAGCTGGATGCGTCGAGCTCAGGACAGGGCGCAATGGCGCTCATTAGGGGAGGCCTATGTCCAGCAGTGGACTGCTATAGGCTGATGATGATGATGATGAGGTAGGTAAATGATGATGATGATGAAATAAATAAAAAAAAAATATGATGACTGATAAACTACATAAATATATTTTTGGTTCTATAAACAGTACAGTTCTTCGTGAAGTGCTCATCCAGGGAAGTATACCACCATACCTATTTCTACAATGAAGCAGCATTGCTGTGTTTCTGTTTGAAATGTGCTGGTGAAATTACAGGCACACGGCTAGGCTTAACACATTCATGTTCCAAACAGGTGTAACCTACAAAGCAATAGTTTGTTGTTAGTAATGGTAACCACAACATCTGGTTACATCTTCAGCATCATAAAAAATATACATATTATACCTACATTAGAAAACGAGACAAATATTTGCAGATCTAACAAACATTTATCCTGCGGCGATAATTAAACCCGCATCCTACTGCGTCTCAAGCGGACCTATGTCCACTGCATCATAGAGGTCGTCAAATATATAAAATACCAAAATAAAAAATTCCAATGCAAAATGAAGGAACCGATATTGCATCTATAAATTCAGGGAAGGCTAAGTAGAGTCGTTTCTTAGTTTCGATCACAGACCTATTCATATAGAAATGACAATATATTTGTCGGTGATACAATCCTTCATCGATAGAAGATTTTAGAGTGTCAAGAACGTCAAACATGATTATACTTGCACTAGTTTAGGAAACTATAAAAAACCAAATACTCAAAAGGTACCGCTTTGTAAGCCAGACCCATTATTTGATTAACTATTTATTAATTTACTAGAATTTCCTACCTAAGTCTGGGAGTGCTATGAGTTTGTAATTTCATTACAAAACAAAATACAAAAATCTTTATTCATAAAAAACAAGGTACTAACAGTGGTAGAGCTTTGTCACCTGCGGTAGCTAAAAACAGCCGTGTTACAGGCGACAATGCCTTCCCATATAAAGTATCTATTTATTAGAAAAAGTTACAAAAAGAAGAAAATGGTTAAATCTTGAAAGCACATGGAAAAAAAAGAGTGGTAATAATCTTAAATAAATTAAAGTGAGGGTCTCTGTGTGTGTGTGTGTGTGTGTGTGTGTGTGTGTGTGTGTGTGTGTGTGTGTGTGTGTGTGTGTGTGTGTGTGTGTGTGTGTGTGTGCGTGGGTGTGTGGGTGTGTGCGTGTGAGGGTGTGGGGATACTGTTTTTGTTAATGGACTTTATCTAGGAGCCTTTCTATTCCATCGTAGTCATTATTTTAATTATTTAGTTATTTACTTTAAACTTATCAGTACCCCGACGCGAATTCCTCTATCAAATTTGATGGCTCAACGATGGTATTATTTTTGACTTTGTAAACTACGTTTACTTATTAAGTCAGGGGTTTTTTTAATTTTATTTTTATTTTACATATATATGAGTGTATTAGTGTGCTGGATATCCTGGCTGCAGTGACAGCTCGTCATTTTGCCACCATTGAATTCTTTGTAGAATCAAATAGAATAGCGTAGGAAGTTAGATTACATGTTCATACATTAATAAATTTCAGATAAAATATTGAAATAAAATATTGTCGATAAAAACAAGACCGGTTAAGTGCGAGTTGACTCGCCCACCGCGGGTGACGTCAATGGCGTGCGAAACTAATTAGTAAGGTTTCTTCGTAATTAAAATCTGTACTTCCTATAGAAAAATAAAAACCGGCTTTAGAATGGACATATGAGGACCTTTCAGGTAATAACACCATATTTGACCGTGTAACTTGCTTTATAGCTTGACCACAGCTGTCATTACATTTATTGAGGTTTCTACAAAACCATATTAGCTGAAGATTTTGCTATAATTTTCTTGTAAAATATAGATATACTTGTATAATATGTATAAATTTCAGGTTTTTCACTTCGTTTCTTATTTTGGACCTTTTGGGGATGAAAATGAAAATATTTATTTATTTTTGTTACTGGTAATCTTATTCAGTCAGTGCATTTTAAATCTATACCAACATTCAAGCTTATGTAGTTCCTGAAATAATCAGCTGTGACAGACGGACGGACGGACGGACAAAGCGGCACCATAAGGGTTCGTTTGACCGGTTCGGTAACGTCTTTTATTGCGTGACAGTTTACGCGCCCTTTTCAGTTGACCAAGGCGCGAGCACTTTTCGCGCGTTCATACAGTAGGTTACCTATATTTCAATAACTGTACATCCTAGATAAAAATAAAATCCATTTTGGCATTTTCTTGTAAACCCAATTATATACAACCCCTTCAACGATTTCGCTCATATCACTTCCCAGCTTTCATGGCATAGCCTCTTTGATCTATCAAGTTTTATACAGATCATACAAACATTCGTACTGAGGCGGGAATTGAACCGGAAACCTTCTGCATTTTAGAATTTGGAATTAATTATTTCTAAAAGACAGTTGCTTTCAGCTATCACCAAAACGAAAACTACCTCATACATTTTACATTGGGAAAAGGGAAAATGAAATGACTAAGTACATAATTAAAGAAATAGCTTATTTAAAACTTAATTATACTCTAAGCGACGTCTAAGCGAAGTATTGTACTACAGAACTAAGACTATTGTTGAATATGTCCACATGTGGCCTTCTTGTACAGAGATCGTCTAAAGACAGTTCTATCTTGTCCGTTCTCTAAGTAATCGCATTTGTATAGTCAGCAAATAGCTACAATGTTAGATTGGAAAACTGTTTTGCTGTCTGTACAGTGAAGAGATAGTTCTAGAAAAATACGTAGTATTTTCTAATATTATAGATAAAATGATTTTTGCTTAGAAAACTGAGGATTTAGTTTGGATTTGTACTACAAAGAAGATAAGTTTAGTTATTTATATATTTATTTAACGTATTAAGTAAAGGACAATCGAGAAAATAAACTTTTTTAAATAGAAATAAACTTTTTTACTTTCACTGTTAGAAAGATAACTTTGATTCCGCACAAAATAACCACGCTAAGCAAACATTTAACGTGAAATCACAAGTACCTATACACGCAAACGATGTTGCGAGCGGGTCAGCTAGTATTATAGCATTTATAACTTATAATGCTTGCTGCACGATTTTGCACTAGCAGCCTAACCCGACCCAACTAGAGGGCGATAGTTTGCAGTCTGCAAGCTTGTCAGCACAACAAATTCTCTGACCGCCGACGGGCAGCAGCATCGGCGGCGGTACGAGAAACTGTGCCTTGTGATCTACAAGCCACATTCCCAGCGTAGGGATTATCGAGAGGCCTATGTCCAGCAGTGCACTGATATAGACTGGTGGTGTGTACAGCAGCATAAGGGCCTCGGCAGCATAACTGTTAGAGCAGTAGGCAAGACTAGATAAAAGTGAATTTCTTTGTAAAACTGGTTTTATAGTTCACAATGTTGCAAAAAACGCTACATTTAACGATACTTAACAGTCTTTTCCTTATTTGCAGACTAAAAGGCTGTTACAGGTTATATTGCGAGTCGTTACTACAATAACATTGTTATTTGATGGAGCTTTCTAATAGACATCCTTTATATTCACTGCTTCTCAAAGAAAAGAAACTGGGTAGGGGTAATTTTGTAACATCAATAACACCAGTTTATTTAGTCCACTGCTGGAATTTGACCTACTTCATAAGAGGGACCATATATGCCCATAATCAAATCACTGGGTATGCGGTTTTCAGATCACCGATGGCGATGGCAGTGGGACTTAGCTCGGCTACGCTACACGGTTCGGTGAAGTACGACGGATTATTAATCTCCATCTTAGATAGGAGTAAGCCGGATGCGTCTGGCTGAGGACAGGGCGCAATGGCGCTCAGTAGGGGACTGTTATACCCCTATAACTGATGATGGTGTGATGATGATGATAATGAAGAAGTCCACGTGCGTAGTATGCCTGTAATCTGCCCACGGCTACGTCTATAAAGACAGCTGTTAAATTGCCAACGTATATAAGGAAGTGAGCCCTTAAATGTTGGAATTGAGTTGTAAAGCCGTGGAATGATGATTTCCGGGTGTAAAAATTAAGTTCCTTTTAGTTTTTTATGTTATATGACCTCATAGCACATAGCAGTAGCTCTGCCTTCTGAAATGCATGTCAAAGGTTCGATTCCTGGACAAACATTTCTGTCTTTGAACTTGTATGAAATATGTATGTTGACGACTTTTGTTGCGCCTTCTTGTGTCCTTTCAGCTTTCTGCAAAGTCCCCCGTAAGTCGCAGAAGATTGCAGGTTCAATTTCCGCTGCGCGAAAGATGTTGGTACGTTCTGCAAATGTCTCTGGTGTTTTCTATGGCGTAAAACATGTATGTATTTACAGAAAAAAAGTATTACAGTACTTAGTATTAGCAGTCATGTGGTTCCCATAATACAAACTCTGCTTTGTTTGGAGCTACATGATACTGTGCGATAGTGTCCGGCATTATTTATTTATTATTATGTGCCTGAGACATGGATAAAGTAGAAAAAGTTAAGAACCTTAATAGTTACTTACAAAAGTTCTGAGTTACTAAGCCGCGGGTTTCCCTACAATGTTTTCCTATACGTCTGAACACGTAATGCGCACTTATATTTCTTAAAACATAAAATCCAAACTAAATTTCTAAATATCTGCTATAAAATGTACACTAAAAGGTTCCCTGGAAGTGATCGACCGCACTTTTAGCGATACGACACAACGTTCCAAACTTTCCTGCATGAAACAACAACACCTGTCTATTCAGTCCACTGCTGGACATATGCCCCCTATTAGATGGGAGACATGGGTTGGGGATCGTAGATCACAGCTGCTCTCAGCCAGGGGATTCAGCTGTGCCAGTAAACTGCAATAAACTGGCCGAAAGAGATCTGTTTGTGAAACATCAGTTACACCACGCGCAGGTGAGGTTTGGCATCGGTTTCAAGGATCCGACGGCGCCGTTAGTCCTTTATCAGCACTACGGTGAGTGAAGGAACACGGTGTGTTTTTAACCGGTAGGCCGCTGAGCTAGTCGCTGGCGGAGAGCCCGACATACCCCTCTAACTCTCGCTGATTTTGACGACATGAGTAGCGCATTTTCACACCGACAAAAAAAGGTTCCAAGGAAGGAGGTCGGCACCTCATACAATCCCAAATTGTTCTGCATGCTGTGTTTTATTTTTCTGGTGCGGGTTGAATAAAGATTGAACCCTTCGCAATCAACTCGCATCTCGGTCTTGTATTCTCTTTAGTTTAGCTTTTAATAGTAGCCAATAAGTTTTTTATTAATGATTCGGGTGATGATTAACGTTATTACTGTGGGCACTGTACTTAATTATTAAAGTCAAGTTTTGATAAATAAATACAATACATCATCATCATCAGCCTATAGAAGTCCACTGCTAGACATAAGCCTCCCCTAATTAGCGTCATTGCGCCCTGTCTTAAGCTCGGCATATCCAGCTTATGCAGTATCCAATACAATACAATACAATACAATACAATACAATACAATACAATACAATACAATACAATACAATACAATACAATACAATACAATACAATACAGTTTTATGAGCGAGGGTTCCGTTTGTGGAATCTATTTTGTTTTATGGTTATAGTAAAATGGATTTGGAACCCTTTTAAATCAAATTTCTGAATCAATCAGACCTTTGAGTAATAAGGTTTTAGAAATAAAGGTTTTATTCAATTGAAATTAGAAGTGGTGTTTTGTTCTGTCTAGATAAGAAATAATGCGGAAAAAGTTATCTATCTCTCTTCTATATTAATCTCACAAAAAATAGCATGGCTCGAACAATTTGCATATTTTTTGTTTGTTCACCTCAATACTGGGATGGTTTAGGAAAAACAAAAGTCGGGAAAACCCAAACAATCAGTTCAAAATATAGATGCAAGCAATATTAGAAGAGATATGTTTTTGTTTAAATTTTTCGTAGAGGCATGTGGACGTAGTTGATGACCTTTTTGTTGCAGTGGATGAGGGCCCGCCAAAGACGCAAAGGTTCGATTCCCGCCGTGAGACAAATGTTGTATGAATATAATGAATTTATCTCGGGTGTTTGTATACATATTTTTGAGCGTTTATGTATTTAAATAAAATATATATAAGTACCCTAGCATAATAATACTTGTCGGACAATATCTGTTATCGGAATTTCAAAATCCTATTGAAATTTTGACACAAGTTCTGAGATTGGGGCTTCTTTGTGTGATAATTAATTTAATAATATATCACAGAAAGTATTCACATTGATATATGATATTAATGATAAATTCTCCTTAGCTTATGTTTTTCTAAGATCTTTGCTATAATATTATTCTTAAAGTAATACATTGTTATTGAGGGATTTTGGAGACATTTTCATCCCAAGTTTTTTTATTATTTCTAGTGATATCATTATGATTGTCACTATTTTTTTAAACAAATCGATATTTTTTTAGACATACATCAAGTATATAATAATTCGCAAATCGTATATAATAAGACGAAAAAACAACGGGATGTTATAAGTTTGACGTGTCTGTGTGTGTGGGTGTGTCTGTCTGTCCAATCGTAGCTCTCGAACGGATGAAACGTTTTTTATTTTGTTTTTTTTTGGTTTGAAAGGTGAATTAGTCGAGAGTGTTATTAGTTATTAGCTATGTTTGATGAAAATTGGTCCAAGATGGCCGCCCCCACAATATGGCGGATTACATATTTTTTCACAATTCTCTAAATATCAAACGAAAGGCTTTGACTAGTTAAATACCATACACTATGATAAATTTCAAATTCAAGATGGCCGCCACCACAAAATGGCGAATTAAGCACCTATATTTTTTTCAAAACTGCTTCAATTAGGGTATCAAATGAAAGGGGTTAACTAGTAGAATAATGTACACTATATTGAAACGGAATGAGGAACAATAACGAAATGAAAATAAAAAGATTTTTATAATGTATGTTATGATCAGTATTTGAATCTACAAATAATGCAATAATAACAAAACGATGATCTATCGCTACAGCCAGGCTATCCAGCACACTAGCTGGTACACTCATAAAAGCGCGATCTTATGTCTAAAGCAAGCTGTACGCTACTATACTGAAAGGAAGACACCAGTATACGCCTGTTTCCTCGACCTGTCCAAGGCTTTTGATACGGTTCTGTATGATAAGCTTTGGTGCAGGCTGGGGGCATCAGGTGTGCCGGCTGATATCGTCTCCTTACTTAAAAACTGGTATCACTGCCAGCGAAACCAGGTGAGATGGGCGGGCGCGTTGTCCGACGCATACGTCATGGAGTGTGGCGTGCGGCAGGGCGGGATTACATCTCCTCTGCTGTTCAATCTCTATGTTGATGATCTCATCAGCGAGCTCAGCAGTACCCACACAGGTTGTTTTGTAGATGGAGTGGCAGTAAATAACCTGAGTTACGCAGATGACATGGTGCTGCTGGGACCGTCGGTGGGATTTGTTCGTCAACTTGTAAAGATATGTGAGGTCTATGCGGCTGAACATGGACTGAGGTATAACTCTAAAAAGAGCGAAGTCCTCGTGTTTAAGAGTGGTAGAGTTCGACCAGTCCATGTTCCGCCTATAATGCTCATTGGTGCGGCTCTACAAGTGGTCAGGAGTTTTAAATATTTGGGGCACATTGTCACGGAAGAGTTAAAGGATGACGAGGATATTGAAAGGGAGCGCAGAGCGCTGGCAGTTCGGGGAAACATGCTCACACGCAGGTTTTTTCGCTGCTCGAGAGAAGTGAAAATTACTCTGTTTAAGGCCTACTGCCAGTCCTTCTACTCAAGCAGCCTCTGGACAAACCACACCCGACGGGCTGCCAGCTCGCTGCGAGTACAATATTACAATATCTTCAGGATGCTGATGCGGCTGCCTCGCTTTTGCAGCGCATCGGGGATGTTCGCGGAGGCGCGCACGGACGGCTTTCAAGCGATTATTCGCAAGAAAGTCGCTTCCCTACTCAAGCGTGCGCGAGGCAGCAGTAACAGCATCCTGAGGATGATTGCAGCCCGGGCAGACTGCCCCATTCAAAACAGGTGGATGGGAATAATGATGGGCTCCAATATCTAATTTCAATTAAATGTTTAAATTTCGTGTTGTCCATATTGTAAATTAATTTAAAAAAAAAATGATTTAAAAAAAAAACTATGACATTATCTATTTAATTTTTAATTACTTTTTTATTATTTCTGATTTATTATGCTGTTTGTAGTTTTTAAGAATGTGGTGTTGTGTGATAATATAATGTTTTATGGATTAATCTGATCTGAAATAAATGAGTAATAATAATAAAAAATGAAAAATAAAAATTGAAAATAACCCCGACTCAAAAAGCAAACATTTCAAAATTAATAAATAATCAATCAAATAAAGGGTCTGACTTACAAAACGGTACCCAGACGAAAATTACTGAATCGAATTTGATGGCTCAACGGTGGTATTATTTTTGACTTTTTAAATGTTTGCTTTTTGAGTCGGGGGTTTTTAAAATTTTGTATTTTAAGTAACAGCCTAGTCAAAAATTTTAATATATCCCGATTTAGGTGGTATTTGAAAAAAATATAACATAAATTCTTCTAACTTTTTTATTCTAATTCTAATTCTAATTTCTAAGTGATTTTTTAGGTCTCATATTATTATATGAGACCTAAAAAAATCACTTATTATGTATTGATTTTGCACGAACATCTCTCCACTGCAGCACAAATAGGGTGTTGATATTTGCAGCATGTTTTTAGAAAAATAACGTTATCATTCCAGAAACGCTGTTCGATTATAATTGCGGAACCCTAAACTTTTCATTCGATCGGTTCTCAACAAGTTTTATATTATGGATGGAAATTGGTTACACTTCTTCGTTGCGGGTTAACTTGAAGTGTTTCCGTAAGTTTGAATTATCGGGTTTGTATAATGTTTTATGAAGCAGATATGAATGTCATGTCAACTGTCATGGCGAAAAAAAATCCGAAAGTTTGTGAGTATGGATGTATGGATTAATGGATGAATGTTTGTTACTTTTTCACGCAAAAACTACTGAACGGATTTGGATGAAACTTGGAATATAGATAGTTGGTAGCCTGGATTGACATATAGGTTACTTTTTATCCTGGTACCACGAGAGCGAAGCCGCGGGCGGAAGCTATTATTGATATGGTAACTAATCATAAAAAAATTGGGTCCTGGGAAAAGATACGAAAGAGTGATTCGTTACAATAATTTGCAAATAAAATAAGTTTAGAAATACATAGTTTGTGACCTGGATTAACATATAGGCTACTTTTTATCCCGGTATGAAACGACCGAAGCCGCAGGTGCAAAGTAGTATAGAAATAAAGCCTATATTTCCAACTATTATGTAACCTATTTTATTTATCTATTATATATTTAAGTACTTTAATTATTTATTTATTGTTGTAAACACGAATGATAATTCACGTATTACAGAACTGTATTTTTTTTTGTCAAATATAATTGGACAGTGTGATATTGCCATTATAAGATTTATAATTAAATATAAATAATTTTACATAATTAAACTAGAGGGAAAAAGCGAGTGTAGGTCTAAATAGTCATTACGAAACTTACGTAATGACTATTTACCGTGGTTAAAACTAAATCATTCTAAAAACGCTGGTTTTATTTCAACAAAACTTTTGTCCAACCGTCCAGTTGAATGTTGATAAGTCCTGAGAAATTGTTCTGAAAAGACATTCTGTAACTTTTTGAAGTCCTTTGACTTAAAAATAAAGTGGAAAGGATTTTTAAAATAATAATTTCTGCGTTTTTACCTTGACTTCAGAAGACTTTGGATAAAAGAATTCAGATGAAGAATCTGAGGAGATCTATATCAGTCCACTGCTGGATGAAGGCTTCCTCTAATAAGAAGGGGTATATATCCATAATCCCCATGCAGGGCATGTGGGTTGGGTTTGGCTCGGTAAGAGGATTTAGCTGTGCTGGTGTTAGGCTGCACTATGGCGCAATCAGCCAGCCACCAGAGCTGGTAGCAAGGTGCACCATGCATAGGTTGTGTTCCAAAGATGGAGATGAATTTACAAGAAGGGTTTTAGCATACAAAATCGTAGAGAACAAGTATTTAAAAACAATGAACCCGCCTGCATAGATAGGAAGATTTTAGTACTTTTTAGTTCATCGTAAATTGAAAATGGCTTCCTACTATCTTCATGTCTGTTGTCTGTCTTCTTTCATATAGCCTATGTCATCCTCGTGATTTAGACGAATCCAACGACTCCTCATTAGTCAAAATCCGTCGAGCCGTTTGGGCTACAGCGACCGACAAAAAATATTACAAACATACATACACCCTAAAACAACCTGACTGAAGAGGACTTCAAAAACGTAAAAAACATACCTATATATCTAAGGATTTCTGCGATTTATTGGTACACATAAAAGTTTAATATTTTAAAGTTATACAGGTCTTAGTAAACAATCCCAGAGCGGAGCACTTCACAATCACAAACCGCAACGTCTTTTGAGTGACTTGCAAATATGGCTGAATATGATTGCGTGTTGCTGGTAAACTTGGGATTATGGTAAACTTGAAAATGGACAAAAATATCGCTCTCCAGCTAGGTAAGGTGAGGATCTGCGAAAGGCTGCTGGTAGAAGCTGGATGCGTCGAGCTGAAGACAGGGCGAAATGGCGCTCATGGGGGGAGGCCTATGTTCAGTAGTGGAGTGCTATAGGCTGATGATGATGATGATGATGATGACAAAGACATCTATTATTTAATTCAACAGCCCAAACTTCTAAGAGGGGATGCCTATGTCAAGTAGTGGACTGACATAGGCTGGTCATATTAGAATACATAGAGATGAAAAAAGCCCATTTAATTTAATTTATTTCTCTTAACAAATACATTGTGTGTAGAAGTAAATACAATACCTAACACGGAAAAAATACATACAATACAATTTATTATTAGTAATAGGTAGTCATGCAGTTCTTTAATAAAGGACAATTCCGTCTGATATATGGCGTTCGGTACCAATGCTAAAGTGATTGCGTCAAAACGAAACCTAATTTTTTCGAAAGATACTTAACTGTTATTAATGGAATACTAAGTCTAAGTTTTATAAGGATAAACGTCAACAATTTTATTTTATTTTATATTAGTTTTAGAGTTTGTTGTTTAAAAAATGCTTTCCCGAGACCTTGTGTGTTCAGTTTTGTCTTCATAATTATAATTATTACACTATAAACATTTAACTATGATACTATATCTATAAGAAAAGGTTTATATACCTCACACAGATAGCTAAAAGGGTGTTTTAACTTCTACTTCGTAGGTAGGACATTACATACGTTACTACTGTGTTGTAATTTATATTATTTTCAAATATTGATAGTGTCGAGAAAGTAGATAGGCATTAACATCATTTATGGTTATAATAGGTATTAGTACTTACTGGTGAAGGTGAAATCCAAGCTAAGATCCAAGATCTTAACACATTCATTACAACCACGAAAAGGCCATGGATACCTCTTCCAAACTATGCTGGTTTCGCGTCACCGGTTATTAGCAAACAGTTGATGCGACGATTGTTCATCGTACATTATTGTGATGATGTCTAATAAAATATATATTTATTGATTAAACACTGATACACAATGCCACAGAACACTCTACTGAGAGCATATTAAAAACTTAAAGATAGGAGATAGTTTAGTAGTACCACAAAAAAAGTTTCTGATCCAACCTCTTTGATTATAAAAGTGAAAAAATCTCCAATGTTTTCAGTCGATTCTACTGTCGAAATAATTAAAAGTGAGGATTGTTGCAGTGTCATGGCGCCGTGCGCCCAAAACCAAATAAACGAAAGATTTTTTTACGTGATTATTAATCGAGTGGGTGTGTAAAACTAAAGAAAATGTTACTGTTATTTCTAAAATAAAGGCAATTTTATGGGATACGTTTGGTTTTGATGCAATCGGTACAGGTTATTGGCATTCTTCTTTTCAATCTAATAAATGTCTAGTAAATGTATAAATTAAATAAAGTATCTAATGTCTATTTTGATATATGAGTTCACATTGGTCAAAGGACAATACCGTCTGATGTATGGCGCTCGGTACCAAGACTAAAGTGAGTGCGTCAAAACCAATCCAATAAGTTTTTAGTCGATTCTACTATCTAAATAATTGAATTGAAAAAATGAGGGTTGTTTGTAGTAATAGCACTGTTACTATGGCAACAACCAAAGTTTGCCATAGGTTGTTGTAGTCTAATGGTGGCGTGCGGCAGGAAACAAATCAACAAAATATATTTTTAATTAATCATTAATCCCATCGGTGTGTAAAACTAAAGAAAATTTTAATGTCATTTATAAAATATAATAAAGAAGAATGCCGATAACCCGTACCAATTGCGTCAAAACCAAACGTATCCCATAAAATTGCCTATATTTTATAAATAGCATTAACATTGTTTTTAGTCTTACAGGCCGACTCGATTAATAATCACGTAAAAAATTCTTTCGTTTATTTGGTTTCCGGCGCACGGCGCCATAACATTGCAACCACCCTCACTTTTAATTTTAGACAGTAGAATTTACTGAAAACATTGGAAGTTTTTTCACTTTGTATAATCAAAGAGGTTGGATCAGAATCTTTTTTGTGGTACTACTAAACTATCTCCTATCTTAATGTATTACTAGAGTGTTCTGTGGCATTGTGTAGCAGAGTTTATTCTGTAAATAGATATTTTATTAGACATCATCACAATAATGAACGATAAATAATCGTGGCATCAACTGTTTGCTAATAACCGGTGACGCGATACCAGATTAGTTTGGAAGGGGCATCCATGGCCTTTTTGTGGTTGTGATGAATGTATTAAGATCTTGGATCTTAGCTTAGATTTCACCTTCACCAGTAAGTACTAATACCTATTATAATGATGTAAATGCCTATCTACTTTCTCGTCACTATCATTATTTGAAAATAATATAAAGTAGAACACAGTAGTAATGTATGTAATGTCCTACCTACGAAGTAGAAGTAAAAACACCCTTTTACCTTTCTGTGTGAGGTATATAAACCTTTTCTTATAGATATAGTATCATATTTAAATGTTTATAGTGTAATACTTATAATTATGTAGACAAAACTGAACACACAAGGCAACTTTTTTTCATAAACAAACTCTAAAACGAATATCAAATAAAAACAATTTCTTTACGTTTATCTTAAAAAAATACTTAGTATTCCATGAATAACAGTATAATATCAATCTCATCAATATCTTTCAAAAAAATTAGGTTTAGTTTTGACGCAATCACTTTAACATTGGTACCGAGCGCCATACATCAGACGGCATTGTCCTTTCATGGGATTCTTTTGGTTTTGACGCAATTGGTACGGGTTCTTGGCATTCTCCTTTAAAGTTGTTATAAGGAGTACAACCTCTCAAGCAAGAATGTCTTCAGCTATGTTTTAAGGATAGTGGCCGATAGCCCGCCTGATATTAAATGGTAACCATGACCTAAACAAAGACTGTAAAGCAATCTCCTGCGGGTTCGATGGTTCCGGGAAGGCTAATTTTATTACTATCCTTCCCGCGACTGTTCGCACGGTACTCGGGTGAAATAGTTACATCCCCTTTTGTAAGCATCCAGGTTAAATGTAGCCTACATTTTTATCATAGATTAATCTTCTTATATTCCATCATCAAAATTCATTCAGATGTTGCGGATTTGTAGAAACTAAGATACACACAAACTTATGCATTTAAAATTTTAGTTTAGCAGTAACAAAACAGCAGTCTATTCACAGTAAACTTAATTAAATTTATTTTGCATTTCTATATTTCAAGTTTGGTTTGTTTGATGTGGGGTTTCATGAATCTACGAATCAATTTAATGGAATTTTCTAAAATAAATTTATTATTTTAAAGGCAGGATAAAAAGATGCAAAACTATTGGTGGAAATCTATGGAAGATCAATGGAAGGAAGCTATGGAAGATCATAAATTGTTAAATCACCAGAAGATGATCTGAGGGATCTCAAAAATTTAACAACTTTTATAATGATAATTTATTGCCCACATATACGCATATGTGATGAACTAGTGAAGTTTAGTTCATAATCAGTGGCCCAATTAGCGGTCACAGATAGTTTAATAAAGTGCTTGTCTTTTGGAATCTGTTCAGTCTGACAACGTCTGTATTGAGCTATTTAATAAATAATAATAATACAGACGTTGTCAGACTGAATTGATTCGATCATCTGATTTTCATCAGATTTTTTTATTGAGCTATTTATATAAATAGCTAAATATCTCTATCTTAAAAATGATGCAAACTCTTTGTGAAAAAAATATAAACTACAGACGTTGTCAGACTGAATTGATTCGATTCTCATCAGCCTATAGCAGTCCACTGCTGGACAAAGGCCTACCCTAATGAGCGCCATTGCGCCCCGTCCTGAGCTCGACGCATCTAGCATCTACAAGCAGCCTTTCGCAGATCGTCACTCCACCTAGCCGGAGGGCGTCCTACACTACGTTTGCTGAGCTGCGGTCTCCACTCATGAACTCGTTTACCCCAACGGTTATCGGTTCTTTGGCAGATATGGCCAGCTCACTGCCACTTCAGCTTGCTAAATCTCTGAGCTCTGTCGACAATTTTAGTTCTATGTCGGTTATACTCGTTATGGATTTTATCCTTCAGAGAAACTCCGAGCATAGCTCATTCCATAGCTCGCTGAGCGACTTAAAACTGGTGGACTAGCCTTACTGTGAGTGTCCACGTTTTGGCTCCGTATGTCATGACGGGTAGGACGCACTGATTGAAAACTTTTGTTTTCAAATATTGCGGTATGGGCGACGAGAAGACTCGACGTAGTTTTCCAAATGCTGCCAACCAAGCTAAATCCTCCTCTTGGCCTCCTTCTCGAAGTTGTTCCTACCCAACTGCAATATCTGCCCGAGATATGTATACTCGGAAACGACTTCAAGAAGGTGTCCATTAACGACTACAGGACTTGGATCAGTTCGGTCACTGACCATGACTTTAGTCTTGTCCAAATTCTTGCCTAGACCTATCTTTCGCGAGGCTGATGCTAGGCCGTCCAGCATTTGTTGCAGCTCCTCCAGCGACTCCGCCGGTAGGACTATGTCATCAGCAAACCGCAAGTGTGAGACGTGCTCGCCGTTTATGCCCATACCTTTCCAGTCCAGCATCTTAAACATATCCTCCAACGTGCTTGTGAACAGTTTCGGAGATATGACATCTCCCTGTCTCACTCCTCGGCGCAGTTGGATGGGTTTAGACTGCTGGTCCTGAACTCGGACACTCATAGTGGCGGCATCTCAACACTTCGATATAACGATAGTCCACTTGGCATCGCTGCAAGGATTCCAGGACAGCCCAGGTTTCGACAGAGTCAAAGGCCTTCTCATAGTCCACAAAAGCAAGACACAGGGGCTGATTATACTTTTCGGACTTATGTATAATCTGCCTCACTGTGTGAATGTGGTCTATGGTGCCATATCATCCGTGAAACCCGGCCTGCTCCGGTGGCTGGAAATCATCGAGTCTTCTGGCGAGACGATTCGTAATAACCCTTGAGAACAGCTTATAGACGTGGCTCAGGAGCGAAATAGGTCTGTAGTTTTTAAGAAAGGTTTTATCTCCCTTCATAAAAAACAGAACACCAAGTTCTTGCTCCACGCCTTAGGAGTTCTCTCACAGTAAAGGATGGAATTGGAGAGGTTCTGCAGCCTTCAGAAGTTCTGAAGTAACTCCGTCTTCATCGGGGGCTTTTCCATATTTTAGCTGTCTCAGGGCCAACAAAATCTCGTCCTGGCTGATTTCTGGCAGTTCGTCGGTGTAGTGGTGGGTGAGGGTGGCTCTGGAATCGTAGTTGTTACGTTGAGGGCAAGGAGTCTTCATACTATAGCTCTTAGACAGTCGAAGGATCAGGTACGCTTCCCTGGTTGACACACTGGAGATTTCTAGAACGTTGTTAAAGAGGGCTTTATTGACGAGAAACCTTACGCCACCCTGTGATGTTTTGTCACCCTCGCGGAAGTACAGTAGATGGCCCGAGTCTAGGGTAATGGTGTCCTCTCCCTGTCTACGGACTTCACATAACCCCAGAACATGCCACCTAATGTTCTCCAGCTCCACTTCTAACTGTTAGCACCCCTTGCCCCACCGTAACCATGGCCGCTACCTGTATGGCCAGGAATAGCGGGGCGGCCGGGAACTGGGGGCCATTGCCTTGTTGTATTCATCATTTAGGGGGTTAATGCCCACAATCCCCAAGTGCATGCTGGGCAAACGGGTTGGGGCACAGCTTCTTGCTCCGCTGACGCTGCTGTCCGTCAGTGGCCAGAGGATTTAAATGTGCCGATTTAGGCTGCGCTATGCCGCAATCAGCCGGCTGCCAGAGCCCCATCCGTTAGGTAGCAGTAGTAGTTGTAGTAGTTAGTTAGGTGTACTGCGGGCAGGTGAGGTTGGCTTGGGCCCCGAAGATGGAGGTTGGGACCCCTTACTTAAAATCGGCCACATCTGTCAGCAATAGTATACTTGAGTTCGGCGTGGGTCGGTAACTTGAGATGTTTATTACTTCACAGTGGTTTGTCGGAGCAACTGTTTATTATTTTAGTCGTGTAATTTCATGTGTTCCGTACACTTTTTTAAAGTTAAAACAATATAGATATTATACATAATTTCAAAAAAACGTCACAAAGATCGACCTTCTAAAGAAGGCTTGACAGATACGCCATTTTTAAAAACCTCCTTTAGAAGGAGGCCTGATAGACAAGGTGTCAGATCTCTGACATCTATAATGTACTTACTAGTACTAGTAAGTACATTATAAAATTATTTTATTATTATTGTGTATGTACTCAGATAAAATAGTCTAAGTGTTAATCAAGGTCAATTTATGTATGTAAAATCGTTCAGCCGTTACGGAATTGAGTGAGAACAAACATACTCACACATACACAAACTTTCCCATTTATAATTATGTGTTATGTTATGTCAGAAAAATAAAAACGCCTTTGGTATTTCTTATTTCCGCAGTGAAGCAACTTTGCTGTGTGGGTGCGGGTGCTCATTTCAGGAGCATGGGGCTCATCATCTTCATGCCTGCGTTGAACGCAAAGCTTATCATCGTAAGGAACGTTGCAAACATGCGTGACCTACGATACAATGTTTTTTTATATATGATGGTAACTACTTAACATTAGGTGGGTCATGCTTGTTCGGACTCAAGTATTTAGTATAATAAAAAAAGATAAAATGAATTGGTACAATCCAACGAACTCCAGACGACACCCAGCCTATATCCATATACCGCTGGACGCCTTCCCTAGAGGGGGGGCAGGCCCTTATGGGCCTGATCTATGATATCCTGATCTATCTCCAACCTTGATTCCCAGCTTGGGGAATAATTCCCAAGCTGGGAATCAAGGTTGGAGATTATAGGGCAAAGCATCTCGTACTGCCATCGCTGCTGCCCTGCTCTTAGGGAATTAGCTTTGCCGGTGTTAGTTTCCACCCGCCAGAGCCCCGTTTGTTAAAGATAGAAAAGACAACACATTAAACAAACATTTAATTAGCACTTGGCACACAATACTATCTACAACAGAGTTAACGGAATAAAGTAAATAGTTAAATAGTAGGTATGTAAACAATATCGTCCCGACATGCAGTTGTGTGCCACAGCAGCAAAAAGGCCTCGACTCAACATTAATGCCTCGCCACGGAGAAGTAGCTAGGCGCTGGTATTACGCCGAATCCCTTACTACCTTTAAACACCTATAAAGACTAGTTCAACAGAATCACCTAAGTTAAAATTAAAGTTTCCGTGAACTCTGTCGCCCAGGTTACTTTAAAGTTTAATCCGATTTAAAGTTTAAACATTGTTTATTTAACCATTTACAGTTTTGGAAGCGTGCCCGCTGTGGAGACGAGATAAATTCTCTGTTCAACACAAATAAAAGTTAAGTGTTCTAATCCGATCACTCTTTTTGTATACGCTAGGTCAACTCTGGGCTTCTCGCAAAAAGATAAAGGATGTATCGCCATCAATACTCTCGAGAAGGTGTTCCAACGTCCATATTCCGAACTCTTTTTTTAATGTGGGGAATCCTGATGGATATACATTTCGCGCTATTATGCCAAAACCATGGGTGATTTGGAGGACTCTTCCATAATTTCAGCATCGTCAGGCCACATAATTGTAAGCTTATCCTTATTAACAGAGCTAAATAATTCTATTACACCCACATTGTACCAAGCACTAACCACCGTGCACACCACCTCAGGGCATCACTTTATCAGCGACGGATGACCATCTTTGGTACTTAGGTTCTAACCTTACCTGCCCGTAGTGCACCCTGCTAACCAACAAACGGGGCTGAATGCGTCATAGCGTAGCCTAACACTGGCACCGCTACATCCCCTGGCCGCCGACGGGTAGCAGCATCCAGCGTGCCCAGCGTGAGAAATATGGGCACATATGACCAGCGTGGGGATTATAAACATATCTTCTCATAAGGAGAATAATATATATTCAGAGTGATCTATAGCAAAAACAATTTCAGCGACCAACTTCATCACATTATGAGCTGGATGTTAGTATCTACCTGTAGGAATGGTTAATAATACGCTGCCCAGCATTATATTAATATAATGCTGGGCAGCGTCAGCTAAACGTCTTAATTTAAACATTCTTGGGTTCCACATGCTGAATAATAAATTTAGAAAGTAATCAATTTAGTTTTTATTAATTTTTCCGTTTGTCATTTTTTTATCATAACTTCAATATAAATGGCAATTACAAGTTATATCTCAAAACCAATTATTCTCATCGCAAACTTTGAGAGTTTTATCTAAATTGAAATAAAATTTATGCATTAATTGAAACTTTATTTAACTTTAAAATGCTTCACTAGGGTCATACTGCGAATACACGTCCGTCTCCGCTTGCTCTTACTCGGTTCTCCTACTGGTAAGAGCACGAGGAATATGCTCCTACCGGTAGGAGTAAAAGGTTAAGCATATCCTCGTGCTTCTACTAATTAACAATCATGTACAACGAATATTGACTTGTGCAATGAAATTATTTTATATAAATAAATATTTTACAGCATAGATAGACATACAGGCTCAGAAGACAGGCTCCAGATGCTCTATGACTTGATAAAAACTTATATTATCATTGATTTTATTTTATAAATAGCTTTTTTTTTTCTTATATTTTACACATCAAATAATCAAGCGTTTGACTACTACCACCTGAGTAAGGTGAAGATGATGAGTTTCTGATGAGGTCTGGGGGCCTGCACGGGAGCTAGTCCTGCAGCAGGTGCGCCGTTGTGTTTTCAACACCGAAAACGTTACATTAAAGAGCTTGCCACATCAAAAACTACAAAAAACTTATGTTTATGCACACAAAAACTAAACAAAACTATTTTTTTTAACATGGAGTATGATTACTGATTACATAATATATCTGAATAAAGTCTGCAAAGTTTTATTATTAAACAATGACAGTCTCTTTACTTTTCATAATTAAAAAGTTTTCGGTTTCTGCATCACTTACTTTATTAGCTGAGACATCAGCTGTTTGGATTGACTTATTTTTGATGTTTACTCGGAGAAAAAATTACGAAGAAACATGCTTAGGAAAAATAAGTAATAGATAAATATGTCCCATTGGATTAATAGCATAAGGTCAAGATACTGCAGCAAAACGCTACTGCACGCTAAAGTGCGCTATAGCCTGTGCTATAGGCTATCTAGCGTGCTTTGACAGAGTCGTGATATCATAGCCGTTCGGATGTAGGCTCAGAAAAACGAGGCCTATCTGCCAGGCCACCAAAGTGAATACATATCGAAATTGTCCGTGTTATTACCGTAGCCCGTAGCCCGTAGCTACTTCTAGTCATAATTTGTATGGCGTCTCTCCAATACCTATTTCGATATGTAAATTAAACCATTCTCCGTGACTTTAACGTCGTGCTATTATTTTAACCAACACATTACCCACCATACGCCCAAATACGAGCTGCACTACGGAGTAATAGCTGCTATGCTGTTACGCTATGTGCTCCTCGATCATAAGCTACCTCTGCTTCGTCCAATAAATGGTCTCTTTTGTTGCTACATTTGGCGCTTCCTTCATAAGTCTTTGACATTCAAAGAAGACCTTTAGACAATTTTTTATGATACCATTGATGGAACTAGCACATGGCCTACCTGATGTTAAGTTAGAGTTAAGAGCTCAAAATGTGGGTGGCTCAGGTGGCTCACTACACTGCTAAGATCGTCATATTTTAAGATCGATCTAAAACACCACAAGCCCTTATTTCTTGACCGTTAAGGTAATCACTTAACCGAGTATCTCTGGGGGCGATCTTGCGTTGTTTTTACACCCCTTTCGAAGGATTTTACTGCTTTCTTCGAGCCATAAATTGTGTTCGACCAGGTTAGACGGATCTCCGGTTTACGTAGGCTTCTATACTTCAACTGGCCTCATAGCTCAGTTGGTAGTTGGTAGCTGTGCCTTCTGAGCTGCAGGTCGTGGGTTTGATCCCCACCCAGGATAAAGATTTGTGTGGTGTATGCATGTTTTTTTATGTCTGGGTGTTTTTTGAGTATCTATGTATGTTTATCAGTCTCTGCTCCCCATACCATCTGGTACCCATCTGGTACCCATAGGCTTACAGGCTCTGGCGGACGGTCAGTTGGCCGTATCGGAGATGCACCGTAGGTATATTTATTAACATATTTTTCCTTAAACTGTCAGTTTGCTATTCAAATAGGGTTTGTGTAATTTTAAAGGCGGGAGGTCGTAGCTTTGAAGAAATACATTTGGAGTTTTAAATATTTTGTATTATATTATAACAAAAAAAATTCCATCATCATCATGAGTCTATTCTTAGTTAGCAGTCCACTGCTAGGCAAAGGCTTCCCCTAATTAGAAGCCATTGAATCACAATTCATAGAATTTCTGTCTCAATAAGAGAAAAAAAAATAACGGGAAGAAAATCGCAATTCTGCGAGCCTCACACATATATTGATCATTTTAATAATAAGGCCGCCGAATAGGCTGAGAGAATGGTCCAACTCTCTCTCTCTCTCTCCTACCTAAAACCTATTCCAAGTTATACTGCGCTTTTCATACAGTTATATAAGGATATATATAACAGCATTAACACCACACTTAATTATTTTATTTACTTTTCTCCTGAATCACATCCCAATACCCAAAATAAGCCCTAAAGCATGGAACCAATAACACGTTTCAAGCAACGTGACAGTATCGAAAATTATATTGGATAAATTGCCATGGATGGCTGCAAATCATCTAACAAATTCGCAAATGACCTAGATAAGAAAAAAGAGGCACACCAGATGAAATAATACACAAATTACTATTTACTGGACGGAAAACAAAATATTGTACAAAACCAAGTTCAGAGAAAACTGGTGCGCGCCGCCTTCGGAAAGCAATCGTCTGATAGGGGCGATACCGGTGTTTTACGACACCTCCTGTTTTGGCAACAAACGGCCTCGTTTTTATATCTTTGTAAACAAAGTGGTCTGAGATTTTATGGCTCATATTTTTCAGAAACTAAACTCCTGGTAGTTTCAAGGAACTTTTTCATTCTCCAAAAGTCAGAGTTTATGTTGATCCGATAAATTTGCAAATTTAAAAAAAGTTCGCATATTCATCTCAAAGTGTGAGGTGCAGCAAAATATATTCAAAAGGAAACGCAGAACACACTGCAAGATCTACGTTTACGAATTTCCAAAGACTCTAAGAAATTTAAAAGCACTAAGCTTTTAAGCTGGCGGATAATACATACGAATACGTAGTGTTATTTAAACTGTATTTATATTTCTAAAGAAAATTTAAAAATTCAAAGGAGCACAGTAAATTTTAGAACGGAAAGTTGGACAGCAGAGATAATAAAGATGAAGATAAACTTATTTTATTTGCAGAATAGTTACATGCAGGTCTTATTGTAATACAATGGTTTCATTATATTCTGCCTCAAGAAAGGCATGCAAATAGTTTTTTGACAATAAATGCTGATATTAGTTATTGAGTAGGCCCAAACTTATAAATACTTTTACCGACGCAGAAGGTAAAACTTTAAAATTCTTATATACTCATACTCATTATACTCTTTCTTATAATAATTTATTTTACCATAGGAACATTAAAGAACACTTAGATATGTAAAATATAAAATAAATATACAAAATTAAGATCTTATCCAAATCATGGCCAACCAATAGTTGACATCCATTTTTTCCCCTTATTTGTCATAAGGTTTAGATCGTCTTAAATTCTTTAAATAGGTATCTGATTTGTCATAATATGCATAATGAAAATAAAAAACATTTACAGAAAAAAATCATAGGAAAGTAAATAAAATTATAAATATTAGGTATGCTAGTTTAGTTTAACGTTGCTACTAGGAGTCTATAAACTAGTAGTTCACCAACTTGATCTGGTGATGGAAAACAAACATTTTGGGAGACTCTCGATTGATGTTGGATGCACAATGTGCCGTCTAAATCCACTGACGTCAATATCAGGCTTAGTTATGCCGCATGTTACACTAAACAGTAACGAAGAAATTAAATTAAAATGAGGGGTTATAAATTCATGAATAAATAGTTCTAACTTTTTTTTTTATAATTATCACGAACTGAGCTTTTTTAAGAGCCTTCCCAGATAGGTAATTTACGCGTTCAGCAAGTAATAAGCCTGATTGGATACGAATGTCAATCGCCTATTTGGGAAGGCTCTAAAACCCCGTGGCGGTCACATGCGCGCAAGATCGCAACTCCATGAAATTGAACTAGTAAACGTTTCGAACTTCTGAAAAGATCAGCTTTAAATAAGCCGAATACCGCTGCTGCCAAAATAGTCTGAATCGATGACCTATTGCTGCTTTTGCTGTTACACACCATGTTTTAAGTACTCTATTTCTCTCTTATTTTGTTAATCTTTTAGGTACTGATTGAGCTATGTGTGATCAGTAGTAAAAAATAATTGTCTATGCCTATCTCTAAATAGCTTTCCAATGCTCGTTTCAGTGTAAATCCTCCCCGATCACACTTCACACTGACGTGGCAACACCTGCACTCCGAATTAGGGTAATCCCCTGTAAGTTCTACCCGTAATAGCTCTGTCGATATAATCGATATGTAACACTTGACTGACACCCTCCTATTGCTAACCCTATTCCTTATTTATTTAGGCTTGAATTCGCCTGGCTAAACTGGCATAGATACATATCAAAGGTGATTAAAGATAAACAGAATTCTCACACGTGTAAACGATATGCTATCTTATTAGTTTAGGAATAAGGAAGAGTTCTGTGTTTTTCTTTTGCGCCTTTTGATCTTAGGTTCACAAGATTAGTATTTAGGGATTGCAAGGCATTTTGCCAAGTGGTTTTGTTATTCTGACTTTAGTCATTGTCTGTCTGCTCCGTCGCCAAATAGTTGTTCCAATTTCTGGGAAAATTACATCTGGTAGTGTGGTGTTCAAGAACAGAATGTGTTGTTGGGAAAAGTAAATTGAGCAGCAAATAAGAGTAGATCACTTCATCCATATACTAGATATCAGAAAACTTTGTGTTATACTTTGCTTAAGAGGATATAATATGCGTATAATTTAGGGTAAGTTGAGTGAGTATTCTACCATTTTTGACTTTTCTCGTAACCCATACCGCAATGTTTGAAAACGAAAGTTTTAAATCTGTGCGTATTACCCGTCATGACATACGGAGCCGAAACGTGGACAATCACAGTACGGCTAGTCCACCAGTTTAAAGTTGCAACTCTCATAGGGTAAAAAAAACAAACAATTTACTCAACGCACACATTTTCGGGGCACTAGTTTCACTTTATTTATGTTTTAAATTTAGAACATAAACAACACTCGATATAACGTCAATAATCTAACTAATAATAAACAACACAGATCAATGTACTTAGGTACAAAGATAAGAAAAGTAGGTACTACTGAATAATGGCGAGATGGGTCGACGATATCAGAAAAAACCGTGGGCCGCACCTGGCTCGGACTAGCGCAGGGTCAAGACGAGTGGCATAATCAAAAGGAGGCCCAGCAAAGGGCTGAAAATGGCTGAAATAATGATGATGATGACTACTGAATCAAAATTCAAAATTCAAAATTAATCTATTCAGTAGGAACTGTGAAGTACACTTTTGAACGTCATTTTTTTTAATTTTCACCAATTCGTAACGCGACCAAACAAAGAAGAATTGGAGAGAAACTCTGCTTGGCTTATATTATTTAAATTTTAAGTCCATGTTATTACAATTTTTATTCTTAAATATTACATTGTTTTTGAGGGAGTTAGAGGCAATTTCATCCCAAGCATTTTGTTATATAAATAATCAGATATTTTAAAATAAGCCTTATGACTGAGGTTACGCAACATTGTTGAATTTATTTACAGATAAATTAATAACGTCATTTGGGATTTTGTTCAAAAACCGTACGTTTTTCTCTTTAAATGTTTGACTAACTTTATGGAGCCTTACAGTAGGAATAGCAAGTTTATCTTTATTTCTAGTGTTAATTAACATTATGATTGACGCTATTTTTTTTGAACAAATTAATATGTTTTCGGACATACATTAAGTTTTCATATATACTGTCACAACATTTATTTCTTGCTCCCCATTGAAGCTTATTATCGAAAGTTATGCCTAAAAATACAGTAGTATCCACAATATTTAAGTCCTTTATTTTAATCTTAGGTTTTAAATAAAATCGCTTTGGGTTTACACGGTGAAATTACTTTCATGCCATCATTATTTTGCCATAAAGTTGCACGTGCGTGAGAGTAAATTAATGTCATGAAATTAATGCATTTATTGTAAAATTAGATGTTTACACGTGAATAATACTACTTTCGCAATGTAAATTCGACTTTAAAAGTTTAAATATTTAAGCAGCTTATACGTAATTGTTTCTAATAGATTATTCGCAGAAAACCATTTTTAGCAATCAACTTAAAAAATTAACCCGTAAAAGGTCAAGTATCAATAATAGTAAAGTCTCAAGATATTTAACCTCATAAGTCTAGGTGGGCGAAAAAATATCAATTTTAAAAATCTCAAAATTTCTTTAGCTATTTCAGCTGATCTTAAAACGCCGATTATAATAAAACCAAGTTCATTGTTCGTCCGTCAGTAGTAAAACATAGAGTTCAGAGTACTTCAGAGAATCTCATTGAATTAAGAAAGGGTCTAACAACTGGAGAATGCTTGAAAATATAAAGTTTGTGCGTAAAATTACGTCCTTTTGTACTCGTAGTGACGTTCCTTTTTGATTTAATGTTTTGTGACCATAAATAAAGTTTTTTATATAAGAAATCTAATAGGAATTTAAGAGATTTCAACCTCCATCTTTCCATCTTCGGGACCCAAGAAAACATCACCTGCTTGGTGCAGCCAAATACTTTGTTTTTAGCCAATCATCTTGGTTCACTCTGCCCTAGTTAGATAGGTGACCGTTAGTATGAGCGCTTCCATGCCGAAAAGCATGTTAAGGTATTAATCCTGGATTTTTCAGACGCTAACCATTCTATTCATAACAGTTCTTTAGACTCCATATTTATTTAATTAACCAATTTTATTTACATTTAAATGGCATGGTCGAGCTTACCTTATCGAGAGTTATAAAATGAAATGTCATTTGGTTATTAGGGGGTAAATCTGTTGACAGCAATGAGCGACGGTCACTGATGACAGCAAACAAGTGATGGTTTTTTGGGGCCACCACTGTACAAGTTGATAATAGAAAAGGGAAGGGAGGTTATGAAAATGGAATAAAATACATCGATGTGAGTTCTCCATAAAACGTTTTAATCATAAAAAAAATTACATAGTCGGAGGCCTTTGGGCTCTCTGAAAACTTTATCTAGATTCCTTCGTCTATACTAGTCATAGACGAAAGAATGTAGTATAATAACTTATTTACATCGTGAACCAGTGACAATACAAACAAGTTTAAAAATTGGACAATTCCAACATGAAATTGCCTCGCAAAGCTCCTGATCTTCTTAACATTTCCTCAGTGTTCTCCCAACAGGTCACTAAGTAAGTAAAAACCTTATTTATTCAAGTCATCACACAAAGGCGGACTGAAAAAATCCTTAACAATCCGTTTTGAGGCGTTACCATTGGTTTGTTCCTCTTAAAAAGTTCTCACTTCATTCAACTCTGAGATTATTTTTTATTTCGTTTCATTATTGGAGTCCTTTCTTCCTTCTTCGTATGAGTACTCATGGCCTAGTGGGTTATTACTCACTAGGCCAACTCTGGTGTCGGAGTTTTTAGGCCGCCCGTAGGCCTCCGACATGACGTAACGATTGAAAAAGCCGGTGCCTACATCTTAACGTGTCTTTCGAAGCACAGAAATGCTCAAATCTAAATGCCACCCATCGCGAATGACCACCATCAATGGTCACCCATCCAGGTAGTGACCAGGCGGAGTGTTGCTAAGCCAAGTTGATCTGCTAAGAACACCGAAGTAAACCACGCCAGGAGAGCTTCGTTCAGGACCTACGAGACCACTTATACCACCTTGTAATGTGTCTGACTTAACTCGGAGAAAGTGCAAAAATTTGTCCCGCAGCGGGAATCATATCAGCATTCTTCATTATCAGCTAAGTTTTGATCCATTCCGTCAATGACAAAAGCTAGGCAGTAGCATTTCTCTAAGCTACAGTTTGGTAAGTAAGTTTAGGTAGGTAGTAGGTGTAGGTACAGATACATACTACCTACCTACATTACCTCTATGATTGTAACAACAACTACATATACGTCTAAGCAATTAAAAATTATTGATCCATTGTAGAACAACATCAGAATTATTTCTGAAGAAGTTAGGAGGAGGTAAGTTCGAATTTCTAATTAATAAATACTTTTTGATATGATATGATCTTTATTGTAAAACTCATTCTGTCTTCGGAAATTTTTCGATAAAAATAAAAATCAATCAGTAATCAGTTCAGCGTAAAATAAAAATGGCATATATCAGTCGCCATATTGGATTTTTTTCACACTTCATATGATCAACATGTCAATTAAATGATTCAGTCCACAGATATAGAAGAGAACTAGATGCAGTCTTAAAATTTACTATGCTCTAAACGTCAACTCATATGGCCGATCTCTATTTTCTTATGTCCATATAACATTTTGCTAGAAAGGGATGCATAGTTTATCTCAATGCAATTGCTGCGACTTCGAACCAGGGCATTTCTATGAAACTGCTTAGCATTTTATTCAAGCGCCCTAGTACAATTTTCTTTTTGAACTCATTTAAAGTCTAGAAGAGAAGTATGCATCCCTTTCTAATTGATGATATTGGATATAAGAAAGTAGAGATCAGGCGTATGAGTTGATGTTCAGAGCATGAATGATTTTTAAGGGTTCTTATAAGCTTTAGTTCTTTGATTCAGTCAAATCACAGTCAAATCCAATGACACCTAATTTGTGGAAATCAATGAGTTTTTAATACCTTTTTAGCTTATTAGCATACATACCCTTAAAACATAACTCGACTGAAGAGAACTTCAGTCGGGTAAAAACATCCTACTATCCTAAAAAATTTAGTTAGATAATTTTAACCTCACAATCTACAAAACTTTCCACCTATACTATTAGTAGGAATTACGATTCCTTCTTCGTATGAGCCAAATCTGACGTCGAAGTTTTTAGACCACCTCAATGGCTTCAACACATAAAAAATCTGAGACCACATCACGTGCCTGATTTGGTCACTCCAGTAAACTCAAGATCTTGTCCAGATTTTAGAAAAAGTTCTACAGTTATGAGGTTCCAACCTTCATCTTTGGAATCCAAGTCAACCTCACCTGCCCGTGGTATATCCTGCTAACTAACAAACGGGTCTCTGGCGGCCGGCTGATTGCGGCATAGCACTGCATGCACAACTCAATTCCTCGACAGGCGTTGTAGTGCAAGAGGCTGTGCCTTGAAATCCCTATCCAGCATGCCCAGCATGAGGTTAATGGGCATATTATCCCTTTTCTTATTAAAGGAGCCATATGTTAACAGTGGACTGATATAGGCTGGTTGTTAGGATCGAGTTCCAATAGTAGTGAAGTCTCCTCGTTCATCCCGTGATAAAGCACCGCACATAAAATTCCACCATAACGACTGCTATGTCAGGAGCAAGGCACGCAATTTATCCTTCTTCTCGCTATACACAGCCTTTATTAAGACGGTTGGTAATTTTTGATGTACAACCCTGTGGAGATTGGATTTTTGGAATGTGCTCATCAATTTACTATTTAAAATAAACATCGTTCCTTTTTTTCGTTCATTGGATATTTTCAGATCATTGATGGGATTCGTAAACATCTGGGCAGGAGATGTTTCCATTTGTAAAGGAGCCCTGTTAAGACTCCTAGACCCGTCTACAATACAGCTGCATTTGCAACGCCTAGAGTTGTCGAGGGAAACTAACTTCAAGTCTTAATATGCTTAAGCTCCCTGCGAAGCATCGAGATATTTTCCTCTCTCCAGATCTCTGTGGCCAACCGTATATCGACGTTTTAGGGGAGCTACTGAAAATAGAAAACTCTCAATCATAAAAATAAACCATTTTAATAGGTTTTTATGTTAGACCTTTTCTATGGACCGTTGGAGTGTTTCATTTCTAAGTGTTTCATTTTTTTGGTGTAGGTAGTCTGAAATAAAACAAATATTTTAATTATATTATTACGTAATTCTATTGAGGATGCCACCTAATGGTTTTTTATAATTTAAAGGCTGACGATGTAGCACGCTTGCCTAGAAAGTCCTCATTAACTCTTCGCTTCAAGACCCCTAAGTCATAGCGATCGGGAAACACTGACGCCGGAAGAGCATTCCTTTGTTGTCCTAAGTACAAAAGTTGCAGCAAAGCGTGCGAGCAGGATGAATGTCTACTGTGTACGGATGGCAAAATTTCGTGTGTTTCTGGTCATCCGATTATTAAATGGTGATAGGGGAATTAAACTGTGTAATTCCTGCATACACTCTCTGAAATGTATGTTAGAGAACACCGTCAGAAGAGCGATTTTTTTTTCGATAGTCTAGACTAAAGGCTTAGTTAGAGGCATGTTTAAAATTATACTTGTTAGATAAGTTATCATGAATCAAGCAAAACAAAAAAAAGAGTGTTGTCTTGAGCTCTTGTCTTTAATTAATAATGCACATAGCATCATCTAGCCCCAAATTAAGCTGAGCTTGTAATAAGGGCTACACATATATTTTTTTGTTTATATCTACATATAATTCATCGTAAAAACCCAGATCCGACACTAACATTTACAAATCAAACACATTTCTCTCACAGTGGGATTCGAACCCACAACCTTCTGCGTCTGAGGCGGGCCTCCACCCACTACGCCACAGAAGTAATCAAATGTAATAACAGTTCTTGTACAATAAGCTCACAACCCGAGAACCTAGCTTTTAATCTCCGACCGAAGAAAGACAAAGCCTTCAGGAAAATGGCACAGCCCTAAGAACTACTAATTATGTGATTAGAGAACTATCAAAGGAGCGGTAATGAGCTTGTTAAGAGGGGTTATAAGAAGATTGTAGATATGTTATTGTAGGTGTATATGGAACTAAATGAGGTTTGTTTGAAGCTTCTGTAATATCGGAACGGAAAAATTATTTATTTGACCACAAAAAATATATTTTTTCTCAACCTGAGTCGTCCGATTGATGAACATAGATCTTGTTCTCCCAAATTCTAGTGTGTTTTTCTTTCTTTATATGTGTTCTTGTTAATAATGTTGTTGTCACAAATAAATGCTTTTTCTTTCTTTCTTTCAAATTCCGCTATCCTTCGAGATATCCCGCCATCCTCTCTCGAAGGCTTCATGTTCGTCCCACCAACGCTTTCTTGACTATTGGGGTCCCAGGATGTTATTGCATTCGCTCATTCATCTGGAGGCATCCAGCTAACATTATAATAGTATCTACATTCTTGTATTTTGTGGAAGATCTATGAAAAACCTATGTATTCATTATGAGGAAAATGTCGTAAGGAAATCCGTAACTTAGTCTTAACAGTTTTGCACAGGTATAATACCTGTATTGTTTGTTGACTAAGTTGATCAGTTTTCCTGTGGTCTAAGTTGAGAGGATGGTATATTTTACTCCATCTAACCATGTTCCAGGTAAAAAGTTGCCTCTTGAAGCTGTTTAAATTATTTGGAATGGATGCAAAAGTCTGCGGAGAACATAATCTCTGAAACAAATGTTTTTTTTTTTGCCAATCGTGATTTTGGTCCCAATGTTATAAAGTTGTAATGAAACTGGCTTTTTGATTTGATAAGGAGGGTATGTTTCATGCAGTTTGGGGGTGCATAACGAAAGGTTTTTCTGATCTAAAATGTTTTTTAGATGCGAGTAATACAGGAGCATTTTTACCTAATGTCAAAACCAAAGAGGTTAGATTTTTTTTTCTTTTCTAAATCTATGGTCAAAACACTATTAGACCATGCTTAAGCACAACTGAAAATTTTTTTTGGAGAACAATGATGCTGACTACTTTATCCCGCTTCTTCATGTTGTTATTTTTTATCGTATTCGTACTACGAGTAGATGGTACATCTAAAAATATATTTTTTAAAGACTAAACATTTACTTAGAAACTACGTACGTACGTACTGATTCAAATTATTATATTATATGACGTGTTAGAATGCATTTTGATAAATAAATAAATAATAAATGTATTTTAATTAAAAAAAAATATAAAATAATTTTCAGGTTCGAAAACAACAATACCAGCCTGCATAGTCCACTGCTGGATATAAGAATTATAATTGTAAATAATCCCCACGCTGGATATGCGGGTTGGGGATCGCAGGGCATAGCATCTCGCACCGCCGACGCCGCTGCGACGATCTGGGGATGTAGCTGCACCAGTGTTAGGTTGCGCCATGCCGCAATCTGCGGCCGCCAGAGCCCTGTTTGTTAGTTAGCTAGGTGCACCACGGGCAGGTTTAATTCATAAGGCAGGGAAATTGGAACCCCTTACACTCCCCCCCTCCAAGATCTCCCATCTAGCCGAAAGAAAAAACTATACTCTTCCACTGATGTTTTATAAAAGCCTACATAAGCCATTTACAGAGTACGAACTCATAATATTTCCTCAGGATAGCTGACCTTTCAAAGTCAAGTTCATCCATTAAGTTAACCAGGTGTGAGAGATAAATCTGCAAAAACGTGTCGCAAATCCGAAATTATCATAAAAGACTATGCTTTTTACCCTGGATCTGTTTGTTTTAAACATAATATAGAACTCAATATTTACATACATGCCTTGACCCAACTTTGATGGATATCTCCTGTATTTGGGTATCAGGATATGTGAATACACTATGATTAATATTAGTTATAGCAGCAACAGCTCCGAAAAAAATATATCTATAGGTTAGTCTGAGCCGGCTAGTCCCCAATCGACTGATCACTGCTTGGTAGGGTGACTATTCAGTGGCGTTATATGGCCTTGTTGTCAACTTTAGTGTCTTTATTCTCTAGTGTATGAGTTAGTGCTCATAAGGAGGAGGAGCCAACGAGGTCATCAAAAAGCTATACCTTATCAGATCAGTTGAAGTTGTATGAAGACATGGTCCATCTGATGATAAGTGGTATCCATTACTTACATATAATAAAGAGTTGCATCGCAAGTCACGTATGTTTAGAATGTGCCTTATGGTAGAAAGCTCTGAGACCATCAACTTGAGGCATGAGAGTGGTTTTAAAAGTTTTTTATTTACCATTTAAACTTTAAAATATGGTAGGTTTACTAAAACACAGTTTAGTACCTACCTGTAAACAGTAAAAATTTAAATAACTCGAGCAGGCTGTAGCACCAACAAAAGTTACTATTTAAGAGATTTTTAAATAAATATTGTTAATCAATAAAATTAACATAATACAATCTATGCAAACAAACAGTGAATTTTCATATGAGTACTCTGTATAGCGCGCATTTTTATAATCGAGGCATGAAGGTGACAAATCTCATGTGCCTGCCTGTAATGAATGTAATGTCGTCGGAATTCACACCCTTCATACCAAAACACTACAATGCTGCTTCCCGGGAGTAACAGGTATGGAGGTAGTATTTCCCTGGACGAGCGCTTCACAAGAAGCTCAACTACTCTACTAACTCTACTATTGCGGATGTCTTCACATATTGCTCAGTACGGAAATCTATTGAGGATAACATATGCTTAGTTGTTCTTATCTTTGTCAGTTTAAGGAAATCCAAAACCATAGCAGATACACAATAAATCTTCTTCTTCGTCATAGTGGTTGAGGTTATGGAGGCTGAGTTTGAATGGCGCTCTTGCAATATACCTCCATTGAGTTCTTTAAGTAACTCGACGCGAACATTCAGATATAGAGGTTTGTGTGATAGATTTGATTTGGTCTGACCATCGCGTGGGAGAGCGGTATCGTGATCTTTTGCCCTCCATCTTGCCTTGCACTACCGGAACACAAAAAATATCTTAGGACAAATCAAAGTGGGTAGAGGGTAGTCAGAGGCAGGTTTTTATCTTTACATTCGGTATATGCCCACTTAAAAACATCAATTACCAAGTTCTAATAGAATTTGAGTAAGTTCTTGAGTGGACACGCCAGACGGAGTGACGATCTGCGTTAGGCTGCTGCTAGAAGCTGGATGCGTCGAGCTGAGGACCAGGTGCAAGTACACTCATTATGGGAGGTCTATGTCCAGAAGTGGACCGTTACAGGCTGATGATGATAATTATGACGAAGTTCTTGAGACAAACATACATACTTTTGCATTATTAAAGATATAAGATAATTCACGTCAAAGAAAAGGATTCCCCGAGCCCTTTGGTTCATCGTTCATAAGTTTGGCTTGTGGATGACCGCGCGTGACGTCATTAAGGCTACGTGAGCTCTAAAGGTGCGTCTTGAGAGCTTTGAGACAAAATAAAAAGGGGTGTATTCAAACGAAAATATTTCGGGTCAATTCGACAGTTTTTGTTACAAAAAATGGAATAAAGAAAGGCTCTTGTGAAAATGTCCTGCTTTATTAATAATGCAAGACATAAACCAAACGTAAGCTCTATCACGAAAACTAGCAAAAAATATTCGTATTGTAGACGTAAAATATTGACTAATAAAAAAGTGTAGATTCAAAATAACCCTTTGTCATTGGCCAACATTTTTTATGACGCTTATGATACGTTAAGTTGAAATATTTGTGATCATCTTAGGGACCTATCAGTCAGAGAGTGGTCACGCGGTCAAGCGTTCCACGTTCTCGTTCTGCATTCTATGCCATGGAATTCAAGTACGCAGAACGTTCTGTCTGATAGGTACCTTACAGAGGTTACGTTATTTATTCCACATGACTAATACTGCTTATAGATACTTGATATAATTAACAGAGAATACATCTAAATCCGAAACAAATATTTGCAGATCGAAGAACAATGTAATTTATATACATTACTATTAATAAATCTTATTAATATTGCTTACAAGACCTTCAGTGACTCACTTAAACCTCCAGAAATTTGCTATAAAGTTCAATTTATAATTTCACTTAAGTACATACCTTTCTGGAAGCCACTTCTAATGTCAAATGCATACCTAATATTATTATTCTAGAGCACCTACTTCTGAAGTCAACATAAAATGCCATTAAAGATACAGAGAGAGGAATATACAGCAATACACAAGACTTGTCATAGGAAATGAGTTCATGCTCCCAAACTCCCTTTGTGTACATAGTAACATTACCTTGTATTCCCTGTAATGGCCCTGTGTTTCTGATATTCGTCCCCTATTTCGGTATTTTCCAAGTGCTTTTACTAGTACGATGCGATGAAATAATATATTGTTCAAAGCAAATATTTTTACTTTGTAACAAATGATCTTGGCTTTTTAGTTGGAGATTTTTACGTACCATTTTGGAACAGGAGGTTTTGGAAGCAAAATGTTCTTGGGTGCAACTCTGCTGTAACTTAAAGTACCCTGAGAGTAAAACATCTTCAATTTAAAATGGTTTTGGAAGTAATGACCTTTCCAATAGATAGTCCTCTAATCATAATGTCTTAGAATCAATTAGGGCATTACGGAAAAACGACCAAGGAGCGAGTCGTCCAGCTTACAAAACCTCCTGATCCGACATTACTCCGTCTAGGTGAAGTGTTAATTTGCGAATGGCGGCTGGTAGAAGTTGGATGTATAAGCTCAGTACAGGGCACAATGATGCTCATGAGGGGAGGCCTAGTCCATCTGATGATGATGATGAAGTTTCGTGTCATTAAAGCCATTTAGCAAAAGTGTTCGAAATAGTTTGATATTAGACCTCTTCATTGTAAACGCAGCATTACCTCACCTTTACCCCGCCCCAATGACTCTGTAATTTGGTCCGATATCGAAGCATATCTGGACCTCGAATTAATAGCAGTTATGGAGATTGGACCTACGGCTGATGAATTTTAAGTGCTTTTTATATTATCTAGAGCTGAGTTTTTGTTTTAAGCATGTATTTTGAACTTTGTAGACTAAAATGTCCGTAGTTATTCTAACATGTTTGTTGCTATAGGCTAGTCCTTAGATAACATACCCATGTCTGGGTATTGCATAAGTACACCACCCAGACCCAGAACAATAAATATCTGTAGCGGGAATCGAACCCGCAACCTCTTGTATCTCAGCCGGCTATCCTCCCAAAGCGCCAACAATAAAATCTTTTTTTTCTTCGTATGAGTTAGTGGCCGACTCTGGTATCGGAATTTTAAGGCCGCCCGAAGTATGGCATGGATTAGCGACTAAAAAGGCTAGGACCAATATCTAAACGTGCTACTCGGCATGGAAGCGCTCAGATGTAAATACCACTAAATGGTCATCCATCCAAGGAGTGACCTGATAGAGTGTTGCTTAACACATTCGCTGCCGAATCAACCCGATGCAAGATTGTCCCGCGGTGCGGAGCAAAAAATCTAGGTCCAACTGCTGGTGCGGGATAGATATCTCTATCATTTTAAGGAGTAAAACAAGGACAAATGTAGTTTATGGACACATTTTCAAATATATCACACAATTTCAAAAATGTTGCATCGGGTCGATTGGACCTGATACCGACCAGAAGTAAAAAATAATCATCTAGTGCGGATATCGGGTCGACAGGACCTGATTCCCCCTGATTTCAGGCATCATCAGGAAAGATAGACTCGCTGTCCGCCTTCGGCACTCCGCAAAAATTCGCAGACGTGTTGCTTCGCCGAGCGCCAAGCAGAAAGTCTTTCTGCTGAAGGGGGTGAGAGAGTTGGCGGAATTTGTACTAAATATTTTATATTTTAAATATCTTGTAATTTATACATACACTAATATAATAAAGAGGAAAGATTTGATTGTTTGTTTGTTTGTTTGTTTGCATTGAATAGGCTCCGAAATTACTGGACCGACTTAAAAAATTATCGGTATTAATCCTTATCAAAATAAATTACTTTAGGCGTAGGCCTCACCTGTATGACCTGGCGCGGACATGGCGCGGGCGCTTTCCTATTCCATTGAAGTTTAATACAAAATGCACGGAAATAAAGCACAATTTAGCTCGACGACTTCGCGTCATAAGCACGTCCGATCAACGACATACCGTGAGTCCTAAATTGTGCTTTATTTCCATGCATTTTGTATGAAATTTGAATGGAATAAGAAACCGCCAGTGCCTTGTCTGCGTCCGACGAGGTCACATTCATCGGGCACGGACATGGCGCAGACATGGCACAGGCGGTTTCCTATTCCATTCAAATTTCATACAAAATGCATGGAAATAAAGCACAATTTAGGACACACGGTATGTCGTTGATCGGACGTATGACGCGTCATTTCGGCGCCCGCGCCCGATCGCCGCCAGATGGGCGTCAGATGGCCGCCAGTTCGTAGTATGTACTTGCTTGCGACATATGTCCGTTAGTGATGTAAAAATGCATGACGAATGACGATATCGAATTTAATATTGAATTTTTTGAATTGATTGTAAAATATGCAACGCTTTATGATCATTGTCGTTCCAATTATTGTAACTGAAATGTTCAAGATAAATTGTGGCTGGAAATCGGAGAGAGATTAAACCGGTACTAAGATTTTTTTATGTAATACCCATGGTAATACTAGCTGATCCTTGTGCAAATTCGTTTGCGCGTATTTTCTTCAACTGTATCAGGGCCCGATTTGGTAACCCGATGAAGAGGTTTTCGGCAGGGTTTTTCCAAAAGTTTAGTTAACCCTCTCCGTATGGTTTACACTATTATTTGATAGGTTAAACAATTCAAAACCCTTTTGATTAGGTTATCTGATTATGAGGGTTATCAATAGTATTATTCCAAAACCCATTCCTTAGGGTTACCCTTTTTATCATTGTAACACGGGTTATAAGTGGGATAAAGGAGATAATGGAGAAAAGAATTTCGGTCAAAAGATTAAAAATAATTGCGGTAATTGTGTTCTAAGCATTAAGGGTGGAAATGCAGACTACTAATTGTTTATTTTACGCAATAATAATTATATTATAATAAAATTGGAATAAATTTTCAATGACAGCTGTCAAACTTAAATCGACCATATCTCGAGAACTACTTATCTTAGACTTGCTTTTACTAGCTCAAATGATAGCTATTGACAAGACCTTAATTTTCGATGACAGCTGTCAAACTTAAATCGACTATATCTCGAGAACTACTTATCATAGACTTGCCTTTACTAGCTCAAATGATTGCTATTGACATGAACTTAATTTTCGATGACAGCTGTCAAACTTAAATCGACCATATCTCGAGAACTACTTATCTTAGACTTGCTTTTACTAGCTCAAATGATAGCTATTGACAAGACCTTAATTTTCGATGACAGCTGTCAAACTTAAATCGACCATATCTCGAGAACTACTCATCTTAGACTTGCCTTTACTAGCTCAAATGATAGCTATTGACAAGACCTTAATTTTCGATGACAGCTGTCAAACTTAAATCGACCATATCTCGATAACTACTCATCTTAGACTTGCCTTTAGTAGCTCAAATGATAGCTATTGACAAGACCTTAATTTTCGATGACAGCTGTCAAACTTAAATCGACCATATCTCGAGAACTACTCATCCTAGACTTGCTTTTACTAGCTCAAATGATAGCTATTGACAAGACCTTAATTTTCAATGACAGCTGTCAAACTTAAATCAACCATATCTCGAGAACTACTCATCCTAGACTTGCTTTTACTAGCTCAAATGATTGCTATTGACATGAACTTAATTTTCGATGACAGCTGTCAAACTTAAATCGACCATATCTCGAGAACTACTTATCTTAGACTTGCTTTTACTAGCTCAAATGATAGCTATTGACAAGACCTTAATTTTCGATGACAGCTGTCAAACTTAAATCAACCATATCTCGATAACTACTCATCTTAGACTTGCCTTTAGTAGCTCAAATGATAGCTATTGACAAGACCTTAAGTTTCAATGACAGCTGTCAAACTTAAATCGACCATATCTCGATAACTACTCATCTTAGACTTGCCTTTAGTAGCTCAAATGATAGCTATTGACAAGACCTTAATTTTCGATGACAGCTGTCAAACTTAAATCGACCATATCTCGAGAACTACTCATCCTTTACTTGCGTTCCGTTATCCGTTACTAGCTTACATGACAGTTTTTAGTTTCTTATTTTAAGATCTTTAATGCAGTGACGCTCTTCCTTCAACCAAATAAAGCGATCCGAACTTATACCTAATGATTGACGACATAAATCAAGAGTCAAAATCTAAATTCCCCCACCCAGTGTCAGGCGTAATGATAACCATTGTGTAACATTCAAAAAAAACCTATCAAGAGGTAACTCCATTCATTCGTTTAACCTCATAACAGGTTACCCTGTTATGAGGTTGACTCACTGAAACTCAAACTGACTGAAAACCAAAAGGAACGGGTTACACTTTCGCTTGTGTTAGGAGGAGAATACCCAAACGAACTGTATAACCCAATGAAGGGGTTTCACTTTCGAAGCAACTAACTCGAAATCGGGGTTGTACGGGCCCTGATCTGATATTAATTTATTGTATGCACGAGAGCAAGAGCATCTTCGTCTTCTGAGGATGACATGCTGACACATCGATATCGGACAACAGACTGCACTACACATGTGCCTCTGTCACGTCATTTCTGCGTCATGTCCGAGCCATGTCCGCGCCATGCCCGTGCCATGTCCTCGCCACGTCCGTGCCACGTCCGCGCCATGTCCGCGCCATGTCCGCGCCCGATATGTGTGACCTACGCCTCATATTCAAGACTGTTTCAATAACTTTATATAACTTTTTAAATCATTCAATTCGGACATTCCATTCAAAATATATCACGAGTTCAAAAATGTAAGTATTTGAAAAAAGTTGCGTGGTCATGTCACCGCTTACCCCGCTCGGCTAGCTAGCCGCAAAGCGATGAAATAAGCGTTACGGGGGTACGGAAGGGAAGTCAATACTTATTATATGTGTATAAAGGGTGTATGTGTGTGTGTAATATTTTTTTATTTTTTTATTAACTACCCACCCGTGCGAAGCCGGGGTGGACCGCTAGTATTTTATGCATGTGCTCTATCAATAAAGGGAGGTTTTTTGAGAAGGGCGCTGATGGCCAAGTCCGAAACCACGAGAGTTAGGGAAAACTCTTGAAAGGAGTCATGCCCTCGATTTATAAGAAAATAAAAATTAAATTTTATTTTTTTCAATAATCTTTTACTTTACACCCTACAGGGTGACAAAGATACATCTTTGCATACTAAAAATGAATGAAAATAGTAAATTTTAAATATTTTATATTTTTATATTCACCTCGTATTCAAACTTTTTGGTCATTTTGTGTGAAATTCATTTGTCTTACTAGCGGGATACTGGTGGTAATACAAAATAAAATAAAAATCATTATTTTTATTGGCATAAACGAACATAAACAACTCAATTCAAAACAAAACAATTATTCGAAAAAACTGAGTCCTGTCGTCGTTAATGGACACCTTCTTGAAGTTGTTTCGGAGTATACATACCTCGGGCAGATATTGCAGTTGGGTAGAAACAACTTCGAAAAGGAGGCCAATGGGAGGGTTTAGTTGGGCAGCATTTGGAAAACTACGTTGAGTTTTCTCGTCACACATACCGCAATGTTTGAAAACGAAAGTTTTTTATTAGTGCGTCCTACCCGTCATGACATACGGAGCCAAAACGTGGACACTCACGGTACGGCTAGTCCACCAGTTTAAAGTCGCTCAGCGAGCTATGGAACGAGCCATGCTTGGAATTTCTCTGAAGAATAGAATACGCAACGAGACTATCCGACATAGAACTAAAGTTGTCGACGTAGCTCAGAGAATTAGCAAGCTGAAGTGGCAGTGGGCTGGCCATATCTGCCGAAGAACCGACAACCGCTGGGGCAAACGAGTTCTTGAGTGGAGACCGCGGCTCGGCATACGTAGTGTGGGACGTCCTCCGGCCAGGTGGAGTGACGATTTGCGTAAGGCTGCTGGTAGAAGCTGGATGTGTCGAGCTCAGAACAGGGCGCAATGGCGCTCATTAGGGGAGGCCTATGTCCAGCAGTGGACTGCTATAGGTTGATGGTAATGATGATGATTACGATGACTCCTTTCACGACTTTTCTCTAACTCTCGTGGTTTTGGACTTGGAAATCACCGCCCTTGTCAAAAAACCACCCTGTATATATTTATCTCCGTTAATTGTCAACTATTTTCAAAATTCTTTTTTCTATTATAGGGGTTTACTAATTGTCCCATATAAATTGAATTTATAAGGGCGAAATACTTTTTCCGTAAAACTGAAAAAAACATCCTCACTTGTAATTTTCGCCCTAAGTCGAACATTGAAGTCGGGTTTCGTTTTAGTTTTCAAAAAGTATTTTTATCATCTAGCGATTTTCACTATATCGTTTAAAAGAATAAAAATCGGCTAATCCCTTTCAGCAAATTACCAAGCTTTTGATCAGTCAGCTAAAAATTAAGCTACTATGCTGTGAAACTCAAGATTTCCAGCCCATTGGCCCGAAGGCTTTGCGGCTAGAAGCAACCTCAGGAAATAGTTTTGTGTGACTGAACAAAGATGGTTACTTCTGACCCAGATACAGGTCCAAACGTTCCCGGAAAATAAATATTTTATCCTTTAAAGCGACTGTAAGAGCTGGGCTCGAGGTAAAATACTTCGTCATTGGCAATTTTTTTTTCCGCTGACGTACGTCAGGGTGTTTGTCATCACTCTTCCGGTTGAGTTAATGAGATGAATACGGGAGTAGAACAAGAAAAAAGCATTAGAATGTTAACGCTTAACAAAATTCAACAGAAAATAAGTTATTTTTAATCTCAATATAAAAGAATTGCGAAAAAATCGTCATTACATTTTGAAGATAAAATCTTTGCCGACATACAGGCGAAAGAAAGATGCCAACATTCAAAAACACTTGAGCTATGACCATATTTTAATCAAAAACTGCGTCAGGCAATACATTTATTTCGCTTACAAAATAGATTGGATTTCTTTAATGTGTAGGTTTTATTTGCCTACATTTTATAGATAAAAGGCTGATGAATGACATATTTTTTTCGGAAGTAAAATATTCCATCCTCAATGTGGAGAAAGCCTTCACTAAAATAAAATGAATATAGACTACAGACCAATTAGTTCTTATCGTTGCCTAAAATGGGTTAGCTATTTAAAAATTATGATTTTTGCGTGATTTTCAAACAATTATTTGATTATGGATCACACTTATATTATAAATACGAAAGTTTGTGTGTGTGAGTATGTTTGTTTCCAATCGACTTGATAACCAGCTAAACGGAATTGGATGAATATTGAAATATATACATTGTTTATAACCTAGATGTAGATTTTTTATCCAGGTAGCCACGGGCGTAAGTTATTTTTTCATACGGGTTCTAAGAACACCACGCAAACGAAGCTGCAAGCTGGGTACCAAGATAGGTACAAAGGTAAAGAGATAAAAATAACCCTGTCAATTTGACTAAAAACTACCTACCTGTTGTGTTACAAGGGCCTCCTTGGTAACGATCTTCATAGAGTACCTCTTAGGAGCATATAACCTCTTATGAGCCTCTCAAGTGCACACTAAACGAAGTACTTAAGAGCCACATACACTTCACACATTTTGAAGGGACATCAACTTGAGAACCACTGTCGTCCAACATAACTGACATTAAACTTTTCAATATAGATAAAAGTACCGCCAGTAAAAACATGCATTAACGAAATGTATTTTTCAAATCTATCTATTTACGATCTGCGAAAGGTTGTTGGTAGAGGCTGGATGTGTTGAGCTGAGGACAGGGTGCAATTGCACTCATTAGGAAAGCCCTATGTCCAGTAGTGGACTGCTATAGACATGATGATGAGAATGATTTTTCAAATTCATTCTTTCATATGAGCTTGTGGCGAACTCTAGTGTCGGAGTTTTTAGGCCGCCTGAAGGCCTCCAACGACTGAAAATCCAGGACTAACATCTTAATATCAAAACGCTTCGATCTAAATGTTACTAAATAGCCACCCTTTAAAAAAGGGACCGAGCGGAGTGTTGCTTAAACGAAGAAGATCTATTCCATTTAACAGGATTATGCGCTTCCTAACATCATTTATAATGCGCCGTGCTAAAATTTGTAATCAACTGCCAGCGTCTGTTTTCCCGTTGACCTACGATCCTCCACATCCACATCAGCCTATATCAGTCCACTGCTGGACATAGGCCTCCCCTAATAAAGGGGGATATACCCATAATCCCCACGCTGGGCATGCGTGTTGGGGATCGCAGGGCACAGCTTCTCGCACCACCGACGCTGCTGCCCGTCAGTGGCCAGGGGATTTAGCTGTGCCGATGTAGGGTGTGCTATGCCGTAATCAGCCGGCCGCCAGAGCCCCGTTCGTTATTTAGCAGGGTGCACCACATGCAGGTGGGGTTGGCTTGGGTCCCGAAGATAGGGGTTGGAACCCTGTACACCCCACTGCCTACAATCCTAACTGCTTCAAAAAGAGAGTTAATAGGGGTTTTCTGGGAAAGGTCGTCCCATCGTCGACGTAATCCTTGCCCACGCAATTCAAGTCAGTCAAGAGCTGGCCCTTAGAAAAAAAAAATTGAAGAAACCCTACAGCACCTAAGCCACGCCATTAGCGCTTAAAATAACATTTAGGATAGGATGCTGCAATGCCGGGAATGAATACCATCCTCTCAGCCACTAGCTTATACGAGCAGAAGAAGTTATTCTAAAGCCTCATCATCATCATCATCATCAGCCTATAGCAGTCCACTGCTGGACATAGGCCTCCCCTAATGAGCGCCATTGCGCCCTATCCTGAGCTCGATTCATCCAGCTTCTACCAGAAGCCTTTCGCAGATCGTCACTCCACCTGGCCGGAGGGCGTCCTACACTACGTTTGCCGAGCCGCGGTCTCCACTCAAGAACTCGTTTACCCCAACGGTTATCGGTTCTTCGGCAGATATGGCCAGCCCATTGCCACTTCAGCTTGCTAATTCTCTGAGCTATGTCGACAACTTTAGTTCTATGTCGAATATACTCGTTACGGATTTTATCCTTCAGAGAAACTCCGAGCATAGCTCGTTCCATAGCTCGCTGAGCGACTTTAAACTGGTGGACTAGCCGTACTGTGAGTGTCCACGTTTCGGCTCCGTATGTCATGATGGGTAGGACGCACTGATTGAAAACTTTCGTCTTCAAACATTGTGGTATGGGTGACGAGAAAACTCGACGTAGTTTTCCAAATGCTGCCCAACCCAGCTGAATCCTCCTCTTGGCTTCCTTCTCGAAGTTGTTTCTACCCAACTGCAATATCTGCCCGAGGTATGTATACTCCGAAACAACTTCAAGAAGGTGTCCTAATGAACGACGAGTCCTGATCCGAGTCCTGTCGTCGTTAATGGACACCCATTAACGACGACAGGACTCGGATCAATTCGGTGATTGACCATGACTTTGGTCTTGTCCAAATTCATGCCGAGACCTATCTTTCGCGAGGCTGATGCTAGGCCGTCCAGCATCTGTTGCAGCTCCTCCAGCGACTCCGCCATTAGGACTATGTCATCAGCGAATCGCAAGTGTGAGATGTGCTCGCCGTTTATGTTAATGCCCATACCTTTCCAGTCCAGCGTCTTAAACAAATCCTCCAACGCGCTCGTGAACAGTTTCGGAGATATGACATCTCCCTGTCTCACTCCGCGGCGCAGTTGGATGGGTTTAGACTGCTGGTCCTGTACTCGGACACTCATAGTGGCAGCTTCGTACAGACATCTTAACACTTCGATATAACGATAGTCCACTTGGCATCGCTGTAAGGATTCCAGGACAGCCCAAGTTTCGACAGAGTCAAAGGCCTTCTCATAGTCCACAAAAGCCAGACACAGGGGCTGATTATACTCTTCGGACTTCTGTATAATCTGCCTCACTGTGTGAATGTGGTCTATGGTGCTATATCATCCGTGAAACCCGGCTTGCTCCGGTGGCTGGAAATCATCGAGTCTTCTGGCGAGACGATTCGTAATAACCCTTGAGAACAGCTTATAGACGTGGCTCAAGAGCGAAATAGGTCTGTAGTTTTTAAAAAGAGTCTTGTCACCCTTCTTAAAAAACAGAACCACCAAGCTCTCGTTCCACGCCTTTGGAGTTCTTTGGAATTCTAAAGCCTAGAAGACATATTTTAAGATCAAACTTAAGCCATTTTATATTACAAGCTACTTAAACTCTCTTCAACTTTATTAACTTTACTACGAAGTAGTTTGAGCTTAAGCCCAGTATGCACATCGTAAAGTACTTTATAGCTCTCATTTTGGGAGCTCATCATGGCTCAAATAGGATTTTAAATTTTATTCATACGTTTGTTATGTGGACACTTAAAATTAAAATATTGAGTAGGTGATTTGGCCTGGCACATAGAATTATGGACTAACCCAAATGTCATTTTATAACGCTCGATAAAATAAGATGGTCCCAGTCATTTTAATGTAAATAAAAAGAGTTACAATGGTTTTTTAACGCTATCTGAGGTTTATAAAACAGTTATGAATAGGACGGGATTTTAATTGGGTGGGCTAGCACTTTAGGTAAATACATAAAATCATTGTAGACTAAGTTGTACGCATGCAAAAGTATAAGCACATCTGTGTTATCATGGAGAATTGCTGTACTTATTTCTTCAAGTGGAGGGTCCGCCATCCGGGGGGGCATCCAGACTTTTCGTATCGATTTTTTTTGTGCGCATTATAAACCCGCGGCTTAGAGCTTGTTCAGGTGGGGTGATTTACACGTGAGTTAAGTCGCGTGTAGCCAATTAGGCTTGCAAAATGTCACGTGGAATGTGACATACGTGATGCATACGCTTACATATAACATGACTCGCACGTAAATCACCACATCTAGACTAGCTCTATGTCGGTTTCACATGTCTTTCCTGAATGTCGATTAATCTACGAGGGTGATATAGGTGCCTAGATGGCTTACTCTAACCATGTTCCAGCACTACAGCGGCCAAGGAGTAAAAAGTTACCACTTGGCGCTGTTTAAATGGAATTACCTTTAATAGATTCAAAGACCTAATTTAGTAAATTACTAAACATGTATAAAAGTAAAAAAAGAATAGGGTTATACGTAATTTGCAAAAATACACATTTTTGTGTTGAAAAAATGATCAAACTTTCATATATTATATAAATCTGATTGAGTTAACCCATAAAGTAGGTAAGTGTTAAATTAGATTTTAGCCTAACCCATAAATGGCGAATAATAGTCGGTACATCTTAACTACTTACTACCTATTTGAAAGTGTCGTATAACACAATTCTTGGAAAATGCTTTCTATTTTCAAATTACTAAAATGTGCCATATCAATGATCCTGGCTGAAAAAAGTGTGCTTTATTTTATTTTTAATAAAGTTTCATTGTTTTCGAGATCTGACAGATAAATTAAAATATGGATATTTGTGGGAGATTTTATTAAAAATATTTACATTTTTAGACTAACTTATTTTTAATTAATGAATGAAAACTATAAAACATACGTAATACAATACCCGACCATAAATTATACATATACATATTAATTTTCAGCCATTATTTGTAAATATAATTACGTAAGTCTAAGTGGCTAGGTATATTTAATAATATTTTTAATTACATTATTTAGGTTCATATATTGTTTTTAATCAGTCATATATAAACCTTTTTGGAGCGTTATTTTTAATGAAAATTTTAATCGTATACTTAACGTAGATTTAATTAGCAATATAAAATAAGTAATATTAGTTCTTAAAAACGAATTTACTAAAGTTACAGACAATATCAGGAAACTAAAAAAAAACTACAGTTTCTATGCAAATATGAACAAATATTAAGATATTAAAATAATAAATTTAAAACTGCATAAAAGCCTCAATAGCCTCATAGTGACTTACTATCACCACACCGTTATATATAGATCACAAGTTCCTTTATTTTACTGGGAAACTAATATCTAGGTATTTAAGAACCATAGAAGAGTAAACCAACGTACTATACTAGATAGGGCATTGAGCGTCGCGGAGTATTACCATAAAGTATGAGCATTTGCTCATACTTTCATACAATTTTGCTAAAGAGTTTTGACTCTTAAGAATTGAATTAAGACTCGAAATAACTTTACCAAGTGTAAAAAACGTTGTGAACGTTATAAACAAAATAAATCGTGTAGAAATAAAGCGTGTCACACACTGCGCAGATACGGTAATATTTTATCTGCGTATAAAAACTTAACTTTACTGAAAGTATAACACACTTCGCAGATACGATGTATACGAATAAATTCACACGGAATCCTTCAAACTGGCTGTTCTTTCAACTATATATTTAAGTATCCTTCGATATATATCCAGTGCCTACAGATTGACAGTAAAACCTAAGTTAACTGCATAGTGTGCGTTGCTCCTTGAGTTTAGTATAGAGAGCGATATTGACAGATACGCACTCAGACACAGATATCTTACCGTATCTGCGTAGTGTTTGACGCGCTTAAGTAATGTAGCAAACCGAAATTGACAGGCTAAAACTATTTTCTTAGGGCATAGGCCACCTGCTCAATCTGTCAGGCAAGACTCAAAATAACGTTCACAGGAGTACAAAAATATTGTGAACGTTATTTTGAGTCTCTATATTTGTGTTCATACCAATAGCAATGTAGAGAAAGACAATAACATTGATTTGTGGAATGTATAGGTGAGGTAGTACTAGCAACAGCGGTTCTGACACAATTTCTCACGCATTGCCCTTCTATTGGATATTGGTTTTACTTTTCTTTGTTCAGAACCATACTTGGGGCCATCCAATCCCTGAGAAAAAGAGATATCAATGGATATTTAACTTCTTATTATTGAAACCACTATTTATCATAATTTTTTAAGTGATGATTTATTTTCAACCACAGCTTAGATGGAGTGACACTGAAGGAACATAGAGTTTATTCCAATTATTCCCACTGAATACGCCCAAAGTAAAGTTATAGTACTTTTTTTCCAATTATCGCCATTCTGTGCCCTAATATAACTATGTCGTAGCTTTGGGGATAATATAGCAATCCTAATAAAATCTTACGAAGTGACCGTTTGATGGCATCTAAATCCAAGTGATTATATGCTTTGGCAGGCTCGTCATTACATCATGTCTTTCAGCCTTCGAACGGCCTAAAAACTCCAACACCAGCATTGCCTAAAGCCATATAAAAAAAGAAGAAAAAGACCATAATAACATTCTAAATATGCGTAGAAACAGTTGACACAGAAATAGAAGATCCTCCTATACCAGTAGCCTTCACATGATTCGCGTTGGCATCTTCTTTTTCCTTCTGTGGCCTTCTCTTCGGGCTTAAAAGGAGTTTCTGAAGCTGACACGCAGGTGCTTCCACGAAAAGGTACAGAGGAAGAGCGAAGAGGTAGGTGGTACTGACTATACCAGCGTACAGCATGATCTAGAAGACATAAGATTATTTAGTCATTGATATAGGTAAGTAAGCAAAGTATTTCACCGGCCCGTGATGCAAGCTGCTAACTAAAAACAAAGTACTAATGGCCAGCTGATTGCAGCATAGCGCAGCCTAGCACCAGCACTGATTAATTCCCTGGCCATCCACGAGATACATATATGAACTCTTTATTGCACACAAAAATTTACAAAAACAGAGAAATGAAATAGTAATGTAGGTACAATGGGCGGTCTTATCGCTTTAAGCGATTTCTTCCAGACAACCAAGAATGTAAAAGAATTAAGCGGTGGTGCTTATATAATACAAAAACTAATTACCTACCTATATTAGATCTACTACATATTAAAAAACAATTAAATCATACCTAAACTATGAAACAAAATTTAGAAAATAGCCTATTATAATAGAAAAAGTTTATTTATAAATTCAAAGCCAAAATTATCAATAAAATACTATTTAGCTAACCAGTTGATGTGAATTGATGAAGGTAAAAATCTTTGACACGTTTCTTAAAAGATTCCAATGAAAGAGCAAGTCTGCACTGAAAATGAATCTGTATAAAATGTGGTATTATGAGTTGGTATTTTTAGAGCATGATTGTTTGTAGACCGAAGTAAATGAGAATTGGAGCTAAAGAGAAACTCAAAACGTTCTTTGAGATACGAGCAGCAGGGTCGCATGATAATAACACTAGCCTGTATCAGTCCACGGTTGGGCATTAGCCACCCCTTATAAGGGAAAGGGAATATGCCCAATCCCAAACGCTGGGTTGGGGATCGTAGGCCACAGCCTCTTGCATCGCCGAAGCTGGTGCCCGTCGGCAGCTAGAGTATTCAGCAGTGCCGGTGTTATGCTGCGCTATACCCGAATAAGCTGGCCGCGATAGTCCCTTTATCTATGCAGCATGGTGTATCACAGGTGGGTGAGATTGGCTTGGGTTCCAAAGATAAAAAGGAATCTTATCGTTATTACATAAAACTCTGGGTCATCAAGGCATCTAGCCCACAGATTTAGTGAAAAAAAAAAAACATAAACTCGTTGATCTAGCCTGAAAGTCTTTTATTTATTGATGGTAGACAATATAGTTACCCACTGAATACCCCTAAAGCCAAAACTTACAGCAGTATAATCAGTGGCATAGAAGCTCCTCCTCATCTGGCCTCCATAGGTCCTCAGCACAGTCGCGTGCAGCAACATAGCGCAGTAGGAGAGACGGCCTAGGGGCTGGAGGGGACCCCACTCTACTGAACCTACGTAGATCCCTGAAAATACATCGAGAATTTCAATAAAGAAGATCGGTCAGTTTCATACAACCTGTGACCTGACTATAAAATTTCGCGTTTAGAAATGACATATGTCTGAATTAATACTTTTTATTGCAGGATATCCTGTGCCATTAAAAGTTTTTTTTTTACCTTATGATCGATTAGAACACTGGCGTCATTAAACAAACCCAACCTTATCGTCTCAGTTACTCAATTATTCTAAAGTCACAAGTCACTACGTATTATATACGGGTGGTTACTATAGAAACACAATTTATAAATAATACAGACGTCACCTATAATAGTTAGAAAGTCACTATATGTTAAACTCAAAATGGTACTAGAATTGGCATATATAACAGCCAAGGTGGCAACACCACCAATAAACGCGTGCTTTGTTAGTGACAGTTTTATTTTTAACAGGGTGCCTAGTGCGAGTTTTTTACCAGCTCGATCGCGTTTGCGTTTACGCAAATTGATATGGAATCGAAGTAGCGCCATCTAATGAGAAACGCGTGGCACTGACTCAATTCCATACAAATTTCCGTAAACGCAAACGCGATCGAGCTGGTAAAAAAACTCGCACTAGGCACCCAGTTCACATTGGCACGAGAGAGGCATAATGTGTGCGAAAATTGCGTTCAGTAACCATGATACGTTATGATAGGGCATATTGCGATCCATATTTATTATTAATTTATTAAGTATTCCGGTGTTAATAAATAAAGTTATTAGTTATAATTTTAATGCTCCATTATCAAGAATATTTTTACATAATTCGAATTTTTTGTCGCTTTCATTTATGGTCAGGTCTGAAATGACCGGCCTTCTATAACCATTAAATTGTATGAAGTCCATCTCAGACCAATGCATATACCGTACCTTAGGGGTAATTATTCATAAAGTAAAATCAACATCATCATCAGCCTTTAGCAGTCCCATAGGCCGTCCCTAATGAGCGCCATTACATCCTCTGCTGAGTTCGACGCATCCTGCTTCTACCAGCAGCCATTCGCAGATCGTAACTCCACCTGGCCGGAGGGCGTCCTACTATGTTTGTCAAGACGCGGTCTCCACTCAACAACTCGTTTACCCCAACGGTTATCGGTTCTTCGGAAGATATGGCCAGTCCACTGCCACTTTACCTAAGTCTCGTTAATTCTGTGTTTCACAGTAAATTGGTATCTAGTGAAATAAATGTAAAACTGGTCACCGCATTACCATCCTCACTGTGGCATATTCAACTACCAATCTAGTGCGAAATTTTGATAGGTAATGATATTGAATGAGTAGAATTGTATTGAATGATAAGAATGGAGCTTATCCAGCAGTTTCCCTAAACTTAACGGTATGAAAACTTTAAAAAGTTAAAAAAAAAACCGTAGAAGTAAATAAATAAATAAACTTAAGGTGAATTTAAAGCAGCGAAAGTGTAAAACTTAAGATGTTGAATCAGTCATTTCTTGTATTGAACCTCTTAAGTTTCAAGGTAAATTTTTTTGGTCAAGCCTGAGATAAAATTTCCTACCACCAAACCAAAGCAAATCAACCGTATCCTATCCATAAGTATCAATGAATCCTTCCTTCTTCGCATGAGCTAGTGGCCTTTCCAGTATCAAAATTATTAGGCCGCCAAAAGGCCTCCAACGTGGCTTAACTATCATTTAATGATAAAAAACTGTGTGATTAAATCTAGCTTTAAACCAAGAGCGATACTTACTGTTGCATTTATAGAAATATCCAATAACAAAGACGCAGATGGCTAAAGCGAAGAAGTTCTGGTTCAGCGCGTTGAAGACTGCTGACTCGAATGCTGACGCCTCACGGTGGTGGAGGTCCCAGCCCATCAGCACAGCCCCCATGGCAATGGGGATGGAGGCGAGGAAAAGAAGTTTTAGCAGCTGAAAGATCAGAACATAATATCACACCCAGTCAATGCAGGTACTAAACCAAACTAATGGTACTAAAAATATTGAAGACTATTTTGATGATCTCTGTGGCGCAGTGGGTGAAGGCCCACATGAAACGCTGAAGGTTGTGGGTTCGATTCCCTGAGACTAAGGATTTGAAAATATTTGTTTCGGATCTGGGTGTTTTCTCTATATGTATTTACAATAAACTTGTATCTACGTTATCTGTTTCCCATAATACAAGCTCTGCTTAGTTTAGCGTTATAATAATATGTTGATGTGTAACATCCCAGTATTATTTTCACTTGTCATGCTATGAAAGTACTTATTTGTGCAGGAAATAGGCTGCACATAATCGAATTTTGTGCAAAAGTGCATTACCATATCTACTCGTAAATGCGTCTATATTAAGGCAAAGAAAATGAGCAATACACCTGAACACAATAAGAAGTTCATAGATAGTATTTGTTATTTTATAATATTTACTTTTATTTATATGCCTTGTGTTTTTAAGACATAAAAGATATTAAAATTTTAATTCAAGTACGGTAGGTTATTTAATTAATTTAAGAAAATTATTATTATAAAATTAATTTAATGGTATGCTGTATTAAATAGGTCTGCAGGTCTAAATATAAAAGCCGTAACATAAAAAAAATACAGCAACTGTACTAATTAAACTTTGAATTTAAATTAAAAAAATATGTTACACTACTGTTTTATTTCCTCGCAATCGAAGTGAAAAGCAAGATTTGTAACTCGTCCACAAAACCATTTTATCCTCGATTTATCTATATCATCGGCTCGGGCTGCTAAAAGTCTAGGATAAAAATGGTTCGTTTTGTGCACTTGTTGTCAAATCTAATATTAATTTTATTCTACTTTTAGGAACATTTATTTATTTTAAGATTGAATATTTTTATAATTTTTAAATTCACTTGCCTGACTCGGGAATCAATCCGACCTAATATTGAAACTTGAATAACTGGAATTTTCAATTATTTAAGCTTAGGCTGTATAAGTTATCTGTGGCGGGATCTATACCCGAGTCCAGATTATCCAAAAAATTTGACGAGGCGAAGAGTTAACTCGGTTGTGCGTCCTAGTATTTATGGGAAGATCGTGGGTTCAAGTTCCGTATGAGTGATTTTATTGGGAAATTATTAAATATTAAAATGCGATGTTTGTTAAAAATTGTTTTCTTATGACAGTCATAATTTATTTTATCACCCCTGATACCTCTTGTTAAAAAAGCTCAAGTATGTCTTAAGAAATGTTAGATAACATTTTAACTTGTAATAAAATGAGCATTTTTAATGAGAAGGCAGGCTAAGAGTCTTCGCTGCCGTTTCCTTAAACTCAAGTCTTAAATAGCTTTCTGCCTTAGGCTTGAGACACGTGAAGCTGACAGTCAACTGTATCTCAGGTAGACTACGCACTTAACATAAAACACGAGTGCTCTTACGAAAAACTACCAAAACACACCACAAAAAACTTGACCGGACTAAAACCTAAACTATCTACATACTAAATTTAATCTAAATTTTTCAGTGGTTACGGAGGTACGTAATAACAAACATTCACACAGACTTTTGTTCCCCATACAAACTTTGCCACCCCCGTTAACCAGCTTATGTGTTGAATTGTGAAAAATCCTGACACAGGTTGTTATTTATTTTCAGTAGAGAGTCGATGCAAAATTTCAAGTCGATTGGTAATGTTTTTTTTTGTTCCCCTTATAAACTTTTCCCTCCCCGTTTACCACATTAGAGGTTAATTTTTCAAAAGTAGATTAAACCTTGTGTTATCCTGGAACCTAAACTATTTTCATTTCAAATTTCATCTAAATTTGTTCAGTGGCTAAGGAGATACGTGGTAACAAAAATCACACAGACTTTCACGCTTATAATATTATTAGGATCCGCATATTGCAAATGAACTTATTCTCTGTAATGAAAATAAATGCTCTCTTATGGGTCTCCTAACAATTCTTCTAGCCTATGTCCAGCAAAAATTTATTGTAGGCTGATGATGATGATGATAATGATTTAAATTGTGTAACATCCGTAACATCTTCAAATACTGCAGTTGGCTCTAAGCTTCAAAGCGTAGGTACTTTGGTAGATTTAATAGGTAATACGGTACTATGTTTCTTTATATTTAATAAGATATAGCATTTTCCTAATTTGCAATAAGTACTTTCAAAGGAATTCAAGAATAGAAGTTAGATTTGGATAAATTTCATTGATCGTAAATGTGAAATCTAATGCATAGTCTGATATAACTTACATAGTACCTATCTTATTACATTTAATTAGTGGTTTTTGAGACTTCTCTAATAACAAGCGAATAATAACAACAAAAGGAACACCAGCCTAGCAAGTCATCTCAAACCTCAGTGGTTTTTTGTTGCTATGTAAAAACATTATTTATGTTATGTTTTATGTTGTTAGGCCATGAGAAATAAAAATCTAATACCTCGATTACATTAATGCCCTTTGGTGAAGTCTAGTTTTTTATCTTTCAAGTGATAAGTATATGTTCTGTTTTATGTTGTAAGGCCATGAAAAATAAAAATCGAATACCCTGAAAACATTAACGCCCTTTGGTAAAGATTAGTTTTTTATCTTTCGAGTGATAAGTAATAAAGTACGTCTTTGTCACTCAACGCGAACCTTCTCCGAAAGCATTAGGCTAGGCAAAAATAAATATACTTTTATGCGTAACTAGCTGACCCACATGGGGAACTGCGTTGGCGTGTTGAATTTTCTTTCACGTTTAGTTAATATTTCCACGAATAAGGGCTTTTATTTTACGTGTACCTTATATGTTTTCTTCACATAAAAATTTATACCATTAACGAATTTAAAGAGCTCGTTTGATTACACTGCTGGGTCAAGGCTAGCTTTCTTCCTATACATTCCTTCCTAAGGCTTCTGACTGCTAGATCTGAGTGTAGAGAATTATTTTTCTGTTTGTTTCCCAGACAACTAAGTAAATAAAATTATTATTCATTCAAATCACCTTTTTTAGTCTCCACTGTTCGTCCGTCTGTCTGACAGACATGCTGTATATCATGAACCGTGATAGTAGACAGTTGAAGTTTTCACTGATGATGTATTTCTGTTGCCACTCTAACAACAAATATAAATTGTATTTACGTCACGTGGAACTTCAACTCACTATATGTTGGTCATTAACACGCTTTTATTAGTTTCACCTGTATGTATGTATGTATGTATGTATGTATGTATGTAATCGACTCCTTTGAGCTCGATTTTGCCCTACTTTGAACGATCAGATTTGATTCAAACTTTGCACACCTGTCAAAGGTCGATGACAATGCAATAATCCGATAAAAATATCCGATTATCCTAATTAGATTCGCCGGGATTAATTAATTTCTTTCCGCATCCTTTGCATGCGAGTAAGAGAGACAGAGCTAGTGCGCGAACTACGCATGCGTGCAAGCGTGTTTTTTTATTTTTTTTATTTTTAGTCTAATTTACAAAAGAAAAAACACGTGTGGGACACCATTTTTTTCATCTTGAACGACGGTTGTCATTTTTATTAAATTTTATTTTCTAGTGTTTTTCTAATGTATGTCGTTTATTAGTCATAGTATTATAACCGTTATACGTTAGTTATAAGACACAAGTATTAGTGAAATGGAATAAAAGAAGATTGAACGGGAATTCTCTGACGAAGAAAATTGTGCGCTGATTGTTTTTTATTATAGTCGCCATTGTTATAGCAGAAAACAGGACCTGACTGAAGATGGACGACTTGACTTATAAACCGTACTACGTTGCCTCATATTATTATGAAGATTATACCTGATACTGGCGACACAGCAAGCGCCACAACGATAAAATTTGTTTCCCTAAAAATAAAACCGCCCTTTATAATAAAAGTGTTGTATATATGGCTGCCCGTATATACAAAAAACTTCCTCAAGCTGTATTAAATGTCCCTAGCCTCAATGTGTTCAAGGTAAAATTGAAAAAAATGCTTGTAGAAAAGCTTATTATAGTATTCGTGAATTTTTAGATGATAAGAACCTTGACATTTTTTTTTTGGCTGGTGTGGTGTAGTAAATATAATTTTTCAGGCATCTAGCATATTCAGTACTTGACAGTAAGGCGTTAACGGTGAACACCATTAGTGTTATATAATTATCGCCCATGCAAGCATTAAGGTCAATAGCTGGACCATTACTTAAATAAAATGACGGAGTTATGAGGTAACAAACATAAAAAAACATACAACCGAATTGAGAAACTCCTCTTTTTTTAAAGTGGGTTAAGAAATAAAGATCTCGCAAATATTTGTCTGCTCTGGAAAACGAAATCTCTTTGATCAGAGCTAACTAATCGCCATGAAGTCGTCAACTTACCATAGACTCTCCAAGGTTCCACTTATGGGTCTGTGCTTTATGGTAGAAGTATGCAGTTAGCACGCCCAGGTGGTAGCCAGCCCAGTTGCCTTGCGCAGACACGTACGCGTGGTAGAATGTATCGTTGTACCCGAATATATCCCTTATTGACCTGGAATAAGAAAAAATACTGGTACCTACTAGTAAGAAGTGGAACTTGCTTCGGCGTCTGTTTTCATGGGTCAGTACAATCTCAGAGTCTTCAAATCCAGAGTGAACCGGTTCCTTCTAGGTAAGCGTTCTCCATCTTAGACCACATCTTCACCGGTTTCTGGTGTGGTAGTGGTCAAAAAAGCGTTTGACCATTATCACACTATTTTATGTAAAAAAACATAAAAAAATAATGCTGGACACTATCACGCATTGCCGTCATTCCTATTTGTTTTGGAAGTTTCTTTCCATCCAAAGGTTGCCTCTAAGCGTTAACGTCACCCATTTTAGTTTTTTATTACGTTGTAGTTCTTTGTATGGTGTGCAGTAAAGTTATATTTATCTATCTTTCTATCTCTGAAGACAGAACTTCTGCAAACATCAGTTTGTCTACCTTATAATTAGAGGTTTAATCAGGATCAGCACCAACAGCGTTGTTTATTTTGTAAAATGCTGCTGAAATAAAATTTTAATGACTTACTCAGGAAAGATGCTGACACGAATAGGCAGGAGGTTCATGAAGTAGCTCTGCAGGAATGGTATCACCAGACTGATGATCATCACGATGGTCAGCACGGGTACTCCGCTGCGAGGCCAGCGCCAGATGATCAGCATAATCACCAGCGTCATTAGGAAAAGTTGCGTGTCCGTGCCGAGGTACCTGGAATACCACCTAGTTGTTGGAGCCTGAAGTGAATAGTTTACCAGCTTACGCCCGTTGCTTCGCTCCTATCGCTGAGGAACTTTTTTCTTGATGAAAAGTATGTATTTATGACCATTTTAAAACCCCCTGTGGGGCAGTGATCAAACGCAGAAACTTGCGGGTTCGTTTCCCGTCGATACACCAAATGTTTGTAGGATCTGTGTTGTCTATGTATAATACACAAATATGTAATTACATAATTATGAAGTATATCAGACATAGTTCCCGGATACGTTATGAGGCGACCATCCGCCCACATGACCAGAAAAGTGCTGGATATCGAAACCAAACCCCGAGGACGAGGAAAACCCCCAATCAAATGGAGGTCCGTAGTAAATAATAACCTCAAAAAAGCCCAAGTCAATAGAGAGGCGACCCAAGGCCGAACTACCTGGAGATGCAGGATATGGAGGGCCGACCACAAATAAAATGGGAAAGGGCCAGGCAAAGAAGAAGATTAGTCATGTAGCTCCCATTATATAAGCACTGCTTAGTCTGGGACTTTTAAATGAAGTTGTGTGATAGTGTGAAAAAATTGACGATACAAAGTGTACCTCAAGTTAATAAAATATATTTTTTACTTTTATTATTACGTATACTTCGACTGAAAATGCATTAAAGCAACAAACTGTCGGCTCGTACGCAATTATACGCTATGCCATAATGCTTATGGTTTAACTACAGACTACAAATGATATCATTAGTGATACTCTAGCCATTAAATTGACATTATTACGGTAATCCTTTTGATTGAAGCGAAGCCAATTATGTACGAATAGATAATAGCATTTACTTAGTAATATTATTAGATATCATCTACATCATTATCAGCATAAAGCAGTTCACTGCTGGACGTAGGCCTCCCCTAATAAGCGCCATTGCGCCCTGTCCTCAGCTCAACGTCTCCAGCTTCTACCAGCAGCCTTTCGCATATCGTCACTTCACCTAGCCGGAGGGCGTATTTAAGTAAATTAAGTTTTAGTAATTTAAGAGATCATTTTTATAAGAAAGGTTCCTAAAGATGAAACTAGAACACATGGCTCAACTGATTACTTTCGTAAGTATAAAGAATTATTAATATGTGAGCGTGGTAGGTATTTGGTACGATTAACTTCTTCTAAAACTACCACTGCACTTCGCAGATTCACATCACACGACAAGCCAATGCGCCTGCGTATACAAACGCAACGTCTTGCATCGCTGCAGTTGCAATATTTCCACATCATCCTGCAACTTCACGCGTCTCCGATTGGCTTAATTAATTTCCTTAGTAAAAGGCAATTGAACGTTTCTACCTATTTTAAACCTTTGTCAATATTATGTAGTACTAGCTTTTGCCCGCGGCTTTGCTCGTGTGCCGGATGAAAAATAGCCTATGTGTTAATCCAGGTCACAATCTTCCAAATTTTATTAAAATCCGTTCAGTAGTTTAGTAGGATTAGATCCTACTGATAATATTATAAATGCTAAAGTGTACCACTTCGGATCAGGAGGTTTTGGAAGCTCAATGTTCTTGGGTGCAACTCGGCTGTAATTTAAATTGCTCTGAGTGCAAAACGTCCTCAATTTAAAATGGTTTTGGAAGTTTAATGACCTTTCCAATAGTTAGTCCTCTAGTCATGATGTCTTTGAATCAATTTGAACATTACTGAAAAACGACCAAGGAGAAAGTCTTAATTTCAGAAAGTATTTATTTTATTTTTGTTTTATTTTTTTATTTACAGGTAGAAAATATGTATTGAATCTTTTTCATACCTCCAGCATCAAATATTCTCAAAAGAGGATTTAGACAGACATTATGTAATAATATCTGGCATAGTAGATAGTACATTTCAAATTGCGGAAATTTAACTCTGACATTTTACATTGCGACTATTCTGTATTATGGACTTTGTGTTCTGAAAACTAACAGTAATTTTAAATTGAGGACGTTTTGCTCTCAAAGCATTTTTTATTATTACACTCAATGTGCACCCAAGAAAATTTTCCGTTTTTACGTAAAATAGCCGTACCTAGTTTGATGAAATAAGGTATAGATATAGATAGGATCTTGAGAAAGGAAAAGGCTATATTTTTTGTTAAGAAAATTCTCGACAGACAGTGCCATTACTGTGCCTCCTAGTGGGAGTAAGTGTGGGAGTTGATCTGGGGAAAGAAAGAAAGAAAGAAAGAAAGGGGGAATATTTTCAATATAAAATAGTTTTAATGTTTCACAAGCTACTGGACTTATAAGGGATTTTCATTGGTGAGGTAGGTACTTCCTATGCCATACATTTTTTTTGGATTTCGCGTAAATTGACCGTGGTCGGGCAATATTTAACGAGACTAGCATACACGCAAACAAAGTTGTGAGCAGGTCAGCTAGTAATGGTAGTACGATAAAGTTTCTCACTATACTCATCGTAAAATTTGACAGCCTCTGTGGTGCAGTGGGGGAATTTCTGCTTTAGACGCAGAAGATTGCCAGTTTGGTTCGCAACAACATTTCACAGAAAAAAGTATAGTCCTACTTCTGTCTGTGAAATGTTGCAATATGCTGATGATGACGATTAGACAATTCTAGTTGTCAAAATTTAAATAAATTATGCTAAGCACGGCAAATGTTTACCGAGATTTCTCAAATAACCTTGTAAACTAACCAAATATTTAAGCTATCAACTTCACAACTGTGCAATTTTCAAGTTGCATTGCTAAATGTTTAATTTCCATCGTGAGTATACAGACCTTGATGTAAGTCTATTTATATAGAAAACTGGTAAATTTTAATAATGAAAAAACTTCTAATTTAATTAAACTGTAATAAGCTTCCTTCTTCATAATAATATGGCCATCTCTAGTATCGGAGCTTTTAGGCCACCCGAAGGCCTCCAAAATGGCTCAACATGTCTTATAAAACGTGTTGACGGCCTCTGTGGTGCAGTGGGCGAAGGTCCGCCTGAGGCGCAGAAGGTTGCGGGTTCGATTCCCGCTGTGGGACAAATGTTTGCATGTTCTGCAGATGTTTGTCTCGGGTCTGGGTGTTTTCTATGTATGATATGTATATATTTACAAAAAAATATTATATATGTAGTATATCAATCATGTGGTTCCCATAATACAAGCTCTGCTTAGTTTGGGGCTACATGATGCTGTGTGATTACGTCCAGAATTATTTATTTATTTATTTATTATAAAAAAAACAGAAACGCTCAGATCTAAATGCAACTAAGCGGTCACTGCGAAGAACAACGGAGTTAGCCACGCCACCAGCTCTACCGATTCATATACATACACTTTATTACTTATAACCTTTATCAATCTCAGATACCGATAGGTCAGTTTAAGGAGTATGACATGTGACCGTTTATTTTGAATTTAAATCATTGATTTAATAAATAACTGCTCAAAATGAACCACCGCAATTCCAATCCCATCTATGTAGTAAACTAAGCGCTGACAAGCTCCACCAACATGCTTTCGGCATAACTGCAGTTTTGTTGGATGCTGTTAGCCAAAGGATCATAATCTTTACGTCTCAAACTGCCTCAGAAACGTGCTACTTGATAGGCCGTTTTAAAAACTCGAGATTTTACTAAAATGACCTTTTTGTGATGTCTTGCGATATTACTTTCGTAACGAAAACAGCTCTATTAAAACGTGACAAGAGAGACAATTGGTTTTTATTGTTCTTTACCTACTAATTTCGTAGTAGGTAAATAATATTTTTGATCATTGTAAATACCAATGTCAGATAGAATAGAAGTATGAATTATAAATAAGCATACTGAAAAATCCAGGTAGTTTTATAAAAAAAACTAAAACTTCAGTCTATTAATTTATTCATTATCATCATCATATTGAAAAAGAAAGAAAAATATTTTGTACAAATTCTTTAAACTTTCTGTTTGGGGCTCATCATCATCATTATCGGTATATACAGGGCGGGTCAAAATTTTACCTCACTGAGGGCTATTGTAATTAGAAATTTTTGTTCTTAGGAAACCATACATTTATTTTGAAGGGAAAAAAATAATAATTTAAAAAAAACAATTTTTGAAAAAAGTCAGCCTTGAAAATGACATTTGTCAGAAAAATAAAAACAAGTTCGTCTCAATCTCTATTCATCAAGACTCTATTTCCCAACATGAACACTTTTCCTAAAATAGCTTACCAAATCTAGTCGCAAGATTTCGCGATTATTCAAAAAAAGTTTTATATACAATAGGGGAGGCCTATAATGAGCACCATTGCGCCCTGTCCTCAGCTCGAGGCATCCAGCCTCCATCAGCAGCCTTTCGCAAAACGTCACTCTATCTAGCCGGAGGGTGTGACGCACAGCAAAGCAATTTGTTTGCGGAGTTCTAGGTGCCGAAGGCAGGCAGAGCGTCGATCATTTCCTGAGAATTCCTTATGGCGAAGGCAAAATAGTGTCTAATTTCTGTTGGATTTTTGTGAAACTCGTCATAGAATGTTAGGGGAATTTGTACTAAATATTTTACCTTTTAAATATCTTAATTGATAGTTAATTAACTATTATCTACAGCTTGACTTTATCCACGATATTATCCCGCAGTTTGTGCCATCCACCACGGTACTGTGCTAGTCACATTCACCAACGCCCGACGCGTAGGTACTATGTCGTCAAGCCATCTCGCTCCTGGGTCGACGCTATGATTCACTCTGATATATTTTGTCCCATAGCGTGAATCAAACAAAATCAAAATCGGTAAGAGTATCAGCCGGCTCTGTCACATACTTTTATTTTGCTATCTGAAAAACTGATAGCAAAACTATACACTGACAAACTGAAGCTTTTAAAACATAGTTCAGAGAAAAATATTAGAAGTAGTTGAACTTACATACCTGCCAACTATTTTTTACCCTTATTATAATTTGCCATCGAACATCGTATTTAACACAGTTATTTTTTACCTACTAGTCATATTTGGTTCAGCCCTTTTTCAAGGTGGTTAAATAAGTTTGATTTCATTTAGGTACATTATTGTTTTCTTTCATAAGAAAAATTTTAACTTACAAAAAAATAACGGAAGGTCTCAGATCTAAATAACACTTAAACGGTCACTTACTTAAACAGTGACCGAGCGGAGTGCTGCAAAACCAAGATCGACTAAGAACACGAACATAAGCCAAGCTAAGAGCGCTTCTTTTCATGTGGGTGCATGGTTGTACTGATGACGTTTGTAAAGAATATACTTACCAAGCTTGCGGCATGCACAGATACTCAAACGGGAACAAGTTGGGCATCAAGATGACCAGTTGCCACCAGTTCTGTCGACAAAGGTCCCTCTCCCGTTTGACCACGGCATCCCACATGGGACCTGAGCCCATATGCGGGACCCAAGTCATCGCTAGGCCCATGATGACCAGCACAGCTGGCATTAACCTGGAAAAAAAAAGTAATCTCTTTTTGGGTAAAAGGAATTACAACGTCTATCTTTGGGATCCAAATCAACCTCACTTGCCCATGCAAATAACCTTTTTAAATAATAGACAAGGCTCTTTCAGCTGGCTGACTACGGTACAGATACATACCCTGACCAAGAAGCTCTGTGATTGCTCTGTGATTTGCCATGTGATTCCTAACCCGCATGCTCAGCGTGGGGAACATGGGTATATCTGCTTTCTTATGAGGGATGGTTTATACCCTGATAATAGGCTGGTGTTGTTGTTTATATGTTTACTCTGTCATCATAATTCATGGAAATCATATCATTACGGTCATGGAAGTCTATTGTGATCGCAATTTCTGTTTTTCGTCGCCCCTTGTGGTGGGGTATTCATAAATTGTAGGATCATTTGTAGTGTTTTTAATGAACTTATAGAAGTTGTGAAGAAGTTCTTACCTTAGCCATCTATTAACCAGCGCCATTGGGATAGTCTTAAATGAGAATTGGTGTGTCTCCGCGTAGACCAGCATCTTGTAAGCCATGAGGAACCCGCCCATTACGAAGAATATCTGCACGATGACCCTCGCGTTGAACAGGAGGCTCTTGAAGAAGTCGCTGTATGACTGGAAGAGAAGAGGATTTGAAAGGAAACTATAATTTGTGGCAAACGTTTTGAACATTAGTCTATTCAGTCCACTGTTGGACTTGGTCTCACCAGAGGGGGATATGCCCATAATCCTCACGCTGAGCATGCGGGCTTGGGATCGCAGAGCCAGCTTCTCGCACCGCCAACGCTGGTGCTCGTCGGCGGCCTGCAGGGATGTAGCTATGCCAATGTTCTGCAGCCGGCTGCCGCAGACGGTCACCAGAGCCCAATTTGTAGCATTATAATAGATTGCACCACGGGCAGGTGAGGTTGGCTAGGGTCCCAAACATTGAGGTTGGAACCCTTTAGTAAGCCTCTTCGGTTTTATATCATATTGGAATATTCTTTTTATTAAAATCTGTAGAACTTAGGGTTACCGTAATCTATAGTGAATTGTCATAATTGCTTTACTAAAGATTGCCACTCACACAATTTCAAAGACTCTCAAATAGAAATTTAGAAAACTCTAGTGACTGACTGAAAGTGAACCACACCACCACACCACACCAGCCTATATCAGTCCACTGCTGGACACAGGCCTTCCCTTATAAAGGGGGATATGAAAGTGAACGCTGAACCTAAACTGTAAATCCTAGAGACTTAAAAAAATACAATCAATCTTGGCATGTGCTTTGAAAGGGTTTCTTAAAACTCAACCTGATTAAGGCACGAGCTACTACGGGTCACTAGTTTATATACAGGGTGGGGCAAAAGTTTACCTCATTGAAGGCAGCCACCTTTTTTTTTTGTAGTTTGAAGGTTTTGTTTTATAAAAACTATCCCCCTTACTTATGAACGCTACTCAAAGTTAATCAATGCTTAAAGTTCGCCCTGTTACTGTTTGTCTTTATCCAATGGTAAGAGATGGCAATAGTCTAATCATCGTTTATCTTTTGAAAGATGTTCATAAGTAAAGCCATAAATGTTTATATTGAAGAAAAAACAATTGCATTTTCAGAACTTTGAAAAATGTACAGTCAGCCTAGAAAAAGACATTTGTGAAAAAAAAACAAGTTGGTCTTATTCGACTCTATTTTCCAACAGGAATTAAACATTCAATTTAATTTAGCTAATATTTTAAACAAAATTTATATATTCTGAGGCGGTACGAAGTTTGTCGGGTCAGCTAATAGTGTTAATTAAAGTTAGCTAGGTAGAACACAGAAGAGATCCTTTCTGTTCTCTAGGTAGTGTGGGGAGAGGGGCAAGATGGGGTATCGGGTAAGGCGGTAGCCGGTTTTTTTCGCATAACTAACAAATCACGATGTTTGTCACGGGACTATGTGCTGCTATGATGCTAATAAGTCAACACAGTAACCGAGTAGTAAACACAAACGTTACTTTATTTTCTTAAAAAAAACAATTTTTGTCGACTTGCTTATAATTTTGTAATTATCTGTGAACTTGTTTATGACGTTAGCAAATATTATCGCGTGTCTACGACAAGGAGTGTACATTGGGAAGACGAGGCTTTCATTGGGAAGTGCGCGCTTTGCACAAAAATCTGTGCCTGATTTTTCTCAATAAAAATGCCCTAAAAGAGCCCTTGTGTCTCGTTTCCTCTTTTGTGAAACACTGAAGAGGAAATGAGACACAATCCCCTTTTGGGAGAACATGAGGCATAATCTTTCGTTCAAAACGCGTATTCCCATTTAAACGTTAGTACTAGTAATAATTCCATAATCTCACAGATAATTACTTGTTTGTCCTTTTGCGGTTCACTATATTAACAATAGTCAAAGTTATTCCCTAAACTTTGGGTATTTTTTTCTTACTCTGTTTGTAGACTTAGGTTAGGCTTCTACACTAGGTATGTCAAGTACATTGATCGCTTACTCGAGCGCCTATTTGCACTGTGCGGTTGACCTTTATAACTAGTTAGGCGCGCGGTTTTACTTCGCAAATGTCAATAAAAGCAGTTAGGAGAATCGACGAAAATGCTAGTGCAAATCGTTGTGAGCTAAGTGTGTGAGTGGTTAAAATGCTGTAGGAGTTTTATTAGAGTTTTAATAATATTCAAAGTTTTGATTGTAAATGCTATTTTATAAAGCAAAAAAAAAATAGTTATATCAATCATATATTTTTTTTAAAGATAGAAATATAATATACCTGCAGAACTGAGGGCAGGCGCAATCAATGGTGCTTATTAGGGGAGGCGTACATCTAGTAGTGAACTGCTATAGGCTGATGATGATGTACAAACATGTGTAAAATTAATAGTTTTAGTAGTAGGTAGTGGAGCTCTTTGTGAAGTGCTTGTATGGAGTATTACTACCACCGACGGCTGAACCGATTTGTAAAATTATTTTTTTGTTGAAAGGTAATACTTCTCAGGTTCAATATATGGGATCCTAAAGAAATCTAACTAACTTTTTTAAATATTAAAGGCAAACATATATATTTATAGCGATTTAGGTATTTTTTGTAATACCTAGCTCCTAGTTCATTTACTTTAGGAAATAACTATTTGGTGAAATTGAATTGATGATGAAGACCACAGAATATGGCCTCCGGAACTAACTCTATAAGTATTTAAATAAGTAGGTATTTGAAGTCGGTTGTAAGTTTTTTGTAAAACATTTACTTGTTAAATAAATAGTTTTAAATTCAGTTGAGTAAGCTTTAAAAGCATTTTTATACAGAATAAAAATAACATCGCCATCATTTTATGAAATGGGCAGATAAAATGTTTAATAGTTTAAATTTATATCGAAATGGACCAAAATTTCATAAATAAATAGCCATTAATTAACCTGGAAGTGAAATAATAATTCCCAGGTTAATCATGAAATATGTAATACCATTATTACTTTAATTTGTACAAATTACTACCTATGCGTATTTATTGATGCGTGTTTGCAAACAAAATGACATTAACATATATTTATTTTATATTATTTTCAACCTTTTTTTAGGGTTCCGTACCAAAGGGTAAAAACGGAACCCTAAGATTCCATTGTCCGCCTGTCTGTGTGTCACCAAGCTGTATCTCATGAATCGTGATAGCTACACAGTTGACATTATCTTATATCACACATGATGTATACTATTATTGTCGCTATAACAATACTAAAAACAGAATAAAATAAATATTTTAATGGGTCTTCTACACAATGGACACGGAACCCTTCGTGCGCGAGTCCGACTCATGAAATAGGACCTGTTTAGTGAAGAGTATGCATGATGAGACAAATAAGCGTAACAAACTTACCTACTCGGTATGGTATTCTTAAAATATTTTTTGTTCCTTTTGTGTCACTTTTGCTTAATACCTACCGATTAATTTTTATATTACCTTCCCACATGTTATGTCTCACGAGCTACTTCTGTGTATTATGTGTGTTGTGCTAAATGAAAAATAGTATAATAATTTTATTTTATTTCATTAAAAGCAAGTCCACAATTTACGCGCATGTTCGCCCCATCTTGACCAGTTCAAAGTGCTTATATGTAATAAGCACTTTGAACTGTCGTCGGTCCCCATCCAAATGGTGTGAGTGTTGGTTACTATGAGGGTTAAAATGACTTACGTGCTCTATAAATTCAGGGTTCGCAGTATATCCGTAGCCGATGAAAATCATCGAGTGAAGACCAAGAATCATCACCATAGTGTAGAATCTGAAATAAGATATTGACTGAAACATTTGTCACTGGCCTGGTGACTCTCCTTGCCTCTCTCGTTTACATGCAACTTGCGTGCCAATAGGTTATTAGGTAGGTATGTTCACTTTATTATGAGCCTAGTTGTTTTTCTCATTCTGTACTTATTGATTTTATTGTATGTCAATTATTAATGGTAATTTATAGGTACCTAAGTGGTTTTGGTGGGGTGTACGGGGTTCCAAACCCCATCTTCGGAACCCAAGCCAACCTCACCTGCACGTGGTGCACCCTGCTAAACAACGAACGGGGCTCTGGCGGCCGGCTGATTGCGGCATAGCACAGCCTACATCGGCACATCTAAATCCCCTGGCCACCGACGGGCAGCAGCGTCGGTGGTGCGAGAAGCTGTGCCCTGCGATCCATAACCCGCATGCCCAGCGTGGGGATTATGGGTATATCCCCTTTTATTAGGGGAGGCCTATGTCCAGCAGTGGACTGATAAAGGCTGGTGTGGTGTGGTGGAAGTGGTTTTATCGATAACCTGGTGTCTAGACAAACCAAACAGGTGTTAAAAATTATTAATAAAAGTATGTCAAAAGGTTATTCGGATAAATAAATATCTGTCTATATCTTATCTCAGTTGATACTCTGCTTTCTGAACTGTTTATGATCCAACATTATTTGGTTCTTCTTATTGTTCGTATTAGGAAGTCAGATTCTTTCTTCGCAACGGTTCAATCAATCCACATATTTTAATTCCATAAAGATACTAAAGTATACTTGGAATAGTCAATCAGATTACAAAATAATAAACATAATATATTATAAATGGGTAATGTAATGATTGATTATCCCTACTTACTTAAATTAATAAAAATTAAGTAACAATATCTGTTCTTCAAGCTTTATGGCTTGCCCGTTGTCAGTACCTAGCATTTGTTAATTCTGAGCTTACCTGAGGGCTTGGAAGCACTTGAATAGTCCACCTTCAGCACTTCCACCGTATTTCAAAGCCTTCCAGTTCTTCTGGACAGCGAATGCCAACATGAATCTGTTGCCTGAGAAGAATATAATTGTTAGTCTTTTAACATTCCCTCCAGCCCTCCGGCCAAGTGGAGTGTCGATCTTTGAAAAACACGTAGAGGCTGGATGCGTCAAGCTGAGTACAGGACGCAATGGCACTCATTACGGGAGGCCGGCGTCCAGCAGATGTTTATAGACTGATGATGATGATGATGATGACTTTGCACCCTATTCTCAGCTCCACTCATCCAACTGTTTTTGCTTTTCAGTATCTGTACAATACCACAAAAGCTTAGATCAGTTAACTGCTGGAGATAGGTCTTTTCTTAGAAAGGGGGATATACACATAATCCACGCATAGCATGACGCTGTTGCCCATCGGCAGTCAAGGAAGTAAGCTGTGCTGGCTGTGCTAAGCAGAATTCTACCGGCCATCAGAGCCACTGGCAGCTGAGGTTGGCTTGGGTTCCGAAAATTGGGGCTGGAACCCTTTACTCCTCAATAAAGAAGAATAAACCACTGCTTTATTTCATACAGAAGTTCCTACAGAGCCACCATTATTTCAAGAGGAAAACTAAGAGTTCTAAATTTTAAAAATAAATTACCTTCTCCATTTTCTCCAGGCCAGAAGAAGTAGTAAGCTGAGCATCCAAGGTTTACCAGCAACAGTATAAGTAGTATAGTTCCTATGGAGAAGTCCAGTGCGTCTAATGGTAGACTGTCTTCTTGCGTCTTGCAGTACCGGACTGAGAGTGTGTCCACCTGGTTGAAAATATGGTTTAACGATAATTTTGGAGCTTTTGTCATTTGTATAATAGATAGGATACATTTATTCATGTGGTAGTGGCCAATTCTGGTGTTGGAGATTTTAGGTCTCCAGTATGGTTAAACGACTGAAAAAGACAAGACCAACATTGAAGCACGAAAGCTCTATATGTAAAAGCCACTCAACGGTCACCCATCTAAGTAAGGGCTAAGCGTAGCATTGCTAAATCAAGGTGGTCTGTTAAAAACACGGAAGCTACGAAATGAGAGTTACTTCCATGCTTCAAAAGACACGTTATGATGTTGGTCTTGGCTTTTCAGTCGTTAAGCCATGTTGGAGGCCGTCGAGCGGCCTAGTTATTCCGACACCAGAGTTGGCCATCAGCTCATACTAAGAATCAAGGAAGGTACAAATATGATTATTATTAGTTATTTTTAAAGACTTAAATATTTAAGCGATTTATTAGATAGGTACAAAACAAAATTTAGGCTAATTACTAAGCGATCTAGTAATGCAAGATTACTTGTATTGTGATAAAGCCGTGACTAACATCTAAACGTGCACTCCAAAGCACGGAAGCGCTCAGAGCTAAATGCCACTAAACGATCACCCATCCAAGTTGTGATCGGGCAGAGTATTGTTTAACCAAAGTAGTCTGCGAAGAACACCGAAGTAAGCCACGCCATGAGCACTTCGCTTCATACAATTGTAAAAAAAATATTTATTTTCGATTCAATGAAAATACCTAAAGAACAAAGGAACGTCAGAAACACAATTGGAACTGCGATATACAAAATAATTTGAGAAATTCGTCGAAAAATTTTATTGGAGCAGACGTAAATAATATGAAAGTTTTATCGTAAAATAGTTTACGGATGCTCGGAATAACTCAAAGAACTGCGCTGGAAATGTTTTAATAAATTATACTTAAGAGTAGTGTAACGTTATTTAATTATGCCGTACATACATTGAAATTTAAATATTTACTGGTAAAATAGCAACACATTAAAAACATATAACAATTTATAGTACTAAATTAAGTATTTAAATATGTATTTGTAGGAGAGTAATGCCCTAACAAGAGGGGACGGGTTGAGATTCGCAGAGCACAAGCGTCACCCATGGCCAATGCGGCTACTTTATTCCTGGTTGCCGATAAGTTTATCGGTGACTTGGAATATATACGCAGCGCACGAATATTTACGCCTTAAACCCTTTAGAACCCGAAATGTGGACAGTCACAATACAGCTAGTTCATTAGTTTAAAGTCGCTTGGCTAGCTATGGAACAAGCTATGCTTAAGAGTTTCTCTAAAGGCTAGAATTCGCAACGAGAATATACGACATAAAACGATAGGTGTCGACATAGCTCAGAGAATTAATAAGCTGCTGTGGCAGTGGGCTGGTCTTTTCTGCCGAAGAAACGGTAACCGTTGGGGTAAACCAGTTGTTGAGTGGAGACCGTGGCTGGCCAGGTATAGTGATGATTTGCGAAACGCTGTTGGTAGATGTTTTTTGCGTCGAGCTAAGAACAGGGCGCATTGGCGCTCCTAAGAGGAGGCCTATATTTAGAAGTAGACACTATAGGCTGATGATGGTGATGATGATGAACACCCTAAAAGCTTAGATCAATATCAGCCTTATTGTATTTGTATGCTGGGATTCCAAACACAATAGAAAATGTCTTGTCTCACGTGTATCCGCGATAGAAGCAGTAAACCATCATATTGAATCAGCACTGCTGTTTCGGTTTTAAGGGTCAAATTAATGGTGGGCCGGACAAATAACAGAAGAGGTCTTCACGCCTCAATGATGGGCGTTGTACCGTAGGGTACGTTCAAAACATGCACGACCTTTGAAGCAATACTTTGCTATAAATAATGGTTACAACTTAAAGCCGCGTACAGACATCGCGAGGCGTACGTTGCGAATGTTTGTGAGCGCTCTGTTCTCCAGTCGTCTTCGTAAGCAGTAGTGTAGGTAAGCGGGGTGGCTTCTGGCCCTCGGGGTGTTCCCAGTATTTGGAACAATTATCACACCGATAATATTATTATAGTAAATACACCAGTTTTACAAACAAGAATGAAAATATTATTATTTACGAGCAAATTCGTCGCGAGCGCAGCGTAAACAAGCTTGGTGTTACTTCCAGCTACAGTTGTGGACTCGCATGAGCGCTCAACGCAAATAAGTGAGCACACACGTCCACATAGCCTGAGGCATGTGAGACGAACAATTCGCAAAGCACGCCTCGCGATCTCTGTACGCGGCTTTACATGAGGTGGGCAATGGCCCACATGGTACATGTACAAGATGAATCTTCAGGACATTCATTCTTCATAAATAACGAACGTCCATATTTTGTTGACGAATTCCATAACAAGAATTTGTCGTCGAAATAATGATTTGTTTGTTAATTATTATAGTGGCTCTATCGATGTATTCAGTCATAATTTAGATTTCAAAGAGAAATTTTAGTCACTATTGCAAATGAGTAATTTGCACTTAACCTAACCTTCATACCTATTTAATTTATATGTTTCATACTAATTTATAATCTGGTCTGAATTAATATTCTGAATCGATTAATTAATTTAATACTTTTAAATTTATATGTACACATGATTTGGAATCTAGATCATTACCTGTTTCTGTGTATTTCACTAATTTATATTCTGATGTGTTCTGTTTTGAGTGCTAGATGTAATATATAATGAATAAATCCAAATCCTCGCTCCAGCTTATTTGAGGTCTAAACTAAACTTATCTTACCTGCAGTCCATACCCCTCATGGATGCTCTGGTTGAAACAGGTCTTCAGAGCTGCAGCGGTGGTCTCGCTAGCATTAGCATGGGTCACGTTCAGCCCACAGCTCTTGGAAGCACAGATACCTCGATGGAGTTTGGAGTGCATGTAGTTTGTGTATGAACGAGAGGAGTAGTTCTGGAGACAAATTTATTAATTATGAGGACATATTCAACACAAAAACGCAGATAAATTCATAGACTTCTTTTCAGGGTTCTATACCCAATGGGAACCTAAAACTCAGACTCCACTTTCCGTCTGTCTGTCTGTGCCAGGCTGTATCTCATGAACTGTGATAGCTAGACAGTTGAAATTTTCACAGACGATGTGTTTCTGTTGCCGCTATGGGGCCACCATAGAACGACATGGAACCTTTCGTGCGTGAGAACAACTCGCAGTTGTTTATATAAGCTTATGTAAATAGTATTAATTAGGTTAAAGTTATTTATTCAATTTTTTTTTATATTTATATTTAGGTATACATTTATTTTATCCTAGTCATTAATAAAATTCTTTGAAGGCTTTTTAAGCTGGCCTTTGTACATAGCTTTTAAACATACTTTTATAAAACTTTCATCATCATCTTCATGAGATAAAACTTAAATCATCATCATCATCATTTAGTTTCATTTACTCCTTGTCTTGCTCTGTATTAACCTTGACTTTAGTGATATTTATGGGTGCAAGGGTGTAAGGGGTAAGGGATTCCAACCACCACCTTTGGAACTCAAGCCAACCTCACCTGCCCGTGGTTCATCCTGCTAACTACCTAACAAACGGAGCTCTGGCGGCCAGATGATTGCGGCATACCGCAGCCTAACAGAGGCAAAGCTATATCCCTTGGCCGCCGAAGGGCAGTAGCGTTGGTGGTGCGAAAAAGCTGTGCTTAGCGATCCACAATGTATCCCCCCATGCCCAGCGTGGGGATTATAGGCATATTATCTTCTTTTAAGGGATATGTCCAGCAGTGGACTACTAGGCTGTTGTTTGTTAAGCACAATCAGTAAATGTGAATATTAATGTTTTATTTGGAATAGTAAAATTTTATAGCTTTTTTCTTTTATATTTTTAATAGAAGTTGGATGCGTTGAGCTGATGGCACAGCAAAAAGCTACTCATTGGGGGAGGCCTATATCCAGCAGACGAGTGTTATAGGCTGATGAGGATAATGACTATATTCCTTCATCGAAAAGCCCTTCCCTACACAGTAATATTATGGAAGCTATACACAATCAGTCAGCTTAATATCATCATAATAATTCCCAATTATTGCCATTGTATCCTTAAAATACTGCCATGTTTTGGCAAAGAAAACAGTTCGCCCTTGACCGCAAGTCAATTTCCTTATATCCTGTTTTGTTGTCCCGATGAGTTATCGGAAGCAAAGATTGATTACAAATGACTTTGGCAATATTGTCGTTCGAAGGACGGATATTATCTGGTTAGGATATTAATGGAATTTACAGCCTCTTAGGAGCATCTGCTAATACAATCCTATCCTATTAATATTATAAATGTGAAAGTTTGTGAGGATGGATGGATGGATGTTTGTAACTCTTTCACGCATTAACTACTGAGGGGATTTGGATGAAACTTAGAATATACATAGTTTATGACCTGTATGTTTATGTTTTACTTTAGGTTTTTTATGCAGGTATCCCGCTCGCGAATCTGCAGCAAAAACTAGTTTTATAAATGGGAAAGTTTGTACAGATGTTCATTGACTTCCAAACTCCCAAACCAATTGAATAAATTATCTAATTAACTAATCAATTTACTTGGATATTATATTATTTTGTTGGTTATTATTTCATGCTAAAACTACTAGATTTTTTGGATAAAATATAGTGATAGTCTTGGGACATAAATTTTTATATTGTTAAACTTGAAATAACATATTGGTTCCTTTTTATTCGGGTACAATGCGAGGGAAGTCGCAGGCGGAAGCTATGTTTTTTATAAACCAGTTAACGTTTATGTTTCTACCTATTTAAGTAGTACGTTTAGTTATAACACTCAACCAGTTTTAGAAAAAGGAGGAAAGAAAATATCAATAAATAAATAAATAAATAAATAATGCTGGAGACTATCACAGCATCATATAGCTCAAACTAAGCAGAGTATTATGGGAACCACATAACAGGTAAACCTTTTTTTGTAAGTTAAAACTTAACATACACTAGCTTCCGCCCGTGGTTTCGCTCGCGTGGTACCTGGATAAAAAGTAGCTTACGTGCTAATTCAGGTAGTAAACTATGTATATTCCAAGTTTCAGCTAAATCTATTCAGCCGTTACGGCGTGAAGCGACCACAAACATACTCACACACACAAACTTTTGCATTTAAAATATCGTGATGTGATGTGATAGACTAGATGCAAATGCCTAATTAATTTACATATTTATTAACATACCTTGATAAACTGGTATAAAGGTGTTTCGTCCTCCATAAGCACCATGTCTACAATACAGTAGACAGCGTCAGGATTCTTCAAGCAGAGATCGAAGTCGTCCAGCTCTGACAGAGCCGGCATGGAGTGGTAGTCGAGTTTAGATGCTGGGTCATCTGTAGCTGGTTCGATGTCCGTGGTCGGGGGTTCCGTTGAGATGGTTGTTGTCGGGTCATCTGTAAGCAAGATTTTAAATTCAAAATCACATAAAATCATCATCAACCAACATAATCACAACTTGTCGCCCATTTATGGATTGTCTTCTGATATTTTTGAGCACGCATCTTTATATGATACCATTTTAATTTTCTCTCAATATTCATTTGTTCAGGAGCTTTATAACATTCCAAATTATTTTATTGTAAGTAGGTACTTTTTATTTTTATTATTATTTTTAATTTAATTAATTTTTGAAATTGGGAATAGACTACTGATCACAAGAAACGGGTTCTATTCCCGCAGCGCGGTTACCACTCAAGAACTCATTTATAAGTTCTTTGGTGGTAATTATCGTACTTAGCTACTTCATATTGAACATAACTCAAAGGTTTTTATTGAGTAAGTGCAGGATATTACAGAATGCGCACTCATGCGCTTAGCTAAGTGCAATGATAAACTATTTGGAATGTGCAATATGGAATTGGGTACTAACTGTAATAAGGTAATACTTTTACTTATTTCACGAGTTACAATGGCAACCTTATTAGCGAAATGACCAACTATTTATGCAATTGTCTGGTATCTCCTGTCCGTTGAATAAACACTATCACACAGCATCATGAACCTCCTATGCAGAGCTTGTATTATTGAAACCACATGACTTAAACACTACTTATATATTTTTTTGTTTTACAAGAATATTATAACATACAAAATAAAATATTATATATATACTCGAGACAAATATTTGCAAATCATACAAACATTTTCTCGCGGCGGGAATCAAATCCAAAGCCTTCTGCGTCTCAGGCGGGTCTTCAGCATTTCCAGCCAAAAGCAATGGTACCTATTGCAGAATTATCAAAACTACCCCAACTATCTTATCATAACTGAACTAAGGAAGAAATTCCCTTTCCCGTTATTGGGCTCTTGTAAGTCCATTGTGCGTTAACATGCTATTTCTTTTTTTAATTGTCTTTCCTGAATACCTACTACTTATTTTTTATGGTGTATATGCACAACTAATATTAAGTCAATGTGTGTACGGTAAAGAGTTTATCTATCTATATATATTTTATAATTGTCTCACTATCTTTTTATAATTGTCCTGGGTGGAAATCGAGCCTACAGCGTAGATTGTAGAATAACTTCCATCTTTTTAAAAATGACATATCTAATAATGGTTATATTTGGTTTCTATATCCGACGTGGTATTGCAGCCAGCATTCTGGCCAAACTACCCGTGTGGTGACGTTCTTGATTGATAGTAGGTAAGTATTTTTTTTATTACGGTCTCTGTGGCGTATTGTTTGAAGGTCCGCCTCAGACGCTAAAGGTTGCAGGTTCGATTTCCACCGCGGGACCAAATTTTGCATGATCTGCAGATATTTTTCTTAGGTATTTTATTTGTGTAATATGTATTTATTTAAAAAATATACATAAGCAGTACATTGGTCATGTGGTTCCCCTATTACTTAGTTGTTTTTAGTTTTTATTTAATAAGTACCGTTTGTACCAAGATTGCCATAATTACTATGTAAAACATTGACATGTAAATATTTATTTACACATAAATTGATTAATTCCTGGTTAGTATTCCTGATTATTCCTATTAAAAGCTCTGTTATGTTTAGGCCTATTGATGCTGTGTGATAGTGAAACACAAAGTTTGTCCTGGGTGGTAATCAAACCGACCTACAGCGCAGAAGGCAGTAACTACCAACGTACCTATGACGCCAGTTACTTGTAACTCAGACGAAACCAAGTTTCTAGTACCTAGGTACTATATCTAGGATAACCAGTATGTTTCGAAAGGCTTGCACCAAACAGGCTAGTATTTATGCAATTACTTTACCGGATTGTTGGAAAATGAAGCTCTGTTGCAATGTTTGTATTCACGTACGGAATCCTGCGTTTATAAACTAATAAATCTGACCTGAGGGCCTAGTACGAGTTTCACAATTCGGAAACTTTTATAGTATAATATATCGAGCTCAATATTACTGTAAGTTTTTTGGAAATTACGCAACTGGTTTTAACTACTCTACTGATCGAACAATAGTAGGTAATGTAATGTTATTGCAGATTGCAATTATTATCACTCAAAACGGTTAGGTAATTAGGTATTCCAAATTGAGCTCGATATAGTATAATAACCTCTAGTTTGTCAGCTACCTAATATAAAAGTTTTCAAATTGTGCAACTCGTACTAGGCCCTCAAATGTTTAGAGATCGAAATAGATAGAAATAAAAATCAATTGCCTTGCGTTACTCTCGCAAAAAATCGTAGTAACTTCTTTTTGGTGTGGTCTCCATAATTTTTTTATTTCTTAGTTCAATTTGGGCAGGCTAAAGTCTACTGACCATACCTACTGCCAAGTCTTCCATTTTATTTGTACGATGTTTTAGTGTTTTTCTTCTTTCTCCAGTTCTTTCCTGTTTTAGTCGTATCGTCAGTCTTCAGTTAAATCATGTTCTGTTTTAAATGTGGTGGCTACAAACAAAACGATCAGCAAAAAATGTCTTTATCTGTGAAGCCCAGATTAACAATTTTATTTGATTTCACTACACTTGTGTCTTCTTACTAACGTAGGTTGGTTATTAATAAATAAACTTTACGCAGCATAAAGATAATTATTAGAACACTATAGAGTGACAGTCTTCAAGTGAAATTAAACAAAACTCGTCCAAGCGTGTTTGACATAAATAAACTTCAAAATGCCAAGTATGCACTAATTATAATTATATTAATTATTACCTTATGTCGCTTAAAAAGTGTACAGAAACGAGAAAATCATTGACAGCGTGCGCGAGTTTTGGTGCAGACACTTTTTTCCCACGTTTTCCACTCTAGAGTATAAATATATCAATGTCTAGAAGAAAAAAAATCCCGCCATAAAAAAGCAAATTTTGAAGTTCTAAATTCAAATCCCTTGTTTCAGTCATGGGGTTTTATTAACCTCCTTGATTGAACAACTCCTTGAAACCAGTACAATTTACTTACTAACCGTGAAGGTTGCATAGTCTGCATTGCGTGTATTATAATTTTTGACCAAGGAGTTTTTATTATAGGAGGGCGCTTTATGAACAGTAAAATCTATGGTCTGTGCTTAATGTCGTAATAGTCTCCCAAAGGGGTTGTATCTCGCTGTACTATGACCAAAGAGTAAAGTAATAGACCTTAAATGACACTTTTAAGACTTCTGCTGTGCTGAAGCATCGTTCCTAGCTGTGCTGTATCTACTTTTTAATATACCTACCAATTGTAGCAGACAAGTACACCGGCTATTTGACGGAAAATGGTAAAAGTTCGTTTGCCATTCAAGGAAAAACTCCTGAATTTAAAAATTCTGACAAAATGTCACATAATTTTTTGTATTTAAAATGTGAGCACTAACAGCTGCACTACCGAGCGAACTCCTCGCCAAAAATCATCGGGCAGTTACGACTGGTTGTGGAGGAGCTCATTTTGACTTAGTCGGGATTACAATTTACATATATCCAAATTTTGTTTTCTTCGGAAAACAAACAGTACCTTTTAATCTAATTATGTATCTTTGATAATTACAAAAGACCATTTACATGTTTTCGCATAAAAAAGCTTGAGCAACTTGCCTGAATTAAAAAGCCAAACAAAGAAGAAACATTAATAAGAAGAAAAAGAAAAACAACTTAGCAATTAACCTGGACAAGAAGAAAAAAAAACTAAATTATTAATCAACAAATAAATAAGCGATTCACAATGCAAAAAGGTAAGCACATCAAGTACTTCATAAATAGTTATATAAAAAAACTTAAGTAATTTAAAAACGATAATCTATATATATAAAGGAGAATTATACTCACTCACTCACTGACACACTCATCACGAAATCTCAGAAACTACAGTGTCTACAGATCTGAAATTTGGCACAAGTATTCTTTGTAGGGTGTAGGCGCTCACTAAGAAACGATTTTGTGAAATTCAACCCCTAAGAAGGTGAAAAGGGGTAAAAATGTTTGTATGAAAAATCGTATTCCTTTGACTTAGAAACTTGAAACCTGGGGCTTGTATTATTCCATACAATCAATGAAGATTGGTGTCATTGAAAATTTGAAATAGTCCTCGAGGGGGTTGCAATGGGGTGGTAAAGTTTGTATGGGAAAATCTTAACGCGTGGTGTAATTTTCTTGAAACTTCGTCAGAACACTTTGAATATTAAATAATAAAAGACCGCATACCAGGTTTTTGAAAAATATACCTTAATGGAGGGTAATCTATACTAATAAAATCCTTTGTCCTGAATGACTGAAGGATCAACGCACAGCTTAAACCGCTGATCGGAGAGACCTGAAACTTGGAAGACGTGTTCTTTGTATGACGTAGGCATCCGATAAGAAAGGATATTCCGGAATTCTACCCCCCAAGGGGGTGAAAAATGGTGGCAAAGTTTGTATGGAATAACGTGATTCCTTGGTCCAATCTACTTCAAATTTTGCATAAACATTCTTTAACAAAATTGATGAAAGACGTGTTTCATATATTATTGAAATTTATCGCATAATGGGGTTAAAAAGTAGTAGAAAGTTTTTTAGGGGTGATTTGCATCGAAGTTGATATCAATACTCCTTAGTGACACATGTTATGCCATTTTATTTTGCCACTGTCGTATTTGAAAACTCATTCCAAATTTATTCAAAAAACGTTGTTCTCACATAAAGGCTCCTACACACAGGTGCGTGGGCATAGGTACGTTATTATCGGCGATAATATCAGACAATATAACAGAATATATCGTAATGTCGCATGCGCAAATATTGATTAAGTTTTTCTGATCGAGTATAGTGCCCCGATTCATGAAATTCTGACATTTGTCTGTAGTTTCACAGATATGAGAGGGGTCGTTGTACATTTGCCACAAAGTAAATTCGTCGCATTTTTGAAGCTCCATACATTGAAAGTAAATTCGTCACATGCATTTAAAAAGTGTGTAGGTGAGTGAATAAAGTGATCAGTAACAATTCTTTCAATATTTGCGTCTGCCGGAGGGCTTCAAAGTATAATTTGAATTTCCAAAATCGGGATTAGATTGAGATGAGATCCAAAATTTGATAAAATTCAACAATTTTCACTGGTATGAAAATTTCCCAATTACTTTATTGAGCTCGCTATTCAAGAAACGGAAAAAATTATATCTCGAGATTGAATTAAGCTACAGCTGGAACCATCTTAGGAGGCAGACGGACAAAAACTATAGTCAGTAGAAGGGCCTTTACGCGCAAAGCCACTCTGCGCTCCGTTCACTTTTTTGTCAGTACATTATAGTCAAATTTTATCGTGTGCTTTATTTCTAAATTACATTTTCAATGCCTTCGATAGTTGCGCGCAGTGTGAGATCTTTAGAATTTTAGTACATTATGTATTAGGACGGCTAAAAAGTTACATACTGCTGCGATAACGCAATCATGTGCAAGGAATTGGGACGCATTATCGCAATAACGTATGCAATATTATCGCCGATAATAACACACCTGTGTGGGGGAGCCATAAGAGCTTGGTATTGCATCAATACTCTTTAAAATTGGAATGTCAAATAAAAAATAAAAATTTAAATGGGATTAGAATTTGAAATTTGAATTTCATTCATTTGTTCTTGGATATTTTAGCACCACGGGGCTAGCAGGTTTTTTTTTTACATAGAGACTTGAGATTTTTCACAGAGACCATAACGAAAATAAATAAACACCTAAAGCGCTGAACCATGGGTGAGACCTTGCAGAAGGACTTGCTGCTTTTTGTAGCGAAAATGAAACTTAAAGAGGGTGATTTAAGTGATGAAAATTTGCATGGGTAACCAATCATATCAAGAGTTAGGCATATAAAAATTCATCATACCTATACTGGCTGTTAACTTGGCGACGGGTCGCCAACGGAAACAGGAACGAAAAAAGGAGTGAGAGCGGGAACGGGAACAGGTACCTACATATAACTACATTACGGGGTAGGTAATGTAGTAATATCTAGGTACTTTTTATTCCATTCATATTTAGGGTTCCGTGTCAAATTACCGGGCTTGGGAAACATTTCACATGAAAGGACAAACGTAAAAAAGAGTATAAACGCAAACGAAGTTGCGAACGGGTCAGCTAGTAATATAATATAATAATACGATATATAAAAATAAAGTAAAGACACCAAAAAAACAACATGTAATCATCCCATAAATACCAGAACGCGCTATTGAATCAACTCCTCGCTTTATCGAAATTATCGAGCAGTCACGGCTAGTTGGCTCACTAGCTCACTAGTTGGTAGCGTGCTTCGGTATTAATGGAAAGGTCGCGGGTTCTAACCCGTCTCAGTCGAATTTTTTGGGACTGTATTATATACAAACTGCGTTACGAGCCAACTCCTTGCCTTGGCTAAAGGGGCAGTTACAACTGGTTAAGGATCGGTAGCACATCCCGATATTCATGGATATGTCGTGGGTTCAAATCCCGTACGGATCGATTTTTTTTATTACCTACTACTATTTTTTTTTAAATAAATTGTTTTTTTAGACACTCACCTTCAAGATAAGCAACAGTAGAGTTGAATCCAGTGGAATTTTCTGCTAAAGCACTGGCCACGTAGAAAAGAATAAACCACCACATTGCGCCTGTATGCGACCGCGGCCCTACCTTTACTAACTCCACCTGCTTACTGAGACTAGAAGGTGATGGTGCAACAGCCTCTATTCAGTTAGAAAGCAGGTTTGAGTCCTTAAGTTCAGATTCTAATAAACCTTTACCAAGCAAGCAAAACATTTCATTTGACGGCCTCTGTGGCGTGGTGGACGAAGGTCTAATCCACCTAAGACGCAGAAGGTAGCGGGTTCGATTTCCGCCGGCACCTACACCCTTCAAAACGAAACACAGCAATGCCGTAAAACATGGCAGAAACAGGTATTATCTGACCAATTCAATCAAAATGAACTGTATTCTGAAAATACGTATAAATGAGTACCATTGCGTGTGACTTGAAACATGAAGTTATAAGTCCTTATAAGCCAGTATTATTGTTAGGTATTAGCAGTAACCACCATGCCTATTGCTGCTGCTAAGCAGTTAAGTTGCTTAAGCTATAATTCAGTCTGAAGGGTGTGGCCAACGATATTACAGGCACATGAAGCTTAACACATTCATGAGGGTGTTTTATTGTAAGGCACGTTTTAAACATCTATGACCTACAAAGCCATACTATAACAAATAGTAATGGTGTCTATTCAACATCAGGTAGGCCATGTACTAATTCCAACAATAGGTAAAAAAAATTACAAAATACTTACCTGTTTTTTGTGTAAGCGGTGTAATACTGGTTACCGACAAACTAGAGTCATTGAAGCGGTACTTGAAGTGTTGGGTAAGATGTAGCAACCCAATGTCAAAGTCAATATTGCTGAAGTATGGTGAAAATTGGTTACCAGTACCACTACAGTAGATGGCACGACAAAGATGGCTTCACCCGTCGCTGAGTCAAGTGCAACCTGTAGTGCAAGCTGTATGTAGCTGTATATCTGTGTGTACCTTACCTATGTACCTACTTAGCCTTTAAACTATCAGAAGATTATCGTGCTGACTCTACCTCAACTTTGCATGGACGTGGTTGGGAACTAATTTATGAAAGTTTTCTTCACGAAAAACAATGGTTTTGGATGTAGTAGGAAGTAACCATCACAACATACATTAGCTAGAATACTATGACGGTCTCTGTGGCGCAGGGGGCGAAGACCCGTTTTTCTTTAATTATTTATGAAATTTCTGTGCTCGTTTTAAGGTATGCACCATGCACCGACATGTTATCGTTTTTTTTGGTGCAAATAAATTAATTTTCATTTCCTTAACAACACTTTTTCTGAATAAACTTTAATTCAGATACGTAATCATCATCATCATCAGCCTATAGCAGTCCACTGCTGGACATAGGCCTCCCCTAATGAGCGCCATTGTGCCCTGTTCTGAGCTCGACGCATCCATCTTCTACCAGCAGCCTTACGCAAATCGTCACTCCACCTGGCCGGAGGCTACACTCGTTTGCCCCAGCGGTTGTCGGTTCTTCGGCAGATATGGCCAGCCCACTGCCACTTCAGCTTGCTAATACTCTAAGCTATGTCGACAACTTTAGTTCTATGTCGGAGAGTCTCGTTGCGGATTCTATCCTTCAGAGAAACTCCGAGCATAGTAATTTAATTTAATACTAATAAACCTCGCTCACAAATTTTAAGCATTGTCTTAACAACATAGCTACTATGAATTCGTGAACCACGCGGGCGAAGCCGCAGACAGAAGCTAGTAATTACCTAGTTGTCAATGAAAAAATCTGCATGTTGCTATGATGTGCGATAACCAACCCATAATTAAATTCATTGATTATTAAGGGATATAACTAGCGGAACACATCGCTTATCATCTAGTTAGCGACGCTTAACTGCCGTTTAAAAATTGCTGCTTGATCACATGCGATCTTTAGTAACATGAGTGCGCCATGAAGGGTATCATAGGCAGATACGTATTTTTATGATACTTAGAAATTGAACAAGCACATGGCTTACCTGATGTTAAGTAGTAACTATGATCTAAAGCTAAGTATCGTATCTTAGGTCACGTATGGTTGGAACCATAGAGGCACAAACATGATAGGTGTCTTTAATTTTACCAATAGGCTAGATGCCTAAAAAAATCTAATTAGTCCATCATTTAGATTATAAAAAAATATTGGACATATATTTTCTTTTGTCAATTAAACTAAAAATAACAAAGATATGGTGTGTTGAAGTTCCGCGTGACGTCACGGGTAAGTACACTTTTTACATACAAATGACGTCACGAGCCCCCACTCCCGAACTTTGACGTTCTTTGTCTCTGTCAATTTCTAATTGATTTAATAAATAAAAAAATACGTGTCTAATACACTCGAGAGCAATGAATCCGGGTCACTCAAAGAATCCAAAAAATCTCGGAAAGTAAGAATGCTAGGTTAATGCAATATTTAATAGACAATTAAATATTGCATTAACCTAGAATTAGAAACCTAAAATTGTATTTAATAGACAATTTAATACTCCTTAAATGAAAGTATTAAAACTTCTTAGTTATTGTAAAGTTATATCATAAAAAAATCAAATTTGAAAAGGGAACACTGTCGAAGATGGAACTACGAAATTACAGGATTTGTTTTTGCTTTTGTTTGTAATCTGTCATTTATGTTGGTACATAAACCAGGTTGATAGTGCTCAATATTCATTATTCAAGCTGAAATCATGTCGCTTACACTTGAAGAATGCACCAGAATACTTACATTGGTGGAAACCGGCCGGAGTCAGCGCGATACAGCCAGGACTGTCGGTGTGTCGCTGTCAACAGTACAAAGAGTTCTCCGACGTTACGAAGAAACTGGTTCTAACCTACGCAGACCAGGAACGGGCAGAACTAGGTGTACCACAGCACGAGAAGACCGATACTTGGTGAACACCATGCTTCGAAATCGCTTTCTCACAGGAACTGAACTCACAAATCAGTTTCGACGCCTCGGAGGAAGTAACCCAAGTGCATGGACAGTAAGACGTCGGCTTGCTGAATCTAACTTAAAACCCCTTAGACCTGCAAACGGCCCTAAACTGGAGCGTGGCCATCGTATTTCAAGACTAAGATATGCCCAGAACCACGTAAATTGGAGTATTGAAGATTGGTCGAAAGTTATGTTCTCCGACGAATCAAAATTTATGCTCTACAAGCACGATGGAAGACACAGAGTGTATTGAAGACCATGGGAAAGATTCAAGCAAGGATGCATCGAAGAAAAAGTAGCCTACGGTGGTGGGTCTGTACTTGTGTGGGCTGGAATTTCCTCTGAAAGTCGCACAGAGCTGGTGATCATAGAAAACGGCTCTTTAACTAGCGTAAGATATGTGGAAGAAATCCTCAACGAACACGTTGGTCCATTTATGGTCAATTTGGGTGAGGATGCTATATTTATGCATGACAATGCCCGACCTCATACAGGTAGGATTGTGAATGACTACCTTCAAGAGATGAACATTACTTGTATGGAGTGGCCAGCGCGCAGCCCGGATATCAACCCGATCGAGCATGCTTGGGACGAGCTAGGGAGATGCGTAAAACAACGAAACCCTCCCCCAATCACGCTTCCTGAGCTCAAAATTGCTCTCACAGAGGAATGGGAGAATATTCCCCAAAATCGTATAAGGAACTTGGTGTACAGCATGCCAAACCGCGTAAACGCAGTAATGGAAGCACGAGGAGGTAATACGAAGTATTGAAATTCAAGAAAATCGTCATAAAGTTCAAAAATTTCATGTTTCCTATTTTTGTTTTAAGGAGAGATCAGCAGTTTTTTTTCTTTATGTAATTTTGTGTAAATAAAATGTATGGTGACTCATATTTTTTTAACTTTCATTTAAGGAGTATTAAATTGTCTATTAAATACAATTTATTGCATTAACCTAGCATTCTTACTTTCCGAGATTTTTTGGATTCTTTGAGTGACCCGGATTCATTGCTCTCGAGTGTATTTATGTTTATCTAACTGACGGACTAATTAGAATTATCATTTTTTTACCCAGGCATCATCCCTATTATAATCATCGAGAGTATGCTAGACTAAACTAATACTCTAAAGTTTAGATAGTTTAAATACGGAAACAAGACCGGTAAAGTGCAAGTTAACTCTCCCACCGCGCGGGTGACGTCAATTACGTCCAATTCATACATTCAGTATTGTATTTTCGTGGATATCATGAGTAGTATAGTAGTGAGTTCTAGTGAGGGAAATATAGTTTCTCTCACTCACACTCGATGTATGAAGAGGGGTCGGACTTTTTCTGACCCTCTTCATACTTCGCTTTTTTATAGGTAGTTGCATCCACCTGGCTGAAAACCATAATTTGAAACAGTTAGTAGTGAAGGAATTATCCGCCGGTTGATACTAAAATATAGGTTTATGACAAAAACCCGTTCACTCACTAAACACCAGGTGCTATAGTGCTAATGATCAGATTGCAAAACGCATCGCAACTGCACTTTGCGGTGAGTACTACCAACTTCAACTGAAAATTATGTTGCAAGGTCGATGATGTTTTGTTTTATTTGGTGACCTCGTTTGCACCTTTGCATACCATGTTTTCGTGATTTTCGTTTAATACATCGAGATAGAGTCACGATTCTAGAACCACAAATAAAAAAAATGTCTGCACCAGCACTCGGCGTCCGCTGACTATTGCACCGACATCGAACACTTCAAGCGGTCTAAAGTTTGTCTAAAGTGCAAATGTTTGAATTTGTTGTTTGTGTTTGTCGCTCGAACAATTTTTGACGGTTGTCACTTGAGGACTTTGACGCTATGGAGTGCTTACTATCCCAATATAATTATAGGTTAAATAAACACTGGGTAACAAACGTAATTGATTTAAAGGAATATAAATTTGTTTGGTATGTATCTTAGGTCATACATATACCAAACATAATCTAAATCCGCTTTTCTGCCTAAAACTACCAAATCCACCGGCTCCAACTCACCACTAGCCTATGTCCAGCGTGGGGATTATTGGCATTCAAATCGAAACACAGCATGGCAGAAATAGGCATGTAGTAGTAATTTCCCCGGTCAAGTTCTTTAAAAAACCAAAATTTCTAAAACCTTGCTGGGTCAAGGTTTTCCCTGTTGAGTGTTAATTTGGCTTTTCATCTCCTCACCTTGTAATGTTAGTGCAATTAACCAATATTTACTTGAATCGTGACATTATTTCACGTGTAAACAAAGCATAACTTGACCGAGTGAAGAGACGCGGGTAAGTAAGTTTGCCGGTATTTGCGGTGGCGATATTACACTCGGGCGTGGTCCAAGTTATAGCGATTAGCGTTTTATAAGATGGACGGCCTAAAAACTCCAACACCAGAGTTGGCAACTGGTTCATACGAAGAAGGAGAATAATGAAAGGACAAATACTATTAGCTTATACAGATACTGCAATACAGACTCGCTTTAGTCTACTGGCAATCTCTGTATTGTATAATTATTTTTCTGGTGATAAACGATTTGTACTGGTATTTGTATTTTTTTTTAAATACTACTTTAAGATCATATTAGAAAACAAACATATGGCCCACCTGATGTTAAATGGTATCAATTACCTATCACAAAGCATAGCATTGTAGATCCCGTTTTTCCCGCGATTTTGCCCGCGGCTTTGCTGACGTAAAAAGTTATTATTCTAGCTATTGGAAACTGGATAAAAAGTACTTATGTTCATGTTCTATACCCCTAACGACACGCATGGAAATTTATTGAAAAGCGGATGCAAAGTTGAGGTCTGAAACGGTAAAAAAAATTAAAACTCATTTTTTAATTTTTATAGTAGTAAGAATAAAACGTTTAACATTTATTAGTGGTCCTTTTACATTTGGTAAACCAAAAATTGTGTTTTTTTTACAAAATAAAACAAATCAGCAAATAATCTTCACAAGGCTAGGTACCCAAAAAATTTTAATTTCAGAATTAGGTATAAACATAAATCTATTGATCTAACTTCGTATATTATTTATCCAGGTTTTCCTTATGACTTGCACCAACCCACCAACCTCAAGGTTGCAAGACAAAGACAGGGCATTAGAAAGTGCCGTTAGAGCGAGACAACAAGCTGTAACGTGAACTATGCTTTTACATTATTTGCTTATCTTCACGGCTTATCCGGTATGAAGAAGCAGAGATGAAAAAATATTACACATTGTAATGGTATGACATATAAAACACTATGCAATTATGTACTCTATGTCATTGAGATATAAGTTACGATGGTTTAGATTCTTTATGTTCAATTGCAGAACATCAGTAGATCACGGAATCACATGACGTAAGCTTAACGAAAAATTTGAACCAATGGCAAAGCATTATTTTAAGTCTTATCATCATCAACCCCTAGCAGTCCCCTGCTGGACATTGCACCCTGCCCTGAGCATTTATTTATTCTTAGTAGATCATCTAAGTTAAGCAACACTCCACAGGATCAATACTTGGATAGGTGACCGTTTAGTGGTATTTAGATCAGAGCACTTCCGTCGTTCGGATGTTGGTCCAGGGTTTTTCAGTTGTTAAGTCAAGTCAGATGCCATCGTGAGCTTAAAAACTGCGACACCAGAGTTAGCCACTAACTCATATGAAGAAGGAAAGGGAAGGAATCAGGGTACGAGCGAAAAAACGGGGAAAAGCTAGTAGAAAATACTCTGATTAATTATCAAAAACGTCAAAACAAAAGATTAATTCAAGCCAGTTTTCAAGCTTTTCACCCGAGCCGCAAAAAGTCAAACTGGGGCAGAAAATCTTTATAATATCGAGTAAATCTCTAACTTTTTAATACTCGTTCCCTGGTGTTATCGTGTGTCTGCGAGTCAAGTTTGGCCGCGCCTAAGTCCGACTAAGACTAAAAGTCCGCAGATTGTAACAGTGTGGCCACTAGAGTCGAGATTATTCACGAGCTATTTGAGTCAACTACTTTCAAAGGCGGAAATCCGCGCTTTTTTCCCAAAATTAGTTTTGGAATGGCAGCTCAGATAATTTTGAATAAAACCGTCTTAATTTGGCTTGGTGTATCAAATCCGGCAAATCCGGCAATATGGCATTGAAAATGTTGAAGAAAATCGTAGGTTGTGATCAAATCTGGCAATCTGTAAAACTTTAAATTCAAACCTGGTCATCTTTGACCGTCGACCAATCAGAAGCGAGAGTTCTTTAACGTCGTGTAATGGCTGACGAAACAAAGTGTCCTGTGTTGATTTATTACATAGTAAAGAGATTAATTAATTTTATTACATGGGTTATTTATGTACCTTTAATATATTAATTAACATCATCTTAATTACCATTTCGACCCATTTCTGGCAAAGACCAAAGAATGATTGCTAATATGATAGATGTATTATGTGAAAGTGTGATGTGCAAATCTGTCATAGCGTTAGACCTGGAGATATAAAAGATATACCTAATAATATGTTTAAGTTCTTCATTTACAAAAATATAAGCCGAGCAGAGTTTTTTGCTAATTCTTCTCGGTTAGGTCATGTTACGAATTGGTGTAAATTAAAAAAAAATAACGACTCAAAGTGAATCTTAACGTTTGTTATGAATAAAGAAATTGTGAGTTTGAGTTTATATTCTTCTGATTACTTCCCAAATAAATAAATAAAACGCTTGATCTATGGACACACCCTAAGCCTTTAGTTTAACATTATCTGACTCGAGGAACGGTATTAAAACTTGGATGTAAATGAGAGAGCCTGGGTTTTATCTCGTTCCAACTTCACTGATTAGAAAGGGATGCCAGATCAATCTTAATGTTTGCCGCAGATTCCTAGGAACTTATGAAAGTCTGGAATCTCATTGGCGAAGGTAAATTGGAAAGTTTAAAAAGGTGAGACTCAGTTGACTGTGAAATGAAAAGGTTGTTTGAGTTTCGGTTGAGATAGATTTTATGAAGTTTTGTTTTTTATGCTGACAATCTGCGTAAAGCTGCTGGGTGGAGCTTGTAGCTAGAAGGTTTTTGATAACGCTTGAAAAAAGTTCGGGACTAAAAAGAGATTTTGAATTTTCGTGCTAGGAAGCATGCTTTTCAAAGTACGAAAATTATCTAATCAATCAATCCTGGCGTTGCTTACTTCGGTGTTCCTAGCTAGATCATCTTGGTCAAGCAACACTCCACCTGGTCACTTCTTGGATAGGTGACAGTTTAGTGAAACAGGATAAGGTTAGGTTGTTAAGGAACACATTTAAATTATTTATTATATTAAAATAAATTAAGAAATAAATACGTGGACGTTATCACACAGCATCATGTAGCCCCAAACTAAGCAGAGCTTGTATTATGGGAACCACATGATTGATATACTACATAGATACATATTTTTTTTTGTAAATACATACATATCATACATAGAAAAACACCCATGTAAAATGTAGTCTTAATAATATTCTAAATATTATTAAGACTACATTTTTAAATGCATATAGGGGCTATCATAATCTATACATATATATTATAAAATAGTAAATGACGTACTGACTGACATGCAATGCAAAGCCTACACCGCTGGACCAAGAAACTTGCAATATGGAGGGTGTGTTTGGGCTTGACTTGGCTCCTGACTTTTAGTTTTTTTATCCTTTCAGATTTTGGTATGTAGCTGATTGTATTAACAATGTTTGTTCAAATAACAACTTTTAAAATTCAGTGTTCACAAAATATGAGGACAGGAGACATAAATTTTGAATAAAGTCCTTTTTTTCGAAAATATAATAGAGCTTTTTGAGATTTTTTAATACTCTGAACGGGGGGAAACTTTTCAGGGGGCAGCGGTATGATAAGAAAAAAAACTCTTCGGCGGACGAAGTCGCGGGGCTTCCACTAGTTATAAATGAGGGAAAGACTCCCTTTGACCTTAGGTTAATAATTATTTCAAAGCGTATTTATGAATCCATTCGTTTAACAACAGCATTCACCCGCGGCTTCGCTCACTTTGTCTCCAGATACACAGGACATATTTGGTTTTCCTGTTCTGTTAACTAACTATTTGGAAAAAACATTTTTAATTCGTTTAGTAGTTTTCAAACGTATTTCTTCTCATTTTTGTAGGATTTTGAACCGAATATTTGTTTATTGCTACATCTCGACTCTAATCCTGCACATGCAAAATAATGATTAAAAGAAGATTCCGACGAATTGAAAACCTCCTCCTTTTTCGAAGTCGGTTAAAATGGAAACAAAAAGTACTATGTCTTAAAATTCAACCAAATTAGAAAAGAAAATATGAAAAGTTATTTATTTTACCCAAACCATACATTAATACCTATAACAGTATAAAGTTAAAAACCCTAGTTAATTAGGGTTATAGCACAAGTAGAAGCTACGTAATAGAACATATCCAAGGTAATAAAAACCTAAAGTTTTTTTAATACGCTTCTGATACGTCAGATTGATATATTCGTGATTGCCTACAAAATTACCCACAGCGAGAATCGAACCCACTCTAAAACCGAATGTCAAGCTTTCTAGTAGCAAAAAACAAGAGTCGTGACAATCTGACCCGTACATTCTGAACCGAACATCCCGTTTAATTGCGCCCGCGGGAAATTTATCCGGTGTTTTATTTGAATCGGCTTTAATCCGAAAATTCGGACGCATCGGGACTCCGATCAATCCGGTGAATTAAGTTCCGGATTTTATTGTTTTTATATCGTGTCGTTTTTAATGGGATTGCGATAACGTGTCTGATTCTTGATATTTGCAATAAAACTAGTTTTACGAGGTTTTTATTGTGATATTTATTTTTGGATTGGCAGAGACATTAGCTAATTTTCTTTGGCTTAGTGCTGTCATATTGTGTAAAACTGTCCGGCAGAATATATTTATGTAATTAATGTTTTTTAGAAGAGAAACCAAGAAAAAACTATATTACATTAGCCAAATAAAAAAAAGTTCCCAGGCATGTAGGGAAGTGAAAGAGACCGTAATGAAAAGAGCAAAACGGACCGAATTGCATCACTACACCAACAAGAGCTGGCTCTTAAAATGAATAAAAATATGAATAAATTAGGTATGTCCACAATATTATCTTCTTTTTCTTTTTACGTAGAACGTATTTAATTTCTGCCATTCGGGGTGACAGCGTCGGCTGCGATAAGCTGTGCCCTGCGATTCCTAACTTGCATGCCAAGCGTGAGGATCAAGGGGCCTATGTTGAGCAGTGGACTGGAGTGATGAGTGGCCAATTTTGGTAGTCACCCGAAAGCCTCTTAAATTATGTAGGTAGGTAATAGACTACGTCCGAAAACAGGAAGACAAATTTGAGTCCCACTGCAAGAGAAATATTCGAATGATTCATCATTACGGACCAAAATATATTTTCAACTAGATGTACAAAAATTTAAATTTACGATCATGTTGTAAGAAGAAAGACAGAAATATGAAACCTTACAACTCTTCGACGAAATCTTAAGTTTTCTGATACCTTAGATTTATGTGATCCTAAGCTTATGACATAAAATCCTACTGAGTATTATTACTACTTGGTTACAAGCTCATACGAAGGAGGTGGAGAAGGACAGAGAATCTTAGTGAAGAACACAAAGCTCTGCTTACTTTGAGGCTAAGGCTACGTTCCCACCAAAGATATGCCAGGCAGCTGGGCAGTGTGAGGATGTGTAGCGAAGCTGTGAAACGGTGTGAGTTTTTCGACCGGAGATTTGCTAGGCCGCTGAGTGATGCGATGATTCGTAGCGAGAATTTTCTTAAAATAGGTAATTCATTATAAGAATGTTCTGACGATGAGCGGACGAGCAAAGGGAGGATGTATACCTCTGACAAACACCGCATATAGTCACTGCTTATTCCCTTGCACACATCCCTAGCGTACATCCCTAGCAATACATCCGTAGCACACATTTTGCCCTTGTTTTGCATGTACAAAAACCTCGCTCCACTGAGCCGTTTCCACCAGACATGGGCTGAGCAAAGATTCTATTGGTTCTTAACAAACCATCCCTCTCTTCCCAACCTCACACATCTCGCCTTAATGATGTTTTATACAACTATCCGGAATCATGTATTTATTTTATTATTATTTCTCAGAAATATATTAGACGCAAAGTATTTTAAAAGTCCCTACGAAAACGTAAGATACACTGACATAATTTATTAACAAGAAGACGTTTCATAATACAATTGCTTTTTAATTTTAATTTTATATTCGTTTTCATCAAAGTAATAAACAGAAAAATGTCCTCCATAACCTAACCACAGTATCAAATTATCTTACCCAAGAATTTTATCCCAAAACTCTTTATCGTAAGCGAAATTTTTGTTAACAAATGATCTCATAAGTCTTGTCTCATAAGTGCTTTATCTCCAACCTTTTATTTTCCCAGCTTAGACTGAATTTACATAAAAAGCCGGTAGCAATCAATGGCCCAAGCACGAATTTGACATTCCGTATCGTAAGCATATGTTTAATTGTAGCCAATGTCAACGCCCTATTTTGAATATCCGCTTTTTAATTGGCCAATAAGCTTACGATACGACGTATCAAAATATCTTTTAATGATTTGTCGAAGCCGCAAAACAACGTCACACAAAGCATCGTTGAAATTTTATTTGATCAATTATCAGCTGGCTGTATTTTCAAACGTTCGAAACGTTTCCGAGTTCAATCTGACAGTGAATGTTGAGTTGAAAATTAGGATTTCACCTCGGAATGAGAGATAGTTGGCTATAAACTTGTATAAACCTTTATTTTGGCACCCTAAAACTTGTCTCAAAATCTACTTATTGAAAGGTGTTGGCGACAGACACTACGCGCGCTCTGCCCTCTATAACGAAATAGGTTCCAGATATAAAAAAAATGTGTAAATAAAATTTGTAATGAATTTAATGCTCTACAATATTTACAAAATATGCAAATAGCATAAAACCCATTGGAAACAAGATATTTGCAATAAATCGATTTTTTGTCATTTGACCTTGAAATAACATGTCGCCAACACCCTATGATCACTAGGTTTTGAGACAAGTTTTAGGGTGCCAAAACAAGATTATAGCCGACTATCTCTCATTTCAAAATTTTTGGCCTCATTTGACTAATATTCTTAGACTATTATTGTGTCGGGGTTTGTTGTGTTGTGATGCGCCATCATGTCGTATCGTTCTTCAGAATTACCATCAGCACCATTATCGTTATGATTCTAGAAATACTTCGGATTAAAAATACAACTGAACAAAATTTGGTAACGGATTCTGTTTGGTACTTTTGAAAAGTTTTGAGTGCTTTTAATAACAAACAGCCCCGTACCTGCTACGGGAAGTGCTCCTCGGCCATGATCATGTCCGAGGCCCGTAGTCAACGTGGTAGTGCTTTGAGTACTGAATAACAACTAAAATTCATATTTTTTATTACTCAATTATGTATCACAGCGTAATAGAGACATATTTAACCTGTTTTCTGCATACAAGTCAACTTTAGGGACTCAGTATAATTTATTTCCGGTACAAGCAAAATGGGAGTTTGAAGTATTTCCCTTGGGCTATGTAAAATTTTGTCCTGGTTTTTGTTAAGGTAAGATAGTGTCCTTATTGTTTTTACCTTTATAGAGGTCATATGATGTCACTAAGCATTAGGGTCTATTAAGATTGTGACCGGACAATATTCTTCTAAAGTTGTAAGAAGATTTTGGCTTCGAAATATATTATACTATAGACCCTATAATAGCTATCAAAGATAAGCAAAGAGTAAACAACCGTCTATATACAGACGACAAAAGAGTTAGAACATCAAGGTTGCCCAGTCGTCGGGCCCTTCGGAGCAAAGAGTAGTACCTATTTTTCCATACACCAAAAAATATGTTATTTCACGCATGTTTGGACGTTCCCTATGATGCAGCGCGCTGCGCCCGTCAACTTAAGGAAAGGAGGTGTTAAGATCATGTTCCTGTTATTCACCGCACACAACAAACCGAAACAAAGCAATGTTGCTTCACGGCAGAATCAGGCATGAGTTAAAAATGTGATGAATAATCTCTTGTCACAATATATATAAGTACACACGATAGTAAAAAAGAGTAGTGTAGGACGGCCCTCCGGCCAGGTGGAGTGATGATTTACGAAAGGCGTCTGGTAAAAACAGGAGGTGTCGAGCTCTGGGCCTGGGCCTGGCTGGCCTGGCTCTGGGACCTGGGCGCAATGGCACTCGTAGGGGGAGGCTGCTGGATATAACAAGCAGTGGACTGCTATAGGCTGATGATGATGATAATGATGAAAATACATAGCTTGTGTCAAAGTCAATGACCGTTTATGAAAGGAAGAAATTCAACTAACATTTCCTATTGCCTTTCTGCGGTTATTTATAACCATAAACCCTCTACACAATAATTCTCACGTTTCAAAGTAAATTTTGAGGTTGTTAATTAAGAAACCTTTCGTTACAGTAATGCTACCTTAAAATATGTTTACATTTAGCTAATATTAGCGGAGCTTTCCGAGTCTTAGTAATTATGTTATAAAGTAGCTAGTGAAGTTGAGAGTATTTATAACAATGAGTTAAGTCTGTGGGTCGAGTAATAGGGTATTGCGTTCACTATTTTTTTATTCATCATCAGGGTATGAGTGTTGGACTGATAGGCCAGCAGTGGCTAATTAAAGGCTTCCCCTAATTAGTACTATTGCGCCCTGTCTTGAGCTAAACACATCCAGCTTCTACCAGAAGCCTTTTGCAGGTCGCTTCTTTAACTGGCCGGAAGGCTCCATCAGCAACACCTCGTTGCTGAGCTTCAGTCTCGACTCAAGAACTCGTTTACTTGATATAATATAATAAATTCTCGTAAAACAAATAATTTTGTTTTACTTACTTCAAGGAACGTTATATTTTTTGTCATAATAAAACATCTATTACAAAAATCAACTTTCATAAAAATAAAAGATGTAATTTTTTTAAGACTTGGTAGCCAATTAAGTCTTTTCTTGTACTAACTAAGTTTAACTTTAATTTGTGTACTAATTGAGCTATGTCGTTTGCTCTTATACCTCACACCTAACCCAGAGAGAGACGAGAGATAAGCTCGGCTCCCTTCCTTCCGGTGCAGAGCCTTGACGCGTGATATGTAGAGTACTGTGATTTATCTGCATCATCGTTATGACGTCATTACGTGATCGTCACTGGGGAAAGGTTATCGGTGGAGATTGTGAGGAAAACCGAATGGTGGAAATGATTCTGGGTAAAATTTAAATTTAAGTTGTTTTCTTTTCCCGGACGAAATATAGTAGTAATAAACAATGGTACTATCTACTATTATTATAAAGGCAAAAGATTGCAAAGAAATGTAAAATGCATGTTTTTTCCTTCACAACAAAACTGCCAAAAAATTTTGATGTAAACCACATCTGAAATTTTGAACATTATTATCTGCTTCAGCAACGCGCAGCTTCCGCCCGCAGCTTCGCTCGCGTGGCACCCGGATAAAAAGTAGCCTAATAAGTATCTTGAGTGGAGACCGCGCCTCAGAAAACGTAGTGTAGGCCGCCCTCCGGATAGGTGGAGTGACGATTTGCGTAAGGCTGCTGGTAGAAGCTGGATGCGTCGAGCTCAGAACAGGGCGCAAAGGCGCTCATCAGGGGAGGCCTATGTCCAGCAGTAGACTTCTATAAGCTGATGATGATGATGAAGTAACCCTACTGGTGGGCGTGAAGAGTTCCGTATTAATAAATGTTCTATTTATCATCTCTCTTATATCGTCGACCCATCAGGTTGAAGGACGTTGCCTGTTCCTCTATCCAGCTCTCGAGCACCTCTCGGTCAGAGCTCTTTTCTACCTGTCGTCACTCTATCTACCCAAGTGTCCTGCCCAACTTCACTTGTCCCCATTATACGCCCTCTGACGTCCAATAAATATTATATTTATTATCTTTTTATAGAAAAACAAAGTTTTGTTACACTATTTATAACTCAAGAACGACTGAAAATTGGTGGGGCTTAGAACCAGGAGACGGACATGGACCCTTTTTAACCCGAAAAGTAGGGGTAGGGTTAGGGGTACGGGAAGGTGTAAGACAGGGATAGGGTAGAGGCTGGGTAGGGTTGGGGCAGGGCTAAGGGCTAGGGGTCGGGGTAGTGTAGGGTATGGGTAGGGCAGGGTTGTTGATGTTGTTGTTTTATCCTCATTGATTGCTTTTTCCACATGGATTTCCACTTTAATTGCTTCTTTAACATCGATATCTTCTTTGATATAATCTTACACTTTTATATTTCTTTCTCATTGATTGCTTATAGCGAGCTTTGGAACGAGCTATGCTCAGGGTTTCTCTGAAGGATAAAATCCGTAACGAGTTTATCCGACTTAGAACTAAAGTTGTCGACATTGCTCTGAGAATTAGCAAGCTGAAGTGGCAGTGAGCTGGCCATATCTGCCGAAGAACCGATAACCGTTGGGGTAAACGAGTTCTTGAGTGGAGACCGCATCTCAGCAAACGTAGTGTAGGACGCCCTCCGGCCAGGTGGGGTGACGATCTGCGAAAGGCTGCTGGTAGAAGCTGGATGCGTCGAGCTCAGGACCGGGTGCAATGGCGCTCATTAGGGGAGGCCTATGTCCAGTAGTGGACTGCTATAAGTTGAAGATGATGATGATGATGATGATGATTGCTTATTCCTCTGCAATATCCTTTTTGATTGCTTTTTCCATTTTGATATCATTTTTAATGTTTCTTTAACTTTGATACCCTCCGATACGCTCTTTGAGACAGGACAACGTCTGTCGGGTCGCTGAAAAGCACTAGGTTACAATAAGCGGATAACAATTCATTTTTATCATAAAAGAGCAGACTTATTTCATGTTCTTTGTTTGTTTTTGTTTTTTTTTTGCATTAAGCTTAAGTATGTAAATATACTATTATTTTTTTATCTTATCATTATCATTTTTATTTTTTATAATTTTTTTATCTTATCATTTTTACTCCTATTTTTTTATCTATATTTATCAAGTAAACTTCACTGGTGTGAAAATTATATATTAAGGTATTTTTATTTTGTCACTTTTTAGTATCAGTTTCCCAAATAAAATAAAAACTTTAGACAAGTCGACTGAAACTCGCAATTAGAGTTGCTATCTCAGCGCAATGCAAATCGTTGTAGTTTTGGGTTGTCAGTAACCGTAACTTGAAGTGTCTGCACAGCGCTTTACGGAACTCTACAAAATAGAAAGTTAGCCATGAGGCATGTGTTTTTTTATTTGTTTGTTAAAAGAATTGAGAGCAAACTAGCTACTAGTATTTTCACTTGAACTTTATTTTATTCATTGCTTTATTTTATTTCAGTTCGTTAGTGAGAATTCTCTAAACAAAAAGTAAAAAACTTTTACGCTAAGCAGAAATCCTTTTACTTATTATCAGTACTAATTAGATTCTTTTAATTAAATTAGTGTTCGGTACTGGGCTACCTTATAACCACCCTTTAATCACCTTGAGTGCTGATGACACAACAGTGGCTAGGGTGGAAAAAAACATAACTCACTTCAAAAAAGCGTTATCTATATTTTTGTATGGAAATGTTAGAGTTTTAAAAACGTCCCGCTAGGGGCGCTGCTCCATTTTCATACAAAAATATTCTAAACGAAAACTTTTTAGAAAGGTGTGCTTTTGGCACACAAAGAATATGTCAAAGCACTCATGCCACTCGGCCCTAATTCTAAAATTCAAAGCATTTCACGAGAACTGTCATATTTTTACACAGCATCATGTAGCCCAAAACTAACCAGGGACTTGATTCTGACGATTCGATATATTTGATTCTATTAGAAACTGTCAAAACTGTATGAAATTTGAGAGTTCTTGCGATATATAAATATCTAATAGAATGTAATATATCGAATCGTTAGAATCAGGCCCCAGAGCTTGTATTATGGAAACCATGATAGATATACATGATAGTACCTTAAAACAATCGTACGAAATAATTATTTGCAGATGATACAAACATTATTTCCCGTCGAGAATTGAACCCGCAATTGTCACAGTGGTTATCGCGACAGTACTCTCGAAATATGTGCTTAGTAACATTAATCTCTAGAATATTTATAAACTTGTAGTTCTAGACCAAGTATGATCACATCACTACTGGACATAGGCTTCCCCTAACATAGGGGAATATCAAATATGCCTATAATCCCCACGCTGGGCAAGCAGATTGGGGATCGCAGGGCACAATTTCTCACACCGCCGACGCTGCTGCCCGTCTGCGGCTAGGGGCCAGACCGGAATAACATAATTTAAAGGTTCTTTTTTCCGGTGCCACGCGAACCCACGCATATGCTAGCTCTATCCTTCCTACTAATAACATAAATGTGAAAGTTTTTGAAGATGGCTGGGTGGATGGATAACTTTCACGCAAGAACTACAGAACGGATTTGGTTGAAACTTGACTATACTATAGGTGGTTTGTAACTTGTATTAAAATAAATGGACTACTTTTTAACGCGTAGCTACGCCAGCAAAGGCGCAGGCGGAAGCTAGTATTATAAATGTAAAAGTTAGTGAGGATGGATGGATGGATGTTTATAACTCTTTCACGCAAACACTACTAATCGAAAATCTAAATCTATTTTTTTTTTTTTACTATGGGCCAGCTCTTGACCTCGAGGCTTGCGTGGGCAAGGATGAGGTCAACGATGGGACGAGCTTTCCCAGAAGATGCCTATTAACTCCCTTTTTGAAGCCGTTAGGGTCATAAAACAATGGAAAAACAGACGCTGGCAGCTGATTCCATATTTTAGCAGTGCGCATTATAGGTAAATGATGTTTGGAAACGCTTAGTCCTGTTAAATGGAATATCAACTTGATGCGGATTTAATCAAAATTAAAATCAAATAATCAGATTTGAATGAAATTTAGACTATACTATATATTTGTCATTTGTGATTTGAATTAAGACAGGCTTCTAATTAACCGGGTACCACGCAAGCGAAGCCACGAGCGGAAACTAGTATCACATAACATCATATTTTCACAAGCTCTAGACCAAACTAAAACGCTTGTAACAGCATCAGTTAAACATTCTGATTGTTATGCAAATAACTGGATCTCGTTTTAATTGCGTTCCCGGAATAATCCCGAGACAATTATTTTTATGTTTGCACTAGTGAATGCTCGGGATTTAGTTTAAGAACAGTTATTTTGATGACCTCTGCAACTCAGTGGGAGAAGGCTCTCGCCTAAGACGCAGAAGGTTGCGGGTTCCATTCCCGCTGCGGGAAAAATGTTTGCAAGTTCTGTAGATATTTCTCTCCAGTCTGGATGTTTTCTCTGTATGATATGTATGTAGGTATTTACACAAAAAAATTATATGTATGTGTAATATATCAATCATGTGGTTCCCATAATACAAGCTCTGCTTAGTTTAGGGCTACAAGATGCTGTGTGATTACGTCCCGCATTATTTATTTATTTATTTGTCTCGGATTCCCATCATGCGTAGATACTATTAACATTCACGTGACCATATATGCACCTGAAGCCCAGCAAGTATATAGCTACTAAATTAGCTATAGCTAATAGGATAGCACCAATACCCCAGAGCTTACGTCAGTTCTCTCCACTAGAATGTGCTATTGTGTGTTACCGCAATCAAACAATCGACTGTTACATCGAAATTGCATTACAATCTGTCCGTCGGTTTATGCATAGGAGTAATTAGAGCTGGCTATAGTGTGACCATAGCGTGTGTGCATACGTAACTATATATAGGTATATATATGGGTATGTGTAGTGTTATAGCAAAAGCTATAATTACTACAACTACTTTATACTATTACTAACTAGTGTGGTTATTTATCTAAAATCAGTTGATTTTACCAAAAAGATAACTTGTGAAATATTTGAATGGGTTCATTTGGTTTCTGGTAATTAGACTAAAATAGTGAGGCTTGCTTTTGGATGCAAGACTTACTGCGATCCCATCAAATCTCAAAATAACTGTTCAACATCAAAGTTTAGAAGAGCAGTATGAACAAAAACATTATAATCACGCTCTGTATTTTATCATTTCACTGTGGGCATCCTATCCATTTCACGGCTCGCTGCGCTCTCTTCTTATTCGTAGGTTATGTTCAACACCGCGATTAGGAAAACCACTTCCTGACCCGTGAGGTGTCCTATCAATGGCACGGCTCACTCCGCTCCCTAATAATTCCCAGGTTATGTTCAAGACCTCACGCTATTCACAAGAGCAGTATGAACATAAAGTAATATTTACTAGAGATTTTACGCTCTCTATCTTATCACTTACCCGTGGGGTTCCTATCAATGGCACGGCTCCCTACTAATTCCCCGGTTATGTTCAACTTCGCGACGCTATTTAAAAGATAGGTATGAACAAAAACATCGCCTTTTCTCTTATCACTTACCAATAGGGCATCTTTTCGATGGCACGGCTCATGTTGGCGATGTATAACATCACGATGAGATTCAGAAAACCTGTATGAACAACATAAAGTAATATATTTTACGCTCCACTTCACCCTGAATCATACTATCGATTGCACGGCTCGCTGCGCTCCCTTCTAATTCCCAGGTATTTATAACACGATTCTGAAGAGCAGTATGAACATTATGTAATATCTCTTACGCTCCCTTTCTTATTACTTCCCAGTGTGCCGTCCTATCGATTGTAAGGCTCGCTGCGCTCCCGTCTAATTCCCAGATTATCTGTTTAACATCGCGATTCGGTAGCGTGTCGACTATGATTCAAGACACTGCCGATAAAATGATAATGACTACCATACATCTCATCATCTTAGCGCATCATAGCTTATAGTGGATATAAAGATATTATTATAATTGCAACAAAGACCACACACATACATAATAATAACAACAATTTACAAAATCTTATACAAAATAAAAATAAAAACTATATGTTTATGTGTGGCGTGTGGACTACTAGTCCACTGCTAGATATAAGACTCCCCTAATGAGTGCCATTGCGACTTATCCTCAGCTCGACGCATCCAGCTTCTACCAGTAGCCTTTCGCCTTACCTTTCGTCAGCCTACCATATAGTTCAGTTGGTTGTAAGTTTTTCTTCTGTAGGTTATGTTTGATTCAGATTCGATTTCTGACAAAGAAATGCACGGCCAAAGAAGTTTAATCTGATAGTTTTCTTGTAGGTATCTACTTTATTATTATACATTTTTTCCGTCACTGAGCGAATATAGGTTTTTGTCCAAGTTTTCTTTGTAGTTAAGATAATGATAAGTTTCTTCTACATAGCTGATAATTTTGACACTTTATAAATTTTTACGTACGACGACTCAGTTTCTTGTGATAGAGTTATCTAAATTGTTGTAAAATTATATACTTAATTTTGGTACAAACATTGTTGAAAATCACTATAAAATTATGTTTATCTTATATTTTGATGTAGCAATTGCAATTGGGATGTAAGGTATTCCGAATAACATCTTACGGAATCCAAGCCAACCTCACCGGCCCTACCCACCAACCCACACTGGACCAGCGTGGTGGGTTATAGTCCAAACCCCTTCCTTCATGAATCATACCAATGTACACTGTCCCCAAGTGCCCGTCGACCCGGGGATCGACGCTGATGACAGTAGGCCGATGGCCCCTACGGTCAGGGGCAAGATGAATCTCCGGGCGAGTGTCTCAAACTGTCAAAAGACATCGACTATAAAAATGGACACCGAAAAACTTAATATTTTATTACACTACGAACTGAAGAAAGGCTAGTTTTTGTAGAGCTAGAAAATGCTCTTGAAAAAAATAAATGGGAATAAAATACTCTAGAGCGTGAAGATAATATTTTTTTGAATTACCGGTGTGGCAGTACGGAGTGGGATTTTTGGTAGCCAAACGGTGGAAATCTAACATCAAAGAGTTTATAGGATACTCGGATAGAATAGCTGTATTAAAATTCCACTTCGATAGTAAAACCGCTCTTACAATAGTTCAAGTCCATGCACCAACACCCCCCTCGCACCCTGACAAGGAAGTCAAAGAATTCTACGACATGTTGAATAAAGCAGGTGACGACGTCAAAGGAGCTTGGATTATTGTTATCCGAGATATCAATACTAAGGTTGGTATCAGACAAAACCAAGACAACAACAATATTACTGGACTTGGCATCAGAAATATTGGACAAGGCTTGAGTTTAAGCAACAGCTTTTTCTTCAAAAAACCACAACGACGCTGGACTTAGTTTTCCCCAGATAAAGTAACATAAAACAAAATTGATTTTTGTCTCCCTTCCAGCAAACAAATAATCAACAATATAGAAGTAATAAATAAAATTAAATTCAGCTCTGATCATCGCCCATTACGATGCATTTTAAAGTTTAACTATAAGATTCATAGACTTCTTATGATTAGTTAAACAATCAAACGAATAGATAAAACAAATTTAATTCATATTATGGATCAGTTTTGCATAGATTTATAAAATAGTTTTGATCTGTTAGATACCATTAATTGCGAGAATGTTCAAAATCAATACACGAACATTTTAGATTGTATCAAATATGCAAATCGCAAAGTAAAACACAATAAAAATAAAATAAAAATAAAATTGATGCAACTTTGAGATCCTTCTTAGGTACATGCATGAGACAGTGGATCACAGTTCTTCGTCATCCAGGTAGCGGACGGGATCCCTCTGCTCCGAGATCTGATTCGCATAGAGCGGGGCATTTTCCAGGGCGACAGTCTGAGTCCCCTATGGTTCTGCCTGGCACTGAATCCTCTTAGTACTCTGCTAAAGGATTCAGGGCTAGGATAACGACTTCGTAGAGAGGGTGGTATCGTTTCTCACCTGTTGTACATGGATGACCTCAAACTTTTCGCGCCGAGAAAACCAGAGCTGCTGACTCTGTTGAATATCACACAGATATTCAGCAGTGCCATCAGCATGGAGTTCGGTGTCGAGAAGTGTGCGGTCATGCAAGTACGGCGGGGGAAAGTTGTAAATACTACAAACTTACAGCTTTCCGATACGATATCCCTCAGATCTCTTTCCGACATCGAAACCTACAAATATCTCGGTATGTCAGAAGCGTTAGGTATAGTAGACAGAGACATAAAACAGTCGGCGAAGGAGCGATTCTTTTGCCGCCTGACTAAAGTACTCAATAGTCTTATGTCAGGTGGTAACAAGGTTCGAGCCTTCAACGGCTGGGTTATGCCTCTGCTCATCTATACTTTTGGCATATTGAGATGGACTCAGACTGAACTTGACGCCCTTGACTGTAAGGTTCGTCTACCTCTAACGACACACAGAATGCGACATCCACGCTCGTCGGTAATGAGGATGTACACACAGCGTCACGATCTGGTATACCCCTTTAAAGTATAAATTTAAACTGCTGCCGTGAAGGCTACCATATTCAAATGGCCAAAATCTTATACAAAAATATTTATACTTGGCTGTGGGATCGAACCAGCAATTCATTCACACCAGATTATGAATCAGACGCTCTAATCAACAGAGCTATCGTAGCGATTGGCGATAATGGCGAAATTATAAGTTACAGTATACGTTTATTATTTTGTCTAGGTATTCATGGATGCGTCAGCTAGTAACTTCTTCATTTGTTTAACACGGTAGTAAGCTTAATTTAAATAATTAGATAACTTTCCTACTACATTTAAAGCGTAACGTAATCCATTGTGTTAGTAACAAAAATTAAAAAAAAAAAACATTTAGGTAATGAGGGTTTTGAACCCAGTACTCTTGTAACGCTTAGATCAATGTCGAGTGTTGTAACCGCCACTCCATTGTGTCGTATAGTCATATGACTGAAATTAAATATTCGTAAGCAAAGAGGAGAAGTTTTATGAAACACTCATTTGTGCAAAAAGTTGAGATCCACTAATGACGCCGCGACGGTTTGAACCTACTAACATTAACTAGGGGGGTTACCAGACTCTGACGCTTTCTGTACATCCCGCGGAAATGTGGGGGCCGCGGCTTTTTAAATGCCAAGACCCTCCATAACCGCGAGGTATGCAACCTCAGAGAATATCATCCTCCATGCCGACAGTGAGATGCATCGTGATGTCGTAGCAGTTGACAAGAACCTTACCCCGCTCTCACTGGCTAAGGAGAACTGGCACAAACCTACGGTGCTGAGTGCCCCCGACCGCAGGGTGGTATGGGAGAGTAAGGAGCTGCACGGACGGTTCTACAAAGCCCTTACAGGGCCTGATGTAGACCTACTCGCATCCGTGAACTGGCTACGTTTCGGTGACCTCTTTGGGGAAACCGAAGGTTTTGTCTTTGATTATATGAGGTAATAAAGACGAACAACTACCGAAAGTATATCATGAAGGATGGAACCGTTGACATTTGCAGAGCTTGTCATCGTCCCGGTGAATCCCTCAGACATATACTTTCGGGTTGTTCGCACCTCGCTAACACTGAATACTTGTACAGACACAACCAAGTAGCAAAGATCATCCATCAGCAGCTTGCTCTGCAATACGACCTTGTCGGTCCAGAGGTTCCGTACTATAAGTACGCACCGGTACCGGTTCTCGAAAATGGTCGTGCTACGCTCTACTGGGACCGCTCTATCATCACGGACAGGACTATTCTTGCGAATAAACCTGATATCGTCTTGGTAGACCGGTCGGAACGCCAGGCGATACTTGTTGACATCACCATCCCACCTGACGCTAATCTCGTGAAGGCCGAGAAGGACAAGTTTAGCAAGTACCTTGACTTGGCACACGACATTACCGCTATGTGGGATGTCGACTCAACAATTATCGTTCCGATAGTCGTTTTAGTGAACGGTCAGATAGCGAAGAGCCTTGATCAATACCTTAAGAGGCTCTCGCTAGGCAGCTGGATCAAGGGTCAGATACAGAAAGCGGCTCTCCTGGACTCGGCACGCATTGTGCGGAGGTTCCTCTCTCTGCAGCCCTAGCCACCGATCGTTTGAGCCCTGCCCCGCGGTTGGTGGTCCACCATTTTGGATATATTTTTAACTATAATGTTTTTTTATATTATTTTTGTACATAGTAGATTAATAATGTTTTAAATTTTATTTAAAAAATGTATTTTTGATGAGTTTTAAAATGAATAAAGTGTAATAAATAAAATAAGTAACCAATCTAAATTGCTTTTAGAAGAGATACATAAATTAACCTTATAAACTCCAGAATAAAGAAAAAGAGATCGATAAGTTAAAAAAAAGAAGCATTCGTAAAGATATCAGAAACCACAACGTAGAATTAATAAAAATTGCATTATAGAAAAGCCGATCACTTAAAATGGCTATGAGAAGAACAAACACGGGAAAGACAACCATCACAGGGATTAAAGATTCAAACGGGATAAAACAAGGAGATAAGAGTAAGATATTAGATATGGACAACATTTTATATAAATCTGTATTCAAATGCTAATTCTGAAATCCCACTAATCACAGGATTCGAAGTCCACCGAGCACTAATAAGCATGAAATTTGGAAAAAGTCCTGGGGAAGATGCTGTCATCACTGAGTCGTTAAAAGTGGGAGAAGCTATTTTACTTCATCATTTAACAAATCTGTTCAATTCAATTATGCGCACCGGTGTTCTACCTACAAAGTTTGGTCACTCCAACATTATTTTACTCCACAAGAAAGGTGATAAAACCGAAATGAATAACTATCGACCAATTAGTTTGATATCCCACATTTATAAAGCCTTTATTAAAGTCATAGAAAACCGAATATCTGAACTACTAGATATACATCAACCTACAGAACAGGCAGGTTTTCAGCGAGGCCTCTCTACAACCGACCACCTTCAGACAATAAACGAGCATATGGAAAATACTTAGAGTACATTAAAACTCCCTCTCTACATGGCTTTCATCGACTATTCTAAAGCCTTTGATAGTTTAGACCATTCCTCTATCTTCAAAGCTCTTAAAACTCAAAATATACCTACAACATATATCCAACTTTTACAAAAAATTTATCAGCACGGTACAGCATCCATAAAATTAGATACAATATTACCGTCTTTTCATATCGAACAAGGAGTGAAGCAGTGACCTTCTTTCCTCCAAACTCTTCACTGCTACTTTAGAAGAGGTTTTTAAAACTGTAACACCAGGTTGGAGAGATAAGGGTATTATTGTGTTAGGCGAAAAAAAGTTGACCAACCTTCGTTTTCGATTACATTTGTGCCTGCGTCACGTTATTTCTGCGCCATGTCCGTGCCATGTCCGTGAATGCTGAAATGACGTGACACAGGCACAAGTGTAGTGAAGTCTATCGTCCGGCATCGATGTGTCAGCATATCATCCTCAGAAGACGAAGATGCTCTTGCTCTCGTACAATTAATTAATATACAGATCAGGGCCTGTAAAACCCCGATTTCGAGTTAGTTCCTTCGAAAATGTAACCCCTTGATTGGGTTATACAGTTGACGGGATTACCCTTTTGTTTGGGTAATCTCCTACTAGCACAAGCGAAAGTTAAGCCCGTTGATTTTGGTTTTCAGTCGATAAGGTTACCTTCTTATTGAATTAATAGAAAATTAATTGAGTTACCTCTTGATAGGTTTTTTGAATGTAACACAATAGTTATCATTACGCCTAACACTGGGTGGGGGAGTTGAAATTTTGACCCTTTATTTATGTCATTAATTATTAGGTATTAGTTCGGATCGCTTTATTTGGTTGGTCGGATTAGGAAAGAAGAGTGTCACCCCATTGAAGACGCTTAACTACGCTCTTGGAAAAACCCTGCCGTAAACCGCTTCAACGGGTTACCAAATCGGGCCCTGATATAGATGAAGAAAATACATGTAAACGAATTTGCACAAGGGTCAGCTAGTATTACATTTAAAAAAAAACTTAATAGGTACTGGTTTAGTTTAATCTCTTTCCGATTCCCAGGCACAATTTATCTTGAACATTTCCGTTGACGGAACGACAATGATCATAAAACGCTGGATATTTTTCAATCAATTCACAAAATTCGATATTCTTCACGCATTTTTACATCAATAACAGACATATGTTGCAAGTAAGCACACACTACGAACTGGCGTCCATCTGACAGCCATCTGGCGTCGATCAGGCGCGGGCGACGAAATGGCGCGTCATACGTCCGAGCAACGACATACCGTGTGTCCTAAATTGTGCTTTATTTCCATGAATTTTGAATGAAATCTGAATGGAATAAGAAACCGCCAGTGGCATGTCTGCGCCCGACGTTTGGTCACATTTATCGAGCGCGGACATGGCACGGGCGGTTTCCTATCCCATTCAAATTTCATAATTTAGGACACACGGTAATGTCGTTGCTCGGACGTGGTTATGACGCGAATTCGTCCGAGCTAAATTGTGCTTTATTTCCATGAATCTTCTTGTCTTGTATATATAAAAATGACTCCCTATTTCCCTTGGTCACGGCATCACGCGTGAACGGCTGGACCTCATTCGCAATTTTTTTTTGTGTTTGCCATTGTCAGGAAAATGTTCTTATGAAAGAAAAAATAAAAAAAATTGCGCGGAAAATCATAAAATTTAAGAATACTTAACCAACATATTAGATTTTCTAATGTTGACAGTATGCGTGCTGTAAATATCGTGAAAGAGGATGTAAAAAAACTGAATATCGTTTAAAACAGATACTTTGGTCGGAGTTATTATATGGATAAAATAATCTATCTATTATTTCTTACAAAAAGAATGAAAAAAAACTGAATTTCTTAGTTCATATCACGTTTAATCGTGAATCACGCCACAGAATACAGAAGGGACAGAAGCTTCACTCCGCGCAATCATTTAAATAAATAGCGACTTTAGCTGCTACGCAATAAAGTGCTATTCAGCTCGCAACGAACTCAGTGCCTAACATTTATATTAACCTACACCTTGCATCCCTTTCTATCGTATAGCTCTATCTCTACTGACGTGGCACGTGTAACGTTAGGGTTGTCTTGAGAATTATTCTGTGACGAATAATAATAACCTGGCCGCCGACGGGCAGCAGCGTCGGCGGTGCGAGAAGCTGTATCCTGCGATCTTTCCACCAATTTCTTTTTAGGAACAATGATAATTCAAATAATATCTACCTACCTAGTATTAGATCAGAAAACTATTTTACACTGGCTAGCTGGATTAAGAACTCAGAAAACAGGCATACCTACGAGGTAGGTACTTGGGTCCTTAACACTTACTTAAGTGTTTAGGTGTCTTGTGTACGAAAACTGAATAATCACTGTTTAAGGTAGGTAGGTACATCATGCTAAATCTTAAGAGAAATTTTAGTAGGTAGGTACCTACCTAGATATTTGCAAGAGAAAAAAACAACATTTGGTTTGTAGGTAACCTAGGTATCTAGTTTTAGTTGTTAGTACACCTACCTTTAGGTAACTTACCACATCGATTTTTCTACCTACACCTACCTACCCGACTGTTTTTAAGTAGATAACCTACACTGCCTACCTAAAGTTAAACCAAATAAAAATGTACCTAGCTTGGGTTTCTCATCTTGCTCTCAGTCTACATAATCAAAATCATAATACCTACTTACTACAGCACTATGTACCAATGGCACAAAAATTGTCTATGAAAAAATACCTACATAATAATATTACGTTTATTTATGTAGGTAGGTACCGCATTCAAATAGAACTTGTACCTACCTACTTAAGTAAATACGGGAGACTTTGATATCTAAACAACGCATTATTTGGTAGAAAAACTTTCAGTTCTGTACCTACTATTGGTATTATTTACATTTTCTTATTATTATTCAGGCAACCAAATGCTGTGTAGTATTTTTTTGCCTTCATTTGGCGAAAAATATAGGTACATTAACAAAAACAAACTAAAATGCCGCGGCTGCTCAAGGACACTTTCGTTCCGGGCAGAACGCGGCAACCGACGTAACGAACCACGCTCGATAGGCCGGCGATGCGTAGGTATATTTTTATACCTATTCTGCGGAGTGAAATAGGCCTGATCACGCCTAATATTAAATTTCAATTAAATATGGAGTTTTTATAGTTTTATAATCAGATCCGAAAATAAAACATGGGTCCCATACAAAATGTTCATCCTATCAAACAAGGTTCACCTAGACGATTCCATCGTATAGATTATTTAGTGTTGTGTAGGTGTAGGTGTAGGGGTAGGGGTAGGGGTAGGGAGGGGTACAGGTAGGGGTAGGGTAGGGTAGTTGTTGTTGTTGTTTTGTCCTGATTGATAGCTTTTTTCACTTTGATATACTCTTTATTTGTTTCCTTAATATCGATACCCTCTTTGATAGCATTTTCCACGTCGATATCCTCATTAATTGCTTAATCCACTTTGATATCCTTTTTGAATGTTCCTTTAAATTCGATACCCTCTTTGAGACAGGACAACGTCTGTCGAGGCAGCTAGTTTTGTATTAAATTTGAATGGAATAGGAAAGCGCCCGTGCCATGTCCGCGCCACGCCATACAGGTGGGGCTTGCACCCTACAGAGCCGAATAAGCACCAAGTTTAAATGTGACACTGCAGTATAAAAGTTTATAATAAATAATAAATAAAGGTCTACAAAGTTCTAAAGTTCTATCGTTTTTCCTACATCGTCCATGAAGTCCTGATAAAATAGGCTAGTCCTACACGCGTAATTACATAATTATCATTTCATTCTATCGAACAAGAAATTATTATAGCAGATAGTCAAAATTTAAGTAATACTCTTTCATAGATTTTGGGATTCCGAAGTAACTATTTGCTAGTAACGTCGGAATACTTAACTTCATTGAATTTCAAAGTCAAAGTAAGTATTATGCCAGAATTCTCAGAATCAAAGTTTTCGATCAACTTTGTGCTTTTTACTCGTGACTTGTGTAATTTGACTGCGGGCGCAAGTTATAAGATTTAGTGATTATTAATTTTTACTGACCTCGCTCGTTGGTATGTTGATACGTTTTGCAGTTTTAGTTGGGCTGTGACATTGTTAATACAATGTATTTTTAGATTTGACACGGAATACGTATCCCTAATGTATTCAAAAATTCCAGTAAGATTGCCATTATACCAATCTAAAAGTTTTTTTCCCAATTTTGTTTGAATTCGTATGTTATCACAAATGAGGGTGATTTTGACGCTTTGTTAGATGGGTGGCACGAACACATTTTTTATGGGTAGGTTTTCCCCCATGGTTATCCACAAATTATGAAAAATCTCAGTAAAACATTCGTTATTGAAAGTTTTCACCAAAACTTTATTTGTTGTGTATGGCAGGTCTAAAATTAAGGCAGAGGTTTAATTGACATCATCAATTTATCCCCTGTTCTAGGTTTTCCTCACATATATAAAAGTATGGAGTAACTATAAGAGCCTTTTAATGAATTTGTAATGAAAAATTTACATATTCAAAAATTCCTTGAACTAACGTTTATGTCCTTTGTAGGAGTGTCGGATTAGATTAACCTCTTTTCGGGATAACATACGAATTCAAACTCACCCTGTATAGTCGAACTATTGGTTACTGAGGTTTTGTAATGTTCTTATAACTTAGACCAAGACTAAGTCAAAAAAGACAAGAGTCTGTTGGAAGGCGGCCAGCTCACGTACTGCGGTGGATTATAAAACGTTTTGGACATTTCAACGGGTTTTAGCTAAGGGTTAACATTTTCTAGCTAGGCCGGTTCTAAGCGGGGTTTAGGGTTAAATAGACACTGTTAGAGATAAACCATTATTTTCTTTTAATGGTATATGATGATGGAACAAGCGAATTGCCCACCAGATGCTAAGTGGTATCCATTACCTATCACAAAGCATTGCACCGTAATTAAGTTTTTTTGGAACGTGCTCTCCGATGCAACGCCCTGCGTCCACCAACTTGAAGCATGAAGATGATAAGTCTCTATAAGTGTCTGTAATTCTCTCCACATAACCTCCAATAATTTTTTTCTTAGTGACTGAACTACCAGTACAAAAACAAAAACAACACCTGAACGATCAATGACAAAGACCAATTAATGTGTATTGTGTCTATACACCTTTTTTGCATGTAAAGGCGGTTTCGCACTACGTCTGATCCGACTCCGATCCGTATCCGTGAAAATACGGATCTATAAATCTCTCACCCAAATTCGGATATTGCTTACGCACTAGACCGATCTCAGATTCTTTGATATGGGTTTGGATCGAACGTAGTGCGAAAACGCCATATGTGTAACCGCGGTGGAGGAGCATTTTTAGAATTGTTTATCTAACTTCACTTCACTTATTTATTAAATGGCTTCTCGGATAGTTTTCCACAATTTCGTCAGTATCAAGTATAAATTGTTCATAATAATATGAGGCAACGTAATACGGTTTATAAGTCCAGTCGTACAGTCTTGAGTCAGGTCCTGTTTTCTGCTATAGCAATGGCGACTATAACAAAAAATGATCGCTGCACAATTTTCTTCATCAGAGAATTCCCATCCAGATCTAGACAAGCGGGAGCGTGTGAAGCCAATTCAAGCTAATCTTCTTTTATTCCATTTCAATTATACTTGTGTCTTATTATTAACGTATAACGGTTATAAATACCAATAATAATAAACACCATACATCAGAAAAACACTAGAAACTAAAGTATAATAAAAATGACACAACCGTCGTTCAAGATGAAAAAAATGGTGTCCCCGTGGTTTATCTCACTTCACTTCTTTATTAATTGCTTCTGGAACAGTTCGTCACAATTTTGCCAGTATGATCTGTACGATCTACACTTGCTGCACCAAGATTTGCTAATCGCAAACAAAGGCGTATGGTCGCCTTCGACGCGCAGCCAAGCCATAGAGCTTGCAATGTCCGCGTGGCTACAACAAGCTTATTAATTTGCGTTGAAGTACACTTATAAGCCGTTTTTTGCAAATAAACTATATGAAACTATATGAATAAGTTTCGAGTACTAAAGTTTGATAAACATAGGTTGACACGCGAGACATCATAAACGTTGCGATGACGATTACCATTGATGAACGATAACAAAAACCCACAGATATAGAGGACATGTCGATAAAGCCTTAAAATTCACTATGCTCTGAACGTCAACTCATACGACTGATCTCTACTTTCTTATGTCCATGTATCATTTGCTAGAAAGAAATGCATACTTTAACTCCATACGATTGCTGCGACTTCGTACCAGGGCATTTCTATGAAACTGCATAGAATTTTGTTCGAGCCTCCTGGTACGATTAACTTTTTGATATCTTATGAAGGCGCATTGATTTAAGTATGCGTCCTTTTCTAACTGATGATATTGGACATAAGAAAGTAGAGATCAGCCGTATGAGTTGATGTTCAGAACATAGTGAATTTTAAGACTTCATTTAGTTCTCTTCTATATCTGTATAAAAACCCAATTTGGTTGTCAAACCAAAACAATGAAACGCCATTTTGGTTTTCGTCATCGTTCAACAATGATCATTGGTATTCGTCATCGCTAAGTGTATGTCAATGTCAATGTCCCTCACTCTAGGTAAGCCGTAGTCGCCTAGTGAGATGCACACAGACTTCCTGTCTGGAGGTCCTAGGTTCGGTCTTAGACAGATGCACGCTGGAGGCACGCGTATTGACTTCGCGTAATCTTCACGTAATTTACAAAATAACTTGACTTTTCCGAAGTACTTACACGAAATATTAAATATAGATGCCAGTTTTTAGGGTTCCGTACCTGAAAGGTGCACAACAGGACTGTAATTGCTTTCGCTGTCCGTCCGTCTCTCAGCGGGCTGTATTTCATACGAAGATGGATTTAAAATTATTTATTGCAGAATATAAAACAAATACACATCATCATCAACATCGGCCTAAAGCAGTCCACTGCTGGAGATAAGCCTCCAAATTGCGCCATTGCGCCTGTCCTGAGCTCGACGCATCCAGCTTCTACCAGCAGCCTTTCACTCCACTCATTTCTGGTCACTCCACCCAGCCGCAGGCTACACTGTGTTTGCCGAAACGCCGTCTCCACTCAAGAACTCGTTTACCCCAACGGTTATCGGTTTTTCGGCACATTTGGTAAGTGCACTGTCACTTCAGCTTGCTAATTCTCTGAGCTATGTCGACTACTTTAGTTCTATGTCGGATAGTTTCATTGCGGATTCTATCCTTCAGAGAAACTCCAAGCATAGCTCGTTTCATAGCTCACTGAGTGACTTTAAACTGGTGAACTAGCCGTACCGTAAGTGTCCACGTACGTAGGACGCACTGATTAAAAACTTTCGTTTTCAAACATTGCATTATTGGTGACCAGAAATAAAACAAATGCACAGACGAATGCTAATGCTAGGTAGTATTTCCTTCCAGATAATGTGGAGATACATTAGTATTGGTCGAAGTAAGTTAAAAGTTAAAATTTTCACAGCGTGTGTATTTCTTTTACCACTACAACAACAAAATAAAACACAAACAAAATAAAACAAAATAAATTGTGATATTATATCTTTTACGATGGTATGGAACCTGTGCGGGTCTGATTCGCACTTGACCGTTTTTTTAAATGACACGAAACCTAACAAACGAAATCACACAGACTAAAAATTTATACATACGTCCAAAATGCAGACATGAAAATGTGTTTAGTAAGTGTGTTGGTTAACTCGTCTTTGGTGAACGCGCTCTCTGAAAATGAGCTGTAATTTGATGTTAACTAGGACTCAATTCACAAACTATATAACTTGCATGAGGCGAGCAAACAAGGGAACATAGATATTAAAATTATAGCACAGTATGACATTTCAGCATATTTTGCATCAATATTTCCTAACTAGCTTACGCAGCTTCACCGTGAAATAAAAAAGTGTTATTCCTTGTCACTCACTACTATCAAAGTATAAAGACCTACTTTCATACAGTAGTCCAACGCCTTTGATCTCGAGGTAAATGCCGAAACGTGGCGCCAAAATAAAGGAAAGCAAGGGTTGTCACAAGCAAACAATATTTAATAATTTACCTACTTATTTATGTATTTATTTGTTTTGGGATAAACATTATCATCAATTTAACTTAAAATAAAAATAATCATATAATATATATTGATTCTTCTTTCTCCAGTTCTTGCGTGTTTAAGTTAAGTCATCAGCCTTCGGTCAAGTCATGTTCTGTTTTAACTATGGCAGCTATAACAAAACAATCATCAAAAAAATTCCTTCATCTGAGAAGTCCAGTCCAGTTCATTTCACTACACTTGTGTCTTCTTACTAACGTAGGTTGGTATCAGCGCCATAAAAATAACGCAAAATAAATCAGAAAAATAATTGAAAGTAAATTAAAACGAAAAAAATACTGATTTAAGCTAAAAAAAATACCCGCTCCAGATTCCAGTGTAGCCCGTGGCAATATTTTTTCCGGTGTAAAATTTTCATGGTCATCGTATTCCCGCGCCATTTTGCCATGAGAAGCCAACTATGCTTAAGCACTGACCGCGACGCGATGCAGTGCGTGCGTAACGAGCCGTGCTAGCCCTGAAAGTTAAGTCCCGAGTTGCTTAAATTTTGAATGTACACAACCCGTCCGCGTCTCGTCCCACGATCGCCCACGATTGCCCTGCCTAGACGCCTTCGTCGATCTACTGTATGGATTTAAAGGCAAATTCGTTGAGAGATAGAGAAGATAATTTTTTATTTGTATAATGTATACGCTATTTTTATATCGAGTGATTAGTTACAAATATGGTCTGAATAAAAACAAACCCATAAATTCATAATCAAATTGATTTTATAATGCTCGATAATTATGCTTGTCTTTGATAATAGTTATTTAAATGTAATAAAAAGGTGACATGATGTTGCGAAAACATATAAGTGGTCTCTATTATGATTTAATTTTTGCAGAATAAACCAAAATAAACAAGACCGTGTAACGAAACAGGTCTCAGGAGAGTGTTCCGTCGTTCACAAATATAAGCAAACTTATCTGAATAAACTCAAAACTAAATACTTTTGGATTAGATAAGAATAAAAAGGAAGAAATAGAGAGTGACAGGAGAAGTCAGAAAAAAAAAAGGAAAATTGTCGGCAATTTATTGAGAGGATGTTTATGAGGCTTTTCACAAAATAATCAGCATAAAATCATAGAATGTTCCATTCAAGAACAAGGGATGATGAGAGCTGATGTTCTCCATGTCAATTGGCGAGTGTACACAATGATAATGAGCGGAAAATCTAGCTATAGATATGTGTAATCGTGAGTACTAGAATGTGGGATTCTTTTCCTCCTAAGGGATGGAAATGTAGGTGGGTTGAGCACAAATAGGTGCAGTAATGGACTGATGATAAAAGGCAGGTCCGGCGGGTTTAATTAATTTATTACAGCAAAGACTAGATCTGCATTTCATACTGAGACAGAAGGTCCACTAGCGGGAGCCAGATAGAAAGAGTGTACAAGCTGCGGATGAGAGAGCAGCGGAGTCTCCATTAAACCAAGCACACAAAGTTACTATGTGAGATAAAATTATTATAATTGTTGAACTGCTACTGTTGGGTGAGTTGCCAATATTTACCTTTTACGTTGTATGATACTATATAACTCTGATCCACAATCTAGCAATGATTATGGAACTAAATAGAAGTAAACCTTATCTCATATTATGGAGATCAGTGTAAGTTTGTTTGTTTGTTTTGTTTTCACACTATGAATATTCAACCAATTATCATAGCATTTACATTGTCCGAGAAACGAAAGACGTGAGGTACCTGCTTTGATCCAGAGAAGGATTATTGTTCCTACGGGATAACAAAACAACTTTTTACAGTGAAAAAGCGGGCAAAAGCTAGTTATCTAAAATATAAATTCAATATAAGATACCCATTCTTAACCGTGATACGGTTGTCCAAAGTAATGATTCTTCGGGAGAATGAGCTGTTCAGTTCTATGATTCTTTATAAAACTGTCTAAGAAATGAGATTCTTTATATTCATATTAAATATTGTACCTAAGAGGTAACTGCTGATATATTTGATTAAGCTACTGAAGCTATTGAACCTACTAAGACTAGCATGAGCAGTCTTTATCGTCACAATAAATCCTCACTAAGAAGAAAGAGGTATTTACAGCCAAAAATATGAGGCTTACTCTACAAAGACAAGCAAATGCAGTTCTTTTAGACAATCCTACGGGACTCTTGATGAAATATATCATTGAAACATTATATTATTTAGCAAAGCTAACATTTTAAAAATTGAATTTCTTGGATATTTTGTATTGTATCAACAGACAAATAGCTGCTTCATTTTATCTGAAATAAAGGTTTTTATTAACCATTAAGTGATTTGATGCATTTTGCTGCAGATCACTCCTTACTTCTTTGCATAGCAAAAGACTTACCATAATATAAACAATAGCCAGTAATGAGGCATGCTCCCAATTCCAAAATGAAACTATGGTGGGGGGCTGTCCAGTCTGGTGACGAGGCCCACAGAATGGCGCGGGGCGGAGCGCTTCCTTTGCCATTTAGATTCAGTATGAGAGAGATAAAACTATTCATGATCACATGCCGGTCAACAGAGTCAGAATGAAAGAGAATTATCGATCGGAGAAGAATAGGTTTCACTGGTTGTTGCGTAGGTAGAGCTCCAATCCTATGCCTGATGTAGAAGCGGAATGAAAGAAATAATTCTACTCTCAAGTCAATAAAAACTAAAGCTAGACTGTGGGAAGAATATAATAAATTATTTGTCAATCTTTATTACAAACTAAAAACATTAAAGTAAGTACATCGTTCAAGTTCTTTAGGATATCTAATACTTTGTTCCCTAAATCCTAAGCTTATTTACATATTCTAAACAGCGTTATTCTCCTCTTTCAAAACTAGGTGTTAGAATGTACAAAGATTATGAATTTTAATAGGAAAGCTAGAATAAATATCGTTTCAAATGTCTTGAAAGATCCATTGAGTTACTACATTCATTTCATAGGGTTCTAACTACTAAACTAGACGATTCACGTGGCCATAACAAAATTAGTATACTTCGTACGTAGGTTCTTCATTAAGTTAGGCAGGTTAATAATTATTAGGCTTTATTATTAGTATAGTATAGGGGGGAGGGGTGTTTACAATGGTGCCGTGACCAGGATTTGAATTATAGGCATATTGTCTTCTTACGATGAATACCATAATCAGGATTTATAGTGTGCTGTTTCAGGATCAGTGCATTCGACGTCTGCGAGTGTTCAGGTTTGGTAGGCAGGATGGAGTTGGTTGCAGTCATGAAGTTAGCACAAGAAAGTCTGTAAAGGTTTTGAAAATAAAAATCAGGTATGATTACGATTATCTACTTTCTTTTCTACGTGTAGAGAAAACATAAAAGCGCTATGCTAACAGGAACGTCATTTCACGCAAGAATCGACACGACTTCCGTGGCATAGTGGTTGAGGACAGTTGTGGGTTCGATTCCTGATTCATGTGACAAATGATTGTATAATTTTTCTAGGAATTTCTATGTAGGTATATCTAATGTATGTATTTCAGTCAGGTAGCACAGGAAAATAATACAAGATTTTAGTAGCAAAGTTTTGTAAGAAGTCCGTGGTTTCTGCCTACCCCTTCTAGGAAAAGATAGGATTCTTTACATGCATGTACTAACACGAGTACTATATTACTTACTTATTGATTTATTGAGGAATAAGGTAGACTTTTAGATTTTCTTCAGATTAATTTTATTTGAGTTGCGGTTCTTATCGCACAATGATGCTTAGTGAAGAAGGAGAGACTTTGAAACGTTTATTCTAGCACATTTAGCACAAAGTTAGATTTTCTTGGTAGGTAGGTCAAATAACGCAAAACAAGTTTCTCTAGACAGGTAGAACGGGCAGCACAAGGTCGGGACTTCCAGCAGTAGAGCTTTTCTTACTGATGAGGTTCAGTCAGGTAGAACAAGGATTGGTATTTCAGTTGCGAAATTCTTCGTCTATTGATGAGGTTTGGTTGTAGCTTTGTAGCATAATTTGAGACGCAAAATCGTGAAGCGTTCCACATTTCCAATTAATTTTCATTAATTTGCAAAAATATTCTGATTGAAGTTTATTGACAATAGTTGTCATCAGTTCTATTCCTTGTGGAATGATACTAGGGATGTGCCGAAGCGATCCGATTGTTTTCAAAGATCGGATCGAGGGCATACTATCCGAACGATTTTCGAATCGGATCGAATCCATGCGATCCGATCCGCGGATCGATACAACTCCATTAAAATCGGATCATATTCCAAACATTGTGGTTTTCAGACCATGTAAGACACAAAGTTAGATCTATAACTTTAGTTTATATTGAGTACGTTTCAAATTTAAACTAAGTGTCGGTACTTTACATCGTAATTATGATTGGCGCTTGCTACGGTGTCATAGATGCCAACCTTAATTATTAAAAAGTTATTTTTATCGTAATAAATAGTATTTTCTTAGGTCCATGTAATTTCTTTTGCGTTTTAATTGTGGTGCGTGATTATTGTCAGTTCTTTGGTACGGAGAAGAAGGAGGTCGCTGATTGTTCTGTGATGATTCTTGAGCAAAAGGAAGTCGTTTTTAGTTATTATTTCCAGGTGTAGAATTCTAAAGGTGGACCTGCAGATTATTAGCACAGGGACGTATCCAGAACTTATCGGAATATAGTTTCGTTATAGGGTTGGAATATTTATGTCAATAAGCACTGGCATTTGCCTGCGGTCTCGCTTCATCATCATCATCATCATCAGCGTATAGCAGTCCACTGCTGGACATAGGCCTCCCCTAATGAGCGCCATTGCGCCCTGTCCTGAGCTCGACGCATCCAGCTTCTACCAGCAGCCTTTCGCAGATCGTCACCCCACCTGGCCGGAGGGCGTCCTACACTACGTCTCGCTTAATGTTGTTTTATTCCAAGATTGAACTTACTATTTTTGTGGAGTTTTATCACAATTTGTTCAGCACTCATTATTTTTATAGTGTTGGCGTGTGGGAGAAACAAATATTTTACGGACATTGTCGTTCATAACAAGTTGACTTGCAAGTAAAAGATTTCTTGAATTTTAGTTTATTTGCCTAGAACTTTAACAAATTGATAGTTTTCAGATTTGGTTTACGTTGGTGTCTTGTGTTATGAGATTGAGGAACTACAAGTGGGAACTCAACTTTACGTTTCATAAGACTCTTGCGTATATATGCAGTGTTAATCAACTTCTTGCATTATTCTTACGTTTCAGACATTTGATCTTGATGATGATCTTGCATAAACTACTTAACCTTGATAAATAATGAGGTAGGTAGACATAGACACAGTAGGCTTTACTTAATTTTGGGGAAGGAACTTCACACTTTTAGAGAATAACATAGGTACTTACATAAGTAGACATCTAAGTAAAAGGCTACTTAAACTTATGGAAGTACTTTAAGGATCATAATAATGAAATAAACTATCTAGTAATTATATTCAGATATTTTAACACGTTGACTGCGGGTTACAGATCAGTTCAATATAAATAAACAATTGGTTTTAACACTCAAAGTGTTTTCACACTACGAAATTTAATATAAATATATAAAAATTAAATATAACCTCTCCTTAATTTCGCATTATTTTCAAATTAATTTTTAAAATTTAATGTTAACTTAAAATCTTACTAACCTTTGATGAATATTAAGAACCTTCATAACATAGGAAGATAGACGTACTACTGATTCTCTGACTGAGGTTTTTAATGGTTCTAAGGTCGTGTTGCTGTTGTTTTTTTGGTTTCATGACAAAACATCAGTGAGAAACCAATATGCAGTTTAGTTTAATACTTTGGTTTCTGATTTGAAGAAATTATTTTGCGCTTTAGTTTAATAAATGGGGGGTTGGTAGTAATTATTACATGAAGCTACTAATTTAAGGAAAATGTTCATCTTATACCAGTAGTGGATGAAGTTGGACTATTGAATTGGACTAGATGATGGACTTGATGAACGGCTTGATGATGATGATCTTTTGTCAAAATTATACCTGTACATACTGGTACTTATGTAGTGGATTAAACTGGACTAATGATGAAGGGCTTGATGATGATCTACGCTAAACTTAGATTAACGCTAACATTATATCTGTAGGTACATGTAGTACCTTTGCAGTGGGATAAACTGGATCGGTGATGAAGGGCTTGATAATGGACTTGATGATAATTATAGTTAACATTATACCTACCTGTATTTTAGAGGAATCTAAGCAGTAAACAACATTGTACTGAAATGTTGTTGATGATGATGTTGATGGTGGTTATTACTATGTATACCTATGCATAGGTAAGGGTTTTTAAGCAGTGGACTGTAATGTTGATGATGATGATGATGATTAACATTAGGTTTATTTATATCTTATGGTAGCAGTGGTAACAGTTAAGCAGTGGACTGTAATGTTGATGATGATGATGATGATTAACATTAGGTATATTTATATCTTATGGTAGCAGTGGTAGCAGTTAAGCAGTGGACTGTAATGTTGTTGATAATGATGATTATTAACATACGGTTTACCTGTACATAACGCTATTAAAGCAGTGGACCACATTGGACTGAGATGTTGATGATGATGATAATTAACATTTGGTATATCTGTATCTTACGATGTCTAAGCAGTGAATAACGTTGGACTGATGATGCTGATGATGGTTGACATTAGGTAAACTTGTATACAACGGTATCTATGCAATGGAAGATGTTGGTCTGTTAATGATGATGATGCAGATGATGGTCTTGATGATGATAACTGGTACCATACAGCAGTAAATCAGATATCAAAGAGCAGTGGACGAAGTTCGGTTGATGGATATTGATGTTGATGATGATATTTTAGGTAGACCGAGAGTTTACTTACTAGGTGAGGACGAGACTAACATAATCTATTAACGTAGAATATTCCGTGGTACTATCTAGGAAGAATTTGGGCTTATCTATAATATGTTAGTGAGGTAGTAGTTATGTAGTTTCAGGTCTCTAGACTTAAGAATTTACTATAGCATTAGATAGTCAGACAGAGAGTCAGTCAGTCAAACAGAACAGACAGGGTGCTACAAAATGAGTTTTATATTAAATAACCTAACTAAAATAAACTTATAACGTAAAATCAAAGAAATAATTTAACGCAATTAAATAATTTTAATAAAATGCAGATACGTTTCGTAAATGAAATAAAATATTTATACAATTTAGTAAAAAGTTTGAACAACAAAAAAACTATTATAACCTTGTACATTTTGAACTTAAATTAATAAAAAAAAAATAAGAAGGATAGTGAAGGTGTGAGTATGGTTGCTCTACTGGGGGGTTGTTTCGCTACATCCAACGGGTTTTGTTTCGGCTGTTAGGACAACAGTACAATTTATTCGTAGTTTCTAGTTCCATTGAGTTGATTAGTTATTTAAGGTGGCGAGAAAAGCAACGAAAGTTAATGCTATGACAGAGTGTGTTTAGAGTAATGGTTTATTGGAGGGCCAAAATGATTAATCGATAACATGACTAGAAACGGTTTGTTAACTTTGAATTCAGACATGAAGAATACATACATGGACTTTTTATGCGGGAGAGATGTGTTAGGCTTAGGTCAGTGGACATTCATCAGTATATTCAATATATAACTGATCCATAAGAAGTCCAATTCTACAAAACGTCTTTCGAGGTAAGGACTAAGCACACTTACATGCTCTTTAAAGTAAACCTGTTATTGGTTGAAGAGAAGCTTATGCTGTTAGTGGAAATTCGAGTTTAGGTCAAAGGGGGTGTAAGTGTTCGAAAGGCTGCAGAAACGAGATCCAGTAGAATGCTCTTACATCTTATCGCTAGGATATGACCTGCCTCACAACCAAGTTTCCTTTTGTAGAATTTGGATTCCAACAAGAGATATTGTTTTTGATAATTATATTATTAAGAAGTAAATGCTCCTTCATTTGATGCTTGTCTCTTTAAAGTTTAAATACTTTTGTCATATACTGAGAACACACATTTTACATACAAACACTAAATTAACTCAATTGAGAAGTTAACAAATTAGAATTTGTACTTTTAATGAAATAACTTGAAATAAAATAAATTATAGATATTATATTTGTGAATTAATGGGGAATTTAAATTTTTCCTTCGGTTACAATTCTTTTCTCCTGCGTAAAAATTGGCGGTTGATTGTAACGAAACAGGTCTCAGGAGAGTGTTCCGTCGTTCACAAATATAAGCAAACTTATCTGAATAAACTCAAAACTAAATACTTTTGGATTAGATAAGAATAAAAAGGAAGAAATAGAGAGTGACAGGAGAAGTCAGAAAAAAAAAAAGGAAAATTGTCGGCAATTTATTGAGAGGATGTTTATGAGGCTTTTCACAAAATAATCAGCATAAAATCATAGAATGTTCCATTCAAGAACAAGGGATGATGAGAGCTGATGTTCTCCATGTCAATTGGCAAGTGTACACAATGATAATGAGCGGAAAATCTAGCTATAGATATGTGTAATCGTGAGTACTAGAATGTGGGATTCTTTTCCTCCTAAGGGATGGAAATGTAGGTGGGTTGAGCACAAATAGGTGCAGTAATGGACTGATGATAAAAGGCAGGTCCGGCGGGTTTAATTAATTTATTACAGCAAAGACTAGATCTGCATTTCATACTGAGACAGAAGGTCCACTAGCGGGAGCCAGATAGAAAGAGTGTACAAGCTGCGGATGAGAGAGCAGCGGAGTCTCCATTAAACCAAGCACACAAAGTTACTATGTGAGATAAAATTATTATAATTGTTGAACTGCTACTGTTGGGTGAGTTGCCAATATTTACCTTTTACGTTGTATGATACTATATAACTCTGATCCACAATCTAGCAATGATTATGGAACTAAATAAAAGTAAACCTTATCTCATATTATGGAGATTAGTGTAAGTTTGTTTGTTTGTTATGTTTTCACACTATGAATATTCAACCAATTATCATAGCATTTACATTGTCCGAGAAACGAAAGACATGAAGTACCTACTTTGATCCAGAGAAGGATTATTGTTCCTACGGGATAACAAAACAACTTTCTACAGTGAAAAAGCGGGTGAAAGCTAGTTAAATAAAATATAAATTCAATATAAGATACCCATTCTTAACCGTGATACGGTTGTCCAAAGTAATGATTCTTCGGGAGAATGAGCTGTTCAGTTCTATGATTCTTTATAAAATTGTCTAAGAAATGAGATTCTTTATATTCACATTAAATATTGTACCTAAGAGGTAACTGCTGATATATTTGATTAAGCTACTGAAGCTATTGAACCTACTAAGACTAGCATGAGCAGTCTTTATCGTCACAATAAATCCTCACTAAGAAGAAAGAGGTATTTACAGCCAAAAATATGAGGCTTACTCTACAAAGACAAGCAAATGCAGTTCTTTTAGACAATCCTACGGGACTCTTGATGAAATATATCATTGAAACATTATATTATTTAGCAAAGCTAACATTTTAAAAATTGAATTTCTTGGATATTTTGTATTGTATCAGCAGACAAATAGCTGCTTCATTTTACCTGAAATAAAGGTTTTTATTAACCATTAAGTGATTTGATGCATTTTGCTGCAGATCACTCCTTACTTCTTTGCATAGCAAAAGACTTACCATAATATAAACAATAGCCAGTAATGAGGCATGCTCCCAATTCCAAAATGAAACTATGGTGGGGGGCTGTCCAGTCTGGTGACGAGGCCCACAGAATGGCGCGGGGCGGAGCGCTTCCTTTGCCATTTAGATTCAGTATGAGAGAGATAAAACTATTCATGATCACATGCCGGTCAACAGAGTCAGAATGAAAGAGAATTATCGATCGGAGAAGAATAGGTTTCACTGGTTGTTGCGTAGGTAGAGCTCCAATCCTATGCCTGATGTAGAAGCGGAATGAAAGAAATAATTCTACTCTCAAGTCAATAAAAACTAAAGCTAGACTGTGGGAAGAATATAATAAATTATTTGTCAATCTTTATTACAAACTAAAAACATTAAAGTACGAGTAAGTACATCGTTCAAGTTCTTTAGGATATCTAATACTTTGTTCCCTAAATCCTAAGCTTATTTACATATTCTAAACAGCGTTATTCTCCTCTTTCAAAACTAGGTGTTAGAATGTACAAAGATTATGAATTTTAATAGGAAAGCTAGAATAAATATCGTTTCAAATGTCTTGAAAGATCCATTGAGTTACTACATTCATTTCATAGGGTTCTAACTACTAAACTAGACGATTCACGTGGCCTTAACAAATTATTATTCGTAGTACTTAGGTCTCTTATTAAGTTAGGCAGGCATAATTATTAGGATAGTATAGGAGGGGGGTGGGGGGGGGGGGGTTTACAACCGGTTAAGTGCGAGTTGACTCGCCCACCGCGGGTGATGTCAATGGCGTGTGATACTAATTAGTAAGGTTTCTTCGTAATTAAAATGTGTATATCCTATACAAAAATAAAAACCGGCCTTAGAATGGGCAAATTAGAGTCTTTCAGATCACACCATTTTTGACCGTGTAACTTGCTATAAAGCCACAGCTGTCATTACATTTATTGAGGTTTCTACAAAACCATATTAGCTGCAGACTTAGCTATAATTTTCGTGTAAAATATAGATATACTTCTAAAATATGTATAAAATTCAGGGTTTTCACTTCGCGAACTTCGGAGTTAAGAGAGGTGCTCATTTTTTGGACTTTTTTCATCCTAAAAAATCTGATTTTGATAAAATGGAAACCAAGCATTGTATAAAAAAAAATAACGGCTTTAAACTGGGCTAATTGACCCCTTTCATATATGATATGCCACTCAACCTAATGGTACCAGTTTGTAATTTTGACGTTTCTTATTTTGGACCTTTTAGGGATGAAAATGAAAATATATTTTATTTTTTTACCGGCAATCTAATTCAGTCAGTGCATTTTATATCTATACCAAATTTCAAGTCGGTAGCTTAAATAGTTCCTGAAATAATCAGCTGTGACAGACGGACGGATGGACGGACAAAGCGGCACCATAAGGGTTCGTTTGACTGGTTCGGTAACGAAACGACACAATAAAAAAAAATATAAATTATATTTTAACGCCATTTTAGCTATATAAGGTTTATAGAACGGGTATGAATAGGTCTGAAAGAATATAACAAAGAGCTACAACCTGGATAAAAAAACACAAAAAGTTTTTTTTTTAAATGAGCAGTAACATAATATTAAACATTACCTTCCATGCTAGTTTCGAAACTGTGTAAAGGCAAGTTACATCATCAGTCACACACCCAACAGTAAAGTTAGTGGGAACAAACTTACAAACTTTTACACTGAAAATTAAATAAGTGTGAATTATTTTATTTTCATTTTGAGAGTGTTAGGTTAAATTATAGTTTTAGTTAGTTTCAACAATCAAGTGGACCATGTGCTTGTTCCATCTTCAAGTACCATAAAAAATGTTACAGCTAAGTACATTTTTATTAGTATCTGAAGATGGAACTAGCACATGGCACCTGATGTTAAGTGATAACCATTATTTATAACTATGTATTGCATCGTAGATCACGCAAGTTTGGAACATGCCCGACTATGCTATTCTTCTTCTCTGCTTTGTCGCGTTACGAATTAGTGGTAAATTAAAAAAAAATACGTTTCAAAGTGTACTATACAGTTCCTACTGAATAAATGAGTTTTTAGTTTGAGTTTATGCAACGTCCTGCGTCCATCAACTTGAAGCATGAAGTTGTTAAGCCTAATGTGCCTCTAATTTCACCGGCGCTCACACTCTTCAAACTGAAAAACAGCAGTGCTGCTTCACAATAGAAAAATGCAATATGGGTACTTCCCCGGATGAACTCTTCACATAGAACTACTTCTAAAATAATTTCATTATTGATAGAAAGTATTGTTGTTTATATTTCAAACTAAATTATACTTATATATAAAATAAATCAAAATTATAAGTATGGAGTGACTGCTAGGGGATATTATGAAAATAAACCTTTCAGGGTATTTTTGACCCACTAGGATGATTAAAAGTCGCCCGCTGAGCCGCTAGCCGTGAATATTCATAGCGCACCTGACGTGCGCGGCATGTAAACCTACCATTATCCACTCATTATTTACCATACCTGACTATATTTATTTTAAAATAAGCTCTGTCTCATGGTTTTGCGCACATGGTAACTGGAAAAATAAATAATTAAAATAAAGTTTATTTGTAACACAAAAGCTTTGTCGGTACATAAGATATACACTATCTTGATTAGGTTTAATATGCGTTATAAGTTTACAAACAATTGTACCTAAAAGAGCTCTGTTCTGCGCGCTAAGTCTTGTCTTGTCTTGTCTTGTCTTGTATCTAGTGAGCTTGTTTCAGCAAGGTCAGCAAGGTCACAGCGTCTTTATCGATATCTTAATTAATCTTCTACATAATCTACTGTGTGACCTTATTGTTTTTTTAGTAGATTTTATATTGTTTTACCGTATCTAATTGACAATGGCAGGTAATTCACATAAATATCTTTTAATAATAATAAAATAACATAATAATTCTATACAAGAATAATATTAAACATTAGCCAACTTATTATGATTTTTTTATTAGTGCGGAACGTCACCAGTCGAATAAAGATCAGTCATCAATCGAATCATTTAAAAGGGTCACCAAAAATCGCAGGTGACTATATACTATTTAACAAAGAAAAACAATCGTTCGCCTGCTGAGCATTTACTTGGCCGATTTCAGTCGGCCAAAGTTGGACTTTGGAACTTGCGACGTCTGTCCTTGTCACATAGCCGAATTGCCATTTCGGTAGTCTATTTTCGCCCAGCGGCCAAAATTGTGCGGCTTAACTCAGCTCATCTTAACTACCTGAGGCTCAATCACGGACACTAAAAAATTATTCGTTCGGTAAACGTAATATTTTGACCAATGGGAAAGCACACATCCAAAATAACGCTTTTTCATTGGCCAAATTCACGATATACCAGTTGAAATGTTGATGATCGCCTTACTGACAGTTCAAAATGATACTCAACTATACATGTTGTGTACAGTTAGTTTCAACATTATTATGGCAACCCTGTTATGTTTTTGTACACCCCTTACAATACACGGGGCTTTATTTTTTTTATCAATATTAATTCTTCAAAAGAGCTAGAGCGGTTTGGAACGTGGTTAAAAATATATCTAACATAAATCGTAATAAATCTGTGTCCGAGGAGCTACTTAAGTTATCCCCTGACCCATTCATGTCAGCAAACTTGGTAAACAATTTTTTTGTGAACGTGGGTGAGGACTTAGCGTCTAAAATGGTTCATCCTGTCTGCGATCTCAATCCTCAATTGATTCCTACAAGAAAATAGCGTAATCTGCCCCTAGAATTCATGGCACTAATGCCAGTTGACCATAAAGAGCTGGAAAACATCATCTTCTCCCTTAAAATAAACTTTGCTGTGGCACAAAATAGAAAAAAAAAGTGGTAATCAGCTCGTACCTACCATTTCATATTCTAGGTGAATATGAAATGTTAGGTACCACCTTGCATTCCTTTTTATACGTAACTCTTATCTCTTCTGGCGCGTACTAACCTCTACAGAGCGAGCCCCACAGGCCCGACGATGTACTTATAGCTAAAGTGCGAAGTGTAAGCAAACCTAAAGTGCGGAGTGAGACTTTCCTGGCTGTGGATAATATTCCGACCTCAGTCATTAGAGATTCGAGTCATGTATTAATCCCGTTTCTCTCATCATCTGTGTTTGTCCTCAGGTCATCTGTGTTTGTCCTCAGGTATATTTCCCGATGTTTTCAAAAAAGCCATAGTTCATCCAATTTACAAAAACGGCGACAGGAACAGTATAAACCATTATATAATTATTTGAAGAACCGCTGCTGATTTTTCCTGCCTAAACATAAACATGGTATACCTGGCTCTAGTACAATATTTTTTGTCGTATTGTATCTCTGTATGGGGAGGCTTTTTTGTCACTCCGATTTTATAAATGGAATGATCTCAAAGAGCTGTCCTTAAGGTAATGACCTCAACTCCAAGACGCTTTCCAACTAGCACTCTATAATCTATTTAAGGTGTCCTCACGGTTAGACAATTGTTCGTGTTGGCAACAATGCTACGCAAACACAAGTAACTTCTTTATAACCTAAATATACGAAACCAGAAGCGTCGCTTCGATAGAGCCTGTAGGACTGAATATTGTTTTAGCAAGCTGCCACTATCATTACCTTAGTTGTACAATAAAAACATTATTTTATAATAAATACATATCCCCTTACTGTGTACAAATGTGAATTAAAATGTTCTGAATGGCTCCTTAATCTCACATAAAAAGAAACGAAAGATCTTCTTAATACGCGCTCTTAGACACACGTACAGGTACACATACTTAAACTAATATAAATAAATACTGTGATAACCAAACTCTTAAGAGACTTGAAGGAACATGGTAACTCACTTACACAAATTGACACACACCCTAACAAACACACACACACACACACACACACACAAACACTCTTTCACAGTAACTAAGTATATTAATGTATGTTGTTGTAAGCAGAGTATGTATGTAATGTCTTGTATTATGGGAAAAACATGACTGAAATTTTTACTACATAATTAAACTATATATTTTTTTTGTAAATACATAGGTACTTATTTTGTATAGTAAATATTCAGACTTGAGACCAATATCTGCAGATAATGCAAGCATTTGTCTTGCGGCGGGAATCGAACCCGCAACCTTCCGCGTCTCTGGCGGACCTCCGCCCACTGCGCCACCGAGGCGGTCATATTGCGTATTACAGCTTCTAAGAATAGATATTTAATCAAAAAATAACTTTTGCTAACAGATTTACGAAGCCATTGGACGATTATGGAAAAACATTTTTTATTTGAGAATATATTTTTTTAACTGTCTGACCTTCGGGTAACTTCTAAGAAAGAGACCTTCATTTATCTGTGAATTTTTCTTCTTCGTTTGAGTTAACAACGAGCTAACCATAATATTCTAATTCACCTCGGAAGTTCACCTCAACTCAACCTCGAAATAGTGTTTACCTAGTTTTAGTTGATATAATTGCCTACAGTCATCTCCACAAAGTTGACTTAGGCACGTCTGCAATTCTGTAATTCTTTATTGTACACATTTGTAGGTACTGTATACAAAAATTATGGCAATAAAAATGTACAGGAGCAGAGTTTTCTACCAGCAAACCTTTGAATATGTATAGCGATAGCACAAAACAGGTAGAAAAAGTATATAATGGACGAGATCTCGTACAATTATTTTCGGAGAATTCCTCAAGGAAAAAGTCGAGATGACGACATAACAACTTCATATGTACGTTTTAAAAAAGCAGGGGTTAACACTTTAACGTCCCTTCCAAAACATGGAAGCGCTCAGATCTATGTCATCAGCCTATAGGTGCTGGACGTAGGCCTATCCTAATGAGCGCCATTTCACCCTGTCCGAGCTCGACGCATCCAGTTTCTACCAGCAGCCTTTTGCAAATCGTCACTCCACCTGGACCCAGGGCCTCCTAAACTGAGATTGCCGAGACGCCGTCTCCGCTCAAGAACTCGTTTACCGCAACGGTTATCGGTTCTTCGGCAGATGTGGCCAGCCCACTGTCACTTCAGCTTGCTAATTCTCTGCGCTATGTCGACGGCTTTAGTTCTATGGTAGAATCTGACCAGCACCTTTCCGCAGATCGTCACTCCACCTAGGGCAGGACCTCCTCCAGCCAGATATATGTAAATGCCAATGATCAACCATCTAAATAATAGCCGGGTAGACTGCATAAGACAACCCATATTCCCTTTATCAGATGGGACTTATGTCCAACAGTGGACTGATAAAGGCTGGTGTTGTTGTTGCTGAATTGATAAGTCTGCTAAGTACCTAAGCTAATGAAGTCATGCTACGAAAGTTTGAAACGACTGTCGCATATCGGTGAAATCTGTGAATAGTATAAAACCAAGTAGCTTTTCGTGTTTTTTCTGTTTTTAAGCTTGGTTCTTCTATGCACGTACGCAACGGATTTTGATAAAGTTTTCACGATAAATTGTCATTTTTCTTTAAATAATATATGCATATTGTAATATTTAATTTAGATATATTGTAATAGTAGAAAATAAAGTTTGCGATTTATTCTTCTAAAATAGTGCAACGGATTTTGATAAAGTTTTCACTATTAGGACAATTCTTCGGAATTTTTTATTGTTTTTAAATTGTGTTTTGTATTTATTCAAAACATTACAACTATTATTACAGGTGAGACCTAATTCAATAGTGTGTTCTTTGAACCCACCATGGTGTATTTATTTATTTTCACATTGACATTTATTGCCACCCCTCCCCTACCCTCCTCCAAACCAAATTAAATATGACAGAAATTGAAATTGAATTACTAATAAAAAAGCACGTGTTAGTAATTCAGCGATAATTCGAGTTGATCATCCCTCTCTGCTGAGCGAAATTTTAATAGTGTGCTTTTTTACGTGACGCAAATCTTTGATGGCATACGAGTATAAAAAAGTAAAAGCGATTTTCTTCTCAGTAGTAGAACATTGAATGAGAATACCCAATAACTATAACTGTATGAAACTAATTTTCTCTCAACGCAATCTCTTAATACCGGGAGAAGTTAATTCGATGGAGGCTTAGATGGGGATGGTGTTATCTATGACTGAACAATGCCTCAAATCAATATTGAATTATGTCCCCTAAATAGTATCAACAAGCTAACATACACAGCCGTGAATAAGAAAAAAATGAAGGGGACTATGGAGGCCTTTGCCCTACAGTGGGACTACAGTGAGACGATATAGGCATTAATAACAATAATAATGGTCAGACCATATAAATTATATCATACAAGCCACTATGAACGGTTCGAATATTCCCATTATGCTGATAATAGAATTCAATGGTTGAATGTTGCAAGAGAGAGAGAGAATTTGTTTATTTTACCCAAAAAACTAACTTAATTAACACAATAAAATAAAGTAGGATCCTATCTCAGCATGTGATATAATATCAGAGCTTAAAGCCAAAAACCAAGTGAAATTATAATCAAAATCCTAATTGTTTATTTGCATAAAACATAAATAATGAAATTGACAACAAAACAGCATGTACAAATCTGGTAGTAGTGTTTAGCAAGGTAAAAAGAATAGATGGGTAAAAAAAGTACATACTGAGATAATAATAAATAGTAAGTAGTAAAACCAACAGTTAATATATATAAGCTTGTATAATGGGAATGTTCTGGAGAATTGTTTGAGACGGTTGCTGCTGCTTCTTTCTATCTTCGCACCGCTTCACATTGGTAGAGGTATCATCCATATACATTGCGACCTATGTGTTGTCGCACTGTGAGGTTCCAGAGGAATTTCCTTCCGCCAACAATTAAACTGTGGAATGGTCTCCCTGCCGATGTTTGCCCCAGAGACTACATAAAACGAATCAACAATTTTTTAAAAGGGTCAGCAGCGGGCATGTAATAAATACCTCTTGATGTTACAGGCGTCCATAGGCCACGGGTACCGCTTACCATCAGGAGGACCGTATGCCTGTTTGCTAACATAAAAAAATAGCGAAATTGTTTCTGAAAACTACTGGGGTAAACTTTTAACCCCGGAATTAATCCATGTGACGAAGCGCTCATGGCGTGGTATCGGTGTTGTTACCAGATCATCTTGGTTAATATTTGAAAGCTTCCGTATCGGTAGGCACGTGAAGATGTTGGTCCATACATTTTTAATCGTTAACATTTTAAGAGCTGAAAACACTTGCTCTAGCCGGGCTTCTGCTGCTCTGCTGATGACTGCGAACCTTGGACATGACGCTACGCGCTATACCTTGCCAAAGTGCTAGTATATACTCTGTTTCAAAGACTAATCTCAACTCGACTGTAAGCCTTAAATGTCAATCTCAAGATTTTTTTTCTCGATTTTATCTTGGTTCCCTCTCGCATAAGCCAGAGCTATCGCATAACTTTTGATACAGTTAATAAGGGCCCGGGCGGAGGTCACGTTAACGGTTAAATAGTGGAGACAAACACCGACATCAGCTGAAAAGGGACAAAGAACTAGCTATTTATCGTTGTGGGAAAGGAAAAGGTTACAGGGCTTGATTATGAGGGGTAAAGTATTTTTACGTGCCCTGTTTAATTGATAATTTATATAATTTATATTTTTTTATTTATATTTAAACTTCTGCCCGCGGCTTCACTCGCGTGGTACCGGGATAAAAAGCCTATGTGTTAATCTAGGTCACAAACTATGTATATTCCAAGTTTCATCTAAATCCGTTCAGCCGTTACGGAGTTGAGTGGATACAAACATACTCACACACACAAATTTGCCACTGCTGGACAATTTCGACGCCGGGCATGAAAGTTGGGGATTGCAGGGCACAACTTCTCGCACCACCGACGCTGTTACCCATCGGTGACCAAGGGATTTAGCTGTGTCGGTGTTTGGCTGCACCAGGCCGTAATCAGCCGGCCGCCAGAGGTCCGTTTATTAGTTAGCAGGGTGCATCACTCGCAGGTGCGGTTGGCTTAGGTTCCGAGGATATAGGTTGAAACCCCTGACACCCCTTTATAATATAAGTGTAATAAAAATGGTAGACATTATCACACTCTTCCACACGGAAGTGCACGAAAGAAAACTTTTCGTGAACTCTGGTAACAGCTAGGTTTGATTTACAGCTTAGTCTGGCCTATTCTTTGAACACAATTATACTTTTACTATACCAACGCATTGACGGCCAATATTCATCATGAATACCAGGCTGCTAGCAGTCCACTGCTGGACATCGGCCTCAACTAGTGCATGCCATTGCGCCCTGTCCTCTACCAGCAGCCAGCAGCGGACAACATTACCAACTGGCCGTGGTTTCTAACACATAGCATCATAATGCCCAAACTAAGCAGAGCTAGTTTTATGGGAACCACACTGACTGATATAGTAATTAAATTATTTTGTTTCATAATTAAGTGAGCAGTAACCTTCAATCATAGGTCCAGAAGTCAACGGAGTACCTACTTTAGCCCTGTTTGTAGTACTTTAGTAGTAGCAGTAGAGCTTTTTGTGAAGGGCTTATCTGGGGAAGTATCTCCAACATTTCTATTTTTGCCATGAAGCAGCACTGGTATGTTTCGTTTTGAAGGGTGTGAAGTGCCGGTGATATACAAGCTCATGGTTTCTTACCTCAAGTAGATAATAAGGTTTGTCGCATCGCACGGTACGTTCCAAGCGTAACCTAAGACGCAATACTTCGTTATAGGTAAATGTCACCACTTAACATTAGGTGGCTTGTTTCATCTTCAAGTATTTTAAAAAGATAGACCAGTTTAGAGTTAAGAGCCTAGTCTTGTCGATACAATTCTATCCATTTTGCTGTTTCCACTGCGGACTCTTTCATTTCCTTTTACGATAGGACAGCGACCTCCTCTTTTATCTAGCTCAAGTAGCTTATTCTTGGTCTACTTTCCCTCGATTATGTTTCTAATGTACCATTTTTTTTTATTTATATACGAGCAGCTTTTGCTGTTCGCCTACATTACACAGTGTCAAAATTTTGTAATTTGTGTACCTTTTTTTCACTGAAATATAGCACTTCTTGAATGTTTTTATAGAGGAAGCAGTTTATAAAGTACTAAATAATCTCAATAGCATTTTTCAAGTGTAAATTCTGTACGTAAGTATTTTAACAGGAGTAATCTCATCTAATGGTAGAACTTCGCTCGTTAATGTCAAATAGCTACGATTGTTATGTGGGGGTAGCCCCCGGACCCCCCCTGGGTGTGGTTCAAAATTAATGTGTGGGCGGGTTTTATTGCTTGGATATTTAAATTATCAGCTTTTGTCCAACTGCATAAGGTATTTGTGAGTTTGTTGTTTGAATACAAATATCACATTAAAATAAGAATAAATAATTACATGCGACAAAATAAGTTATTATTATAAAAGTAAAATATAATGGCGTTATAATTTTTCAAAGCAAATAATAATATCATCATGGCTTTTCTATGGATATCTTCGGATATTGCTCAGAAAGTAAAATTAATATCACATGTAATTGTGAACATTTGTAAATAAATGTTTGTTTTTCCTTCACGACAAATCTACTTCAGAAATTGAGCTCAAATTGTGTTTATTATATATAATAAATAAATAAATAAATAATCCTGGACGTTATCACACAGCATCATGTAGCCCCAAACTAAGCAGAGCTTGTATTATGGGAACCACATGATTGATATACTACATAGATACATTTTTTTTTTTGTAAATACATACATATCATACATAGGAAACACCCAGACCCGAGACAAATATCTGCAGAACATGCAAACATTTGTCCCGTAGCGGGAATCGAACCCGCAACCTTCTGCGTCACAGGCGGACCTTCGCCCACTGCGCCACAGAGGTCGTCTACATATGTAGTTCTAGACTGGGTACACATTTTGATGATTATTTAATTGATATCCCTAAAAGTAGCTTGCGCCCCAGCACCCCTTATCATCATGAAATTTCTTATTCACGTGGTCAGGGCTACAGAAAAATACATAGTATACCTTCCATCCAAAGGTTGTCTGAAAGAGATCGCTTCCAAGCGATAAGACCACCCATTGTACCTGTTACTTATGTTAAGTTTCTGTCTGTTGTTTCAAAATTATGTTGTACAATAAATAATTTTCATTCATTCATTCATATCCAAAACAGAACTATTCGCGAGGGATAGAAAATAACTTTTAACGCAAGTGAAACCTTGGAAACTTTGGGCAAAAGCTAATAATTTAGAAATAGCAGTTAGCGTTACTTTAAAGCTAAGACTAAAAATGTTTGTATGGCTACAAATTGAACAAGTCAGCATCGGGTTTTTTCGGGACGACGAGGGAATGAGTTTGGGGTGTTTTGCCGAGACGAATCACACTAATATTATAAATGCGAAAGCTTTTATGTGTGTGTTAATAAATATGTTATTAATAGTTGTATTAATAGCCTTCTATCCCGGTATCAGGCGAGCGAAGCTAGTTATATATTATAAATAACACCTTTTCTTGTAGGTATCCTGGTGTATTTTACTGATTTCTTAAATAATATACCAAACGCTACAGTCTATAATATAAGGCAAAATAAATAATGCTCGAACAGAAACCGACGAATTTGTGAGATTAAAACTCGACTGCGGGAGCAATAGTTGCTCATATATTTATAGGGGAAAGTTATAGAACTAATGAGTCTGGTGACTTATGTGGGATTGCTAAGGAAGTTATGAAAGGGGCAGTCTGAGCCATTGAACTTAGGTTAAGGTGCTGTCACGTTCAAGAGCAAAATCAGAACCCAGGACAAACATAGATGTTTGTTCTGTGTGTGGGTGTTTTATAAGTAAATATTTGGTACAAATAGTCTGTATTTTTGAAAAGCAGCAACAGCAAAAAAGGTTCCAGTGCCATTACTTTGGTTTAATGACGGTACATAAATATGTATGCGTGAGATAGCTCTTATCACATATAGGTTTCCTTATACCGTAGCTCAAAACATGCTTTACCTATTTCTCTACACAAACGATTTCTTAGAACATAATGAGAACGGTATGAATAGAATTAGTAGAGTTCTTTAGATAGAGTGACTAACAATGCAATACTTTGTTATAAGTAATGATTACCATTTAACATCAGGTGGGCCATGTTCCATTAACAACTATATAACAGACCTCGCAAACACGACGCTTTGTCGTCCCGTTATAAAATGTGCTATCATTCTTCAGAATCCCCGAGGGAGACGGGGTATGATGAACTGGGGTATAAAGTTTTTGTGAAATTCGACTTATTTTTGCTAACACGTTTTATTCGTTTTTTGATTTAACGTTGAAAGCTGTACTGGACTTGTTTCTAGGAACTTTTGAAGGTTCATTCTCTAGGGATTCTGATTAGCTTTCAAATTATAAGAGTGTAGATTAATTTATGAAATCATGAACCAGACAATATCGGAACTGATTATGTCTGGTTAGATAATTCTGTTTAGTAAGATATTTATTAATCTTATTACCTTCTAGAAACTAAATATAAACCAATTAACAAACAATTTTGATCATTTTTTGGATGTAAAATCAGGCTTTACCAATCATACGAATAACCAAACAAAATAGCATAAATAGTTTTATTTGTTTTCTGAGAATAAGTATATAATAATTACCTAATCAATCAATGATTTTTTATTATTGAAGAAAAATATGCTGATCATGTCCTAAGGATGCCAGGGGAAGGAAAATTTGTTGGTTTTTGTATTTACAATATTTTTAAATTTATAATGGTTAACTTTGAGTGTCTTAAATTGATATTTGTGTTTACTGTCAATTCAAATAATTTTAAAGTTGAAGCGCTAGGTGGGTCTTTACAAGTGCACCTTACCCCTCTCTCCTCAGACTCACGGAACAGAAAATTGGCTAAGTTTGAAAGATTGCTTCCTCCCCGAGGTTACATACGCCATTCTTTTCACAATTCATGTGATTTTCGGATTTTCACTGATTTTACTTTATTTGGCTTGGATTGAGTTATCTTGTATGTTATATCGATTGAAAAGATCTTATTTCGCAAGAAGTTGTTAAAAAAATTCCATATTGCTCGCAGAAACTCCGATAATCTTGAGCATCTGATGGTGACCGGACAAGAGGAGTTTAAAAGACCAGAAGGAATATGTCAAAGTAAGTTACACAAATATTATGAATGCGAAAGTTTGTGTGTGTCTGGACTTGGAATATACATAGTTCTTGGCCTGGATCACATATAGGATCACATATAGGCATCATTTTATCCGGGTACCATGAAAGCAAACCTTGCAAGAGTTCTCCATCATATAAAATATTTGTAAAAGGTTCTTGAATGGCAACCACGAACCAGAAGATAAAGTGTAGGAGGGCCATGTAAGTGTTAATAGACCGATAATGTTGTCAAGATTGCGGGAAGGCTTTTGATGGAAAGACAGGCATCTTCAGGGAAAGCTCGCCCCATTCTATCGATCTCATCCTTGCCGACGCAAGCCTCGAGGTCAAGAGAAAGCATATAATAAAATAAATAAAGACTTCATGAACGTACCTCAAAGAAACACAGTTACATTTTGATAGGCATAATATTAATAACTATGTTCAGGAATCGTGAAATGGGCAACAAAAAGAGCAAAGCTTGGCATCACGTAGTGGTATGATAGCAGAAGCAAAACAAATGGATCAGACAGATAACGAACCTAATAGACGTGGTCAGAGTAATTAACGGGCAAAAGTGAAGATGGACTGGTCATATTGCTGGGCTCAATAGAAGTGGCTGAGCAAGACGAGACCTTGAATGGCCGTGGATGAATAGAAGAACAATGGGTCGTCCACTGATGATTATAAAGGGATATGCAGGCTGCCACCGGATGGTCATGGCGACTGATTAACGTGTAAGCAAACAAATGGGAGAGACTTCAGGGCTCTGATTCTCAGGAATAGAGATTATCGTCATATCAGACATAAAAACATAGAACTTAAGTTGACAAAATAGATAAGAAAATAAGCAAGTTGAAATGGCAGTGGAATGGCCATTTATAATGCCGAATGGGAACTGTTGGGATCAACGAGTTTTTGAGTGGAGACCGCGGCTCAAAAAACGTAGTGTCAGCCAGGAGGAGTGACGATTTGCGAAAGGTTGCTGGTCGAAGCTGGATGCATCGACCTGAGCACAGGGCGCAATGGTGCTCATTAAGGGAGACCTATGTCCAGCAGTGGATTGTTATAGGCTGATGATGATGAGACATTATGCCACGAGAAATGTTACATTTTTGTAATTTCTTGAGAAATATATCTAGCGTGACATTAATTTCTATTTCTGAGAATCAGAGCCTGGAGAGGCCTAGGTTCAAAAATAGATATCCAAAGGCGGGGGATGATAATGATGATGATGATGTTGTTTAGCGGGGGACTTCTGCTAGTGTTGATGATGAGGAAGTTTTGTGGCCAGTTAAAAAGCGAACAAAACGTTGCTAGCAATTTTTATGTTTGTTATGTTCATTGACTAAACAATCACTCTTAATTTAACAATAGACCCAAATCCATTACTCACTTTTACGAGCTACCAAGCGCTACCTAGCGCCGCCTTCGCACAGTTTGGCACTGATGATTTTAACATTTCAAATGACGATCACGAAATATCAATCGTTTTTTAACGTACGCTTATAGTAAAATGATAGTGAAATGAATCTAAAAATACGACAAATTGCGTTTTATTACTTACCTTGTAGTATGGTTATGTTTTTCACACTCAAGTCCCTTATAGTATTTGATATACTAAGAGCTCCTCTTTAATGGGCTGCTCTCGAGCATCGACGTACGTAGCGCGAGATCAGTGCTATGCTATGTCAGAGCTGTGAGTCCATCGAAAAACAATACAAAGTAGACGTTGATGTTAATAACAAAAAAAGATCACAGGAGTATTTTACAGATCCCGTTATAAGTGACGATTTTTTGTTTTTTGTAAGAAACGTTCATTACTCAATTCCATTTATTTTTCTGGTGCTGACTGCATATCGGAAGACACGGTGCGGTGCTGACAAAACACTGTCAACGCTATGTAGAGTCTTTTTCACGAAAAAAGTCCCTCAGACGCGGCGCCACTGTCGTATGAAAATAAAAATGGAATAGAAATAAAATAAAAAAGAAAAGCAAAATCGACACGTCTCCCACAAAAATATGATGCAAATGATTTGTTCTATCAAGATTTTTTTGATAAATTTTCGATGATTTTACGTATACTGGAGATGGTTTTAGTTCCATTAATTGCCGTGGGACTCCTTTCGTGAAAAAGACTCCAGACGCTACGTTGACGTCGGCAACGAGTCAACGCTCTAGACTCGAGTCTAGAGCAATCTAGTGCGGGACAGCTATAAGGAGCGCTCGTTAACGCCAGGCGGCCATTAAAATCCTAAACAAATAAATTGACCGTTACTCAAATCAGGGAACAAATGGTTTGTTCCCCAATTATTCTCACCTGACGAATTAACATTTCATTGAATAAACGAATTTTACGGTTTAAAATGTTTAATTGAAGGTTTGGTGTTGAGGGTTTTAATTAATTAGAGTCTGTGGTTATACATAAAGGTTGCATGTTTTATAAAGCTAAAATAACCTCTAATTTACGTTTCTGGCGACCTCCGGTACAGTGGTGAGACAAATATTTGTATGGTCTGCAATTTTTTATCTTGGTATTCATGGTCTGGGTTTTTCCATCTTCGGCACAGCAAATTGTGCAGATTGTGCAGATCCTCCTTCTTAATGAACTCTTATACATAGGCCTCCCCTAATAATATATGCCCAATATCCCCACGCTAGGCATGCAGATTATTACGGGCATTTAATCACATCAGCTTATTTTACCTGCACGTACCGTTCATTTTCTTCCTGTTTTGAAATCATTAATGAGGAAAACATTGGCTAATTGCGGTGTTATGAATACGCAAAACTCATGTTTTCTTTGGTCATAATGTTTTTGGTAACATGCACAAACATTGTGAAATGGACAATGGAAAATCAAGTCCCAATTTTACAGGGTTTTTGGTCGTTGAAAGACAACGTTATGATGGTTTCAGGATTAAAGAAGAATCTGCTACTTTGTGGGATAACGAATTTAACTAAGGAATACTTTTGAACCGACTTAAAAAAAATAAGATGTTCTCCTCAGTTCGCTCCCTATACCGAGTGTTGTCAGGACTCATACACTAGACATTACTGAATTTAAGTATAGGTAAGTATATGCTATGTAAGAAGGACAGATTGGAGATGAAAGTTTGCATGGAGGGGAACTAATCCTTTCTCAAGTTACGAGTAGGGTTAGTATAATGTAATAACTTATGATACCTCTACTTTTTAACTGGCTGTTGACTTGGCGAACGGTCACCAACGGAAAAAGGAGCAAGAACGGGCTCAGAAAAATTAGTGGAAGTGGGAAAATGCACTGCCTGATTATGATTGCCAATAAATAAACATTTTCATTCCCAAAAGGTCCATATAATAGCGGAGCCCCATCCTTAAATAGTTTTTGAGAAATCTTCCAAAGGGGGGAGGGTGGGGGGGTTGCTAGGACGAATGGGGTATCAAATGAATAGGCTTAATTTGAAAAATATAAGTTCGTTTTTAATTTTTTGATTTCATGCATTTTGATTAAGGATTAAAAAAATCCAAAAAATTAAAATACCTCCCCTTTAACTCCAAAGTTTGCAAGGTGAAAAACCAGAAATGTATGCATATGAAGTATATCTATATTTTACAGGAAAATTGTAGCAGTGTCCAGCTAATATGACGGCCTCTGTGGCGCAGTGGGCGAAGGTCCGCCTGAGACGCAGAAGGTTGCGGGTTCGATTCCCGCTGCAGGACAAATGTTTGCAGGTTCTGTAGATATTTGTCTCGGGTCTGGGTGTTTTCTATGTCCATAATACAAGCTCTGCTTAGTTTGGGGCTACGTGATGCTGTGTGATTACGTCTCGCATTATTTATTTTATTTATTTTTTAATTTTTTAATATGGTTTTGTAGAAACCTCAATAAATGTAATGACAGCTGTGGTCAAGCTATAAAGCAAGTTACACGGTCAAATAAGGTGTTATCTGAAAGGCCCTAATTTGCCTATTCTAAAGCCGGTTTTTATTTTTCTATAGGACGTATACATTTTAATTACGAAGAAACCTTACTAATTAGTATCGTACGCCATTGACGTCACCCGCGGTGGGCGAGTCATCTCGCACTTAACCGGTCTTGTTTTTATAGGAGTAGTAAAAATCCAAAAAATGCATATGAAAAGTAGCTACATTTTAAGCTTTAGTATATTAGTAGCATCAATATTGAAGCCCGGATCTAGTTCTAGCCCAATAACCCAATAGTTGTTTCTATGTTCTATTTTCTACCCCCAGTAAGATGTTTCTATTGAACTAAATTAAATAAACACTTGACGTTTCTCAAAATCCTTCCTCCCTCCCTTCTCTTTTATCTCTACGTATGAGGTAGTGGCGAACTCCAGTGTCGGAGTTTTAAGGCCGTCTAAAAGACTCCGACATGGCATAACGACTGAAAAAGTCGGGACCAACTTCTTAACATGCCTTCTATAAACGATCACCCATTCAAGTGACTGGGCAGAGTATTGCTCAACTCTGATAATCCGCAAAGAACACCAAAGTTAGCTAAAGCAAGTTTTCAAAATTCAAAATAAATATGCTCTAAGTTACAATTAGTAAATTATTTGTTCCTTACTTTACGCTTATCTTAAATTTAATTCCAGATTCTCAACTAAAAGCTATTGAAAGTGCTACAAACCCGCTAGAATGTAGCCAATTCTCAACAAACTAGCACGCTGCAAGTTTGTAGCCACAAGTACCTACCTTTGTTTAAACAGGGGAATATAGAATAACTTGTTGCTTGCATCGGCTTGCAATCTGTCATGTGGAATGCAATCAGAAAATTTGTATGTAAACAAGGAATGTTATACACAGTCAACTGATCCTAAACTATGCAAAGTATCTACTAACTATGTAACAGAGACTGATAAAAAATCGAATTATTTTTTATGCTGGTAATTTTCAAAAAAACTAAGTATATATAGCTTATAACTAAGCAGAGCTTGTATGTATTATGGGAACCACATGACTGTTAAACTACTTTTTTTTTGTTATTACAAACAATATTATACGTAAAAAACATTCAGGCCCGAGACAAAATATACACCAAAATACTATTCAATTTTAAACATTTGTAGATATTAAACAAAAGTATACTTGTCTCGCGGCAGGAATCGAACCTACAGAGACCGTCAAAGAAAAAGAAGAGGCTGGCATTCGACTGATTGTGTTATAGCGCAGCATAGCTAAATTCTGGACGTCTTCCTCTTCATGATGATAGGTATATATCTTCTGTCACCAGGTATCCTCACCAATAACAGACAGTCAAAGACAGACGTTCATCCCAAATATTTGCAACTCGAATAAAATATTATTGAACATACTTCAATTTGAATGAAGTCTCGTATTTTGAAATTCAAAGTGGATCTGAATGTAGAGGTGGAATTCTTACTTGATTCTCTGAATTTATGTAGGTATATATAAATTTCTTATGAAGTTCTCCGACTGACTCACTTTTCATTGTAACTAGTAACTGGATTGGAACATCGTTTTTGAAAAAAATCAAACTCAATTAGTGCAGTAATTTTGGAGTTAGGAGGTAACAAGGAGGATTAAAGAGGTAAAATAAAAAAATGAGACCATTCAATAACTTATTACACAATTCAATTTTTTTATTATATTATTATCTACTAAATATTTTATAATTCGATTTTTGCACGCCACTTACATTAGGTGCTTACATTTGTACTTACATAAGGCAAAGATACATGTCAATCCCTTCTTTGCATTGTTATTTTTTAGGCCGTGAAGGTTTGCCATTTTACATAACTGCATTCAGTGACTATATATCTTCAAAAATGTTGAATAGAGCGAGCGAGAGGGAGGTTTGACATGTATCGTCGCCATAATATAGGTAAACCATGTTGTGAAATATTTAATTGTACATTCTATTTTATTCTACAAATGTTTTTGCAAAATAAATAATCTTTTATCTTTTGAAATTACAATCCGTAATCATATACTGAAATCAGCTATTTACTGAATAATCTGACAAAATATCAGTTCATAATTCACAATTCCACCACATTTAACGTTCAAGAACAACCAAAACATGTACTTAGAATCTATGGATATCAATCTTTAGATTCTAAGTCTTCACTTTTAGAATCAATAACTTTGTTACTTTATTAGATTAAATCAATCATCATTTTCAACCTCCTGAAGTCCATAGCTGGGACATGTCTCGCCTAATAAGTGCTATTGCGCTCTGTTCTCAGCTTTAGTAAGACAGTCAAATATTTTTAGGGATTTTAAAGATTTTCACTCTTTCTTGTAGGTTGATGAAAGTAATACTAGACGAAATAACTTTTAGCTAGTTTTAGCTAGTTTTAGCGATAATTACTGTACTAATATGTTATTCAACATCCACCATATTATCTCTTAGACTAGTCGAACTGAATGTATTGGCTCCATAAAGACCCAGACATGTGAGTTTCGACAGCAAATTTTGAGGGGATCCAAAATTGCGCTCAGATTCCAATAACGTGGATTCCATCAGACATATTGTGTTCTAGCTCTTTGCAACTTCTTTTGCGTGGCCTTCCTTCGAGCGTGCTGATATAATTAAATTTAAATTACACACACACACACACACACACACACGCCTATATCAGTCCACTGCTGGACATAGGCCTCCCCTAATAAAGGGGGATATGCCCCCACGCTGGGCATGCGGGTTGGGGATCGCAGGGCACAGCTTCTCGCACCACCGACGCTGAATTAAAATTACATTGTACTAAAAATTGGGGTAAACAAGTTCTTGAGTGGAGACCGCGGCTCGGCAAACGTAGTGTAGGACGCCCTCGGGCCAATTGGAGTTACGATCTGCGAAAGGCTGCTGGTAGAAACTGGATGCGTCGAGCTCAGGACAGGGCGCAATGGCGCTCATAAGGGGAGGCCTATATCCAGCAGTGGACTGCTATAGGCTGATGATGATGATGATAGTGTATATACCACTCAAGAACTCTTTTACCCCTATACTATATACACTATAATCAGGTGCTATTCTTAATTCATCATCAACATTACAACCTTTATCGACCCACTGCTGGGCATAGGAAGGCCCTTTGATTATGCCACTTGCCTCGATCCTGCGCTATTCTAAACCAGGTGCCGCCCACGAACCAGGTCTCTTTAACCAATGTATCCTGCCAACTATGACTTACGGTGCTGAGACATGGCGGCTCACAAAGGAGGCTGTGCACAAAATCAGAGTTGCACAGAGAGCCATGGAGCACGCCATGCTCGGCATTACACTTTTAGACCGAGTCCCCAATACCGAAATCCGCAAGCAGTCCAGGATGTCAGCGAGCGGATATTGGGGCTCAAGTGGAGTTGGGCAGGACACTTGGCCAGACGGAGTGACGACAGGTGGACCAGAGCACTGACCGAGTGGTGGCTGAGGGTTAGTTACAGGAATAAGGGCCGTCCTCCAGCGAGATAGGTAGACGATGTATTCTTAATTATTAGATGTTAATTCATTAATTGAGTAGAAACAATAGTCAAGCGTTTGACTACTATTAAACAGGTAAAATGTGGTCTAACATGGAGTACGCTTGCTTAAAAGGAACCAATTCACTCTTAAGTTGAAGACTCAATTGTACTGCTCCGGAAAAACAGAAGCCAAAAACAAATCCCACTCCTTACTATTGCTAACAATAATTGTGGCAGCGAATCGTTTGGTCCGACAAGGTGGGATGTCGAGCAAGTATGGGTGCTAATTTGCTCACGTCTGCTTGTCCGTTGTTAAAAAGGGGAAGGAAAAACCGAAAGTCTGGAAACTCGATGCCTGTGTTTACATCATCGCAAGCCTAAGCCTCCCCCCACACACACCGCTTCATACCGATGTTTTGTTCCTATATGGCGTTCCGTGTAGCCACTTGTCACGTTAAATGCATCAACTTATCTTACGAGTATTGTATCGAATAGAGCGCTCAATCTAGAACCGTGAATGCTTTTTTTTTTACACCGAATACTCCAATTTCAGACACATCGCGTGCAGAAACCCCCGTTATACGGAAAAGATAATTGTAACCGGTAAAATGGAAGGCAAAAGACCGTGTGGGTGGAGCCTGAAGCGCTGATCTGACCAGGTGTTAGAACAGCTGGATACTCTAGCTAACGTTGCACTCTAAGCCGAAGACCGTGGCAGATGGAGGAATATTTTCCTCAAAATACCTAAATGGTTTCTTCAATAGAGTAGCGCACTGAGCAATATGTGAATGAAAAAAAGTACGAAAGATACAGATATTGTGTTTTAATAATTAAATGATATGAATATTAAGAAGAAGAAGAAGTACTGGCGCCCAAAAAATGATATCAGTTCCATCTCATAAAACAAAGTCATTCCTCACGGATCCAAAACGGCTGTAGGAAAAACTCCAAATGAACTGCCAGCCTGAGATATACCCTTTGGATCCTCGAACAAGATTAATCATGGTGTGTCCGTTGACTATGCGCATACGTTATTAGTTATCCGGGAAAGTCGTCCGGTAATGGACCGGTTCTACACTAACCATGGGTTGTTTGACGGTCCCGGTAGAAAATAATTCCAGTCCAAACTATTTAATGAAACTATCATAAATCAAAGTTATTAAGCATGCTCTAGTGAGGATGATTATATCTAACTTAATATATGCAACTAACTGTTGTTTAAACCTCAGTGGTTTTTTGGTTGCTATTTATAAATAAAACATTTATTATGTAAAACTTTTAAATGATAAATATAAATATATTTTCTATACGTAATTTTACACGTGATCATGTTACGCAATCGCGGGGGTGCACGTATTTGATATTGTTATATTGCAGTCTTGTTAAAATATAATTAGGTACAATGTTTAAAACAGCAAAACTGAGGGTCCAAAGTATTCACTCAGCAGCTTGGAAGGAGCCACCTGACAAAGTTAACAACACACGATGGCCGAACCGTTTTGTCAAAGCCGGAGATTTTCACTGACATCGAGGGCTTTTATGGATATTCCGCCATAACGACACATGCTCCTTGCCCCAAACGCATTTAAATATTAGTGTGATGTTAGGCCTCTCGACATATTTTACAATTCAACGACATATTATGAAAATTGTGGATATTTTATCGCAAATACCATATATATATATTGAATTCCAAAAAACATTCGTGGACGCCGTAAGGCTCATAATGTCACTCACCTTACAAACACATGCCGTTACAAAAAACAAATTAATAACGTTTCATTCTAATGAATTATAACTAATTAGTTTTAAATGGGGTGTAAAGGGTTCTAACATCCAACTGCTGGACCCAAGCTAACCTCACCTGCACGCGTTGCACCCTGCTAACTAACAAACGAGGCTCTGGCGGCCGGCTGATAGCGGTATAGCGCAGCCTAGCACCGGCACAGTTAAATTCCCTGGCCACTGACGGGCAGCAGCGTCGGCAGTACGAGAAGCTGTGTCTTGCGATCCCCAACCCGCATGCTCAACGTGGGGATTATGGGCATAAACCTCCTAATGATGAGCACGAAAAGGAAATGGCCCCCAGTTCCCGGCCGTCCTGGTAATCCTAGCCATACAGGTAGCGGCCATGGTAACGGCAAGACAGGGGGTGCTAGGAATCCCCGGGCTACCTCTGGCTACGTATAACGGACGCACTCTGAGGCTCGACGAACATCTAGCGCAGTTGATGAACTCGTTCTTTAAGAAGAAGCCCCACAGGAAGTGGACATGGCGTAGCCCCGACACTGTGACCAAAAACGAGATCGAATCCATCATGACGGACAAAAGGCACATATTCAGAGACGTCTCCATGATAAACAGGTTCAATACCGGATCTGATCACAGACTTGTCCGAGGCTCTCTGAATATCAATCTTAAGCTTGAAAGAAACCGTCTGATGAAGTCCACGCTCCGACCCAATCTACTCCAGATCATGGCGGGCACCAAGAAGTTTCAGAAGTTTCTTGGTAATTGATTTGTTGTTGCGGAACCCACCGGATGACGTGGATGAGGCCCTACAAAACGTGGTTGGAACGTTACGGGACGAGGGCATCAAATTCTGCCAAATGCAGCCTAAAGGCAAGAAGTCCAAACTCTCGGATGAAATTCTTCGGCTCATCACAAAAAGACGAGAAACCACTCAGGCCACTTCATCAGAGAAGTCAAACTTGAACAAGCGAATTGCGAAGATAATATGGCGCGACTTTCGGAGCTCCAACACACGCCTTATTGTAGAGGCAATAGAGCGAAACCGAGGGTCCAAAGTATCCACTCAGCAACTTGGCAGGAGCCACCTGACGAAGTCGAAGAAACAACACGCGATGGCCGAACCGTCTTGTCAAAGCCAGAGATATTATCATAGATTAAGGACTTCTACGGCCGACTGTACGAGGCACATGCTCCTTGCCCCCAACGTAACAACCATGATTCTAGAGCCACCCTCACCCGCCACTACACCGACGAATTGCCAGAAATCAGCCAAGACGAGATCGTATTGGCCCTGAGACAGTTTAAAAATGGAAAAGCCCCCGGTGAAGACGGTTTTATTTCAGAAGGTCTGAAGGCTGGAAGAGCTCCTGTTGCGCAGGAGCTGCACAACCTCTTCAACTCCGTCCTTCACTGCGGGAGAACTCCTAAGGCGTGGAACGAGAGCTTGGTAGTTCTGTTTTTTAAGAATGGTGTAACGGTTTGTTCTTAGCCTTATAATTCTAAATTTAAAATCATTTTACTTTTTCCATTTTCTTTCTATTGATAAGTTTATCAATTTACCTATCTACTTTTAAAATTCCCGTACTCGGTATGCTATTTATGTGCTACTTCACAGTTACTATATTCGCGTAACAAATCAACGTCAAGTTGAGAATATAGTTAAACCGCTCACACCGTAATAAAGAAGTGAAGTGGATCTATGGTCGATATGTGAGGATATGAGGCGGATGGCATGACGCCACGGTGATTAAAAACCGAACGGCTATTGCTCAATACAAGCGTCCCTGCTGTCTCAAAACGAGAACGTACCACTTTGCGACAATTTGCCGCGAATACTTGGCACGAACTTTGCCTTTCCAACGTATTTATATAATTAATTACTTCGGAATCTAAAATTAGTGAGCTGCTACAACCCCAAATTGGGGTTCCCACCACCGGCAAGACCGCCCTTGAAGCAGGTCTACGCACGAGATTTCCCACTCTACTACCTACCACCGAGCTGTTGGCCGGAGAACCACACACCTACTGTTGCCAAGCTGCTGGAACGGAAGCGGAACCGCTTGTGTCTCCCTCACTCTCTAAGGCCAGTGGCATTCACTCTCGCACTCATTATTGCTCTACAACGTGTTCGGTTACGAGTGAAACCACGACCCTGACTTTCTTTTACTGTAACGTTACCTTTATTTATTTTTTGCCCAACTCCACTTGAACTGTCTAAATTTTAAGAAACTTTCATTATTATAATTTGTTAACATTGCTTTATAGATTTTTACTTCCTACCTAATCTCAAATTAGGTAAGTAAGCTCCTAACATAGGTAAAAATGTTACAAGGGAGATAAAACACTTCTTAAAAACTATAGACACATCTCGCTCCTGAGCTGTCTATAAGCTGTTTTCAACGGTTATAAATAACAAATCGTCTCGCCAGAAGACTCGATGAGTTCCAGCCACCGGAACAGGCTGGGTTTCGCGGAGGATATGGCACCATAGACCACATTCACACAGTGAGGCAGATTATAAAGAAGTCCAAAGAGTATAATCAGCCCCTGTGTCTGGCTTTTGTGGACTATGAGAAGGCCTTTGACTACTTTATCTGTCAAAACCTGAGCTGTCCTGGAATCCTTGCAGCGATGAAAAGTGGACTATCGTTATATCGAAGTGTTGAGATGTCTGTACGAAGCCACCACTGTGAGTGTCCGAGTACAGGACCAGCAGTCTAAACCCATCCAACTGCGCCGCGGAGTGAGACAGGGTGATGTCAAATCTCCGAAACTGTTCACAAGCGCACTATTTGAAAACAAAAGTTTTCAATCAGTGCGTCCTACCCGTCATGACATACGGAGCCAAAACGTGGACACTCACGGTATGGCTAGTCCACCAGTTTAAAGTTGCTCAGCGAGCTATGTAACGAGCCATGCTTGGAATTTCTCTGAAGGATAGAATACGCAACGAGACTATCCGACATAGAACTAAAGTAGTCGACGTAGCTCAGAGAATTAGCAAGCTGAAGTGGCAGTGGGCTGGCCATATCTGCCGAAGAACCGACAACCGCTGGGGCAAACGAGTTCTTGAGTGGAGACCGCGGCTCGGCATACGTAGTGTGGGACGTCCTCCGGCCAGGTGGAGTGACGATTTGCGTAAGGCTGCTGGTAGAAGCTGGATGCGTCGAGCTCAGAACAGGGCGCAATGGCGCTCATTAGGGGAGGCCTATGTTCAGCAGTGGACTCCTATAGGCTGGTGATGATGATGATGAGTTTTAAATGTTGTCTATTAAAGTTAATTAAACAATGAAAGAATATAAAGTTGAGTCCGCTAAAAGTACCGGATTGTAGTGGAAACACGAACTCGCTCGACCACAGCGTAACCAGCAGTCAGTGGGTCAGCCCGGCAGCAGGTGCCGCCTTACCGTATTCTGATAAATGGCCGAAAGAAGTTTTATTATGATAAAACGAGCGTATTTTATATGAGAAAGTTTGCGAATTTTTCAGTAACTTTTTGTTAGTTTTGTTATTGGAAGAAAATATTTGCATTTGACTACCTCTGTGGCGCAGTGGGCGAATGCTCGCCTGAGACGCAGAACGTTGCGGGTTCGATTCTCGCCGCGAGACAAATTTTTGTACGTCCTGCAAATATTTGTTTCGGATCTGGCTGTTTTATATGTATAATAAGTATATATTTACAAAAAATATATATCTATGTAGTATATCAGTCATGTGGTTTCCATAATACAAGCTCTGCTTAGTTTGGGGCTACATGATGCTGTATGATAGTGTCCAGCATTAATTAATTTGGTTTGGACACCAATATTTCTGGATTGGCGTCAAAGCTCAGTTGGTAGTTCTTTTTATGTGCTATAAGTCGCAGGTTCCAATCCCATCCAATTACCATACGCGAACGAAGATTTGTTTCATTCGTAAAGTAAACTGACCCTCTCATAGAAGAGTACCTAAACCAACTTACTTACTACTAGAAAGCATGCGTTGCCACAAGCATGAACATCCGCCCAATACTTTTATAGAATTTTGCTTGTAAGTTTTTTTACGTGCGTGAATGAAATTTGTAGTCTCTGTATTTGCATGCAAATCAATAGGCAGCACCCCTTTTTGGGCGTTAAAAACATTGATTTGTGGAATGTATGAGTGAAGGTGAGATAGAAACAAATCTGGCGGTTCTGATACAAACCACGCATTACCCTTTTTCTACTGGGTAGTAGGTTTACTTTTCTGTAGACACTCCCAAACAAAAGCTACGTCGCTTGTTTACAAAAGTTACAGCACTCGCGATGCTCGTTCAGATATCATATAGCAAAATAATAATCCCTTGTAACTCGTGTAAGTACTAAAGAAGTCGTGAGTTGAGAGCTGCTACTGTTAATTACAATGGAGTAGGCGTCACTTTGAATTTCTCTAAGATTGTAACCGTGGAAACTTTGTGTGCGCTGAGATTTATAGGGTTACCATGGTCTAGGTAACGACAGGAATAATACTTCATATTGGAGCTTCACTTGGAGCCTTACAGTAGGAACAGTAAGTTTGTTTTTATTTCTAGTGTTAACATTATGATTATCGCTATTTTTATTTGTTAAAATTATGTCATAGTGAATTCCACTATGTATTGCAACTGGATACTTTAAATTAATTTAACGTATACAAAGTAAGTTTAATTCATTAAATGTTATATTTAAGCGGTGTAATTTGGACCTCTGTTGAAATCATTATCATCAGCACCTTTTTTTTTTACACAAAATACTTAAGCGTTTGACAACTATCACACCTGAAACAGGTGAAGATGTGGTCTAAGACGGAACACGCTTGCCTAGGAGGAACCGATTCACTCTAGATTTTAAGATTTTTTTTTCATCGGCCAATAGCAGTCCATTGCTGGACATAGGCTTCCCCTAATGAGCGCTTTGCGCCCTGTCCTGAGCTCGACGCATCCAGCTTCTGCCAGCAGCCTTTCACAAATCGTCACTCCACTTGGCCGGAGGTTGAGATGAAAGTATATAAATGTGTATATATATAAGTTAACAATGATGGTCGTACAATAGAGTATCACAATATTTGACTTGATAGTCGTGCAAATTTTCAGACTTCAGAAATTTTCAAATTGAACATTCTTGTGAGATCATACACGATTCAAAATTTGTATTGACAATATTATGAAAAATTACATATAACACATGCTTATAATTATAACTATCAAAGATAATTTTTATCAGAGAAATTACATTAAATTATATTTTGTAGGTACATGCTAAAAATTTATATTTAGTAAATTAAAATTTCAAATAATAGTTATAGTATTTAACAGTTATCACAGAGCCAATTACAATTGATGACCTCTGTGGCGTAGTGGGCGAATGTTCACCTGAGACGCAGAAGGGTCTGGGTGTTTTCTATGTATGATGTGTATGTATTTACAAAAAAAAAGTATATAAGTAATATATCAATCATGTGGTTCCCATAACACAAGCTCTGCTTAGTTTGGAGCTACATGATGCTGTGTGATAGTCCAGCATTAAAAATATATATATCTATAAGTTGTAAAAACCTGGCTTACAATACGTACCTACTCATTTTTAAGCTATTGCATAGCTTCTATCGAGGGCCTTGAGCGCGGGGACCGAATCCAGAAATTCCGTAACGAAAAAAAACCTCATGCTCCCCACTCCGACGGGCACGGAGGTGTGGCTTGAAGGCCGTGCATTGTCTAACGTCGTTTCTTTTCAGCAGTCTTCGACACGGTGTTTGTGTGCGTGCAACTAGACGTATTGTACGACTCTACGAAGCTCTCACGAATCGAGACGATCACCACGCTCAAAAAGTGTAACTTGAATTAATATCAAAGAAAAAGAAATACTGCATAAATAAAATAAATAAATAATTATAATTGCATAAGTTGATACAAAATGCTATGCAATAGTTTTACCGCGGCAGTCCTCGAGTGCCACACGTCTTTTTTTTGTCCAAAAAAGTTTCGCTTTTAACTATATGATGTGCGTGGCCACTATAACTGTAAAGTGGAGCTACAATTATCATTATCGTTATGTCAAGGGTAAATTGAAACTAATCCAGCTGTTCTACAGTGACTTATCAAGAATTTGAGCAAAGTTATTACGTTACTTTTAAAGCCATTACTTCAATAAAAAACTATAAGATTTTAAAAGTCGTAATTCAATAATTTTGGAGTAAATTTACCTCCTTTAGGGATAACATACGAATTAAAATTCATCCTGTATACTTATGTGACTGGAAAACCATATTATTATTTTCAGTATGACACATTTATTACACATACATTATTAGAATATTTACTTCATAACTGTATTCGTACTTAATAACGTCACTTTGCTCTTAGTTTTTATGTGCGATGGATTGCTTGAATCCAGTTATATAAATTTATAGAATACCTACAGAAGAGGTTTTTTATAGCTGTTTGTTACATAAGAGTTCAGAACTAATATCTATGTAAAAAATTGATAAAACGATTAATCGTTTTATAATTTTTTGTCAACATGGTAAGTTAAACTTGCTCATTATTGGTAGATTATAATACAGTTTGAATGACCATTGTTAATTAACCATCAAATTTACTCACTATTATTTATGCACCAACATCGCAGTTTTGAAACAGTAAATCTATAGGAACCTGGTGTCGGAGTTTTTAGGCCGCACCTCAGGGTGCACCACAGGCAGGAAAGGTTGGTTTGAGTCCTGAAGGTGGTGGTTGGACACCCCTCAAAACCAAACATTATTTTATTTTTTACTAACGTATAACACTAGAAAAATGGCATAAGAACAATCATAAACAGTATTTATCATTAATTCATTAATTTTCAGATCAAAATGCATTTCATAGTTATTTTATTCACCATCGCTTGTATCTGCCATCAAGTGGCAAACGGTCAAAGTCTTAACTCTACCGATGGCACTATAGGAAATGCTGACAACCAAATAAAAAGAAAAGAAAATGCTGACGTTCTTCATTTTATATTGAAGACTGTGCTGTCAGCATATGATCCGAAAAAAAAGAATAACAATGAAGGGGCTTCTTTAAATACTGGTATAAATCCGTGTTTGTCTGGAAGGTTGATACAAAACAGCTGTATCCCTGAAGACAATAGTGATAATGAATTTGACTAAGTAAGTATTAAAAATGTAAACAGTGCCATCTATCGGTGACTATTTCTATAAAGTAGACGTTTCTATAAACTTGTATTTGCGAATTTTATATTAAAATTATGTATTTCATGTTAGTGTATCAACATATAATAGAAAGTATACAAAATTTTTCAGCATTTTACATGGATCATTCATAAGAACAATATAATTTTATGAATAAATATTCCTACGTATTATATATATTTACCATTGTAAAGAGGAAAAATATTTTTTTTTATTTCATGTTAGTGTATCAACATATAATAGAAAGTATACAAAATTTTTCAGCATTTTACATGGATCATTCATAAGAACAATATAATTTTATGAATAAATATTCCTACGTATTATATATATTTACCATTGTAAAGAGGAAAAATATTTTTTTTTATTTCATGTTAGTGTATCAACATATAATAGAAAGTATACAAAATTTTTCAGCATTTTACATGGATCATTCATAAGAACAATATAATTTTATGAATAAATATTCCTACGTATTATATATATTTACCATTGTAAAGAGGAAAAATATTTTTTTTTTGTATTTTTGCTACAAAATATTATAAAACAATTAAACAAGATTTTTAATATTTAGTCGAATTTTATTCTAAATCCCTTACTGCCATGGTTACCCCAGCTCTAGATACCAACGTTACCTTAAACTTACAAGTCTTCCGTAACTTAAAAACCTTTTCGCCTTTATTTTACTTAATTTGCTACATTTTTATGGGGTCATTATTTCTTTTGTGATGGGAAATTTGTTTTACGTTTGAGCGAATAGGTATTTTAACTAGGGTATCTTGTATAATAGAAATGAGGACGAAATAAGATTGTTTTAATATCACCATATTTATGATTTTTTATATGTAAGAAGGTGGATGTGAAATCCGATTTCGGAACAACAACAACAATAACAACAGCCACTGCAGGATATACGCATAGCATAATTTCTACTGCCATGTATCATTCTGTGGTGCATCCTGCTAAACAACGAACGGGGCTCTGGCAGCCGGCTGATTGCGGCATAGCACAGCCTACATCGGCAGAGCTAAATCCCCTGGCCACCGACGGGCAGCAGCGTCGGTGGTGCGAGAAGCTGTGCCCTGCGATCCACAACCCGCATGCCCAGCGTGGGGATTATGGGTATATCCCCCTTTATTAGGGGAGGCCTATGTCTAGCAGTGGACTGATATAGGCTGGTATGGTGGTGTGTGGTGGTGGTATCATTCTAAGCGCAAACTGCCACTGAAATTGATTCTTTTATTTCGGAAAAAATCTCGCTAACGATGTCTCTGCGCGAGTCGGCTAGTTTACAATTAATTTTTAAGTTCTTTTGAAGTTTCACACATAAATGTTCTAGGTCTATTGTGGTATCTATTGTGGTAGGTAACCACGCTGTATCTGTGTGTCTACTCAAAGCTTCTGATACCCAGAACATAGTCACATAGTCAGGGGTAGCCAGTGGCAAGTCTGTCTAGGGACAAAGGTATAACCAGTGTCTGGAAATATGAAATATTTCATTTTAATTTTAGCGCCGAAGTTCATCCAAAAACGTATGAAGGTTATATTTATTGCATGCCTCGCGTTACTGAAACTTTATTAAAATATTGTAGATTTATATAATTAAGACCAATATCACGAGGATAAATTAAGACCGAGGCTTTGTAGGTAGTTACCTAGGCGTACCTAGGTAACAAATTGTCATAATTTAAGGTACGTCATAAATAAATGAGAATGCTATCACATTTGAAATTGAAACATAGTAGCGAATACAAAATCGTAAACGAGAGGCCACCAGCATCATCTGTAATAATAATAATACATTCTTAGATTTATTTTCAAAGCCTTTGATTGAGTTGCGATTACCTTTGAATTCGGACCATAGTAGCGAATACAGAAACTTAAAAGCAAAGCCATCAGCATGAGCATCATCTGTGATAACAATAAATTACTAGATTTATTTTAAAAGCCTTTGATTGAGTTACGATTACCTTTGAATTCGAACCATAGTAGCGAATACATAATCTTAAACGCGAAGCCACCAGCATCATCTGTGTATCTGTTAGTATTGCCAATACAAAGTTATCTCTGCTCTATGACACATGCTCATACTTTATAACATTGTTCGTCCTTTTGTTTTTGTGAGGGAAAACATCGGTGCGGAAAAACATCGTAAATACGGGCCCTTCAAGATCTTGAATATTGTATGAATGTGCAAAAACAAAGGGTTTTAGAGCGAAAAGTTAAATTTTAAACGTTATTTTGGAAGCTGTTTATCGTATATTTTGTGATTACTGTGAGAAATTTTAACAATAAGTACACAAAAGACTAACATTTATTACCTCTTAGCACACAATACAAACAACAAACGTAAACGTATTGTAAGACGCGCTTCGGCCAGGTGGAGTGATGATTTGCGAAAGGATGCTGGTAGAAGCTGGATGCGTTTGAGCTCAGGACAGGGCGCTCAATAGGGGAAGCCTATGTCCAGCAGGGGACTGCTATGACTGCCGATGATCATGACGCAATACATACAACAACAGAATTAAGTAAGTAAAGTAAGTAATTAAATTTAAGGTAAGCTATATCGTCCTGGCATATGGTTGTGTGCCACAGCGGCAAAAATGGCTCAACTTAGCCTTAACCCAGGCTTTGCCACGGAGAAATAGCTAGGCACTGGTATTTTGCCAAAACCTTTCTAAGTCACGAGACCTTGTGAAACCAATCATAATAATGGTTAAGGAACTATAAATACAGTTGGTGTGTCAGATATTTATAGATGTTTACTCTGTTTTAAACTACATAAACGTACATTAACGACCAATGTGGCGCAATGGGCGAAGGCCCGCCTGAAACGCAGAAGGTTGCGGGTTCGACTCCCGCTACGGGAAAAATGTTTGCATGTTATGCAGATATTTGTCGGGCTCGGGTCTGGGCGTTTTCTCGATTTAAGTAGCTAATTAATCATGTGGCTCCCATAATACAAGCTCTGCTTAATTTGGGCCTACATGATGCTGTGTTATAGCGTCCAGCATTATTTATTTATTATTACTTATTATACAAAATACATACATTAACTAAACTTATGCTTATGTGTTTTTCAGCACTCAAAGTGTGTATGATATGCTGTGCAAAGTTGCGGGGGTTCGATTTTGCAAGACAAATTATCTACAACTAGCGGCCCGTCCCGGCTTTGCACGGGTTAGGGCACTTTTTTTACACCCTGGGTTACGTTACTTAAGTTTCAGTTGGTATCCCTAATCTTTTCTAGCAATAAATATAGCCGATGTTACTCAAGGTGAATGTTGCTTTCCAATGGTGAAATAATTTTTCAAATCAGCACAGTAGTTTTTGAGTTTATTCATTATAAACATACACACACACTAACACAAATAAAAATTTTTCCTCTTTGTAATATTAGTCTCTGGTCTGGGTGTTCTATGTTTAATTATTTTGTATTTACATGTATAAAGCATCAATATATACTGTTACTAATTTATAAATATCAGCCATCAGCTGGTATCCCTAACACAAGCTCTGATTATTTTGGGGCTAGAATATAGGTACCATGTGGAACTGGTTCAGTTTTTTGTTTATAGCTATAATTTTAGAGCTATACTTATAGTTAAGAATTAAAAAATGCATACCTAATATTCGCAAGGTATCTGCAATTTTTATGTTAACGCTTTGAGTGCTGAAAACTAACTTGCTCGTGGGTTCGTACCATGCGGTGCGCTCCGCTCCACGCGCGAGGCTAGCAGTCAACGTGCTAGTGTATGAACAAATTAAAAAATCATTTATTCCAAATCAAGCATATTACACAATAATAGTAAGTATACCAATCAGAATTTACAGTTTTAGGGCTTGGGTGGGTATATAGTTATCGGTCTACGGTACCGACTAAGTCGAGACTTGTGTTGTAGATACCGTTTTCCTTCCATGGATGGAGAACATTGTGTACAATACATACTTTTAATGAATCATATTATGATCTAATTCAATTAAATAATTGTTCAAAAATGTCGAAAGCACTACAGCGTTTTGAAATATTTTTACTGGTGGGAATCAAACCCACACCTACCCTTGTGTTTGCCATTTAAAAGTCGTCGTTAGGCAAATCTGTATGTGTACTGTATTTAAATCAACTTCTGTCAAATATATTTTCTTTTATATAGAAAATACATTTACTTTGGCACTCAACATTTTGTTCAAAATTCTTTTACAGAAAAAACTTATTTTTCTATGAGATGCAAAAAAGCACTAATGTATATTGTAATAAAGTTGCTTGTACTGCTCATTATAAGAACCTACTGCCTACGTTGTTTATAACGTTAGGACGCCAGTCAAAGCGATAAGATTGTAATCTATTGTTTTTTTATTATTTATAAAATTCTAAGGGTACTCTTTAGTTCTGATATTATAATTTATTTTATATTTCTCGTCTTACTTCTGCACAAAGAAAGAACAAACATTTATTTACCCAACACTAAAAATAACTTAAATACAATGAAATTAAATCTAAATTAGTAAAGCATATGTATAAAAATAAGCAGGAAGACACAGGCGTGGGGTTAAAAGACCCGATCTCAGCATATTGCGGCACAGTGTTGCCATAAGTGGAACATTATGAAGCGCTGGTAATTCTGACAGTGGGTGACGGGGGGAGACGTCAAACAATACGAAAATTTAATTTAAATACTTGCACATATTAAACGAACTTGTAATAGTGAAGTACACTATAACTTGAAATGAGCAAAGGTCACCCCCTTAAACATAAGACCACGCTGCATTCCTTGACTGGTGTCGCCGATGATGGCTGCAAGGCTCATGGAATTGGGCGGGACAGGTCAGCCGGAGGCCTTCTAGGCCTCCTTTGAGGTACCATCAGCACAACCTAGATATCTGAGGGGCAGCGACATTGGGGTCGGCCGAGGATGCGTTGGTGGGACGAAATCGATGCCTTCTAAACATGCGGTCGGAGGCAGCTCGATACAGAGATGTTTATGAAACAATATACAAACAAATATCTTAAATTATTCTTGCTTCCACCAGCGGCTTCACTCGCGTTAATGTGGATTTAACAAATATATTCTTCCCCCTTTTTAATCCTTCGTGGGTGGGACTATCAAAATCGCTGGGACACAAATAAAAACAAATATAAAACTGTCAGCCTGAATACAAAATTTTAATATAGGGTCTTTCATACAAACTTTCATTCCCTATTTTACCCCATTATAAGCGGAATTTATAAAAATCCTTTCTTAATATTAAGCATCTGCCTACACTGTAAGGTATCTATCTAAGTGCAATATAGTCTTTAAATTCAACGGTTTGGGCTGTGCATTGAGTCAGTTTACCAGAGGTTTAGAATTTTATCATATTAGATTTGAAGCTATAATTTTGATGAATATATTTTGCAACTTTTTAAACTATAGAGAGTTAAATTCACAATAAAAGGATTTTTTTAAACTTAAAACGTATAAAGTACCTACAGGATAAATTTAATCATTACCTTTGACAGACCTTTGTTCTGACCACATACTGGTCATTTATTAAATGAATAACTCTATGACTCAATTATGAAATCCCCTCAATAGGTTTTTCCATTCAATGCAATGGGATTCCACAAATGAATAAAGATAAAATCCTCATCAAAAAGATGAGTAAGTGAAGTAAGTAAAATAGTGTTTTTATGAAAGGTAATCATTTTAGCCATGCTAACATGGGATTGGGTGGGCCATGTCACCCGTATGCACCCGGAGAGGTGGGACAACCCACTGACGGCAAACACAGAGGCAGGCCAAAAAAACGCTGGCGTGACGAACTGGACGCCTTCACCACTAATTGGCAAGAACTTGCACAAGACCGGCAAGAGTAGAGGGAGGCAGGGGAGGCTTTTGCTCAGCAGTGGGACAGCCTAGGCTAATAATAATAATAATCTTTTATTGGCTGTAAGATAGGCTTTACAGGGTGGGGCAATTTTTTCTCATTGAGGGCAGCCTTTTCTTTCCTAGTTAGAAGGTTATGTTCTGAGGAAACTTTATGAATATTTCGAAGAAATATGCATTTTCAGATTTTAGAATAATAACAGTCCGCTTAGAAAATTACATAAAGACAAAAGAACAAGTTGGTCTCAATCGACTCTATTCCCCATCAGGAACACTTCTCAAAGTAACTAACCATCAAATCATAACATTTTTCAAAAATATAAAAAAAAATCGGGCACTGATTTTTGTTCAAAGCTTGCACTCCCTAATAAAAACAAAACATTGTTTATTGACTAGTGTAAGTGCACGGTTAGAATTCAATTTTCTCTAGCAACAATCATCATATTCATCATATATCATAAATACATCAATTTTATATTATTTTTGATTATTATATTATTATTATTTTCTATTATTTCCTATAATTTTCATTTCTTTATATATCTTCCATTTTAATATTTTGTTATTTGCGTATTTATTATTATTGTATAATAATTCTGCCCTGTTATGTATTATCCTTGTAATGTAAATATAAACGTAAATATTTTATTGTTAATTACTTTAATTAGTGTAAGTGGTTGTATAATGACCATACTAATTATTTAAATATAATTATACACCATTTTACGTTTCTGCAGATATTTGACTCATGTCTGGGTGTTCTCTATGTAAGTATGTATTTACAAAAAAAAAATAGACACGTGGTTCCCTTCTTATTACAAGCTGTGCTTAGTTTGGGGCTACATGATGCTGTGTTATAGTGTCCAGAATCATTTATTTATTTACATCATCGCATTAGGTAGAATACAATCTCTACAAAGTATTGCTCTAAGTAAGGTAATGTTATGGCTTGTTGGATTTTTATGTAAAAACCTAGACGGAGAGAAGTTTCACATGTTATAAAAGAAATGGTAAGTTTACTTAGATTGTTAATACCACAGTTTAAGAAAAGACCATCTATGTGAACCTAGTAACGGAGTTGATAAGAAATTGTAAGTTTACTTAGATTGTTAATACCACAGTTTAAAAAAATACCATCTATGTGAACCTAGGAACAGAGTTGATATTTATAGCCTTACATAAGAACATCTTTCAAAAGATGAACGATGCTTAAACTATTGCCATCTCTATCCGTTGGATAATGACAAACAGTGACAGGGCTAACTTATTAAGTTTAAGTAGCGTTCATAAGTAAAAGGGTTAAAGTTTTATACTTGTAATCGCTAGTACCCGTTTTGTACCCAATTGTAAAAGATTTTGTTTGACTTTGACCTCAAAAGAAAAAAATGGAAAAAGTGTTTTTCACTTACGAAACATTCAAACTTTTCACGAAACAACATCGATGCTAGGTACATACATACGAATGATATACTCGATTCTTTAATGAAAAAACTATGTAGCTATAGATAAAAATATTTTTTTTGGTATATCAAAATATTTAAATCTCATCTAAATCCGTTCAGCCGATACAGAGTAGAGCGGGAAAATATTTTTTTTTGTAATATTACCTGAAAATGAAACATGCACATGGCCCGCCTGATATTAAGAGGACCCAACTGATATTAGTGATATAAACCTTTACGTATCACAAAGCATTGCATCGTAGATTACAATTTTTTGGAACGTACCCTACGATGCAACACCCATGCATCAACTTGAGGCATGAAGGTGATAAGCCTCTTGTGCAGGTAATTTCACATACCTACACTCCTGTGGCGCAGTAGGCAAAGGCTTGTCTGATACTAAAAAGTACCTACATTATAAAAATATAACTTTCAAAAACTATATAATTTAAAACACTACTATTTTAGTATCTCTAATTATATACTGTAAGGTCTATATTTCACCGAGACACCATTGCAGCGCAACCAGTCTACAGGTCTACCAAATATAGGTCTAAGGGATAGCCCTTACAGTATATAATTATAGATACTAACTTACAAACATAGATTTCACAGGAACACCATGGCGGCGCAACCAGTCGCGGCTACCAACAAAATGTATGGTGGGGTCCGTTTGGTTGTACACATTTTGTTGGTAGTGGCAAATGGCGCTGCCATGATGTACCGGTGTCTAATCTCCAAAATGGATGGACGGAACTTTATCGACTGAACGCATTTTCGTACCTACTGTACCTGCGTAGTTCTGATTGAGCGATTAAGCGCATTATATTTTGGAGTAAGACTTGGAGACTTTGGAGTAATTTTTTTCTCAGAAAAAAGATTAGATCGAAATGGAAAATAGAAAAAAATATATCGAAATGGAAAAAGCAATCAAAAAGGATAATATTGAAGAGGAATAAGCAAACAATCAATGAGGATATCAAAGTGGAAAATGCTATAAAAAAGGATATCGATGTTAAAGAAGCAATCGAAGAGTATTTCGAAGTGGAAAAATAATCAATGATGATAAAACAACAACAACAACAACTACCCTACCCTACACTGCCTTACCCTACTTCTACCCCTACCACTACCCCTACCCTTCCCTACCCCTACCCTACCCTAACCTACCCCTTACACCTACCCCTAAAAATTATATTTTTTTAAATAAATAATATTGGGTTAAAAAGTATCCCATGTCCGTCTCCTAGTTTTTAGCTATCTCCCCACCAATTTTCAGCTGAATCGGTTCAGCCGTTCTTGAGTTATAAATAGTGTAACTAACACGTCTTTCTTTTAGAATTGTTGATATCCCATAATGTAGAAGACATGGAGTTCCGCAAAAACCCACAGTCTGGGAAATATTTACTTACGTGAAAGAAAATGCAACACAAAAACGAAGTTGCTAGGGGGTCAGCTATTAAATGTTTAAAAATGCTATTCTCGGTATTTGAAAATATTAATCCACCTTTGAGATTTCGCTCCTACAACCAACTTTAGAAAAATAAGAAATACTTAAACATGTAATATTAAAAAATCTCTAATCTCAGACGTGTCAAATGCAATAACAAGATTACTTCAAACATTTTTCATATGAAATTTGACAGGGCATTTTCGTAAACCCTTTTACAGATTGTGATTAAAAATTAAATTCGTTCGTTTATTGAATAGTAGAAGATTTATATGAATCCTACTGAAATTATATAAGCTAAATTATATTGAAAAGATGTGAGATTGGAATGTAAGTATACTAAGCGTGTCTTGGAAGGTTTTCCAAACACACGCTAAGGTATCTACTTGCGCAAGTACTGAGTAACATAAATTATTACGTGATATTTATTATAAGTTAGTTTTAATTCTTTTCATGCGAAGATACGCGGGTTAGCTAGTAAACAATACATTCCTACATATACATAAATAATGAGCTAATAAGCAAGCTTTGCAATAGCTCGAAAACTGAGTTGGTATCCTATTATCACGTATTATTATGCAAAAGTGTTAGCCCAAAATAGATTGTCCACACAATTTGCCCCTAATTAGAATAATATTGGTTTTGGATATAATCTAAACCACCAAATTGATTGCCGCAAACAAACTTTGTTACATGAATTTGTAAAGTTTGGGAAGTTTTAAGACGCGACTGTTCATCGCGGATTCGTGACTTTTGCTATGCATTATTGGAAGAACAAGTTTGATCCATACGGAAAAAAAAAGTAAAATTAGTGAGCTTACTTGACTAACTACGTACTACACTATTTGAGATTATGGTACCTGCTGTCATTATCAATTTGTTCATGTTTTCTAGTAAAAGCATACATATTAAAATAAAACATTGATTTTAAAATATTTTAAAAAAGTCAAAAAAGTTAGTAATACTAGTTACGCTTTAGGCAATTTTTATTTCCATCTGTGGCTTTGCTCGCATAGTACCTAGATAAAAAGTAGCCATTATTCTATTACTGTGTCTAGCAATACATACTATGCAACATTTTTGGTGCCACAGTTTTACGATCAACATCTAGCTAAATTACTCCGTAATCTAAAATTGTTTTTGGTGCCTAATTCGTTAAAACTATCATAGAAAATTATATCCAGTTTATTGTGTTGGCTTATAAAGACTGAAAAAGTCATAAATTGTGCTAAACGTTGCTAAATAAAGTCATTATTTAGATTATAATAAAGTGACACGACAACTGTAGTGAAACCGGTTCCGAAGGCAGCGCGCGCTACGCACAAAGGACTCTCCCGGCAACGACGATAGCGTACGGCTCATAGTTGCATGCAGTCCGTGAGCGGTGGATCGCTAACGTCACATAGATCTTGTTGCCAAAGACTAATTGCACAGAACGGACTCCTGTTCGACGCGGCGACGTTTGCCTCGGAGAAACATAAAATGAAGACATGTGCTGGCTGTCGAAATGAGATGAAGGATGTGAGTGTAATTCGTTGCACTGGCACATCATGTAGGAATAAGTTTTGTTCCCTTTGTGCAAACATTAACTTAAGTTCTCTCTCTATGGAAATAAAAAAAACATGGAAGTGTCCAGAATGCCGCGCTGCACAAAAGAAAGGAGGAAACAACAGTCACACTCCCGTGAGATCTGGAGCCGACCAAAATATTACAGTGCGTAAGAAGACTGATTCGGGTTCGACTGAAGGTGGCTCAGAAAATTATAAAGAACTCACCGCCCAGCTAGTCAGAGTGACAAATAAACTTGAAGATGTAACTCAATCTCTAAATTTCACTCAAGAGCGCATGGAACAGCTCATGACCGCCATGCAGGCTAAAGATTCACGCATTAAATACCTGGAGAAAAGGGATGAGGAACTCACGGTTCTTAAAGCAACAGTGGCTCAATTACAGAGTGACCTTAATACTCAGGCCCAATACAAGCTCCTGAACGAAATAGAATTGGCTGGCATTCCAGAATCGACATCAGAAAACTTGCATCACACTGTTCAACTGGCAGCTAGAAAACTGGGAGTAGAGCTTGAAGAAAAAGACGTGGACTGGATTACCAGAGTTGGTCCCCGACGTGTACCTATAGCATCAAACCTACCTGACGACAGTGGTAAAATGCCACGCCCCGTTGTCGTGCGACTACTACGTAGATCGAAACGAGACCAGTTGCTTAAAGCCTCTAAGGCACGTAGAAATATTAGCAGCGCCGACTTAGATGTTCCTGGCACCTCTCTCAAGGTCTTCATCAATGAACGACTCACCAGAGACAACAGGATCTTATTCCGCGAAGCTAGAAGTAAGTCAAAATCAGAAGGCTACGCTTTTTGCTGGAGCCACAATGGCTCCATTTACGTCCGGCAACGCGAGGGGGCTGCCGCTGTTCTTGTCCGAGCACAAAGTGACCTTGACCGCCTGTTTGCCAAAACAACAAGTCGATAACAGTTTGTTACATCAATGGTCCTAAACAACCTTGGAGATGAAGTAGATGCGATTGGTATAGCTTGTAAGGTATTATCTCAGCCTGAAGAATGTAAAAATACGTTTTCTGATTTACATAGCTTTAGAATAGTAAACTTTAATATCAGAAGTATAATGTGTAATTTTGACCACTTTCTTGTATTTCTATCACGTCTGGACTTTCAATATGACATCATTCTCCTAACAGAGTGCTGGCTGGGTGTTGATGGCTATATTATTCCGGGTTTAGATTCCGGGTTATAATGCCCATCATACTGAAAGAATACATAATAAGAATAGCGGTGTGGTAGCTTATGTTAAAAATAATTGGAATGCAACCGTGTCAGAACCCCATGTTGAGGAAGCAGACTGTTTACGAATTAATATAGCAAAGGACGTCGTAATATTTGGCATATACCGATCACCATCGTTTGAAAAATTAGAAAAATTTCTCACATCTATGGATGCATTTTTGGAACGCTGTACTGGTCAAACGGTTATTATAGCTGGTGACCTGAATGTAGATATACTCGACACATTCTCAAATTTCGAATACCTAGGCTTTATGGCAGAAAATGATTTTTTACCTGCTATTACGGAACCTACTAGGCTAAACTCTTGTCTTGATCACATTTATGTTAAAAGCAAAAACCAAACCTCTAGCATAGGCATTGTGTGCAAAACTGACATCACAGATCACTACGTAGCTATGTTAGGTATAGGCTTAAATACAGCAAAAATACCAAGGCCTAATCGATACATCTGGAAAAGAGATATTGACTCCATTACAAATGAACTGCGAGACATAAACTGGCAAAATTTCGGTGACCACGAAGATATTAACAAGTTGACAGATGCGTTCACTTCAATACTGATGAGCACTCTACATAAACACACTCACAAAGTCAAGCTGGCCAGATCAAGATACAACCTCAAGCCCTGGATCACTCCAGGTCTTATGCGATGCATGCGCCAACGTGACAAACTTCATATCCAGTCAAGACTGGATCCAGATAATGATGTAACTAGGCTGACCTACACTCGCTATCGAAATTTTTTTAAAGACTTAATGCGCACCTTAAAGTTAAATTATGAAAAAGCTGAGTTACAGACACACGCAAATAATCCCAAAAAACTATGGAAGACCATTAAAAATATTTGTAATCTTAACCCGCCAAAATCAGAACCTTCTGAACTCTTAAGCCTTATAGGTAGTAGTAGTCCCATGGAATCCCTTGATATATGTAATACACATTTTTCTTCTATCGGCCAAAAACTGGCTGACAAAACCCTGGAAAATTTGTCCAAAACTGAAAACGAGCTGGCAAGCATAGTTAAAGTAAAAATTGCACCAGTAGAATCCTTTTTTATGCAACCAACCAATTGCAGCGAAGTTCAAAGTCTTATTATGAACCTATCCAATGATAAAGCACCTGGTATTGACGGTATTAGCAATTCCCTGTTAAAAAAGCTATGCAATGTATTAGTTGAACCGCTTACTATTATATTCAATAAAAGTATGTTGTCGGGGGCTTTTCTAAATGCATGGAAACTTGCATTGGTCTGCCCTATATATACAGGAGGTCCAAAAGATGCAGTCGACAACTACCGGCCCATATCTTTGCTGAGCGTTTTTTCAAAATTATTAGAAAAACTGGTGAATAATAGATTAGTAAATTATATCGAGTCAAAAAACCTAATTTCTGATAGACAGTTTGGCTTCCGCAAAGGTAAATCAGCCGAAGATACCGTATCACTACTTGCAACAGTAGTGTCATCGCGGTTGGACAAAAAGCAGAGCTGTGTCGGTGTATTTCTTGATCTGGCCAAGGCTTTTGACACTGTCTCTGCTCCGATTCTACTAGGAAAATTAGAGGGACTAGGTATTCGTGGTAGTGCATTGAACTGGTTCCAAAGTTACTTAAAAGAGCGGAGACAGTGTATTAAGGTTGGCGAATTAGTGAGTGGATCACAATCTATAAAATTTGGTGTTCCACAAGGTAGCATCTTGGGGCCCACATTGTTCATACTATATATAAATGATATACATGATTTGACAATATCTACTGTAGATATCCTATGCTACGCAGACGACAATGCTTTGTTATTCAGTGGTCCCACATGGAGAGATGCCTTTTCGGCAGCTGAATCAGGCATGACTCAGGTACAGAACTGGTTACATAATAATCTCCTTACTTTGAATACAAAGAAAACTAAGTATTGTTGTTTCCACATTACGAAGCACTCAGCGCCCTCATTATCATTGTCACCTCTTAAAGTTCACACCTGCGCAGACCCTACCGTATCTTGTGACTGTGAGGAGATTTCAAGGGTGGGTAGTATCAAGTATTTAGGTGTTATAGTTGATGAAAATCTATCCTTTAAAATGCATATTAGTGCCCTTTCAGGCCGTGTCAGGAAAGTCATACATGTAATGAAACAGCTTCGGAATGTAACCAGCTTTGATTCTCTCAAGTCTGCCTTATGCCAATCACTTATTATGTACTGCATTTCTTCCTGGGGTTCTGCTCACAAAACTTTTATATTGCAGGCTGAAAGGGCTCAACGCTCTGTACTAAAAGTAATGCTTAAAAAACCTCGTAGATATTCCACAGATTTAGTATACAAGGAAAGTGATGTTCTTACAGTAAGACAATTATTCTTTTCAAAAACCTTTATATCAGTGCACAAGGAGGTTTTATCATCCGAGAGCCACAGTATGATGTTAAAAAGAAGGGTTTACAGAATCCCACATCCTGTAGTCTCCACCTCATTTGCCCAACGCTTTGGTGATTATATTAGGCTTACCCTATATAACTGGATTAACAAACATTGCCCCGAGGAAAAAAAATCGTTAAATGTCCGTCAGGCTAAGGTGACAGTCCAGAAGTGGTTAAAAACTCTAACGTATGAGGAAACTGAAACTTATTATTAATGATGATATTATTAATGAAATGTAGGTAAACACCATATTGTGATTTTTCTATGTAATCTTCTCTAATTATGTTCTTACTTTAATTTTATTTTATTCATGCATGGTAGTAGTTATTAGTAGTTTATTGTTTTTCCCATCTTAAATTGTTGCATGTAAACTGTGGCAAATTAAATTGGCAATCGTTTGGCACTCTGGTCCTCACGATACAGGCCTTGCCTAGTGTGGGGATCTTCAGAAATCTCATTTCTCTGTTTAAGCTCACCCTACTTAAACATGTTACATGCTCATTAAATGTACCCATAGTTTGATGCTTGTCCTACAATCTACAATGTACAATGTATTTGTACGACAATGTAGCTGTTTAAGTTGAAATAAATAAATTTTTACTTTTTTACTTTTTTTTTACTTTTTAACTCATAAATATTTTCTCATGTCAGTAGTTCTGATATATTTTTTATCCAAATTTCACCTTTAAAATATTTGTACGATTGATGAGGTGTGTTATAAATGTTTTATGATATCTGAAGATGAAAGTAGCACATGGCACAGTAACTAATAATAAATTATTGTTTGGCAGGTCACACATGTTTGGACATTTCCTTTAAACCGAAACACAGCAACGGCAGAAATAGGCATAGTAGTAGTACTTATCGAGATGAGCCCTCACAAACAAGTTTACTACTTCTACTACACTCTCTAACTTAACTTTTCTGCGACCAAAAGTCGCGTTCTCGACACATATAACATTGTTGCCACATTGTTACGCACGGTAATGTGCGTCATAATCGATGTTTCATTATTCAAAGGAGCTGTAATTCCGCGGTGTAACGGAATTAGACGACGTCGTCGCTGACATGCAAGTAATCATAATCGAGTTATTTACGAATCTGGTGAAATTACTTTATAATATTGTTAAAGGAGTATTCCTAACTTCCTAATATGCTCTATCTGTGTATAATGTATAATGTCTAGGGTGTTTCTACAGGGAGCCGTCCTCCTTACTGCCAGCAAATCAACCTGCTAGTGTATATTATACTGGTATATAACATTTTGAGTGGGTGCTGAAAACAGAGATGCGATTTTGAAGGGCAACATCCTCCTCGTGAATGGCGCGTAGCGTCATGTGCGAGGCCAGCAGTCAACGTGCTAGTGTATAATAAACTGTGTGATTGTGCAGGGCGACATCCTTCTCGTGAATGGCGCGTAGAGTCATGTGCGAGGCCAGCAGTCGACGTGCTAGTGTATAATAAACTATGTGATTTTGCAGGGCGACATCCTCCTCGTGAATGGCGCGTAGAGTCATGTGCGAGGCCAGCAGTCAACGTGCTAGTGTATAATAAACTATATGATTTTGCAGGGCGACATCCTCCTCGTGAATGGCGCGTAGAGTCATGTGCGAGGCCAGCAGTCAACGTGCTAGCGTATATACTATATATATATATACTTATGAGACTTAACACCTTTATGCCTCAAGTTGATGTATGTAGGGCGTTGCGTCGTAGGGCACAATCCCAACGAGCCTGACTTACGTAGCAATACTTTATTAAAAGAAATGAGGTAACCAATTCTTATTACTAAACATCAGGTAGGCCATGTACTTTAGTGCCAATTTCAGCTAGATATAAAAAGAGACAACGAATTGATTCCATAACCAAGGGTTCCTTTTTTTCCTTCTGAGGTATGTATTAAACCCTGAAAATAGTTTGAAATTGTGAAATATAATGGTTTAGAGTATATCTATAGCTGCAGGTTTTGCTACCAAACATTCAAATGCTACAAACTTGCGACTGTAACAAAGAATACCTAGATCTGGCACCAAATGTTTTTAATATTATTTGTTTGAATAGGAATGCCAACAGCTTAAGTATCTATATATTTACGACCTCTTTGGAGTAGTGGGCGAAGGCCCACCTGAGACGCAAAAGGTTGCGGGTTCGATTCCCGCGGCGGCATAAATGTTATTTTCAGATATTTGCCAATATCCAGCAGTAGATTGCTGTAAACTGATGATGATAATCCTGTAGTGTCAATCATCTACAGCCATTGACATACATGCTTATTGATGTCGACGTTCAATGCTTGACGATGACGAAAACCAAAATGGCTTTACATTGATTTATTGATTTGTCAACCAAATTGATTTTTCGTCAACGTTCATCTTGCCTCTGACTACCGCCGTTAAAGTATTCTCAATATATTTGCGCACTGAGAAATATCCGAAGATAAAAAAGTCGTGAAGATGTTTGTTTTGTTTTTTTGTTCATCATTGTTCGACGTCATCACTTCGTATGTCAATGTCAACGTCCTTCGTATTAACCTATATTCAACAAACAGGGGGCCTAGTGCGAGATTTTTACCAGCTCGATCGCGTTTGTGTTTACGCAAATTTATATGGAATCGAGGTAGCGCCATCTAGTGAAAAACGCGTGGCACTGACTCCTTTCCATACAAATTTCCGTAAACACAAACGCGATCGAGCTGGTAAAAGAACTCGCACTAGGCACCCTGTAGACTGAACGACTAACTATTGAAGATTTGTGAAAAATAAATAGTGTCATATCTAGTCTAATATAAGCTTCATTTTACAAAGACAGATAAAGTTTGTGCATCGCCAACCAGGGTGCGGTTCACAACTTAGTGCCTATTGTACAAAGTTACCGTACTCACTCTGTCTTCAATTATTTCAAGTGTTTCGATACTGAAAATGGGCTTGTATACACTGCTATTAAACAGATGAAAGATTTGATTTTTTGTATTTATTTGTTTGTAATGATAAAGTCATGTAATAATAATGGGCGGCCTTATTATTATATCATTTTATTTTCAAATTAGGTGACAGATAGGTTTCCTGTCAATTTCATGCAAACCAAACATTGACTTTTAAAGTAACATTTATCAGCAATAAACGTAGGCCTTACTTTATTTTCCTTAGATAATTGTAATAATGTAACCCAAGGGTATACAAAATTTTACTTTAAAAGTCAATATAATGGTTTGCATGAAATTGACAGGTAACCTATCTGTCACCTTATTTGAAAATAAAATGCGTAAATATCAAATAATATTATTGCCTGCCTATTTTTTTTCCGTACATACTTATTTTAGATTTTCACGTAAAATATCATGTAAGCAAACACACGCTAACGAAGTTACAGGTGAGTCAGCTCCCGCGCCAAAGGCAATGATTTTTTTGATTTGAAATCATTTTTCTCGGATCTGGATGTGCTTATGTATGATTCACACTTACCGGCGCACGTCGGAAAGCATTTTAAAACAAAAAAGGAAATTGCTAAAGGAAATTGAAACATCCACAGAGCAGTTAAGGTCCTTATTTGCATGCAATTAAGCAGCTTTGAGCTTTATTTATTTAACACTTTATTGCACAAAAACAAAGAATTGTACTAAAGGAGGACTTAATGCTAAAGCATTTTTTGCCAGTCAACCTTTCCTGGTAGAAAAGCAAGGTTGGCGTGCAAGCTTTGTCAAACACTGACTTGTGGATGTTTCAATTTTGTCTAGCATGTTATAAAATGCGCTTCGATGCTCTCCGACGCGCGCCAGTAGGTGTGAATCGTACATACGTATAAGTATAAGTAGTAAACAGGTCATGTGCTTCCCTCATTAAAAGCACTGTTTAGTTTGGGGTTGAATGATGATGACTGATAGTATCAAACAATGATTTATTTATTTATCTACCATTAATCTAGAATAAGGGTATAGTTCGCGAGGGATGGAAAATAACTTTTAATGCGAGCGAAGCCGCGGGCAACAGCTTGTTTATAATATTATTTCTTTATTCGTTTAAAGACAAGTACCTTTCGCTGATGTGTCTACATTACACTGTGTCGAATGTTAAGTGGAATTAGTTAGGATTAAATAAAACTTCTGATATATTCGGTTGAAAACTAAAAGTATTTAAGCTTTTGTTTTTTCCCTTTGTCCAATAAGTGCCTGCAGGTACTGACAACAACCTTATTGCCAACAAAAACCATAAAAACCCTTTCAACTAAAGTTTTACGAGAGGCAGCTGATACTCTGTTGTTTCCTTTATGCGGATCAGAAGTTTCTTAACAATGTTCAGGCTAAATTGCTTTCTGGAAGTATTTTGCGTAGATATTAATGAAGGCTTGCGAAGTTGCATTAGCACTTAGATTTGCGCGGGGAAGGCCCTTCTCTGAAACTAAGCGTTCGTTTCTACTGTATTTACATGTTAATCCGACTTGTCGTTTCCGTTTTATATAGTAGTTACATCATAAACAAATAATAAATAATGCTGGACATTATCACACAGCATCATGTAGCTCCAAACTAAACATAACTTGTATTATGGGAACCACATGATTGATATAATACACATATACTTTTTAAGCCCGCGACCTTTCAATTCCGCCTGACTCGAAATCATGGGGATTTTATAGTAATCTGAAATTTTCCCTGAAGTGTGTAGGCTAACAAAGAAAGAAAACATTGTACGGAACCCTTGGTGCGCGAATCCAACTAGCAGTTTTGTCCGGTTTTTTATTTGAAAGGTAACTTGATCTGTGATAAAATTGTACCATTTTAGTCAGTTGTCATCATCATCATCATCACCATCATTGGCATATAGCAGCAGTTCACTGCTGAACTTAGGCCTCCCCTAATGAGCGCCATTGCGCCCTGTCCTCATCTCGAAGCATCCAGCTGCTCGCAGAAGTTGGATGCGTCGTATTGCTGCTATAAATATATTCAATAAATTATTAATTATCGATGGATTGTCAAACAAATAAATAAACCTCTCAATTCTCCCTCTACTTGTGCATCTAAATCACTTATAATTATACTGAAAAATGTCTAAAGTTGTAAACGCAGAAACCATATGTTAATTTGTACTGTTTAGTCCAAAACACTTGTTTCAAAACATGCTCGATTTATCACGGCATGTATTAGGGGTCAAACTTTCGTCCCATATGCTCGCCTACGGGCAAGTTGAGGTTTATGCGGTGAGAAATCGTTTTGTTTGTTTGTTTAGTTTTGTTTCGGAATTTATACAAAATGGTCTTTTTTCTTTTTAAGATGTTAGGGTGGTAAAGTTTAGTGTCCAAGTTTTTTGGCCTTCTAGACTTTAGAGCTATCTGTTTCTTCGTGGTTGTCGTAAAAGACAAGAAAGGGATGTACTGGAGAACAGCAGCATACCATAATTACTAACAGCCAAGTAATCATTGGCTTATCTTAATCAAAACATATATATGATTTAGTGTTCCATTTTGCAGCGTCGGTGGTGCGAGAAATTTTGCCCTGCGATCCCCAACCCGCATGCCCATCGTGGGGATTATGGGCATATCCGACTTTATTAGGGGAGGCCTATGTCCAGCAGTGGACTGATTTGATTTGAGTAGTAATGATATTTGAATTTATCCTTTTTTTAGTCAAAATAAGTCCATAACTTTTTTATTTTATAAAATCCAAAGCCCATTTTAAAGCGCTGGTAAAGCAAGTGTTGCCGCTTTTTCTACTGAATCCACACCGTTTTCACCGCGAACAACGAGGCCACAAACAAAGCTTGGTCCTAGTTTTAGTGATCTTGATATTCAACATTTTTAATATTTATCTTTTTTTTTTATTAACCTCTCTCGTCCCACTGCTGGGCAAAGGTCTCCCCCATAGACTTCCAAACCTATCTATCCCGAGCCATTTCCCACCATATTTATCTTATTAATAATAATTTAATGATCTAACGGCACATTCTCCAAGTCCCATTCCATCCTTTGAACACAAGTAAAACTTACCAGCCCGTGGTGCACACTGCGGACCAAGAAACGGGGCTCTGGCAGCCGGATGATTGCGGCATAGCGCAGCCTTACACCAGAACAGCTAAATCCGCTGAACGCACCAATGGGCTGCAGCGTCAGCTGGGAGAAGCTGTGCGCTGTGATACCTGCATAACTACGACGAATATGGGCATATCCCCCTTTTTATTTCGGGAGGCCTATACCCAGCAGTGGGCTGATATAATGGTATTGTTGTTTTTGTTGTAGACTTATATCCCACGCTTAACATGTTAATTATGTTCTATTGTTTCAGATATCCCCATAATGTCCGAGATAAAAAGCTCTATTTATGCTAAAAATAAAAAGAAACATATTTATTTCAGCAATAACAAAAGTAAAGAACACAATAGGTCTCTTTGATATATCTACTAAGCAATGAGTGCTGCTTCTTTTAGACATAAATAGCATTTCCAGTGATCTTCACACTAGGCAAGCCTGTATCGTGAACAACCTAACATAGGTTAGGTACGATTTGTTCCACGGTGAGGATAGTTACCTTTCCCACCTCTATTGGCTGGTCAAATATCGTAAATTTTGGTTGTTTATAGTTGTGTCAGGATGCGATCGCTAGTCATAAAATAAAGTTGAGATGAGCGGCGGAAAATGTACTTGCCAACAGGAAATTTTGCCGCCACCATCCGAAATTGGGTTTGGTCGTTTTAAAAGTTTATGTTTTTGAAATAAAATGTTGGAATTCTGTGCGTCTGCTCCAGGTTAACGGTGTTTGGAAGTAATTTATAAAATATCAAAGTATTTTGTGATAATTTTTCATAAATATAATTCCCTGATATCATTACCTACTGCCTGCCATCATAACCTGCCAATGATGATGTTGATGTTGTACCGGTTACGGATGCTCTAAAAATTTAGTCATCTAAAATGATGCCTGAAGACGGCACTAGTATTAAGTGGTATCCATTATTTATGTCATAGTATTACCTACAGACAGAGTACTCCAGATATGCACAGACTTTTATAGAAATTTATATTTCGATGATTCAACCATCAACCAGAATAACAGTGACTACTCTTGCTCGGAAAACTTATCGCCACTTTTGGCGAAAGAAGTCCACAATGATCTCCGTAGTATGAAATGTAACAGAAGTCCTGGGGATGATGGCATAACTACCGAAGCTTTGAGAATAGGAAAACCGGCTCTCCTACCACATATAACTAACTTATTTATCGATATTTTATATACTGGAACTCTACCCAGCAACTTTTGTCATTCAAATATAATACTTCTGCATAAAAATGGCGATAAATCTGTTTTAGGCAACTATAGCCCTAAAAGTCTCGTTTCTCTTCTCTATAAGGCCTTTATTAAGACCATAGAGTATAGGGTATCCAATCAAATCGACCAACACCAGCCCCCTGAGCAAGCAGGGGGCATCCATCAATAAAATTTTAGAAAAGCACATAGTGTTCAAACTTCCCTTTTATTTAGCATTTATAAGTTATACACAGGCCTTCAATAGCGTTACACACAATTCAATATTTAAAGCCCTACAAAACGAAAACATTGATGACACTTATATCAAACTTTTAAAAAATATATGCACAGCAGCAATCAAGATACATTCTATAGGACTAACCTTTCCAATTTTTAAAGGAGTCAAACAAGGTGATCCCCTGTCAGCTAAGTTATTTACTGCCACGCTAGAAGAAGTATTCAGAAAACTGGCCTGGGCAGAAAAGGGAATTATAGTCGGGGATCGAAGGTTAACTAACCTTCATTTTGCCGACGACATCGTTCCATTCTCATCCTCAGCCTTTGAGTTATCAAAAATGCTTGACGACCTAAGCAAAGCAAGCCTCGAGGTCGGGTTGAAAATGAACATGTCAAAGACCAAGCTTATGACAAACAGCTTAAAGCATAAAATATCTGTTGAAGGTTTGGAGATTGCATTCGTCGATGAGTACAAATATCTTGGCCAAATAGTATCCTTCCAGGCAAGACAGGATAAAGAAACTGCTTGACACATTGAAAACGCCTGGAGGAGCTATTGGGCCATGAAATAGTTAATGAAAGGTGAGCTTCCGCTTATATTGAAACGCAAACTCATGGACGTGTGTATTCTCTCAGTCCTTACCTACGGCAGACAGACTTGGTCTTTGACAGCTAAACAGAGGTCCGATCTGGCGGTAAGTCAGCGAGCGATGGAGCGTAGTATTCTCGGCGTTAAACTAACCGACCGCATTCGTAACATCATATTGCCCTCCAAAAGTCAAATCATTGACGTCACTCAAAAAGCAGCCAGACTGAAGTGGAATTGGGCTGGATACGTCTGCCGCATGCCCGACGAACTTTGGGCTAAATTAATAACAAAGTGGGCCCCCAGCGATAGAAGACGTGGCAGACCCAGATTAAGATGGTACGACGACCTGGACTCTTTTAAAAAAAGATTGTACCACCACAGCCCTGGATCGTGAAAAATGGATGGGGGATAGGGAGGCCTAGCAGTGGGACGATGTAGGCTGAAAATAGAATAAAATTACCTACTTCATAGGTTTCGCATGTTTGGACAACCACGAAATTGTATTATTTGCGGATGACACGTCACTTTTATTTAAATTAAAGCAGACCTATTTTGACGACGTGAACAATGCAGTAGCGAAAGTTGTTAACTGGTTCGATGTTAATAAATTTTACTGAACGAGACTAAAACAGAATGTATAAGATTTATATTACCAAATGTTAAGCAAGTTAAACCTAACATTAAAATAAAAGATGAAGACTTAAATCAAATACTGTATTTTTAGGCATTACTTTAGATAATAAGTTTCAATGAGGCGCTCACATAGATGGGGTGTCGAACAGACTCAGTTCTGCAGCATACGCAGTCTAAAGAATCCGTAAACTTACTGACTTAGAAACGGCTAGACTAGTTTATTTCAGCTACTTCCATAGCATTAGGTCGTACGGCATTTTGTTGTGGGGGAATGCTGCAGATATCAACACCATATTTGTGTTGCAGAAGAGGGCTGTTCGTGCAATTTATAATATGGGCCCCAGAGAATCACTTAGAACTAAGTTTAAAGAAAAAAATGTTATGACAGTGCCGTGCCAATATATATATATATATATATATATATATGAAAACTTATGTCCGAAAACATATTTACTTGTTCAAAGAAAATAGCGACTATCATAATGTTAACACTAGAAATAAAGATAAACTTGCTTTTCTTACTGTAAGGTTCCATAAAGTTAGTCAATCAATCATTTAAAGGGCAACGTAAAACGCAAACGTACGTTTCTTTAACAAAATTCCAAAATACGTGATTAATTTATCTGTAAATAAATTTAAAACTGTTATTAAACGTAACCACTGTAATAAGGCTTATTATAAAATATCTAATTATTCAGATGACCAAAAAATTTGGCATGAAACTGTCTCCAACTGCCTCAAAAACAATGTAATAGTTAAAAACAAAAATTGTAATAACATGGATTTAAAAAAATATAAGCCTAACTGAGTTTCTTGCCAATTCTTCTCTATATGGTCGCGTAACGAATTGGTGTAAATTTGACGTTTCAATTGACGTTACAGTTCCTACTGAATAAATGAATTTTGATTTCATTTGATTTGGAACGTGCCCTACGATGCAACGCCCAGTGTCCATCAACTTGAAGCATGAAAATGATAAGCTTCATGTGCCTGTAACTTCACCGTCACCAACACCCTTCAAACTGAAACAGCAATGCCGTTTCATATCAAAAATAGGCGCAGTGGGAAAATTTCCACAAAGAAGTCTACAACTTCTAAATGAATGAAATATTGAATGATACGTTTATTTGGCATTAAAAAATAGTGTAATCATTTTAACATACAAAAATACCTAATGGGTTTGAGTCCCAAAAAGGTGTCCAACTTGGTATGTGTTGATAGCGCGAGGCAAAACCACAACAACACTACCCTAGGTCCACTGCTGTCATAGAACACCCCTAATGAAAATAAAATCGCAGCACAGAACTTCTCGCACCACCAATGCTGCTGCTAGTCAGTGGTTATTGAATTTCTGTGTACAATTCTCACCTACCAGCGCGCCTCGGAACGCATTTTAAAACATGCTAGAGGAAATTAAAACGTCCTCAAAGCACGTTCCTTATTTGAACGCATTGACGCCAACCAGCTGCGCTCGAACTCCACGGCCCACTCACGTACGCGGCCGGCTGCTCTCGGTTGCTCGGTTGCGGCTACTGCTTCGGCTCGACGCGTCCGTCAGTCTCCAGTCAGATTTTAGCCGTCAGGCGGCTCCAATCGGCTGCCGGCGTGTGCCCCTGCATCCGCTGCGACGCGTTGCGCTGCGCTCGGATACGGCGTGGCAAGTTTGAATCGTATTAGGCTGCGGTACGCGGCAGCACACAATCAGCCTTCAGCCTCGTGCGAGGCACACCCGACGCCGATTCTACTACGGCACACCGACCTCTATTAGCTAATTCTGATTATACATTTCATTACAATTATCACTAAAAATTAACTCTCATTCGTATTGTTTCTTAGCAGATCATCATCATCAGCATGTATCAATCCACTGCTTTACATTGGCCTTCCTTTATGAGCGCCATTACACCTAGTTTCTGAGCACGACCCATATAACTTCTACTAGTAGCCTTTCGGAGATCGTCACACGATCTGGCCGCAGGGTTCCCCTACACTACGTTTGCCAAGCCGTGGTCTCCACCCAAGAACTCGTACTACAACCAGTCACTACTAGGATGAATGACCATTTTTATTAAATTTACGATGATCCAGGCTTTTTAATCAATAAGCCATGAGAAAACTTTCGGGTGGCTTAAAATCTCTGACACCAGAGTTGGCCTTTAGCTCATGTAAAAAAGAAGAAGGATGTAGGTACATAGAGCAAAGTCCGCAAATACCGACGGGACCGTATTGCATTTAGTATAATATTAAGTTCTGTGGTAGCAAGACAATTTAGAACTTTGAATTACAGTGAAGACAAAACAGTCAGTCTGTTAAAATTAATATTACTGCTTAGTGACCTACATAATACACATGCTACAAGTATATAATAATAATGTTTATAGAGAAATATATGGTAATCGTAATTGTAAAGTTTTGGGTCAAACGGAAGGTCAGCAGTCATGACACCAACAAATGCTGAGTTGGGCACCATTTTTTGATAATAATACACGTGTTATGCCGAGGTCTGAGATACACACACTTTTATTATGTACTAGCTGACCCGCTCGCAACTTCGTTTGCGTTTATACTCTTTATTTAGGTATGTCCTTTCATGTGAAATGTTTCCCTAGCCCGGTAATTTGACACGGAACCCTAAATATGAATGGAATACCTACCCCGTAATGTAGTAATATGTACCTACATACCTGTTCCCGTTCCCGCTCTCACTCCTTTTTTCGTTCCTGTTTCCCTTTTCAACCCCTCGCCAAGTTAACAACCGGTATAGGTATGATGATTTTTTATATGCCTAACTCTTGATTATGATTGGTTACTTATGCAACATTTCATGACATACATCACACTCTTTAAGTTTCTTTTTCGCTCAAAAAGCAGCAAGTCTTTCTCCAGGGTCCCACCCATGGTTCAGCGCTTTAGGTGTTTATTTATTTTCGTTATAGACTCTGTGAAAAATCTCAAGTCTTTATGTAAAAAAGAACTTGCTATCCCCGTGGTATTCAAATATCCAAGAACAAATTAATAACATTGAAATTTCGAATTCTAATCCGATTTAAGTATTATTTTTTATTTGACATTCCAATTTTAAAGAGTATTGCTTTTAAGGCTCCCCCACACAGGTGTGTTATAATCGGCGATAATATCGCATGCGTTATTGCGATAATGCGTCCCAATTCCTTGCACATAATTGCGTTATCGCAGCAGTATGTAATTTTTTAGCCGTCCTAATACATAATGTACTAAAATTCTACAGATCTCACACTATCAAAGATATTGAAAATGTAATTTAGAAATAAAGCACAATATAAAATTTGACTTTAATGTACTGACAAAAAAGTGAATGGAGCGCAGAGTGGCTTTGAGCGTAAAGGCCCTTCTACTGCCTACAGTTTTTGTCCGTCTGCCTCCTAAGATGGCTCAAGCTGTAGCTTAATACAATTTCGAGATATAATTTTTTCCGTTTCTTGAATAGCGAGCTCAAAAAAAATTGGGAAATTCTCGATCCAGAAAATTGTTGTATTTTGTCAAATTTTGGAAAATCTCAAAAATTACTACCCGATTTTGGAAATTCAAATTGCCCACCGGCAGACGCAAATATTGACATAATTGTGACCGACCACTTTATTCACCTACACATATTTTTTTAATGCATGTGACGCATTTACTTTCAAAGTTTTAAAAATGTGACGAATTCACTTTGTGGCAAATACAACAACCCTTTTCATATCTGTGAAACTACAGGCAAATGTCAGAATTTCATGAATCGGGGCACTATACTTGATCAGAAAAACTTAAACATTTTCAATATTTGCGCATGCGGTATTGCGATATATTCTGTTATATTGTCTGATATTATTGCCGGCAATAACGTACCTATGCACCTGTGTGTAGGAGCCTTTATGTGAGAACAACGTGTTTTGAATAAATTTGGAATGAGTTTTCAAACACGACAGTGTCAAAATAAAATGGCATAACATGTGTCACTAAGGAGTATTGATATCAACTTCGATGCAAATCACCCCTTAAATAACTTTATACCCCTTTTTCACCCCGTTAGGCGATAAATTTCAATAATATACGAAACACGTCTTTCATCAATTTTGTTAAAGAATGTTTATGCAAAATTTGAAGTAAATTGGACCAAGGAATCACGTCGGTCCATACAAACTTTGCCCACGTTTTTCACCCCTTTAGGGGTAGAATCTCGGAAAATCCTTTCTTATCCTATGCCTACGTCATACAAAGAACACGCCCTCTAAGTCTCAGGTCTCTACGATCAGCGGTTTAGGCTGTGCGTTGATCCGTCAGTCATTCAGGACAAAGGATTTCATATGTATAGATTACCCTCCATTAAGGTATTTTTTTCAAAAACCTGGTATGCGGTCTTTTATTATTTAATATTCAAAGTGTTCTGATCAAGTTTCAAGAAAATCACACCACGCGTTAAGATTTTCCCATACAAACTTTACCACCCCATTGCAACCCCCTCGAGGCCTATTTCAAATTTTTAATGACACCAATCTTCATTGATTGTATGGAACATTACATGTCCCAGGTTTCAAGTTTCTAAATTCAAGGAATACGGTTTTTCATACAAACATTTTTACCCCTTTTCACCCTCTTAGGGGTTGAATTTCCAAAAACCGTTTCTTAATGAGAGCTCACACTCTTTAAAGAGTACCTGTACCAAATTTCAAACCTCTAGGCCCTGTAGTTTCTGAGATTTCGTGATGAGTGTGTCAGTGAGTGAGTGAGGATAATTCTCTTTTATATATATAGATTTATATTCATTGTTAGTTCTATGTGAATTAATAATGATTTAAAGTGTGTTGTTCTTTTCATTCTGTAAGTTACTGGTGCTTAACAAAGAGGATATTTTAATAAATAAAATTAAATAAAATTATTGAATTTCGGTTAGCATAAGTGGATCCATAGGTACCTAGCTTAAAATTAAGGCTAAATAATACTAACTCTAATTAATAGTTAGATTACTCAACACGAAGCAATCGCACATAAAGTTTCGAAAACAAATAATCCATTGGTGTGCTGAGATTTGACCTTCCGATCAGAAGTCGTTTTACATTCCAATAAGGCACTACGGCTCTTGTAGTATCTACATTTTACCGAACAATTAACCCACTGTATACATAACACTGTGACATTCTGTCTCACAAGCGATCGTTAGGAAGTCTCGTACCAAACACAGCTAAGTTTATTATACTGTCGAGGTGTTAAGAAGTTATACAGTTTGATGTCATTTTGACAACATCGCTGGCGCCAAGAGCCGGCTGAGACGCAAGAGGTTGCGGGTTCGATTCTTGCTACGGGACAATTTATCTATGCGCTGGCCTAGCGGTCAAATAGACTCTGTTCTTCTTAGCAGCTCATACTCAGAAGAAAAAGCCATCATCAAAGTCATCATCATCACCATGTAGGCTGTTAGCACACACTCCTCTTTATAATGCCTTCTCTTTCGATGCCTTGCAAGCACAGATTCCCAGCTACGATGCCGGTTGTCCTTCAGGCCGATCACCCGGCTTCTTGGCCGTCGAGCATCTCTCGGCCACCACACTCTGTGCCTGCCCTTATCCATCTGCCATCCCTTCGAACCGTCTTTGCCAATGCAACCCAATTTTTTAAGCCATATGAGACTTGAGCCCTTATAAATCCCGCAGAATCATAATCATCATCATTATGTTGAGCTTATAGCAGTTCACTGCTGGTCATAGGCAAATGAGGAATACGTGTACCATGCCTCCACCATTCAGCTTTTACCAGCAGCCTTTTGCAGATTGTCACTCCATTTAGCCGGAGGGCGTCCTATACTACGTTTGCCGAGCCGCGGTTACCACTAAAATACTCGTTTAAACTAACGGTCGTCCTGCGGCAGACCAGCCCACTGCTACTTCAGCTTGCTATTTCTCTGAGCTACTGCATCGACACCTTTACACGTTCTCTATCGAATATTCCAGCCCAATTCAAACCAGCAGCACAACTTATCCAATTGTGTTTCCGGTTTGAGTGACGTCATAGTCGAAAATCTTAGATAGAATGGAAGACAGTGACGCTCCTCCTCCTCGCGTCTTTTTCTTCAATGCCAAAACTGGTTATCACGGACAAAATTGAGGCAAAGAGACCGCGGATACGCACTCCGATACACTGGTCCGATCAGATCCGGACCACCTCAATTTCTTCAAGGTCGGGACCCCTTCCTTGGAATACTTTTTGATAGACGATTTACACCACCGATATCTGTTTTCAGTGCCAAGGCAAAGCTTCATAAAAATCGGAGTCCAGGTTGGTGTTGTTCTGATCGGACCAGCATATCAGACTACGTCCCCGCGGCCTTTTTCCCTCAATTTTCAAAATTTTTAATATCTAAATATAAAAAAGACGAAGATTACGGTGGTGGACCGAACCAACAAAATGGAACTCATGGGATACTTAATTTGGAATAGTCGATAATTTCAATTAAGTTCCACAAGTTTATCTTGGCCAGGTAGTGCACCACTATGCTTCAACCACGAACCACTTTTAATCAGGTTCGGCATTTTAAAACCCAAATTATTTCCCAGATTTATCAAAATGTTGTTGTTCTTTAAACTACCACGCCACGCGTCAAAGATACACATCCAGTTTGATTTCCTAAAAACGTCACCGCAAACTTAAGCTTGTGGCACTGTACCTAGGTTCCAGCATCTCTAATACCAGCTCCTCGTCATCATCATCATTTCCCTCTCCTTATCCCACTCTAGGTGGGGTCGGCTAATACCACCTGAATTGGTAAATGACCTAGTTACAATCTAAAACTAAACTATCGTCACAATAGAAACCCAAAATATGTAGACCCTTTAGAACAGACCGTACTCCAACATCTGCGAATAGAATCACTTCAGCAACAATAGCCACCACAAAATAAATAGGATGTAACAATACAGTGTAACAATAGAAAATATCAATAACCAACCCTTTTCACCTGGAAGTGAGTTTCCTTTAATGAACCCTTTCCGCCCTTCGGGTATTTGTCACTCTGAATATAAACATTTTTTTCATTGACAATACTTTGTAGCATTAAGTTCGCCTGGGTTATTATCTCGTGCAATAAAGAGTTTCCTACAATAGATAGACTTTTCTTGCTCTTGTTTTTCTTCTTATGAGCTAGTGACCAACTCGTCTAGTGTCGGAGTCAGGCCGCCCGAAGTGCTCCCACATGGCTCAACGACTGAAAATCCGGGACCAACATTTTAACTTGCCTTCCGAAGCATAGAATCACTGAAATTTCTATTAATAACGAATTAATTTCATTTAATACCTTATATATTGATTAAAAAACTAGATTAAATTAAAACATGGATACTCACAATACGGCTAGTCCAACAAAGTCACTCAGCAAACTATGGAACGAGCAATGGTCGGTGTTTCTCTGAAGGATAGGAATTCGCAATTTGGTTTGTAATACCTCTTTATTCATGTACGTATCGTAAATAAATATTTTTCTATTTCTATTTCAACGAGACTATTTGACATAGAACTAAAGTAGTCAGCATAGCTGTGGGCTATTCATAACTGACGAAAAACCGTCAACCCACCCCAACGTAAATGAGTTCTTGAGTGGCAGCCGAGGCTCGGCAAACTTATCTAGTATAAAACGCCCTCTGGCCAGGTGGAGTAACGATTTGCAAAAGGCTGCTGGTAGAAGCTGGATGTCCAGAAGTGGACTGCTATAGGCCGATGATGATTATGATCTAACTCCTGAGAGTTGTACAGTCCTTATGACATTTTGTACGTTATCTAGATGGAGTCAACAGAATACCAGCGCTGAGTAGATAGGCCTACATACCTACTCAGCGCTGGTAAGTACCTCATAAGTATATCCTCCCTACTTAAATTATTACTAAATTGACGCCTTTCTGGTTGTGAGCACGGGATATTTCGTTTTGTTAGCGGACTCGTAGGTATGATGAACCTACCTACCTAAGTACCTTTATCCGTCTTGTGCACCTTTTCAGTCTCTTTTTTCGTTTCATTATTATGGTGTGTCTTTCCAAATAAATTATTTAATTATAAAAAATACTACATTACTTAGCCACTATGGCCAAAGTTTAGTGAAACATGTAAACAAAACTTACTATTCCGTCATCTACACCACCAGCATTCACCTTTCAAGGAACAATTGGTGATTTGTCAGCGTCAATGCCGTCAATGCTCAGGTAAGGCCTTTGAGTCTTCGTGAGCTACTAAAAGCTTTTATTGCAACTTTCTTTGATAAAACTTTTGGGGAAAAAGGGTGATGCAACTTTACTTAGGTTTTAGAACAAAACTAACGACCCGTCCCAGTTTCGTACGTGTAGTAAAGCGTATACCACGGGTAGTAGAGCATAATGACTTATCTACATTGTTTTGATAAATATCAAAGGGATTAGGTTTTCAATAAAAGATCCCATGCGGTTTTATTTTTTCGATATTTCCAACAATTATTGCACTGATTCAACCAATTTACACAAAACCTCAACAAATTATATACACAAACCTTACGCATGTTACATTAAACATTATGCAGTCTGTTCTATTGGTGAAAACTGCATGTCATAATAATAAAAATAAATTAATAATGACGTTATCACATAGAATCATGTAGCCCCAAACTAAGCAGAGCTTGTATTATGGGAACATCATGATTGATATAAATATTTATCTTATATATATTTTTTTGTAAAAACATACATATCATACATATAAAATACCCAGACCCGAGACAAATATCTGCAGAAAATGCAAACATTTGTCCCGCAGTAGAAATCGAAGCCGCAACCTTTTGCGTCTCAGCCCGCCTGAGACGCAAAAGGTTGCGGCTTCGCCGACTGCGCCATAGAGGTCGTCTAATATCTGACAGATAGACGCATAGACCAGATGGACAAATACATGCTCATTGTGTATCTTTGAATTATAAAAGGAAATTTAAAATTTAATAAAATGATTGATAATAAATAAGTGTAAATATGATTTTTTAGATAATTGAATGGGAGCGTGAATGGAAGACCGCAATCTATTGGTGGCTAGTATGCTCTATGTTTGCAAACTAAATAGACAAATTAAATAATTTAAACCCTTCTTAGGTTTTAGATTTCAAAAGAGGGACGTTTTCAAAAATTTAAAAGGATTAGCAACGCGATGTTAATACCTCTTGATGTTACAGACCATAGGGTACGGGAACCGCTCACCATCAGGAGGACCGTATGCCTGTTTGCTAACTTAGTAATAAAAAAAATATTTATTATTATTTTTCGGCAGAAAACCGATAATCGTTGGATCAAATGAATTCTTGAGTGGAGACCACACAGTTGGAGTGACGATCTCCGAAAGGGGACTGGTAGAAGCTTTATGCTTCGAGCTGAGGCTAGGCACAATGATGATGATGATGATGAAATTACACATTCTTTTTACAAATTTTCTAACAGAGATAGTGGTAACTGACGATTCAAAAATTGTGACTTTGTTGTGGACTGCTGTAGGCTGATCTTCTTCTTCTTCGTATGAGCTAGTGACCAACTCTGGTGTCGGAGTTTTTAGGCTGCCGGAAAACCTCGGACATGGCTTAACGACTGAAAAGCCGGACCAACATCTTAACGTACCATCCGAAGCACGTAAGCGCTCAAATCTAAATGTCACTAAACGGTCACCCATCCAAGTAATGACTGTTCGGAGTGTTGCTTAACCAAAGTGATCTGTTAGATCACCGAAGTTAACCACGCTAGGAGCGCTTCAGGTTGATGATGATCAAACTACACATTCTTTTTACAATTTTTCTAACACATCATGATCATTTCCCTGTCCTTATCCCACTCTAGGTGGGGTCGGCACAACATGTTTTCTTTCTCCATTCACTCCTATCGGCTGTCAACTCTGTATTCATTTTTTGACTCTCATTTCCTTTTTTCACACAATCCATCAATCTCTTCTTCGGTCTCCCTCTACTCGTACATCCAGTCACTTCCATACTCATTACTATTTTAGTCATATGGTTTTCATCCCTCCTCATCACATGCCCATACCATGCTAGTCTTCCATTCGTCACCTTATCAGCCACAGGTGCCACTTTCAAGCTTCCCCAGTTATACTCAATCCTTATTTTATCCATCCTTGTCATACCACACATCCATTTTTTCACACAAATTTTCCAACAGATACCTGGTGGTAACTGACTTCAAAAGATGTGAGAGCTTTTGTTATTTATCTTAAAAGCTATTTGGAAATTTATGAACAGACATTGGAAGTTAATCTTAAATTCTAATACAACAAAGGCTTCATTATGAACCAGAATCAGTTTACTCATCACACGATACTAAATGGGGGCAGACCGCAGAATTCCGAGGTTTTCGATACAATAGGGTTTTCAACGTGAAGTATTTAAAACTTAACCGGGCAAAAACATATATAATCAAAAGTTAAATAGTAATTCGTAAAAATTGTAAAAAAAAATAGGAGTGTTTATTATTTTGCGATCGTCGAAGTAGTTTCATGTTTTATTTATTTATTGCATTTATGTGTTTTTTTTTTAATTATTTATTGCTTATTAAAAGAAAATATACAATTGGTGGACTTAATCATCATTTTTCTCCAGTTAACCATGACATGTATAAAGTTGTGGTTAGTATAAATATATAAGTTGAATATTAAAAAGGAAAAAAAGTCCTCGCCATTTAAATAAAAGTTTTCAAAGAATCTTTTAGTTTTTATTTAATCCACGTCAAATGTCTTTAAGGCGGTCTATAAACGCACACAAAAGTCAAAGATTAAAAGTAAAAAAATATATATTTAAAGCAAAAAGATATCTTCCTTCTTAACCTTCTGCACATAATATAAGTAAACTATTTCGAACTGAATAATTATTCGTAACTACCCCTACAACATTTATTATCTTAGCCCCAAACACGACTTACCCCTAAACACTAAAGTCTGGAATTAATGTGACAAGGACAAATTAGTAGTTCGTACGGTGACGAAATATCATTTATAACAGCGCAGAATAATGGGGTAGAATCTTGGGATAATAGAATTTCTACTTCAATATGCATGAACTCGAAGGGTACTAAATTCTTATTTAAACTTTATTTTATTTGCAAGACGACCCTATTTGGGGGTCATTGCTTGCATTCACATTATATTAGTTTTTCTCTCAGTTTTGCTTGCGTTAAAAGTTATATTTTATCCTTTATGAACAGTAGCTGTGTTTTTTCTGGATGTAGTCATGTGCACCCTGCTATATAAGAAATGGATCTCTGGCGGTCGGCTAGTTGCGGCACAGCGCAGCCTAACACCGGCACAGTGTATACTCCTGGCCGCCGACGGGCAGCAAGGTCGGTGGTGCAAGAAGCTGTGTCTATGTCCAGAAGTGGGCTGAATAAGCTGGTCTAGGTTGGTGGTGATAGACACATCAGCGAAGGCTGCTCGTCAATACTTAAACAATATAATTAAATAAAAAATAATTTATTGTAACTATATCGCTCAAAATCTCTGTAATATCTCAAAGAAACATCTATTTACCCACACCTGAGGGCCTAAGCCTAAACAGATTTCTATCCAACAATCCGATAAATCCTTAAAGTACAACACGGATAAGAACCGTGGTCCCCCACTATTGTGTTACTGAATAGCACCCGCCACACGTACAGTATGGAACGCGGGAACGCACAACCTTCTTCGAGGATGAAAGCTCTGCACAATCTGTCGAGAATGTTGTGGTACCATGGCTTACTCATAGTTTCAGAAACCCACGGCAAAGGAGATAATCGTGGAGTTATGTATTATCATGTGATTATTAGGTTTATAAAGTAATTGAATGTTCGACGACCAAGAAGCCAACCACCCACAATTGTTTAACAACATCGTGGACGTAGCTAGCGTAGAAATCAATAAGTAATGGGGACCTGTGGCGTAATAAAGAGGGCCTATACGTAATAGTGGGTTTTGACAAGCTGAATGATGATGATGAAAGCTATAATTATTATATGGTGATAGAAAGTGCCCTGCGTTTATCCAACCCACACACACCCAGCGTTGGGATTATTTGGTTATCACTTATATCAGAGGATGCCTATGTGTGGATATTTGTAATTGTAGTTGTTGGTCATAAATATAAATACAATTTGAAAAAGTCCTTTAAAAAAAGCTCTAGAAAAGACTATTTTCTGGCACGGCTATTTTACGCGTTCAAAACAGTCTGACAACATAGCCAGGGATCCTTTTTTGATAAAGAATATGATAAGTTCCACAGTGTGCTTCCAGACCACGGTACCCAGCCTTGTGATATAAAATCTAGACTACATTAAATCACGTTGAGAAGCAGCCTTTGAAATGAATAACTCAGACTTGAGGAAACCATTAGTTAGGATAAAACCTGCGGATGATAGGGAGCGGACGGTTCGGGAGCACGATTTCCGGTTTGGGAGTCTGTTTCCGGTTCAAGATCTTGTGCTGAGAGTAAAAATTTAGTTACGCTATATTTTTTATGGTATTTTTTAGTAATGATGTGCTTTAAATATTTTAAATAGTATGCTAGTGTGAGGTGATGTACGGGGTACCAAAATCCATTTTGAACGTTTTGCACCCTGCTAAATAACGAACGGGGCTCTGGCTGCCGGCTGATTGCGGTATAGCGCAGTCAAACACTGACACATCTAAATCCCCTGGCCACCGATGGGCAGAAGCTGGGCGATCCTCAACCCACATGCCCAGAGTGGGGACTATGGGCATATCCCCCTTTAATAAGGGGGCTGGATTATCTCCACCAAAGGACAGATATAGGCTAGTGTGGAGTGTGTGGAAATAGTATGAATGTTATGGGCAATTTGGGCATGTCAATAAGAAAGAAAGAAAGTCATTTTACAAATATAATGTGTTAGTGTGATTTTAAACGTTATTTTGTAAATAAAAAAGGAGTATTATCAATGCATGTATATTCCAAGTTTTTTGTATTACTAAGTTTAGTAAGAACATTATGTTTGTACCACTATACAAAAACACATGTTTCACATTTCTAATATTAAGTTTGAGTTACAAGGATTTCATTCATAATCATCGCCCATTTTATTATTTGTACGTAAGCTAGTTGAATTAAAATTTAGTTCCTCTTTCTAATTACGCTGTTCCATTTCAGGATTCCGTAAATGGACATCTGTGGCACAGTCGGCACATGCCCGCCTGAGACAAAGATATAAATAGAAAATTATTTATTGCACAATAAAACAAGTAAACAGGCGAACTTGCTAAGTAACATTTTCTTTCAGATAAACTTTGATGCAGAAAACATTTCAAGTTCGATTCGCGTTGCAAAACAAAATATTTGTATAATCTGCAAAAAATTGTGTGGGATCTGGATGTTTTCAACATATAATAATGTTTATCATCTTATTAAATAAAATGTGTATAAGGTGAGTTTCAAGTTGTAACTTTGCAAACACGTTCGGGGATACAGTAAATAACTAGGGTATATTATAATTCATACAGAAAAAAGTACTATGCCCAAGAGATAAAACTATAACTTTTAATGCGAGCGAAACCGCAGGCCAAAGCTAGCTGTTATATTTGGAACCTTAATTTCGCAAATTACTCCCACTTGTCCATTGCAACGTTCTATATTTGACTGATAAATTAATTTCATTCTCAGCGGTTGGCTTGTTATTTTTAAATGCGTTCTTTCCTTCCTCTTTCTGATCTTTTTGTTGAATCTCTGTTTTGTTTCTTTGAATATTTTAAAAATATTTATACAGAAGCCGCAAGCGGAAGCAGGGATGTTTATAGTTAACTAGTTTTCATTCGCGGCTTCGATCTGCTACGAACATAAAACTGTAACATAGTTGAAGACAGTCAACCTGACGGGACAACCACTTGCCTGGATGAATAACTTAAATAAGATGTTACGGCTTCGCTCGCGATGTACCCGGATAAAAAGTAGCATATGTGTTAATCCAGGTCATAAACTTTGTACCTATATTCTAAGTTTCATCAAAATCCGTTCAATAGTTCAAAAAGCTGATAAAAAATAGCCTATGTGTTAATCCAGATTATAAACTATGTACCTACTCGTATATTCTAAGTTTCATTAAAATCCGTTCAGTAGTTTTTGCGTGAAAGATTAACAAACATCCATCCTCACAATTTTTCACATTTATTTTTAATTAGAAGATAAATAGGATAAAAAGTAGCATACAAATCCACTTAGTAGTTTTTATGTGAAATAGTAACTATATATTAAATATAATAGACTTCCGTAACAACAACAACCTTTTTATTTATTTAATACTATCAGGAAAAAATTTAGTCACTCTGCGCCAAGTCATAGGCTAGCACTTTTAGCCCATTAATGTATGGAGTCTGAATCTACTTTCATCAACATCTCAGCCTGGAATCACCCGCTGCTGAGTATATAGGCCTCCTTGAGTGCCTCCTCGTCATGTGCCTCCCTATTCCCAGTATGCCCAGCTACTTTGCAATGTCGTCGATTTAACGCGCTTGCGAACGACCGGGAGCTCTTTGACTGAAGCGCGACCCACAATCGGTCAAAGCTTTACTCTTTGATTTTTTATTATTAGGTTTCGTAGGTAGTCAGAGGAAAGTCCAAAAATATCTCATTTCATTCACAACACGAACAGCCCTAACAGTTAGTCCGCCATTGTCGTATGCAAAACAGTTCTTTATTTACCAATCTGAATGGATTATTCATATATTCGTATTTACATATCAATGAAAAATGGTTCTCGTGTGGTAGTTTTTGCTGGGAGCTGTGCAAGCGAGATAAAACTATAATTCTGATTGAAACAGTGCGAAAAATCAGTTTTACTAACTTTTGAATAAATATACTCATTTTGATTCTTCTGAGCAGAGTTTTTAGGCTAATTAATGAAAAAGCCAGGACGCTTTCCTAAGCACGGTAGCACTCAGCGGGGTGATCGGCTAACTCTGGTGCAAACAGAAATTATTGAAACTGATCCTGTTGTAACAAACTGTGACAGTTTGTCAATTGACGTTCATTGAATTTCGATGGATGAAATGTCAAAGCTTGTAAAACAAGATTAGTGTCAATAATTAATCTTAGCAACAGAGTTAGCCGATCACCCCGCTGAGTGCTTAGGATTTTTTTTTATGTATGTTTATTATTATGCAATGAAGAATTTTCTATTAAAACTATCTATAAGCCACGCCACGAACACTTTAGTAGCTCAGTGCTGAACTACTGAGCAAGCAAACAAATCAAGCACAAATACAAGCGGAGTTGCATGCGGGTCAGCTTGTATGTTATAATTTTAAAATCTGCACGTGGAAATAGCCGCAAAATCTCGTTAACATTTCAACCTGTTATAAGATTTTTTAACTAAACCCTGTTTTGTACAAATGAAATCACATACGTCTGACTTTTGGAGTGGCCAGCGTACCGAGAATTTGGACTGGCTCCAGAATTTTAATTAATTCCGAGCCACATCAAGTATACCTATGTATGTATTTGTTGGCAAAATAGGCTGTCGCAGAAGGTAATGGGTTCTAATACCGCCGCTGCTGGACAAATGTTTGCATGATCTGCAATTAGTATAAGTATAAAGTATAGTGTAAAGAGTATTATGGGAACATGAGAACCACATAACTCATTTAAATGTTTTTGTACACATTCTACATGGAAATTGAAAAAAAATATACTTGAATGGAAAACTTGATGGGCGGCTTTTGCCCAGCAGTGGGATAATGAGAGCTAAAAAAAACAACAACAACGTACAACATAGTTACATTTTTTGTAAATACATATAGACGTAAAAAAAGAAACCCAGAATCCAATATTTGAAGATCATATAAAGATTTGTCTCGTGGCGGGAATCGGACCCGCAACCTCCTGCGTCTCAGGCCTTCACCCACTGCGCCATACAGATTGTCAAAAACTCGTGTAGTGTTCATAGTAGATTAGTTTTGTAGGTTTCTCTCACTGTATAGATAAAAAGTTTTCCTACGGAATTTTGAGCCTAAAAATATTTTATCATATATTTTTAGAGGTTCTTGTGCGGAATAAAATAATGGTCCAATTAAAAGCATTGTTGTGCGGTACAGCATACATCAGGTTTAATTAATCTAGAGCGACACACACTGCCTCCCACGTGAAACAACATCGCATTTCCTAAACACATTTTGAGTTTGAACCACTCGCAAAAGCCGACGGGACTGTTGTGAAATGTGAGCAAAATTTTAAAAGGCTACAAAGGCAATACAACCTTTTTATAGTTTTTTAAATTGTTAATTTGATCGATTAAAACCTGTGTGTTGTGTGTGTTACTTGCTAAATAACAATGTGGGGTCTGATGGTCGGCTGGTTAAGGCATAGTGTAGCTTGATACAGGCACAACTCTGACGACCACTGTGGCGCAGTGGGCAAAGGACCGCCTGAGACGCAAAGGTTGCGGGTTCGATTCCCGCCGCGGGACAAATGTTTGCATGCTCTACATGTCTCTGTGTTTTCTATGTATGATATGTATGTATTTACAAAAAAAAATTACATTTGTAATGTATCAATGATGTGGTTCTCATAATACAAGCTCTGGTTAGTTTGGGGCTACATGATGCTGTGTGATAATGTCCAGCATTATTTATTTATTTATTTATTAATAAATATTATTTATTTATTAATAAATAAATTCCCTGGCCGCCAACGGACAGCAATGAATGTCAGTGGTGCGAAAAACTGTGCCCTGCGATCCCCAGTTCGCATGCCCAGCGTGGACAATATGTCCATATACGTCATAATAGAGAAGGCCTATGTGGACATGTATAAGGCTGGTGTTATGTTGTGTGTATTTTGCATCTGTGTATCATTTACTCGCATGGCAGCGTTAACGAGTTCCATTATACTAACTCGCTCGAAGTCATCTTTGAATTGCAATACAATGTACCTACTGTCTCCTTGTTGGTAACATTAATTATAAATAAATAAATAATGCGGGACGTAATCACACAGCATCATGTAGCCCCAAACTAAGCAGAGCTTGTATTATGATTGATACATGATTGCCACATGATTGATATATTACACATTTTTTTAAGCTATTGCATAGCTTCTATCGAGGGCCTTGAGCGCGGGGACCGAATCCAGAAATTCCGTAACGAAAAAAAACCTCACGCTCCCCACTTGTACTTAATTTTATAATCTGTTGCTTGGAAATAGAGTCCATATTCAAAATTTTGTATTCTATTAGTTCTTCGTCGCAACGTCGCAGCGCTAGTGTTCAACACAGTAAAGATAGTACACATCCATGATTGGCCTCTGACACGAACTGACGTCTGACGTTTTTCACCTGAATCTAATCTCAGATTTGTTTTGAAATTTCTGTCATCACAATCTTTTCTTTGGAATTTTTATTGCTTTTAGATGTATATGTGTTTCAATTATAAGTGAAATCGTATAAAATGGGTGCTACTAAATGTAGTGTCCCTACGTGTGAATCAAAAAATTATAGTGGTATCATAATACACTGTTTTCTGCAAACGCCCTTTAAGCAAAGTTTGTGGCTTAGTCAAATAAACTCTACATTTTACATTCATTTCTACATTTCATTTTACAACCTCACGCTCCCCACTCCGACGGGCACGGAGGTGTGGCTTGAAGGCCGTGCATTGTCTAACGTCGTTTCTTTTCGGCAGTCTTCGACACGGTGTTTGTGTGCGTGCAACTAGACGTATTGTACGACTCTACGAAGCTCGCACGAATCGAGACGATCACCACGCTCAAAAAGTGTAACTTGAATTAATATCAAAGAAAAAGAAATACTGCATAAATAAAATAAATAAATAATTATAATTGCATAAGTTGATACAAAATGCTATGCAATAGCTTTACCGCGGCAGTCCCCGAGTGCCACACGTCTTTTTTTTGTAAATACATACATATTATACATGGAAAACACCCAGACCCGAGACAAATATCTACAGAACTGTTTTACCACTATGCTGAACAGTCGTTATCCAAGTAGTGACTAGGTGGAGTAGTGTTACATGTATAGAACCATGAAAAAATGAAGAATCAGAAAAAAGATGGTTACTGACAGACGAAACAAGTGTATACTTGTATAAGTCAGAGCAAGATCAAGGATAGCCTAAATTATATATAAATTGAACTTGAGTTATAGGTAAAAATCAATGAAACAATTGGTAATCAGATAAGAACACCGAGCTACGAGTACTTCATAAGAACACCGAGCTACGAGTACTTCTCTCTTCATCGAAAGCGCTTCTGTCTTTTTTCAATGCAATAGGTATTGAAAACTTTTCCTTCCTCCTTTCTAAAACAGAAGAATTTACCGATATGAAAATCTGCTACAACCCTAAGCTAAGAATAGTGAACCTGCCAGCATAACTCTAAAATGGTGTCATCTCTCTAACTTTGTCAGCAAAATATGGAGCCGGCTAATTTGTATGCAGCAAAGTGCAGCCGCAGTCGCCCCGTATATTATACAGAGCTGGCATAAATGTAGAATTTGGTTCGTGCCCAGAATACCCCTGGCGATGTGTGATCATTTTAATATACCGATCTGTATTTTCAATCTTCTAAAATAGTAAGGAGCTATATTTATTTTAGTGAGTTAAAAATTATTATTTTTAGTGACTTGAAGCTGTGAATCAGACCGTAATAACCCTAATAATATTATATATGCAAGTTTGTGAGTATGGATGTATCGATGGATGAATGGATAAATGTTTGTTGCTCTTTCACGCAAAAACTACTGAACGTATTTGAACGAAACTTGGAATATATATAATTTGTGACCTGGATAAACACATAGGCTACTTTTTATCTCGGTACCACGCGAGCAAAGCCGCGGGCAGAAGCTAGTTTGCTAAAACCTGAAATCAGACTAGATTTGTTTATAGTACTTGAAGATGGAACATGCACATTGTCCACCTGAGGTTAAGTGGAAACCATTAACTATCACAAAGCATTGCATCGTAGATCACGTTTTTTATGGAACGTGTCCACGATGCAACGCCTTCACTCAACTTGAGGCATGAAGGTGATAAGCCTCTTGTGCCTGTTATTTCACCGGCATCCACACCCTTCACACTGAAATACAGCACAGCTGCTCTACGGCAGAAATTGGCATGGTGACAGTATATTTCCCTGGAAAAGCCCTCCACAAAGAACTAAAGATGCAGGGGCCTAGGAGCTGACTCACAATCATTATCATCATATGGATTTAGCAGTCCACTGCTGACAATATAACCTCATAGGCATAGTCGTTTTATACATATCAGTCTTGAATTAGAATGCATTTTAATAACGATTTCTAAAACACATTTCGTTAGTTGCTGTCTATACTTGTTCTGTATGTTGCTATATTGTAAAAACTTGAAACTAAATAAATTACATCTAAAATTCAATTTCAAACACATTTTGCCATCTCTTTCTGTTCATTTCCTTAAAGAAAATGAATTTTAAGAATTTTCTCACCTACAAAAATTTCAGGAAACCTGAATTTCCCCCATAATACGTGAGCAATTCTTGCTACATTCTTGTGTTCTCATAAAAGTTTACAAGATTCGTTGCCCAGATTGTTGGGGCAGAATGTAAAGGAAGTCCTAGCATACTTCAAGTTAATTTGTGTTGAAAATGCGCGTACACGAAATCTATGGAGTTGGTTGCTTCATGGACTAGTGTTGAGTCTCTCTCTTGTGAGGCATTACATCCATGTTACTAAGAGACAAAAAAGAGTGAATCACTTTTCGTTAAAATAATTAAAAAATCTAGACGATAAAATAATCTGCGACTCAACATGATCAGTCTACTGCTGGACATAGGCCTCTCCTAATGAACGCCATTGTGCCCTAACCTCCACTCGAGGCATCCAGTTTCTACCAGCAGCCTTTCGCAAATCGTCACCCCACCTGGCCGGAGAGCGTCCTACACTACCTACGCTTGCCGAGCCGCGGTATAAACTCAAGAATTCGTTTACCCCAACAAATATTGGTTCTTCGGCAGATATGGCCAGGCAGTGGCCTTACTTGAGCAGCAGTGGCTACTTCAGCTGGCTAATTCTCTGAGCAATGTTGTTGATCGAGTCAGGTATCTTACCGATGCTCGCCTTTTCTCGAATCAGTTGCATCTCATGATTGTCTTACGAGGCAAAACAATATCTTCCCTCATCCTTAAAAGCATTTTGACTTCCTTACTATGTACTATGTGCCTTTGAAAGTTGATGAATGTGAGCCATGCAGGACAATTTTACAAGTATGTTAAAATCTGGGGTGTAAAGGGTTCCAACTTCACCTTCGGAACTGAAACCAACCTCACGTGCTCGTGTTGCATCCTGTTACATAACAAACGGGGCTCTAGAGGCCAGCTAACTGCAGCATAGTGAAGCCTAACTTGGGCACAGCTCCATTCCGTCAGCTGAACAGATTTGAATGAAAATTGGAATATGCATTGATTGTGGCCTGGATTAATGCAAAGGCTTTTCATCCATGTACTATGCGAGCAAAGCTGCGGGTGGAAGCTAAACTGAAATTAATAAAATAAGCATGTATACAAGGTAGCTGTTAAAAAATTAACTTCTACAGCAAGGGTACAATATCCGAGTGATAAATTGTATATTTTGCATACACAATTGTAGAGGTCCCGTATTGTGTTTAGGCGTTGTCACCGGACTTCCGGACCCGGACCCTGCATAATATGGATCTGGAGAAAGGTTTGCCTGGTCGGGACCTCAGGTTTTTGAAGCACATTACTATTTATGTATCCGCGAGCTTGAAAGCTTTACAAAAGTCAAACAAAAATGCTATCTATATTTTTTCTCGTCTTGTCCAAAAAGATTTATTCCAAATTGTATAAGAAGCAAAATGCCCAAATGTATAAAAAGCAAAATTACTAAGATCCAGAAAACCCAAAATGGCAATTTGTAAACAGAACGGGACTCGACCCTGCGTCTGGTTTTACGCCGTACTGCCCATGAACCCTAACTCAATATTCTTTGTGATAAATATGTTTTCATCACGCGCCTACAATATTATATACATAATCGCATTTAGGTACAAATCATTGACGACACCTATTGTACTTATTTTTCGGTGGAAGTACTATTCTTACATTTTGTGATCATCAGTCGCATCAGCTATGACGCTATGATCCATAAAACCAACGTAAAGTGGGGGCAGCGGCGCTTAGCCGTGACTACCCGAATTTTTTTGACAAGGTGAGGATCACGGTAGCGCAGTTGGTAGCCTCTCCCGGGAAGGCCGCGGGTTGAAATCCCGCCTGAGTCGATTTTGTTGGAAAATTATAAAATCTTAGATTTTTCCTGAATGTACTTTACATACAAAAATCATCAAATAAACCTATTCTTTATCAACCTATCAATCGGTAAAAAAAAATTAAGGTAAAACTATTTTGTTTAAGATATCCAACACTAATTGTTTTAATAGAACTCGGTTAGAAACATAAGTAATTCAACTTACAATCTGACTTTATACTGACGTTACTCCCTTGAGCCACAATAGGTCAAAGTGGGTCAGGAATGAGTGGACAAGTTTAGTTAAAGGGAAGCGAGTTTCAAAAGATGTTTTGTGTAGAAAGGGTCTGCCCTGATTACATGGAATGTATAGTGGCGACGGAAAATGCCTTTTCAAGGTCGCAAGTTTCGTTGTTTGATTGAAAAACACTTGTTTATCTCTATATGAATAATGCTGGACATTATCACACCATATCATTGAGCCAAAATGTTTAATATTTTTTTATGAAAAAATTATAGGATATTTTTTTTTACAGACATATATTGACATAGACATATGATGAATATGTCTGTCTGTTTCACAGCAGCCCATTGCTGGACATATGTCTCGTCTATTGAGCGCCATTGCGCTCTGTCCTCAGCTCCATGCATTAAATTCTACCAGCAGCCTTTCGCAAATCGTCACTCCACCTGGCCGGAGCGGCGGGCGGCTTCCCACATTATGATTGCCGTGCCTCGCCCTCCACTCAAGAACTCGTTTAACCCCGTTTCAGTATAAAATTTTCAACTAAGAATTAATTAACACCTATTCCAATAACGTCTCCACTGATACAACACAATGTCACAATGAAATGATGGTCAGACATTCAACTTAACAATGAAAAGTTATATACTTACACGAAATAAACAAAAAAAAACATTCATATGGCAATGGATTTTGATCTTAGTATAAGACTTGAAAGACTTTTTCGAGAATATTTTTGAAATATATTTTAAATAGTATTAGTATAATATGATAAATTAAGTATAGTAAGTAGATATGTACATTTTTATTACAGCATGTACAAGTGTACCTTTATTAATCTAACCCAGTAATGCCTAGCGTGGCCATACAACCACACAAATAAGGGTAAAATAAAATGGCTATGATGGCAATAATAAAATATATTTCGACTATCTAATTGTTTATGGCGTACTGTCAAATGTCAAAGTTTTGACAGATGCCACTGTCATACATAAATAAAGTCTTGTGACAGAGTTATTCTCATTTCTTTGGCGCGAATTTGAGAACTTGTAAAAAAATGGACCCAAGAAGAGAGTAAGTAATATTATTTTGAATTTATTGTGTTTTTCCATCTTATTTCGTGCGAAATAACGAAAGTATTATTTGTTTATCTATACATAGCAGTAAAATATCGCAATTCTTTGATTTTGCATCTTTTTTCTTACACTAAACTTACCGTGTCCATACGACCACGCTAAGCTTTAGGCATAGCATTATAAAGTGAATTCTATTATTTTCAGGTTCTTCAATTTCGACCACTTTAGGGGAAGGTTGCATCGTCAACGAAGTTCTTGATATACTCTGTGAAGATGAAAATAGCGACGGTGATCCTCTGATACTGGAATCTATTTTTATTGCACCTCCGGATCCAGCAATTTTGACGGACGAGGATTCAGGTGATGAAGATAGTGGAGGGAGAGCCGAGAATTTGAATCCTCAACAGTTAGTAGCTGATGCCGAGGTTCGTTTCAAAACAAACCAAACTCTCGACTCTGCTCGTTGTTTTGACGATCTTTGTGGTAGAAGCACAAGAACATGGATCGAGGGAGAACTGGAGCCCTTTTTGGGGCCATTTCCAGAGATCGTAAATGACAATCCTAGTGACAAGTCTGCCGTCGAACAGTTTGAACTGTTTATTGATGACGGCATTATTGACATGTTTGTGTTGCAGTTCAATCGCTATGCACTTTGGAAAAATTGCCCTCATCCCAATATCACTACTGAGGAAATGCGATGCTTCTTTGTTATACTAATTTTGAGTGGCTATTCACCTGCTGCTAACAGACGGAAAAAAAGAAGAGCAAGATTCCCCAGCTTGAGTTTCGCATAGAAATCATCCTAAGCTATTTAAAAAAATATGGTACTGCCGCCAAAGGTGCAAGAAGACCCAGCGCTTCCACATCCAGACTGGCTAATGCAATGCGGTTCCATGGGATGAACCACTATGTGCGGAAGTGCACCAAAAAAGAAGATGCGTAGGGCCGAACTGCAAATCTAAGAACTCTTCTGTTAGGACTGAGTGTATGAAGTGCGATGTGGGTTTGTGCGTACCCTGTTTTGTCTTGTACCATCAGAGACTCTAAATAAAAGCCTTGTAATAGTATTTTTTATTTATTTATCACCTTGTACTAGGTAGGTTATGATCAAACTTTTTTGCTATTGAAAGCGCTTAGCGTGTCCACTTGGACTCGTATTTTTTTTCTAACTTCTTATATATTTAAACAAATAATATTTATATGATATATATAAAAACCCCTAATAAAACAATATTCGATAACTAAATAAACAAAAACTAAAAAAAAAATTCGGGCATTACTGGGCTAAGTTTAAAATTTACAAATCATCTTTGATGTAAGCATTTCATAAACACTCCAATGTATTTATTGTCACCACATATTAATGTAAATCACATAAAGGTTAGCTGGTAGAGAATACTTCTTAACATTAAGTTCGCCTATGTACATGTAATTTTTGTGCAATATAAATATTCTATCTATCTATTTATGAAAATAAAAATAAGTTATACTTTGAGTAAATGCTTCAAGTGAAAGAAAATATTATCAAGAGGTTAGAAAAAGAACCTTTAGATTCGCTTAACATTAAACAACATTGTTCAAAACGTATTTATTTACTATTGATCTAGCTCACCTTTAGTTCATAGGTCTAGAGAATCTAATGGCTTATTTACACTAAGCGAACGGGTCGACCTAGCTTGCATGTCGTAGGCTGAAACCTACCTGGGTCTGCAGGCACTCGACTTTACACATTAGCACGTTGACTGTGGGCATCTGACAGAGCCCGTCCTGCATCAGAAAAGGAAGATAAAGTAGAACACTCATTGCGTTATGCGTTACGATCATTAGCTATGACTTTGAGTAGTTGAAATAAGCTATCGTATAGTCGTGAATTAAGATCATTAATCTGTTTTGTTTCATTCTTCCTGTTAGAGGAAAATACGTACGAGATAACCAGATGAGTTCGTGGTCAAACAAAGTTCTAACCTTCCATCACGAACCCAGAAAAAAAATAATCAATTTGTTTTTCCTTGTCTAGAACATATTGTGCGATCAGCTAAATACAAGCAAACTTTTTGAACGAGGAGCAAATATACATCTTCCATTTTACAAAATTTCCTTTATAATATTAGTTGGATTTTTTTTAAGCATTGGTTATTATTGACCTATATTTATGTAACTAAAGATGCCGGTCTTAGTGTGGGCGAGCCATAATCAGTCCAAACATCAGTCTCAATCAGAGGGCCTCTCAACGTATAGGCGAGGATGTGGTCACAATAATGCGACATAGTCTATGCCCGGCCTATAGATACCTGCCCTTTGTGAGCTGACCGTTAAGTGCTACACCTGGCTGACATTGAGACAGAAAACATGTAACAAAAACCAAATAAATTTTCGACGAACTTTGTGGCGCAGTGGGCTAAGGTCCGTTTGAGGCAGAAGGCTCCGGGTTCGATTCCAAACAACGAGACAAGTTCGAGACAAATGTTTGCATGATCTGCAGGTGTTTGTCTCAGGTCAGTTTTCTATACATAGTGGTGTTAATACATAAATCTATATAATACCACACTGCATCTTAAAGTCTCAAGTCAAGCAGAGCTTATATTATGAGAACCACATTTCTGATATACTAGATATAAATACTTTTTTGTAAATACATACATGAATAAACAAAATACTCAGACTTTAGACAAATATTTGTAGATCATACAAAAATATGTCTGTCGGTAGAAATCGAATCGGCAACCTTCTGTTTCTCATGCGAACCTATGGCGCCAGTGGTCATATGTTGTGTGAAAAATGCTTAGTACTATTTACAATCAGTGCGTCATCATCATCATCATCTTTATTTTTAGCCGTTTTCAACCTACTGCTGGGCATAGGTCTTCTTTTGATTTTGCCACTCGCATCCATCCTAGGTTCGTCTGAATTAGGTGCTGCCCAGGTCTGTCTTATGTCATCGATCCATCGGGTTGGAGGACGTCCCCTAGTCGTGTAACCAACTCTCGGCTATCACGCGGTCAGCGCTCTGGTCCACCAATCGTCACATTCGTCAATCCGTCTGGCATTAGCCAGAGAGAGAGAGAGAGTGTGTAATGCCGAGCATGGCGCTCTCCATGGCACTCTGTGCAACACTGATTTTATGCATAGCCATCTTCGTGAGCCACCATGTCTCAAAGTCCTTTATGGGGTGCAAAAAAGCCGTGACGAAGTCACGGGGCGTTCGTTCACTTTCGTTAACACGTTCCGCCCTCCGGTGGAAAACGGTAGGTACCATTTAACGCTTTGAGTGCTAAATAACACAACTGAGCTGCAGGCGAGCTGTGGCCCGCAATCGACGTTTTAACCTATAAAACCAGGTATTCTATGTAAATGTGTTCGTCATCGGTTGGATAGTTATGTAACCGCTTTGGGAACCATGCCTACTACGATTAGAACGTATTCCGTCTCACGTTCAATTAAATTTAATATCTATTGACGTAAATTGAATTAAAGTCGATGAATTTAGGTTAACGATTCTGATGCAATTTACATCATCCAATAAATTTTTGTGTTGCTCTTCCATATTTCACTAGCAATAATTCTGAACTGGAAATAATTTGTCTTGATAGATGCTACATATATGTGGCGACTTCTAGACAGACCATTGGCCCGATGGTTGGAGGATATTGTGAAGGCAGTAGGATAGCAGTGGATCCGGCTAGCACAATATCTCCAGGACTGGCGTGATAGAAAAGATGCATTTACCAAGCATTAGGTATTATGAATTGATAGATAGATACACTAGACACTTAAATTTCTTAGACAACATGACTAGTGTATAAACACTATACACTAGGAAGGTTGAGCACGGGCCTCGAGGTACTAGTCTCTAGATGTTTAGTGTATAAACATATAAAGGTATGGATACCTATTACACAATAGAAGGGCGTGAGAATTTGTATCAGAAGCGCTGTCGCTGGTTTATTTCTTTATCTCTCTCACGCATACATTTCACAAATCTGTTTTAATTTTGTCATGCACAAAACACGGCACTTCCGTTGGTTTGCACACAGATACCTCTGTATCTGTATACATCCTGTTCAGGAGAAACATTTGTGTCGCGAACTTAACAATGTTTGTTCTGTGGCTGGGTATTTTATAATGTCATCTGTGTGTTTATTATCTCTGGTATTGGTTGGGATCACCGTGGTTTGGATTGGTCGACCGTGTTTGAGATGTCTTGTTTAATTTATTAGATATTTATAAAACTTAAGAAAATGACCTACGTAAACCGCCATTGCACCCTGTTCTCAGCTTCTACTAGCAGCCTTTCACAGATCGTCACTGCTGGACGAAGAGCGTCCTACATTTGCCGAGACGCGATCTCCACTAAAAACTTTACCTACTCGTTTATCATCTCACTTGTGTTGAAGTGTACTTATGTGCCGTTTTATTGAAATAAGCTATAACATCACTTGCACATGCGATCCACCTCTATTTCCATTTCTCAATTGTAAAAACATGTGACTATCCTATTGTACTAATATTCTTTGTAAGTAATTGTAAGTAGGTATAGATATAAATTATAAATGAGTAGATATAAAAAAGAAGTTAAGAAATACTGACCGACTTGAGCTGAAATTTTGCACTCATGTAGTTCTAGACCCGGAATGAGATAGGGGCTACTTATTACACAGATACCACATAGCGGTAGCTAACAGCAAACGCTAGTATTAGAATAAAATCCTTATTAATTGTGTGGTTTTACTAATATATTACGGATTGTTACTACAATTTTGTAAAATAAATTAAAGAATTAGTTGCCTGAGGTAACCTTCACTGACTACCCAATGTACGCCTTTTGAGGGTCTCAACGTCACTCAATAATTGAGAATTATATCCGTCTCACAGACTACAAAGCCTACACTTTCAATATTTGCCTCTTTGAGTTTCTTCAGCTACTCCCAACTTTCTTTGAGCTTCGTATTGTCTAATTCCGGACCGCCATTACGGTTTAATGGACTTCAAGGGAAGGGCGAGGAGTAGTATCTAGATAGATAGTCACTTATAATATTTAAAACAAATACGACTACTAAGATTTTTGAAGAAGATATTATTTTATTTAACGCTCGTCCCACTGATGGGCAAAGGTCTCAAAAAAATAGAGAACTTTAAACAAAGTCATCCCCCCGTTTTGTGGACACTGAATTTTAAAAGTTGTTATTTGAACAAAAAATGATCACTACAAAATAAGGTTAAAACGATTTTCCAAAGTCGGAAGCCAAGTTCACAAAGCTATTCATGCCAAGTTCTAAGCAAATCTAAGCAAATCGCACCACGCCTTAAAAAGTTTTAATATTAAATAACCATAACCTATTGTACCCCGTTTGGGGATAGTATTTATAAAATATCGTATCAGAATTTTATGAAATGTACTAAATAATATTTATGCTAATTTCAGGTAAATCCCACCAAGCAGTCATAAGTTTTCCCATACAAACTGTTAGACCCATTGCACACCCTAACCAATTTCGTGTCTGTTGATATAATAATTTTAAAAAATCCATATTTTGTGAAATTTTGCCACTCAATCATTAATGATCATCAAAAGTCAAAAGCGATGAATTCACATGCGAACTTTGAATTCTTTATTCAAATTCAAAATAATTGAGTTCCCAGCTTTATAACTATGAGCTCGGCATTATGCGTTAGTCAATGAAGGTTTTAGCATGATGTTAGTATACTCATTGTTGTTGGAGTGGTTAAGCGAAATAGGAATGGAATGGAACTAAATATAAAGATAAAGATAGGGACATGGACAGGGACAGGGACAGGGACAGGGACAGGGACAGGGACAGGGACAGGGACAGGGACAGGGACAGGGACAGGGACAGGGACAGGGACAGGGACAGGGACAGGGACAGGGACAGGGACAGGGACAGGGACAGGGACAGGGACAGGGACAGGGACAGGGACAGGGACAGGGACAGGGACAGGGACAGGGACAGGGACAGGGACAGGGACAGGGACAGGGACAGGGACAGGGACAGGTACAGGGACAGGGACAGGGACAGGGACAGGGACAGGGACAGGACGGAGACGGAGACGGAGACGGAGACGGAGACGGAGACGGAGACGGAGACGGAGACGGAGACGGAGACGGAGACGGAGACGGAGACGGAGACGGAGACGGAGACGGAGACGGATAATAAGTAGTAGATAATGTCAATACTTATATATTAATGCATACTACTATTGAATTAAAAAGTTATTTAAATTAATTTACAATAAATTGAATTTGATTATAATATGGCTCCAACTCCAACGAAAAACAATGATATGAATTTCATATTTAATTATTTTTTTTACACTATTTTTAATCACTGAGCATTTCTTCCGACAAACTATTATGATTAATATTGTATTTTAATAAAGGTTTTGTAAACTTACACGTCGTAAGGTTTTGTAAACTTAAAATCGTTGCAAATACTTGTATTTGCAACGATTTTGCAAAAATTCATACGATGCCAGCGAGAGCGCGAAAGAAAAGTGACATTTGGGGTTTTGCCACATGCAGAACACTATATTAGCCTGATATTTTTTTTTGTTGTAAAGATACTCTGAATAAAACCGCGATGCCATTGAGTGGCGATAAGAATACTAAACTGTAAATCAATTTATATTTCAGACCAACACTTATAAAATTACAATTGGACTTCACTTAGGTAAATTGGTCCAAATTTCAATTGTACATCAAACACCACCAGAACCGGGAAAAATATTTGCATATCATACAAACATTTAACTCGCGGCGAGAATATAACTCGCAATCTTTTGTATCTCAGGAAAGCCTTCGCCCACTGTGCCGAAGTATGATCAAATATTCAGACTTCGAGTAGCTCATCATTACTCTAAGAGTACACCCCTTTTACTTGCAAATCGGGATTTCACGTGGATTCCTGAGGGATCCAGGAAGTTTCCTGCTCAAACTGATTGAGCATCTTGTTCAGGAAATGTTCCAAAGTGGTTCAAATATGCACTCAAATAAGTATCTTGGAAATTTCAGCTGCAAAAGGGAATAGGAGACAAGACTAGTATGCAATAAAGTAGTTCAAACTCTCAAATTGTGACAATATTGCGTTAGTTTTCCATACATATCTCAACTTCTTCTACGTATGAAATAAAGAAAAAAGCTCCAAAGTAAGCAGAGTTATAGGAACCATAAATTTATATGTTTTTTTTTATGAATACTTCTAAATCACTCCGACATATTTATATGCAGATTATGCAAATATTTGTCGCGCGGCGGGAATCAAACCCGCAACCTTTAGCGTCTTTCACCCACTGCACCATAGAGGTTGTTGCTTTACATGCTTTTTATAGTTTAGTTAAATACTTCACTACCTCATTCTTAGTTTACGATCAATACTTCAATCGTCGGACACCTCTTTATGTAATTTTATATAGAGGTATAGCCACACAAAATAAAAGTGAAATTGACACAAGAAATAAAATGACAACACAATAAAATAAAGAAATAGAGAAAAGTGAAAGAAAATACATTAAAATCTAATATTAAACCCAGTCTGACCTCTCCATAAATACCAGTGGTGCTAATAATTGTGACTGCCCGAAAATTTTGACAAGGTGAAGAGATGGCTCAGTAGCGCAGTTGGTAGCATTTCCCGGTCTGTTCCCGGTATTTATGAAGATTTGGCGACTTCAAATCCTCGCGCCTGAGTCAATTTTTTGGAATATTATAAAATCTTCACTCCACCTGGCCGGAGAGCGCTCTATACTGCGTTTGCCGAGCCTTGATCTCTACTCAAGAACTCGTTTACCCCAACGGTTATCGGTTCTTCGGCAGATATGGCCAGCCCACTGCCACTTCAGCTTGCTAATTCTCTGAGCTATGTTGACAACTTTAGTTCTACTACCAGATTTAACGTTGATCCGTAGGCTGCTGGTAGAAGCTGGATACGTCGAGCTCAGAATAGGGTGCAATCGCGCACATTAGGGGAGGCTTGTGTCCAGCAGTGGACTATTAGCTGATGATTATTATGATACAAACTTTTAAGTGTGGGCTAACACTTAATTCAAATGGTCATAGAATGCGAAATTGCAATTTTTTTTTTCGAAAAAATTCAATAGTCATGGAAGAAAAATTCGGTGTTGGGTGAAAAATACGATCTTGGCTAAGTATTCAGCGTCGTAGAAAATTACTCATTTATCCCTTCTTGATGACAATAAAGCCATTAATATCCATATTTACACAAAACAAACTCATAAAAAAGATATACAGCCTCTACAAGCTTCAGCCGTCGCCATTATACAGCCTGCCACCATGAATACAAAAATATTAATTTTTCCATCATGTCAGTGATATGAATTTTTATGGCTGAAAATGCGTAATTAAAATCGGAGGTTTCAGGCATGTCTATATGGGACCTTATTAGGGTATATTTAGGGTTCTTTACTAAGTTGAAATTGTACCAGAATATTAATCTAAGGGGATTTAATCTCCATCTTCGGAACTAAACCAACCGCAGCTGCACCCTGCTTACTAACAAGCGGGGCTCCGGTAGCCGGTTGATTGCGGCATAAGAAATCGTTAACCCCAGCGGTTGCCAGTTTTTCAGCATTTATTTCAGCATGCTAATTCTCTGAGCTATGTCGACTTTAGTCCCATGTCGAATGTTTCCAGTTTTTTGTATGATGTACTCAAAAATAAAATTAAGAAATCTGGAAGTGAAAAATATCTCTTTCATCAACAGACTTCTAATAATTATAAAGAAAAAGTTTTATAAATAAAAGATGTCCGTTTCCCTCCCTTTAAGTTTGCACATTAGGCAGTTCTAGACCAAGACACTCTTTTTATAAAGCTGTGGGAGTAATGCCACGGGCGGAATCTAGTCTACACAGAACAAATATGGAAACAGTAGTAACATCCTAAGTCATCGGAGCGATTCCATAAAACTGAAATCTAAGTTAAATTCACTGAAAAAGTTGCGAATCAGTTAAATAATTGAAAATCCCAATACATACCGATACAGATTCCGATTTCCAAAATGTTCACACAATGTGAAACTACCCTCCAACTTCCAATAACTTAGAATAAAACAAAAACAATAACCAAAAGTTTCCTGGCAAATAAAAACGGTACCCGGAATTTACATAATGTAGGGACGTGCCACCCGGCCGGCCAAATGTCAAACGGCGAGCAGCAGACAATATTCGGGGGAATAAAAGTGGGGAAAAGATTTGGGGAATATTTGACTCGGGATTTAGGTATTACATCTCAAACGGCATGGATCCCACAAAAATTGGGTTAAGGTTGGTAGCTGGGAAAATATTGCATGACGTAATATATTTATTTATTTCACTACAATCATTAAAGATCCTAATTCTAAAGTAACAATTTAATACAATAACATTTCAACATCAGTTTCTTAAAAAAACATCAGAGGCAAAGAAAGTGAATGAATGAATGAATGAATTTTCTTTATTGTGCACCTTAATTTTAAAAAATAGACAGAACTTAAAATAAATAAAAGGTACAAAGGGCGGTCTTATCGTTTAGAACGTTTGCACCTCAGGTGCTCTGAAGTCTGTTCAGCTAATTCATTATTATTAAAACCTACAGGTTTTAAAGTTTTAAAAAGGATACCTTCATAATTTTAATCCTATCTTATCCATACATGAAAATTTGTGAACTGTGAGTCTGTGAATTGCATGATAGACTTATTACACAGGCAACATGTTATCCAGGTACCACGCGCAACTTTAATAACATCCTTGCTAGATGCAAAATCCTCAAAATCTTACGTTTTTAAAATTACATTTCAGATTTACTCAGCAGAGTGTAGTAGCTGTAGGCTCCTTTTATTATCTGAAAAATAAGCAAATAATTAACTATACTAATGCATGGGTGACCGTTTAGTAGACTTTTAATTCAAACGCTTCCATGCTTTAAAAGATACGTCAATATGCTATGTCAGGGGGCTTACGATGCTCCTTTTATGTCTGACACAAGAGTTGACCAATAGCTAATACATAGCTAATAGAAGATGTTTCATTTCTAGTGATTCAGCTTGCTAACTAATAAAAAGAGCTCTAGGGGCACCTAACGTACACTGGCAAAGCTACAACCCCTGACTGCCACCGGGCAGCACAGTCGGTGCGAGAAGCATTCCAAATACACGATGTAGTGAATCAGTGACCCAGCAAAAAGAACGAAAAACTAATGGGTGGATAAGGGTCGCGACTCATCTGCGGAGCAAACGACGGCGACACTTCGACTGAATGATCAGTCGTAGTATTCCGTTGGCATGACACACCAAATGCACCGAACTGTCGGCAACGTGACGGCACGGCCGACGCAGCGGCTTCGGCGGCGTTTAGTTTAGCGCGTTACGCGCTGGAAGGCAAGCAGGCAGGATCGCGATAATGCCTCTTTTCGCTTGCCGCGCCACGAGAACTCCTGAACGTTCAACTTCACGCGCCGATCTTTCATTCGCTTAGCCCGTCGCTGAAACTTCGGTCGTGACGCGTCGCGTGATGTGTCGCTTGCTTATAACGCGACGTAAATTCGGCTAATGTGTCATAGGGAACTTGAAAAACACTGCAAGCGTATTCAGCCGAACTTTACGTTCCGCAGATGTGTCGCGACCCTAAGTGTGTGGGTAGGTATTTCTGGCATCACTAAGCTAGACTGTACATAGTAGGTAGACCTAACTAGTCATTAATTCAATGCCGAAATTAGCCGCCAACGTACCCAACTAACTCTAACTACTTATTTTCTTTTCCTACCATAGTAATTACCACCAAATTTGTTATGTGTTTTTTATATCTTTTTCTCTGTATTCCTTGATTACAGTTAACCAACATTATAATTATTACTTACGATATAATATGTACTTATTTTGTGTGTATTATGGGTCGAATTCATTTCATTTGTTTGTATTTTTTTTCTCTAATGAACAACTTACACTTAAAAAAGTGGCCACAGTCAGTTTAGTGAATGGTCCAGCAGAAAAAACTACATTTTTCCTGTACTGCGCCGTCAAAATGTACATATCCTTACGATGCTCTACATCATTGGCCCACCAGGCACTTTCAAAGGGACCACGCATCAGGTTCTGGCTCTGAAAAAAAAAAAACATGAAACCGTTCCGAGCTTACAAACATTATTTTCATCAAATTAATTTGTATTTGATTTTTAATTTGAAGGGTTCTAACTGAAAACCAGCGCAGCATCTGAGTTTTATCTCTGATGTCGGCTATACTGAGTATGAGTCGCATTTTATTACTTAATGTTCTAGTGCATTTCTTTTCTAACTATATAACTACATTTTAAATTATTCCTTAACCGTTTACAGTGACCTACTTACATACTTTTATAATATTATTTTTTTGTTTATAGTTTATTTTTTTATAGCGGGACAAGCTCGATACCTTCAAAAGAGAGTGGCGTGAGGTAGCTCGGGACAGAGATGTTTGGAAGTCTATCGGGGAGAAAGTTGCCCAGCAGTGGGACTAAACTTTTTTTTAAACATTTATAGGTTAAAAAAAAGTTTATTGTTTGGGTTGTCCCACTGCAGAGCAAAGGCCTTCCTTCCTTCTTTTCATTCCCCTCTATCGAGCACTGTGTTTTGTCAGCCTTCGATACAGGGTCCAGGTCGTCTTTCAATCTTCGCCACGGTCTGCTACGAGGTCATCTAATATTATGCGGGGTCTAATCAGGCAGGTTTTGCCCAGAATTCATTTAGTATGCGGCAGACGTGACCCGCCCAGTCCTATTTTAATTTGCTAACTTGTTGCCCAACGTCTGCCTGTTGTGTTCTGGGAGCGTAGTTCACTATTTCTAATTCTACTGTTAACTTGACGCTTAGGTATATCACTATTTTATAAAATTGCGCGTGCAATTCATTCGGTGTTTCAGTCTACCTGCGCGGGCTTTATGCGAACCAAATTTAAGAGTATCTTCAAGCTCACATCGAAAACGGCAATCCTGCAAATCCGCAAAATTGCCAAATCGATCAAAACCTATAGAGCCGCCGTGAAGGCGGCACATAATTGAAAATTGGACTAACTTACCTAAGTGAAGTCCAATTGTAATTTTATGAATGTTGATCTGAAATATAAATTGATTTACAGTGTAGTATTCCTATCACTACTCAATGGCATCGCGGTTTTATTCAGAGTATCTTTAAAACAAAAAAGATTACTCGGATAATATTGTGTTCCGTATATGGCAACACCCTAAATGTCACTGATTTAGAGCTGAACCCGGATGGTCTACCTGCTCACAAGCACTAACCCATTATGCTTGGGATCGGCTTACAGCTGATACTGGGTTAGGAGGGTGTTTATATTTCAGATCAACATTCATAAAATTACAATTGGACTTCACTTAGGTAAGTTAGTCCAATTTTCAATTTTATTTCATGTTGATCTGAAATATAAATTGATTTACAGTGTAGTTGTTCAGAGTCAAGACTGCATAATGGATTTTTCCATCAGAGTTGGGTACTAACAAGTTATTATATTTATTAATAACAAGGCGAAACATTCGTTTATTGATTAGTAATAAAGTTTTGAGCGATTTTAGCTAATTTCATCTTAATAAGGTAACCCAAACATAATACTTACAATGGTTGTAACAAACTATGTTCAAGTTTAGAAAGTAAGTTATATTTGCATAAATATTAAATCCACCAAACTATTCAATTATTGAATAGTAACTATAATTTAATTAGTATTTATAATTATACCGGTGAGATCTACCTATTCATAAAATACCTAAGTAGTTAGGTACTTATTCATTTTATAAGTATGTAATAATATACAATGTCTTAGAGAAAGTAGGAATGTATCCTAATCACAGTTTGACCATAGTGAAGGTAGTTAATGTATACTTATTTATTACTAATTAATTGATCTTATAGTTATTCACCCAAATTAAAAATAACAAAGCTGAACAAAGTAATGTACAATGATTGTTGACCTGGTTAGGTAAGTTATAAAACTTTGCCAAGGTCAAAGAACTCTCAGACCAGCCAGCTGTTTCCCATACATAGACACTCTGTTTTAATATTAACTGGTGAGGTGATGAGGTAATTCATAATAATTCATAATTCATTTATATTATAGGTAGCTGAGTGTCGAGTATTATGTTCTGTAAACTTGTATAATATAAATTCAACTCTTAATAAGTGTGTTTTATAACCACTTCTATGATTGATGATTCCACATCTCTTATGGGAGATGTGTTATGGATTTAGTCTTTAAGTATGCTGGCTGAGTATTTTAAGAATCTTAAAGAATTGGATACTGTTATGTTATCAAGCTTAATAAAGGTAAGGGTTTGTACCCGCTGGGCAGTCGCCAAGGCTAGTCAGGTTGGGAAATTTGGCTAGATAATTCAATACAAGACAAGGGTTCCTATCCTAAGCTCAGTGTTATAGGGCTTAACAGGTTTAAGTCTAAACACTCCTCTTATGAATTGTTTAATTCTGTTGTGTCTTCTTTCTCATCTATGAGAAGGCAGGGTATGATAATACCTTCTCCGCTGTGAGAAATTGAATGATTTATGTATTCAGTGAACTTTCTAGCAAACCTCAGCGTCTGAATGCTTGCCGCAGGAGATGTTCTCAGGATAAGGTGACTGAACAGAGGGTAAGATGTTTTTAGCTTTGTTGGTTTTTATTTTCATAATACATTCTGAAATAAGAGAACATGGTGAAAAGGCATACCAAATGAGCTTTTTGATTACTCCAGTTGAGTGTCAGAACATTCTATGTTATATACATTAGTTATACTCTTTTCCATGAGACATAGTTGTTACTCTTGATGATTCTTGATGCAAATAGATTAATACTTGGAGGTCTAAGTCAATCCTGAACTAAAAGGTAAACCTCATTGTAAGTTCCCACTGTGTCAATAATTGTATTGCAAGATTCCAAATCTGCGTACAAATTATCTTTTAATTTTATGGGTATATAAAGCATCTTTCAGTCAAGAATGGCTATTATTATTTAAGTCTGGGAATTGAATCCTTTTAATATTACATGCAATGACAGTAGTTTTGTCAGTTCTAAGTAAGATGTTGCAGTGACTATGGATTTTGTAATGTATTTTAATCCGAATAGAGCAGCTAAATTATTATTTATTATGCAGTTCTTATTCCGAATGTGACCATAGGCCGCCAACACTCTGACCATTGCAGTGTACCCCCAGCCAACCAATATCACATCTGAAAATATTTGTAGGCTTAATTATCTACCTATGATATTTATATGTCATCAATTATATGAGACCACCATTTAAAATAAAATAAAAAAAGATCCCGCAATTCCATTGTGGCTCCATAGTTTTATTGGTGATGTAATAAAGTCAAATATTTTTTACTTTCCATTTATTAGTGTGTATCATAGAATAAGGTACAGCTGGGTATACAGCAACTAAAGTACCAACTTACCAAGTAATTTAGCAAATTCTTTTAACTTACAATGTGTAAAAAATAAAATAAAAAATTGATACTATTTGGCTTTGATGGAGTCAGATTTTCTTGGTAAAGTTCATAAAAATTCCAAGGAACTTCCAATGAGTACTTTGTATTTAAATACTTTTTTCATAATTTACAATCAAGCCCAGGCATTGAAATATATGGAGAGTTGCATCCCAGTTGGCTATGCATAATCATAATATACGAGGTCTATGCCTACAAAAGTAATCAATAATTACTTATCATCAATATAGATTGTTGATAGAAAATCTTGTTTCCGGAGTATACTGACCACAGGTTTAGTAGTAACTTTGTGAAAGCACTCTAGGTGCCATAAGTGCCAAGTGCCATAGCTCATGGACCAGGTCGGTGAACTGATACAGATTATTATCAAAATCAAAGCTTATGTTTTTGGGCAATGGAAACTAAACAATAAAATCCTTTGAGAAGAATGGAGCAAATAAAATCTTAATATAAAATTTTACAGCTGTTCTAATATCTTTTATCTAAAAATGCCACTAATTTATGGAGTTTAAGATTAAGTATAAATCTAACCTTCCCATTAGGCTTTGATCTAAGAAATATCTTGGAGAAATCTAATGATCAATACAATGACTGCACAAACAGTGCAGCGCTAAGTTCTAATAAGTTAGATATAGCCTGACACATATTACCAAGCTCTGTGTCAGATATGTGGCTAAACTTTTTGGGCAGGTACTTCAAGGTATCGGATATGATTACCCAGTTTTGTGGCACAGGGTCAACAGGCCTAGAGCAATATTGACTGTTTACCTGTTTTACCTGGCTATTCATACTGTGATCCACATTGTCCAACTCTCTCGGAGCGCTTGTGGCTGTAGCGTGCGTCGCTGGTGCGGCGGCGGCTGTGTGATACAAGTTCTGAATCCACCTCGTGATTCCACCTCGCTGGTGTACTGCCTGGTTTGTGTTTGAGGTAAACCGTATTGGTCTTCTATTGCTTTATTTTTGTGCTTAAGTCAATGCCATAAAGATGTTTATTTAGTTTGTCTTTTCTAATTGAGGAGATGAAGTTTTAGTCTAAAGTGGGGGTCAGAAGCCTTTCGGAAGCTCATGTCATTCAGAAAACATCTGTTAGTTTTGTTACGAGTTGCACTTTGTCAACATCATTGCATTAAATTTAAGTAGGTCATTATTTGCCTTCAGCCATCCCTAGCCGGAGTTGTACTGCGTCAAGAGATTTTTCTTATGTATCAATAAATATATTTTGATATCCCCATAATACAATATCTGTCTTCTACTTATTCCATACATTTATAAATTCCACCTAAAGCATTTTGGAAGGCAGCCACTATGTCTTGATTGTCTGCCTGAGATATGTTTTCTCCCCTGTTTAGAGCCTTGTATTTCAGATTGTTACCATTACCATGGTGTCCAGCTTAGTTACTTCTTCCTCATCTACATCTGAAAGTATCAACCACATTCTAAGACGGGTTGAATTTTAGTTTATTTTATACATCACATCGGTTAGAACTTCTCGTATTCTATTTTGTAGGTTTATAATGAATACCGTATCTTGTATGCGTATTGTTGGATATCTCATACTAAATCAAAGCTGTGGTATCTCGTACCATGTCTGATTTTCATGCAAAAAGGTGTTTGTATTTTTGGGTATCTCGTTCCGAAACAGAGCTCGTACCTAGTCTGATCTTCGTGCTAAAAGGTATCTTGTACCGGCACAGGCAGTGGATTTATTTGTGGAAGTATTTCTGGGTATCTCGTACCGAACTGGAGCTGTGGTATCTCGTACCAGGTCTAATCTTCATGCCAAAATGTATCTCGTTCCGAATCAGAGCTGTGGTATCTCGTACCAAGTCTGATCATCGTGCTAAAAGGTATCTCGTACCGGCACGGGCAGTGGATTTATTTGTAGAAGTATTTCTGGGTATCTCGTACCAAATTGGAGCTGTGGTATCTCGTACCTGGTCTAATCTTCATGCCAAAATGTATCTCGTTCCGAATCAGAGCTGTGGTATCTCGTACCAAGTCTGATCATCGTGCTAAAAGGTATCTCGTACCGGCACGGGCAGTGAATTTATTTGTAGAAGTATTTCTGGGTATCTCGTACCGAATTGGAGCTGTGGTATCTCGTACCAGGTCTAATCTTTATGCCAAAATGTATCTCGTTCCGAATCAGAGCTGTGGTGATATCTCGTACCAAGTCTGATCTTCATGCTATATCTCGTACCGGCACGGGCAGTGGATTTATTTATGGAAGTATTTCTGGGTATCTTTTGTCTAATCCGAGCTGTGGTATCTCGTATCAAGTCTGATTTTCATGCTAAAAGGTGTGTGTATTTTTGGGTATCTAGTTCCGAATCAGAGCTATGGTATCTCGTACCAAGTCTGATCTTCGTGCTAAAAGGTCTCGTACCGGCACGGATAAGTGGATTTGATGGGTACTGTATCTAATATGCCAGGAAGTTCGGAAAAACACACGTGATAAGTACCTAATGTTATAGTTGGAAATTTACCTGGAGCATCCGAAGGTGGGTCCGAAAAGGGGGAAGCATCGAGCCGTAGACGTGATCTAAAGCGGCTTATGCTTCAGCTTCGACTACGAGGGTTCCTTTGAGCCGGTAAAGACCAGCTCCAAATCCAACGAAAACAATGTTATGAATTTCATATTTCCCATCACTTTTACACAATTGTAATCACTGGGCATTTCTTCCGACAACCTATTATCACTTTTAATGTATAATATTAAAGGTTTTTAGAGTATTTGCAACAATTTTGCAAAAATTCACACGATGCCGTACAGAGCGCGAAAGAAAAGTGACATTTAGGGTGTTGCCATATACGGAACACAATATTATCCGAGTAATCTTTTTTGTTTTAAAGATACTCTGAATAAAACCGCGATGCCATTGAGTAGTGATAGGAATACTACACTGTAAATCAATTTATATTTCAGATCAACATGAAATAAAATTACTCAATAACTATTATTAGCATACAAACCACCAGTTTTTTTTTCATCAATAGCAAGTTAACGATAACGATTTCCATATATGTGTGGTACAGGTTCAAGTGCAACATCGGCGTATAATTTCAACCATCATCTACCATAATCAGAAGAGAGAGAGCGAGGGTCACCGTAGATACCTTCCTATGAGTCTAAAATTATTATTTACCATGACCACAGGGAAAAAAAATCACAACCGTGTATCGTAATAGCTACAGTTTTTAATAGCTCAAGTTTTATAGATTTTATTTCAATGTCCATTCAGACTAAAAATAAAACGGATAGTTTGAACGAAACTCGGGGATATCCATGCATTATTCAATTTTCATCGGCGGTCGTGAAATAAAAACCATTTGTTCAACTGAAACCTATTACGATGTACTGAAAATAGACTTAGTTTCTTGTGACCAATATAAAAATTTTCCTTCTAAGATTTATATTGTCAATTGGTAACTTAAGTACTAACCGGGAAGCTGTAGTGCCTGGGACATGGTTATATAGAGGTTTGTTACACCTATACCAACCTCTCAGCCTAGTCGGCCACAGGGGTAGATGGGGTTTACTTAGCCGCGGGTTTCGACGATGTCTTCCTTCATCGTATGTACTGAGCATGTGAAGATTTTTTGTTAGTGGTTCTTCTCATTTCACATTATTAACTTTAGGTGCTGATTGTGAGGTAGGCATTAGAAATATAATTGTGTGTAAACTCCCAGTCTGCGGCCCGAACTATCACGACAATAGCTGATAATGTATAGTCACGTCTGTGTGTGTATCATTTAACAAAGCTTTGTCCTGGCCCAGCATAACAGTAATGTAATACTCACAGCGTGGAAGACATCGTTGCTATGCCAACAATAGATGAATAACTGAGCTACTCCAAACACAAGATATTCCGTGGTTAGAAATCTTTGCATTGCATTCGTTTCTATCTGAAAGTTAAAAAGATAAATATACCAGCAGTACCAGCAACGTTTCTTAGTTCGTCTGAAGTTGCAAGTAGCGATCGACGTAGAGAGCCTTCACAGATGGACGATTTACGCTCGACTTGAGTCGCGCGATTGCTATGCGTAACCAGTCAGGCTTGCTGAATTCACGGAAGAATGTCCAGCAGACGCGGCTCCAGTGTCGTGTGAAAATTTATATATGGAATGGAAATAAACACAAAAGAAAAGTAAATAAAATCAACACCTCGCACTAAAATATGATGCAAATATTTTTCTTAATATTTGGTGTTTTACATACACTGGAGATTTGGCTTTGGTTCCGCTAATTGCCCGCTAATTTCATAAAAAGGTCTCTTGTTTCTATTTTTGGGTGGATTTTTATGGTACTTGAAGATAGAATATAGTAATTCTTGAATGTAATTCTTGAAATTCAACTGAAACTCTTGGATTGACTAGGATCGGTCAATTCGTTTACTGAGCCTAGCTTCAGATGGACAACGATCCGTTATGATGATTATCTAGTTATTTTAAAGCTAGGGGAAGTCTAAGAGTAAAACCTGTAGCATATAAGATGAGGAGTGGTGGTAGACTGGTATTAATCTTAAATAAATAAGAAGATGGATAACTTTATTGCACACCATACAATGAATTACAACTTAATAAATGAAACAAGCTGAGCACTATGATACAGCATCATCAAGCACCAAGGGAACCCCATGATTGACATACTTTTTACTAGATACATTTTTTAATACATATTATTTAAATAGAAAACACCCAGACACGAAACAAATATTTGCAATCATACAAACATTTATTTCGCTGCAGTGAGCTGCTGCGCTGAGTGATGTGACTGGATGAATGATTCAAAAAGAGGCCAAATCAGATATGGATGGAATGTATGAAAGAGGATATTAGTGTAAAAAAACCGTGGGCCAAAGCTAGTAAACATCAAGTACTACAGTAGAAAACTAATATAAAAACAATGTAGTTGCTCTTACTTTAAAATAAAACAAAAAAATGTATCGTATAAAAGGCGCTCTACAGCTATGAGGAATTTATTAACTTTAAGATTGAAAATATTTATGTCCCTCCCCTTAACTAAATAATAATTAATTGATTATATTTTGGTTTTACTATGTATGTATGAAGAGTACGTAATTTAATTGTATGAATAATTATTTTTTTTTTCATTGTACGCATCCATTATAAATAATACCAGGGCAATTGGCACGGTCGACCGATTAGGATTGGTTGGTAGACCAGTGGCTTGTGTACGAAAAACATACCTTACTACAAAGTTTGCCTCAACTATATTTTTCTATGAACATGGGGCAGGGCCCCATGTTTAACGGCAAGTTTGTAAAACTTTGACAACTCAAAAATCAAACATCATACAAAAATATAGTTAACTCAAACTTTGTAGTAAGATATGTACCAAGCCACAGGTAGAGAGATGGGTTGTCGACAGAGTACGCGTCGTGGATGGGACTAGTACAAGACCGTGGTGGATGGCACAGACTGACAGACCACCACAGGGAGTTACATAACAGTGGATAAAGTTAGACTGTGGAAGTGTGGATGATGAGGATGTTAATGTTGATGATGATAATTATCTTAATGATGACATCTACCGAATGATTAACTTTTTGTATATAATTATCAATACAATGTTAATATCTATTTTTATCTGTTTACACGTTAACGGCCCGAGGAGCTGGTCCAGCGAGTGAAGCGCAGTTGTGTCTTTCAGCACTCAAGGCGTTATACTTACTGTTATTTGATAAGCCGTTACACAAAGCATCACTGAACACACAAACATGTAGAGCAGCATTATTGGAGATAGGCAAGAGTCAAAAAGACTTGCAAACCTGTAACAAAGGTTATCGAACAAAATCTAGGTACTTTGTTGGTATATATCGAGAATATCGTTTGGGACATGGTTTGATAGAAAAATCTACACACGACCGAGGTTTTGACCTCCGAATCGAAAGTCGGGGTGCTTACCACTCGGTAACGACCGCTCCATTTCCTCACGATGTTTTTTTACCTTCACCAATTTGAGCATGTATTAATCATATGCATTGTGAAATGAAAAATCCATTGAAACATGGCCGATATTTGATCCTTCTACCTCCAGATCGGATGTCAAGTTAATATAAAACCACTACGCCGTAACAGCTCCATGTGAGGAAATAGAGGGCCTAAAAGACTTGCCAGGCTCAACATATAAAAACAAAACAATCAACGGTGTTTGTTAATCTGCAACATAAACTAAGTTTCTTCGAGAAATTTATCGCCGAATGTTACAGTACAAGTTAGATTGACTTCTCACTTGTAATGGTTCCTCGTATGTTTACGAACTTTCTAGATAAGGGTTTAATTTAAAGTGTTGGTAAATGGATTAAGTTTGTAGGTGTGATGTAAGATTTTGGTACTATTGGACCATCATCAGTAGTCCAATGCTGGACGGCGGCTTCCCCTTATGAGCGCAATTGCGCCCTGTCCTCAGCTTGACGCATCCAGTTTCTACTAGCAGATTTTCTCTGACCCTACTGCATCGGATGATCTAATTATTGTCACACAGAAAATGGTTTGGTTCTTAAAACAGTTTTCGGATTGCGCTGCAAAACGAAATATGCAAAATATTACCCCTAAATTTATCTATATTATCTGTAATTAAACTGACTGATTGCAACACTGACCGACCAAATAATTACCCCCTTTATATTATGTATATTGATCAATGACTGATTGGACCGAGCTGAAGACGAGGCGCAATGGCAATTATTAGGAGAGGCGTATGTCCAGCTCATTCATCATTATAATCAATATCAGCGAATACCAGTCCACAGCTATTGTGCCATACACTGTACACAGCCGTATTAGTCCTAGAGACTAGAACTTGGAGGGTACTAGAGTTCCTTTCATATTGAAGGAGTACTCTAGATATGCTTTAAAGCATAAAAAAAGGACACAGTAAATTATAAATTACTAACTTGCACAAATCCACATGTCTTCTATGGCAATCCTTCATCCTTTTCATAGCTATATCTCTCGACACTGGCTTCTTATCCGACCCAAAGATCTTAGAAGAATCTATCCTTAGAAATTCTAACTCAGCTCTGAAGAATACCATGATCACCATCGCATTTGTATCGAAAGACGTGATCCATCCACCGCCGTATATAGCAGCAAAGCTCTGGTAAGCGGACGCAGCAAAATACCCAAACACCGTGCTCTTATCAAACGGAACCCATGAACTTACTACCTCTAAGTATGCCTCTGTACCATTCTTTACATTATCTCTGTAGGTACTCGAACAAACGTACTTTAAAATTGGGTGGAACATAACTATAACTACAGTAGTATACATCAACGACCAGTAGAAATAAGTGATCTTTCTACAGTAGCTTGTAAAACTCCTTAACAGCTGGCTTTTATCCTCATCTGCGGTAATACGCTGGTATAAATCAGCTTTGGTCACGTATTCGATGATGTCTATCCAATACTTCTGCCAGTAGACGAATGACGAGACTTTACACACGCTGATGGTAGCTAGCATAGTGATTTTGAGATTGTTTAAAAGCAAACTCATGTTTGATTTTACGAACCAAATATCCACATATTCTGTCGCGGTAAAGACAGTGACTGCGAGATGCATTGATAGATAGAAATACCTTTTTAAACGATTCTTTGTTAAGATAAGTCCCCAGAATTTTAAAGCTTTAACATTTGGACCTAATAAAGGCCGTTTTGGATTTTCAAGCTTTGATAATATTCCTTCAAACATTCTGAGAGCGACGTGTGAAATCTGAACAAGTAATGAAACAAATTTGGGTATTATTAAAACTCAGGAACGCCTTTGAAATGTTTTAATTACTGAAACAGTGTTGGGAATATTTTCATCGATGTTGAAGAAAATTAAGAATGAGTATATCGATAGAAAAACATAATAGTTAAAAGTCATTAAGCTCTTGTATGTAATCTTGATGATTTAAATAATTATATGTGAAAACTTTTACTCAGAGACCGGGTGGTGCAGTGCCTAAGTGGAGTAAGCAGCATGCCCACTTATTCCAGTCTCTCTGCCTTGTTAGCGTTACCCACAGGAAACACATCGTCAATTCGTGCTAGCCTACTACATAGAACTATGTCAACCCTCTATTCACACTTTTGTCCCTCTAAACGTAAATGATACAATTGACGGAATTAGAAAACTTAGTTTTTTTTAATCGATGAACATTTTTGTGTTAGTACCTACTTAGTTATCTAAAAAATATATTTATAACTGGCTTCCGCCCACGGCTTCGCACGCGTGTTAGCCGGATAAAAAGTAGTCTATATGTTATTCCTGGTCTAGAACTGCATACTATGTGTAAAACTGCAGCACAATCAGTCGCGTTCATCTTAAAAAAAACTTTGCGACCCCCATTGAACACCTTAGGTGTTGATTTGCGAAAAATGCTGAAAAAGTGCAAATTTATTTTTACTGGAGTTCTGTGCCCAATTTCAACTCAATAGCTGATTTTTTTGTCCCCCATACAAACTTTGCCATTCCCGCTAACCCCTTGGATGCTGAAATGCGAAAAATGCCGACATAGGTGTTTATTTATCTTTATTAGAGAGTCTCTGTGCAGAATTTCAAGTCAAAAGGTGAAGATTGTTTTTGTATCCCATAAAAACGTTGTCATAAACCTTTTAATTCTAATTCTAATTTGAAGTGGGGGGAAAAAGTTCTGCACCGACGTCCCGCATTGGGGTGTATTGTGCATTGCCCCTCTGCTAACCTGACCCCAGTCAGCCCAACTCCTTCAAATAAGGGAGAAGGACTCTAGGTTGGTGGTAACATTGCTCTAGGATTCCCGATAGTGCCTGCGTTTGTGAGCCTTGGTCAAGCAGTTTTTGTAACCCGGATTTACTCTGGCTTCGTTTGTAGCAGTGCAGTGTAAGATTACATGTTTCACTGTTTCTTCAGCTTGAAAGCAGCCGCGACAAGTGCCACTGTCCGTAGCTTTTGTCTTTACTAGATGGTGGTTCAGGTCACAGTGGCCTGTAATAACACTATCACGTTTAATTTTTAACAGAGTGTTCGTTATTTTGTTATTCTTTCTTGGTAGCGTTAGTTTTGTATTTTTGCAGTCTTGTCTCCGGTCCCACTATCTTTGCTCTTCGCTTGCATAGTGCTCTCTTAGCCTTTTTTTGATCACCACCAAAGGTGGGTAGGAAACGCCAATAACAGTGGCGGTTGGAGTAAGCCTGGCTCCTTCCCTTGCCAACGAGTCAGCCTTGTTATGTCTAGGGTTTGAGCCGTGACTCTGCGTCCATGCTATGTTAACTGTGTAGTCAGTTGTTAGTTTTTAGAGGGCACTGTGACAGTCCGCAATCGATTTGGACCTGGTGTCTGAACTACAGAGTGCGGTAATCGGTGCCGCGCTATCTGTTACCACATACCACATAGTAACAATATATATTTTTACTATGTGGCAAAAAAATGTGCAGTTTTCCCGATAATTGTGGGAGATTTTGATAAGGAATAAAACCTTTGTTAACCACCAATTCGGTAAAAGAATTCACAATACATACAGGAGAATATTTAAGATCACTTCAAATAGATCACTCATTTCTATTGATAAATGCCATGATCCATGAAATCAAATTATTAAATTTAATGTCAAACAAACAAAAGGAAGACCAGAGGGCTTACCACAGGTTTTTATAGTTTACGAAAACTATAAAAGTTTCAGTATTTCCATACATTTTCGTAGTTTATGCACGTTTCCCTAGAGGCGCTGTACTGAAAATGTATGGAGATACCGAAACTTTTATAGTTTTCGTAAACTATAAAAACCTGTGGTAAGCCCTCTGGTCTTCCTTTTGTTTGTTTAACATTAAATTTAATAATTTGATTTCATGGATCATGGCAACTTGTGGTAAGCCCTCTGAAGACATTTGACGTTACATGCGGTGATTGAGTGATATTACGACCACTATTATATGTTGGGACTAACTAAAACACTGTTATTTTATTACCACAATCAAAGTTCGATCCACTAATATTATTAGTGACAATATCACAAAGTCAACAGTTATTTTCTTTATTTTTATACAAATAATTCACTTTTGAGCTATAAGGTGACTATTTGTACTCTATGAAAACGTAAGGCAGGTTCAAAGAAAAAACTAGATATTTTTTTGCATTTAAAGTGTTAGCCCTGTCTGTCCTGTCTATGCATCAGGGAAAATCTAAGACTTTATAATCCTATCCTACTTATAAATGCGAAAGTTTGTGAGTATGGATGTTTGTTACTCTTTCACGCCAAAACTAACATCGAGCTTTTTATTTCAAGCATTATAGCTATCTCAATAAAATCAACTGCCATTATCGAAGCAGTCCTGTTTAAATAAAAGGGATGGGATAAATATATGTTTACTTCAAAATGACAATTCGTTTCAAAACTATGTCTTCGTCATCAATAAGTGGTTACTATATTTTGACACTTGTTAAAGAGGTTTGCATATCTTATTATTTACCTCAATGATATTTTTATATAATCATCATCATCATCATTATTTCAACCTTTATCGACCCACTGCTGGGCATAGGCCAGTTCCTGATATCTACAATACAGGTGAAATTCCTGCTTGAATGCCTCGTACTGTCCTGCCTTATTTCTGTCATACTGTTAGTTGTTGCTTTGAAGCGTTGGTGCTTCATTAGTAGATAAATAATGCATACATACCTACTACATTCGGAATTTAATACCTATAATTTAATTTCCAAGTTTGAATCATCTAGATTCTGTGAGAAGCCATTTTCAATTTCCCTCAAAATTAGTATGAAGATTTGAATCGAGTTCCATCGACCTCGGTACCATAAAAAACACACGCACCTACCTCATTGAGATAAGTTACGAACAATAATTTACTGATTCGAAATTCGAACTAACCTTGGAGGCTCCAGAGCTTCCAAACACAGATTGTTTTACCCAAGGAGGTTTACTTTGTAAGTACCTTTGAATTAATTCCATGGTTTTAGTTATTGCAATTTCTGTTTTTCGTACATTATGAAAATACACCACGTTACGCACTGCTGCAATAACGCATTTGTGTGCAAGGAGATGGGACGCATTATCACAATAACGCATGCGGTAAGATCACCGACAATAACACAGCTGTGTGGGGAGGCTTTAATTTTGCAAGCAAGTAGAAAAACTCTGTTTCATAAAAAGTTTACGTATATGAATATGCATTGAATCCTAAGAAAATGTTTTTTGCCGGGGACGATCGTAACTCTGATACGATGAAGTATTTTCTAAATGACACAATCATAGAAATATTTGTTTTGACAAATCTCAAGCTTGCACTCTGAGTTGAGATCGATTTATAAAATACGGCGTAAGTAGTTAAAAATTCCTGTCTATGCAGTTGGTTTATTTTAAAATAAATATTTGTTTAATACAGCTGTTTCCTAACGCAAAGGCAGACTTGCAAATTCTTTGATCACCTTAATAATTTCTTGTTAGCTCTTTAACACGTTGGCTGCTGGCCTCGCAGGAGGAGCACGTGCAGAATCACATTTGCGTTTTCAGCACTCAAAGCGTTATACACCTCGGCACCTTCCTTCCGTCTCATATACTTTTTTATTGGAGCTAGAAACTGTATGTAACTCATACATATATTTGGTATTATACTCGGCTCCGGTAAGGTGTCCACTTTGAGACTGATAAAAGCAAGTAGTTCATTCACAATTATTTTGCACTGATTGCATTGCATTTCCTTATTAGTATCTTCCCTACCTGTACGAGTAGTCACGTCAATACTCTGTGACCGAACCATCGGCATCGTGCAGCCGGCGTGCGCGGGAGCGAGCGAGCGACTGTGAAAGTAAGCATAGGTTTCGAGAAAACCACAGTATGCGTTCAAAATGTTCCCTGTACAAACTATAGAAAACCATTGCACTCCATTTAATGGGTTGATCCATTGTAGTAAAGAGAAAAATGTTAAATCTTATACAAATTTTATTATATAAAATTTGTTTTTATTATTTAAAAGTTTTTATTATTATATAAAATTTGTTTTTATTTTATTAAAATTTGTTTTTATTTTATAAAATTTGTTCATTGGTCTCGTTTCAATTTAAGGTACCTACTTGTATTGTAGATTATTTATGCCATTGTTCTGAACTTCTAAGAATAGGATTTTCTTGAAAAAGTTTTTACCCCGTTTCGCCCTCTGTTCCACCTTTTGGGAATATTCAAATATATTATAATTTAATTATTGAGAAAAAAATGTTTTCTTAGTTTTAAGTGATTTTAACCTCTGCGTTTAGGCTCTGCGTTGCATGTCAGTCGGAACATCATTTACTATTTTATAATTATACCACAAGCATATGTGGTTTCATTTAAGCTAAAATTATGCAAATCAAGCCAACTTTGCTACCATAAACCTAGCCAACAATAAACCATTTAAAACCTTCTCCGATATTCGATTTTCATCGATAGATGTATAATTATCGGAGTAAGGACTACGTTAATGATGGAGCATGGTTGCAACACTTGCAACTCATAGCAGCTCTCACTCCGTAATAAATACCTAGAATACGTGGGCGTATGGTGGGTAATGTCGGTTCAAATAATAACACGTCAAGGAATGAAGACACGAACACTGTATTTTGGTAGGTATTGATTGAACAAAGACTAAAGCTATTGTAGTATTTCTTTTCATAAGTAAATACTCCCTAGGCTCTTACTAGCTACTAGCAATACTTACATGGGAATAAGTTTTAGCCACTTAAACGTTTCTGTGCTTCGGAAGGCACGTTAAGATGATGGTCTTGGCTTATCAGTCGCTAAACTAAGTGGGAGGCCTTCGGGCGGCCTAGAAACTTCGTCACTAGAGTTGGCCACTGACTCATACAGTGAAGTAAAAAAATTAAAAAATAAAGAACCTGAGCTAGCAATATACTTTGGAATGCCATATTTCAAAATCATGTAAGAAAGGGTCAAAGCTTGATATGAAAATAGTTTTCGTCCTTACCGGAATAGTGCTGATAGCTCTAGCAATTTTTGAGATAATTCGCTTATTACTACCTCGAGTGGATCGTTGGATCGTTGGATCGTTGCTTGGACATGGCCCGAAAACTTGAAGCGCATGAGCATGTGCTGGGTGGAACAACCAGCAGACCCGCTAGCTCTCGCTCGTAGGTAGTGGCGTTAGCGGTGGCGCTCGCAGCATCGGCACAATCTCTGGCTCTGATTGTTGCCCACAGGCAGATGGACCTGGTGTAGCTGAGCCGTACTCGTACAGCAAACCCTGTAACTTCCAAAACGATCAAACCATCCAAAATAGTTTTGAGTGGTCGTTTTTGGACACGGTTATAGATCAAGTAATACTCAGAACTTAGAACTACCTACTAGAACTATCAAAAATAAAGAATAGTCGACTTGGAATTAAAATAGCGTAAAAATAGCTTTCAGAGTTCATAAAAATCATCAAAACTACCCACAATGTGACTTTAAGTATGGATCGAATGTAAAATCCAGATTCCCTGTTCTTGTTATAAAAAACTATAAAAACCTCTTTCAGAGGCAATAAATAATCAAAGATACCCACAATGTGACTTTAGTACTGTAGGAAATGTAAAATCTAGTTTTGTTCAACAAAACTTAAGATTATGTTAGGATTATTTGAAGGTCACTCGGCTAAACCCTTTTAGTCACTTGATGGGATGAGATATCCAACACAATCACTGTACCTACGATTTTTATTCTAACTTTCGTTTATGGAATTTACCAAGACCTAATGAAACACTTGGCACCTAACTAATTATTAATTGATCGTAGGTAAACTGATATTTTTGCGATAATTCACCGATGTGGAATGACGAAATTCGAAAGAATCATCATGAAAACACGAACATTTTGAGACAGTTAGGTAGCTACTTACACTAGCAAAACACCAACCTCTTCGGGGTCGAACTCCGGCGATGCCCCGTTGCTAACCAGTACCACAGGGCTAGAATCAGACTTAGAACACAGGATCTTCCAGATAACACTTTGTATTGTCACTTTCTATTTGAACCAACATTGATCTCACTTCTTATTATACTTTTACAGACCTAGAATAGGTGGGCGTAGGGTGGGTAATCTCGGTTCAAATGATAACACGTCGAGGAATGAAGACAAGTTTAGTGTAGTGGTTTGGTAGGTTAAGAAACCAGATAGCTATAGCTACGGCACTACGTAACGCGGACAGTTTCGAGACCTCTTCACTCCTTGGCGACCTGGCAGAAAGTGTTCGTTCCGTCGCGCCCGCAAATGTTGCCAGGGATCTAGATCATAAGTTACGTATCGCTTCCTGAAATGTTAAATTTTTGCTACAAAAGTTACGTTACCTATCGTTTTTTAACATTGAAAATATTTGTTTTCCTGATCAAGTGTAGTGCCCCGATTTATGATATTGTGACATTTGCTTGTAGTTTCGCAGATATGAGAGGTACGCATATGTCAAAATGTGCGTCTGCCGGAGGGCTTCAAAGTGCAATTTGAATTTTCAAAAAGGGTCGGAAAATTTGTCAGTTTTTAAATTTTTTTCGCTGACTTTAATCGAAGAATTTCCCAATATATTTTTTTTGAATCGCTATTCTAGAAACGGAATAAATAGTATCTCAGGATTGAAATAAGCAACAGTTTGTGTCATCGTAGGAGGGTGAAGGACCAAAACTGTAGGTGATAGAAGGGCCTTTACGCGCGAGGCCAGTCTGCACTCTGTTCACTTTATCGTCAGCACGATAATGTAAAATTTTATCGTGTGCTTTATTTCTTAATTACATATTCAATGCCTTTGATAGTTGCGCGTAGTATGTGATCTGTAGATTTTTTTTCTGGCCCTGGTTCCTGAGATGCCATGGCTGATGATCGCAAGCTGAACCGACACCCAGTGTAATCAGTAAGTAAAGGCCATTGGTATCATAAATAACTTTACTTTACAGTGCGTAGTTAGATACCCTTAAGAAACAAAAGCAGGTGCTTTGGAATCTTAAACCAAATCGGCGAGCGTAGCGAGCCGCGATATTTTTTTAGTAAAGGTGTACAAAAGAAACAAGAGAAAGAAAACGCTTGTAATTTCTTAAACACATTGATAACTGTAACACTAGATGAAGTTGTTAACTTTTTATTGGCGAGCGGAGTGAGCTGCAAAATTGTTCTTGCATAGGTATATACACTGTTGTTACTTACCAAACAATAACTTCACTTTCGCACTTTTCTCACAGATGTACGACAAAACGATAACAAATAAACATCACAACGAAACAAAATAAATCATAAAATATCATCAGCCATTTTTGTTAGTTTTAAAATCGCGAATGGCACAAACTCGCGAAGTAAGAAACGTGCGCGTACACACTCAACGCTCAAGCAAAATCAAGTTTTAATCCATACTGGATACGTTTCATGTTGTCCGCAGTACAAACGCAGTAATTTTTTTTTTATATCATGCCAAAACTATGGAAGGTCCAATGAATTTTTAAATCCCTAACTTGAGAAATGATTGGTTCACCATAAAACATTCATTGCATATTTCACCTCATCAAGTTTTATTTTCGCGACAAATAGTAGCCTTGTTTTTCCTGTATGCGAAAATTTTAAAATCGGTTCACCGGTTTAGTCGTGAAAATGTAACAGACAGACATACAAACAGATTTGCTTTCGCATTTATAACATTAATTAGAATGGTTTGGATAGCGTAGTCGATGATGTACCTACGTTTTATTCTAAAAAAAAAATGAGCTTCCGCGCAATAAAATAAAGGCAAAAAAGTTGCGGGCGGATCAGCTGGCATTGATACTGCGATCTGTAATACCCAATAACCTCTTCACCCGCATAAGGCTAACCTGGGCCATCGATTCAATACAGAAGTTGGATGTTTTCAACTTAAAGAACTACGATGTCATCGGAACTCTACGAAATGGGAGTTCATGTTGTAATGGTTATTGAATTTTGCTATTATTGCTTTCTTTAAAAAACTATATATTCTAGAACTAAAATAGAACATTTTAGAATGTACAAACAAAAACCATTCATATGACACCACATTCAATATATTTACATAAGTTTTTTTTTTTGGCCACGTTTGGGACTCCATATCTTGATGACGTATATGAATATATGAGTATATGATGAAGTATATGAGTTATATCACACAGGGGTGTGATATAACTCATATACTTGCCAGCAAAAAATTCAAATACAACCTATCGACCTACTAAATTGTATGCAGATTGGAATAACGGTTCGAGAGTTATACTCGAACTAACTAACATACGAACTTACAACCATGTTTAAAAGACTATACATTCAAGAAATAAAATAAAAACCATTTTTGAATGTACAAACAAAACCCATTTATATGACACCACATTCAATATATTTAGACGTGTTTAATTTTTTTTGGCCCCCTTTGGAACCTCATACCTTAATAACCCCCTGTTACATTTTTTTCAAATACTTCCCACCAAAAATTTCAAATACACTTTATCGACCTACCAAATTTCATGCAGCTTGGATCAACGGTTAGAGAGTTATGCTCGGAAAAACATAAATACAAGCTTACAAATTCTACCTCTTTATATAGTAGGATAGATTAAAACTTTTGTATTACTAATTTCATTTTTTTTTTCAAAAGATACGAAAATTGCCATAAAGATAAGAATTTGTAACATGTTACGTGGAGGGCTCTTGCATTCCGTTAAGAGCCGATATTCATGACCGGAAGTGACTTATAAATATTATAATCACGTCCCATCCCTGATTTAAAATAAAATAACACTGAAGTCATTATTACGAAATAATCATAGAGAGGTGAATACGGAATATCTTGCTTCTGTTAATTACATACAATTTCGTATGTAATTATCAAGGAAATTCACATGAATAAGATTCATAATAATTATTTCAAATGACACAAAATTTCAAAGCTTAATACAATTGACTAGCTTCCGCTTACCGCTTCGTTCACGTGATATCAAATGTATTAAATCTCATAATGCAAAATTTCTGCTCAGCACGAGTTGGCGTTTTGGCGTGAAAGAAAAACAAAATATATTACAGAGGGTGAAGGCCCGGCTGAGACGCAGAAGTTTGTGGTTTCAAGTCCCACTATGCGACAAAAGTTTGTATGTTCTGCAAATATTTGTCTCGGGTCTGGGTATTTGCTATTACACTAATATTAGAAATTATATATTCTTTTCTGCAAAATTTAATTTGTGTGTGAGTATTTGTTCCCACACCACTATGTGACGGCTGAACAGATTTGGATGAAACTTGGAATTTTGGAATAATACATAGTTTGTGACCTGGATTGACACAAATGCTACTTTTTATTTAGATACCACGCGAATGAAACCACGCGAATGAAGCCACGGGAAGAAACTAGTGTATAATATGTATCATTGTACGTATTTACAAGAAAAATATGAATCTTCTATTTAATAAGTATTAAGAAGAGAAGTGATGAGTGTGTCAGTGAGTGAGCACTCACTCACTGACACACTCATCACGAAATCTTAGAAACTACAGGGCCTAGAGGGTCGAAATTTGGCACAGGCAGTCTTTAATGAATGTAGACACTAGGCACTCACAAAGAAACGGTTTTTGGGAATTCAACCCCTAAGAGGGTGAAAAGAGGTAAAAACGTTTGTATGAAAAATTGTATTCCTTGAACTTAGAAACTTGGCATATATCTATTTATTCCATACAATCATCATATAGGAAAATGTTAACGTGTGGTGTGATTTTCTTGAAACTTCGTCAGAACACTTTGAATACAAAATAATAAAAACCACATACCAGGTTTTTTAAAACATACCTAAAGGGTGGGGAAAATAGCGTGTCAAAGTTTTTTAGGGAGAATTTTAATATGTGTCTCATAAAACACAACAAATGCTCTTATAAGTAATGAACGTTACTAATATTTGAAAAAAATCACTATACTCTACCCCAAAGGGGTGAAAAGGGGTAAAACATTTCTATGAATAATCTTATTTCTTGAAGTTCTTAAACGTGGCATAAATATTGTAAATGCAAGTAATGCAAGGAAAAACCAAAACTACCCCATTAAGGGGTTGCAATGGTACGTTAAGATGTTGGTCCCGGCTTTTACAGTCGTTAAGCCATGTCGGAGGCCTTCGGGTGGCCTAAAAACTCCGACACCAGATTTAGCCACTAGCTCATACGAAAAATAATAAGAAGAAGACTATAAATGTTTGAAGACCATCCTTTTAAATGGGGTGCAATGAGGTGTTGTAAAGAACCTTTTAAAGGCGTAGATATATCGATCTGATACTTTGTACAAATATTCTTTACTATAATTATATAGATGGTTCAAGATCTACCAGTTAAAATGGGTGAAATGATGTGTTGTAAGGTAACTTTTAAATGTGTAGGTAGATCGGTTTGTAACTTGATACAAAATAAATATTCTTTACTTTAAGGAGTATGTTCTTAATTATCCGTAGGTTAAGAACTACTCCTTAAAGGGGTGCAATGGGGTGTTTTAGGCGATCTTTTAAAAGCGTTGTTCGATTGGTTTCATTTTGTCTTAATATTGTCACTACCAGATGTTCGAGGATCATGCCCTCAAATAAGGTGCAATGGGGAGTTATAACAAAACTTTTAAACGATTTCGTTCGTTTCGTTCAATTCGTTTGAAACTTTGTATAAATATTATTCTCTACATGATTGTAGTTGAAAATAAACTCATCAAACGGGGTGCAAACGGGGGGAATGTTATATTGTACAAAATATTCTTCTCTACAAATTGCTAACAATCTACCCCACAAACGGGGTGCAATAGGGTGTTATATAGGGTTATATAGGGTGTTATATATATGCGTGCGATCATGAGACATAAAATTTGTGGATCCTCAACCTAATCGTTTCGTATTTATTTTTGGAAATTCCACCCATAAGATAGAGGTGGAAATGTTTTTATGAGAAATTATATTCCTTGAACTCATAAACTAGAAACTTTGCAAAAAATCAAAATATTATGAAATTATTATGATAAATGCGACAGTAACTTCGACTGTCTGTCTGTTAAGAAATTCAACTAAAACGTGAATTTTAGCAAAGAGATAGCTGGGACCATGGAAAAGGAAAAATACGATGAGATAGGAGACGAAAGCTTGCTTGGGGAACCAATCATTGCTCAAGTTAGTGATATAAATGATCATCGTACTTATTCTTTTTAACCACCGTAGACTTAATGACGGGTCGCCAACGAGAACGGGACCGGGAATGGGAACGAAATAGGGAGCGGGAGCAGGTAAGGGTACGGGTAGGTAGGTAACGTATAGGTTGGTACTTTTTAATATTTTTAAGGTTCCGTGTAAAATTTATTATGTCATGTAAACATTTTATAGTGATAGTAAATACATATACACCTCAAGCGTATAGGTACACGCAATCGAAGTTGCGGGCGGGACAGCTAGTCACTTATATAACATGTGGTTCCCATAATACAAGCTTTGCCTAGTTTGGGGTTAGATGATGCTGTGTGTTATCCCGCATTATTTATTTTTAGTATCTGTTCGCAAATTTTTTAAAGACCCATTATAAAAGCGATGTAATTTAAATAAATTTAAGGTTGCTTTAGATCCAAAGAAACAATAAAAACTAAGAAAAACACGAGCGAAATAAACGTTCTAATTATCTTCAGGGTCGCAAAAGCCTTTGTCCTTCAGCTTTTATTCACACAACAAAAAGTTCAAATGTCTGTTTTATAGGGTTCCGTATGGTAATTTTAGAACGGTATATGGGAGTATTTATTTTAATAATAACTTTTATTCGTTACAGGGCCAACCAAAACTAAAGGTAAAATATAGTACAATAGTTAGTAAATTGTTATAGTTTCATGAATGTTATAAGTTCATTATGTACCTATAAGGTTTCTTCTTTTTGTTTATTACCATATAGTATCTTTAACCAAGGTGTCCTGCCAACTATGACTTATGGTGCTGAGACATGACGGCTCATGAAGGAGGCTATATATAAAATCAGTGTTGCACAGAGAACCATGGAGTACGCCATGCTCGGCATTACACATTTAGACCGAGTCCCCAATACCAAAATCCGCAAGCAGATTAAGGACCAGGACGTCAGCAAGCGGATATTCGGGCTCAAGTGGAGTTGGGCAGGACACTTGAACAGATGTAGTGACGACAGGTGGACCAGAGCGCTGACTGAGTTGTGGCCGAGAGTTGGTTACAGAAATAGGGGGCCGTCTTCCAGCGAGATGAGTTGACGATATTAAAAAGACAGTGGGCGGCGCCTGGTTCAGAATAGCATATTATCGAGCGAAGTGTCATAATCAAAAAATGTTTTTGACCAGCAGTGAGTCGACCGAGGTTGAAATGATGATGACGCCTTGATATTATACTGTAATGCGGTGTATAATTTTTTAAATAAATAAATATTTAAGTAGGGTTGGGATTTCTTACAATGTTATAATAACCTATATTAAGCCGGCTTTTGACTATAGAATGTAATGTATTTTACATCTTTACACGTGATAACTCTTTTTCAACCAGGGGCTGCAGTCTCGACATAGTTAGCGATCGCTACCTACCGAAATTCGGTAGCAGATCGGAAACAGATTTTCATATAAAAAATACTGCGCGCGTCGAGGTGGGCTGCGCTGATTGGTGCCGATCATTGACGTTTACGATTTTTGTCGTTAACATACCGACATACAATTTACAATGTCAACTCTACAATTTTTGTGAATTTCATTGCGGCCAAATATGACAGCCAGATAAAGTTAACGATAACTATCGGTAACTTCTAACCTATAAATAAATTTCCCTTATAATTTAGTGTTTCAAGAACATAAACTTATGTAACTCCTCCTCCAACAAACTAAAAACAATCATCATTGTTATGCGTTAATGTGTACCTACATCATTGCAAAAAAAAAATTACATACCTAGTTTATTTATATTTTTTTAATAGTAGACACAAAAGATATTTTTTTTATTCATTTTAAGTATGTATGTGGATTGAAATTCGTCGATTATTTGAATTATGTATTTTTCAAATTTCTTTTAATGTGTAACGGTTTTATAAATACTATTTTATCTATTTTGGGTCCTATTTTATCCAATTCAAGTTCATTTATTTTTATGTAGGTACCTAATTTTAAGATAATGTAACTAATTAATTTTACATAAAATATTGCCTACTTTATAACTTGGGTGAAATAAATACCCATTTATCTTATCTTATCTAAATAGTAGAAACATTTAATAAAATTATTTAATAACTCGTCTTTATAGGTAAATATTTTTTCCCCAATTTTCGGGAATATGTTTTTTGTGGGCTTACACTTAGCGATATATCGGTAGTTAAGACTGCTGCCCCTGAAATGATTGACACCGATCCTGTTTTAACAAACTGTGACATTTTATCAATTGACGTTCATTGAATTTCATTTCTGTTTGCAACAGAGTTAGCCGATCACCCCAGCATTTGATACTTCTAACTCAGGGCAAGGCAGGGGAAGGTGCGGTGTCCGGGGAGGTGTGTCGTTATAAATGTGTGATGAATGAGCGATAAAATAGTGTATCTCAAGATCTAATATACCACATTCAAATATACGATATTCAAAAGCCGGCTTCAGAAGAGTCCCCTCTTCTCTGTTCTCTTAAAATAGCAAATATCCAACAAAAATATACAATATAATATAAAATAATTGAATAGCATCATTATAACTAATAGCTTCCGCCCGCGGCTTCGCTTGCGTGATACCGGGATAAAAAGAAGCCTATGTGTTAATCCAGGTCCCGAACTACGTCTATTTCAAGTTTTATCAATACTCAATCATTTATTGCGTTCCATAATGTAAATATACAGGTGGTAACAAATTTTCATTGTGATCATTATAGACCCTGTTGGGCACAACAATAGTAAATAGGAGAGAGGAGGACGTCATACTTATAGTCACATGATAGTATTGCATTTAAATAGATAAATAATAATTGAAGTCTATATTTACTTAGTCAATATTTAGCTACCTATCCAAATCCGTTCAGTAACAAACATTCATCCATTTATCCATACATCCATTCATACTTACAAACTTTCACATTTATGTATTTAAATAGGATGAATTTCTCAGGTCATTAAAAATTTTGCCCAAAAAGTATCCATGTACCGAATGTAATGTTTGGACTTGCCTCTAACCACCCCATAATAGTGATTGCAATATATTTGCGTACTTAACAAAATCTGAAGATATTTATTATGGGAAATAAAGTTGTGACGATGGTTGTTTTATTTTTGTTTACTCAACTGCCAGTATCATGCCAGCAGTGGATAGTGGACTGTCTTAGTGACTGAGTCTGATTTTAGTTGTCGGTGTTTGAAAATGACTGTCGCTCACAATATTTATAGTGCTAGGTTTAGCTAGTATTACGCATTGGATTATTCTATAATGTTAATATTCATTTAATAAACAATTTCAATTGAATTGAATTAATCTAAAGCGAAATATTTAATGTATTTACCAGTATGACGCATTTCATTACATTGAAATACATGACCAAAATTAGAATCTGCTATAATTGACACCTCTATTAACACAAACATGTGACACAAAGGCAATTTATCATAATGTTGTGTGCCATTTGTATAAATATAAAGAAAACTATCAGATGACTAAATACCTAGTTGGTTTCTGTCAGTTCTGTCATTCTAGCTGATTTCGAACTTCCATCTTCAGAATCCAAGCCCACTTTACTGTCAACTAACAAACAGGGCTCTGGCGGCCGGCTGAATGCGGGATACCACTACCTTACTGGCACAACTTAACCTGACCGTTGATGGCCAGCAGCGTTTGGCGGTGCGGGCGATTTGCCCTGCAAACCCCAACGCGCATCCCCAGCGTGGGGATTATTGGAAATTCAGCATTCAGCAGTGGGCTTAAATATATCCCAGGCACTATAAAGTCCCGTTTAGTGAATAGAAGTTATCACTTGATACATAAATCATCCGGATAAGATGCAAACGCGTAATTAAATGAATAAAAAAAAATTATGGACACTATCAGCATCATGTAGCCCCAAACCAAATAGAGCTTGTATTATAGAGAATTGGGAACTACATGACTGATATAGGTACTAACTACCTATGTACATAAAAAACTTTCATATTAGTATAATTCGAAAATACCCAGATGTGAGACAAAAATTTCTGCAGTTAATGCAAACTTTTGTCCCGCATTATTTTTTATTTTTTTTATTTTTTATTTTAAATGATAACGCTGGATATTTTAGCCCCTTAGTTTTTTTGTTACGTACGTTATAGTTGTTAGCAGATTATAGGAATCACATAATTATTTTATAACTATTATACTTCTAAAAAAAATTACGTAGGTTCTTATGACCTAGACACGCGGTAGTGTCAAAGCCAAGTTCAACCTAACAGAACTGGCAAGCAGCACCGTGTGTAATAAGTAATACTACACGAACCATTTGGAGCCATTTTTATTTTACTTACGGAACCATCATCATTCGATTGTAACTCGCACTTGGCTAGTTTATCTGTTTTTTTGTTCTACACACTGATAATTACTTTTTAATGGAAGTGCCCATTTCGTAAAAACTTAGGTCACGGGCTTAAACAATGCTTTTGAGGCAATGCTTTCAAAGTTATTAAATGGTGATTGAAACTTCTTTTAGTTTTGGAAAAATATACAATAGTCATTCTATCTATGTGTTTTCTATCTCTAAATATACTAAAACTGTGAAAGACACAAACGGTTGCGGGTTCAATTCCCGCCGCGAGAGAAGTGTGTGATCTTAAAATATTAATCTCTGCTCGGATGTTTTTATGTATACTAAGTATGTATTTACATAAACAAAATAGTAGTTTAATCAATCATGTGATTTCCACAACACAACCTATGCTTAGTCCTGTGGTAGGTCTGCCGGTGTGTTTTGATCACACAAAAAATATTCATTACTTTTTGCAAACCACTTAGTATCAGGTGGGCTTTGATCCATCTACAGGTTTTCTTACAGGTTTCATAAAAAAATTGGTGTACGCAGCGAGTAGTTGAACTTACTCCCGCGTTTCAATCGGCTATTTAACCACTACGCTACCGACGTCGCCAATCGCATAAATGCGTATCGCTAAAATTAAAATAATCCACATTGGGTTATAGCTTATTAGAAAACAGCAAGCATAATCCAGATCACGATAAAACTATTTCAAATGTACCTAAACAATGTTTTTAACCCCCTACGCGTCAGATAGTATTTATTAAGTGTTCTTAGTTATAATTCAAAAAAATCTGTTCAGCTGTTTGAGCAGCAGTTTTTTTGTTGGTTGGGAGCAACTTCTAGAGGTCTGATTGATACAAGATTTAGTAGGTATTCTGTCACATCAATGATATTTCACGATCTAATAATAACTAATTATACGAATATTTTGTTGCGCGGCGGGAATCGAACCTGAAGTAAATAAAAGGTATCAAAGTAAAAGACCAGCGCTTATTGCGTTCGTCTACAACTAGCAATATGCTAATTTAGGGCTTTTTTGCTATAGTTCTATTTCAAAGCTTTGCCGACATTTTCCCGTTCAATTCTTAACAGTTCTTTAAACTTCAGATAGCTTAAATGGCGTTAAAATATCGTGTTTTTTATATTAAAATGACAGGGACAAGGTTAATTTATCAAGCGTTATGAATTAGTATATGGGTAATTATTTACTTACAAATTTACCCCTTTACCCCGAAACAAAAACATTTATCGGCAATTTTTTTTGTTAAATCCATAGTTCATGTACAAGGATAATGTATTTTTGAAACACCAGTCTATTTTGAAATACTTTTTCAATAATCCTTAATGTATTCAGGTAGCCCAGTTACTGGCTACATCTGCTTTTAAAGAGCTGCCAAAAATCTCGTACGTTGGACGAAAATATTTCACACTAAAATGCACTTTTGTTGTGCCCAACACGATCTAAGACTGTTAACATTAACGCTCTCGAACGCAATAAATCATTAAGTATTGATGACTAATCTAAGTACGAACACTTATTATTCAAAAATACAATATACCATCGATGCCAACACATATTTAAATCAAGATTATGTATGAATTTGTTTATTTTTGCACAGTATATGGCCGTGGATAGCTTAAGTAAAAACTTCGTTTGCCATCACAACTTTTGGGTAAAAATATCCTGACTAATATTATAAAGCTCTTTTTTATATTTCCTATTTTATTTTTCCAGTTTTGAAGTTTGCTTCTAATCGCAAAAAGGTTGGATTCTATTTCTATAAGTTTCTCTATGTAAAAACATACCCAGTATATCATATAAATTTAGCATATATGACGGCCGCGCTCTAAATTCGTTGTTTGTTACAATGCCTAGTGATTTTTAAGTTCTAAAAATAAATATTTGTGATCTGATAGCGAGCACACTATCATTATTTACGAAGTTTTAATTATGTTTGATCAAATGCCCTGACAGTTGGTTTCAAGCCTTCTGAGCTGAAGTTCGCGGATTTGATTTATCTTGGGTGGGACCCAAGATAAATAATTTTGTGTGGTAAACATCTTTGTTCTGTGACTGGGTTTTTTTTTTAAGTTTCTATGTATGTTTATCGGTTTCTGGTGCCTATAATACAAGCTCTGCCTTGTTTGGAATCAGCAGGGTGATTGGCTAACTCTGTTGCTAACAGAAATGATTGACATCGATCCTGTTTTAACAAACTGTGACAGTTTGTCATTTGAAGTTCATTGAATTTCGACGGATGAAATTTCAAAGTTAGGAAAAATAGGATCGGTGTCAATCATTTATGTTTGCAACAGAGTTAGCCGATCACCCCGCAGATGACGGTGTATGAAAGGTTTTTTAAGACAATTTTACTTCTTGCCAAAATTTCATGATTCTATGTCATTGTTCTTGCGAGTGGCAAAATATACGGTCGTACCTATTGCGTTGATAAAAGTTTTGGCTTTTTTACATCTCTAAGAGATTTTATACCGGTATTTCATATGAATTAAAACATAACAACTCGATTTATTTATTAAACAAACAACAAAAAGTGAATTTAAACAAAAAACTGGCCAAGTGGGAATCAGACTCACGCACAAAGGGAGTTCCAATACCGTTGTATTGAAGTCCTACTTAAATATTTATTTTATTTTGTTGGGATATTAATTTTGTTATTATAGCGGTAATAGAAATATATAATCTGTGATAATTTCGATTTTAGACAGTGGAGTCGAGACAGACGGACAGTGGAGTCTTAGTAAGAGGACCTGGCCGGAGGGCGTCCTACGCTACGTTTGCCGAGCCGCAATCTCCTCTCAAGAACTCGTTTACCCCAACGGTTGTCGGTCCGTCCGTCCGTCCAGCATTTGTTGCATCTCCTCTAGCGACTCTGCTAGTAGGACTATGTTATCGGCGAATCGCAGGAGAGTGAGATGTGCTCGCTGTTTATGTTAATACCCATACCTTTCCAGTCCAGTGTCTTATACATATCCTCCAACACGCTTGTGAACAGTTTCGGAGATATGACATCTCCTTGTCTCACTCCTCGGCGCAGTTGGATGGGTTTAAACTGCTGGTCCTATACTCGGACACTCATAGTGGCGGCTTCGTACAGACATCTCAACAAGGCGATATAACGATAATCCACTTGGCATCGCTGTAAGGATTCCAGGATAGCCCAGGTTTTGCCAGAGTCAAAGGCCTTCTCATAGTCCACAAAAGCTAGACACAGGGGCTGATTATACTCTACGGATTTCTGTATAATCTGCACTCTCACTGTGTGAATGTGGTCTATAGTGTATATTATCCTCCGCAAAATCCGGCCTGCTCCAGTGGCTGGAACTTGTCGAGTCTTCTGGTGAGACGATTAGTAATGACCCTAGAAAACAGCCTATAAACGTGGCTCAGGAGCATAGGTCTGTAGTTTTTAAGAAGAGTCTTATCACCCTTTCTAAAAAACAGAACCACCAAGCTCTCATTCCACGCCTTTGGAGTTCTCCCACAGTGAAGGATGGAGTTGAAAAGGTTCTGCAGTTCCTGCACAAAAGAAGCTCTTTCTGCCTTCAGAAGTTCTGAAGTGACTCCATCTTCACCGGGGGCTTTTCCATTTTTTAGCTGCCTCAGGGCCAGCACGATCCCGTCTTGGCTGATTTCCGGCGGGTCATCGGTGTAGTGGCGGGTGAAGGTGGCTCTGAAATCGTTTTCACGTTGGGGGCAAAGAGCATGTGCCGTGTACAGTCGGCCGTAGAAGTCCTCAATCTCTGATAATATCTCCGGCTTTGACAAGACAGTTTGTCCATCGTGTGTTGTTAACTTCTTCAGGTGACTCCTGCCAAGCTGCTGAGTGAATACATTGGACCCTCGGTTTTACTCCGAAGGTCGTGTCTTATCATCTTCGCAATTCGCTTGTTCAGGTCTGACCTCTCTGACGACTTCGCCAGGCCGAGAGGCCTGAGTGGTTATCCCTCTTTTTGTCATCAGCTGAAGAGTCTTATCCGAAAGTTTGAACTTCTTGCCTTTAGGCTGCGTTTCGCAGAATTTGATGCCCTCGTCCCTCAAAGCTCCACCCACGTTTTGTAGGGAATCATCGAGAGCATCCGTGGGTTGCTGTCGAATCTTTCACCGAGAAGCTTCTGAAAGCTTCGACCTCATCCTTGCCCACGCAAGCCTCGAGGTCAAGAGCTGGCCCATAGTAAATAAAAAAAAAAAAAACTTCTCGGTGTCCGCCATGATCTGGAGTAGGTTGGCTCGAAGCGTTGACTTCATCAGACGATTTCTTTCAAGCTTGAGATTGATATTCAGAGAGCCTCGGACAAGTCTGTGATTAGATCCGGTGTTGAACCTGTTAAACATGGAGACGTCTCTGAATATGTGCCTTTTATCCGTCATGATGAAGTCAATCACATTTTTGGTCACAGCGTGGGGGCTTTGCCACGTCCACTTACTGTGGGTCTTCTTTTTAAAGAACGAATTCATTAAGAAGAGTTGACGAGCATTTGCCCCCCGTGATTTCTACTTCCATAACCATCCGGGCTCTGGATTAGCCCAATTTGGCGTTAAAGTCCCCCATAACAACGTTGAAGTGAGTCTTCGTGGTGTTGTGCAAGGCTTTGGAAATGTACTCGTACATATCCTCCACTTCGTCATCCAAGTATGCCGAGGTCGGTGCGTAAACCTGAATGATCTTCATACTATACCGCTTGGATAGTCGAAGGATCAGGTACGATACCTTGGTCGACACAGGCCTTATTGACGAGAAACCCTACGCCACCCTGTGATGGTTAGTCACCCTCTCAAAAGTACATTAGATGGCCCAAGTATAGGTAATGGTGTCCCTTCCCTCTCTACGGACTTCACACAACCCCAGACCATGCCCCCTAATGTTCTCCAGCTCCACTTCTAGCTGCGCTACATTTTCGCCAAACCTCAGAGTGCGTCCGTTGTCAGCCAGGGTCAGGTTTTGCATGTAGCCAGAGGTAGCCCGGCGATTGTTAGCACCCCTTGTCCCGCCGTTACCATGGCCGCTACCTGTATGGCCAGCAATATCGGTGCGGCCGGGAACTAGGGGCCATTTCTCTTCGGCGTACTTCATAGTTGGGGGTTAATGCCCATAATCCCCACGCTTGGCAAGCGGGTCTGGGATCGTAGGGCACAGCTTTTTGCACTGCTGACGCTGCTGCCCGTCAGCGGCCAGGGGATTTAGCTGTGCCAATGTAGGCTGCGCTATGCCGCAATCAGCCGGCCGCCAGAGACTCGTCCGATATTTAGCAGGGTGCACCACGTGCAGGTGAGGTTGGCTTGGGTACCGAAAATGAAAGTTGGAACCCGGTAATATCTCGTTCAATTTAGAAAAAGAGCTGTCCATGGTTGGTCCCTACAATAGTACTGCAGTCATTGCTTAATGCCGGGGTGCATGATTATATATCTTACTAATTGGCTTATTGTTATATTATATTTGATGTCTATACATGTAAACAAATATATTGATATTATCTTTTTCTATCACTCCGCCGGTTACTATTTGGGTGGGTTACCCTCTATTGGTTTTCAACACGTTGATTGCGGGTCTCAGACATGACAAATGCCGAAAGTGATTATAAGTGGTTAAAGAGCCGTAAAATACTTATACTTATACTTATACTTTAACTTGTCAAGGTTGTGTCATGTTATATAGTTATACTTGTGGCACTTTAAACTAGGATAGTTCCTTATTTTTTTTGTCACGAAGTAGGTGATGTGTGACCCTGCTTTCGTGTCTGTGAGCTGTGTCTCCGTGGCTATTCCACCGTAAACATTGATGAGCACTTTGACAGCTTCATGCATAAATATTACTTTTGAATGCGCTGATAAAATTTTAACGATTAAACGGAATTCATTAATTTGCTAACTAAAATATTACTGGAATTGTAGGGATCACATACTTTGGACCAATTTATTGTATTCGGCCATTAACTGATTAGTAAAGTCAAAAGTTTATCTGTATAATATTAAGTTATTTTGGAAATTGAATTCATCATACCTTTTTAAAAGCTGTTATTTAACTTGCACTGTAGGGCACAGGCCTCACCTGTCTGACCTGGCGCGGGCACGGCGCGGGCGCTTTCCTATTCCATTCAAGTTTAATACAAAATGCACGGAAATAAAGCACAATTTAGCTCGATGACTTCGCGTCATAACCACGTCCGATCAACGACATACCGTGTGTTCTAAATTATACTTTATTTCCATGCATTTTGTATGAAATTTGAATGGAATAAGAAACCGCCAGTGCCATGTCTGCGCCCGACGCCAGTCACATTCATCGGGCACGGACATGACACGGACATGGCGCAGGTGGTTTCCTATTCCATTCAAATTTCATACAAAATGCATGGAAATAAAGCACAATTTAAGGCACATAGTATGTCGTTGCTCGGACGTATGACGCGCCTTTTCGGCGCCCGCGCCCGATCGCCGCCAGATGAGCGTCAGATGGCCGCCAGTTCGTAGTATGTACTTGCTTGCGACATACGTCTGTTAGTGATGTAAAAATGCGTGACGAATGACGATATCGAATTTAATATTGAATTCTGTGAATTGATTGTAAAATATGCAACGCTTTATGATCATTGTCGTTCCAATTATTGTAACTGAAATGTTCAAGATAAATTGTGGCTGGAAATCGGAAAGAGATTAAACCGGTACTAAGATTTTTTTATGTAATACCCATGGTAATACTAGCTGATCCTTGTGCAAATTCGTTTGCGCGTATTTTCTTCATCTGTATCTATCTATATTGGGTTTTGGTATTATTCCAAAACCCATTCCTTAGGGTTACCCTTTTTATCATTGTAACACGGGTTATACGTGGGTTATAGGAGATAAAGGAGAAAAAAAATTCGGTCAAAAGATGAAAATTAATTGCGGTAATTGTGTTCTAAGCATTAAAGGCGGAAATACAGACTACTAATTGTTTATTTTACGCAATAATAATTATATTATAATAAAATTGGAATAAATTTTCAATAACAGCTGTCAAACCTAAATCGACCATATCTCGAGAACTACTTATCTTAGACTTGCCTTTACTAGCTCAAATGATAGCTATTGACAAGACCTTAATTTTCGATGACAGCTGTCAAACTTAAATCGACCATATCTCGAGAACTACTTATCTTAGACTTGCGTTTACTAGCTCAAATGATAGCTATTGACAAGACCTTAATTTTCGATGACAGCTGTCAAACTTAAATCGACCATATCTCGAGAACTACTCATCCTAGACTTGCTTTTACTAGTTCAAATGATTGCTATTGACATGAACTTAATTTTCGATGACAGCTGTCAAACTTAAATCGACCATATCTAGGGAACTACTTATCTTAGACTTGCCTTTACTAGCTCAAATGATTGCTATTGACAAGACCTTAATTTTCAATGACAGCTGTCAAACTTAAATCGACCATATCTCGAGAACTACTTATCTTAGACTTGCGTTTACTAGCTCAAATGATAGCTATTGACAAGACCTTAATTTTCGATGACAGCTGTCAAACTTAAATCGACCATATCTCGAGAACTACTCATCCTAGACTTGCTTTTACTAGTTCAAATGATTGCTATTGACATGAACTTAATTTTCGATGACAGCTGTCAAACTTAAATCGACCATATCAAGGGAACTACTTATCTTAGACTTGCCTTTACTAGCTCAAATGATTGCTATTGACAAGACCTTAATTTTCGATGACAGCTGTCAAACTTAAATCGACCATATCTCGAGAACTACTCATCCTAGACTTGCTTTTACTAGTTCAAATGATTGCTATTGACATGAACTTAATTTTCGATGACAGCTGTCAAACTTAAATCGACCATATCAAGGGAACTACTTATCTTAGACTTGCCTTTACTAGCTCAAATGATTGCTATTGACAAGACCTTAATTTTCGATGACAGCTGTCAAACTTAAATCGACCATATCTCGAGAACTACTCATCCTAGACTTGCTTTTACTAGTTCAAATGATTGCTATTGACATGAACTTAATTTTCGATGACAGCTGTCAAACTTAAATCGACCATATCTCGGGAACTACTTATCTCAGACTTGCTTTTACTAGTTCAAATGATTGCTATTGACATGAACTTAATTTTCGATGACAGCTGTCAAACTTAAATCGACCATATCTCGAGAGCTACTCATCCTAGGCTTGCCGTTACTAGCTCACATGATAGCTATTGTTAAGATCTTAATTTTCGATGACAGTTTTTAGTTTGACAGCTGTCATCGAAAATTAAGATTTTATTAGTAGCTATCATTTGAGCTAGTAACGGCAAGTCTAGGATGAGTACTTCTCGAGATATGGCAAATTCAATTTTGACATATGTCATTGAAAATAAAGATCTTGTCGATAGCTATCTTTTGAGCAATTAACAGCTATTCTAGGATGTGTAGTTCCAGAGATATAACCATTTACAGATGAATTTGTAGAATGAGTTTCGAGTGGAGCTTTGAGTTGAGTTTTGAGTTTGAGTTTTAGAGTGACAGTGACAGTGACAATCCGAAATTATTATTAATTAATAAATATTAGTAATGATAACCATTGTGTAACATTCAAAAAATCAAGAGGTAACCCCATTCATTCGTTTAACCTCATAAGAGGGTAACCGGTTAAGGAACGGGTTACACTTTCGCTTGTGTTATGAGGAGAATAGCCAAACGAAAGGGTAATCCCGTCAACTGTATAACCCAATGAAGGGGTTTCACTTTCGAAGCAACTAACTCGAAATCGGGGTTGTACGGGCCCTGATCTGTATATTAATTAATTGTATGCACGAGAGCAAGAGCATCTTCGTCTTCTGAGGATGACATGCTGACACATCGATACCGGACAACAGACTGCACTACACTTGTGCCTCTGTCACGTCATTTCTGCGTCATGTCCGAGCCATGTCCGCGCCATGCCCGCGCCATGTCCTCGCCACGTCCGTGCCACGTCTGCGCCATATCCGCGCCATGTCCTTGCCCGATATGTGTGACCTGTGCCTAACTATGTATGTGCGGGTGAAATCTTGCAACCCAATTTTGAAGCAGATATCTACTACCAATTGAGATGAAATTTTGTATACACGTTTAGTTTTGATGACAATGCATGGTAAACTGTGTAAAGTCATTCTATATCCAACATGGCGGAGCACCCAAGATGGCGAATTTGTAATTTTTTGTGCACTCCCGTGATACGGGTATCAAATGAAAGGGTTTGCTGAGAAGAATACGAATAAATGACATCTGCGTTCAACCCTTCGTCTTCTTATTGAAGAACTTGTTGACTGTACTAAACTAACAAGCAAAAGACCAGCCAACAATGACGCTTAAAAGTCGTAAGATTTACTTATAGATAAACAAAAATACATAATTAGGTAACTTGATCTTGATGTATGTATAGGTAAATATATGAAAAAGTGTTTATTTATTTTATAAAACATGTAAATACTTCTACACATGTAAATGTCACGACAAGCTTTTATATCATATAAATAATGTAATAAATGATGGCTTTGATTTATAATTAAAAGTATATTTTTCTCTTTTTAGAGTTTTACATAAAAGCTTGTTTTTAAAAGTGTTTTTACTAATAATATTTAAACCTGAAATTATTAAGCTGTAGCAGTCCACTGCTGAACATAGACATCCCCTAATGAGAGACATTGTCTTTTACATTGAGGTCTTAGAATTTGGTAAAATTTTATTCATAGAAGCATGTCAAATTGACAAAATTTTGCATTCTCCACCTCCATCAGGTGCCATCAGCCTATAATCATTTCACTGCTGGACATAAAAAGGGGGTTAAGACCATAATCCCCACGCTCGGCATGCGGAAACTGCTGCTGGGAATCGAAGGTAATAGCTTCTACCACCACCAACGCTGCCCGTTGGCTGTCAGGGGATTTAGCTGTACAGGTGTTTGGTTGCGGGCCGCCAGAGCCCATTTTATACAGTAGGGTGCGCCATAGGCAGGTGAGGTTGGCTTGGGCTCAGAATATGGAGGTTATAACACCTTACACCTCAATACTCCGCTTTGAAATCGGTGCATAAAGTTAGATATGGTTTGGCCGTCAAGATTGCAGAAATTAAGTGGATGGAAAGATGAATCGTTCTTCGTGAAATTTCTTGGAGACATTTATATTCAGTAGATACTTCTATAGGCTGTTTATAATGAGATTTGGTTTGATATCTTAAAATTTCTAAGAAGCTTCTAAATTCCACTAAATTAACTCGGCACGTGACTAAAGATATCTGAACGCCAACATGAATAAATCATCGTCACCTACAGGCTTTCCATTTTGTTTTGTGCTGTGGTCCTGGACCTTAGTTTCTTGCAAATTCTCCTCTGTTTCGAATATGAAGTTATTATTCTTGGTTTTTGTTGCTCTTTATATTTACGCCCAAACTAACGACTGTTTTCCAATGACAAAACTTTAAAATAAAATGTATTATTATACTTAATCAGTACAGTTGTAAAATACAGGGATATTTTAAAACCGAAAATTTTGCAAACCGAATACGTCAATTTTGTTATTACTCAATTGCGTAACTTTTCCTACGGATTTTTAGTATCTTGCAAGCTACTGATGGTGATTCTGAAAAACGCTAAGACACAATGGCTCTGATGTTATTGTGGTTCAATTGCCACTTTTTTATTTGGTTTGGAAACCAAACTTTACTGTTTACTGGTTACTTGAATATGTTTTTCCAAACCATTCTTTTCGTATGACCGTCCGTATTCTTTTTCACGTTAGTTCCTTCGTCATGCGTTCATTAGACGAAGAAACAGGACGCTGTATCGTTTAATTTGTAGTTATATAATTTTTATTTTAGCATATTTAGCTTTTGATATACTAAAAATATAAAAAAAAAACTTTAAAAAACTTAAAAACTTTAAACCTGGAAAAAATTAGAAAACAAAAAAATTGAGTCTCAAATTATACAAAAGTAATTTAATTAGAGATACAATGACACAAAAAAGTCGCCACTCAGCGTATGCTGCAGAAACATGGTAACTATTGTAGTGCTGGTTTTCAGTAGCACCATCAATATTATTGGTTCAGGCTACGGTCCTAACCATATGTAAGTTAGCTGCGTTCAAATCCGTTTTTCATAATGAATGTACTTAGCTACCTTTAAATATGAAACGCTTAGGCTAATTCGAAAAAGGCACATAAAACTAAAGTTTGCACACAAATGTATGCCTTAATTGCTTCAGAAGTAAGGTTTAGTTTCGTGTTGTGATAGGCTAGGGTTGCCGCAGTACAATTTGTGTTATATTTTGGACAGAAGCCAGCAACTAAAATCTGAAACTAAGCAACAATATCAACGAAATTATTTAAGCCTAGAATAATTCCTATTAAAGATCGAGAGGACACTTTCAAAAACCAAACATTATTACAAAAAACCTTTTTACATTAATATTAATAATAACAGTACAATCCACGTACAAAACAAACGACCTCATTAGCTCAATGGCCGAATAGCACTGCTGGACATGCTAGCTAATACAGCGGACGCACTGATTGAAAACCTTCGTTTTCAATAAGTGCGTTCTACCCTACTTACATAACATACGGAGCCGAAACCAGGACACTCACATATGAACTGTGAGACCGTTTTTGTTAAAGTTTAAAGTCGCTCAGCGAGCTCATGAAAGAAGTTATACTTGGAGTTTCTCTGAAGGATAGAATTTGCAACGAGTCTATCCGACAAAGAACTAATGTAAACGAGTTCTTGAGTGGAGACCGTGACTCTGCAACCGTAGAACTTCCTCTAGCCAGGTGGAGTGGTGATCTACGAAAGACATACTTTTGGTTACTAGGTGATCTTTAGAAATATTATACAACACGACAGAATCTTGGATATAAGGTAAAACTTTATCTAGCTTCTCTCGCTCTAAAAGCTTTATGGTGTGGAAAGTGCAATAAAGTAACAGAATATAATATTAGTTAGTATAGAAAGAAAATGTTTTGCTTCAATATACCTAATGCTGTAGCAAAATTAAATTATGCTTGTGAAATTACTTTTTGATTCATTCATTGCATTTTGTGTTGGCTGACCCAGTATTCTGAATGATGTGAGTATTTTTTTAAGTAATTTTTGGTTTATGTATCAATTGTAAGGTGGTTAGGCCGCAATCAGTCTTACATCAGAACCCCGTTTGTTAGTTTGATTTGCTATGAAACCCGTTACACCCCAGGCCAGGCTCAGGCTCTCCTGTACTATGTACCACAGATTGAAAGCATACATAAATACTTATTAATAAATTAACTCCCAGACACAGAAAAAACATTTATGTTCTATGGTATATCGGTAGGCAATGAAACGACCATCTTGCTCGCAAGCTAGTTTATTACTGCATAGGAAAAGTACCCACGTCTACATCAGTATTAAATAACAAATGTACAAACTAAATACAGCCCATCCCTCCAACATTAATTTGGAAACCTGTAACAATAGATAATTAGGTATAGGTACTCGTACTTCGTACTTAACCTAATTATTTATAATATACTTATGTTTTAAACGTTAATGCGTAAGTACCTAACCGTCCTATTCATAACAGTTCTATAAACCTCAGATAGCTAAAATGGCATTAAAATATCATGTCACCTCCTTACATTTACATTTATATGGAAGGAACAAGCTCACTTTATCGAGCCGATATAAAATGTTATTTGGTTATGAATAAGGGGGTTAGCATTATTACGTTTACATACAATGTGCTTAGAAATATTGCTTATAGTTTATTGGTTTTCTTAACCTCTTTGAGCGCCCCAGCGGACCAACATTTGAAGGTTTTGGATTGTTAGCATCCTCAATAGGATCGGCAACAAGTTCAGCCGGTGCCGCCTCCGTTCCAACCTCCTCGCAAGCCTCGGACCACTCCTCATTATCCTCCTCCCCCTGTTGCACTACGACTACGTGATCGCTGTTGGTACTCGATACATTATTCCCGTCTGTAGGTGTCGCGACCCGCATCTCGTCCTCCACAGCTGTGGCCGATGGAGACGGTGGAGGAGATGCAGGCGGCGGCGTCGCGGGGGGAGGTCCGCGGGGGGAGGTCCGCGGGGGGCAGGGGCTGCGGGGACGCCGGCGTCGGCGATGCGCTCGACACCGGCAGGGGTGAGCTGCCGGAATCGTGCACATCCCCGTTATCACTTATGATCTCAGTATTATTCACATTCATGCTCGTAAATTTTCTCATCTGATCTATATGTCTGTTACAATTTGCATCATAGTCCCTAAAATAAACTTCAAACATTCTTGTACCAATAACTTTTTTTACAATACCTACACACCAAAAGCTTTTTCTTGCTATGAACCACTTAGCCCATAGAGTTTCACCCACTTTAAAACATCTGTTATGTTTTAATTTGACTGAATCATTGGGTTTAACTAAGACTTTATCGTGCGGTAGAACGAGATCTAATCTACATCTTAAATTACAACCTAACATCAGCTTAGCCGGGGTGAAACCTGTAGCACAATGGATTGTGTTTCTAAAATTAAACAAAAAACTGTTTAATTTTTCTACAATAGCCTTCTGACAATAATTACCTTCTGAAACCATACATTTTATCATTTTTTTACAAGTTTTTAACGAATTTTCTGCTTGGCCATTGCTAGCAGGGTGGTAAATGGGCGATGTTAGGTGCTCAATCGCATTGACGCGGCAAAAGGTATGGAACTCAGAGGAACTTATTTTAACATCATTATCCGATACAATAACATTTGGAACGCCAAATCTAGAAAACAATTCTTTTAATTTTTGAATGAGCGAATATGTAGAAGTGCCACGGTCCATATAAATACATTCCAGCCATTTCGAAAACGCATCTACAACAATCAGATAGACCGCCTGCCCTATCGACATGTAGTCAATGTGTATGCGGTGCCAGGGGGAGGGGGGTCGCGGCCAGGGCGCGGGGGGCGCGGCAGGCGGCGCGCTACGCACGGCGGCGCACGCGCCGCATGCCCCGACCCAGCGCTCGATGTCGCCGTCTATGCCCGGCCACCACATTCTGCTGCGAGCCGAGCTTTTCGTTTTCACAATCCCAAAATGAGCAGAATAAAGTTCTTTTAACATCCTTTCTCTAAACGCCGATGGTATCACTATTCTGTGACCGCGGAACAAACAACCATCAATTACCTCTAAATCCGTTTTACATTGAAAATACGGCACTATACGATTACAGTTTATTTTTCTTGGCCAGACATTATTCATATATTTGATTACGGTTTTTAACACATCGTCGGAGACGATCGCCCGTTTAATATCGTCGAAAAGAACCGGTTCCATGCTCTCTTCAAGGAATAAAAAATACCTCTAACTTTCTTCTTGCTTATCATTCGCGACCGATAACGGCGCTCGAGAAAAATAATCTGCAACATCATTATTTCTCTCGTATATATACTTCGGCGTGTGTTAAGGCAGGCCTTGAGTGAAACAACTTCGTTTTAACAGTCAGCTATAATTCGAGAACAGGCGAAACTTGTTACATTAAAAATTACAAATTGTAGAAAATTGCAGACGTTTTCTTTGATTCATTCGACGCGAGTAAAGCGCCCAGGGGGGGGCGCGGGTCGGGCGGGCGGGCACGGTGTTGCCAGCGGTGAAACGTTCTTGCGCGCTAACAGGCTCCCCGGGGTGGAACATATTGTTCCACAGCATTAGCAGGAGGAATTGGTGGAGATTCAGCCATCTCTTCGGGCCCAGGGAGAAGGCAGAGCCGGTTATAGGCTCGGTGCAATACCCCCGCTGAGGTAAAGACATCGGCTACCCGTGGGCAGCCATCTGAGGCTCCGGGATACAGGCGGATAATGCGACCAAGGAGCCAGCGATTGGGTGGAAGGCGGTCGTCCTTGATGATCACGAGGTCTCCGATGCGAAGTTGTCGTTCCGCTTGTCGCTGCCATTTAACTCTTTTCTGAAGCTCAGATATGTATACTTTGTAGTAACGGTTCCAGAAATGTTCAGTGAGAGCTCTTATTCGCTTGTATCGGGGCAATGTGCAGATGTGAGCCTCATTGTTCAGGCGAACTTGCGGAGAAGGCAGCATCTTGAGGGTTCGTCCAAAGAGGAAGTGGGAAGGTGTCAAAGGCACTAGGTCGTTGGGGTCTGATGAAAGTGGAGTCAAAGGCCGAGAATTTAATATACCCTCTATTTCAATTAGGACAGTATTCATTTCTTCATAAGTGAGATGAGTCAAAGACAAAGTTCTTTTTAAATGATGTTTGATAGATTTTACGGATCCTTCAGCTAATCCGTTGAAGTGGGGGCTATATGCAGGTGAAAACTTAAATTGGATCATTTGCTCTGACGCATATGCACCTATATCATTGCATTTAGACTTGAGGAATTTAGAGAGCTCATTGTAAGCTCCAACAAAATTAGTTCCATTGTCCGAGAAAATGCTGAGAGGTTTTCCTCTGCGGGCAATGAAGCGGTTGAGGGCGGCAATGAAAGCCTCGGTGCTGAGCTCCGTGACAAGCTCTGCATGTACTGCCCTAACAGCAAGGCAGACGAATACACAGATGTAGGACTTTACCAACTTACAACCTCTACCTTTTCTGTCCGCTAACATTATGGGACCAGCATAGTCTACAGCCACATTGCTGAAGGGATACTCAGCGTGAAGACGCTCCTTTGGTAAATTGCTCATTATTGGTTGATTAGATCTACCAGAGAATCTACAGCAAACAACGCATTCATGTGTGACCTTCCTAGCCATGTTTCTACCACCTATGGTCCAGTATTTGTGCCGCATAACTGACAGTAGTAGCTGGGGTCCAGCGTGCATAAGAACTTTGTGATACTGTCGGAATAATAGCAAGGTTATGTGATGTGCTGAGTGCAGCAAAATAGGATGTTTTGTGTCATAATCATAGTTAGAATTACATAGCCTACCCTAATGACGCCTTCTTCCGACAGAAATGGATTTAAATTTAGCAATTTTGATTTAAATATGAGCTGTTTCTTTCGTAGAAGGCTGTCGTAATCCCTTGAGAAACTATCAATCTGTACAATTTTGCATAAGATGATATTAGCATGATTTAGTTCAAGTACCTTCAAGTGTTCAGTCCTTTTATTCTTTGGATTTCTGCAGTTGTGTGCAAATCTTAACATAAAGGCCACGACTCGCTGTAGTTTGCTGTAATCAGAGTATTTTGTAATAAAATTATTTTGATTCGCCACCATATTACAATTAATTTTAAGTTCTGGTAGATAGTCAACCTCAATTGGAGAATCAGGCCAATTAGCTTCAACTTCTGATAAAAATGAGGGTCCAGTCCACCACAATGAGGAATTTTTCAGTTGAATTGCATCACATCCACGGGATCCAATGTCAGCGGGATTCAGATTAGTTGGCACGTGCCTCCATTGCGTAGGATCACTAGATTCAGTTATTTCGTTTATTCGGTTGAGCACAAAAGCCTTTAAGCTTGCCCTCGGGGTTCTGATCAAACCTAGTACCACCATAGAGTCGCACCAAAAGTAGCAGCTGTCCACAACTAGCCTCAAGGCATTTTTTACTGCAGTTGCCAGCCTTACCGCTAAGAGTGCTCCGCTAAGCTCTAGCCGCGGTACTGTCATACTCTTGATTGGGGCCACCTTACTCTTTGCTGCAATGAGATGAACTGCAATTTTACCTTCGCTTGAGACAGAACGTATGTAAACACATGCGCTATAAGCTTGCAATGACGCATCACTGAAAGAGTGAATCTCAACGCGCCTGTGGGAGTCGCATAGTGCGTGACGGGGTATGACGATGTCATTCAACTGAGTCACAGAGTTGAGAAATGTCAACCAATTATTTTCGGTTTCAACAGGTACCCTCTCATCCCATGACAGCTTAGACGCCCAAAGCCGTTGCATGATGAGCTTGGCTTGTAGTAGGCAAGGGTTGATGAGACCTAGGGGATCGAATATTTGTCCTATTGCGGATAATATTGATCGCTTGCTCAGATGTTTTATAACATCAGGATTTGTGTCAGTGCTTAGTGAAAAGAATAATGTATCTGATTTACATGACCACCTTAGCCCTAGCGTTTTTGCATTTTCATCATCTACTATTTTCAACAAATCATCCTTCTTATTGTCTTGTATTTTTTCTAACACTAACTGACTATTGGATCGCCATTTACGAAGATGAAATTGACCCCTCTTCAGTTGATCTATTACACCCTGACAAATACGTAACAGCTCGGTTTCATCGCTGTGTCCGCTTATATAATCATCCACGTAGAAATCGTGTAATATAGTTTCACGGATTTCCGAAGAGTCGCAAGAAGAAGAAGATGATGCCTTTGACGGGCACTCGTGTGCGAGTTGTACCAAACAGCGGGTTGCTAACCACATAGCTGAGGCGGTTCCGTAGCTCACTGTGTTCAGCTTGTATAGTTTGAGCTCCTGAGTTGGGTCAAATCTCCAAAGAATTTGCTGTAGACCACGTTGCTCCTCTGCAATGAGAACACAGCGATACATTTTTTCGCAATCAGATGTAACTACGTATTTGTGTTGTCGAAAGCGTATCAAAATACTAAACAAATCATCTTGAACACATGGACCAACATATTGAATGTCGTTGTAGGATATTCCTGTGGATGTAGCCGCTGAAGCGTCGAAAACAGAACGCAGCTTCGTGGTCAAATTAGATTCCTTTAAAATGCCATGATGAGGCATTATGTAGCAATGCTTATCATTGCAAGTAGTATTCACTGACATATGACCAAGATCTAGGTATTCTTTCATAAATGAGCAATATTTTTGTTTAAACACTGGGTCTCTTGTGAATCGTCTTTCCAGTGCATTGAATCTAGTTGAAGCCTGGTGATAGGAATCACCCAAGACGTCTGGCGCCTGCTTGAGTGGTACCTTTACTTCAAACTGACCATCAGGCATCCTTTTTGTGGTCTGCTGAAAGAATTGCTCGCATTTTTCTTCTTCCTTGGTAGTCTTGCGCGGTGAGGGAACTGACTCCAGCTCAAAAAATCTGTCAAGCTGATTCTGAATCTTAAAGTCATTCATAAAGTGACAGTGGACTGTATGATTTTTGGAAATGGGTTTTTTGTCTCTTTGAGTAGGTACTAGCCCTGATACTAACCATCCAAATTTAGTTTCACTGAGTGTTGGCATGTTTTTTCCTAAAGAGATTCGGTTAGTTCCCAGTACATTCCAGAAAACTTCAGCATACAGCAGTCTACTTATTTCAGATGGAATATTAAACCCAGGATCTGCTAACTTTAAATGAGTAGGAATGTTAAGCGGTGAGATGTCAATCCGCGTAGTAGGCAACAGCTGAGTGATCTGAGGTACAATGAGGCAATCTATCTTCTGCGTGAAAGCTTCAGTGCGAGAAGATAAGTTGATACTCGATCGCTTATTTATGTATTGTGTTTTGCAATTTAATCCTTCTACAGTTGTTGAAGTCAACTTAACCGGTAATTTAATTTTCTTGCTTAATTCTTCAGTGATGAAATTGGTGGTACTGCCATTATCAAGCAGCGCGCGCACTGTGTGTTTGGTGCCATCAAGATCAATGATGTCAATAAGCGCAGTAGACAGAAGAACATAGCTGCGCTGATTTGTTGATGACAGTACAATGTCTTGTTCGGGTTGTTCCTCTTCTAAAATTGATTCAGATTCATCCTGATCAGGCAAATATTTGTCTTCAGTTGGGCATACAGAGTTTTCTTGTAAATATTCTTCATGTGAGGCTAACATGATGCGCTCATTTTCCGTAGTGGGCTGAGACGATGACTGTTGTGGTTCATCAGTGTGCAGCATAGTGTTGTGCATTTTATCACAGAGCCTACAGGGTCCGAATTTACATTGGTTTGTGTTATGACCTTGCCGCAAACAATTTGAGCAAAGTTTCAATTGTTTAACCTTTTGTAATTTTGCTTGCAATGATAATGTTTTGAACTTTAAACATTGATAGATTGGATGTGGTTGTTTACAATAACTGCATTTTATTGATGCTGAAGGAGTGTTTGTGTTTGTTATGAATGTTTTAGTCCTAGCATTGACTGGCTCACTGTGCCTACGTTTGACGCTAGTGTGCTCCACGGATTCAAGAAGTTCTGCCTGACCCTTCAAGAATAATATGAACCTATCAAGGGTAGGCAAATCCTTTAAAAAGTTTATATGTTCCTTCCAAGTCCTACTGGAAATTGTGTCCAACTTACTGGACGCTAGGTGTATGATTAATACATCCCAATTTTCTGTTTTTATGCCAAGTGTGTTGAGTGCTCTCAAGTTTTTAGTTATGGTATCAATCATACCTCTCAAAGCAAAGGAAGACTCTTTAGGTATAGATTCTATGTCCAGTATTGACTGAATATGATTACTGATTAGTAACCTATCATTATGATAACGTTCACACAATGCCTCCCATGCAACATCATAATTGCTGGCTGAAAAATCTAAAAAACCAATAACTTGCCTAGCTGTGTCTTTTAAAGCTGATCTCAAGTAGTGGAATTTGTTAATTTTAGGTATATTATCATTAGTGTGTATTAACGAAATGTAGGTATCGCGAAATTCAAGCCAGTCTTGTAGTCGCCCAGAAAAGGTAGGTAGATGTATTATAGGTAACTTTAAGCTTAGCCCACCTCCTGTTAGGTCAGAACCTGACACTGAAGCTTTGATGTCAGCAGGCTCCGCAGAGGTGTGTTTGCTCAGCAAGTCTCGGGCGCAGGCAATGATTTTGAAATACTGCTGCTCGAACTCTTCACGCTCTTGATACTCATCGGTGTCTGAAATATCAGTTTGAGTTTCTATAGAGAGCTGTATTGAATCATATTCGTTATACATTTCTTCAATTTTTTCTAATCGAAGATTAAGCTCAGCATTGTGAGTACTACTGAGTTTTGTGCAGGTTGAAATGCTATCTAAGTATTTTTTAAATTGTGTTAATTTAGCTTTATATGAAGAACGCTTTTTTTTAATTCTTTTATTGTTAAAGGCATTTTGACTCCTATGTAGGCACTTGCCTTGTAAAGATAATACCTTACTTTATGTAGAAAACAACTGGATTTAGCTGTAAGAAATTACACAGGTTTTATTTTATTTTATGTACCTAGTCTATCTAAGTGCAATGATTTTTTAAAATAAGTGAAATAATACTAAACTTATTTGAGTGCATATGCGTGCAGACCAAGAAGCAGCAGCATAGCGTGCAGTTGCAAACCAGCTGATTTTTTGCAATGGTTGTTGACCCCGCGCCTCACAATGCCTTCAGCACATACAAGGCAAGCAGGCAAGACAGGAATCGGGCGAGCAGCGGCGCTCGGCTGCGCGTGCTCAAAAGCTGGAATGCGGAAACAATATTTAAGCAAAATAAAAGAAAGAATGCTTTGAATAGCTGGAAATATCCAACGAGGCTAAAACTAGGAAGTATATCAAGACTCCTTTGTTCTTGTTGAACCACGTAGATTGGATGGATATCTTTGGGCTGAAAATGTCCAATGAGGCTGAAACTAGGAAGTATATCAAGACTTCTTTGTTCTTGTTGAACCACATAGATTGGATGGATATATATTGGAATTCCAAGAACCTAGCAAAATATTAATCGCGTTGAAGTATATCAAGACTCCAAGACAATTTACTGGGCTAGTAAAATGTCTTTATTGTACAAGTACAACAATGATTGCGTAAATTAAATGTACGAATACATCTAGTGATAGTGAAGTATATAAAGACTTCTACACTATTAGGTACCTTTAAAATTTGGCATTTTGAGTAACGAGTTGCGATAACTGTAGTTATTTAGGCTGTACTTAAATACAATCCTAAATTGAATATAAAAATTGAATTGAAATGTATTGACTCGCGTGAATTTTTGGATGGACTTTTTCGCATGGGTGAAGGATGGGAATGGGGATGGATGGTAATTTAGTATTGGAACGAACTCACAGACTTTCTTTTCTGCACTTTACTTCTCTCCTTCATCCAATGTACAGGTGGATTTCTTTCCGAATCGAATTCCCTTTGTGTTGGCCTCCGTCACAAAATGGCGCAGACACGTCGCGTGCCTGCGCAATCCGCTGGTTTCTTCGTAATAAATCCGGCTCGAAGGACCACTTTGTTAAGGCAGGCCTTGAGTGAAACAACTTCGTTTTAACAGTCAGCTATAATTCGAGAACAGGCGAAACTTGTTACATTAAAAATTACAAATTGTAGAAAATTGCAGACGTTTTCTTTGATTCATTTGACGCGAGTAAAGCGCCCAGGGGGGGGCGCGGGTCGGGCGGGCGGGTACGGTGTTGCCAGCGGTGAAACGTTCTTGCGCGCTAACAGCGTGTAATTATATGCTGATAGAATTATTGCATATCGCTGGAGTCGCAAAGCAGCCGTCACCGACACCCCACTACCCTTGCCAAAAATGGAAAGCACAGGCCGGTGGTCCATTTTCAAAACGAAAGGTTCCTGTCGACCGTACAAGTACTGGTAAATAAGTAAATTCAGCGAAAAAAACTATAGCCAGATGCAAAAAGAGGCTACGGCTATTATTTGGCTATAGTTTTTTTCGCTCGTAGACAAAGAGCGCGAGGCGAATGCTATCGGACGCTCGCGTCCGTCTGCATCGCAATGCGCCAGCACGGCGCCCAGGCCGGACGGGCCCGCGTCCACCGTCAGGACAAGCGGCGCGTCGGGGTCGAAGTGCGCCAGCACCCGCTCGCTTGCCAGCTCGCATTTCACGCTGTCGAAAGCTGCCTGCTGGCGCTGCCCCCACACTCATTCCACACCCGTGCGCAGCAATTCGTGTAGTGAATTCAGAAGCGCCGGTGCGCTCGGAATGAAATTTCTATAATAGTTCACTACCCCTAGAAATCGTTTAACCCCTAACACGTCGGTGGGTGCGGGTGCGTCCAGTATTGCCTCGACCTTGCTCGGACTTGTCCTTAACCCTTTTGAGTCTATTTCGTAGCCTAGGTAGGTTACGCTCTTCTCAAAAAAAACACATTTATCTTTTTGTAGACGCAAACCAGCCTCTTGCAATCTACGTAAAACTTCTCCTAACCTAAACAAGTGTATATGTTTTGAGGGCCCTGTTATACAAATATCGTCTAACCATACACTGACCCCTCTAAGCCTGCTAATAAGGTTTCCATAGCCTTTTGAAAAATGGCAGGAGCACAAGCCAACCCATAAACAAGACGTGTGTAGGAAAACAAACCCTTATGCGTATTGATGGTCGTAAGCTTTTGAGATGCCTGAGATAGCTTAAATTGATTATACGCATTACTCAAATCTAGTTTTGAGTAGTGCTCCCCCCCTCCTATTTTGGAAAAAACTTCCTCTATTCGTGGTAAAGGGTACTTATCAATTTCCAAATCTTTGTTCAGAGTACATGAAAAATCTCCTGCGATTTTTAACTTTCCATTTTCCTTTAGAACCGGGACTATGGGCGTGGCGTAATCCGAATAACAAACCGGTTTTAGTATGCCTAAACTAACTAGTCTATCTAGTTCGTGGCTCACCTTGTCCCTGAGAGCAAACGGTACGGGGCTTAAAAAATTTAGGCGATGCATCATCTTTTAATTTAAAATCGACTTTGAACTTATTAAAACATCCTAATCCATCTTTCCAAACGTCTGGGTACTGCTTAAACAGCCGTTGCACTTCTTCAATTTTCTCATTCACACAAGTTATTTGTTTAATCGAAGAAGCAAAGTAAATTCTGAACTTTGTCGTGAAATCACGGCCTAATAACGGCGGACCACCGTTTTCTAAAACATATATTTTTAAAACTTCACATAAATCCGAGTACGTTATTTTAGCTTTAAAATATTCTATTGGCGTGATTTTATGACCGTTACAAAGACACATTTTTAGTTCACTTTTATGCAGGGACTGATCAAAAAAATGTAACGCGTATAATTTTTTTGAAATAACGGTATTTCCTGACCCAGTGTCTAACTCCATACAAAGATCTATATTGTTCACCCTAACACTTATTTTAATAGGATTATAGTCAACATACCTCAAGTTATAAAGTTCACACTCACTGCAGTCCCCTCGAGACATATCCGTATCTTCTGTGCCGATATTATGTACATTAGACTTCCTAACCGCACATAACTTCTTTAGATGTCCTTTTTGCCCACAACCTAAACACTTGTAGTTCTTATATCTACACTTAGCCGCACTGTGGTTTCGCAGTCCACATACTGAACAACGCGATTTGCCGCCGTCGCCGGTTTTGCGAGCGCCCTCGGCCGCCGCTTGATGCGCGGCGGTGGCCGCGGTGCTGCGCGATAAGTTCGCGCCTGCTCGCACGTAGAAAACCGGTTCCTCCTTCACGACGACGTCACCCGTGCTGACGGCGCCCGCGCCGCCAGCACGCGCCTGCCGCGCGCACGATGCTTTCTGAGCGATTGATCGATTGTTAGCCGAGCCGCGGTCTCCACTCAAGAACTGGTTTACTTCAACGGTTGTCGGTTCTTCAGCAGATACGGCCAGCCTACTTCCACTTATGATGTCTTATTCTCTGAGATATATAATGTCGATTAACATAATATACTCGTAATAAAACACACAGACACAGAACAAACATAATTTCTCCTAGGCAAGAATCGAATCTGCACTCAGCTCAGAAAGTAGAGCTGCCAAGGGGCCAGTCAGGGAATATAAGATTTATATCCCCTGTTTCAAATTAAAAAACACTTTGAAAGCAAACTTGTCAGCCATTATTCAAAGCGGAAAGAATTAAAAAGATGTTAATAGAATTGGGCGTCTGTTGAGAAATTATTACGCTTTATTTCACAAACAAAAATTGTGTAAACAAGAAGGGACGCAGAAAATTGAGAACATAATAAATACTCTTAGGCATTTTGCATCTAATACTAAGATGGTTTTGATCTGTTTAGAAACCTCATCATGGGAAAAAATTCTAAATGATATAAATGCTGGACATTTTCACACAGCATCATCTACCCCATACTATAAACCATATGACTGATAGTCTACATAGCTATTTTAAATGAACAGGATGGGGCAAAATTTTACCTCATTGAGGACAGCTCCTGACCTTTTCTTTTGTAGTTACAAGCTTTTGGTTCTGAGAAAACTATAATAAAAGAAATTGTATCGAAAACTTTTTTGGAATATTTGCGAAATCTTACGCTTTCATTTAATAAATTACTTTCGGAAAAGTGTTCCGGTTAGGAAATAGAGTCGATTAAGACCAACTTGTTTTTTTGACAAATGTTACTTTTGACAAAAGAAAAGGTAGCTACCCTCAATGAGGTAAAATTTTGCCCACTTTATACACAGAGAACATCCAGACCTGAATCTAAATATTTGTAGGTCATACAAACGTTGTTTTGCGGCGGGAATTGAATCCGCCACCTTCTGCGCCTTAGGCGGACCTTCGCCAACTGCGCCCCGAAAGTCAGAAAAAAGGAAATTGATTTTCTGACTGTCCACACCAAAAATTTACTAAATTGGACAGATCATAATTGGATCCCTCTAACGGCGTAGAAAATTGCTATGTTTCTTTGGAAATTTCGGATGATTTATGATTATTTTTATTTCAATGGAGAATTATTCTTCAACTTTCCATGTACTCGACGTAAAACATCATCATCATCAGCCTATAGCAGTCCACTGCTGGACATAGGCCTCCCCTTATGAGCGCCATAAAGGTAAGTACTGAGCTCCACTCATCCAGCTTCTACCAACAGCCTTTCGCAGATCGTCACTCCACCTGGCCAGCGGGCACTACATTTGCCGAGTCGCGGTCAAGAACTCGGGGTAAACGAGTTCTTGTGGAGACCGAACGATTTGAATTTTAATAACCCTTTATAATATTAGTTTAACTTGCTTCTAAGATAGTGGGGTATTAGATTAATACGGAGAAGAAGAATTAGAAGAAGAAGCCAACGTTAAGAATTAATTATGTAAACCCGCACGCAACTTCATTTGCCTTTAAACGCTTTCTTTATGTATGTGTTTTCACATAAAATGTTTGCCAAACATGTTAATTTTAGACGTAATCCTCAATAAGTACGGTATAAAATTACCAACATATTAGTATATTACCTACCTACCCATTCCCGTTCCTTTTCCCGCTCTCGCTTTTCATTACCGTTCCCGTTAGTCGCCAAGTCAACAGGTGGTTAAAAATGTTTTTTTATAAACCTAACTTGACAAATGATTATTTCCACATGCAAACTTTCATCCCCTATCTCACCCTCTTTAAGTTATACCGACACTGCTGCTGCTGCCGCTCTTCAAGGTAAAATCATTGATATATATTGTTACTATCGTATCTAGATACGTAGTACCGGCCAAAATGCGTGTAGGCTCAGGTCTTGGCCATGGCCAAGATCCTTTCCTTTCTTCATACAGTGGCCATCTTGATATCGACCGAGTGACACTTCCGCGAAATAGGCAAATAATGTGATGAAAAAGTGCATTTCTGGAACTCAATTGCGTAAAGAATCACGCAGAATCACTTTTTTCATGAATACATATTGATTTTTTGCTAAAATCACAGCAAATATTAAAGAAAATTTAGTTAAATAGTTCATGCCATGTCATTTTGCCAGCAAAAAAATGTGTAGTTTTCCTGATTATTGTGGGAGATTTTGATACAGGATAAAAATATCTTTGTTAAGCTCTTAATTTGTTAAAAGAATTCACAATAGATACAGGAGAATATTTAAGATTATTTCAAATAAATCACTCAATTCTATTGATAAAATAAATGCCATCATCCATTAAATTAATTATTTAACTCAAATAAATAAAAGGAAGACCTTCGGGGTGATCGGCTAACTCTGTTGTAAACAGAAATGATTGACACCGATACTGTTTTAACAAACTGTGACAATTTGTCAATTGCCGTTCATTGAATTTCGATGGATGAAATGTCAAAGTTTGTAAAAACAGGTTCGGTGTTAATCATTTCTCTTTGCAACGGAGTTAGTCAATCACCCCGCAGAAGACATTTGACGTTACATGCGGTGGTTGAGTGATATTACGATCGCTATTATAAAATATGTTGGCACAAACTAAAACACTTATTTTATTTCCACAGTCAAAGTTTACCATTTCAATCTACCTACTAATATGATTATTGATAATATCACAAAGTCATGACGAACAGTTATTTTCATAAACAATTCAGTTTTGAGCTATATGGTGTAGATTAACTGGAGAACAATTTGTACTCTATGAAAACGTAAAGCAGGCTAAAAGAAAAAAAAACTAGATACTTTTTTAGTGACTGACAGTCACAGGTTAGTTCATACTTCAGAGAAAATCTAAGATTTTATAATCCTAACTAATATTACAAATGTAAAAAATTGTGAGTAGGTATGGATGTATGGATGTTTGTTACTCTTTCACGCAAAAACTACAGAACGCATATGAATGAAGTTTAAATTATATATAGTTGTTTATTGCCTGGATTGAACACATAGGCAACTTTTCCCCCGGGGACTACGCGAGCGAATTCGCGGGCGGAAGCTAGTATCCCATTAATTTTGACTCGGTGGGATTAGAACCCGTGGCCTTCCTATAAATACTGGGAAACTACCAACTGCGCTACGTTGTACGTTGTTGTTGTTTGTATGGGGTTTATTATATTACTTATTTTCAATAATCAATGAGTTAAAAAATCACATTCATTTTTGGAAAAAAATCCAGATCAGGCAACATCGAGCTTTTTATTTCAAGCATTGTAGCATTGTAGCTATCTCTATAAAATCAACTGCCATTCTCGAAGCAGGCCAGTTTAAATATAAGAGATAAATATATGTTTCCTTCAAAATGACAATTAGTTTCAAAGCTACATCTTCGCCATTAATAACGCCCGGTTTCTATATTATACCATTACCGATAACGCCTCGTTTTCCCTTGAAAAACTGTCAAAAATTAACAACGAGGCGTCGAAATTTGACAGTATAATATAGGAACCGGCCATAAGTGGTTACTATATTTTGACACTTATTAAGGAGGTTTGCATCTTTTGTTATTTATCTCAATGGGCAAAATTAAATTGCTTATGTAACCAAAACCTTAAATTAACAGGTATTATTATATAAAAGTATTATGTACATAAAACAAGACTGGTAAAGTGCGAGTTAACTCGCTCATCGTGGCGTGGTGACGTCAATTACGTAATTTTTTTTTATTTGGCATGGGCCAACCGACTCTTGACATCGAGGCTTGAGTGGGCAAGGATGAGGTCTACGATGGGGTGAACTTCCCAGAAGATGCCTATTAACTCTCTTTTTGAAGCCGTTAGGGTCATAAGACAATGGAAAATCAGACGCTGGCAGCTGATTCCATCATCATGATGATGATGATGATGGAAGCTGATTCCATACATATTACTAATTCATACATACAGTATTGTATTCTCGCTGTGTTCAGTTCTCGTGAGGGAAATATATATTTTCCTTCACTAGAATTTCCCGAGTTAAGGGGGGGATGGTCATTTATTTGAATTTTTTTATCATTAATAAAAACTGTGCATGATATAAATAAATAAATAAACTGTTTCGAGCAGTAACTTAAGCCCTTTGAGATATCCCACTCGACCTGTTGGTCCCAGTTTGATATTGTGTTTTTTTAATTATTTTGAACCCTTTGGTGTAAAAACATTTATTTTTTACTGGGAATCTTATTCAGTTAGTGATTTTAAATTTATACCAAATTTCAAGTCCGTAGCTTTTGTAGTTTCTAAAATAATCAGGTGTTCGGTAACGTCACCCTAAAAACGGAAAAAGTAAGATGCTTAGGTATTTTTATTAAATTTCAAATAATATGAATATTATACCAAGTTTTATAATCAGCTATAACTTTTTCAGTAGATATCACGGTATGTTCTATCAGCCAGTATCATGTCTTGACGACTAAAAAATCCGGGATAAACCTCTTAGCGTGCCTTCCGAAGCACGGATGTACTCAGATCTAAATTCTACTAAGCGGTCGTTCATCCAAATAGTGACCAGGCGGAATGTTGCTTAACCCAGATGATTTTAAATAAGTAAGTTACGCTACGCGCGCTTCGAGTGGCTGCGCTATGCTACAGTCAACAGCCGCCGTAGTCCTGATTATTATAAAGCAGGGTGCACCACGAGTCGGTGAGGTTAGCTTGGGTTTCGAAGATGGAGGCTGTAAGGGTTACTCCCCAAATAAATCCTGCAATCAGTCAAAATTACGTGACTTCATTAACATTATAAAGGTCCCTACAAATTGACCGTAAATTCAATTATACACGCTTTTCTGGACTGACTTATTGTAAAGGTTACTTTAGATTGACCTAGACTGAGTTGAGATTTTGGGTTCGATTCTGGTTAGATGTGAATTTTTCAAACGCAAAAAGTTGGGGAATAGATTCCCACTGCAATAAGAATGTTTTTATGATCTGCATTTCTTGTGGGTCTGGGAGTTATGGTCTATACTATTATTCTATTAGTCATAGTTCCTTCTTTTGGTACTAATAATGGTGCTTAGATCAGAGCGCTTACTTGCTTTGGAATAACTCTTTACCCGGTCTGTACTTGGATATGTGACTGTTAAAATTGTATTAATATTATGAGTTTGATAGTGGTGTAGAGGACTACGCAAATAAAGCTGTAGGTATATCCACTAGTAAGTGAAATAACGATTTTAAAGTAAAAAACATTTTCTATTTTGTTGTCGGTCTGTCTTAATGCATCCCTACAATATGCAAGGAACAATAACCTACAATTATTAAGTTGTTAGGACTAATAATAGGCTTCAGAGTTATTATCAGTTTTCGTAGCATAAACTATGGCGTAGTTCTACGGCGTAGCTCTACGCCGTAACAAACGAAACTCAAGTACTGTATTTTTTCCTCCCCCTGCAGCTCTAGCCACCGACCGTTTGAGCCTTGCCCGCCTTTGATGATTTGCCATTTTGTAGATATTTTTTTACGATAGGGTACGGACGTAGCTGAGAATTTGCGGATGAGTCTTGCAAGGGACCGGAAAGAGTGGCGTTATAAGAGTATGTGGATGATGAAAGTTGTAATCTAAAATTCTTACAAATGCCCGTTTCTCCTCAGAGCAAGAAGTTCACCTTTCTGAGAATGTTACCGAAAAAAAATTTACAAGATCAAATTAAGGAATTAATTATTAAACAACATAAAAAATGTTTTTCCTTTCAACTTAATTCCGGGAAATATCGGAATCTATTAATAAAGTATTGGGTATGTTTTTCTAATACAAAATCAAAGTAATTTTTGAGAGGAAGTAAGTACCTACGTATATATTTATCCGTGGCTTACTTCCGTGTTATTCGCAGATCATCTCGGTTAAGCAACACTCCACCCGGACACTACTTGGATAGGTGACCATTTAGTGGCATTTTGATCTGAGCGCTTCCATACTTTGAAGGGCCCGTTAAGATGTAACTATAGCTATTTCAGTCGCTAAGCCATGTCGGAAGCCTTCGGAATACTCCGACATCAGAAGTCATACGAAGAAGATTGAGCTTTAAAATTTGAGGAAATAAAGAAAGTAGTGGCAAACTCTTGTGTTGGAGTTTTTAGGCCACCCAAAGGCTTCCAGCACGGCATGACTAAAATACCCGGACCAACTACTTGTCAACAACGTGGCATTCAAACCACTGGTGCGTTTGGATCTCCTACCAACCACTACGATCCTACCTTTAATTTTCTATTGTAGTATTTTCCTAGAGGCATGTTTTGACATTGTCATCCAGAAGTAAGAACAATTAAAAGCCTAGGCACAAAAGCATGACATTTTACTTTCCTACTCATCACCAGGTCCTGGGTGCCTAGTGCGAGTTTTTTTACCAGCTCGATCGCGTTTGCGTTTACGGAAATTTGTATGGAAAGGAGTCAGTGCCACGCGTTTTTCACTAGATGGCGCTACCTCGATTCCATATAAATTTGCGTAAAAGCAAACGCGATCGAGCTGGTAAAAAACTCGCACTAGGCACCCTGATTACCGTCGATTTATATTCCATTAAACCTTAACACGATACCTCTGCTGTAAGTTTATGAAGAGTTGGATACCTAGCAGATTGCAGGAAATTCCGCAGTATTGGGTAAAGTTTATCATTTTCTTGCATAATTATTGTAGTAACAGGATACCGTTCAGACATATGAAAGCTGCTCTTTATCAACGTTAAAAGTTTTCAAACGACTAAACAGCTTTTCTAAATTATCATCATCAGTCTATAGCAGTGCACTGCTGGATACCTCCCATAATGCTAAGCTGCCATTGTGCACTGTCATCAGCTCGACGAATCCAGCTTCTACTAGCAGCCTTTTGCAGATCGTTACTCTACCTGGCTGGAAGGCGTCCATCCATACATTTGCCGTCTCTACTAAAAAACTCGTTTATCTCAACATTTTTGGTTCTTTGGCAGATATACAAAAGATATTTTCTTGAATGATAGCTCCTTTTCAAACAAAAACTAAATCAACATCATTTTACCCGTTTACACAGATAGACGTACAGAAACACAGATGCAAAGGTTATTTTAATGACACCCGTCTTTTGGAAGATGTTGGTCACGGGTATTCAGTCATCTGGCCATATCAATTAAATAAATTATAATATAATCTCATATTGAAAGCCTTTATGCAGCCTAAAAACTCTGACACCCGAGTCGGTCACTAGATTATACGAAGATGGAAAGAAAACCCTTTTTGTGCATCGAGGGTTAAAAACAAAACGAATAACTTAAAATGTAATCACCAACAACGCTATCTATCTACAGAACCACACTAACTCGCTCTCGGTAACTTTTCAATTAATTTTATCTCGTGGGACGTGGCGCTAATAAATTTGGGACATAACATAGCTTCGTGCTGTTCCGTAAATACTATGGGGTCGTTGAGTTGTGACCAATTTTGGGGTACAATTTTGGGTTAAGATTAAAACGATCTTAAGATTTTAAGTTCTTTATTTGCTTGCTTCGGTAAACTTAGCTAAAACACCCTCATACCAGTTGGAGTGACGATCTGCGAATTCTGCTGGTATAAACTCGATGCGACCAGCTGAGGACAGGGCACAATGGTGTTCATTACGCCATTAAGAGGCGTATTTCAAGTTGTGGACTGCTATAGGCTGATGATGATAATTATTATTTACTAGATAGCTTTTAACTTCTATATACTGATAAAGTTTTATATTAATGCCATATAGAAGCCCATAAAACAACTAAGGAATGCTCTTCTGCATCAGGGTTTTCCTTTCACCATAACTTAGAGTTCTTCTACTGAAGAGTATAAAGGCATATTCTGGTTAAGCTGGCTACCTCTACCGCATTATCTATCATTATTACTTATCAACAGGTGAGATTGCGGTAAAATGGTATTATATTAACTTCCTAAATAAATACGAACGTGAAAATCTTTGTTTAGTTCTTTGGTATGCTTTTAATCTGATCATTATAGAAGTGTATACAAAATTTTTAGATGATTAACATCGTTATAGGTACAGTGAAGATAACAGAATACCATTCATCCAGAAAAAGAAATACCTTTCCTGATTTTTTTATTAACTGGATCGTCCCTCTGCTTTGCAAAGGTCACCCCTATAGACTTCCAATCTCTGTCCCAATTTCCCACCACTCACTTTCTCTCTCTCTTTTGAAGGCATCGAGCTCGTCTAGCCAACGATCGGCCAACCCGATGCCGCTGATTTATAATTAAAATTAAAAATATATTTTTATATTATTATTTATATGTTTCTATCTAATTTTAAGATAAGATAAAGATATTTTTTAAATATAACAATTTATTTATAACAACAAAGCATTAATTACATACTAAGTTTTTATTTTATTTTTTAATAAGTACACAACCTAAAAACAAAATAAAGGACATTTCAGAAAAAAAATATACTTTAAAGCTTAGTTTACTTATTAGAATGTTACAAAACCGTACACCCACAGACAGAAAGATCAATTGATGGTTATTGATCATAATAATAAATAATTCTGGACATTATCACACAGCATCATGTAGTCTCAAACTAAACAGAGCTTGATCATGGTGACTGTCATCAAAAGCTAAGGTATGCCATCAAAGGTAGGCCAAGCGTGTTAAAAACTTACGATGCAACGCCCTGCGTCCATCGACTTGAAGTATGAAGGTGATAGCCTCAAGTACCTGCAATCCCAGCATCCCCTCTCATCAAACTGAAAATCTACACACAATTAAATAAGAATATAAAAAAGTAACTTTATATAAAGAAAAAGAATATAAAAAAGTAAAGTATTAAGTCGGACTTGCTCTTTTGTGGTTTTTCCATAATGGTCAAATCAATTCACAGACATTATGACTACCGCACACCGCACCAGCCTATATCAGTCCACTGCTGGACATAGGCCTCCTCTAATAAAGGGGGATATGCCCATAATCCCCACGCTGGGCATGCGGGTTGGGGTTCGCAGGGCACAGCTTCTCGCACAACCGACGCTGCTGCCCATCGGTAGCCAGGGGATTTAGCTGTGCTGATTAAGGCTGTGCTATGCCGCAATCAGCCGGCCGCCAGAGCCTCGTTCGTTGTTTATCAGGGTGCACCACGAGCAGGTGAGGTTGGCTTGGGTTCCAAAGATGGAGGTTGGAACCCCGTACACACCGTACCGTATTATAACTAGAGGACTAATTATTGGAAAGGCCAATATGCTTCCAAAAACATTTCAAATTGAGGAGTTTTGTTCTCAGAGCATTTTACATTACAGTCGATGTGTACCCAAGAACATTTAGCTTCCAAAACCTCCTGATCCGAAATGTAATTAAGCTATAACACGCCTACAGCCTGGCCTCTAGACCTGTAGGTGTGTCTAAAAAATAACTCCTTAACCCAACAGACTAAGTTCTGTTTGTATAAGCAAGAACAAGACCAGAATGCGTGAGTGAGGCAGAAACATTTTCGTTATCTTAGCGAGTTCAGAACTTTACTGAGGCCTCGTTTATTTCGAGCTAGTAAAGGTATAAGTTTCAAAGCCCTATCTTCTTTGTATTAGCTTTTATAGATTGTACTTCGGGGGTTACACGATCTAATTCCGCCTTTACATTTATTCCATAGGAACTTCAGACGCACTGCTAATTACCATCCGCATCAAGTTGATATTCCATTTAACAGGACTAAGCGCTTTCAAACGTCAAATATGCTCACAGCTAAAATATGGAACCAGCTGCCAGCGTTTGTTTTTCCATTTATTTATGAATCAAAGGGCTTCAAAAAGAAATTTAATAGGCATCTTCAGGGAAGGCTCGCCCCATCGTTGACCTTATCTTTTCCCACGCAAGCCTCGAAGTCAAGAGCTGGAGCATAAAAAAAGAAAAAAAAAGAACTTGTTGCGGTTGTTTGCTCACAGCTTATAACCACCAAAAGTAATCGAGACCACAAGCGCTTTCGTTTTACGTTTTTCTTATTTTAATTTATGTTTTTCAATTCACTTATCATGAAATATACTTTCTTATACCTACCAAATATTATAAAAAAATCTATAAAAAAACAAAATCGAAATCGGTTCATCCGTTCGAGATTAGTCCTATTTCTTTGGTTCAAGAGCTACGATGCCACAGACAGGCAAACATACACACACACAGGCAAACATACACACACACACCACTCTGGAACCGTGGTCCCACTGACACACAGAGACACGTCAAACTTATAACACCCCGTTATTTTTGCGTCGGGGGTTGCTAATAACCCCCAATGAACATTGGTCGGGGGTTTATAGATCGAGCCGTTTCGGAGGAAAGCAACTACAAACACCATGACACGAGATTCTTATACATTTTTTTTATTAAGGTGGTTATTTGTTTGTGTTATTTCCACCTGGTTTCTACTACCCATGTAAACGCAGCTTGGCTTCCATCCTATACTTATGTTACTTCCAAGTTACAACCGTGGAAGATAAGCCGGGAACTTGAATTAATGTATTCGTCCAACTTGCTGCATGTTTTAATTTTGAAGTTGCTTTGCGATGGTGCTTGGGGCGTTTTTGTCGTCTCTGATTTGGTATCTGTGGCACGATGAGCAAAGGTCCGCCTGGGACGCAGAAGGTTGTTGTTCGATTCCCGCCGCTTGATAATTTTTTGCATACCACGACAACTATAACAGCCCATTCAGTCTACTGCTAGACATTTAGCTGAGCCGATGGTATTGCACTAAGCCGCAATCAGCCAAAGTCTTGTTTGTTAGTTAGCAGTTCTGCTTCCTTTGGGACTATGTAATTTTGTGCAAACTATCATTTATATTTATTCTGATTAAAAGGCTTGTTAATCACTATGCCCAATAATTAATTCTCTATTTCGGATATTATCTATCAAACGATAAGCTGATTATTGTCAACCGCAATTATTATTAGTATATATTATGATATTATTAATTCATTTGAATGCCGAAAATTTAAATAAATAAATAAATAAAAAATGCAGGACATTACCACACATCATCATGTAGCCCCAAACTAAGCTGAGCTTATATGGGAACCACATGATTGATATCCTACCATCCAACTAATATTATAAATGCGAAAGTTTGTGAGTATGTATGGATGTATGGATGAATGGATGAATGTCTGTTACTCTTTCACGCAAAAACTACTGAAAGGATTTTGATGGAACTTGGAATATACATTGTTTATGACCTGGATTACTACCTAGGCTACTTTTTATCCCGGTATCACGCGAGCAAAGTCGTGGGCGGAAGCTAGTACTACATATATTGAATATATATTATAATATATATATATATATATATATATATTAAACTAGTTTGTCTATTAAGATATGTATGTGCACATACATAACTTACTATACTATACACAAGAAATCTCAATCTCATTAAGAATATTTGTCCTGATTTATTAGCGGACAGATACAACCAGTGACAAAAAACCCCATTATTTCTGCCACTGATGACAACACAGCTTAGGCTATACCTACCAGTGGTTTAGACCACTGGTAGGTATTGAAAATAGTTTATTTTCTGATTGAATTATATTTGTGTCTGTCAAACGGGGTTGTAATTTTTTTTGCTTAACCAACGATCAACAAACTACTCTCGAGAGCAATGAATCCGGGTCACTCAAAGAATCCAAAAAATCTCGGAAAGTAAGAATGCTAGGTTAATGCAATAAATTGTATTTAATAGACAATTTAATACTCCTTAAATGAAAGTATTAAAACTTCTTAGTTATTGTAAAGTTATATCATAAAAAAATCAAATTTGAAAAGGGAACACTGTCGAAGATGGAACTACGAAATTACAGGATTTGTTTTTGCTTTTGTTTGTAATCTGTCATTTATGTTGGTACATAAACCAGGTTGATAGTGCTCAATATTCATTATTCAAGCTGAAATCATGTCGCTTACACTTGAAGAATGCACCAGAATACTTACATTGGTGGAAACCGGCCGGAGTCAGCGCGATACAGCCAGGACTGTCGGTGTGTCGCTGTCAACAGTACAAAGAGTTCTCCGACGTTACGAAGAAACTGGTTCTAACCTACGCAGACCAGGAACGGGCAGAACTAGGTGTACCATAGCACGAGAAGACCGATACTTGGTGAACACCATGCTTCGAAATCGCTTTCTCACAGGAACTGAACTCACAAATCAGTTTCGACGCCTTGGAGGAAGTAATCCAAGTGCATGGACAGTAAGACGTCGGCTTGCTGAATCTAACTTAAAACCCCTTAGACCTGCAAACGGCCCTAAACTGGAGCGTGGCCATCGTATTTCAAGACTAAGATATGCCCAGAACCACGTAAATTGGAGTATTGAAGATTGGTCGAAAGTTATGTTCTCCGACGAATCAAAATTTATGCTCTACAAGCACGATGGAAGACACAGAGTGTATAGAAGACCAGGGGAAAGATTCAAGCAAGCATGCATCGAAGAAAAAGTAGCCTACGGTGGTGGGTCTGTACTTGTGTGGGCCGGAATTTCCTCTGAAAGTCGCACAGAGCTGGTGATCATAGAAAACGGCTCTTTAACTAGCGTAAGATATGTGGAAGAAATCCTCAACGAACACGTTGGTCCATTTATGGTCAATTTGGGTGAGGATGCTATATTTATGCATGACAATGCCCGACCTCATACAGGTAGGATTGTGAATGACTACCTTCAAGAGATGAACATTACTTGTATGGAGTGGCCAGCGCGCAGCCCGGATATCAACCCGATCGAGCATGCTTGGGACGAGCTAGGGAGATGCGTAAAACAACGAAACCCTCCCCCAATCACGCTTCCTGAGCTCAAAATTGCTCTCACAGAGGAATGGGAGAATATTCCCCAAAATCGTATAAGGAACTTGGTGTACAGCATGCCAAACCGCGTAAACGCAGTAATGGAAGTACGATGAGGTAATACGAAGTATTGAAATTCAAGAAAATTGTCATAAAGTTCAAAAATTTCATGTTTCCTATTTTTGTTTTAAGGAGAGATCAGCAGTTTTTTTCTTTATGTAATTTTGTGTAAATAAAATGTATGGTGACTCATATTTTTTTAACTTTCATTTAAGGAGTATTAAATTGTCTATTAAATACAATTTATTGCATTAACCTAGCATTCTTACTTTCCGAGATTTTTTGGATTCTTTGAGTGACCCGGATTCATTGCTCTCGAGTGTAGTTTTCACATTTTCTTTAGAACATTCCAAAAGGCCAATATTTTTTTATTCGATTTATATTTTTCTTTCTTGTTAGAGGGGTAAAAATATTTAACAAAATAGTCAAAGTAAGTAATTCATTTATAGGTACGTGCCATGCACAAAGAAATTATAACAAAACATTCATTAGTTACGTTATCTTTGTAAAAAAGTTATTTCAATCTGTTAGAAATGTTCAACCTTCAAAACACCTTAATTTACAAAATATTTTATGCATTAAAACGATCGCTTTATTGGTGTATTGGGTGAAAGGCCGGCTGAGACGCAAAAGCTCATCATCATTATCAGTCAATTTTGACCCACTGTTGGACTTAGACCTTTTGATTATGCCATCAATCCTGTGCGAGTCTTGTTGAAGGACATTCTATATTCTTGTAACCAGTTCTCAGCCACCATTTGGCCAGCACAATTTTTAAGCCCACACTGACGTAGTGCCGGACACCCTCCGGTCAGGTGAAGTGACGTTTTGCGAAAGTCTGTTGGTAGAAGCTGGATGCTACAAAGAAGATCTTTTGAAGACGCTCGCTAAGCGACCTTGTGAAACGCCAGTCTGAAAAAAACTGCTCGGGTAAAAGCCCCAACAAAATGTGTCTACAATTATACTTACAACTTTACTGTTCGATATGCGACAGAATTTTTAAAAAGAAAAATTTTAAATCTTATGTCACACTACGAAAGCTTGAAAGAAAGAGATAGCCAGAAGAATGAGAGGGCTAAGTAGATAACCCAGAACCAGTTTGGATTTATGCCAGGACGCGGGACGACTGACGTGATGTTTTCGTTACGCCGATTATGTTAAAAGTATCGAAGTGCACACAAAAACTTGTACATAGTCCTCATAGACCTGGAATAAACGAATGATCGAGTTCCAAAAAAAAGCGAGTGCTTTCAAAGTATATATGGTTTGTGAATGCGATGTATGCAAGAGCGCGAACGAACTGAAGGCCGGAACGAAAAAAACCGATCCGAAGTCGGGGTCACGGGACAGTTCAATGTGGAAGTAGGTTTGGACCAGGGATCGGACTTGAGCCCATAATTGTTCTTCTTACTAATGGATGCTTTGACATTAGACATACAGGAGGAAGCACCATAGTGCATGCTGTACAGAGCAGACTGGGAAAATGGCAAGAGAGATTGGAGAGAGTTGGTCTATAAATTATCCGGACCAAAAGTGAACACTTTTTTGGTACTTTAGTGGTTCCTCCAATTTCTCTCCGATTGCCGTGGATGGAGTAACTTTACCAGTCTGCTCCGATTTTAAGTACCTTGGTTCGCTCTTCCAAATGATAGCAATATTAACCGGGATGTGAATAATAGAATGAATGCGGGATGGATAAAATGGCGACAAGTCTCAGGAACAACTTGCGATACTCGATGCTTAAACCTAAGGGGAAACTCTACAAGACAGTCATCAGACCTGTAGCATTGTATGGATCGAAGTGTTGGCAATGAAAAAGATGGACTAAAGAAGATTGCATGCTAGTGAGATGCGAATGTTGAGATGGATAGGCAGTGTGACAAGAATGGATAAGTTAAGGAACGAGTTTATAAATGCTCGAATAGACCGAAAATGAGATGGATGGATGGAAAATATAAGAATGAATAAGAGGAGTGGACACAGATTTGACGACTGATAAAAGTGAGTGGAAGAAAAAGACATGTTGTGCCGACCCCACCACGCATGGGACAAGGGCAAGACAAAGATGATGCGACAGAATTTGTAAAACCAAATTTAGCCTGGCGAGCCACTTTAAGGCTCAATTAAGGACTCAGTATTTAAAGGGTCCGCCATCATTAAAAACTATCAGGACATTATTATTAGAAACTGGATGCGTTGAGGTGAGAACAGGGTGCAATAGCGCTCATTATAGGAAGCTATGTCCAGCAATGGACAGCTGATGATGATGACGAACCCCACACTCAGTGAATATTGCTCTATTTACGTAGCTAGCAAAGTCCTAAGAATCTCAAAGTCCTTATCGAGCGGCAGCGTCGCAGGGACTTTTAAAACTGCGTAATAGGGTCGGGGCATCAGTAATCTCGTCACGCGCCATCTAATGACCTCTCATTACGGGAGATTACGTACCTGTCATTGACCTACGTAATTATGACCCTAATTGGGTATGGAGGCATAAATTGAAGTGATTCGTTGGTTAAACTGGGGTGTTTTTGGGTGTTTTATAAGTTTGATCAGTGAATAAACTTAAAGTAGAAAGTTTCTGTATAGGGTGTCCGGTAATAATAATAGCCTTTATTAAACAATCTTACTACCCTCCTTCTTCGTAGATAGTTAGCGACCGACTCTGGTGTCGAAATTTTTAAGCCGCCCGAATGCCTCCGACATGGCTTAACGACTGAAAAAGCCTGGACCAACAACTCAACGTGCTTCCTCATTATCTAAATGCCACTAAACGGTCACCCATCCAAGTAGTGACCAGGCGAATTGTTTCTTAACCGAAATGGTGTGCTAGGAACATCGAAGAAAGCCAGGCTACGATTACTAAAAATTATATAATATACTATAATAATCTAAAGATATTAATTTTAAGTAACAATTGATTATTGACACCGGTTACTGTGATTGTCTTACCTTTCCGTGAAAGCCTCCCTAGAGCCAGGATTTCGGAACAAAGTTCCTTATCGCGCGTTGCAAAAGGGGGCTAGACGGAAAAAATTAAGACCAAAAGTTGTAACAACACTTTTTGCAATAGTTGTAAGCCGTGCGGCGTCCCTTGACACCTCTCAAGTTTTAATTACTTAGTGTGAGCCCTGAGGTGCATGAGGTGCCAGAGGTGCCTGAGGTGCCTGAGGTGCCTGAGGTGCCTGAGGTGCCTGAGGTGCTTGAGGTGCCTGAGGTGCCTGAGGGGCCGGAGGTGCCTGAGGTGCTCGAGGGCCCAAGGTGCCGGAAGTGCCTAAGGTGCCTGTTCTACCGGAAGTGCTGGAGGTGCCGGAGGTGACTGAGGTGCCTGAGGTGCCTGAGGTGTCTGAGGTGCCTGAGGTGCCTGAGTGGGTGAAGATAAAGGAACTTCGTTCCATCCGGGTGTCCCTTGACACCTCTCAAGTTTTTTTTTAATTCTGGGTTTTCTTCCTCGGATATCCGGTAAGGGATACCTACTTATAGAGGGTGGAATAGCCACTTTTATTAATCAACCTGCATTGTCTTACGTCTGGGCAAAGGTTTCACGCTAGTTCCACTATCTCTATTACGGACCTTAACTTAGGGAAGACAATCTTATTTTTAAATAAAAAAATATGCAAAGCTTCCGTTAAATTCTATCCCTGTTACTCTTAACCAATTGTTATTGTTTATCTCTCTCACAATATAGCAATTGTCTATTTATTTCGTAGCCGTAATTGCGTACAAATTTGTAATTATGAATGTGGTTTTTTTGACTGCTAAGTTTATTTTTTTTCCTAAGTGCTATGCCGCCCCTCATACGATCCTGTATATTACTAGTCTTCTGCCCACAACTTCGCTCTAGTGGCAACCGGATAAAAGTAGCTTTTGATATTCCCAGAATCAAATCCAAGCTTTATTTTTGTCAAGCCGGGACTGAGTTACGTGGGAACAAAAATACACATCACATAAAAGTAGTAAGTAAGACACAAACTTTCCCAAGTTTACTAATGTGAATAGGATAATGTGTGATATCAAGTATTGAAATGATGATGTGATTAATTATTCTAAGAGCTCTGAATCTCCGAGTTTCGAAGTATAAGTCCCGGCAACGAACAAAGATCAATCAAGATGAAAGGACTCTCTCATCAATTCTCGCCTTACCTACGACCCTAATTGAGCTAATTGCATGATGCTTACTTCTGGTGGACGGTCACGAATTCAACCTGACGTATCGTAATCTTATCTTATGAGCCTGTCTGATCCCACTGCAGGGCACACTTCCCGATCTTGGGAATCTGCTTGCCAGGATACCGAAAAAAACGTCCAGTTCGTCACGCCACCTCCATCTGGGACGGTCACGCGGCCGCGTTACGCCCTGTGAAACCCACTTAGTGGTGATCTTAGCCCACAACTAGTCCGACATGCAGGAAACACGTATTGTAAGCGTAACGAAAATTTTTAGTCAGTGACAGCGTTATTTACAATATACACTTTCTCATTGGTCAAAGTTTTACGTCTATGAAATAAATACTTTTTTGCTAGATTTCGAGATCGAACCTCTGTTTTGTTGGTATTTGAGATAGTAAACATCGAAGCAGACCCCTTAAGCCTTCGTTAAGCTTAAATACGCTTAACGGCTTATCAATTTTTATGCGAATAAATCAAAAATTTCCAACGGTCTCAAGTACAGCCGTTAGTAGAGATTACTCACAATTTGTGATCTTTAAAGGTGGATATTCATTCTCGTTCAATATTCAATTTTCCCTGGATTTAGCCAATATAGAAGGATAATCCGGAATTTATACACAAAATATGAGGACTCAGAAGAAAAGTGTATAGGCCAATCGCGCAGTGTAGAATTTTACATCATCGTGTACCAGACCAGACTCGTGTGTAACATTAAATTAACATTAATAATTACATTATAATTTTTGTCCATCCATCCGCAAAGAAATCAGGGACTAGCATCAAAAAGAGCATTGAGTGTATCGAGAATGCGCGGTATGAGAGATCAAGATCGGGAAACCGTACGGGACGAGGGTACGCTAAACAACTTTTATGCTTCCGACCTAGTTGTTGTCAAGAACGAAGAATGGACAAAACTGCAATAGTTATAAAACTGTGTAGCAGCGTTAGCGCCCTCTTCCAGAGGCTCGAGATTAGAGTTCCAGAAGGTGTAAGAAACATTAATTAAAAATTGAAAATATGTTAATACTTAAACTTATCACTCATAGCAGTATGTATAGTAAAGAACTGCGGCTTTAACATTCAAAAATAGGTGAAATTGCGTAAGAAGTACGTCATTTTCAGTCGGTCACGTACCATATGAGTACTTAGTTTTGGGCTGCATAATGCTGTGTGATTACGTCCTGCATTATTTATTTATTTAGTTAAATAAATATTTCCAGTTTAAAATATCTTTAATAGATAAATAGATTTAAATACGCATTGCTAGCGTGGAGATTAAGGGCATATCACCCTAGTTATATCAAGGAAAGCTTGGTTAGGCCAAAAAAAAATTGTATGATATTCCAAAAAAATGGAGATCATGAAGCCTTCCCGGCTGAATTAACATTTTTGGAACATTAAACAATCTGACGGTATTTCAATTGAAAAATGCCAATTATTTCTTGATAAAAAGACCTTGTTGGCCAAGGTACATGATGATGTATAGATACAGTGGCATCCTCCAGATCTAGTAATTTGAAACAGTTTATTGAACGATTATCTGTCTTAAAATGAAGCTCTTGTTCGTGCAGTAAGTTATTCTTGGTCAACTTGACTAAGAGGGAAAATCAGGTAATTTTTTTGGAATTTTCAGGTTGCGAAAGGCCTTTAATATGGCTTACAAATAAGAAAAAAACATCTTAACGTGTCTTATCAAAATTTCTGAAGCACTCAAATTTTAATGTCTTTGGAAACCAGATGACTGATATATAAAAAAAAAAACATTTAATATCATTTAGAACATTTTGTTTTATTCTATAATTTCCAAGAGTTGTGCAATCTTTCTGGAATCTGGTGCTTTATTCATATGGGTTCCACAGAGTACCAGCGCTGAGTAGGTAAGTAGCTTAGCAATATCCTGATGTACGATCCACACTTACCGGCATGCGTCGGAGAGCATCGGAGAGCATTTTATGACATGCCAAAGGAAATTGAAACATCCACAAAGCAGTTAAGTTCCTTATTTACGTAGCTTTGAGCTTTGTCAAACACAGACATAAATAGATTTTTAAGTAGATATTGCATGTAAATAAGGAACTTAACTGCTTTGTGGATGTTGTGTCTTGTGGTTTGAATTTCCTTTGGCATGTTATAAAATGCTCTCCGATGCTCTCCGACGCCATTTTGGCGAGACACTCCACTGACAGCCTGTGTGGCAGTGTGCGCAGCATAGTAGGGATAACGACTGAAATATTCAAATAAGTCCGTCATTTACATTATCAAAAAATATTGGACACATATTTTACTTTCATCAATTAAACAAACAAGACCGGTTAAGTGCGAGCTAACTCACCCACTGCGGGTGACGTTAATGGCGTGCGATACTAATTAGTAAGTTTTCTTTATTATTGAAAAAACTGTACGTCCTATACAAAAAACAGAAACCGGCTTAAGAATGGGCAAATTAAGGCCTTTCAGATAATACTATAATTGACATATAACTTGCTTAATAACTTAACCACAGCTGTCCCCATATTTATTTAGGTTTCTACAAAAACATATTCGCTAGAGACGTCGCTATAATTTTCCAGTAAATATAGATATACTTCTTTCATAATAATCATCATCATCATCAACCTATGGCAGACCATTGCTGGACATAGGGTCATCACACATAGGCACATCCCAAGGTTCCCCACTGACCCCGATCCTCGGCTCTCCTCATCCATACTCTACTCATCATATACTTCTATAATATACATAAATTTCAAGTTTCTCACCTCAAAAACTTCGGAGATAAGGGGTTTGTATGGTCTTTTTGGGACCTTTTTCATCCTTAATCAAAAACTGTGCATGATATCCAAAAATTTGATAGGCTCCACTCAACCTGGTAACCATCCTTTTTATTTTTCAACGCCCCCATTTTGGAAGATTTCCGAAAAAACTGTTTTAGGTGGAGACTTTGCTATAATGGGGGCGGCGTTATGGTTATTTTTTAAACAATTTTGATATTATATTGAAAACCATGCATCGTATATAAAAATAAAAACCAATTTTAAACAGAAATAATTTACCCCTTTCATATGATATGCCACTCGACCTGGTGGCACCAGTTTGAAATGTTGACATTTCTTATTTTGAACCCTTTGGGGGTGAAAACCAAAATTTTTTTTTACCTGCAATCTTATTCAATTAGTGCATTTTAAATTAATACCATGCGACAGTCGAACGGATGGACGGACAAAGTGGCACCATAAGGGCGGTTGTGCACTGCAAGGAAATTTATTGCCCGGCAATCCAATTTTTTCCGTGCCGATATGACAGACCATACATTTATATAGTAGCTTGTGCACTAACCGTAATTTTACCGTCCGATATTTTACTTTTCTCCATTCTGGGCCGTCCTTTTCGGGTCCGAGATGACAGCAATGAAAAACGTGCCTTAAGCACTGCGTCCGTAAAGATCATGAGCGGGCAGGACGGGTGCGGGGAAGGGGGCGCACGTAGTATCAGTGTCTCCAACTACACCGTAATAAGTAATAAATCAGCCCTTGCTGATTTTGTAGTCTGGTGAAAAACTATTGCAAGCAAACCTACGGGCAAAAGCTTGTTTGCTATATTATTATAGTAAATAAGGATGTCAGGGTCTGATGATGAAAGTGAAATTAGAATATTTGGGTTTTTTTAGACCTTGGGATCGGATCTTTTTCTGTTTGACTGCCGGTAACACTGTGCCGGACGGTAAAATACCTTGTAGTGCACATGTTAATCAATGTATGTCACAATGTTAATCATCCGTTTTTTTACTGCCACACCGGAACGGAAAAAATCAGATTGCCGGGCAGTAAAATTCCTTGTAGTGCACAAGCGCACTAAGGGTTCGTTTGACCGGTTCGGTAACGTCACCCTTAGCTATTCGCACCTTACACCGACTCGACGCCAATCCAACACTCTTCCAAATAGAACTATCGATCCGGTATCATCGAGTTGTCAACTAGGCGATCAACACGTTTGTCACCTGTGGACAACTAGGCGTTAATGAGTTCGCAATGCGTCGTCAACGAGTGGGAAGCGCGTTGTCAACACCCAGCCAGGATGAGATGGCAACGCGTCGCCCACAAGTCGTAAGCACATTGTCGACTCGTGTCCAATTCGTCCACAACGAGTGGCAAACGGGTCGGTGATGTCATTAGGTGAACAACGCGGTGACCACGAGTTGTTCACGCATCGTATACCTTTATATAACAAGTTGACAAATTCACTCATAACAAACATAATATAACATTTAGATTACGTTTCAATGCCATATTGTGAGTTGAGTTGGAGTTGAGTCGGCGTTGAGTCAATGTAATGTGCGAAGAACTTAAAGATGACAAAGATATAGTGCCTTGAAGTTCTGCGTCACGTCACGGCTTAGTATACGTCACGAGCCCTCACTTCTGAACTATGACGCTCTTTATCTCCATCAATTTTATTTATTTTTTCATTAAAAAAATACGTGGCCATTAATCGTTTTTGATCTATCGAAGGGTCTGATTAGAATGTTGTTTTTACCTAGTCATAATCCCTATTTTTATAAGCGGATTTGTAGAATGGATCACTACCTTGCATCAAATCTTATTGGATATTTATATACCTATCCACCTTGATAATTTTTTGTTTTTACCTATTTTTACCCACTTATCTTGAAGCCTCACATTTTAAGCCTCTTTTTTGTTTCTTTATTATTTTGTGTGTTTCCAATTATTTTTTTACAAGAAGAGCAAGAAAGTAAGAAAGGTAAGGTAAGAAGGTAAGGTTTTTTAGAAGGTATCTGATCTATTATTTTCACAATTTTATTGGATCACATGTTATTGCGTCATTCGTTAGTCATTCATTACAATCATCTTTCAAGATGTTTTACAAATTGACTTTTTGCTGATTTCCTAACAAGACCACAGCAGCAGCAATTTCAGTGCTGAAAACATAACTGTGCAGGACGTCGTATTACCACATGATGTTGCGTACCTACCACTTGCGAGGCCCGCAGTCAACGTGTTAACCAACCAAACATGACGATACGTACCATGTGCGAGGCCCGCAGTTAATGTGTTAACCGACTTAACATGACGCTGCGTGCTATATTCCAGGCCCGCAGTCAACGTGTTAACTGACCAAACATGACGCTGCGTAGCATGTGCGAGGCGTGTATTCAAAGTGTTAACCAACCTAACATGACGCTGCGTGCTATATGCCAGGCTCGCAGTCAACGAGTTGACCGACCTAACATAACGCTGGGCGCAATGTGCGAGGCCCGCAGTCAAAGTGTTAACCGACCTAATATGACGTTGCAGTCAACATGTTAACCGACCTTATATAAAGCTGCGTGCCAAGTTCGAAGCCAGCAGTCAACGTGTTTACCGACCTAAAGTGCAAGCGCAAAATTTTATAAGTATATTTATGTAATAAAGCGAAATCACAATTATGTTTTTCAGCAGTACGTATTTATGTATTTGAAGCGTAGCGTGGCATTTCGGTGTTCTTAGCAGATCACCTTGGTTAAGCAGCACTCCGCCCGATAACTACTTGGATGGGTGACTGGTGCAATTAAGATCTGAGCGCTTCAGTGTTTCGGAAGGCACTTTCAGACGCTAAGACATGTCGCAGGCCTTCCGGCGGCCTAAAAACTCCGACACCAGAGTTGACCACTAGCTCATAAGAAGAAGGAAGGAAATATCTCTTAAACTTTTCTGACTGGAGATGGGCAAAAGAGTTCCAATAACGAATGCCTATAAAAATAAACGAGTGAATTCATTCTGTTCCTATACAAATGTAAATTCAAGTAACGATTCGTGCATATCCACAATGCACAGCTGAGCTTCGGAGCAGCTTGGCCACTTGTAACCTCAAATTGTCACAGTTGAATTACAACGTAGAGTTTCTGCCAATCCTTCTCTGTTTAGTCGAGTTACGAATTTGTGGTAAATAAAAAAAAAACGATTTTCAAAGTGTACTTTAAGTGCCTCATGAATAAAGAGATTTTTTTACTATTACTTTTACTTTTAATACGTAATCATATTAATACTCATTTATTTCACCATAGGAACTCATTTTATTTTTATATAGGAAAATTATAAATACAACAACGACTTCGTTTTTGACTGTTCAGCAGACGTCTGTGCTCTTACAGTTGCCAACAAGCAATGCAGCGTCTTGGCGTGAAACTTACCGACCACATTCGCAACACCAAACTACGCTCCAAAACTAAAATTGCCGATGTCATTCATAAAGCAGCAAGACTAGAGTGGGACTGGGCCGGCTACGTGTGCCGCATGTCGGAAGAATTCTGGGCAAAAACAACAATCAATTCCTAAGAACGGGAAGCGGCATCGCGGCCGACCCAAACGGAGATATTGGGATGATCTTCACACCTTATATAACAATAGCACTGATCTGATGATGGAGCTGGAAACGACGCAACCCCATCTCGTTTGGGCTCGTATAATTCGTTTTGACGAGTACTTAGTCTCTAGATGGTATCCAGTGTCTGATGATATAGCTGGAAGGTGGCTATAAAGCTTTTTTTTTAAACTGGAAACTTGTTATGAAAATCTTTAAGTGGACCAGCTGAACTGCAGAGCTGTCACCAACCTCTTTTGGAAGCAAACAAACTTTAAATTGGTTTCAAGTTAAGTCGCGATAAGAAATGATTTAAGCCGAAATTCGATTTATTTTATTTAAACATCGATATTGGATTAACGATTCAATTATCATTGTTCGGAAATTCCGATGAAATACTCAATTCGTTGAATAAGTGGCTAAGTGGGAGATTATTTGGCTTTCGGTCCGAAGGGTTCAATGAGCAAACTTTTTTTGGTAGTAAATGCATTTTTTTAGTGTCTCCGGCATTTTTCTAGAACCGAAAAAAATTCGCTAAGTGTTAAAAAGCAGTTTTAACTAATTTTTTCATTGTCATCTTAAGCACATAAAGATATTATGGTACCTGAATATGGAACAAGCTCATGGCCCACTGGATGGTAAGTGGTAACTATTACCTATCACAAAGCATTGTATATAATAGCAGACCGTGGGACATAGGCACAAAAATGAGCGCCATTGCGTCCTGTTCTCGCATCTCGTTTGTCGCATCCAGCTTCTGCAGCCTTTCACAGATCGATACTTCACCTGGTATGAGACACAATCTCCACTCAAGAAATTGTTTACCTTTCTTCGTCCTTTTGCAGAATACGCCAAGCCTACTTCAATTATTCTCAACCCCAAAACTAATCACTAAGCATGAAAACGAAGGACGTTCTAATACAAAGATTTGTTGGACAGTGAGTCAAATTTCAACCAGTTAGAAAGTTACAGAAGTAAGGTTAAGAAGCATCATCGTTATTGATGCGCATGTTCGAACATAATTGGTTGTCAATCCAAAAGTACAATGAGGAACCATTTTTTTCGACAGTTGGGTCATTTTTTTAAGTTTTCTAGTGTTTACCTGATTTATGTCGTTTATTATTGGTATTTTAAGCCGAACTACGTTGCCTCATATTGTTATGAAAAAAAATTACTTGATAATGGCGAAATTGTGAAGAATTATCCCTGAAGGCATTAAATAAAGAAGTGAAGTGAAGTAGTTTACTGTTTCTATAGCCTAATACACTGGTCAACAAAATTTAAACTTTTGTTTTGACACACAAATACTTGTATCAAATTTTGAATGTATTAGGGCATTGGTCGGCCTTGGTTGAAACATTATATATCAATGAAAAAAAATCTATAAATCAGGTTTTTTTTGTGACATCACAACATATATTTTCGTAAAAAGTACAATAACCAGCTATACTTAGAAATTATATTGCTTAATTTACAATAAAATACTTATGATTTTCGTTAATATTTGGCTTTTGGTAGCTCCTCCAATAATAATCTGCTGGCATTTCTGCACTCCATTTCCCTTGATAGCGCTTCTCCACTATGGAAATGTCCTGATGGAACCCCTCACCTTGTTCGTCACTCACAGTACCGTACTCAGAGTCTAGCTTACGTATTTTTAAGGACATATTACACGCTAAAGCTTTATAAGACGTTATAAGTTCATTTTATAAGGCACAAGAGGCTAATCTTAATGCCTCAAGTTGATGGACGTAGGGCGTTGCATCGTAGAACACGTTCCGGAAAAACCTGATCTACGATGCAATTCTTTTTGATAGGTAAAGGTTACCACTTAACATCAGGTGAGCCATGTGCTTGTTCCATCTTCAAGTAGTATAAAAAAAAATAGATTTTTGTAAATTTCCGCCTTATGGTTTCTTAGAAAATTTTGGACAACATTCATAAAATATTTCCAGGCGAGTTTTTCTTGATCTTTCAGTTTTCCTTCAAAGCTCTTATCCTTTATCAGTCGCCATATTTGTGGACCTACAAATACTCTTTAATTTTTGCCTCGCTGAGTTTGGAGAATTTATCTTTAAGATATAAAAAAAACATGGCCATCTTGAGGCAAATCAATGATAAAGCAAATGGCACATATTAAGGTTCTTGTTAAGCCCAACCATAAAGAAGTCTCACACGCGTTACACAACATTTATGTGGAACCCAGGATTTTTCTTTATGCCTCACAGGATAGCCAAAAATAGTCTGAATAGCGCTGTTCAATTAATGATGTGAAATTTCGAAGCTGAGATGTAAAAGTTAATTATCTACACACATAAAAAAACTGTTGGGTTTGATAAAATACTTTTCTTATCATCTACTTTTCGGCATATTTACGATGTAACTATCGCAAATAAAATCTAAGTTAGTTGAATTCAATAGTTAAACAGTCGCCTAAATAAAGTTATTCAAAGAAAGAAACGTATATGAAGACAATAATGAATATGTAGCAGTCTAATAAAAACTGGATGTGTTTTAAACAAAAATATAATACATTTTAAATGAGGTTACACTAACATAAACAAAAACCATCACAAAGCTCGTGTGACAAAAACAGTGATTACCAGTGCTATTATTAGCCTTCACGATCCACAAATACAGGCTGGACTTCTAAACGCTGAAAATGTAGACTAAATGAAATTGCTAGGACCCTTTATGATCTGAACAAACAAAACAAACGCAATTAAAAGTTGTTCCACGGTGGCACCGTCCAACGCTGTATCGGGATGACGTTATTACAGTTATGAACTAGACCACTGGCCTTTTGAGCAAATGGTACTGAATGAATGAATGAACACAACTTTCAACCACCAAATTTTATTACCAAAAAAATGCGTTGTCAGCTGCTGTTACTGAACAAAACTGGGTAAAAAATACAGCAAACAGCCCACTCAGTAAACTGCTGGATATAGGCCTACCCTAAAGAATGAGGGATACGTTTATAATCCCCACGCTGAGCATGCGGATTGTGGATGCAGGGCATAGCTTCTCGCATTACCAACACTGCTACCCGTCTTTGAACAAGGGGTTTAGTTATGCAAGTGTTGAGCCGTATAATATCGCAGTCTGCCAGCTGCCAGAACCCCGTTTGTTGTACAGCAGGGTGCACCACGGGCCGGTAAGGTTGGCTTGGGTTGCATATATTGAGATCGGAACCCCTTTCCCACCAAAAAATACGATCTCGGACAATTATCCCAAAAACAGCGAATTATTGGTCAATTTATTTTTCTACTATCATTGACCAAAAGTGGTCGTATCGTACGCATGCATTACTTTGGCTGGGGTTTGCTTCTCGCCGAATAGAAGCTTGTTGAGCGGGGGGTTGTCTGTACCCTTTAACGAAGTTATTTCTAAACTTTATTATTGTAACATAACCAAAAAATTTACGCACTGTTGCTTGTCTTGCTTCGTTGACAATACTTTTTTTTATTATTAAAATTTTGTGACTTATAATTACTGGCGTTTTTGTTATTCATAAATAACATTGCTACGTATCCGTAAGTGGCACAGAAGGTACCTTTCTTTCTCTTGGCTTCTCTTCTGTATCATAGGTATCAGCAACCATGAGTAAGTATACCATAGTAGGTACAACCCCTCAGACCCGGAAGAAATAATATTTTTCAAGCAGCGAGACTCTAACCTGCAACCTCTTGTATCTCCGCCGGCTATTCCCACTGAGCTAAAGAGTTTGTAAAATGAAAATGAATGAATGATGCAAATAATAATGATTGAACGAATGAATGAAATATAATCTTGATTCATTCAGTATACGTTAACGGTTAAGGAGACTAACTTATCCAGGTATATTCGGCCCTAACTCAGTACATTGCCTTACAGAAGACTCACTTAAAACTTCTCCTATCCAGAACTTATGGTTCGAACTTTCTTTAGATAAAAACTATTGGCATGGATACCTGTTTCCCAAATCAAATTGAACCGAATGTAATGACAGGTCTACACATTGCGTGTAGCAAACTTTATCTGGTATCCTATCCTATCAGAAAATTCATATAATTATTATTTCCATTCGAATTATCGAAAGGATACGAAACTACTTCCAAAAAATACCGAAATCGCAAGAGTTTGGAAATGGGCATGTGAATATAAAATGTTTGTTTGTTCTTCCTTCAAAATTTACTGAACGTATGGGCCTGAAATTACATGTATTTAGTTATTTACCATGGAAAATAAACAGGCTTCTTTTTATTCGGGTACCACGCGGCAAAGCTCATGGCAGAAACTAGTAAATAACAGGAGTAAACATATGTGTTTAAAGCAAGACTGAGCGCTTCCAAACATCATTTAATAGTGCCCACTACTAAAATATATAACCAACTGACTGACGACCGTTACGGCTTCAGAAAGACAGGCATCTTCTCTCTCCATCTCTTCATAGGCAACCTCATCCTTGCCCAAGCAAGCCTGGAAGTCAAAGCTGGCCCATAATAAATGATAATAAAAATGATAAAAAACTCGTTTACCTACACTCATCACTTTAAATCATTTACAACATAAAGTGGATAATCACTTTGGGCCGTTGAATTTTTCGTAATAATATTTCTCCTACTTTTTTGGTGGATAAAAACAGTGATCCAACCGATCCCGTGTCTTAGCCGGTTCAGCGCGTATCGATGCCGGGATAATCCAAATTCCCGTTTTGACACTAACAAGGGTATAAGGTTTGAACCTTATGGCCATAGTGAAATTTTAATTGGCTGGTTAACATTATCAATGATACCTCAACATCTTTTTTTTATTTAATATCTGCCAGCTCTTGACCTCTTGACCTCACAACCTATTCTTTTGTCGTGGTTTTAATAACGAGAATAAAATAAACTTTAAGTACGTGGTCCAATTTTGTTTTATGTAGGCTACCTAGCTAGCCGAGTGGAGCAAGCGGCGACGACGCGATATTATTTCTAATACTTACACTTCCAAACTCGTGATATCTTTCGAATGTTATGTACAGCTCGGGTTACATTATTGGAGTTTTAGAAAGGATTCCTAATTTCTTGAAAATATAATAAAGCCTTTGTCACCCGGAGATAGTGAAGCTTCCCAATGGCGAAAAAATTGTTTTAGTTAGTTAGTTTTTAGTTTTAGAGCCTATTCAATGCAAACAAACAAACAATAAAATATTTCCTTTTGTAATATTAGTGTAGATGTAGTTGTAATGAAGCATCAAAAACTTTACAATTATTTTGTGTTGTGTATGGCAGCCCTAAAATTAAACCAGAGCTACCACAAACATCCAAATTAAAGACAAAGTATACACGATCAGCTGTAGTAGTGCTGCCTCACAAGTTTTTGAGTTAAATTATGGCGTAACAACCATTTACAAGCCAGTTCAAAGAAAAACTAAAAAAAAAAATAGTCTTTAAACAAATATTGTTGCTGGATTGTATGCTAGATGCGTCGAGCTCAGGACAGGGCGCAATGGTGCTCATTAGGGGAGGCCTATTTCCAGCAGTGGACTGCTATAGGTTGATGATGATGATGATGATGAAATATTGTTGACGTTAGATTTACCCCTTTTCGGGATAAAATACAAATTCAAACTACATATTAGTTATCTCATTGTATCAGCTGTTCTGTAAAGTCTAGGCATTTCGTAGAGACCTTACGTTTAATTGGAGGGTTACAGTCTATATTTCAGACACAAAGGTTTTGTATTTTTAGGGAATCTCGCCGCAAATTTGTTGGGTGCCCCTTCTCGAAGCTTCTTAACGACGACGAGTAAGGGTCCATCAACTGAAAGATTACAGGACGAAATAATATATGTATGTAATAAATAATTGACAAGGAAAATATACTTTCTAGCGAAGTAGAAAAGCGTGCAAGGGGAAGACCAAGAATAAGCTACATGAAGCAGATAAAAGAGAAGGTCACCGTCATGCTTAAGGAAGTGAAAGAGACCGCCATGGAAAAAGCTAAATGGAGAGAAAGGCATCACTACACTGGACACTATTACATAGCGATATCTAGCCCCAAACAAAGGAGAGATTGAATTAAGGGAACTACATGACTGATAAACTTACACTCATACATTTTTATATTATTTGAAGAACATACCAACATTTATCTCGGGGCGAGAATCGAGCCCGCAACCTTTTGCTTGCTCAGTGCGACAGAGCTGTCAAGATTAGGACATTTTTAAAACTGAAGTGTGCACTATGAAATTATTTTGTAAACTTCCATCTTAAAAGGAAACGAGCGAACAAACGAAGCCATAATAAAGTCATGTACATTTCACTAGTTTACACATCCAGTTGTCGTTACACCACGAAAAGTAAACATAATACTCAATAGAAGAGCAATGCGAGAGAATTTATATTAAAATGAAGAAAGGAAAATAAAGGAAATATATTTATTGACCCACTCAAATAAAACACAAAAGAAAGGACAACATAATAATATTACAAAAAGATTTGTAAAATAAAATAACAAGAAAACATAATAATATTAACAAATATCCAAGCAGGCACCCACCCACTCAGCCAGGCGTGGCCCGGGCGTGGGATCAAAAGGCGCTCTCACAGTATAATAGATACTGCACAGCTTTGCCATATAGAACGAATACTAAACAATTGTAAAAATATATAAAGTAAAAATTTAAAAAAAAAACGCAATCGCATTTCCAAAGTTCTTTGGACATGCAACCTGCAACGAAGACATGAATGTCTCGTATACAAATGGAACGTATACAAAGCAAGATGGAGGACAAAAGATCACGAGGCCACTCTCCCAATGGCCATCGCGATGGCCAGAGCTTGTTAAATGTGCCACACAAACTTCTATGACCGAATGTTCTCGTGAAGCTGCTGATAGATCTCATTGGAGGCATTTTGCAAGAGCCGCTTTGACAAGAATGCCTGACTAAGAAGAAAATTTCATAAAGTAGATACGGTCTTATGCTATGCAACGCTGGTAATTCTGACAGTGTCTGATTAGTGGAGCTAGTGTATTAGGACCGTTGTCCCTGGTTTGTTTTTTCCTCTCCCTCACCCATACACAAATCAATGTAATAGTGTTCTAATGCGCAAAACGCGGCGCTGCTTTTGGTTTGCATCATCATCATCAGCCTAAAGTATTCCACTGCTGGACATAGACCTCCCCTAATGAGCACCATTTCGCCCTGTCATCACCTTGACGCATCCACCTTCTACCAGCAGCATTTCGCAAATCTTGACCCCACCCAGCCGGAAGGCATCTTAGACTACTTTTGCCGGGCCCTGGTCGCCACTCAAGCAGTCGTTTACCTAAACGGTTATCGATCCTTCGGCAGATATGGCCAGCCCAGCCCACTGCCACTTCAGCTTGGTAATCCTCTGAACTATGTCGACAACTTCGGTTCTATGTCGTATTGTCTCGTTACGGATCATATCTTTCAGAGAAACTCCGCACATGGCTCGTTCCATAGCTCGCTGAGCGACTTTAAACTGGTGGACTGGCCGTACTGTGAGTGTCCACGTTTTGGCTCCGTATGTCATGACGGGTAGACTGTATCAATGACCATAAATAACGATAAAGATAAAGAAAAAAATATTTGAGTCACAATATATTCAAAATTATTACAAAACATCAACGTGTGACCCATCAAAAATTCCATCACCAAATTTTATAAAAGTATTAGCGATTGCTCATATTTGGAGCGACGCTCTGCAACGCCCTTTCCAATGCCCTTTTTAGTAGGTATTAAGTAGATTGGTGTACTCTACTGTGAGTTACACACTGGTACCAAGATTCGCGAACCTGAAACAATCTGCAGATCATGTAAAAATTGTCTCGCAACGGAATCGAACCCGCACATCTCGCGCCAGCTTGCACGTTACGCCATCAAGGTCGTCTTTGACCTTTACGTCAATCATACAGTTTACCGTAATTGAGTAAAAAAGCAATTTTCTGAGAATAAGCTTATTGAAGTATTTTCTAGAAAACAAAATGGCGGAATTGATTACGGTAAAACGACTTCTTCTACTGGAACTGACGGCAATCATATTTTAACTAATCATTACGTAGATAGTATTATTAGTTTTCACTTGAAATGCCAAGAACTTTTAACAAATTCATTAAAAGGCGGAGGTTCTCAATTTATCGGAATCTTTTTTTAAATTTAAGTAAAACGCATAATGTAAGGTTTATTAATTTACAAGTATTTGTTTATCAAATAAGTATACAAAGTGTTTAAATATTAACAAAGTTTGGTAACAATACGATAACTAGCATAATATTAGGCGTATTTTTTAAAACTATTTTTTGGATGTTTCGGTACAAACGTTGTTTAAATTTTTCCATAGCTCTTTAGTACTTTATTTTAATAAATGTTTACTACCTTAACACACGAAACTGTCCTGTACAAAATAAAGCATTTAATTTTAAACACAAAATTTAAAAAATACATTCATTTGAGCACCCGTTTCTATTTGAGCCTTTTCGCTGAGATTTTACTATGTTATTATTTCATTGAATACATGTAACAAATTCACGGGATAGCCAAATGTAAATTAATTAAAATATGTTTTGGACCACCCGTATACGGGATGTAGCTGTAATACCGACTTTAAATGAACACACAGGTAGTGCTACTTGTCAGTAATCATTAAAAATTTAATCCTAGAACTAACGTCTACTATTCTCAAACGGTCAGTGGCTAGGGCTGCAGAGAGAGGAACCTCCGCACAATGCGTGCAGAGTCCAGGAGAGCCGCCTTCTGTATCTGACTCTTGATCCAGCTGCCTAGCAAAAGCCTCTTAAGGTATTGGTCAAGGCTCTTCGCTATCAGACCGTTCACTGAAACGACTTTCGGAACGATAATTGTTGAGTCGACATCCCACATTATTAATATTATTATTAGGGTAATTTCAAAATAATATTTTTTTCAAACAAAATAAATTACAATAAAGGTAAAAAAAATTGAATCATGCTGTTTAGGGGCTACTTACCATTGCCAACGTCGCGCTTCTAAACAGAAGCGCGCGTATGGTACACAGCATGATTCAAATTTTCTTACCTTATTTGTGATTTTGTTTGATTGAAAAAATCTAATTTTGAATTTTTAGGTTTAGGATAAAAAAAAATATGATTACTGCCAAAAAGCACTACCTGTGTGTTCATTTAATGCCGCAATTACATCAACATCCTGTATACAGTAAAGATGTTACCTAACCTTTCTTAATAAAAGTAAGGCCTTTTTATCAAATCTAGATGATTTTTGTGTTAAATAGCAGCTTCACTCAGACGCCAAAGTGCGTGGGACATCGTTAGATGGAGTAGGCTTGTCCTGCCGGCTTAGCACAGCAACCGTAGACAAGGTTTTGTCGACGAAAGAATAGAGGAAACTTATTTTTGGTTGTAGATGTAGCAACATTTTAAATGTTCTGAATTCGGTTAAATAGATAAAAATAAGCATTTGAGAAAAAAATGGCATGTTTGGGATGCAGCGAGATCCACAATCAGGAAATATACATCGTCTTCTCTATCGTAGAGTAGACATAAAAACGGCATGCTAAGGGGGCAGAACCTATACCATCCGCTAAGTCTAGTCAACTTTACCCAAAGGAAACACAATCTATTTAAATATAAATTTTTAAGTTTCCAAGTGAGAGAGCATCACCATCATCAGTCTATAGCAATCCACTCCTGGAAGACTGCCTGTCAGCTTCAACCAGTAGCCTTTCGCAGATCCTCTCTCCTCCTGGCCGGAGAGCGTCCTACACCATGATCTTTTCTTATGTTTTCTATGTATGATATGTATGTATTGACAAAAAAATGTATATATGTAATATATCAATTATGTGGTTCCCATAATACAAGCTCTGCTTAGTTTGGAGCTATATAATGCTGTGTGATAATGTCCTGCATTATTCTATACTTATAAAATCTTTTGTCCTGAATGACTGACGGATCAACACACAGCCTAAACCACTGATCTTAGAGACCTGAAACTTGGAGGATGTGTTTTTTATATGTTGTAGGCATCCGATAAAAAAGGATTTTCCAAAATTGTATCCCTAAGGGGGTGAAAAACGGAAGCAAAGTTTGTATGGGAAAATCTAATTCCTTGGTCCAATCTACTTCAAATTTTGCATGAACATTTTTTGACATAATTTATGGAAAATCGAATTTGATATTAATACTCTATAGCGCTTTTGATTTTTTTTTTGACACATGTTTGAACACTCATTCCGATCTCTTTAATATTTGAATGTCAAATATAAAAGAATAATGGTGTAACTTATAAAAATCTGACAAAAGTTAAACAATGCTTAAACAATTGCCATCTCTTACCATTGGATAATGACAAACAGTGACAGGGCTAACTTTAGAGCATTAGTTCAAATTAAGAAGCTTTATAAGTAGGGGGGTAAGGGGCTACTCACACTTATTCAGCTCGATTCAGCTTTTATCCATAGTAAACAATGATTTTGTATGGATACGTGTACGCATCCATTCAGCTTTCCGCGTCTATTCTCCTTTCGCGGCAAACCAGTATAAAATGAGGATAAATGTGTTTTTATCATGCGAATGCTATAGAGAGCGTTCAGCGCTGATCCGCCGCGTTCAGCTCTTTTCCGCCGCGTTCAGCGCTGTTCCGCCGCATTCTCCGTCGAACGCGGCGGAACAGCTCAGGGATGTTTCGCGACTCCTTGTCGACAAGTTGCGACATGTAGGTTCCCCGCAGACGACCAACTTTCTGTAGGACAGAAAATCGGACAATTAGTTAGTAAGTATATAGGTGTGCTATAAATTCTTAGAAACATAATTATCCATCTTTACAGTCAAACGCGTTGTATTTACAAAGATACAAGGTAATGGAGCGGATGCTTCTTACCGATGAAACCTACAATTATCTGGATTATGGTAATGTGTATTTGTACTCTTTTGAACAGAACATGAGACCATGATCATTTCACTCTTTAATCTATACTATTTAATTGAAATTATATGTAATAAAATAACTTAAATATCAAGGAAAATTATTGACTAAAATATGTTTTTTTGGTTGATAATCAGCGACCACGGATAGTTTGACAAAGTGCTGTCAAAAGTTTCGAATTCAAAAAGTATGACATCGTCTTTCTCTTTTCCACTCATGAATAATTCATATATAGCCATCCTTGTTTGTATCTCTATCTGAAAAAAAAAACAAATCCAACCTCTTTGGGAAGGACATATAGGGGATGAAAGTTTGCATGGGGAGGGGAACCAATAATTTCTCAAGTTACGAGTATAAAAACTTATGATACTTATACTTTTTAACTGGCTGACTTGGCGAAGGAAAAAGGAGAAAGAACGGGCTCGGAAAAGTCAACGGAAGTGGGAATGGGAACGGGACCCGGACCTAACCTGGTAATGTAGGTTGGTACCTACTTTTTATTCCGTACATAGTTAGGGCTACGTATAAAATAACCATGTTCGGGAAACATTTTACATGCAAACACGTATTTAAAAAGTTTATACACGCAAACGAAGTTGCGGGCGGGTCAGCTAGTTTATTTTATATTTATTATATTATTTTGGGGGTTTGATTACCGTGCGAGACAATGCTTGATCTACATTTGGTTTTAGGTCTGGTTTTATGTGATATATAGTGAGTGCCTTTTGAGGACAAAGTTCCAAAATCTTGAACACCACCGATTTTGGGGTTCATTTTGGAGAGTTTTGAGATTTGTTGACTGCGCCACAGTTATTTATTACTATTGCGGTTACCATCGTTGTCCAATTTTATTAGTACTTATGTCATTTTGTTCCATCACGACTTGACTATTGTCGAACACTTGTCACGTCTATCTTGTCAGCCTCTACCATATAGCTTGGTCTTAGTAAGTGCATCTGTGGTATAGCTATATAATGTTCCTTTGTAGCTCAAGTTACGCCGTAGCTAACTCGTAGCACCTCTACTACGGAGAACCAAGTAATCTAAAAATGGTTCCTACTTGATAGTAGCATCTATAAAACTTGTAACTTTTATGATAATAAATAAACTCAAGTTCTCAGAGGATCTGCGTTAACTGATATTACCATATCTATTCCGCTTGATGCCAAACAGACGCACGGCTCAGTACCATCCATATATTCAGATATACCACATATTCAGCCTTCTCTACCGGCCTTTGTCTTTCCTGATAACTATAATACATATGTCGTAAAATATATGTCTTCTTGTGAATATGTGTTTTGGACCTTCGTGATCTATCTAAGACAACATTATTTAAAATCAGGTAAAATGCCAATTCTTTGTCAAAAGAAGGTTAATTTTAAGTAAAATATCTATGTATTTACAAATAAAATTATATCAGTCATGTGGTCATAATACAAGCTGTGATTAGTTTGGGGCTAGATGCTGTGTGATAATCCAGCATTATTTATTTAAACAATGGAGATCCACCTACAATTATTGTGTAACCAAACAATTATTGTGGGTGAATCCCTAAAATGCAGCAAAATTTCAGAACCCCAATCAACTCACCCATTCGAGTCTACAGAACCAAAATTAATTAATTTCGGCACTGACCACGTTTCATTAAACCCTCGTTTGGCTCCAAATTCTGAATCCCTAAAATCCTTAAGGACACCGTCTTGCGGTTCATTCGGAATTCCTCACAGACTTGATCACACTATTATCATAAATGTGAAAGTTAATGTGACTGAACGTATTTGGAAGAAATTTGGAATATAATAATCTGTTTGGATCAACTACTTAGTTCATACTAGCTAGAGGGATTTCAATGACTTGGCACCACCACACTGTCCACTGCTAGACATAAGCCTACCGTATAAAAAGGGATATGCCCATAATATAATTCCCACGCTGGGTAAGCGGGTTGGTGTTGCATAAGATTAATGATCAATTCGATATACTATGATCTGCTAGGATATGGAAATAAGCCCAACAATCGGGGTTGCACGTGACCGCGGGTTGGCTAACATTTGTCCGATCATGATGAAATTTTGTTTACAATTTGTTGTTTTAGGAAAAAGGGCATCGAATCATCCATCCAGTTTTTCACCATTTCTTCATGATTGTGATTTATGATGATATTATTATACTGTTTGTTTCCCAAATAAATATATATTCAATAAAAGCGTACTGTTCCGGAGGGACAAAAAATAACTTTTAACGAGAGCGAATTCGCGTCATCAATATTTATAAGGATATAGAACAGTTCCCAATACAACAAACAAATGTTATAAAAAGCTATCAAAACTTATTTTGCTATCCAAACCAAAATAAAAGAGGCTAAGGTGGTTTTATTTTCGGTGTTAATTTGATGTAAATCAACTGGAAAGCCAGTAGATATAATTTTACAGTTAATTTGATGTAAATCAAAATAAGATAAATTGTTCAAATTGATCTCAGATTGAGTGGCTCCTAAATTCTCCTACAAAACTATGACATAACTTAAAAAGCCATTTTTTCAATGAAAAACTACGAAATACAAAGACCCTTTTCTAAGCTGTTGTTGAGCTTTGGGAGTATATTTAAATCTTAAGGGATAACATACAAATTCAAAATCATAATGTACGCAACTCTTGCGCAACTCGGATCGAACCTACTAACATTATATCTATTGTACAGGTTGACGAGAAAAAAACCATTGTAAAGTCCAGTGAGCGATTATAGAACAATTGGCTTTAGAACGAGTGGAACCAAAGTCATCTCTGAAAGATAGAATCCACATCAAGACTATCCGACAGAGAACTAAAATTGCCGACACAGCTCAGAGAATTAGCAAGCTAACGTGGCAGTGGGCCATAACAGTCGTGGGCCGACAGCCGTTGGATTAAACGAGTTCCGAGTACCGCGGCTCAAACGTAAAGTGGGATTCCCTCCGGTCAATTGGAGTTACAATCTGTGAAAAGCTGCTGGTAGAAGCTGGATGCGTCGAGCTGAGGACAGGGCGCAATGGCGCTCATAAGGGGAGGCCTAGCAATGGACTGCTATAGGCTAGGCTGATGATGAAAGCAAACACTCAAACTCGTTGATGGACGCCTATATTAGCGTACCTGATATTGATCTACACTAAAATATATAATAATATAAAGAGGAAAGGTTTGTTTGTTTGTTTGTTTGTTTGTTTGTTTGTTTGTTTGTTTGCATTGAATAGGCTCCGAAACTACTGGACCGATTTAAAAAATCTTTCACCGTTGGGTAGCTACACTATCCCCGAGTGTTATAGGCTATATTATATTATCATAAAAAAATGGATTCCTTACTAAAATTTCAATAATGTAACCCGAGGTGTAAAAATATGACTTAAAAAATTCCTTACATCGCGTGCGCTGCGAAAACTATTGATGATAGAACAAAATAATGTACTACGACTATTTAGAACACATTATAATCTACAAAAAGTGTCGCGACAGCATATGTCTAGCTATTATAGTTATGTCACAATAAGTGTTAATTTATTTTAAAAATTTAATTGAACTGCCAGCACTGGAAAAGGCTTTTTATTTTCACTCGGTAAATTACTTTATATTCAAGACTGTTTTAATAACTTTATATAACTCATCAAATCATTCAATTCGGACATTCCATTCAAAAGATAATCACGAGTTTAAAAATGTAAGTATTTGAAAAAAGTTGCGCGGTCATGTCACCTCTTACCCCGCTCGGCTAGCCAGGCAGCAAAGCGATGAAATAAGCGTTGAAGGGAAGTCAATACTTATTAGGAAGAAATAAAGGGTGTATGCGTATGTGTAAAAAGTTATAATTTTTGATTTTTTTATTAACTACCCGTGCGAAGCCGGGGCGGACCGCTAGTATTACATATTATTTTTATAGCAGGACAAATTATTAACTCGGTGAGCTCCGTACCTTCTAAACCTAATTAGTAATCAGAAGTCGCAAATAAAAAAAAACTCGATATATTTCGAGTTCTCATGTGGGTTTTTCTTTATTTTCTTCTTTCCTTAACCACCCCTGAATCAATGCGAACCAAACAAAAATATAAATATTTAAATTTTACGAGCCGTTTTCGAGTTTTTCGATGAATGTTGTCAAACGATAGTAACAATATATATCAATGGCTCTCAAACAAAAAGCAAGACAAGCTTCGAGCACTCACATGTCATAAAATTTGTATATCATCATCATCATCATCAACAGCCCGACTTTATGCACTGCTAGATATTTGTAGATATAGCCCTCCCGAAGTTGTTAATATCCACCACGGTCTTATGCTCTACGAACGCCAGGCGACGCATACTATGTCGTCGACCCATCTCATTACTTAGATTAGACATTATTAGGTTTATTCATATAGTTGGTTTCCACAGGTTTAAAAAGCTCAAAATCATCTTAAAGCCTTGGGGACATTGAAGGGCTGTAGGAGGCATCCATGCAAAAACACCAATGATTGCCACTAGCTCATATTCTGAAGGAAGCACGGGAAACGAACCCATTATAATAAAAAGCAAAGGGCTTGTTCAAAATGGAAGTTGTGAAAAACCTTGAGAAGTTCAACAAAAGAGCAACTTCTAAAAGCCTTCTTTTAACAACTTGTTTCAACTCAATGCAACGGCACCTCCTTTGTGAGGGTAAGAGCTTGGGGTTTAGTTTCTCACAGAATAGTTGAATAAGTTCGAGAATATAAAAATTGCGTAGCAAAATCACTGTTCTATATAATGTGGTCAATCAACTCCGTGGCTGAACGGATTTCGATAAATATTGGAATATATTAAATTGACTTTTAACGAAATCAAGTGTAACATTGTGTACCTACGGTAGAATTAAATGAACTATGAACTATCCTGTGTGACCTGAATTAACGGATTAACTGGCTACTAATCCAGAAAAAAATATAAATACGAATTAACTAGCTTTCATCCGCGGCTTCGCTCGCATGTAACCTGAATAAAAAGCATCCTAATTACCAATCCTGAGGCCTCATTTACTAACTCAGTTGCACACCGAAATGATAAGCACCGGTCCTCTTTTTACAAACTTTGACAATATGTCAATTGACGTTCTTTGAATTTCAACAGAAGAAATGTCAAAGTTTGCAAATAAAGATCCGGTGCCGATCATTTCGGTGTTCAACTGAGTTAGTAAATGAGGCCTCAGGTCACAAACCATGTAAATTACAATTCTCCTAAAAATCCTTTCAGATCTGAGAATAATTGATAGTAACTCCGTAATGGTATACCTTTACAGGGTTGAGTGGGAACAAAAATACTCACACATTTAGTGGTATGATTACAAATGATACAGTCGTCGATTTACATAAAGACAGATTGTAAAAAATATGGTCAAAGACAAAGTAAAACTATAATCATTATCAGCAGTTCATTGCTGAACATAGGCCTCGCCATTGCGCCCTGTCCTTAGCTCGACGCATCCAGCTAAGACTAGTTAATTTATTATAATAATTTTGATTTTTTAATTAATTTAAATATATGTATAGTGTATTATGAAATTGACATGTATTATTATTCTGGCCGAGAGGTGTCGTGTTCAGGAAGTTCATCGGAAGCCTGGCACGCGACACCAAGCATGCGTCATCGGCGACGTGTTTAAATTAAGTAATTTTATAAGTAGTATTTTGTATGTATGTTAGTTTGTAAGGTATTAATTTTATAATTTATTTATATATGTTAGACTGTAAGGTATATATTGTTATGGGCCTATGTAACTTTGTATACTTGTTGCCTGAAATAAACGTTATATTATTATTATTATTAAATAATTCTGAATCTTTAATCTTCATTTAAGAAAATAATAATTTACAGTTAATTGATCAAGGTGTAATTTTGCAGACATCCATTACAAGATATAAAAAACACACAAAACTTTTGATACCAATTCCACCAACCTTCTCTGACGAGTTCCAAAAAATCCCAACAGATGTATCAATGACAATACAATGAATATGACAATGTATCGCTTTCCACTTAAGGTATCCTCAAGAAATGATCGACTCGCTGTCTAAACTTTGCAGACGTGTTGCTTCACCAAGCGCCAAATAGAAAGAACTCGTTAGAGAAGTTGGCAGAATTTGTACTAAATAGTTACCGTCCTATTCAATACAATTCTATAACCTCAGATAGCTAAAATGGGATTAAAATATTATGTCAACTCTTTTTATTAACATGACAAGGACAAACTTACTTTACCGAGAGTTATAAAATGACATTTGGTTATGAATAAGGATAGAAATGGAAATAAAAATTGGAAATAATAAGAATTGGCAAGAAATCCCGCTTGGTGTACCATTTGATCTCGTGTGCTCTTACACTATAGGTATTTGTACTTAATATTAACTTTGCTCTATTCACTGTGGAATCTGAGCGCTGTGAATGAAATTCTTTTGAGACAGCCTTTTCTTTGTAAGTTAAATTAACTAGCTGAGAAAATGCATCTATCTAAAACACAATGAGTGTAGACAGGAATTTTTGATGCAAGCTTCAGGCAAGTTACCCAAGTTACTCTCTCTCTCTTCCTGGCTATATATCCCACATGATGATAGGGTCAACCTTCCTACAACTTTTCATCCACTTCGCTCTATCTTTGACGTCTGCATCGGAAACATTGCATGCCACCATGTCTCTACACAACACCTCTGTCCAAGTTGTCTTAGGTCTCCCTCTAGATCTTCTACCGGAGACGGACAGTTCCTGTACTTGGTTGCCAACGTATTCAGGTGGACGTCTCTTGACATGCCCATACCATCTCAGCCTACTCTCTTGCAGCTTATCGGTGATATCACGGACCCCCAGGCTGCCTCGTACGTACTCGTTTCGAATTTTGTCGCGCCTAGTAACTCCACACATCCACCTTAGCATCTTCATTTCGGCAACATGGATAGCATGGACATGACCCTGTGTGACCGCCCAGGTCTCGCTGCCATAAATAAGCACGGGTCTTATTATACTCTTATATACTAGCCCTTTGAGTTTTACCGGCATCTTTTTATCACATGTAACACCTGTTACTTCTCGCCACTTAAGCAAGTTACCCAAGTTACGAAAAGTAAAAAAAAAGGTAATAAAACATCTTCATGTTCCACATTATGGATCTTTTCTTCGGATATTGCTGAGTACGAAAATATATACCATAATATATGTACCGTGTTTCCTATGCATAATATGTATGTATTTACAAAAAAAAAGTATCTATGTAGTTTAACAGTCATGTGGTTCCCATAATACAAGCTCTGCTTAGTTTCGGGCTCCATGATGTGTGATAGTGTCAAGCATTATTTAATTTAATATAGAGGGTAGTTTGTGGTAAGTCTGAATATAATACAGTTGGGGCAAAATTTTACCTCATTGAGCGCAGCCACCTTTTCTTACATAGCTAAAAGGTTTTGTTCTAAGGAAACAAAAGGTTTATTTTAGAGATAAAAAAAGTTTTTTCGTCTTAAAAAAAAAATACAGTTCAGCCTAGAAAATGATATTTGTAAAAAAAACAAGTTAGTCTTAATCGACTCTGTTGAGGCAGACTTGACTTGACCGAAGATAGAGTCTGTAGCAGAATCACCATCAGCTCTCATGGTTTTGGCATAGTGACGCTATGATGAAAAACATCGAGTCCACCATAATCATTATGTTGCCCCGAGAAGGTACGAGGACTTTCTTACGTTAAGAAAGGGGTTCCGTAGATGGTTAAAACCCTTTATTTATTTTTCAATTTATGAGGCGGCCTCGAGGATGGCTGTCCACTCGATGGTCGGAGGATATTGTGAAGACAGTAGGAGTGCAGTGCATCCGGCTGGCACAAGATCGACAAGAGAGGCGTGATAGAGTAGAGGTATTTACTCAGCAGTAGTTGATTTCGGCTGGATAGATAGATAGAATAATTCATTCATTAAAATAGATAAATAAATGTTTTTTTATGACCAAGTTCCATAGCAACAAAAACAGATGAAATTAAGAAAACACAAAAAAAAAATACAACAGCATCTTTATGGTGACACATATTATTAAAACATAAAAAATAAAGTAAAATAAAACACAAACAGCGACATAAGCCTAGAGGTTGGCTTCAGCACAGCCACCCAGTGTCATGATAGTGGAGTAAACATCTCCAGCCACAACGGCTAGGAGGCTGTTGGTACTCCCACGCGAGTGACTCACCAGGGAGATTTATATGCTTGAATGAAATACATAATGTACCGGATATAAGTGTAACACTGGAATTTGCGTTTTAGTAGATTTTGTGCTCGACCCATTATATCACTTCGCTCTAGGCAAATATCTAATATAGCCAAATTGTGTTCTAGACAGTCCAAAACCGACCCGTAAAAACTGTATCGCATTTCCAGTGTCTTTTTCATCACAATATTAAATTTCTCTGTAATAAACTTCTCAAAATATTATTAATACTATCCCAAATCAGCCTATATTTATAAATCAGTCCTATATTTAAAATAAGCCAAAACGTTTCATTTAATCAGGCATATAATTACAACAAATAATAAAACAGCTTAACTTATGGAACATAAAAAAGAAGCAATAAATTGATTAAGATTCAAGTGAAACACTTCGATATTTGTTTCATGACCATTCATGGTGTTGCGAAGTGTGAGAGCGTTTTAAGTTGGCGCATAACGCGCGGAGTTGGTACGCGAAGTATGCGGCGCAAACAAACGCCGCGTACGAGCATGACGGTGCTGGTCCGGTACGTAAAGCTTGCACTTGCCCAAAGCTTGAGGGTTGGTACAATGTATCCCTCTTCAGTCCATTGACGACGTAACTTTTCAATTTACTGCTAAGTTGTAGCGAACTCAACACAAACATTCCACGAAGTACCTAATAAAGAGTGTTGTGAAATGCAAAACGCTTGAGTACGTGCCTGTATCAGCCGAGTGATTGAGGCCACGGAACTTGAGTGTAACGAATGACGGCTAGTTATGAAATATACCGTCTACTTAAAGTAATAATAAACCAGGAAAATTAGGAGTTTCACCTCGGAATGAGATATAGCCGGCTATAAACTTGTATAAACCTTTATTTTAGCACCCTCAAACTTGTCTCAAAACCTACTTATTGTAGGGTGTTAGCTACTACAGATATTCCAAGGTCAAGGGTCAAAAAAATGATTTATTACAAATATCTTGTTTCCTATTGGTAGTTTAAAGTTTTCAAAATCGCCTGTTTATTCAGAAAACTAATTTTCAGTGTATGATTTTGAATGATTGTAGATTCATCATCAGCCTAAAGCAGTCCACTGCTGGACATAGGCCTTCCATAATGAGCGCCACTGCACCCTGTTGTCACCTCGACGCATCCATTTAAAATCACACGGCAAGCTATGGAACGAGCTACTATGCTAGGAGTTTCTCTGAAGGATGAAGTCCACAACGAGACTACCAGACATAAAAATAAACTTGTCGACATAGCTCAGAAAATTTACAAGCTGAAGTGGTAGTGGGTTAGCCATATCTTCCGAAGAACCGACAACCGCTAGGTTAAACGAGTTCTTGAGTGGAGACCGCGGCTTGGTGTTGTTGTTATACCCTGCAGTTTCTAAAATTTCGTGATGAGTGTGTGAGTCAGTGAGTGGCTTCTTCTTTGTTTTTTTATAAACATTTTAATCATTATCATCATCATCAGATAATAGCAATTCACTGTTGAATATTATATAATATATAATAGGCCTCCCCTAATGAGCGCCATTGTGCCCTGTCCTGAGCTCGGCGTATATATATTTAACCTCTTGAATTAAATGGACCAATTTTTTACACAATTTTTCGCTGCTATCGTGGCCACATACGAGCTATGTAAATGTTCAGTTCCCAAGTTGTTGTTATCTTTCAGTTTTGAAGAGATTTACGTGTTTAGTTCGCTTCCCGTTTGCGTTAATGTGTCATCGGCTGCACTCAACCACCGTTTAGGCGTAAAGCCGGCGTTGATTGGTTGACGGCATGCTATTCAAGCTTAAAGCTGGTTGACGATTGGTCAACGTAACTATTAATCAACGTAATGACAATTACGTTGTGCCTGTCATGTTGCTGTGCCTAGCTGCGCCTAGGTACACCTAGGCACAGCCTCGGTCTGCCTAACATATTGCTATAACCTTTAGACAGGGTTCATATGAGATACTTATAATATCTAACATGCAATTCAACACCATGTGAAAGCAATAAATGTATTTTATTCTATTGTATTGGTTGGCAGAAGGCTGCTAACTAACAAATAAGGCTCTGGCATCCGGCTTGTTGGGGCCTGTCACCAGCACGCCATACCCTGACCGCTCACGAGCAGCGTCAGTATGAAAAGCGTGCTTAGCGATCTCTAACCCGTAGCCTTGCGTGAAGATTATGAGCATATCCCCTTACATATTAGTAAAGGCTTATATTAACAGTAATACCCAGGTATAGTCAAATATTGCATGCCATATAAGTAGTTTAAAACGAGAAGTGGTTTATAAGTAGAAGCTTACAACCTGATTTCTATGTAACCTTATTTCATCGGTAGCACTCAGAATTTATCGATACAAAATGTAGATAGTGAAAACGAAGCGTTTTCAGATTGAGTTTCGAAGTATCGGTGTTTCGGCGAAAACTTGAACAAGTCGATTTTTAAAGAGAAATTGGTTAAGACATTACCAAGTGCTTTAAAAGATGAAATAGTGTTATATTCATACAAAAGAAAATTGTTATGTTTGTAAATAAATAATGCTGAACATTATCAGACAACATCTTATAACTCTACATTTATCTCGCGGTAGGAATCGAACCCACAACCATCGCAGGCGGGTCTTTACCCACTGCACCACAAGAGACATATCAAACTTTAATTACTATTATTTCAGTTGTGTTGGCTTACATAAATAGCCACGTCCTGAGCGAGCAGCCTCGCCAGGCAAATGCTGTCAACTCTCAAAATAACGTATGCCATAATCGTAGCAAAGTAGATATACGTGGTTTCTGCTTACCCAACTGGGATATTTATCAGATATTTGTCTCGGGTCTGGGTGTTTTCTATGATAATATGAATTTATTTACAAAAAAAAATGTATCTTTGTAGTATATCAATCATGTGGTTCCCATAATACAAACTCTGCTTAGTTTGGGGCTACATGATGCTGTGTGATGACGTCCAGGAATATTTATTTATTTATATTGGCATGACTTAAAGATAAAAAATGCTAAGTATTGCCATCCTTCACTGTTGGTTAATGACAAACAGTGACAAGGCTAACTTGAAGCAGCGGTTAAAAAGTAGCGTTTGTAAGTAGGGGGACTAGGGGTGATAATGTTCACGTGCGCACGTTCCAAAAAATGTGATCTACGATGCAATGCTTTGTGATAGGTAATGGTTGCCACTTAACGTACAATTTTTACATTTTGTTATATTAATAACACTATGTATACATAACAAATACTTTTTTTACTTACTACTGAATGCAAAATAACATCAGTTGAGCCATATGCTTGCTCCATCGTATAGTGGTAGTATTTAATTCGAATTTACATTATTTCTTAGTACGGCTTCCGTTTCAAGTCACGTGTTTGATACTGGCACAGAAAAATAACAATAGGAAACAGATATTACTGTGTTTGAATTTTAAAATTTACAATTATTTTAATTTTACATTGCCGAAGCTCGCCAACAGCGTGTAATGAGCCTGTGCGCCATGCCCGACGCAGAGCAGCTATTTATCTATTCTTGTGTTTTAGCACACAAAGAGTTATGAGGCTTTTTTAGTCTTAGAAATGCAAAATTCTAATACAAATAATTGTAAATTTTAACGCTACATTCTAAGCAAATTATTCAATTACTTATTTCCTAAAGATCCTGATGGCAAGTTCTACTTCTTCTTCGTATGAGTGACCATCTCTGATGTCGGAGTTTTTAGGCCGCCCGAAGGCCTCTGAAACAGTTACATAGAACAAAGTATGTTTGAAACGTGTTGCAAGGCCCTGCGTCAAAAGTTTAGGTTTAGTTTTATGTGAGCCTGATAAACCTCGTTGGTACTATGATATGCGATGACTACTTTCGCACTTTACTTTTTTTGATGATGATACTTTCGCATTCATATCAGAACCATAAAGCCGGGCTGTAATATACATGATCATTTGACACTTCAAACTTCAAACTCAGGGCGAGGCAGGGAGAGGTGCGGTGTCCGTGGAGGTGTGTCGTTGAAAATGTATGATGAGCGATAAAATATTATAGCTTATAGCAAGATATATATCCCATAATCAAAAGCCGGCTTAACTTCTGTAAAACAAGTAATATATAAGGTGGTAGGTGTAGCTGAATTCCGGGAACTAGCTCATCAGGACCCGGGAAAACCCGGGAATAAATACGGCACGCGTACTGTACTGACATTTCTTTGTGGATAAGACAGTTTTAAATGAAGTATTTGAGTAGCTGAAAATGAATATTTATGTCATGAAATAAATAGTTAAACAATATTAACTTAAAACAAATAATCTACTGTATTGAATTACTAGCTTCCGCCCACGGCTTTGCTCAGGTATCGGGATAAAAAGTGTGTATAGGTGTATTATTAGATACTCAGTTTTATAAAATTTTCAGTGGTTAAAGTTTATTGACACTTTATTGCAGAAAAAACACTTAATTCCAAAGCATTTTCTGCCAGTCAACCTTTCCTGGTAGAAAAGATGGTTGGCATGCTAACTAAACTGGGTACATAATTAACGTTATTTTTATAATTAAAGAAAGAAAAAAAATACTACCTTTATTAAATTTAAAAAAAAAAACCTTTTTTGAAACTCACAAATAATATTAATATAATTTTATATAAAAGTACATATTATCATATATCATATACATATTATCTTATATGTACTTTTTTCTATATATATCGTAAATACTAAAAACTACATATATGATAAAACAAATAAAAGTACGTAGGTAATTATAAACTGTTAAATAAAAAAGAGTTCACACATTTACTCAATTTTTGATTTTATTTTACATTATTTCTAGTATAGAAATGTACCAACAAAGTTTCATCTCAAATAGGACACAATTAATACCGCTTCTCCTCTCGTTCTATATCTACAATCCAGTTTATCCAAAGATTACCTGGAAGCAATCGCTATTAGCGATAAAAACCATAGATTAGTTATATAGAAAAGTTAGTTCATTTAAATATTTGCAATTTTTACTAAAGAGTTGGTCACTAGCTCATACGAAGAAGGAAAGACTATCTATATATCTCAAACCTTTCAGTAGTGTTTTGTTGACAAAGCCACTACTGCCAAACATACATATAATAATTTCTATTCTCTCATTTATATTTATCATCGGCTATAGCTGGTTTAAAAATTATTGATAGGACCTTAATAACGACTATATAACAAAATATTTAACAATTCTGGAACATTAACATAATTCAGGTCATAATGGGATAAGCATGAAATCTAACAAAGGTGTCTAATTTTTAAATCAATTCTAGGTACGTCTTTTACATTATAATTCTAATGTTAATAATTAACTTTTATCTACGCAAGACTGATTTTTTTTCTATTGTGTCTGGTATCCAGGCACACCAGTGGATTTCGAAGTAGTCAAATCAATTTAATAAATTGATAGAATTTTTTTAAAAAGTCTGTTCTTTAAACTGTTCTTGAGACTGATTTTTTCTATTGTGACTGGTATCCAGGCACACCAGTGGATTTCGAAGTAGTCAAATCAATTTAATAAATTGATAGAAAACTTATAAAAGTCTGTTCTTTATACTGTTATTCAGAGTGGTTCTTATTTCTGATTGAATATCAATGATTGAAAGGGCACCAGACTTTTCATCAAAAGAGGGCTTCTTTTAGGATGGCGTATCTACTTTAATACATTAACTTTCGTCTGTGACTCGGTACGCGTAGAAACTGGATACCACATTTTTTTTTGAAAATTATGTGTGTGAGCTATCATCCTGAAGGTTCTCTAGAAGAAACGGCTTTGAGCGATCAGACCGCTGATTGTACCTACCTTACTGATTCTTGTAATTTTTATTGAGTTTTTTTGCAATAAAGAGTTCATCTTTATACTGAACATAATAATAATTTTATTTACGGTTTACTAGCTTCGTCCCGCGGTTCCACTTGTTAGGTACTGGAATAAAAAGTAGCCTATGTGTAGATCACATAGGCTACAGAAATGTAGGTGTGTATATTCCAAGTTAACGCTTTGAGTGCTGAATAACACAAAAAAGAAAGTGCAGCTGAGGCTGCAGTCTCGACATAGTTAGCCATCGCTACCTACCGAAATTCGGTAGCAACTCGGAAACAGATTTTCATACAAAAAATACTGCGCGCGTCGAGGTGGGCTGCGCTGATTGGTGCCGATCATTGACGTTTACGATTTTTGTCGTTAACATACCGACATACAATGTCAACTCTAAAATTTTTGTGAATTTCATTGCGGCCAAGTATGACAGCCCGATAAAGTTAACGATAAATATCGGTAGCTTCTAACCTAAAAACAAATTTCCCTTGTAATTTAGTGTCGCAAGAACATAAACTTATATAACTCCTTACAAACTAAAAACAGTCATCATTGTTATGCGTTAATTTGTACATCATTGCAAAAAAAAGTTTACATACCTAGTTTATTTATATTTTTTTAATAGTAGTATGTATGTGGATTGAAATTCGTCGATTAATTGAATTATGTATTTTTGAAATTTCTTTTAATGTGTAACGGCTTTATAAATAATATCTTATTTATTTCGGGTCCTATTTTACCCAACTCAAGTGCATTTATTTTTATCTAGGTACCTAATTTTAAGATAATGTAACTAATTACACTTTAATTGTACATAAAATATTGCCTACTTTATAACTTGGGCGAAATAAATACCTATTTATCTTATCTTATTTATATAGTAGAAACATTGAATAAAATTATTTAATTTTCCCCAATTTTCGGGAAGACGTTTTTTGTGGGCTTACACTTAGCGATATATCGGTAGTTAACGAAAAAGTCGAGACTGCAGCCCCTGGCCAAGCTGGTGGCACGGAGCGTCATGGCTGAGGCCCGCAGTCACCGTGTTAAATCCGAATCCTTTAGTTAAGTGGGAACAACCATACAGACAAATTTTCGCATCTACTATTAATATGATACTATAGAATCAAATTAGCTGTTTCAGAAATTGCCCCTACAAACCAATTAACAAAATTTATAATATGAGTATTACTGGCTTTTGCCTTTACGGCTTCTCTTGAGTTTATATGCCTTTTTCTTTTCCTCGGTAAAAGTACTTTTTTTTTGGATTTCATGTACCCTTTATATTTTTTGTTTCCCTGATAACGTGAATGCATAACACACTAATTTCGTAAGTGGTTCTTGATAGCACGCACTCAAAGCAGCTGGCAAAACCTAGTCCTGAACTCAAATAAAATAAAATCTCTGCTCTTACTGACCCAGAATACGATGTATCCTCTCAAACAAAATTTCGTTCCGCTGAACTTTTGTAGCGTTTTGCAAAGTGGGCGAATGCTTTTAGCTAGATTTTCTGAAATTGTCCTTTTTAAAAATCTTCAGTACCTAAACCACGTAGATACGGTTTGACGACCTCGTCGGCTCAATGGCTGAGAGGCAAGAAGTTAAAGTTCTTTTCTAGCTGTAGGACAAATTATAATTGGACTATTAGTAGTTTTTATTATTTTATATCTTTTGGGATAATCATTATGAATATCCATGGGATATTTATCTTGATTTGAGAGTTCTATTGATTCCCGATAATTCAACGCAGTTGCATGTGCCATGATCAATAGATCATGGGGCGAACTTAAGTCTGTGCGAGTGTGTAGTTACTGGCAGATGAATCGATCTACCTTCTTCCTTAGTTTTTTATTCCGAGCGATACCACTACTACCAATGTTTGCAATGTCACTTTTAACTAGTTAAAAGTAGGGGTCTAGACCCTTTTCATCAAACATCAGTCCAGCTGGCTCCAGTGGATCGAACTACACAACCCGCAGGTAATCTAAACAGAGCACCACTTTATACCAAGGTTAGTTCAAGAGACGATTGAGATTACTGAACACAGGAATTTCAATCGAAAAGGTTTTCTATTCTCTGGAGTCTGAAATCATGTTGTTAGAATGTGTATGAACCATACTTAGTGTTGATGCTGAGAAGCAAAGTTTACCACGGTACTCAGGCTAAGTTACTCATGCGCTGAAAGCGACTACTACGAGACTACTGAGGGAAGTCCAAGACTATACGGGAAGCTGGTCGTGGCAGGGGGCTGGTCTAAGCCCATCTCAATCTGTTTGTTGCCTGTATAGGAACACATAAGAATAAATAATATAAACAGAGGCAAGGGAAATCGATCGAACCCGCAAGCGTCAGCCGGCAGCAATTATTCGAAGCAATTAGTCCAAGTGCAAGTTTGCTTCGCGAGTGGTAAGATTTTGCCACTAAGCAATCATCCACTCATGTATTATGTAAGATGATTTGCTATGTACACCGAAATAAGCTTCATGTCTATTAGTTTTTGTGAAGCAGCATTGCTTTTTTCTTTTAATGTGCTTGAATATCGTTGATATAGAAGCCACATGGGACCAGGTGAAGTAGGGATCAGCGAAAGGCTGATGGAAGAAGCTTGATGCGTCAATAGGACAATGCGCAATGGCACATATAGAAGGTGGCCTATACGTTGATGATGATTATAATGAAGTTATGAAATGTGACATACAACAACACACGCCCATAATAAGTCCACTGAACTGATAGGCCTAGGCTTTGGGCTTCCCCAGTAAAACGAGCCCACTACACTACACAATAAAAAGAGTATTTAATGCCACGCTAGACCAGCGGGTTGCGTATTGCAGAGCGCAGCTTCTTGCACCGCCGACGTTGCTGCCCGTACGGACTAGACTATATGTAGTTGTCACAGTGTTAGACCACAGCCTATAAATCATACAGTCGTTCGACGACATTGTCTAGACAGCGCAATCTGCGGGGTGACAGGGGCGAGACGTGGGAGGGCCGGTCGGTCCCGAGTTGCGTACATTCAAAATGTATGCAACTCGGGACATAACTTTCAGGGCTAGCACGGTTCGTTTTTTTTTCTTCTTGGCGCCGCACTGTTTGTGCATTTTCCATTTGATGTATTTTGGAATTAATAATATTTTTTAAATATAAATTAGGAAAACGTATATATTTACAAAAAATTACGAGTTTACGAAATTCGGAAAACGATCAGTAGGGTTAGTAAAAGAAAAAAGGAAATTATTTTATTTATTTATGTTAGGCATAGTTGTCATGGCAGAACGGCGCGGGAAATGAAAATATTCATCATCATCATCATCATTCAGCCTATTAACACCCACTGTTGTTTATAGGTTTCCTCTTTATCACGCCACTCCTTTCTGTCCCTTGCAAGCCTCATCCACAGATTCCCCATGCTACATGAAAATATTACAAAAAAACTGCTCCAGGTTTTACGTACTAGAATGTTCTATAAATTAGACGTTTATTGTGATAATAAAACTACAAGTACATAATAAAGTGAATAAACATAATCAATTATATTGAAAATGGTGCTTATGACGGTTTCTGTATGTAATTGTAAATAATCATAACAAATATTTTTTGCTTGGAACAGCCCTTGCTTTCCTTTACTGTCGCGTCACTTGTCGGCATTTAACGCGAGATCAAAGGCGACGGACTTCTGTATTTTCTTTAAATTGTGGTTAGACTGTGATATTCCGCAATCAGACGGTCACCAGGGCCCGTTTGATAGTTAGCTCGGGTTTCGAAGATGAAGGTTGGACCCCTTTCACGTTTTGGAATCCCTTACATCCCAAATGTTTTTATAACGTGATTAAGTAAGTAGGCGATTTAATTTATAATTTGCTTATTTGCTTGTTCTTTCTATGGTTTGCATTAATCTGCAGGCGGTAGGGTGGTGCACCTGCACACGTATGCATTTTGTTGAACTCGTCAGAGTAGGTTAGCGAAATTTTGTGTACTAAGTATACCTTACCTTGTACTCCAAATGTCATGTTGCTCTAGAGTATTATCAATCCAGTTCCATCTAAGCAATATATCCCGCAACAAAACGATCCAATAAAGTGACTATAGATGTTATTTGAAAAGGTATTCGACGGCTGCTTATTGCCCTTACCCTAGGAAATATTAATATTTATCGAACAGGTAACCCGTACAATGAGAGGGTTTTATGTTATTGATAGTTTTTTGATTCATCGACCGTGTGATTGGTCTACGTTTATTTGATTAGGTTGAGTATGTGCTATTATTTTTTTTGAAAACTTACACAGAATGTTGTGAAAAGCTGTTGTGAAATGTTGTGGACAGGTAGAGTGACGATCTGCAAAAGGCAAAAACAAAAAAAAGTAGAACAGACACGGCGCAATGGCGCTCATTAGGGAAGGCCTATGTATGTAGGAAGGCCTATGTATGTAGACTGGCCTATGTATTAAGGCCTGTCCACTGATGTCAGTGGACTGCAATAGGCTGATGATGATGTTATTTTTATGATACCTTTTGATGGAACTAGCACATGACCCATTTGATTTTAAGTGATAACAATTACCTATAACAAAGTATTAGTTCGTAGGACACTGATGTGTGAAACATGCCCTACGAAGCAACACCCTGCGTCCATCCACTTGAGGCATGAAGGTGTTACGCCTCATGTGCCTGTAATTTCACCAGCACCCACACCCTTCAGATCAAAACAAAGCAATGCTGCTGCATGGCAGAAATAGGCATGGTAGTACTTCCCCGGATGAGCCTTTCACAATGATGATGTGAAACGTAATCTCTAATAAAGCTTATTATAAAATTTCTGCTAATTTAGATGGCAAAAATGCTTTAAATTAAGCTGTCTCCAACTCCTCAAAAACAATGTAATAGTTAAGAATAAGAAATATAAAAATGACATTAAATAATAGGCAGACTTTCTTGCCAATTCTTCTCTGTTTGGTCGCGTTACGCATTAGTATAACTTAAAAAAAATATGAACACATGAATGTGTGTACCTTAAGATTCCTATTGAATAAAGAAACACATAAAACATTTTCAATGTTTCAAAATTGAAATTGCCAGATCTCGCTACTCTATCACTGCATAAAGAAGTTCTTATTCCTGATTCAGCCACATCTTCAAGAAAGATATAATCAAGAGTGGAGCTGGCTCATCTACGTGTTCCTCATGATGTTTTCCTACACTGTAGAGTAAATAATAATAAACACAAACATTTGTCAGAACGTGAAAGCCATTGCTACATGTCCGAGATTCGTGTCTCGTCTGAATTGGCATGAACTTGACATGTACCAAATTGTATGAATAAATTAATCTTATATCTTGAATCAAAAGTCAGGATTAATTTCAGTAAGCCAATACCGCTAAAAACCGTATAGACCCATGCATAATTAGTATCTTTAGAAATTGCCCCATTCTTAGAAGCTAATCGACCGGTCTTTGCTCAGTAATAATGGGAAAACCACCGTACGAAGCTACTTTCTAGGAAAATAATTTAGTGGTTATTATTTTCTGAGTATAGAACCTTTTTACTGTAGTTTCTATGAACGTTATTGGGTCAACTTCACAAAATAGAATCCGACATAAATGAATATCGTTCATTGTCAGTCATCGTCACATAATTCATAACCTTTTAATATATAATTGTCAAGCGTAACACCAGTATCTCGTCTTTTTGTACAGCAGTAGCTTATAAATCATCATCATCATCATCATCAACAGCCTATAGCAGTCCACTGCTGGACATATGCCTCCCCTAATGAGCGCCATTGCGCCCTGTCCTGAGCTCGACGCTTATATATAGGTATACAAAAATAAAATATGAATATTATAAAACAAATGTAGTAGGTATTATATTTGTAATTTTATATTAATTTAGCTTCTGCCTGGGAGTCCGCTCGCCTGGTAGGTACCCGAATAAACGGTAGCCTTTATTTCTCTTTGAACTTCAACTCTAAAACTCCAGATAATCTATGAAAATAGAAATTTTGTTTTTCACTTTACATAAGAGAGGTTAAAAACGTAAGCCTCTCCTTATTTGGGATGATACATACATTTATACCCATAATCCCCACGCTAGACATGGTGGTTGGGGATCACAAGCACAGCTTCTTGCACCGCCTATGCTGCTGCCCATGGAAATTAGTCGTGCCGGTGTTAGGCTGCGTATGATACCATAATATGATGGCTGCCAGAGCCCCGGCCGATGTATGATCCGGTGAGGTTAGCTTTTCACCGATGGGGCTGTGGTAGAATCCTACCGGGGCCACATGACCCCGTCAAGTGCTTTTGTACTACAGTGAGGGAAGGAACACGGTGTGTTTTTAGTCGGTAGGCCGCTGAGCTAGCGATAGCTAGTCGCAGGCGGAGAGCCCGACAGACCCCTCATTGTCAATAATAATAAGAATAACACCAAAATGCTCTGGAAAAACCCAAAAAAAATATCATACCTACAAAAAAAGAAACAGCCGAAATTCCTATTTATCTCAGCAATCCAGATGATATCAACGACCACTTCCTGCATGTCCCCGGTGCAGACAATGTAGCGATTTCACTCCTCACTGACTACGAATTCCACAGGTTAGGCTCGTAGATTTTTTCGCTTCACCCTATAACAGAATACACAGTGCTAAAGGTAACTGATACATTTAAATCTAATGCCCAAGGCATTGATTAATATATTTATTACAACAAAGTTTAAAACATTAGTTATGTACGCACATGTAATTGTAAATAGCATAGCTAGTAGTTGTATTGTTATGTTAAGGCTTGTCTAGAACTAATGTAACCTTTTTTTCTTATATTGTTCTATTTATAAGTTCTTTTTACATCTGTATATATGTACCTACCTACTTTGTTTATATTTTGTCTTGTGATTTGTACTGTTGCTGTGTGTTTGTCAAATAAAGTATTTCTATATCCTATATTCTATTTTTTCTAACTCTTCTTGAGTTTGAGAACATGCGAACATCCAAAGATATTTCTTGCCGATTATCGTGTGCATTTAGAACACGCAGTTAATTCTTCTTCCCGAAGTCCTTCGGAATGGCTTTCTGAAAAAAAATCCGAGTCCAACATTTAACGTGCTTTCCGAAGCACGGATTCGCACAGAACTTAGTACACCCATCCAAGTAGTGAACGGGCGAAGTGTTGCTGTGCCACGTCGTCACGAGCGCTTCAGTAATAGTAATATAGTTTGACCCAGTTTGAACGCTTAGCATTATCACTTTTAAGGAACCACTGTGGCCAACCTAACGTTCCAATGTACCAGTTTAATCCGCAAAATCGACTAAGAAACTCAAATATTGAGTTACTTAATTCAAAAGTTGGGATTGTTTCTCAAAAGTTTCAAGTTAAATTAATTTTATTTTCATCAATTTTGTAAGCATGTCGTGAAGGGCTTCTTTGAAAAAACAAACAAAGTTTCTGTTAATTTGGAAATATTTTATCTTATTTTCTTTTAGGGGTTTCTTTGCGTTACTTACTAGGTTTTGTGCTCGGTTACAGGCCGTGGTAGCCTAGTGGTATGTACACCAACCCCCTATCTGGAGGTCGTAGGATCGAATTGAATTCGATTTGTAAAAATATATATATACCTATCCGGTTACGGTATCCGGTAGTTGCAAACAGATATACAGATAGTTTTGAATAAAGATTTATATAAATATATCTACAAAGAGCGTTCTTTGTGAAGGAATCGTCCGGGGAAGTACTCTACTATGGCTATTTCTGCCATGCAGCTTTACTGTGTTTCGGTTTAAAGGGTGTGTTTGCCGGTGACATTACAGGCACACGAGGCTTATCACCTTAGGTCTCAAGGTGAATAAGCCACACCGAGAGCGCTTCAAAAGGTTCAAATACCCTCACCACCATACCATCCTATATCAGTCCACTGCTGAACAAAGGCATAGGGGATCACAGGGCATAGCTGGGTTGTTGTCCGTCGGTAACTAGGGGATTTAGCTGTCAAAGAAGGCTGCGCTATGCTGCAATCAGCCGGCCGCTAGATCCCCTTGCCTTACTTAGCAAGGTGCACCACGTGCAGGTGAGGATGGCTTGGGCACTAAAGATAAATGTTGGAACCCCATACCTACACCCATGTTCATGTCTAGCCTGTGTAATTTTCATCAAAAACCTATTTAAAAACTGTTTTGAACACAGTTTGAGTGCCACAGCAGATAAATTGAGCCCAAACAAGGAGATTACAGCCCAACTTCAACTAATTTCGGATCTTTATGGTATCCGCTCGGATATATTGCGAAACACCGAAAAACTTCTGGGATTAATATTTTGGGAGCGCTTACTGGCGAGTTCTTGTTTGTGTTTGGGTTATGCTCATGTGGAGTATGGTCGATACGGCTTTTGGACGATTATCTATGATGACTTTTAGCGCAGTGGGCCGAGGTCCGACTTTCTTCCTTCTTATGAGATAGTGGTTAATTCTGGTGTCAGAGTTTTTTATGCCGCTCGAAGGTCTCTGACATGGCTTAACAACTGTAAAAGCCGGAACCAACATGTCTTGTAAAGCACGAAAGCGCTTACATCTAAATACCACTAAACGGTCAACCACACAAGTAGTGACCGGGCGCAGCGTGGTTTAACCAAAATGGTCTGCTAATCTCACGAGGTTGACTGATCCCAAACTTGGCAGAACCTGTATTTAGGGTAACTTAACTGATAAGCTTACGTTTGTATAAAAACACCCAGACAAAAAAAAATAACACAAAAATATTTTACCACACAATTTTTGTTTATCTTGGGTGGAGATCGAATATTCGACCTATAGTGTAGGAGGCAGAAATTACTATAAACTAAGCTATGAGGCCAGTAATTTTTTGCCCAAAATCGAATTCCTATTAGACTGAACTCTTTGTTCCACGCCTTCATCGAAAACCAACTCATCCACTCGCCTTATCTCTGTTAACCTAACACGTAAACCGAGAGTAGCGAACGAACGCAATCGGAATGTTCACCGATGGTATTCGCTGTTATGTTTGCTGAGCTGCAGTATACAGAAGAACAGAACAACATTTACTGTAGCAACTTACAGTGTACCTAGGTTCGTTGAAGTAAAATACAGGTAGTTAAGAACAAATATTCGATATTTAGCTACCCGTCCCGGCTTCGGACGGGTAGTTGATTGAGTGACATATATATAATATAATTATATTCTTTTGTTATATCTCAATGGGATTAGAGCATCGTTTTCGGTGAAAGCTAGGCGATTTAATTATATGTCCCAATTCAAAAATTTTAATAACTATACACTTAGGTAAACCTATCCCATAAATCACTCTATTCGGTAGTGAAAACCGCATACAAACACCGTTCAGTAGTTTTTGAGTTTATGGCAAACATACCAACAAACAGACGCGGCGAGTGGTATTGTTTTTAGTATTTATGTAGTGATAGTGAATTTATTACGCCCCCTCACAGCCAAAGTGTTTTCTGGGAAGTGTCCCATAAACCACTTTTGCGCTATGATTATATCTCGCGATTTATTTATAATAATTAAATTAATAGAAATACAATCGGTGGTCTTATCGCTTTAAGCGATTTCTTCCAGACAACTTTAGAAGGGAAAGTTTTTTTTTTATATTTTGTCTTTTTCTAATATAATACAAAAACTAAATACCTACCTAGATATACATACTACCTAAATATTAAAATACAATTATATTATACCTATATTATCAAATATAATCTAGAAAAAATGTATGTTAGCCCAATGAGTCCAACTACTAATACCTACTGTTTCGTTCGTTCTCATTCGCAAGTGTTCAACACCGTTCGCTAACTCCGCATCACTATAACCACCTTATTTTTCAGTCCGTCAAACCAGAATTACTGAGGTGGAAAATGAAACGGTATGTTCGTTTGTACGGAAGAAAGGAAACAGTTAATTTAACTGACTAGGTATTGGAAATTCAGTGTTCCATCGAAAGAATGAAATAAGTCTGCTCGAATCTTTTTGTGTTTTCGATTTTGTAAACGAATTAGTCGTATTTTAACACGCTTTTATTAGCTTCACACTAACAAACAATGACGGTGGATCTAAAATTTTACTCATTGAGCTATCTTTATTTTGTGGTTAGAATTTTGGTTTTTTTGTTCATAGTAAACTAATGGTTTATTTTGAAGAAAAAATTCTTCATATTCTTATTTTTGAAAAATTGTACCGACAGCGTAGAAAATTACTTTTCCGAAAAAAAAATTGATTTCAATCTACTATTTCCCAACAGGAATACCTACTTTTTCCAAAGTAACCTTTTTTTTTTCAAAATAAATCTAGTTTCCTAAAAACATAACCTAAAAAAATATTTGGTATTTTGGAGCTGATCTGATGATGGAGCCAGGAGATAGAGCCAGAAACAGTTTTGTAGTTTTTGTAAATAACATAATATTTTTTGTTTTAGACTTTTAGAGTGACGTAGACTTTTATGTAGGTTGTGTTTTGGTATGTTATTTGTCAAACTTAATGTTCATGTATGTACTTGGTAAGGGGTCCTGACTGAAAACCAGTGTACTATTCAGACGATAAAAAATATTATCTTACCTAGAAACTATCAAAATTATCACCAATTATTATACTTAGGTAAAATAATTGGTGATAATTTTGATTTCCCAGTTCTTGTTTAGATAACAAATAATAAACAAGAACTGGGGAATGACACAAAGTTCGGGAGGATGATGATAAGATGATGATTAGATACAAACTTTAAACTTTATACCTACTTATAACTAAAAACGATTTTTAGTTATAGAAATGAGCTGAACAACCAAAAAAATTCACTGTGCTTGATATTACAGAAAGAATATTACACTATTGGAAGTGTCATATTCTTTCTGTAATCCACCTAGGCGAACTACGTTTAGATTTATTTCGTGAGAAGTAGGTCAAAACCTCTCATAATAAATTGTAGCCTATCACCTCGAACAAATATAACCTTCCCAAATAAAAGGCGCCGTGCAAATATATTAGCGACGTGACAAAGTGAGGTAGGAATCTTGGAGATATCTCGTTTGTTTTGATGTAGTGGCGAACTGGCTTCATACCTCAGTTGGGGCTCTGTCTTCTGGGCTGTAGGTCGTGGGTTCGGTTCTTGATTAAGTTTATGTCTGGTTTGTTTTATGATATTAACTTTAAAAGCTAGTCAAGCTGCGTTGGCCTGACACAGTTGGCAAGATTTCTTTCCTGTCTGATGAATGATGATCTGGACTTCCATTGATTTTTATTTAAATAAAGATGCAAAACTTTATATGAATGAGAGGATGTTTGGATTTTCCAGATAGAGGTGAACTTAGTAAAATTAATGTTACTTATCGACTCAGAAACTTCCAAACTCCATACAATGTAAAAAAGAATGAAGAAGGAATTCGCTGATTTTCCAAATATGACCCTTAAACGCTAGAAACACAATTACTAATCTCCGGCCGTCTGTCTGTCTGTCAATAAGGGCTAGAATTGACAGCTCTGATGAAAATTCCAGAAATGGGTATTGACAGATACAATTGGGGGGAAAACTTTGGAAAATTTTCGGAAATCGAGCGAGAAATGATCAGCTGTAATTGTGTTGTTTTTGCTGTTTGTAGTAAGAAAATGTACGAAACCATTTTGAATGGGGTGGGATTTAAAACTCTTGATACCTGGTCCAAACGTCATTAACAAAACTCATTGTACTAAGAATTGTCGGTGTCGAGTCGAATGTAGTACTTATGTAAACTGATATGACTGAATTGACTGTACTGATAGTGATGTAAACACCGATGTTAGTAAATATAACTAAATGGAGAAAATTTAATGTAAAAATGTAAATGTTATGTATACCATACAGCCATGGAGCCTGCGGTGGCCGCGTGGGCGCAACAAGTTTATTACTTACCACTTACACTTCTCACTACGTATATATTGACAATCACTTACACTACTTAAAACGTAGGTATATATTGACAACCACTTACACTTCTCACTACGTATATATTGACAACCACTTACACTTCTCACTACGTATATATTGACAATCACTTACACTACTTACAACGTAGGTATATATTGACAACCACCTACCCTACTCACAACGTATCTATTGACAACCAATTACACTACTCACAACGTATCTACTCACAACGTACACATTGACAACCATTTACACTTCTCACTACGTATATATTGACAATCACTTACATTTCTCACAACGTATACATTGACAACCACTGACACTACTCACAACGTATATATTGACAACCACTTACACTTCTCACAACATATCATTGACAACCAATTACACTACTTACAACGAAAATACATCATAAATTTTGAATTCAGCACTATCACTAAATAGTATAAAACAAAGTCGCTCCCCGCTGTCTGTCAGTCCCTATGTGTTTTGCTAAATATGGATTTCAATGCGGTTTTTTTAGATAGGTCCACGAGGAAGTTTTTTAAGTTTAACTTGTACCCGTGCGAAGTTTAGTTAGTGAAAGCAGCAAAAAATAATTTTGTTAATATGATTGGTATATTTACCGCCATGATCACGGGAGGATCTGAAAATTGACTCGCAAATAATAAATACCCCGTTGATATTAAAACTGTCAAGTTAAAAAATCTAAGAGTTATGCCAGGAACTAGAGTTGAACTAATATAAATCATCATCATCATGTGTCCACTGATGGACATAGGCCTGCCCCATTAAGTGTCATTGTGCTTGTCCTCAGCTTGATGCATCCGATCGACCAGCTTGCCTTTAGCAGTTATTATAACTAATAGTTATATTTACACTCTATTTTTTGTACAACAAATCAAGATCTATCATAAGAATAAAGGGTGTACCAGGAAATCTCACAACGCGATGTCTGCGGTAATATTTCATAACTCCATTCTTGGATCCCCGGAAACATTACAAATATTATGTTAAGTCGGTTCTGGTATTCTCTGTGCTATGTTTGTCTGAGGTGATATTAGAAATACAAAAATAAAGTTATTATTCCTCACAGTCTGTATCATATCATAAACATCATCAACAACAAAAACAACACCATCTTATGTCAGTTCACTGCTGGACATAGATCTCTCCTTTAAGAAGGGTCATATACCCATAATCCCCACGCTGGGCATGCGGGTTGAGATCGCAGGGCACTGCTTCTCGCACTGCCGTTGGTGGTCAACGGATTTACCTAATAGAGGTTACCCAGTAACTTTAGGTCCCTATAAATTAAGGCTACTAACCTACCTACTAACATATCGGTTATATAAAGATATCTGCCGAAAACGAAAGGTGGCGGAACAGCACACCAAAAAACAGGCAAAAAATCAGCTGTCTGAATAGTAGATTGTTTTACAAGGGACTAAACCATCCCATTATATACGAGGTTGTTATAATAAAAGACCGCATACCAGGTTTTTGAAAAAAAAAAACCTTAATGGAGAGTAATCTATACTTGTAAAATCCTTTGTCCTGAATGACTGATGGATCAACGCACATCCTAAACCGCTGATCGTAGAGACCTTAAACTTGGAGGGCGTGTTCTTTTTATGACGTAGGCATCCGATAAGTAAGGATTTTCCTAAATTCTAAAAAAAAGAGTATAAACGCAAACGAAGTTGCGAGCGGATTAGCTAGTATATTATAATCTAATAAATAAAACCTACTTTAAAAATATATAATTTCTAGCCTAGTTAACTAATAACATACAAAGCCTCGGCCTGCCTACCATATGGCTTAGGCTTTTAGGCTTTTAGGCTTTTAGGCTTTAACCCTTAGACAGGGTTCATGTGAGATACATTTAACTTGTAACTTACAATTTAACACCATGTGAAAGCAATAAATGTATTATATTGTATTATAATATACTAAATTTTTTTTATGTACAGGAATGATAATTTGGTTCTTCGACTACCATCAGTAGGGCCGATTTTAGTAGGGTTTGTTTTAAGCTCTTCTTCTTGGGATGTATCCAGCAAAATGTAAAACATTTTGAACAGATGGGAGTTTAATAAGGATAAACATTATCACATAGCATCTTCTAGGTCCAAACTAAGCAGAGTTTGTATTATAGGAACTTTAAAACTGTTATCACTTACATATTTTTTATAAGTATAAATCATATTATCATATATATAAAACACCCAGACCTGAAACATATGTATTTATGGAAATACTTGCAGATCATACGAACATTATGTCTCGCAACGGGAATCGAATCGAACCTTCTGCGTCTCACCCACTACGCCACAGAGGTTGTCATTGATCACAAACCCTTCTTAAAATAAACCTAATCCCCAGAGTAATATTACCTGTGGTTATATTGTACTTAATCAGTCAATTTTGCTTGACTTCCGCAAAACGGTTTATAATAGGTCAAACCTATTTATCATTCTGATACCCTATCGGAAACTGAGAATTCCATCATATCCGGCCCATGAATATTAATAACAGACTTAACATTCTACCTATTTGTACTACACAAGGCATAAATAACAAGTTAACATTGCAGATTAATTGATATAACTACCTGAAGCTCCTGCGCATAATTTCAGAGAGTTTTTTTTTTATACTTGAAATTTAATTATGTATATGTATTTAAGTGATTGCGTGTGTATGTGTGAGTATGTTTGTTCAATCAACTCCGTAACAACTGTACGGATTTGGCTGAGACTTGGAAGTTTATGACCTGATTTAAAACATAGGCTATTTGATACACCACGCGTGCTAAGGCCAAAGATCACACACAGGATTTGTTTTAGATCCGAACGCTTCGTGCTTTGGAAAGCACGTTAAATGTACTGAGAACAAAACGTTAAAGCCAGTCACCGAAACCAAAAACGGCTAGGGTGATTGATTGTAGGTCCCGGCTTTTTTAGTAGTTAGGCCATGTATAAGGCTTTCGGGCGGCCTAAAAACTCTGACACCAGATAATTGGCCACTCGTCATACATAGTAGAAAAAAAAGAAGAAGAATGTTTTAGAATATGAGTGGTAAGCATTATATGCCGAGAAAAGATAAAGCGCAAATCCTTCCAAGGAAATCCTTTTTCTTTAAATATATTTTCTAATTAAACGATTATTTTTAACCCTCTTTTAGGCATCTTCTAAATTAATGTTGCTGAACGTCCTCCTCACGTTGTTGATATTTTTTTGGTTTATTGTCTTAACATACGGTGCCTAAACGTGGTCATTGACTGAGCTATAGAAGTCCCAACTCAAGATTTGCCAAAGGGCAATTGGACGCAGTATGGTCTGATTCAAGCGCCGTGGTCGACCAATAAAGCGTTGGTAGGTCAAAGTCGTAGCCTTCTAGATTAGATGGTGGGATACCTAAAAAGATAGAGATGGTTAACGGAGTTTGAAGGGGAGATTTTTCCCCAAAAAAATAAAAAAGATTATGTTGCAACGATCGTAACGCCGGTAAGATAGAAAGGCAAAACATGTATCGACCCGTTAAACATTATTCATTACCTATGTTATCGTGATGATGATGATGATGTTATTATACTTTCTATTTGAAATGCTGAATTGACTTTATCATGGTTTTTGGTGATCGCAGAAAATTACATAAATAAAAAAAATTAGGACATCTCACACTTCATGATCGACTGATCCCAAACTAGGCAGAGCCTGTACTATGGGTAAAAGAGACTTATAAACATACAAAAATACTTATAAAACACCAAGACACAGAACAAAAATTCATGTTCATCACACAAATGTTTGTCCTGGATGGGAATCAAACCTGCGCTCTGCACCTCAGTAACTCTGCCTGAGTTACAACCGACTGAGCAATGAGGCCAGTCAAGTCAATATAAGGTTCATACTGTCTCTAAGAAGACACCCTGACCATCCCCTAAATCACCCTTGGATGGAACGGAGAGCCAATACTTTCTATTCCAACTGCTTCAAGCAGAAGCACTAAACAAATTATACTAATCGAATAAATCTCAATTTTAATCTATTACAATAAACTCAGAGTACTTCGAAGAATAAAAAGATACCAATAAAGTTGTATTTAACGAGGAAATAAAGGAAAAATATAAGTATTTTACCCATCCTTCCTCGATATCTTCTCCTATAATCATATTTTTATGAAATTGTAAAATATTTTTGAGTGTATTCGATGCTTAGGAATCGGCTGAAATGATTCCGTTTTATGTTATTGCTGTATTTACCGGAACTGAATGTACGACTCCAATCGTAGCTTTGCTGAATGGTCGTGAGTTTATTACGTAGTTTCATGATCCTATCCTACTATCCTATACTACTAATAAAATAAAGACGTAAGTTAGTGAAGATGGGAAAATGTGAAGATGTTTGTTTCTGCTTTACGCAAGACGGATTGATCTGAAATTAAAAGTATTAATATTTGGGCTTATTCTATTTCTAACAGGAGGTGGTGGGAAAAAGTTCTGCATTGACGTTCCGCATTGAGGTTTATTGCGAATTGTCCTCTTGCTAACCTGACCTCAGACAGCGCAACGGAAAAAGACGCTAGGTAACATCACTATACCTGATGCTGCCTATGTTCTATCATGAAAGTGTGAGCTAGGAACAAAAATCTGTGTATTAAAAAAAAATCGTCTAAAAGGAGGTGTGTCTCGTTCGTTCTTTTATGGCTTGAAGAGAAAATGAAACAACACCTTTTTGTGAGAATAGTTCTTTATCGTATTCTTAATTGCTAAAAGTGGTGCGGTACTCATTCAAAAAACATTTATTGAGGTATTGATGAGCTGCTATGATGTCTATGCTGTATTATCTTCGGCTTACCCCAAAAGAAGCCCCAACAGTGCCTTGGTTTGGTCAGACCAACGGCTAGGTGTTCGTACGCGAGGTTTATCTTTCCATCTTACACACTACAACCAGTTTATTTGTTTATTTATTTATTTATTAATAGGAACGCCAATAGCTTAAATATCAATGCATTGTAGGGTTACACTGACAAAGTTATCATTCTGATATAAAAACCAATTACAGGCGGACACAACATTCATAATAATAATAATAACTAAGTAGTAGGTACTTATGATAACTAAGAGATCAATAGGTACATTATGTACTATTACAACTTAAAATATTTAAAACAAACAACTTAAAACTAAATTTGTTTGTTTCCCTTATACGTTACTAGTAGTAATTCCATTCAAACTGACATAACGCTTGTTTGCAATAATCCAAAACTATCCGGTAATCAATCAGCATTTTCCTGTTCCACAATAGAAACAAGAGTTACAGGCCAGCTGCCCTGCAGATCAGGCGGGTAAACGTTCCCACACGCAACGCTTAAATCACACGCCACGCGGTCTTTGCTGCATAGGATGAGGTCACATTGGAATGTGCGCGCATTTTATAATAAATAGTTGATTTCAGATTAAAAACCCATACAAGTAAATAGAACGTTTATCCTCCCTCTTTCTTTCATCAATGGAATCGTTAGTGGTACTACGAGTACCTACGAACGTGCTTGCTATAAATGGCTAACAGCCTGCGCACATTGGACGACAAACGTCAGCGATTAGACGCTACGACAAGCTGTGTGAGACAATTTTCATACATTTTGTTCAAAGCTCATACGGCACACACGGTAACAATCGCGATAGCAAGATATGACAGCCGCTCGCGACTAAGCAAACACGACGACAAAGCGTCGTGTTTGCGAGGTCTGTAATACAATCTAGTAAAGTCAGATTATACGAAAAAAAAGGATTATTATTTCATAGTAGGCAAACTCTGAACTGTTTAACTTCCAATACCCTTTTTATACTAAAAAACCTGCATTCAAGTACCATGCTCAAAAGTCGATGAATCTATGAAAGAAAACTGAAAGTATTAAAGACGTAATACTGAACCTTTTATCTGCTACGATCCCGGGCACAATAGAGAGTCGATTATGTCTCGTTCAGATTATGTGCTAGTATATAAGTACACGTACACTGGGTGGCCACCAACATTCATTCACGTAGAGGTCTCTCACAGCATCCTTTTAGAGGAAAAATTTCGGGACATCCTTCCTTATTTAAACTCCTTATTGCATAACGTAAGGAACACTCCAAACTTCAAGTCTTAGGATTTCAGTATGTCAGTAGGTATGGTTTATTAGAGACCTATTTAAAAACTAGCGCAATGGGCCCTATCTGAAAACTAACAAAGCATAGGAGCTTTATGCTTTGATGATGCCCATGCTAAGATTTCCTTTTTACCAATTTTTCCAATTTTCTACCTATTTTATATTTTGTTTATATTTTTATATTTTGTTTTGTATGTTACTCTACTTTGGGTAAAATAAACAATTTATCTCTCTCTCATTAGTGAGCACATTAAAATATTTGAAATGACAATGTGTATGCTTTTCATCGATAAAGTTGACTCTAGACTAGCCACAAACGTGGAAAAAAAATGTCCGCACCAAAACTCGGCGCACGCTGCATATTAAATATTATTCAAGTGACATAAAGTCTAAATAAGTGCAAATGTGGCTTATTTATCATGTTCACGTATGTCAACGACGTGTGGACACTTTTTGACATTGCAATTTTCACATGGAGTCTATGACTCTTTAGAATATACTATATTGATGATGCTTTTACAACAAAATCTAAAATTTTATGTCAATAAACTCATAGTTGTTAAACGTTATCTTTGCACTAAAGCTTATTATATTTTTGATTATTTAGATGACAAAAAAGCTAGGGATGAAACTGTCTCCAATTCCCTCAAAACCAATGATATAGTTATGATTGTCAGTTTTTACAAAGACATTAAAATATTGTATGCCAAGCAGAGTTTCTTGCCAATTATTATCTATTTGGTAGCGTTACAAATAGATTTTTTGGTATTATCATCAGATAATGGATAGATAAATGATAGATGAACTCTTTATTGCACACAATACCAATTAAAAACCAAAAATTTACAAAAACAGAGAAATGAAATAGTAATGTACGTACAATGGGCGGTCTTATCGCTTAAATCGATCTCTTCCAGACAACCAAGAATGGAAAGAATATAATTAAAAGAATTGAGCGGAGATGCTTATAATAGAAAAACTAATCACCTACCTAATACCATTATCATCAGCATCAGCACCATCATTTAGCCCGTAAGCACCTACAGTAGGGTATTGTCCACTTCATCACGTCACTCTTTTAGCTACTTCCTTTCCTTCCTTCATAATTTGTGTATTTGTATTTTTTTATTTCATTTCTTATTCTATTTTTGCTTCTTTCATCTATTTACTAAAGCTTAGAAGCTTAAAGCATTAAGAGGTTTACTCAAAGAGCTGTTATATTTCCCAAACTTTTGAATTTTGATGAACACATCCTAAGATCTATTTATACGGAACACACGATTAAACTTGTTAATGTCGCACTGAACTAGGATTTATCGGGACGGTAATTAGTCTGAATGATCGCGTGGAGCGTAGTTCAACGATACACGCTCACTATTGAATATTGGATCTATTCGTGTATTCACAGAATGTGGCTCATTGACATAACTTTTTGTAGTTTCTGAATTATCGCGATTTTAATTAGTCTGAATAGCCGCGTGGAGCATAGTTAAACGATACACGTTCATTTTTTCATATTGGATTTACTTGTATATTCACAGAAAAGTGAAATATCTGTGCCTCATTAAGAAATCTTCTTCGAGCGTTTATAAATTGAAAATAATAATAATCAATAGTATTAATTTATTACGTAATTAGTCTGAATGAACGCGTGGAGCATAGATTATTGTATTGATATTTGATCTCCTTTTACATAAAATTAATTTAAAGTAGTTCAATTCAATTGACAAAACTTTTTATAGCGTTAATGAATTTCAGATTCAGAGAAACATTCGCATCATTATTTAGCCTGTAGAAGTCTACTGTAGGACATACCCATAGGCAAAGCATATTAGGATTTATTATTTTTTAGTGTCAGCTTAAAGCCGTCCACTGCTGGACAAAGGTTGTTGATCTGACACAAATTTACAACTTTTTTTATCAACCCGCACCGTCCCACTGCTCGGCAAAGATCTCCCGCAAAGGTAAATTTTAACATATTCAACAACAACAATACCAGCTTATGGTTAAATATATTTATTTCTCAGAGAACGTAATAAATACAGTTCACTTACAGAGAAATTTAGTTAGCTATAGTTTGTAGGTACTCATAGTTTTGTTTTATGACAGTAAGCTTTACCCAGGTTACATTAATTACAATATATTAGTGTACTTCAAAACATATTATATTATATATAATATTTTTTTTGAAAACAAACATGCTAGTAGCCTCTATAATACTGTTTGGTAGGGTAGAGTAGGGTTGGGTTGTTGTTGTTGTTGCTTTATCCTGGCCAGCTCTTGACCTCGTTGCTTGCATAGGCAAAGATGAGGTCGTCGAGAGTTTTTCCATTTCGATATATATATTGAATGTTTCTTTCACTTAGACACCCTCTTTAAGAGAGAAGAACGTCTGTCAGGTCAGATAGTATAGATAAAATGTCTTAGAGATGTTCAAAATCATTTTGGGCTTCAAGTAAAATGTCATGATTTGAGTTTACAAAATAAAATAAAGCTTATTAGTTCACTGGCTGCTTCCCCTCATGAAAATAGGGATACGGGCATGTGGATTGGGATGGCAAGGCCTCTTTCAGTGCCGTTTGGATTCCGAAGATGGAGGTTGGAACCTCTTACCTATATCCATAACTTTATTAATATTATTATAGGCAACATGATTGATTTACTTAGAAATATTTTAAATTTCTTGACATGCAAAATTGCGTTTGGTGAAATATGAGAATCCTGTACTATAGAATTTTTAACCATCATCATCATCATAATGCACTGCACATTGACATATTTTTATTAGTTTGTAACCATATCTTTAGCAAATAAACAATTTTCTATTTCTTTTTCTACTTCTACAGTAGCTTATTGAAGCACTCGTGGGGTGCCTTACTTAGGTGTCCTTAGCAGATCATTTAAGTTTAGCAACACTCCACCTGGTCACTCCTTGATAGGTGACATTTCGATCTGAGCGCTTCCTTGCTGAAGGCACGTTAAGATTTTGGTCCTGACTTTTTCAGTCCGAGGCCTTCGGTCGAAAAACTCACCAGACCAGCCAGACTTGTCTAGCTCGTTCGAAGAATAAACAGGCTGTAGCTTATTTAGAGTCAGTGAAATAGGAAACGTTGGATTTGGATTCGCTGCTTATTACGTTTCCCAAAATTGAATACAGCTCTTATTGAATCAGACATCATTAGTCTAGACTAATGTTCTTCATTTATTGAATTGGATTAAGTATTCTGTTTTAGCTTACACTTTAATATAAATATCAACATTCAAGGGGGTAAATAATATAAAATAAATAATGCTGGACCTTTTCACACTGTATCACCTATCCCCAAATTAAGGAGAGCTTGTGTACCAGTTGTATGCAAGCTCTGCTTAATTTTAATCATCATCATCAGCCTTTAGCAGTCCACAGCTGGACATACGCATCCCTTTAATGAACTCCACTACACCCTGTCCTCAGCTCGACCCATTCACATTCTACCAGCATCTTTTCACAGATCGTCACTCTTTTCAGTTTTTTTTAAGAAACCGATGTTCGAGTGTTATAGTTTTAGAATTGAGGCACTAAGAAAAATCTATTTTTATTAAATGTGTTTCTGTCATTAATTGCACAGCCGTAAGTAAGAAAAAATAGACCAAGTAAGAAATTAGGAAAGTAGAATTACAATGAGAATTACATTATTTATTCATAACAACTGTTCTTAAATACATAATCATCATCATCAGCCTATAGCAGTCTACTGCTGGACATAGGCCACTGCTGGACATGCATAATAATGTTCTTTAATAAATAGGATAACTCTAATAAATCAAGATTGTGTTGGTAAAATGGCCTAATTACTTCAGAAAATGGTTTCAAAAAGACCATGGAGTTATATCAGTTTTCTTTTACATGATCATTTCATTTTTCTCCCAGTTTGTGTTTGTAAAGTAATATGATATTACTTTCAAGAAAACAATATTATAACTTGGAGCAAGATGACATTTTATTTTCGATTCTATGATCACGTTAAACGATTTATTTTCACTTGTTACTTACGTTGAAAAATATCCTACTTAGCATATTGAAGCGATATTATAGCCAGAAATCTTATGTCGTGCATAGCTTTCTATGCAAAATGCAAGCCAGTTTCACCTCTAAAATAAGGGTTAAAAGCTTAAAATTATATGACTTCATATTTTATACGCCATAACTTTAGAAGTGCATATTTTTTGATTATTTAAACGATGGGTTTGGTCGATAAATCGGTTTGGTGCAGAAGTTTGGACGCGTTTTGGCAGTGTTATACAATGTTTATGACTGACGTTTCCGAAAATATGGTTAGCCAGGCACTTTTGAAAAACTCGTAGTGTTAACAATTTATGTTCATAGTATATAAAAAATCGTAATCCTAACTAATATAGAAGTGAGTTTGTTTGTTATTTATAGGTTACGCTTCTACTTCAACTTAATAACATTTATAATGATATACTGAAATTTAAATCTAAGTTGAGACGTGCAATACCTACTTTAGATTTAAATCATATTTATATTTTAAAACTGGCAAAAACATCCGTGCTTTCATTTAAGTAGCAATTTTTTAAATATTTTTATTTTAAAACAGACATCATCATTTTTGAGCAACCTATGATATCTATCTAATACCTTTAAACGAGCAATTCTTGTATATATATATATATATATATATAATCTGGATCTCGGAAACGGCTCCAACGATTTTCATAAAATTTTGTATGTAGGGGGTTTTGGGAGTGATAAGTCGATCTAGCTGGGTTTTATTAATAGAAAATGTTGTTTTATCCAAAAAAAGCTGCTACAATATCATCAGCATTCGAAAATGACTCTTCCTGACATCTATTGGCGAGTAGTATTACTATTGTTTTGGCAACTAGGGCCACCAGACATCGAGTTAGTATATACTACTATAGAGTCACAGTCTTCAAGTGAAAACTGACAAAAATCGTCCAAGCGTATTTGACATAAATCAACTTCAAAATGACAAATTTGCATTAATTTAGACCTTAAGTCTAAGTAAATAAGTAGGTTTTGGTGCAGATACTCTTTTTCCGCGTTTCTGCCTCTATTTATAATAACTCGATGCTGTCAGCTTAACAAAAAATAAACTGTTTTACGGACATAGCAACACTAAAGCTACTTGACAAAAGATGACGTTGTTAAGCAACACTAAGCCAATGAATGTTTGGTTTGAGGTAAGACCAAGAAAATTAATTGTTTATATAAATTATTGATAAAATATATGTGTCTTTTCAACTCACGTGTTTACTTAAATTGCCTAAAAGCTCTTTAAAAAAATTTTTTTTTCATAATTAGAATACGATTATGACTCTTTCTGTCATCTATGGGCGAGTAGTAATACTATTTTATTATTTTTTAGAGGCCTGCAAACGGGCAACAAAATTTGCATTTTTGGGCTATTTTTATCGACCAATATTGCTCAGTATAATTATATGCATCTTCATTTTGCAATACAAGCCGACATTGCCGAGTTTAACCCTTGAAGATTCAGCAACTGATTGCTGAGGAGTTTTATCCTACACGCGGAGCGTATTGCGGTTAGATTGAGGAGACAGCAGTGGCAGCTACAGGACGAGGTGGGGGGAGGTGAGCGAGGGAAATGAGATGCACCTAAACATCAGAGCAAAGACAATATACGGCAATATTGCAGTGAAGTCAAAGCTGGATAAATCATTTTCAATTTAGCCGGCTAGACATTAAATACTTGCGACTATTCTGAAATATATTTCAGTAGTGCAATTGCTGCAAAATTGCCGGGCTACAATATTGCAATTATTGCACTTTGTGAGAGATTCAATCGGCAGTTTGGTGGCTATACCATTGCAGCAAGAAATTGACAAAATTGCCCGTTTACGAGCATCTGTAAACAAAAACTAAACTGTTTTGCCGACACCGCAACACTAAAAGCTACTTGACAATAGATGGCGTTTTTAAGCAGCACTAAACCAAAGAGTGTTTGGTTTAGAAGATTTTATAGGGACATGAAAAGGAGGTTTGACGGCAAGACGCTGTATAACAGAGGTTTTAGAAACTCCCGTGATACTTTACATGGGATTAATTCAACATTAATGCAAGATAATGGCCGAACTCACGCCACTGCACAAGTTCGACCATATTGCGAAGAGATTAAAACGCACCGTGAATTGGCCAGCACGCAGCCCGGATCTTATGAAGTATTAAGCCTGCAATACATTTTGGTGGAGCCTTGCCGAGCGAAGGCCAATACACCAACGTATAAATAGCATATTTCCCTTGCCTTGCCATTGTTCGGTGTCGCTCGCCTAGCTGGCCAAGTAAAGGCAACCGCCAACGTGTATAGAGTTCATTTGGCGTGTAGGTATTGTCACAACTCGCAGTCGCTCGCGACCAGTCGTCTTACTTCGGAGCAGTGACGGTTTTTCTGCACAAATCAAAGGCGCTCGCATGCACCTGGCCAATCGCACAACGTGTGGGCAGCTTTCTTGGGGCAAGTCCACAAAACTCGTCTACATTGACCGTTTGCAATAGTTTGCATAGACTTGCCGAACGTCTAGATGGTAGCTCTTTTCATGTATCAATTTGCCTACGCTCGCATTGACCTAAACTCGATCAACATGTAAGTATAGCGGCCTTTAGGTAACTGCTTAGTCAATGGAAATTATGAAGTAATGAAAGACAGAGCAATACTCGAGCCTCATAACAAAGATGTTGAAAAAAAATTATATAGTTGCCATACTTCTACTATAGTAAGTATAGTAAGCACAAAATCTACTAAAGCCACGACTCAACCACTTGAATGAGCAGTAAAATTAACAACAAAATTTCTCAATAGTGTCAACATTTTAGACTTGCCATCACACGAACTAAAATTGAAAAATTGCGTTGATAATGTTGTCGCATAATTTAGACGTATCAGAAGGACTATGAAATGGGGTAAAACTTATTGTAACGAGTCTGTGCAAACACATAATATAGGCAAAAATTGTTACTGGTAAACAATCTGGCAAAGAAGTATATATACCAAGAGTAACCCTTGACTCATCAAAAGGACAATTGAGATGCATCATTCAGCGTCAACAATTTCCCGTTAGATCTGCATTTGCCATGACTGTCCACAAATCCCAAGGGCAAACATTGGAATTTGTTGGGGTTGACGTAAAGTGTAGTGGTCCAGTCTTCATGCATGGCATGATAAACGTAGCATTTTCTAACAAATCCCAAGGGCAAATATTCGAATTTGTTGAGGTTCACTTAAACTCCAGTCCGGTCTTTATGCATGGCAAAAAAGTCAAAAGTAGTCATGGCAAAAGTCTACCTTCCAAATGAAAATCCTTTACAAACCCACAATATAGTATGGCAGGAAGTACTAGGATTTCATAAATAATATGATAAAAATATACTTACTAAATTGATTGATTAACTGTTAAACGTTACTGTTAACTATTAAAATGTTAAACTAAATGCACTTGTGATTTTTTATTGAGTAACCAGTTCATATTTTCTTATTAATGTGTCGGTAAGATGGAAAAAAAAATATTCATATTTTATCAATAAGTAATTCGTATTATAATTTACAAAAACACGGTTTGAAAAAAAAACCGAGCAAAGCTCCAGCTCCAGCTCCAGCTCCAGGTACTAATTATAAAATACCTAACTACTCATAAAAAAATAACCTACCTAAAATATTATTAATGAAAGTCTCGGTCTGCCTTCAACATATTGACATGGTCGAAGTGGTTCACATGCGATACGACCACACTTTACAGTGATAACTCTGTCTTAACTCTTATAACCTTCTATACATGTGATAACAATAATTTATTGAAAATTGAGTTCGATGTAAGTATTATAGAAAGGTTTTTCCTCAGTTTTCATAAAAAAAAACATCAAAGATCGTAAATAAATCGATATAATATTACCGAAGTTTTTGCCGAAAAGTATGATGATAATGATAAAAAATAAAGTTGGTTACAAGTTAAACTAGGTTAAACACAAAGCTTCTTCCAAAAATAAAATCCTAGCCGGAATCCGAAGCCCACGTATCTCATACTGGACATGTATGAAGTGCATTTGGCACCAACGTTATATCTACGTGACGTGGTTACTGAGCGCACAATATTGCGACTCTGCTGATATTCCCTCAATTCCACGATTTCAATATGCATTGAGAATAACCAAATGACGGGAGAATATTTGATTTATTTTGGGGTGCAGTTGTGAGTCCTAAAGGGATAGTGCGATATTAATATTATCATCATCATCAATATCATCATCGGTCTATAGCAGTCCACTGCTGGACATGGGCCTCCCCTAATGAGCGCCATTGCGCCCTGCCCTGAGCTCGACGCATCCAGCTTCTACCAGCAGCCTTACGCCAACCGTCATTCTACTTGGCTGGAGGGGCGTCCTACTCTACGTTTGCCGATCAGCGGTCTCCACTGAAGGCCCAATGCCACTTCAGTTTGCTAATTCTCTGAGCTATGTCGACAACTTTCGTTCTGTGTCGCAAAGTCTCGCTACGTCGAGTCTTCTATTACCCATACCGAAAACAAAAGTTTTCAATCAGTGCGTCCTACTCGTCATGACCTACGGAGCCGAAACCTGAACACTCACAGTACGGCTAACGGTTAGTCCACCAGTTTAAAGTCGCCCAGCGAGCCATGGAACGAGCTATGCTCGGAGTTTCTCTGAAGGATAGAATAACCAATATTATTTGCAATTGGACAGTTTTATACTTCTTCTTTGTCTGAGCTAGAAGTAGACTAACCTTGGTGTCGGAGATTTAAGCCACCCGGAGGCTTCCAACATGGATTAACGATCGAAAAAGCCGAACCCAACGGCAAATTGTGCCTTCGAAGCTTGGAAGCGCCCAAAAATAAATACCACGAAACTGTCACCTATCTAAGTAGTGACCGGCAATAATACCGACGTATGCCATGCCACGAGCATTAAAGTAGTTTAGTAGGCACTTTGATTAGGTATCTACGATAAGGCTCACGTGCACTGAGAAACAAACAGGTAATTGTACTGCCTTTGAATCTTCCCTGTCATCATCATCATCAGCATCAGTCTATAACAGGCCACTGTTGGACATAAGCCTCCCCCAATAAACTTTATTCCACCCTCACCTTAGCTCGACGCATTCAGCATCTACCAGTAGCATTTGGGAGATTGTCACTACACCAGGGTGGAGGACGTCCTACATAAATTTGCTGAGACGAGGTCTCTCCCCTATGTCCTTGGTAAAAAGTCGTGATAATATTTATTTTATTTATTTATTCTCAAACATAAACAGCTTGCTTAGATGGTAGGAGGTACCTATGAGCTAATACTATAGGAAAAGGATTGTACCTGTTTTTTTTAATATATTGGCTATTCTAGATTATTCAAACTCAAAATTGTAATATATGTATAGCCACTTCTCAAAAAAAAAAATCCTGAACGTTATCACACAGCATCATGTAGCCCCAAACTAAACAGAACTTGTATTATGAGAACCATATGATTGATATACTATGTATATATATTATATTTTTTTTTGTAAATACATACTTTTCAATTTATCATACATAGAAAACACCCAGACCCGAGACATGTATCTGCAGAACATGCAAACATTTGTCCCGCGGCGGGAATCGAGCCCGCAACCATCTGCGTCTCAGGTGAACCTTCGCCCACTACGCCACAGAAGCCGGCTTTGTCGAACTCAAGTTTTCTAATGAATAATATTAATATAGTAGTGTGTGTGTGTATAAAGCCGGCTTTTGACTATGAAATGTAATGTACATTACATCTTTACACGTGATCATTTGACACTTCAAACTCAGGGCGAGGCAGGGGGAGGTGCGGTGTCCGGGGAGGTGTGTCGTTCAAAATGTATGATGAGCGACAAAATATATAGCTCAAAACTCGATAAATATCCAATAGTCAAAAGCCAGCTTTATTCAAATAAATTAAAAACGAAAAATTTTATTGAAAACTCAAATTATTAGAAACAGATTAATAATAAAATAAATGTCTAAAAAAAGATATAGGTTTGTTGGTACCAAAAATAATAATTAAACAATTTAATATCACATTTCTTGTTATTTTTTAAGTGAAAATATTTTTTGTACGAACTTGATTATATAATTGATCTTTTTTTTCCTACAACTATATTAAAAATAGCCACCAAATAATAGTTTAAAATTATTGTGAATATCAACATTGGTTTCAATTAAGCTTAACATAGTTTCCATGAACTCAAATATTATTAAACTTTAACCATTTAGCCGAGCAACACATTTCGATTTGACTTTGAGTTAGCAATAATCGTGTTTTAGAAGTCAAATAAACGTGTTTTGTTCACGAAATAGTAGCGTCTGGCAACAGAGAGCAATAACCCAATATTTTATTGGTGTTTTCAAGTTTTTGAATTTAATTTCAAATTACTTATTTAAACAACTACAGGCTTAATTCCTGCTTGAGCGAAACGGCTATTGATTTAAAATTTAATTTCAAAATTCAAATCCAAAAACATGTTTATTCAGGACAAGCGTCTACCTATTTAGATAATAGTGTAGAAGCGTGTAGATAGATAGCAATGACAATGACATATACACGAACTCACAAAGAAAACATTTTTAATCGAGAAAGATTAAAACAGTAAATGAACATAAAAATAAATTGAGATCAACTAAAAAAACTTATTAAAGTAAAGTTCTTTATAATCGAGAAAAATGAAAACAGTAAATGAACATAAACAAAATAAATTGAGATAAACTAAAAAAACTTATTCTACTGTGATGAAAGAAGTCGTATTTAAACCTTATTGCTATATCACAATATAATTCAGGCAGCGCTGGTTTTCAGATAGGGATATATCCTCTGAATGGGTGACGAATATTGGGTGACATCACGAAGTAGGCACAGTAATGTATCGCATAATACAAATCAAAAAACGAAAGGATATAAGCGAAATGTACGATTAAACTGCAAAAGTTTAAAATATTAAACAGAATAAATTTAATATTTATGTTCGACTCCTATAAAAGTAAAAGATAAAGTAAACCCTACTGTGGACATATGTGTCTCATTATAAAAAGTTCTACTCTGTTGATTGAAAAATGAACAACATTTTCTTTGAAGCAGTTTTTTCTTCAATTTTTAGGAACCTCGATCATAAGCTAAGCTTATGCTTCAGTTAATTAATGATGTGATAAATTTTTCTTTCTCTTGATTTTATTGCGTCTTGCGGAAACCATAAATAAAGTAGGGTGATTATCAACCATAAGTTGAGTTTGTCATCGTGAAAATAGGTTAGATTGTAAATAAAAAGCATAGAAAATGAAGGCATAGCGCAGCCTGACACTGGTATAGCTATTATACCCTGGGCAACGAGCAGCAGCGTCTGCAGCGCGAGAAACTGTCCCTTGCAATAACCCAACCCACATGCCCAACGTGAGGATTCTGGGCATATCTCGGGAGATATGCATATCTAGGCATATCTAGGCATTCCCTATGAGTAGGGACTCATAGAGAATGCCTACGTCTAGCAGTGGACTGAATAAGCTGGTGTCGTTGTATCGAGTATAATCTTTCTTGTGCGTCTGGACATTGATCCTTAGTGCATATGTTTTGAGATTAAACAATCCTTGAATAGGTACATAAAATTATGAACATCTAAATTTAATTATTACTAGGCTGAGAGGATGGCAAGACAGACATAGCTCCCAGATAAATAATTTACTATTTTTTTAACCATATTTTGCTACTTAGTTTCTTAGTCCAGATTACTTACCACACACTCACACAAACACACCTCCTTACACACACCCCAACACACTCCACATACTGACCCGCACGCAGATAACCTACACACTCACTTCTTACATCTTGGGTTATCCTGTGATAACTAGACTATAATAATAAATAATAATAATAAATAATCCTGGACGTTATCACACAGCATCATGTAGCCCCAAACTAAGCAGAGCTTGTATTATGGGAACCACATGATTGATATACTACATAGATACATTTTTTTTTAGACTGTCATGAGACTGTGGAGAACAGGATAATCCACACTCCACACATACCTACACAAAACACCTTCTCACCCAACACTCACACTTTTACATACAACCAAACTCAATTCTCACAGCTGCAGTATTCAAATACAAATTTTAATAGTATTTTTTTTCTTATGTATACGTTTTGTCTTTTCTATACCACTCAATTAGCTTGTACTCGTTATTATACTCAAATAAGTCATATAATATCCATGTATATTAAAATAGCAGAACTACTTGAATATGTCAAGGAGGCGAGCGCTGAGGATACTACGCATTTTTTTTTACTTTTACTTGTTTTTTTTTACTTTTGTGGTCTCATCGTTCAAATGTAATCTGTTTCACTGTAACTTGTTCTGAATAAATGATTTAAATGAAATGATGGTAAGATAAAATAAGATAAGATAATTATTCAGTACAAGCCTGCGGCTTCGCTCACGTGGTACCCAGATAAAAAGTAGCCTATGTGTTAATCCAGGTCATAAACTATGTATATTCTAAGTTTCATCCAAATCCGTACAGTAGTTTTTGCGTGAAAGAGTAACAAACATTCATTCATACATCCATACATACTCACAAACTTTCGCATTTATAATATTAGTGTGTTGTGATATAGTAGGATAGGATAGTAGGATAGTTTATTGGTATGCGTGCTTAAACCTAATCCATCTAACATGTCCCCGGCATACACCGTCCCGGTAAATGAGTAAGCTACCACTTGATACTCTATAAATGATCTAGGCTAGATGGCTTACTTTATAGATTTCCACAAAGTCACGTCTGAGTCAATTAACGATCCATACCTTCCAAATCCTAATCTATTCCCAAAAATAAACTTCCAATAGGCGCAAAATTGCTCGACCGAAAATGATGATTGTCCGACGAAAAGGAAAATAATTGATAAGATAAGAAGGTCCTTGTTCATTAGAGGACTGGTCTGAACAGAGCAGTGAAAGACTTTTACGGTTCTAGTATAGAGACTACCTGTTGGCGCAACAGACAAATAGTTAAATGAGACACGTAATATTGTTAATATCTATTAAAATATCACAACGTGACGTTTCGATAAAAAAAGTTTCGACAGATTTGGGCCAAATGACACTTTCAATTTTAATTTATTTATTTCGGCCAACAATGCTAAACTCTGTTTTGTACAGTCAGCGAATGAGCTTAAAATAGCCAAGACAAATCTCTTAAACTTATAATACTCCGTTTTGTGTTAAGTGTTTGAGTGGTGTTTATTTTATACACAGAATTTAAATAAATTAAATTTACTTATTGGCTAATTGTGTCAATCAATAGGTTAGTTTAATATAATGCTAATATATTTTGATGTAACTAGTTATGTAATTAATTAAATATAATATATGTACCGTCGATAGTCAAGGAATTTACCTGTGCCAGTGTTAGACTGCGCTATGCCGCTATCAGCTGGGCGCCAGAACCGTTTGTTATTTAGCAGGATGCACCACGGGCAGGTAAGCTTGACTTGGGTTCCGAAGAGGTTGGAATCTTTTACACTCCGAAAGAAGAGTTTTCTGAAAGCAGAAACGTAGAACATTTTTCTTTACTCTATGGTTGGGACATAGCCGTAAGTGTCGGCTTAAGGAAGGATGCCCATACTTGGGAGAGAAATGAGATATTCTTGGTGATTAATTTTAACGTACTTCAAAGATGCTGTGGTATATTAATAGGATGGCCTATTAATATTATAAAGGCAAACATTTGTATTAGATTTGAGATGTTTGATCGTTCTTGACACTAAATCCACTGAACGAAATACGCAGACATTTTGTACATAACTTGGATAGTTCTTGGCCAGAAAAATTATGATTATCTTTATTCGAGTACCACGGGAGTGAAACTGCAGGCAGAAACAAATGTTTATTCTATAAATCCTTAATTTTACCTATGATTTTGACCATACACTGTGATTTCATTCTTGCTGTGGGTAATTATGGCGCCGATTGCATCTAAAATAACTGAAATAAATTGAAGCAAGTGTCGGCGTTTGAAAAAGCTGATGCTAACAGAAATACTTCGCTAAGTTACCTACATATTATATAAGCTGATGGGGATAGAATACCCGTTGTCTAAATATAACGTCTATTCTATCCGTAAACGTCTATACAAGGCTCTAGAGCCTCACTTGCCTATTGAAATGATTAGCACTGGACTTGTCTTACAAATTAGTATTAAAAATTCATTTCATGGATAAGATACTAACCAAGCTAAAGTGGCAGTGGGTTTCCCATATCTGCTGAAAAATCTACGACCGTTGGGGTAATCAAGTTCCTGAGTGACCTGGGCTAGGTAGAGTGGTGATTCGCGAAAGGTTGCTGGTTGAAGCTGGACGCGGCAGGTTAAGGACAGAACATAATGTCGCTTATTCGGGGAAGCCTATGTCTAACATGATTATAAGCTAGATAGCTCAATATCGGAGAATATAAACAAATACCTAGAATGATCAATTTCTTCATTTTTACAATGACTTATATGGAATTTGAAAAAAAAGTGGCTAAATTCCTAAAAAAACATAACTTATGCCAACACTTGTAGAATCATTCATTAGCCACAGTGTCCTTAAATATCAAGTTACGCGCAATTAAAATGAGTGTGGTGAGAATAATGTATGTGTGAATAGAAATTAGAGAAGATAGATCGTGAAATAAAGAAAAATAAGTAATTTAATAATTCCCAAATTAGACAAAGTCTGCTCCTAATAAGGAGGATAAGCCAATAATCCCTACGCTAAGCCAATATTAATAAATTCGGCGAAAAATTTGTTTTCGTATACAAATTCCTACTAAAAATATATTATTTATAGCGGTAAAAAAATTGTTATCAAATCCAAAAACCCAACAGCTAAAAATCAATGAACTGAAAAGAAAAAACAAGTATCACAATATATGTGGATAAAACCCACCCTCCTTTTTTTAATTTTGTAGGTGCCATTGTGATAATAAAGATAGGCTATGTCACTACCACAATTCTAATTAATACAACCATTGATATTTACTGTTACTATCGAATACAACGACACTTCATATTTTGTCAAAATCCGTCTCTTTTTCACACCGAAAACTGATCTGATCTAATCTGAATGAGGAAAAATTATAGGCTAATTTTTATCCGGGTACCACCCTGGCAATGTATTAGATAAGTAGCTACATTTTCTAAAATTATTCTTAATGAGCAGATAATTTTCATTGCTACATGAATATTGGTAGGTACTGTGTTCAAAACATCGCCACATGGTGTTGTGTTGATCTGTTTGCAATCTTTTACACCGATGGAAAATCCAATTTCGTCAATATCAACTTTTTTATCATGTCGCTACGGTTGCTATTACAATGACAGTTCCTAACAGCCAATTCCTTAGAATAATATTTTTGACGATATTTTCGTTCCGGCATCCACTTCCGCCAAATTAGATGACACGAAATATGCTGTTCTGATGGATTTATCGTTTGAGATAGAAGGCTGTTCGCTTTGTTTTCATAATACAGTGGGCGCTCAATGACGGTCGCCTACCACATCTGAGTTATTATATAGTTAACCAAATTCTAGGTTAGCACCAGCTACTCAAGAACTAAACTCAAAAGTGCTCGTGACATGTGCATAGATTTGAGAACCTACGACTATGGTATAGGTTTATGTTATTAAGTATTATCTATAATGCTCTACTTATTCAGAGAACATAGTTCACTGGGTGATAAAAACTTATGATTAGTGGTGTCAGCTCATAGTTTTGCATATTTCTTGGGACCTTTCCTATTTAATCGAATCAGCAAATCTGTAGTTCCTACTAAAAGATATACTAGGCATTTATGTTGAAGAAGTCTAGAAATTTACCTGATTACTAACCATAATTATGTGAACTTTTTTTAAAAATATTTTTATATATTATATTATTTTATTTTTTAGAGTATTTTTTACTTAATTGTTCCTGTAGATATTAAGCGATAATGTTAGATCTATTAAAAAAATGTGCCACTAATGCGAATATGTTAATGTCTGCTCTACTTATTGGAGGAAAGAGCTGCCTTGCCGTAAAACAGTTTTATAACTAGCACAGGAGGTATGTTCCCAACTTCATAGTGTATGTGCTAAACTAGTAAAGAGCATTTGTTGTACTTAAGTTTTAATTTTCTACTCGTAGTTATAGTATAAGCAATATGTATTTGTACCTATAAGTTTTGTAAAAACAAATTATTCTACTCTTATTCTATTCTAATGAAAAGAACAAATTTAGTTATCTGTGTAAATTTATCGTTTTTAGTTTTATGTTGACTCAAAGAAAGTACTTTTAGGTTATAAGTTTTGGTTGATTTAGTATAAGAAAAGTCCAAGCTCAATTCTAAAATCAAGTTATAATAATGTAACTTCACGACACATTTTCTTCAGGTTTTGGTTATGCTAAATGGTAATTTAATGATTATTTAGTGGTTATTGAGCACGCGGTGTCTCAAAGACTGGTGAACGCGAACTGGTCAAATTGTCTTTTTGAAGTAATCGCGTGTGCAGTAACTGCGGATGCAAAAACGCACAATCGGTGATGTGTTCTGATTACTCCGAACACTCTGTAGGGTGAATTTCTACATCAAAGGACAATCAGGGTTATGGGAGATAATGATGGACGTTACCACACAGCATCATGTAGGCCCAAACTAAGCAGAGCTTATATTAAGAGAACCGCATTATTGATATTATACTACATTATATAATTTTTGTAAATACATACATAGAAAACACCCAGACCCGAGACGGATATCTGCAGAACATGCAAACATTTCCGCAGCGGGAATCGAAACCGCAACCCTCTGCGTCTCAGGCGGGCCTTCGCCCTCTGCGCCACAGAGGTCGTCAATTGAGATGTATTCAGGATACTGTTGCTGCTCGACCATAAAAAGAACACAAGCAGTATAAAACCATGAAATAAAAACGCCCGCTGATTGTTTAGTGAGTCTGTTCGGTGCCAGGGCAGGCACCGAACAGGCCAGTCTCAGCTTTTTTCTATTTTACACAAAAGGACCAACAAGCACTACGTGCCTGTACTTGGTCATGGGTACCACACCCTTCAATCCGAAACATAGCAATGCTGCCTTACGGCAAAAAATGGCATGATGGTGGATCTTCTCCGGAAGGGCCCTTCGAGAAGACCCGTACTACTAACCCAGTATTTTCTAAAAATATATAGTTGTTGCCAGAAGTATATTAGTATAGGGATACACGTAATTTTTTTGACAGATTTATATAACACACTCAATTGGCAGGCAATGGGGATCAGTTGAATTACCCCTTGACAACACACTGCCTCTGAGTAAATAAGATGCTTCGACACGTCAATAAGATTAGGGGGATGAGAAAGGTTGCCATGACAATAATTTAATTTTGAATTTGAAGGGGTAAACCGAGAAAAGTAGATAATAACTGGATATTGCCTGGGTACTGATGGAATAAGGCACTTAGAAGTAGTTCTTTACTTAATAGATTTGTACTGAACAATATATAAGGATAAAAAAATAATATCCACCATTTTAATGTTGACGTTACTGAACCGGTCAAACGAACTCTTATGTTCGGTACGTCCGTCCGTCCGTCCGTCTGTCACACCTGATTATTTCAGAAACTACATAAGCTACCGACTTGTTTGGTATAGATTTAAAATGCACTAATTGAACAAGATTGCTAGTAAAAAAAATAAACACAATATTCATTTTCATCTCAAAAAGGTCCAAAATAAAAAATGACAATATTTTGAAACTGGTGCCAATAAGTGGAGGCATATCTTATGAAGGGGGTTAATTAGCCCAGTTTAAACCAGTTTTTATTTTTAACGATGCATGGTTATCATTTTATGATCAAAATTGTCCAAAAATACCCCCTCCCTCCAATCTCTAAAGTTTGCAAAGTGAGGAATCTGAAACAAATAATAGGTTAAAGAAGAATATCTATAAGGTACATAAAAATTTGAGCGAAGTCCCAAACTAAAATAATTCCTGCGGGATTTGAAAAATAAAAGGGGGGTTGCTACGTTGAATGGGGTATCAAATGAAAAGGCTTGATTTGAACAGTATACAACAGTTTTAATTTTTTTGATGTCGTGTAGGTTTTGATTTAGGATGAACAAAGTCCAAAAAATTAACATATCCTCTTTTATCTCCGAAGTTTGCTAAGTGAAAAACCTGAAATTTATACATATTATATCTATGTATGTCTATGTATATATATGTTTTACAGAGAAATTATAGCAATCTCCACCTAAGATTTTTTTTTTTTAAATCTCTCGAAATGGGGTTTTAAAATAAAATGGGGTTGTTGCCAGGTCGATCGGGGTATCAAATAAAAAGGCTTGATTTGAACTGTATAAAACATTTTTAAGTAAAGTTCTTAATTTTTTGATATCATGCACAGTTTTTCATTTAGGATGAAAAAAGTTCAAAACATGACCATTTTGGTATTGCAGCAGGCCAGGTGGGGTGAATATTTGTGAAAGGCTGCTGTTAGAAGCTGGATGCGTCGAACTTTGTACAGGGCGTGATGGTGCTTAATAAGGGATGCCTATTTTTAGCAGTGGACTGCTGATGATGATGATGATTTTTTATTAAGATCTCTAAAGTAGTCGTGATGGTTGTTTGTTTGGGTTTTATTTTAATAGATTTATTAAAGAAATATACAAGTTTACAGTATGCACCAAAACATTTGGTATCTTTAAAACTTAGTAATATAAGTGATCTTATTGTAAGACAACATGTTATCAGCAAATATTTATAAATTATGTGATAACAATTAATTACTCTCTCTCAATATGGTTTAAGTTTGTTGTACCAACGATTGCAAGGGAGAGATAATGCATACAATTTTGTCGGCCTCTGTGGCGCGGTCGGCAAAAGCCAGCTAGAGACGCAGAAGGTTGCGGGTTCGATTCCCACCTAACACAATTGTTACAATGTGTATATATTTAAAAAAGTATCAATGTAGTATAATCAAACATGCGGTTCCTACATTACAACCCCTGCTTAGTTTGGGGCTAGAATTATAATGTGATATTATCCAGCATTATTTATGTATACAAAGGAATATTACTTCGCTTTCATAACTGTTCAGTACACAACCTCCATTGACTAAGAATATAAGCTTCTTGGTGTAACCCCGTCTTAAAACGTCTATGGGTGGAAGATCTTTTGGTCTCGATTTGCACCATTTTATAAGCCCGAGTATAAATATTTTGTTACTGTGCTTACGCATTTATTTTTGGTGTTTTTGGGGCTTTTGTAAATCCGACAAGACACGTGTTCGATTCCCACCTGTACTAATGTTTACATGATCTGTAAATAGTTGTTCGAAATAGTTGTTGAGGTCTAAACGAGGAGTTTAAATGTACGTACATTTAAACTCCTCGTTTCCATGTGTTAATTACGAAATTCATGTGTTTGTGTGTTTGTTCCCTCCATAACGGCAGGACAGATTTCGATGAAACTTCGAATATATGTTACCAACAATCTGTGCAGGCCAGGTTCAATAACTAGCCAATGTAAAAAATACATGAATCGTCATATTTTGTGACCTAAAATAACTTTTTTATCTGGAGAAACTGAGATTGAAGTCGCGGGGGAAGGCCGATGATAGAAATTTCGGGTCACAAAAAACGTTGAACAGCATGGCCTGTGATAAATATAACGCACAAAAACGGCGAAAAGGCTCTAGTACAAATTTAGGCGCACAAAAAATCAATGGTAGTACTATATTAGAAATCTTGGTGTACAAAAATTACCTTAAAAAGCAAGCAGTGCCAAATTCTTTTTACATCATTATCCAACCCAAATTATGCGAGTCTTTATCTCAAGAGCTATCGACCAAAATTAATTTCCACCCAAGGATATTCCAGGCCCCTGAAAACCGGAAACTCAGTATAAACAAAGGGCACTTGATTCTGTGAATTTCCTGCTACTTATAAAACTGGATTATGGCAATCTCCTTAGCATTCAGTATTGTACTGTAGCTACTTAGATTATTGCGAGTGCGTGTCTGTTTGCAAGAGACTTTTAAAATTAAAGTACGTACCTACTTATTTATATTTTTTTTAAAATTTAGATATTATTAACACATTACATTTTTATATTATTAAAAATAAAATATATAAAACTAATGATTTTGACAACTCGGTGTGGAGCGAAAAGCCAGTTCAGATATATCAGATTGTCGGAGTTTCTGTGAAGGATAGAATCCACAACGAAACTACCCGTCAGAGAACTAAAGTTGTCGACATAGCTCAAAAAATTAGAAAGTTGAAGTGGCAGTGCACTGGCCAGCGCTGCTGAAGAACCGAGAGCTGTAGTTGTAAACGAGTTCTTGAGTGCAGATCGCGGCTCGGCAATGTAGGGAATGTAGGACGCCCTGCAGTCAAGTGGAGTGGCGATCTGCGAAAGGCTGCTGATAGAAGCTAGAAGCGTCGAGGACAGGACGCTAAGGCGCTTAGCGGTGGACTGCTTTAGGCTGATGATGATGACACAAGAGATTGCGGAAAGAAAATATGATGACACAAGCGATTCTCCGAGATTCCGAGGTGGTGAGACACAGGAGTGAATGTGAGATTTATGTATTACCTGTATTTATGTATTACTATGATATTATCAAAATATTTTTATTAAGTTTTTGGAAGTCTTATATAATTATCTATCTATACATATAATAAAAATGTAAGCGATCGCCGTCATGAAAGATACATGAGAAAAAATATTATTCGGACCTTCACCAACGCAAATAGGACCCAAAACAATGAATGTTTGTATGTTTGTCCGTTTGTCCGTTCGTCCGTTCGTCCGTTTGTCCGTTTGTCCGTTTGTCCGTTTGTCCGTTTGTCCGTTTGTCCGCTTGTCCGCTTGTCCGCTTGTCCGCTTGTCCGTTTGTCCGTTTGTCCGTTTGTCCGTTTGTCCGTTTGTCCGTTTGTCCGTTTGTCCGTATGTCCGTTTGTCCGTTTGTCCGTTTGTCCGTTTGTCCGTTTGTCCGTTTGTCCGTTTGTCCGTTTGTCCGTTTGTCCGTTTGTCCGTTTGTCCGTTTGTCCGTTTGTCCGTTTGTCCGTTTGTCCGTTTGTCCGTTTGTCTGTTTGTCCGTTTGTCCGTTTGTCCGTTTGTCCGTTTGTCCGTTTGTCCGTTTGTCCGTTTGTCCGTTTGTCCGTTTGTCCGTTTGTCCGTTTGTCCGTTTGTCCGTTTGTCCGTTTGTCCGTTTGTCCGTTTGTCCGTTTGTCCGTTTGTCCGTTTGTCCGTTTGTCCGTTTGTCCGTTTGTCCGTTTGTCCGTTTGTCCGTTTGTCCGTTTGTCCGTTTGTCCGTTTGTCCGTTTGTCCGTTTGTCCGTTTGTCCGTTTGTCCGTTTGTCCGTTTGTCCGTTTGTCCGTTTGTCCGTTTGTCCGTTTGTCCGTTTGTCCGTTTGTCCGTTTGTCCGTTTGTCCGTTTGTCCGTTTGTCCGTTTGTCCGTTTGTCCGTTTGTCCGTTTGTCCGTTTGTCCGTTTGTCCGTTTGTCCGTTTGTCCGTTTGTCCGTTTGTCCGTTTGTCCGTTTGTCCGTTTGTCCGTTTGTCCGTTTGTCCGTTTGTCCGTTTGTCCGTTTGTCCGTTTGTCCGTTTGTCCGTTTGTCCGTTTGTCCGTTTGTCCGTTTGTCCGTTTGTCCGTTTGTCCGTTTGTCCGTTTGTCCGTTTGTCCGTTTTTCCGTTTGTCCGTTTGTCTGTTTGTCTGTTTGTCTGTTTGTCTGTTTGTCTGTTTGTCTGTTTGTCTGTTTGTCTGTTTGTCTGTTTGTCTGTTTGTCTGTTTGTCTGTTTGTCTGTTTGTCTGTTTGTCTGTTTGTCTGTTTGTCTGTTTGTCTGTTTGTCTGTTTGTCTGTTTGTCTGTTTGTCTGTTTGTCTGTTTGTCTGTTTGTCTGTTTGTCTGTTTGTCTGTTTGTCTGTTTGTCTGTTTGTCTGTTTGTCTGTTTGTCTGTTTGTCTGTTTGTCTGTTTGTCTGTTTGTCTGTTTGTCTGTTTGTCTGTTTGTCTGTTTGTCTGTTTGTCTGTTTGTCTGTTTGTCTGTTTGTCTGTTTGTCTGTTTGTCTGTTTGTCTGTTTGTCTGTTTGTCTGTTTGTCTGTTTGTCTGTTTGTCTGTTTGTCTGTTTGTCTGTTTGTCTGTTTGTCTGTTTGTCTGTTTGTCTGTTTGTCTGTTTGTCTGTTTGTCTGTTTGTCTGTTTGTCTGTTTGTCTGTTTGTCTGTTTGTCTGTTTGTCTGTTTGTCTGTTTGTCTGTTTGTCTGTTTGTCTGTTTGTCTGTTTGTCTGTTTGTCTGTTTGTCTGTTTGTCTGTTTGTCTGTTTGTCTGTTTGTCTGTTTGTCTGTTTGTCTGTTTGTCTGTTTGTCTGTTTGTCTGTTTGTCTGTGCGTTTGTGCACGCTTATGCAATTAGGGTTGCGTGTAAACACAGCTGCATTAAGAAAGCCTAACGTTCTTTTTGTACCTTTAGTTAGGACAAATTACAGATATCATTCATTTATTATAAGAGCCTCTAGATCATTTAACTCCTTAGCAAGGGCAAGTTCTGAAGTAGATATATTTAACACTTCAACAAATAGACTTAAACACTTACTTAGCGACAGCTTCTTTAATAATACAGACATTGAGCACATTTTTTCTGGTGTGTAAATGTGTGTGTGTGTGTGTGTGTGTGTGTGTTTTTATTATATACACACTTTCCTTTATTATTCTTTGTATATGTCGTCTACTGTAACTGTTCATCAAAGTTAATTTTGTATTTACCTGTCTGCGGAAACTTATATTTGGCCTTCCTGTATGTGTAGCTTTAAGTACCTGCATTTACCTATTTAACTACTTTTAGTATGTATCTAGCTGTTAGTTTTCTCAAAATTGAATAAATAAATAAATAAAATAAAAATAAATAATACTAAATACATATTTTATATATTAGTATATAAGTCAGGCATTTCTTTCTAGCTGACCCACATGCAACTTCGTTTGCGTGTATTTTCTTTCACCTTGTCTCCCGTTCTCAATATAAATAAAGAATGTCAAACAAAGTTGTTGTTTCTTTCATTTTTGGATCCCAAACCGGCCGCATGGCCCGTGGTGCACCCATAGGATCAAAAAAAGGGGCTTTGGCGGCCGGCTGATTTTAGCGTAGTGCAGCGGAACATCGGCACAGCTGAATCCTTGACCACCTCGGGGTCTTGTGCCTTTCGGGTTCCAACTTTCATCCTCGGAACCCAAGCTTACCTCACCTGTCCGTGGTGCATGCCCTGCTAGATAACAAACGGGGCTCTGGTGGCCGGCTGAATGCGGCATAGCGCAGCCTAACACCGGCATAGCTAAATACCCTGGCTGCCGACTGGCAGCCAACGGGCAGCAGCGTCAGTGGTGCGAGCTGTGCCCTGCGATCCCCCACCCGCGTGCCCAGCGTGGGTATTATAGGCATATCCCCCTTCTTAAAAGGGGAGGCCTATGTCCAGCAGTGGACTAATATATAGACTGGTGTTGTTGTTGTACCTACATTATAAGAAAAACATAAATTTCCCATGTAAAAGTAGTATATCTATATATATACTATCTAGTATAGTAGATATGTGGATCACAGAATTTGGAATAGTACTAAACTTATAAATCTGTGATCTGGAAGAATCAAAACTGACAAAAGTGACATCCAAAAATTTTCCAACTGCGCAACCTTTCTTGTCCTAACAAAGAGTTTTGAAAGTATGTTAAGGAGGTCCGCCATTTGAATGTATGAAGCATTATATATCCTGCATATGCATATACATATCCTGCTATGATATTAGGTCCTTACCTATGAAATTGGCGTTTTGTCGAACTGGCCACTTTGATCTCAAATATCTGGCGTTTGGTTAGGAATTCCAAATTTAAATTTATTTTAAATGTATGCTTGTTTATCAGTGCTTGAGATTTAGTGGTACATTTGTTTTCGTGCCATTTGATTTTTCTTTGACATTGTTCTATTCACACTATGGAAAACTTAAAATATCGCGTTATTTTCGAATATGAGTTCCTCCGAGGAACCAGCGCTGCAGAAACAGCTCGAAGGATTAATGATGTGTATGAGGAAGATACAGTAAAAGAAAGCACGGTACGATTTTGGTTTCAACCTTTTCGTTCTGTAAATTTTGACCTACAGAACAAACCCCGTGGACAGCCGGAGACCCTCGTTGACAATGAAGAATTAAAAGTGATGGTGGAAGCGGATCCATCGCAAACTACGTAAGAGCTAGCGGCAGCCTTTGATGTAAGTGATAAAACCATTTTAGATCACTTGAAGCATATTGGAAAAGTAAAAAAGTTGGAAAAATGGGTACCGCATTAATTGAGCGAAGCACACCAACGAACACGCGTCGAGTGCTGCGTTACTCTACTCAACCGTCACAATAACGAGGGAATTATGAATCGCATCGTAACTTGTGATGAAAAATGAATCCTGTACGATAATCGGAAACGCTCATCACAATGGCTGAACCTAGGAGAAGCGGCCAAATCCTGCCCCAAGCGAAAGTTGACTCAGAAAAAAGTACTGGTAAGTGTCTGGTGGACCAGTGCTGGTTTTATCCACTCCAGCTTCTTACGGTCTGCTGAGACGATTAAGGCAGATCTGTATTATTAACAATCGCAAACCATGATGGAAAAGCTAGCTGTTAAACAACCGAGGCTGGTCAATTGCCCTAGCCCGCTACTGCTTCATGACAACGCTAGACCACACACTGCACAACAGACGGTCTCTAAATTAAAGGAGCTGCGATTGGAATGTCTCCGTCACCCACCATACTCCCCGGACCTTGCTCCCACAGATTACCACTTTTTCCGGAATTTGGATAATTCCTTGCAAGGAAAAAAATTCAATTCCGACGATGCAGTCAAAGTCGCCTTCAAAGATTTTATTGATTCTCGCCCCCACAATTTTTTTAGCAAAGGAACTACCTATTAAATGGCAAAAGTGCATAGATAACAATAGTACATACTTTGATTGAATAAATATATTAATGTCCTAAAAAAAAGTAGTTTTACTTTTTTCATATAAAACGCCAATTTCATAGGTAATAATAATAATAAGTAAGTAAGTACCTTGACTTGGCACACGAGATTACCGCTATGTGGGATGTCGACTCAACAATTATCGTTCCGATAGTCGTTTCAGTGAACGGTCTGATAGCGAAGAGCCTTGACCAATATCTTAAGAGGCTCTCGCTAGGCAGCTGGATCAAGGGTCAGATACAGAAGGCGGCTCTCCTGGACTCGGCACGCATTGTGCGGAGGTTCCTCTCTCTGCAGCCCTAGCCACCGACCGTTTGAGCCCTGCCCCGCGGTCGATGGTCTCCCGTTTTGATACATTTTTTACTATAATGTTTTTGATATTTATTTATGTACATAAGTAGTATTAAGTATAATAGTAAAAAATGTATTTTAGACGAGTTTACAATTGAATAAAGTGTCATAATAATAATAATAAATTTTATTTCAGGCACAAAGAAAAAGTACAAGATCTTAATTTACTTAAACTAGGGCCCATATATATAAATACCTTAGAGACTAACATACATAATACTTAAACCTATAACTATTTGCTGACACGTTGTCTGCGACGTGTGACGCACTTGCGCTGTGTCATAAAGTCGCCCGCGAAAACGACGGAACAACACACTTTTTGGCCAAAACTCTTCCTTAGTAAAGGTCGAAAGATTTTCGGTCGGAACACGAACCACAAAAGATTTAAAATCATTGTGGCGCGATTCCAACATTTCGACCCTTAACTGCAGATTGGCCTTCCTCTTCACGTATTCCACGATATCCTCCACCTTCGTTGTATAGTGAAGACGCGACACGTAGAGCAGCGTCGAAGGCAAAGCCGGGCGCAGGAGATAGTTCGGCCCTGTCGGCGCGGTGCCACTCTGGTTACGGCAGGAGGGCTTTCTTTTCCTTCGTATAACCTCCGTGAATCCCTCCGCCTCTCGAGGCTCCTTCCTAGGTGCCTGTTCAGGTGCAGCGCTGCGGACGGGCCCACAACTCTGCTTTTTCCCCCTCGTAGAGACCGCTGCAGGCTGCGAGGGTGCAGCGGGCAAACGGCTGGCGACGGCGTATATATATATATATTATAGGTAAGCACCTAATATTAAGGTTAGGCAAACGATTAGTTTTTCGTTTATTGTTCTGCTTTTAGACATTGTAGAGAAAAAAAATAGCCTATTTAGTAAGTTGGATAGTAAACTTTCTAGTTTTTTAAAGTTCATCAAAATCCGTTCAGCTTTTTTCGCGCCAAACATCCAGACAAAGTCTTCCGATCCAAAAATTTTTTTTCGGTTTTAACTTTTTTAAAGAAATACACTTTTGCTAAAAAAACTTGTACATATATTTTTGCACTTCTCTTTTATTATTATGTATAGATTTTTTTGTGTAAAAATCTGAAAGTACTTCCAATCAGGTAATTGTGATAAGTTTATAATTAAAGGCTTTTAGGGTTTGTAAATACATATTGTATGTATTCAGGATAAAGGTTAGTTTGTTTTCAAGTTAGGGTTTTTTAAAGCCCAAGGTCAAACGCTAGAAGTTATGGGTCTGGATCTAAGTATTAACTGTTTTTTGCACAGTCAGCTTCATGTGGCTCTGTCACGTGTTAGCAATTTTAGTAGCCTGTATACTTTGCTCCCCGATGGCTTTACGTCTAATATCGTGTACAGAGAAGCATAACTGTCGTTTTTTTTTAAATACTCAAACGACAGTGTTTATAATCCAAAATAAAGTAAAAGATGTCCAAAAATGTTGCCCTAAGTCACTATTCCACGCGGAAGAAGTCGCGGGCACAGCTAGTGCTAAATTAAAATTAAAAAGCTTTTAAAATCGGGTTTTGTCGCTGAGCAACCACATCGCCCGATCGGAAACAAAAATAAATAATATTCTAATTATTGTTCAAACACTTAATTGCTAAGTTATATAAAACTGTGCATCATCAGAACAATACTATCGTTTTTATCAACAAAGGCAGGAAGATAAAATAAAAATAAGCAAGTAGGTAGGTGCAAAACAGAGAGAACCGCCCTGCTGATTGCTAGTGCACCAATTATCCAACTCCGTAGTTACTGTGAGGATCAAGAACCTATCTCAAATTCATATAGGTTATCTGTTACGGTAGTAACAGAATATATCGATGGTTTATTTCCACAAAACGGCTTGTAAGTATACTTCAGCACAAAGTAATAAGGTTGTTGCGCCCACGCGGACACCGCAGGCTCCATGGCTTGCCTATGCGTTCAGTTAGCCGGTCTACACTTCTACATCTACATCTACACTATAATAAAAACGAAAATTTTGTATTTTTGTGTGTGTATATTTGTAATGAATAAACTCAAAAACTACTGTGCTGATTTCAAAAATTCTTTCACCATTAGAAAGCTTCATTCACCTTGAGTAACAAAGGCTATATTTATTGGCGGAAAAGAGGAGGATTCCTTAATAAAAATTAAGTAACGTAACCTATGGTGTAAAAAAGTGCCCTAGCCCGTGCAAAGCCGGGACGGACCACTAGTAAATAATATGTAATTTAAAAACTTTCAAAAGCTTACTTTACAAATCTCAATCTAATGGACTCGTCAAATACAAATCATTATGAGCCCAAACTGGAAGGAAACTAGTACTCACTGAAGAGTTGCACTATCTATCTTTCTGCTGTCTCATCAGATCAGTCCCAAAATACCAAATATTTTTATCATCCATACTATACTTTCATACAATGTTTCGTTTCGATACTACGATTAGAAGTTGAAAAAATGTCGATTGTTACGCACAAAACTTCTTTGTACTGTACGATTAATCCAAGACAAAACTTTACCTATTTCCATAATTTAACCAGCATGAATCATTTATACTGTTACTATAGTAACAAAAGGACCGTGAATAATATACATAATCAATGTTTAGTTTATAATAATAGTAAGTAGTCTGTATGCTAACTGTGAATTATTATAGTGTTATGTTTAGTCTCATAAAGTGAAATGTAAATTTCTTTTGAAAACAAATAAAGTTGTTTAACCACAAAATGGACTTATAAGAATAAATTGTTACAATTGAATAAAAATAAGTGTGTTAAAAATAAAAAGCAACTCGAGCCAAGTGAAAAAGTTAGTCGGTAATAAAACAGTTCTATTCACGCCCTTACTGTCCTACATTTGCGAATTAAGGCTGAGTCAACAATATCATAAAAGGATCTTTTTTGTGCGCCAAGCTTTATGTTGATTTGTCAGAATACATTTTATTACTACCAGCAGATGAAGTTAACATGACGCCCTGCTTGCATAACATTTTAATACAAGTGAGGTGTCAATTTACATCGGCACCTTGCTTGCATGACATTTTATACAAGTGAGGTGCCAACTTACATTGGCATATTGTTCGCATAATATTTTATACAAGTGAGGTGCCAAGTTACATTGGCATACTGTTTGCATGATATTTTATACAAGTGAGGTGTCAAGTTACATTGGCACCTTGCTCGCATGATATTTTATACAAATTAGGGCCAAGTTATATTGGCACCTTGCTCGCATGATATTAACAAGTGAGGTGCCAAGTTACGTTGGCATCTTGCTCGCATGATATTTTATACAAGTGAGGTGTCAAGTTGCATTGGCATACTGTTCGCATAATATTTTATACAAGTGAGGTGCCAAGTTACATTGGCATCCTGTTTGCATGATATTTTATACAAGTGAGGTGCCAACTTACATTGGCATATTGTTCGCATAATATTTTATACAAGTGAGGTGCCAAGTTACATTGGCATCCTGTTTGCATGATATTTTATACAAGTGAGGTGTCAAGTTACATTGGCACCTTAGCATTTTAAAGAAGCGATGTGCAAGTTAACATGTCATCTTTACGCGTGACATATAACAGAAGCAAGGTATCTTCAGAAGCTAGGTGCGTTGAGCTGAGGACAGGGCGTAATGGCCCTCATTTGGGGAGGCCTATGACCAGTAGAGGACTGCTATATGCTGATAATGATGATAATGATGATGAAGGTATCGTTGCCATTTTCTCAGTCTTGTAATTATGTGGCAATAATACTTTGCTTCTGTAAAAATGTCATGCAAGAAATATGACAAGTTAATTTGACACATCGCTTCTATAAATGTCATGCAAGTAATACAAGCAGGATGTCAAGTTTATTTGTCACATTGCTCGGTATAACCTTATTTGCATGATATTAGTAGTATTATAAATGAACAGGGAGTTAATTTTTAATAGCCTTTCTCGGAATGCCTTGTTTTCATGGTATTGTACACTAGCAATGCAATTTTCTCTCGTGTCATTTTATATACGCGATGTATCAAGTCTTTCTCACATGACATTTTATAGAAGCAAGGTATCTTATGATACCTAAGTATTGCGTTTAAGTGGTTATCCACTTAAACGCAATACTTACCTTGTTTGTATGACATTTTATGCAAATTATTTTCATTTTTATCCTTTTTATCAAGTTTTACACATTACTTGCATGACATTTAGTAGAAAAGAGGCGTTGGGTTATATTGGTATCTTGTCACGATTGTGAGTGGAGTTCGTTGCCAGTTGATGTTGATTGTCTGCCTTGTTATGGCTATTGCGATTTTCCTCAGGCATGGTGCGATTTTCGAGGCCCGTGTGTCTAGTCAACGAATAACGTACTATATTGTTAGGCTGTTAGACTATTCAAACTATTTGATTCTAATCAACTTCTACTCGTAAAAACCTGTAATTGGCTTATATTGTATTGTGTGTATAGGGTATTCATGTATTGAATATAGCGTACCTGTATATAGTACTTAACAACTTTAGGATCGAGCAAAAACAAGGTGGAAGCAATTATGACATAAGCTTTTGAATGAGCGTTCGTCTATTGAAGGGATTTAGTACAAAACCATTCAATGCCAACTACCTAAGTACCTATGTCCCATAGTATGCTCGACAATGCATCAGTATAAGAAGCGATATGAGCGAACCAGGGTAAAGTGACACTCGCAGACTGGAAAAAAACAAAATCTTATAGTAGGTAAAATGGAAACAAATCTTTTTTATTTCTTTTACTTCCTTTTGTAAACTCTCTGCTCCAGACTTCTTTTTTAGGTCAGAATTGCGTCTTTTTAAGTCGGTCAAACAGAAACATTTTAACACAATGAACACGATTTGCTCAAATCCAATCTTCATTCTCATTCACTCAGAAATCAATACAATCACATCTCCGAAATAACGAAGTTCTATAGAACACAGCTCCGTGGATCGGAACCAAATTAATTTGGATTTTTTATGTTTTTCAAATTATCTTTCAATTACTTATAAAAATCTGTCAAAACATAAACAATGCTTAAACTATTTCTATCTGTCTCTTACCATTGGTAAATGAAAAGCAGCGACCGAGCTAACATAAAACAATGTTTAATATAGGTAGCGTTTCAAGCATGAGGGTTATTACGTAACTTCACATTTAACTGTATTTTTAATCCAAAGAAACAATTTAGATTTGTGTTTTTCTTCTGGAAAGGTTAAAACCTTTTTATGTATGGAAACAAAGAAATTCTTACAAAGAAATTTTTACGAAAAAATGCCATCTGCACTTTTTTATCTTGTATTTTTATTTATTTTTAAAGTCTAAGTGCCAAGTACTTTAACCGACTTCAAAAAAGGAGGTTCTCAAATAGCCGGTTTTTTATGTATGTTCCTCGATATCTCTGGCAATCGTGGACCGATGTTCAAAATTTTAGTTCAATTTAGTTAGTCAAAATAATTAGTTTTACAGGTCCCATTTAAAATGATTCCTGAGGATTTGATACTTTTCCCTAAAACTTTATCCAATATAACAATAAAATGCGGATATTTTATGGACCACGTTCCTAAGCTGTGCGTAAAGTCATTAAACACGGCCCAACACCCGGAAGGTCCACACATCCCTCGTTGTCGTTTTTGTCCTAATATTATCCTTTTAAACCTTAAATCTTGTTAAACATCTGTCTTTTCTATATGACGAGTCAGGCTTGTACTGGTAAGTAAAAAAGTCGTAAGGCGCTTTTTAATTTGATAAGTTTTGAGTCAAACACCGTTTTTATATACTAACACTTTATGATTATATAACACTAACACACTATTTTTATAGCAAAAATTCATCAAGATAGTACTCTATAGAGTCCAGAATCACAAGTGAAAAATGACGAAAATCACCCGAGCCCTGTGACATACATTTATAAACATCAAAATGAATTGCACTTATTTAAGCCTCTAAGTCGCTTGAAAAGTGTTTTTAGCTCGACACCAGAACTGGCCAATTCCTTCTTTCTTCCTTCTTTTTCCTTTTTTCTTTTTTGTTAGTGGCCAACTGGCTACACTAACAACTAATGTATGATTCACACCTAACTAACATTTAAGAAGCGTATTTTAAAACAAGCTAGAAGGAATTGAATCATCCAAAAAGCAGTTAAGCTCTTATAGGGTAAGGCAGCTTTTCATTAAGGCTCTAGTGCTAAAGTTTCACAAAACCGCCCTTACTTGTGCTCGGACTAGTTCTCGATCTAGGCGCCACGTGTCGTGGCAGACACCCTACACTGACTCAAATTTTGCTCAGAAGTCTCCATCCTTCCTCGGTCCATTTCTATACACAAGAATTAACAAAATCATTGACGTAGTTAACTGCAAAACATTTATCTGCAAAAAGAAATTGTCTTTATGGCTGTTGGCCCAAAACTACTCTGAAACTGAAAGTCTCTTACGCACTATTAAATAACAATTAGATAAATATTAAATAATCACAAACATAATCATATTTTTTATTCTATATGCATGCAGCCTTACTATGCCACCGGCACGCACACACCCATACTATATGTCCTTATACAAACAGTTGTAACCCGCTCCGATATTCATTACACTCTTCACACATTTTTAACTCACTATTCTGTCTGGTTACTTTATGCACGCACACTTTCATAATAATAAATAATAAATAAATAAATAATGTGGGACGTAATCACACAGTATCATGTAGCCCCAAACTAAGCAGAGCTTGTATTATGGGAACCACATGATTGATATAATACACATATAATTTTTTTTTTGTAAATACATACATATAATACATAGAAAACATAATACATAATGTGAACATAACTACCCCCAAATTTTATCTTAGCCCTATTTTATTTGATCATCCACAAATTATTACGATTAGGTGATACCTTGTTCTGTACGTTGTTGTTGCCCCTATTGTATTGTTTTATTTAACTGTATATATTGTTTTACAAAACACTCGGAAGAGCCTAGCCACTCGCAACACAGGGTTTCCTAGTGCGAGGACTAGCGCTCCATCGCTTTTGTCATTTTAATTTAATTGTAAACAAAGGTACATTATAGGTTAGATCATCATAACGCTCTTCTGTATAATTTGCCTACCTATTTACATTATGAGTTAGTTGGTGGGATGGCTCACGACCCTGGGCAGGTAGCTATACCAATACTGTGATTAACGATGATAAGTGTTTGTGTGCCTTCATAATATGCATATGTTGTGTAGGTACACAAATACTTCAAATTTTCTACATTGATACCATGCTTAACACTAGTCAATCCTTTGGATTGGGTACCTGCTAGTCAGTCTATTTTTGTGGGTTGTGCCTACTACCTACCTGATTTATAAAGGAGATACGTAGCTACCCACAACACAGGGTATCCTAGTGTGGGAGCTAGAATCTCTTATGTCCGCCCCCAATATATGTAAGTAGATAGGCACTATTTTAGCCATTCCCTTTTTATCTTATTCACTTCTTACTAATGATCCTGTAAGATATGAGTACTTACTGAACTACCATAATTATGTGCCTACTTAAATCTATTCTGTACTTAGTCTTATTGTTTATGTACTGCATGACTGTATTTTTCTGGAGCAATAAATAAATATATTTGCATGCAATATCTACTTACGGATCTATTTATGTTTGAAAAATCTCAAAGCTGTGTAAATTGCATGCATATAAGGAACTTGACTGCTTTGTTGATGTTTCAATTTCCTTTAGCATGTTATAAAAATTAAATGCTCTTCGACGCGCGCCGGTAAGTCTGAATCGTACATAACTCATAACATAAAAATAATACAAAGACGGAAGAAGAAAGGAATATTCATATTTTTTTTTTAGTTACTTTGAGTCATTGCTTGACTATCTCAATCCTATTTCATCAAAGCAACTTAAACCAATAAAATAAAACATCTTATGGAATTATTGCCAAAACCCTCTTCACTGTAATTCCGTGGACATTATTATCAGATCTGTCAGGCGGTGACAAAGCGAGTAATCGCCTTTAATCTCAAGATTTCACTTCAATCTCAGTTTTATAACGTAAGTTTACGGTTTAATTTGCAATAAAGTTAGGTAATTTCGAAATTGTGATTAGATAGCGTGGTTGACGGGTTGACGCTAATTTGGCTTCGATTTTCAATGTTTGATTGTTATTTTTTTATGTAGACTTAAAATTTTGTTGAACATAACTGTTATTTTGGTATGCGGAGTCAAAAATATGTATTTTTTTTTCATTTAAGTTGGTATTCTCATTCACCCCCTAAACGTTAGGCATGCAGGCTCGGCATCGCAGGGCACAGCTTCTTGCGCTGCCGACGCTGCTGCCTAGTGGCAGTCAAAGAATGTAACTGTGCTATTCCGGAATCAGATAGCCTTATACGGGATGCACCACAATGAGGTTGGCTTGGATTCCAAACATTACACTTACACTCCAAATTGAGATAAACGTAAGCCCATTTTATTATCTAGTTTTAGGCTACTTTTTTCATATAACACACGAGTGAAGCCGCGGGCGGAAGCTATTAAAATACTTATATCGAATATCACTTGTCGCCACAGCAGTCCATTCGCCCTTACGCGTAACAGCGTGAGAATGACAAGGTATTTTACACCATAAAATATTGCCGCGCCTCGATTCATCAGTTTAAAGGTGCTAGTATGCAGCGGTAAACGCACACACTAAATGCTTGCACCACTTTGCTAAATAAATTAATAACCCGTGATTATGGTGCATGCAACTGCGTCAAAATATCGGGAAATAAGTTGAGTTCTATCACAAATCATGGTAAATATTCCGTTGATATTGATAGTTATGTTCATAACTATTATAGTTTCAAAATTACATCTAAATAAGCTGCTCTAAATATTATGTTTCACATTTGCCTCTGCATTTAACAGCGTAAAAATGCAAGTACTTAATACAGCGATGCACCGATACGAAACGGAACATTTTAAATCTTATGCCCACAAACTGCTTCTTATGATTTAAAATGTTTCGTTTCGTATCGGTGCACCGCTGTTCTGCATAAAAATGCATGTCAAAATATCACTTTTCCATAAAATTGTATCGTTCTACTAAGTACAATAATAAAGAAATTCAAGATTATCATAAAATCAGAACGATCAAATTACTATGTTACAAACGAAGACAAACAGATTATAATAATACTTCCAAATAAATGTCTAATAAAGGTACCTACCTAATCTTAAAAACATAATTACATGTTTAAAATGTCACAACTAACGGTCGTACGTAAGCAACGGCTGTCGCAGTGGATTAGCAGCTTTAATTGAGGAGACAGTACATGACGCAGCCAAATGTGATGGATCGAATAAGGACATTGGGTTTGATTTTCAACTTTTCCGTTCCAACGTTTTATGCCCTTTTTACGTCACATACAGACAGATTGGGAGAATCAAGAATTTATGTGTCTCATAAAAAAGGTATTTTTTAAATGTATGATTTAGCGTAATTTATGTAAATATATACACGATTGTGACTTGACTTTTTATGGTGCGTCGTGCTCCCTGCTAACTAAAAAACGTAGCTCTAGCGAACGGCTGATTGCGGCATAGCGCAGCCTTAGACCGACACACCTACATCCTTTACATGCCACCAACGTACAGTAGCAATGGTAGTGTGAGAAGGTGTGCATGTGCTTCCCGCATGCCCAGCTTTAGGAAAAGGGGCGTATTCCCTCTTATTAGGGGCGCCCTATGTCCAGAATTGGACTGATATAAGCTCTTGATGAAAATCATCTTCTTCTTAGACTTAGACTCTTGACAGAGAGGTCGTGGTGTATATGTCGGGACGGTGGCCTGTCTAACAATCCTATGCCATTCCTCTCACACCGCTGCTTTTCTGGCGCACTCGTTCAGGGGAATATGAACTGCAGTCTTATGCAGGTCCTAGCCTTTGCGCCACCGGGTGAATTTACATTGTACATTGATCGTTAATTGAGAACATGTCATTTGTCCCGGATGGAGAGTTCCGTCAAATGTTAAGATGGAGGAATACGGAAATTAGCGAGCGATTTTGGATTTTACTCCCGTCAATTTTAATTTTAGATTCTCATGTGGTATAAGGATGATTTTCTATTTCCTCGTAGTTTGAAAAATGTGTCAATGTGGAATAACAACCTCTGTGGCGCAGTGGACAAGGACTAGCCTGAGACGCAGACGGTTGCGGGTTCGATTGGGAGCTCCAAGACAAAAGTTTGTATGTTCTTAAAATATTTGTCTCGTGTCTGGGAGTTTTAGATGTATAGTATGTTTGTATTTACATAAAAATGTTACTCATGTCACTCCCATCAAATAAGCTCTGCTTAGTTTGGGGCTAAATGATGATATGTGAGAGTGCAGCATTATTTTTAATATTAAAAGTTTCTACTTTTTTTTTCGTCGGATAAATATGTAGAAGATACCAAAGTTCTCTAAAAATAGTAGGTACATTGGTTTATTGTCATCATTTATCATTATCATCATCAGTCTATAGCAATTCATTGCTAAACTGGCAATAATATGCACTCCGCAAAGAGCGGCAGGAAATGGGAAATGGGTTACCGGATGCTTGAACTGGCTACTAACTTCCCCTACATAGTATTGAAAGTGTACTATTAGTGCTCCTATATTGAAATTAGTAAGCATGAGTATGAATATAAGTAAAAAGGGAAGTTCATAAATACGATTCAGGTAACGTAGGTTTTACGAGGGTTTTAAGTAATAAATAGGATATTTCTGATAACAAATGAAATCCGCTATTCTTTGGCTTCATAAAACTTGTCTGTTTTATTTTCTTATGATTGTACCTAGGTATCTTAACTGGAACACAGCAATGCGGGTTGTAAAACAAACTGAGCAACGGACCAACTCTAAGCGTTTCCTAGAACAAAGCTAGATTCCAGACGTACATTCATTTATTAGACAGAGTTTCTAATGTAAGTTGTTTGGGCGAACCTCTTTGAATTACGGATTGGTTAAGTTCCTATCTTTTATTACTTACGTACACTTTACTGGATATGAAAATATTTTTATTTAAGAGGATTTTTATGGAATGAGAGCGTTTCCAATTTTATTTATTAGGATCTTCATAGTGTAAGAGGCTCCATTTCCATCATAGAACTCAAGCCAAGCTAGCCAACTTTTGGTGCAACCTGCTAATAAACAAACGAGGTTCTGGCGGCCGGCTGATTGCGGCTCTATTGCAGCCTAATATTTATTTTGATTTTTATTTATTTAATTCTTTATTGCACTTTTTACAGAGAATAGTACAAATGGTGGACTTAATGCTAGGAAGCATTTTCTGCCAGTCAACCATGATAGGTAAAAAATTGTGGTTGGCGTGCATGAACATAACCAAAAAGAACAACAAAAGACAAAGGTATACATACAAAAACAAACAACTAACCTACCAAACAAATCACCTTAAAAATAAATTTATATATAAATATATATACATATACACATAAAGATATAATGAAACAGTAATATAAAAAAAAACGGTTGGTACATAACCATTAAAACACATTAACAACATCAAAGCTAAAACAACAAAAATAATACTTACTACCAAATTGCAGATAATTAAAAATAAACAAAGTAGGGGATAACATTAGGTAGCTAATTAGGAAGAACCATGCTTGTCATTGGAACCGAAATAGAAGTCATGCACAAGGCGCTTAAACGCCAGTTTGGAGGATGCTTTTTTGATGCTAAGAGGGAGAGCATTCCAGAGACCCACTGCCACCACTTCAAATGAGTTAGCACGATAAGCAGAGGTGTGCAGAGGCACTTCAAGGCAGAGAGTACCAGAAAGACCTGAGATTACGTTCGTGTGTGTCGGACAGGAAAGAAAACTTGGATTTCAAGTATTGTGGCGAAGAAGGGTCCTTAAGAATGGAGAAGAGGAGACACAAAATTCTCAGATTTCGTCGCTCTCTTATAGGAAGCCATTTGAGCTTTCGACGGTACGCGGATACATGATCATATTTACGAAGACAAAATATGAAACGAATGCAAGAATTAAGTAGTCGATCTAACTTATTAAGGTAGTCTGATGAAAGGTCAAGGTACACTACATCAGCATAATCGATGATTGGTACCAGGAGAGAGTTCACTAATGAAATTTTGGTTTTCTCAGGGAGAAAGTTTTTGAAACGCATAATAGAATGAAGACAAGCAAAAAATTTCCGTGAAACCTCCTTAACCTGTGCAGACCAACCCAGGTTAGCGTCTAGCAGAATGCCAAGATCTTTGACAACAGGAGAGAAAGGGATGATAGTAGCATTAAAACGCAGGGAAGTTAGACTTTCCAGATCAATTTTAACAAGCTGACGGGAGCCACGTATGATGATTGCTTGGCATTTATTAGGATTGACCTGGATTCCATAGCTGTCAAACCATGTCTGAAGCTGTAAAAGATCGTCATTAAGAGCAGTTATACATTCAACCAACTGTTCGATCTTAGAGTGGCGATAAAGTTAGAGGTCATCCGCATAAAAATGGTAGCAGCATTGAAGCTTAGAGGAAAGCATGTTTATAAACAAGGAAAATAATAATGGAGAAAGTATGCCCCCCTGAGGGACACCAGCATCCAGGTCACACCAATCCGAGGAAGCTTGACCACTGCGAACCGTCTGACGACGGCCAACAAGGTAAGAAGAGAACCATTGAACGGCTAATGGAGAAAAATTAAGGTGGTTTAGAACGGCTAAAAGAATTTCATGATCAATGGCGTTAAAAGCATTACTGAAGTCCACTAAGACTAAAACAGTGACATTAGCCTGTTCCATTCCACATTTAACATCCTCGGTGACCTTGAGGAGAACAGTTAAAGTACTGTGTCCTGCTCTGAAACCCGACTGAAAGACGTTAAGTAATTTACTTTCGTTAGTCGTTAACTTGTTTATAGACAACTGACTCTATGGCTTTAGACAGAAAAGGTAAGATAGAAATAGGTCTAAAGTTATTAGGGAGAAGCGGGTTCAATATTTTTGGTAATGGGATGACATGAGCTTTACGCCATTCTTCAGGAAAACAACCAGAAGACAGTGAAAAGTTGATTATATGGACAATGGTCGGAAGAATATGGTCAGAGATGAGTAAAACCATTATACGTCCGATTTCATCACTTCCAACAGCCTTTGATTTCAGGGATAGTAAAACCTTTTTAACAGCATCCTGGGAGACAGGCAAGAAAACAAATGAGGAAGTGTCGGGTCGAGGAAGGTTGTGAATTTCAAGGAGAGTATCATATTTAGTAGTGGGGCTAATTTTTATAGAGGAAGTGGGAGTTTAGAACATTAAGGTCAATAGGGACATCAGCATTGACAGCTTTGGATTTAACTAAGCCAAGGGACTTAAGGAACTTCCAGATGCCAGCAGGGCTTGAGAGTTCAATCTGATCTGAAATATAACGGCGTTTAGCATTACGACATAATATATACAGGCACAGCTAAATTCACTGACGCCGACGATGCGAGAAGCTATGCCCTGCAATCCCCAACTTATGCAGGTTGGGCATGCGCCCAGCGTTGGGAATATAGACATAGCCCCCATCTTATTAGGCTTACCCAAGGTAACCTTACTCTTCCGGGGAGCATAACGAAGACAACGCATATAGACTAGTTTTCATAAGTGTAGAAACTTAAAAAATAAAACATTTAGTTAGAAATTTACTTATCCTAAGATGATAATTTTATCTAATCGGTCACTACACCAAAGAACTCATGATGCCATCAAAATTAAAAGGCCCTTTTTATGCGTCAATCTTTCTCAGATTTTTCCTCTTGTTAACTCAAATTCACAAATTATAATGACTGGAATTTAATGGTATTCTCATTAAAATAGTACGTTCAATTAAGGACGCCATTTGAGGAGTTTTTTGTGAAAGCATAATTTCTTAATTTGAGTTTCTAAATCGGATTAATATTTTAATGCGAAAGTTTGTGTGTGTATGTTTGTTCCCATCCAACTCCGTAAGGACTAAATATATTTAGATGAAACTTGGAATAAACATAGTTTGTGCTTTGGATGAACACATAGGCTAATTTTTTACCGAGTACTCAGCGAAGGTGAAAACTAGTACGATATGTTTTAGATAATTTATTGTTTCTTTGATTATTACAAAAGTTAATCTTAGTAAATTATCTGCTATAAAAACCGACGTAATTTAAGCTACGACCGCAACTTCCCCTTTTTAGCCTATTAAGCCCACCAGTTAAATATTTTTTTTTTATGCGTTTACATGCTTGAACAACATTTCGTGTCTATTGTTATAGAAAATTATACTCATTGCTGACCTAAAAGAGGATGTTGAAACCTTCTACTTTTTAAAAACAAGATTATTTTATAAAAATCCTAATTCCCAAGCAAACAAAAAACATAATCAGTACCACTCAAGTAAAATGCCGCAAATGCAAAAATTATCTTTGTATAAATGTCAAATTTATTCGGTACGCATGCGTACAGCAACGTCGTTCTACCATCGAGGGTTAGATCGGCTCGCGGAGCGCACCCGGTGGTCGTTTCTCCCCCTATCTCCCGCGCGTAATAATATAGTGAGGTGACGTTTGCTTATGATAAGTGAAAGTGAAAAGTGAAAAAAATTGTGGTTGTGGAATGTGTGTCAGATAATTTTGGTAAGTTTTTTTTGAAAGTTTTATTGAGAAAAAAAAATATAACTGAATTTTAAAAGTTTTAAATGTCAGTTTGAAAAAAATTATGCACAATTTTAAAATATCTAGTTTATTTATTTTTTACTCATAATTTTTTGTAAAAATTAAAAAAAAAATATTTTTATTATACAGAATTCACGTTTCAGTAAACTTATTTTTAACAATAGCTGGTTTTGATGGATTAGTTATTTATAGGTAAAAAACATGTTATTCTTCTTTTTCTTCGTATGAGCTAGTGACCAACTCTGGTGTCGGAGTTTTTAGACCGCCCAAAGACTTAAGCCATGCTTAACGACTGAAAAGCCGGGACCAATATTTTAACGTACCCTCCAAAGAACGGAAGCGCTCAAATCGTCAATATAAAAAATGTTACATAACATAGCTAAAGAGTAAGTTTCCAAGTTTTTAAGTTACAAGCGTTTTCAATTTAATAATTCATTTGAACTTTCGACTGGTTTCAACGCTAATCTGTTCTTATTAAGCAGTTTCAGTCGAAAATGTACGCTATTAAATTTAAATAATTAAACATGCAAAATAGTTTAACGTTATAATGATTACTAAGCGTTGTTACAACACTATATGCTTATACATCAAAAACATAAGTAAATAAATATTTAGTAGATCAATCATCTCAGCCCATCTTTGAATTAAAAGTTTAATGAGCACTTGAAAAATGGTAAAACTTTTACGTATCTTCATAACAAAGCCGATATTTTGTACCACTATCAAAAGTTATCATGTAGTCAGATAATAATTTTCTCTTATTGGGTTTTAAATATAATAATGGATTAAATTAATAGCGTGGTAGATGGCACAAACTTAAAAGGAGGCCTATTTCCAGCAGTGGATAAAGTTCTGCCGTAGATGATGATGATAATGATTATTTAAATTCATCATCACCATCACCTAATACTTAAACTTATAGGCCATGACAACTTTATACGCAACATTATGAGGGAAACGTCACTACTTTTGTTCACTTTCCAGTGGAAGGGGAAGACCAAGGATAAATTATATGAGGTATCAGAGAGGCAGATGGAAGGAGCTACATCAGACGCGCCAACAAAAGCACGGCTCTTAAATAAATGATGATGATCATCATAATTATCAGCCGTTAAATTAATTAAATTATGCCACTTGCCTCGATTCCGCACTACTCAGAATCTGTATTAGTGTTTTGAATTATTTAAGTTTGAAATTTTTGATATGCTCATTAGGAGGATCTCGCGATTCATACTTTTCTTTCTCAACCATATAAATGTGACTCAATAACTCACAAACAAAAAATGAAGTTGAACGCAGAGCTAAGGAGCTCATTGGTCAAAGGTACCGACAGCTTGAGCCATCGTCGCGAGGTTGCGTGTCTGTCGGTCTTTTACAGATTGTACTTTGGAAAGTGTGCGCAAGAGCTACATGACATTTCTTTCATAGGAACTTCAGATGCACTTCTAACATAAATCTGCATCAAGTTGATATTCTATTCATAACTAAGCGCTTCCAAATATCATATTATATTGCGCATTGCTAAAATATGGAATCAGCTACAAGCGTCTGTTTTTTTTTATTTATTTATAAGCCTAACAGCTTCAAAAAGAGCGTTAATAGGCATTTTCTGGGAAAATTCGACCCATCGTCGACCTCATTCTTGCCCACGCAAGCCTCGAAGTCAAGAACAGGCCCATAATAAATAAAAAATGAATTTTTAATTGCGAATGGTTATGTCCTTATGGTTCTGTTTTACCCATTGTTCAAGTGCACTTCTTTTTATGTAGGTACCTTATTTCAAGATTAACCATAATAATAATGAGGAGCTTCTTTTCATTGAAATGACCATTAACAAGCTGATCAGGCGCAGCAACGGGAACATCTCCGCTGCAGACTACAGGAAGGCCTGTGATTCGGTGCCTCATACATGGCTGGAAAGGATCTTAGAGTTTTATAAAATTGATGCAACTTCTTAAAGTCGATCCTTCTTAGGTACATGTATGAGACATTGGATCACAGTTCTTCGTCATCCAGGTAGCGGACGGGATAATTCTACTCCGCAAGATCTGATTCGCAAAGAGCGGGGTATTTTCCATGGTGATAGTCTGAGTCCTCTATGGTTCTGCCTGGCATTGGCATTGAATCCTTGGCTGCTAAAGGACTCAGGACTAGGCTATCGACTTCAGAGAGAGGGTGATATCGTTTCTCACCTGCTGTACATGGATGACCTCAAACTTTTTGCACCGAGAAAACCAGAGCTGCTGCCTCTGTGGAATATCACACGGATATTTAGCAGTACCATCGGCATGGAGTTCGGTATCGAGAAGTGTGCGGTCATGCAAGTATAGCGGGAGAAAGTTATAAATAGTACAAACTTACGGCTTTCCGATACGATATCCCTCAGATTTATTTGCGTTAACGAGACCTACAAATATCTCGATACGTCAGAAGCGTTAGGTGTAGTAGACAGAGACTTAAAACAGTCTGTGAAGGAGCGATTCTTTTGCTGCCTCATTAAAGTACTCAACTGTCTTTTGTCGGGTGGTAACAAGGTTTGTGCCTTCAACGGCTGGGTCATGCCTCTGCTTATCTATACCTTTGGCATATTGAGATGGACTGAGACTGAATTTGACGCCCTTGAAGGATCGCCAACGTTTCTAATCCTTCAGGCATATACTGTCGGGTTGTTCGCACCTCGCTAACACTGAATACTGGCGTAGACATAACCAAGTAACAAAGATCATCCATCTGCAGCTCCGATACGACCTTGTTGGTCCAGAGGTTCTGTACCGGTACTGGTTCTCGAAACTGGTCATGCTACGGTTTACTGAGACCGCTCTATCATCACGGACAGGACCGGTAGACCGGTTGGAAAGCCAGGCGATACTTGTTGACATCACTATCTCACACGACACTAATCTCGTGAAGGCCATGTAGGACAAGCTTAGCAAGTACCTTGACTTGGTCCACGAGGTTACCGCTATGTGGGATGTAAACTCAAAAATTATCGTTTCGATAGTCGTTTCAGTGAACGGTCTGATAGCGAAGAGCCTTGACCAATATCTTAAGAGGCTCTCGCTAGGCAGCTGGATCAAGAGTCAGATACAGAAGGCGGCTCTCCTGGACTCGGCACGCATTGTGCGGCTGTTCCTCTCTTTGTAGCCCTAGCCATCGACTGTTTGAGTCTTGCCTCGCGGTCGGTGATCTTCCGGGTTTTATATTTTTAAGCTATTGCATAGCTTCTATCGAGGGCCTTGAGCGCGGGGACCGAATCCAGAAATTCCGTAACGAAAAAAAACCTCACGCTCCCCACTTTTACTTAATTTTATAATCTGTTGCTTGGAAATAGAGTTCATATTCAAACTTTTGTATTCTATTAGTTCTTCGTCGCAACGTCGCATCGCTAGTGTTCAACACAGTAAAGATAGCTACACATCCATGATTGGCCTCTGACACGAACTGACGTCTGACGTTTTTCACCTGAATCTAATTTCAGATTTGTTTTGAAATTTCTGTCATCACAATCTTTTCTTTGGAATTTTTATTGCTTTTAGATGTTTATGTGTTTCAATTATAAGTGAAATCGTATAAAATGGGTGCTACTAAATGTAGTGTCCCTACGTGTGAATAAAAAAATGATAGTGGTATCATAATACACTGTTTTCTACAAACGCCCTTTAAGCAAAGTTTGTGGCTTAGTCAAACTATGCAATAGCTTTACCGCGGCAGTCCCCGAGTGCCACACGTCTTTTTTTACTATAATTTTTTAGATGCTATTAATCTTTATCATCATCATCATCCACAGCCCGACTTCACCCACTGCCAGCTGTGGGTGAAGTGTGCCATCCACCACGATCCTGCGTTAGTCTAACCATGGTCTAACCAACGTACGGCCCGTGACTTTGACAATGTCGTCTGCCCATATTATTATATTTATGTATACGGTCGAAAATGTTACGTTAATAGTAAAAAAATATTTTAACGTGTTTTAAATGAAATAAAGTGTAATATTAAAAATAATAATATGATATGCACTTGGCTTAGGCCCGTGCATTTTGGATCATTCCGGTTTAATACCGAGAAAAAAATATAGAGACCAAATAATATGTGTGTGTTTCTATGTATGATATGTATATAACTACAAAAAAAAATATATGTGTAGTATATCAATCATGTGGTTCCCATAATACAAGCTCTGCTTAGTTTGGGCCTACATGATGCTGTGTGATTAAGTCCCGCATTATTTATTTATTTATTTATTTTAATAATAAAAATGTTAAATAATACTTTAAATAATCCTAACCTGACGTTACTTACTCATATATTTGTGTAACTCGGGTAAAATAAATATCTTATCTTATGCAAATGTATTGAAAAAATCAATCGAATGAAATGGTTCGAAGATCCTCTCAGCATTCTCTAGATAAGTGATGACGTGACAAAAAATGTTGATGTGGAATTCGCAGGATCCCACAAAATGGTTCCCTTCTTAGAATTTTGGGGAAGATTATTTTGGAAATAGCTGGATCAATTTTCTAGCCTACAAAGAATTTGCATAAAGTGAATCGCTTTCTTGATTTCGCGTAATTTTATTAAAATTACTTTAACGTGGTTTTGATTCACAATTTCAAGGTATGACTTATCTTTGTAGAAACTAAATTAAATTTCCTGGAACTAAAAGGATTTAACTTAAAATAATTTGTTTGGTTTTATAATCTTTAAACCAATTTCTTATAAATAAGAGAAAAAACATAAAAAAGAGAAGAAAAATTCAACTTTGGTTTTTAATTTAAAAATAATGATTTGAAACCATCGAGATATTTTTAACCTAGAGTGGAAAACGTGGAAAATTAGTGTCTGCACCAAAACTCCGCTTCAAACAACATAAGTTCTAAATTAGTGCAAATTTGGCATTTTGAAGTTTATCTAAATCAAACCTTACCACCTTTATCATGCGCACCGCCAAGGAGTGCAACGCTCTACCCGAGTATGTGTTCCCCGATATTTATAACATGGGCATCTTCAAGGCACGAGTGAACAGGTTTCTTCTAGGCAAGCGTGCTCCATCGTAGACTGCATCTTCGCTTAACATCAGGCCAGTTGTAGTCAAACGCAAACCGATCGAATACATATATAAAAAAAAAGAAAAACACGCTTGGACCATTTTTGTTAAAAATTTCACTTGAAGATAGTCACTCAGTCACTCTCTAATGTTCTTTATAATTATCTCAATGTTTAAAAAAGAATCTGTAATAAAAAAAAATACAAAGAAGTAGTAATCCAAAATCAAGAGAAAATTGTACAGTTCAAAAGCATATAATTTAAAACGTAAATTCTACGCCCTAATTTCTGCAATTCGAAATTCAAAATCGAATTATCTGACCACGCCTCGTTTGTACCAACTTCTGTTTATTCTGCATCTCGCCTAAAGCTGTCTTAGGGACTAATCACACTTATTCAGCTCCATTCGCGTTTCGCTGAACGATTTTGGTCACACTTATACAGCTCTGCTTCTATCAGCCGCGTACGGAGTCGTAAGAATGAGAAAAGCCGTCATAGCGTGCTATCTTCGCTGAAACGCTTCTTTCTACTACGTACGACGCTGAATATGCTGCGAAGACATTTAGGCTCCCCGCAGACGACCGACTTTACAACCGATTTTTCGTAGGACAGTTAGGGATAAGACATCATGGACAGAGCGTATTTCAACCAGGTTGGATTTACGGAGAAAGTAAGGCCTTAAGAGCTAAAATGGATAGAATTGGATTGTACGTATTTATATAAGTATTTTATGTTCTATTACTTTTTTTCGTAAAGTTCATAGTTGTGGCGTTATAGCAGTTTAAAATATGTATGAGTATTTCGTTTTCTGGATTCAGAAAGTAAGGCCTTAAAGAGACGCATTGATAAATGGCAAAGTGCCATAACTCCACAACTATGAACTTTACTAAAAAAAGTAATAGCACATAAAATACTTATATCAATACGTACAATCTAATCCAACAATTTTAGCTTTTAAGGCCTTACTTCCTTCGTAAATCTAACCTGGTTGGTATTCGCTCTTTCTTCCTGGTTGGTATGACGTCCCATCCCTAAGTGTCCGATTTTCTGTCCTACAGAAAGTCTGTCGTCTTCGGGGAGCCTACAGGTCGCAACTTGTCGACAAGGAGCAGTGTTGCCGTTTTTTATTTGGAGAAAATGCTAAAACTTTTCATTGACCCTTCACATTTTGCATGTTTTTGTTCATATGTTGCTTCAGTAAATTTTAGCTTTTATGTTACACTTACAACATTTGCAATAAGTTAAACTCTGTCATCTTTTCCCGTTGTTCGCGCAATATTTTCTCACAAATATGAGAAGCCGTGAATTAACACATCAGATTCAAATTAGACGTAAAAATTAAAAACACTGCACTGATCGTTCGTAACAAATTAACAACCGCTAAGCAAAAGATAAACATAAATTTCGGGGAAGGCCTTTATAGAGAGTTCCCCATATTTTAAAAAACTACTTCGAGTTAAAAAACAAAGTGTCTCTGGTTTCTATAAAATCTTTTGAATACCTTATTAAGTAGGTAACGTTCAAAAATGATATCATGATATATGCTGAATGCGAATTTTTCAAGCTAACAGTCCCGGAAATATGCTAAATTTTACATTAAAAATGCTAAAACGGCAACACTGTCAAGGAGTCGCGAAACATGCCTGAGCTATATTCCACCGCGTTCGACGGTGAATGCGGCGGAACAGCGCTGAACGCGGCGAAACAGCGCTGAACGCTCTCTATAGCATTCGCATGATAAAAACACATTTATCCTCATTTTATACTGGTTTGCCGCGAAAGGAGAATAGACGCGGAAAGCTGAATGGATGCGTACACGTATCCATACAAAATCGTTGTTTTCTATGGACAAAAGCTGAATCGAGCGGAATAAGTGTGAGTAGTCCCTTAAGGTGAATACACACTAAGATATTTACTGACGACATTTGTGGGGCAGAATCCATTTCATTTCATTTCATTTCGGGTGAGTAGCCAAGTGCTGTTCACCCGAATTTATTATATATATTTCTTCTTCATAATCTTTATATGTAGCCAATTTTCGTAACAAAGTTTTAAGGCCATCCGTAGGCCATGACATGGATCCACTGAAAAAGCCAGGAATAATATCTTTAACGTACCTTCCGAAGCACTCTGCACTAAATGCTATTAAACGATCACCCATACAAGTAATGACCGGGCGAAATTGCTTAACCAAGATGATCTGTTAAGTTTACCAAATTAAGCCTCGCAATAAGCGCTATAACTTTTTGTACCGTAAGCGTATACTAACACATAATAATAAAACATTTGCCAATGAGAAAGCGTGAAAAGGAAAAACTTTTTGTCATTGACGATTTTGTTTACATTGAATAGACCTTCGTTTGACCTCGAAATCATCTGATGTTAAGTAGCGTCGTGGTCTAAGATGGAGCACAAAAGTCCAGAAGACATCTATTCACTTTAGACATAAAGCGTCCCAGATTATATTTATCGGGAAAGACAAAGGCCAGTAGAAAGGGCCAAACTAGTGATATATCGACTAAGTATTCAAAATTTATAGAAATTGATATTTTTGCATGCTCAAGGTGGAAATTCTGGAAGTTAATCTTCAATAACATAGGCAATATTCAATAATTAATAATTCAATAAAAATCAAAGGGAGGCTTATTTCTAGCAGTAGGATAAAACTATGATAATAATTTAATGACGTTTAGCTTAATTTTAGTTTTAGATTTAATATAATGTATTTTATTATAATGTTTAATATAATGTATAAATTTAATATTATGTAATGTAGTTTCAGATTTAATATAATGTATTTACTTTCTACTTATGTATGTTTTTGCCTCTAGTGGCGCATTTTCAGTAATTTTTTGATTTAAATTGTGGATAACGCCGTGGGCTGCAGTATTGTTATATAAAATATATTTAGTTTTTATCATTATGTACCTACCTAATGTAAATTTTACTATACATATTGTAGCTGTCTGTTATTCCTGAATAAATAAAAATAAAATAAAATAAAAAGTAAAGATGATACGGAGCCTGCTTGTCCTGAAGAAAAATTAAAAAATTAACGAACTTCGTAGGTTCGTTAAATGTAAATATTACACCCGATTTCTCCCGATCAACTGATTGATTGCGATACATTTGAGCGGCCCCTTAGTTAGTCTGTATTCACCCTTACGTGAGCCTTAATAAATCGTTACGCTGTAAAAACACGTCGAGCCTTTATCAAAATCCGACGTTGGAAAAACGAGATGATGAATTTAGACAGATGTTGTGTTTTAGCCTAATTATCAGGGATTTGGTTATTAGGGTGAGAGGAGGGTAGCTTGCTTAGTTATGATGATGTTGTAACTGCGATTTTATTCAGAGTATAAGTTTGAATTCGTATGTTATCCTGAATAATTAAATAAATAAATAATGCGGGACGTAATCACACAGCTTCACGTAGCCCCAAACTAAGCAGAGCTTGTATTATGGAAACCACATGATTGATATAATACACATATAATTTTGTAAATAAATAATAAAAGTAGGCGTGTCTTCTGGAAGGGCAACAACATTTGTTTAGAGTTTTTGAATTTTGTAGTTTTTCTTTGAAGATCTGGCTAGGAATGTCATGTGATATTATAACTTAAAAACTTGTGTAGCAGCCCTAGTACAGCTGATTTTGTTAAGCTTTGTCCTTGACCTAATGATGATGACAATGGTAGCTCTGCCTTAATTTTAGGGCTGCCACTAATTTTTCTTTCTTTCTGATAACCAACTCCGCACTATTACCAATCTATACAGCGACCTATTTTCAAAATTAAAAGTCGAAAATCCAAAATCATTTTAGATCATAAAATTTCACACACACGTACGGTAAAGAAAAAAACTGAGGGCACCTTTCATCCAGAACAAAGATTTTTTCTGAAGAATATACACGTATATAAAGATTCCGACGAGTTAAAAAACCTCCTACTATTTTGAAGTCGGCTAATATCAACTTTTAACGAGTGAAGCCGTGGGCAAAAGCTATGCTAACTGGATTTCATTTGAAAGACCCAACCAACCTAAATTATGACCTAACGGCCTAGGTCACGGCCTAAATAAATTACAGGTTTTTTTAGCAGAGGCAACATTCAAGTGAGTTTTTAATTGAAGTAAAAAAATATTCAAATATTTTTTTATCAGCAAATTTATTCAGTTTGATCGAGGAGTGGGTATCATTGAAGTTTTTATCTGCACACTATACTTAAAGTACGCAGGATTTGAAGAATAATTTATAAGGAGAAATTCTTCTTCTTCTTCTTCGTATGAGCTAGTGACCAACTCTAGTGTCGGAGTTTTTAGGCCGCCCGAAGGCTTAACGACTGAAAAGCCGGGACCAACATCTTAACGTGCCTTCTGAAGCACGGAAGCGCCCAAATCTAAATGTCACTAAACAGTCACCCATTCAAGTAATGACCGCGCGGAGTGTTGCTTAACCAAGGTGATCTGCTAAGAACACCGAAGTTAACCACGCCACGAGCGCTTCCGAGAAATTAAAAACTTGCTTAAATAAGTAGGTTAATTTGTGCCTTCTTCATATTTTAAGAATATTGAGAAAAATAAAAGCGTGTAGTGCCAGTGATATTTCATGTACACGAAGCTTATTATCTTCATGCCTCCAATTTATATTCCATTAAATAGAACTAAGCACTTCCAAACATTATTTAGAATGCGCCTACAAATTTTTTTTATCAGCTGCCAGTGTCTGTTTTTCCAATGGCATAGGACCCTAAGGCTTCAAAAAGAGAGTTGAATAGGCATCTTTTGGAAAACTTTACCCCATCGTTGACCGAATCCTTGCCCATGCAAGCCTCGGTTAGAGTTAGCTCATAATTTTTTTTTTCTGTTTGCCATGAGCTAACTCTTGACCGTAAGACTTGAGACTTTGCATCGTCAAGGCTTTCTTGACAAAGATAAGAAATAGGCAAAGATAATTATCAAAGCATCGTGCTATTTTTGGGAGTGTTTTTGATGATAGACACCGTAGAATATGGCTAATAAAGTAACTTTAGCAGCAGCTTATTCAGTACTAAGCCATGTGTCTAGACAACGGAAGAAGAAACGTCATAATCTGCACTGAAGTCTAAATATTTTTCATTACTCCACTCCATGACCAATAATCTTTGCTTCAATTCAATTTTTTGGTGTGATTTCGCCTAGTAGGTATTTCGCCTAGTAGGTAGTAGTAAAAGGTTTTGGTAGTATTTACTTTTCTGTCGCATGGAATCAATCGTGTTCGGATACAAGCTGCGACAGTCTGCCACACGACGCAAGGTGTTGTCATGCCGCACGATTTTTGCAACAATGTGCGACACTTTTAATTATTGTAGCATGGCCTTGAGGCATGCCACTCAGTGTTACCCCGGCGTAAAACGGCCGTTCCTAACTTAAAGGTGATGGTTACCACTTCATATCAGGGTTTTTTTTATTCTAAATATTATGTTTACCATTACTCCTGTAAGTTTAACCCTAGCTTCCTCCCGTGGCTTCGCACACATTATATCCAAATAAAAAGTAGCCTATGAATGTTATTTCAGATTTAGCACTACATGATCAAATAGTTAACTCATTGCGTTCATTACTTTAGGTTTGAAGAAAAAACAAACATTTCACATTTCACTTATTTATATTTCACAAAGGATACTACTGCAGTATGAGGCTTCCTTGAAAACCAATTTTCTTAAAATCCTGACAATTTCAGCCTGTCTCAGTCCACTGCTGGACATAGGCCTCTCGCAGTAAGCGCCACTGACCCCAATTTTTACCTATTTTACCTTACACAAGTCACGCCCAGGGTTACGTTTGCCAAGACGCGGTCCAATTAGTCTTCAGTCTATAACTTGTCTACCTTAACAATTTTATCTACGGCTTATATTTTGTTCTACGGCATATATGACCAGCGTACTGCCACTTGAGCTTGCTAATTCTGTGGGCCACACAAAAAAATCCTAAATCCTGTTTTTTAATATTAATTCTGAGTAATTTGAATCATGTCATTATTGCCACAAGGAAATGACATTACTCAATAATTATCTCTAACAGCAGAGTATTTTGCGTTTACTCAATTCGGCAAAAAAATAAAATATTTGCCAGAGACAACCAAAATAGGTGGGCAGGAAAACTCATTATTTTTCTTTGACTGTTTCTGTTTATGTGGGGTAAAGAGTAAATTTTAGAAATACCCCCGTTTGGGGTATAGTCGACATTCCATGTGTCGTGGACCGTGTAAAGGTTATTGCGGTGTTTGTTCTGCCCTCATGAGGCTGTCTTCGTTTGAATGTTTACATTTATAACGTTTTAGAGTAGGAGGTTGATAATACTTTTAAAATAGTAACATAATGAAATTAAATAAAATGAAACATTTATTTTAAGAGTAAGAGTTTTTGAAAACCAAAATACCAAAATTATTTGGGCCAATATGCCTTTTGGGGCATATGATGGCGTGCAATTATACAAATATTTGTCTCGGGTCTGGATGTTTTCTATGTATATTATGTATGTATTACAAAAAAACAATTTATAAGTTATCAGTCATGTGATAACACAAGCTCTGCTTACTTTGGGGTAATATGCGATGCAGCGAAAAAAGATCAAGCATTATTTATTTATTTATACTAGCTTGTGGTACCCGGATAGAAAGTGTAGCTCATATATGTCAATGTAGGTCATAAACTATGTATTTTCCAAGTTTCATTAAAATCTATTATATAGTATTTATGCAAAAGAATAACATCAAACATCCATCCTTACAAACTTTCTCATTTATAATACTTGTAGGATATTATTAGTTTCCCGCGGCGTCTCGTCTAGTTAAATTGCACTTAAGCTAATTACGCAGGCTAATTAATCGAAGTCAAAATCTATTATTTATTATTTATTTATTTATTAATCCCAATCCATTCAGCCGTTTCAAAGATAAGTGGAAACAAATATACGTAATACACATACACACACATACACACACACACACACACACACACACACACACACACACACACACACACACACACACACACATACACACACACACACACACACACACACACACAAACTTTTGCAGTTATAATATAAGTGAGATTTTTTTTTATCAGCCATGTTTCCACCACTCAGCTCCTGAACTAGTTTATGAAGCCACAGTTTTGTTTGTGTTTCGCCTCACCCGCTTTATGAAGAACGGTCGAAATGTTCCTTTTTATAGCGAACCGCAGGATTTGCTGAAGTTTAAATGTCATTGTTTGAGGATCGTTTTACGTTGTAACGAAGCTTGTGTGGTAATTGAGAAACTCACACCCGAATACTGAAACGCAACTCAATAATTTTAGACCATCTCATGGATGTCTCATCAATTTAGCCTGCTTTCCAGCAGGGGTATAATTCTCAGGAATAGACAAAATTATCACATCCTCCTATCCTACTTCCTAGTATCCTTCCTACTATAATATTATAAATGCGAAAGTTTGTGAGTATAGATGTATGGATGTATGGATGCATGGATGCATGGATGTATGGATGTATGGATGTATGGATGTATGGATGTATGGATGTATGGATGTATGGATGTATGGATGTATGGATGTATGGATGTATGGATGTATGGATGTATGGATGTATGGATGTATGGATGTATGGATGCATGGATGTATGGATGCATGGATGCATGGATGCATGGATGCATGGATGCATGGATGCATGGATGCATGGATGCATGGATGCATGGATGCATGGATGCATGGATGCATGGATGCATGGATGTATGGATGTATGGATGTATGGATGTATGGATGTATGGATGTATGGATGTATGGATGTATGGATGTATGGATGTATGGATGTATGGATGTATGGATGTATGGATGTATGGATGTATGGATGTATGGATGTATGGATGCATGGATGCATGGATGCATGGATGCATGGATGCATGGATGTATGGATGTATGGATGTATGGATGTATGGATGTATGGATGTATGGATGTATGGATGTATGGATGTATGGATTTATGGATGTATGGATGTATGGATGTATGGATTTATGGATGTATGGATGTATGGATGTATGGATGTATGGATGTATGGATGTATGGATGTATGGATGTATGGATGTATGGATGTATGGATGTATGGATGTATGGATGTATGGATGTATGGATGTATGGATGTATGGATGTATGGATGTATGGATGTATGGATGTATGGATGTATGGATGTATGGATGTATGGATGTATGGATGTATGGATGTATGGATGTATGGATGTATGGATGTATGGATGTATGGATGTATGGATGTATGGATGTATGGATGTATGGATGTATGGATGTATGGATGTATGGATGTATGGATGTATGGATGTATGGATGTATGGATGTATGGATGTATGGATGTATGGATGTATGGATGTATGGATGTATGGATGTATGGATGTATGGATGTATGGATGTATGGATGTATGGATGTATGGATGTATGGATGTATGGATGTATGGATGTATGGATTTATGGATGTATGGATGTATGGATGTATGGATGTATGGATGTATGGATGTATGGATGTATGGATGTATGGATGTATGGATGTATGGATGTATGGATGTATGGATGTATGGATGTATGGATGTATGGATGTATGGATGTATGGATGTATGGATGTATGGATGTATGGATGTATGGATGTATGGATGTATGGATGTATGGATGTATGGATGTATGGATGTATGGATGTATGGATGTATGGATGTATGGATGGATGAATGTTTGTTACTCTTTCACGCAAAAACTACTGATTGGATTTGGATGAAACTTGCAATATAGATAGTTTGTGCCCTGGATTTACACAAATGCTACTTTTTATTCCAATAACACGCAAGCGAAGCCGTTTGCGGAAGCTAGTAAGATATATATAAATATCGTTAAAACTCACAAAAGTATTATGTAAAATTTACATTACTTGCGATATCCGTGATACGTGACAATCCTAATCTATTCCCGAGAATCATGCTCCAGAACTGAAGCATCATATTGATCAACACTTAAGCTCATAATATTATTTGAATAGTGTTTTAGTATTCGGGTTTTAATAGCGCCCTGCACACGTAAAGTTCGGACCGCGGGAAACAACTTACGACATTCCAACCCGTACTCCGAAACGTACATACGAGTAGATAATGATAGTGGGATCTTGCATGTCGATGCGAAGATAAATCTCACAGTTTTAACCGCGCAATACGTCACTGATTAATCCCAGATGCGCGGTCCGATTTTTACGCGGCATTAGTACGACAGTTTGATCCGCAGTCCAAACCGTACAGATCGGACTGCGGTTTGGAACAAAGTCCCGATGCGCGGTCCGATATTTACGTGTGCAGGGCTCTTTTCACTTACCACTTCTAAAATCTCTCCTCCCTCTCTCCGACCTCTGTGGCGCAGTGGGCGAAAGTCCGCCTGAGATGTAAAATATTGCAGGTTTGATTCCCGCTGCGTGTCAAAAATGTTTGCATTATCTACAGATATTTGTCTCAAATCTATCTATTGTGTGTATCTATGTATAATATGATAGTACTAGCTGACCCGCTCGCAACTTCGTTTGCGTTTGTATCGTTATGCGTTCTTTTTTTACGTATGTCCTTTCATGTGAAATTTTTCCCAAGCCCGGTAATTTGACACGGAACCCTAAATATGAATGGATGAATAATATTTTTTTAATGTATGTGACGAATTTACTTTCAATGTATGGAGTTTAATGTGACGAATTTACTTTGTGGCAAATGTACAACCACCCCTCTCATACCTGTGAAACTACAGGCAAATGTCAGAATTTCATGAATCGGGGCACTATACTCAATCAGAAAAACTTAAACATTTTCAATATTTGCGCATGCGATATTGCGATATAATCTGTTATATTGTCTGTTATTATCGCCGATAATAACGTACCTATGCCCTCGCACCTGTGTGTAGGAGCCTTTATGTGAGAAAAACGTTTTTTGAATAAATTTAGAATGAGTTTTCAAACACGACAGTGTAAAAATAAAATGGCATAACATGTGTCACTAAGGAGTATTGATATCAACTTCGATGAAAATCACCCCTAAAATAACTTTTTAGCCCTTTTTAACCCCGTTAGGCGATAAATTTCAATAATATACGAAACACGTCTTTCATCAATTTTGTTAAAGAATGTTTATGCAAATTTTGAAGTAGATTGGACCAAGGATTCACGTGGAATAATACATGTCCCAGGTTTCGAGTTTCTAAGTTCAAGGAATACGATTTTTCATACAAACATTTTTACCCCTTTTCACCCTCTTAAAAGTTGAATTTCCAAAAACCGTTTCTCAGTGAGCGCTCACACTCTTTAAAGACTATCTGTACCAAATTTCAAACCTCTAGGCCTTGTAGTTTCTGAGATTTCGTGATGAGTGTGTCAGTGAGTGAGTGAGTGAGGATAGTTCTCTTTTATATAAAGTACCTGGACGACCGAGCTTTGCTCGGTTTTTATTAAACCGTGTTTTTGTAAATTATAATACGAAATTTACAAAAAAAGTAAATATAAACATTGTTCTAACTTGATTCATCTATTCCCACCTGTTCTGTTGAGTAGTTCTGTCGGCAGAACTACTGCGATTTTATTCTCATTAGTTCCGTTCACAAAACAAATAAGAAATGAATTCCCAGTAGTTCAGTTCACGAATCTTTTGATGTAATGAAAATTCACTGTGACTTTTTATAACATCACGTTGAGTAGTTCAACAGAACAAGTGGGAATAGACGAATTGATTGTAATCAGGGGCCTGATTCTGACGATTCGATATATTTGATTCTATTAGATATATTATATCGCGGAAACTGTCCAAACTGTTTTAAAATTGTCAGTTCTCACGATCATAATCAAAATCAAGCCCCAGGGGCCTGATTTGATTCTATCTATCTACAGTAATATTAATTTGTATTTTTGTGTGCGTATGTTTTTAATGAATAAACTCAAAAACTCCTATGCCGATTTCGAAAATTATTTCACCATAGGAAAGCTAGAATAGCTATAAAGCTATATTTATTACTAGATAATATTAGGAATCCTCACTAAAACTTAAGTAACGTAACCCAAGGTGTTAAAAAAGTTCGCTAACCCGCGCGAAGGCACAGGGACAGGCCTCTAGTTGGATATTTATCGCGAGAACTGACATATCTAATAGAATCAAGTTTAATGAATCGTCAGAATCAGGCACATGATTTGTGACTTCATAAAATAATAATAAAAAACCCTATGGAACACTCTAAATCACCAATGACCTAAAGGTACTATTTAAATCGTCATATTTTTGTATTTAAATAATAAGAAGGATTAAGTATTGATTATCTGTATTTATAACATTTAGGACTCTATGTAGGATCATATCGTACTTTCCACATGAAACTTTAAATGAATTCCAAGAACTCTAAAGAGACATTGTCAATAGCTGGACTAGACATTTCGACGGGCCTTAATACCCTTAATTAACAGGAACTGTCTGGGATTCGGGTTCGATTCCCGGTCAGACACCTCAGCTCGAAATTGGTTTAACTAGATGGCGAAGTTGGGTCACTTGTTGGAGGGTTGAAATAGTTCTAAATTTTGGGGTTGTCGATTTGTCTGACGGCTGATTCCTATAGGACTCTACGGTATTTTATTGTATACCGTTACTGATCACGCTTCGTTTTCCCATCTAAAACTGTAAAATTTTCGACGCCTATTAAGTAAGTAGTTTATCAGTCATGTGGTTCCCATAATACAACAAGCTCTGCTTTGGGGCTACATGATGCTGTTTGATAGAGTCCAGAATTATCTATCATTTATTTATTTAATCCTAGTGATTGCAATTTTTATTTCTACTCAAGTAGAAACAGAACCTTAATGTCAATAACGCTCAAATCTTCAGACGTCCTTGATAAGACGAGTCAAATTACATCTTTGTCCTAACAGCTCCTTAATCAAGAAATTCTATTATCATTACAATGATAGCTACCAGACTTTACTTAGCATAAAAAAGAGATTTCTCAACTCTAGACTCATGGCGAGACATTAAGTCGCGCGATTTTTTGCGATGCGTCCTTCACTTATGTTGAGATTGAAGTTACTTGAACTAATGGTATGCACTTTGTATCTCATTTTATGTGAATAAAACAACTGGTATCGTTGTAAGCCACCACCACATTTTCTATAATTCTTTCAAAGACAGTGTTCCGCTATACATGTCCAAGATATATCTATGTGACGATCTGCGATAGGCTGCTGGTAGAAGCTAGATATATCAAGCTGAGGATAGGGCGCAATCAGTGGACTGCTATGACAATGATGAATAAACAATGATTATTAATCAATATAAAACATGTTATTAATCAACAAACTTAATCGAATACGCGCCACACGCCTCGCTCGTGCGTCCGCGTATATGCAGCTGCTTAAGTAGGTATTTTTCTTCCGTATGCCTATTTAACTTTAAGAGATAACCTTATTTTACCAAGGGACACCAACTACACCAACCACAGTACACCAGTGTGCCGCGGCATACACTTTGCGAAACACAGTTCTAAGACACCCTTCGTAACACTTGAGAAAACAAAATTATGTAAAGATATCCTACAATATGCAGCGTAGATAATTCAAGCAGTGACACATTGGTAGCTTGCTGCATAAAATATGAACCAACCAGAGCACAGCTTTCAATCTTGATTTTATGACCCTTGTTGGAGCAATGGATGCGCCATGGGATAATGTATCATACGATTGCATTTGTGCGATTGAAGTGTGGTGGTCTAATGAAATAAGTCAAGAGTGCCGGTCTTTTTAAGGCCCTAAGTAAATAAAGATTTTATTATGGGTTCTACTTTACTGATATACATGGTTTTGAAAATACATAATCTTCATCATTCACAGCCCGACCTTAACCACTGCTAGGTATAGATCTTACCTTGTATGAGTAAATACATACACATTATAAATAAAAATCACCCATACTTAATACTAATATTTGTAAATTAAACAAAAATTGCTCTCGCGGAATTGAACCCTTCAGTTTTGCGTCTCCTGCGGGCCTTCGCCCACTGCGCCGCAGAGGTCGTCGAGTATAAGAACGTAAATCAATACAATTGACTAAGTTTTTTTTCTTAAACTTTCTGATGGATCCATTTGTGTATAAAACTTGAAGAAATATATATAGTTAATTTCCTTTTATGATTAGGGTTTTCGGTTTTGTAAAAAATAATAATGATATAGATAAAATTAAATTTATTTGAGTCACAAATAGGTACAAAAATAAATAATAGTGTTCAAGAGGCTACATGAGGCAATCATAGTGAACGCCGCGCGCACACATAGCTTTCTACAACTAACTTCATCAATATTCGTGTACTCGTACACCACACTGCACCGCTATCATTCATATTTTGTAATTTGTTTCTATTTAAAATTATACGTTGAATAACGAAGAAAAAATATATATCATTGAAGATTCCCTTAACTGCCTCCTCATACAAGTAGGGAGAAACACGCAGCTCAAACAAATATGTAAGTGCTGAAATCTAATGAGAGCTGCAACAGTGACAAGATTTTCAAAAGAAACCATTAGGTTTTTTTTACAAAGTAGTAGAGTTCTTTGTGGAGGGCTCGTCAGGGGGGTACTGCCACCATGCCTATTTCTGCCGTGAAGTAGCTGAGCTGTGTTTCGGTTTGAAGGGTATGGGTGCCGGTGAAATTACAGGCACAAAAGGCTTATCATCTTCATGCCTCAAGTTGATGGATGTAGGGCGTTGCATCGTAGAGCACGTTCCGGAAAAACGTGATATACGATGCAATGATTTGTGATAGGTAATGGTTACCACTTAACATCAGGTTTGCTATGTGCTTTTTCCATCTTCCAGAAGGCTATAAAAAAAATCAGTATAGATTCCGCTTACTCGTCATTAAAAGCTGACCAGTATTACAAACACTCATCTAAAAATTATACACAAACAGTTACTACTTTTTTATTTGCCTTTCTGTTTAGCACTCGGCAAAGCAACATGTTTGAAGGCTTCTGCAGATTGCCGGACAGTGAGTCGCAAATTTCCTGAGGATGCCTTATGGGGAAGGGGAAATATCGTTGAATTTCTGTTGTTTTTTTGTGAAACTCGCCAGAAAAGGTTAGCAAAATTAGTACAAAACATTTTGTCTTTTGATTATCTTGTAATAGATATCTGCAATGTCACGCTTGAGTCAATAATCTATAAAAGAAAAAAAAAGGTGAGGGTTTGAAGTCTTCTTTGAATTCTTCGCTCTTCTATATCTATTTACATTATTTTATAAGTTAGTAAGTACCTAAATAGCAAAAAAAAAAATATAAATATATATATAATCTATGTTTACATTCCTAAGTTACCTAAATATACATAGGTACAGTGTGTGTTTGTGTGTGTGTGTGTGTGTGTGTGTGTGTGTATGTGTGTGTGTGTATGTGTGTGTGTGTGAGAGAGAGAGGGTGTGTGGTGTAGTTATATGGTTCATAGCATAATCGCTTGTGTTAAATTTTCTATTTCATCATAGCTAGTGACACAAAAAGGTGACCACTCATCCTATGCTGCAGAAGCATGGAAGCGACTGCAACGCTCATTATAGGAGGCCATGTCCAGTAGTCGACTGCTATAGGCAAATGATGATGAACTGCAACGCTGGTTTTCTTGTAATTTCTGGCATGAAAATAACTTTTTTTATTAAATTAAAAAATTTCATTTGAATATCATGTTTGGTGAATGACTAATGCTTTCTAGTGTCAATATTTAGGAAAATGGCTCAGAGTTAATTCGAAGCTCTGCCGAAGGCGAAGGTCTATCGAACCGATTCTCAAATTAAGTTTCAACGTGTTTGCTCAGTTCAAACATTGTAGACTACATGTTTATGCAGGAGGTCGGGGTCAACATTGTAATGCCTTAGAGAAGATCGGTCTAGAAACGTGTGATTTCATTTATCTTATTCTTTTTATGGTCTGTGGAGTTCCCTACCAGCGGATTCGTAGCTCTGTCTCCTTGTAAAGCTTCAATCCAAACCACAAAATAGTAAACGAAATATTGAGTCAGGCACTTTAAGTAATTTATGTACGGGTATGTTTATTATGTAGTCTTTGCATGTTAGTTTTTTTATCCTTATTACACGTTATTATAGTTTTATGATTTTTTTGTCTCATTTATTTATTTTTAGAGTTAACGTTTGGATGAAATGAGAAGGACCCCTTATATTTATTTAATTTATCAAATTCGTAGCACTACCAATCTATCTCCATACTACATTGTTTGTATCTCTCTACAAAATAGGCGATGAAAAATTAAGCTTCTAGGTGTGTACTTTAAGTAATTTATGTATTTTTGTGATGTTTTTGTGGTATATAAATATATTTTTATCTTAAGTATATTTTATGTTTCTTATCTCATTTATATATTTTAAATTAAAAAAATTATCAAACTTCTTATATTTTCAAACACTGTGATGGAACCTAAATAACACACACTATAGTTTATCACCATCATCAGAAACCTAAGAAGTCCAGTTGTCTCCTCCAAGGGTTTCTACGAAGAATGGTCTTAGGGTTTTTCCATCCACCGATTACCTGCAATCTTTACCGAATCTTGAATCTTCTTTGAATCTTTAAAACCTGTCATTCTTCGTCGGTCCATCTGGTGGCTGGTTTCCCTACACAATGTCTTCCAGATTGCGGTTGTCATTCGAGAACCTTTAATAAAAGTAACTTAGCTAACTAGAAGTCATTTCATGTCTATCATCCCCTTCTTTAGGAAAATAATAGGTCCTTTAAGTGAAGTGAAAATCTATCAGAATTATTACCCTTTACAATTAATTACTACCCTTTGTATTACTGTGCTAGTCACCAATTAATCTGACTGCATTTTTACAGAATTGTGTCAGCTTCACCATGTAGAAAAGAACGTTAAATACAATTCTTAGTTACTTATAATATAAGGTATAGGCCCCACTTGTCTGACCTGGCGCGGGCATGGCACGGGCGCTTTCCTATTCCATTCAAATTTAATACAAAATTCATGGAAATAAAGCACAATTTAGCTCGGACGACTTCGCGTCATAAGCACGTCCGATGAACGACATACCGTGTGTCCTAAATTGTGCTTTATTTCCATGCATTTTGTATGAAATTTGAATGGAATAAGAAACCGCCAGTGCCTTGTCTGCGTCCGACGAGTTCACATTCATCGGGCACGGACATGGCGCAGACATGGCACAGGCGGTTTCCTATTCCATTCAAATTTCATACAAAATGCATGGAAATAAAGCATAATTTAGGACACACGGTATGTCGTTGATCGGACGTATGACGCGCCATTTCGGCGCCCGCGCCCGATCGCCGCCAGATGGGCGTCAGATGGCCGCCAGTTCGTAGTATGTACTTGCTTGCGACATATGTCCGTTAGTGATGTAAAAATGCGTGACGAATGACGATATCGAATTTAATATTGAATTTTTTGAATTGATTGTAAAATATGCAACGCTTTATGATCATTGTCGTTCCATTATTGTAACTGAAATGTTCAAGATAAATTGTGGCTGGAAATCGGAAAGAGATTAAACTAAACCGGTATTAAATTTTTTTTATGTAATACCCATGGTAATACTAGCTGATCCTTGTGCAAATTCGTTTGCGCGTATTTTCTTCAACTGTATCAGGGCCCGATTTGGTAACCCGATGAAGAGGTTTTCGGCAGGGTTTTTCCAAAAGTTTAGTTAACCCTCTCCGTATGGTTTACACTATTATTTGATAGGTTAAACAATTCAAAACCCTTTTGATTAGGTTATCTGATCATGAGGGTTATCAATAGTATTGGGTTTTGGTATTATTCCAAAACCCATTCCTTAGGGTTACCCTTTTTATCATTGTAACACGGGTTATAAGTGGGTTATAGGAGATAATGGAGAAAAGAATTTCGGTCAAAAGATTAAAAATAATTGCGGTAATTGTGTTCTAAGCATTAAGGGTGGAAATGCAGACTACTAATTGTTTATTTTACGCAATAATAATTATATTATAATAAAATTGGAATAAATTTTCAATGACAGCTGTCAAACTTAAATCGACCATATCTCGAGAACTACTTATCTTAGACTTGCTTTTACTAGCTCAAATGATAGCTATTGACAAGACCTTAATTTTCGATGACAGCTGTCAAACTTAAATCGACCATATCTCGAGAACTACTCATCTTAGACTTGCCTTTACTAGCTCAAATGATAGCTATTGACAAGACCTTAATTTTCGATGACAGCTGTCAAACTTAAATCGACCATATCTCGATAACTACTCATCTTAGACTTGCCTTTAGTAGCTCAAATGATAGCTATTGACAAGACCTTAATTTTCCATGACAGCTGTCAAACTTAAATCGACCATATCTCGAGAACTACTCATCCTAGACTTGCTTTTACTAGCTCAAATGATAGCTATTGACAAGACCTTAATTTTCGATGACAGCTGTCAAACTTAAATCGACCATATCTCGAGAACTACTCATCCTAGACTTGCTTTTACTAGCTCAAATTATTGCTATTGACATGAACTTAATTTTCGATGACAGCTGTCAAACTTAAATCGACTATATCTCGAGAACTATTTATCTTAGACTTGCTTTTACTAGCTCAAATGATAGCTATTGACAAGACCTTAATTTTCGATGACAGCTGTCAAACTTAAATCGACCATATCTCGATAACTACTCATCTTAGACTTGCCTTTAGTAGCTCAAATGATAGTTATTGACAAGACCTTAATTTTCAATGACAGCTGTCAAACTTAAATCGACCATATCTCGATAACTACTCATCTTAGACTTGCCTTTAGTAGCTCAAATGATAGCTATTGACAAGACCTTAATTTTCGATGACAGCTGTCAAACTTAAATCGACCATATCTCGAGAACTACTCATCCTTTACTTGCCGTTACTAGCTTACATGTTAGCTATTGTTAAGATCTTAATTTTCGATGACAGTTTTTAGTTTGACAGCTGTCATCGAAAATTAAGATTTTATTAGTAGCTCTCATTTGAGCTAGTAACGGCAAGTCTAGGATGAGTACTTCTCGAGATATGGCAAATTCAAGTTTGACATATGTCATTGAAAATAAAGATCTTGTCAATAGCTATCTTTTGAGCAATTAACGGCTAGTCTAGGATGAGTAGTTCCTGAGATATAACCATTTATAGATGAATTTGTAGAATGAGTTTCGAGTGGAGCTTTGAGTTGAGTTTTGAGTTTGAGTTTTAGAGTGACAGTGACAGTGACAATCAAAAATTATTATTCAAAATAGTTTAGAGGTCATATTTTTCTTTTTAACACGTTGACTGCGGGTCTCGGACATAACGCTTTACAAAATACTCATTATGTGTACTGTCGGCTTTGCCTAATAAATACAATAAAAATAAAAAATAACGCTACGCAGAGTACTCTGCGATGATGCCCTATGAAAACTGACTGAAACACATTTTTTTCTTTTTAACATGTTGGCTGCGGGCCTCAGTCATGACATAACTGATGACTTATGAAAACTGAAACATCATTTTTTTTCTTTTTAATTTGTTGACTGCGGGTCTCGTATATATATGATAACGCATACTCTGCGATGATGACCAATGAAAACTGACTGAAACACAGCACTTTCCTTATGTTTTCAAAACTTTTCTTTAATGCAGTGACGCTCTTCCTTCAACCAAATAAAGCGATCCGAACTTATACCTAATGATTGACGACATAAATCAAGAGTCAAAATCTAAATTCCCCCACCCAGTGTCAGGCGTAATGATAACCATTGTGTAACATTCAAAAAAACCTATCAAGAGGTAACTCCATTCATTCGTTTAACCTCATAAGAGGTTAACCCTATCGACTGAAAACCAAAAGGAACGGGTTACACTTTCGCTTGTGTTAGGAGGAGAATACCCAAACGAAAGGGTAATCCCGTCAACTGTATAACCCAATGAAGGGGTTTCACTTTCGAAGCAACTAACTCGAAATCGGGGTTGTACGGGCCCTGATCTGTATATTTATTAATTGTATGCACGAGAGCAAGAGCATCTTCGTCTTCTGAGGATGACATGCTGACACATCGATACCGGACAACAGACTGCACTACACTTGTGCCTCTGTCACGTCATTTCTGCGTCTTGTCCTCGCCATGTCCGCGCCATGCCCGTGCCATGTCCTCGCCACGTCCGTGCCACGTCCGCGCCATGTCCGCGCCATGTCCGCGCCATGTCCGCGCCCGATATGTGTGACCTGGGCCTAAGGCTCTTCTGGAGATGAAATTTGTCAAAATACATATTTCTGTCATGAAGCATTGCATATGATGTTTCGGCAAAATCTCAAAATCTTCTGTAGTTTCGGTTTGATTGAATGATTGTGGGTTCCGGTTAAATTACAGGCACAAATAGGTTTAACATTATAGATTCCATGCCTCGAGATGTTAGATGCAGGGGGTCTATCAATTCAAGTTAATGCAGTGCACGTTGCATGCGTGACCAACGATACACAATTTTTTTATAAAGAGTAAGTTCTTTTGCTGTATTCTTTTTTGTAATATCGGACGTAATCCAGCAAAATTGGTTGACGATATAGAACGGATAGTGAACTGAACCTGGCTCGGACTAGTACAGGGTCGAGGCGATCATAATCAATGCCTTTTCCCAAAGCAGTGGGTCAAAAATGTTTTGAAAACAATTATTTTTCTACCTAGACTATTAACCCCTGCTCTGTCAGGAGCTTATAGAGGTAAAATTACAAAATAATAATAATAATAATAGTGTTAGAGAAAAAACTTAATTAATGACCTGGCTCGGACAGTGGTCGCCGACCATTTTGAAAATCCTGACAGAAGAGATGTATATCGGGAACAATTACAGTACATACTTGAATAATCTACTTACCATTACTTATACCTAAGTCTTGATTCAAATGGTTTAGCTCGTATCTCATTAGATCTTGTGTAAGACGCCAACAGCCTACCTTCAGGGGCGGAGACTTGACTCAGTAAGCTCCCCCAGGGATAGTTCCCGATTACATTACGACTTGACTTAGGTAAGTGTTATCGATTCCTTAAACTTTGGGATGTTCTTTTACTTTGGATGTACTATTTAATGTGCTACAGTTTTTGCCAGCGACTTGGCTCGTATTAAAAGTTATTTCGAAAACAGTACGTACTCTTCTACATGTCCATGCGTGGAGATTATCGCGTGAGCGCATCCCCCTAATTTTGGCAGGCCTATGTTCAGCAGTGGACTGATATAGGCCGGTGTAGTGATATGGTGAATATGTCCTTTTCTTTACCCCAGACACAACGTGTATGCGAAAATGATCGGTTGAGTGAGTAGTTAGGGAATGCAAATGAAACGAACAAACAAAATCACTTTCGGCTTATAATATTAGTAAAAAAAGGATTAGGTTAGAAGTAAGAGTATTTTTTTTGTATGTTATGAGCAAGCTCTTGACCTCGAGGCTTGCCTGGGTAAATATAGGTTCGACGACGGGGCGAGCTTTCCCAGGAGAAGTCTAACTCTCTCTTTGAAACCGTTAAGGTCGTAAATCAATGGAAAAACAGACGCTGGCAGAACAGCTGATTCTAAGTTTAGTACTATAATTGACCATTCTTCCAAACATCATCAATTATTGATGATGTTTGGAAGCATATTTTTTAAATATATTTATTTCACTTTAAACCTATTATAACTTAAATAAAATCATTAATATGTATGTTGTTATTATTATAAGGGTAGGCTATCCCACTGCTGAGCAAAGGCCTCCCCATCACCGTCCACTCTTACCAGTCTTAATATATATATATATGGCTGGGCTATATATATATATATATATATAGCCCAGCCCACTGCCACAGCTGAAGTGGCAGTGGGCTGGCCATATCTGTTGAAGAACCGACAACCGCTGAGACAAACGAGTGTGCTGTGTGGAGACCGCAGTTCGGCAAACGTAGTTTGGGACGCCCTCCGGCCAGATGGAGTGATGATTTGCGTAAGGCTGCTGGTAGAAGCTGGATGCGTCGAGCTCAGAACAGGGCACAGTCCAGCAGTGGACTGCTATAGGCTGATGATGATGATGATGATGATGATGATGATGATTGATACAAAACTTATTTTGTTATTTTATTTTATTTTATTTTGGGAAAGAAACAGTATCTAACTCGAAGTAATGTGTATATATTAGTAACATATTATAGTTATGTAGTAATTAATAATATCAACGAGATATTTTTTCCATTATGTGTGAGTTCTATTGTTTGCCGATATTTCGTCGCAGTTGCATGCGCCATAATCAGGGGACGAACTGAAGTATGTGCGAGTGTATTTATATTGGCAAACCTGCCCTCGTTCTCAGTCTTTTATTCCAAACTATACCATTTACCACTGGTTTTAAATGTAAATTTTATCAACATCAAAACTAACTGTATCAGGACAGACTACTGATAAATCACTGTTATGGTTCTTATACATTCTAACAACAGGATTCCAGACTCCAGACAATTTTAAACTATCTTCCCGATTGAAGTTCTTTTGTTAGTGGTGCTAGTATTACCCCGGATGAGCCCTACACAAAGGCTCTTCTTCATGTACTTTGCTCTCTGACAGTGTTGTTCTGTTTATGCTATACAGTGTGGCCCTCACCCTTTTTCTTTGGATAGTCAGATCACATCCTAGACCCGGGTTGAATACTAAAGTTGTTTCTAGTTTCCTAAATAAAAACGTTTGTCTATTTGTGTACTTCTCGGGTCTTGTTATAGCACATATTTAGGTACAGTCTGTTACCTTTTACGAATGAACTGCTAAATAGATTTTGATTATTGGATTCAGATGAGATGAGGGGTAAAAAATTTAAAAGCTAGAAATAGGTGATGAAATATTACTTATCTGAAAATGTGTGTGTTTGTGTGTTCCACGCTCACTTCCCAAGTATATTATTATTAAATATTCCAATTTAAATTCAAATCCATTCAGTCGTTACGGAGTTCAGAGAGAACAAACATTCTTCTTCATTTGCCTGGAAGAGATCGCTGTAAGCGATAAAGTCGTACATTATTACATTATTTTGAATACTTTTGTCATTAACTCTTAATTCTTTGTAAGGTGTGCATTATAGTAATATACACACACTCAGCCTAACTTTCGATTTATGCTATTGGTGTGCTATAAGAGTGATGATGTTAGTATATTTGGATAGACGATATCTGTGGTGTAGTTGGCGAACGTCCACCTAAAACTTAGAAAGTTGCGGGCTCGATTCCAGCCTCGGGATAAATGTTTGTATGATTTGCAAACCATCATCATCATCATATATTAGGCCTCCCCTAATGAGCATCATTACGCCCTGTCCTGAGCTCGACGCATTCAGCTTCTACCAACAGCCTTTCGCAGATCGTCACTCTACATGGCCAGAGGGATTTGCAAATATTTTTCTTAAAATTCATATGTTTACAAAATAAATGTTTATAAGTTATCAGTCATGTGGTCCCCTGATTAGTTTGGATATGCTGTGTAAAAGTGCCAAACAAGATTTAATTATTATTTATTTAATGCCTCACCGGTACATTCATTCACCGTAGATGTGCCACATCAACGACCAGGAAAAATAAAAAGAAATTCTAAAAACAACACAAAATTCAGAAAATTACATACGAAATGTCCTACGTGACTGCTCCGAACGAAAATGTATAATCTTTTATACCAACTTTTGTATCAGTAATCTATTTTTTCGTAAAATATTTGGTACGTGTTGAAAATAATATAATATCCGAACCTTTTTCGAGAATGCGGTAATTTTCTGGTCGTTAGGAAACTTTCTTCAATTTTTACAGATCTATAAAGAAGCCAATCAAAAGACTATAATCAAATTATGTACATTTTGTACTTTTTTTATCCTACTACTAGCTGCTACGACAGACGTAGTCCTGTCTCAAAGAGGGTATCGAAGTTAAAGAAACATTCAAAAAAACATATCGAAATGGAAAAAGCAATCAATTAGGATAAAACAACAACAACAACTACTACCCTACCCTACCAGTACCCCTAACCCTACCCTTACCCCTACCCCAACCCCTGAAGATCATAATATTTAAATACAAATATGTAGTATGAGGAAACAAACATACAAAAAAATACAAAATTGAAAAATACAAAAAATTGAAAACCTCCTTTCGTTTTCAATAAGGTTGTATTTTTCTTTTTGCAGTAGGTTAAAAAGGAAGAGGTTCTCAATTCGTTTCACTCAATTTTTTTCACTATAATGTTTAAGTTGGTCTGAGTAGAATAAAGTTTTCTATTTTATTCTCTTCTATATCATTCTTCTTTCACAATGATAATAAATAATTCTGGACGTTATCACATAGCATCATGTAGCCCCAAACTAAGCAGAGCTTGTATTATGGGAACCACATGATTGATATACTACACATATACAGTTTTTTTTTGTAAATACATACTTATCATACATAGAAAACACCCAGACCCGAGACAAATATCTGCAGAACATGCAATCATTTGTCCCGTGGCGGGAATTGAACCCGCAACCTTCTGCGTCTCAGGCGGACCTTCGCCTACAGCGCCACAGAGGCCGTCAATAAAACTACTGAACGGATTATGGTTAAATTTCGCACGTTTTGTATGGTCTCTTTATGGACATGGCTGACCTAAAGTTAAATGGTAACCATTATCTATCAAAAATCATTGCAATGTCTGTCACGTTTGTTTGGAACAGGCCCTACGACGCAACGCTCTGCGTCCATCTATTTCAGGTAATGAAGGCTTATCAAAGCCTCATGTGCCCGTAATTTGAGTGGCATCCACCCACACCCTTAAAACTGAAACACAGCAATGCTGCTTCACGGCAAACATAGGCATGGTCGTAGTACTTCCCAAGACGAGCCCTTCACAAAGAGCTCGACTACCTAGTACTTCGCTACTCTTTTCGGGTAAGAACCAGGGAGCGGCAGACCTTACCTTAGCTGAACATAGACCTTCCCTCATGACTACCATTGCGCCCTGTCTTCAGCACGACAAAATCGATTTATTCCAGCAGTATTTCGCTTTCAGAGTACCAGGAGCGAAACCGTTGATAGAACTAAATGACATACCTGCTTTCTTCTTTTCTTCTCCTTATGAGCTAGCGGCCAACTCTGGTGTCGGAGTTTTTAGGCCACCCGACGGTCTCCGAAATGCCATAACGACTGAAAAAGTGGGACCAAAATGAATGCCTTCGAAAGCTCACTAAATGTCACTCATCCAAGTAGTGGCCGGGCGGAATGTTGCTTAACTAATATGATCTACCTAGACATTTCGAATCGGAAGGTTTTGAAAACAAAATGTTCTTAGGTAAAACTCAGCTGTAATTAAAATGCCTAGAGAGCAAAACGTAATCAATTTAAAATGACTGCTTATTTTCAGAGCACATAGTCCTTATTACTGAATATTCGCAATGAAAAACGTCATGAGAGCTAAGTGTCCGCAATTTAAAATGTACCTATGCCTAACATATCTGCCTAAATCCTCTTTACGTATTACGGAAAATACGTTATTCGGAAGGTATGAAAAAGATTCAATAAATATTTTGTAATTGTAAAAAAAAAACAAATAGAATAAATTCTTTCTACAATTAAGTATTATGACTGGAGGACTAACTATTCGAAAGGCCATTAAGCTTCCAAAACCATTTTGCTTCCAAAACCTTCTGATCCAAAATGTACTAAGAACACCGAAATAAGCAATGATCGCTTCCTTAGTTGGTTGTACTGAACAAAATAAAATAATTGGCAAAAAGGCTAGCAACACGAACCAAACAACTGGCAAAGAAATGACATGCAATCAATCAATGATACGGCTTGAAAACAATTGGTATGATTTATAGGCGTTTCTGACCTACTATTGACGACCTGGAGGGGTTTTATCAAACGTTTGAAACCTTTCCGAGCCGAATACTACAGTGACGATTAAGCCCGAATTTATTATGTCGGGGTGTGCTGTGCTGTGATGCGCTATTCTATCGTAGCGTTCTTCAGAAACACCATCAGCAGATTCAGCTGTTTTTATGAGTTGAATGCAAAAAAAGTCGATACGAAATGTTTGAGTTTCGATGGCCCTCAGTCCCTCTCAGGCCTGCAGTCAACGTGTTAGGATCCCAGACCAATAGCGTCGGAATAAAAATACAATTAAATATACTGTTTCGATTCGGAGTCTTTTCGAATACAAATACAATAACAAATACAAATAATTTATTTTCGAAAAATCACATGTTCAATGTTTTAAATGTTTACTGGTTGGAACAAGGGACGGATAGCCGGGTGATACACAAGAGATCGCGGGTACTATGCTGGACAAATGTTTGCATAATGGCAGATATTCTGGGTCTGGGTGAAAGGAGTGAAAATTTCCATCCTCCATTTATGGAAACCAAGCCAACCTCACCTGCCCGTGGTGCACCCGGCAAATTAAATAATAGGGGTCTGGCAGCTGGCTGATTGCTGCATGCGGTACAGCCTAACACGGGCACTGATGAATATCATGACCTGCGAGAAGTTCTGCCCTGCTATCCCCAACCCAGCGCGGAGAATATGGGCATTTTTATTAAGACAAAACTATGTCCAGCAGTGGACAGTTGATGATTGCAGGGCATAGCTTCTCTTTGCTCCTGTGTTAGGCTGTGTGGCTGCTATGCCGCATTCAGCCGGTCACTATAGATTAATTTTACAGTAGGGTGCACCTCGGGAAGTTAAAGTTGGCTTCCTAAGATGGAGTTTAGAACTCTTTACATCTACAGAAACCAGTGATGATATTAATGATCGTCCTGGCTTTCAGCTACGACTTTGTTCTTGATAAAAAATACAATGTGAGGTGAGGGAATCAGTAGTGTCACGGCAACACGCCTTCTGCTGCTGATTTCTACAGTCGGCAACGGAAGTGTATCTTTATCCTGCTGCCAACGAGGTCGCTTATATGCCTTTGCCCTGTGACCTATGGATCCCTAAGAATAAAAAAACATTTATTGACTTACAAAATTGAGTATTCTATGCAAAGCTCAACTTACTTCTCCATTAACCTATTAAAATTCAATAAAATACGTTTTTCTTGCTATTAATATCAAGCTATTTGAGTATACCTTTTCAATAGCCTTAATGTTATATCGTGAAAGTTGATGTATCGACTTAATAAAATGTACGGCAATGAAAGCCTTTGACCGAATTGAAAAGGGGCAATAAATTTCGAAGGCTGAAGCTTACACTAACTTCCGCCCGCGATTTTGATCGCGTGGCACGCGGATCGCTTGTAGTGTAGCTTACCTGTTCCTAATAGATAATCTGGGTTTAGCAACAACCCACTCGGTCATTACTTGTTTGAGTAATAGATAGATAATAGATAAAACCTTTATTTGTCACTTAAATCAAAGGGATAAAATCAGGTTTGTTCGTTAAGCCATGTCGAAGGCCTTCGGGTGGCCTAAAAACTTCGACACACGAGTTGGTCACTAACTCATACGGAGAAGAAAAAAAGGAAGACCCGGATAAAAAGTTAGGTAGTCATTTTGTCCTGAACTAGAACTACTTAGAACTACTTAGTAGAGTTCTCTGTTTAATGCTCATCCGGGGAAGTACTATCACCATGCCCATTTATGCCGGTGCCGAAGTATAATGCTGCTTCACGGCAAATTTAGGCATTTACGCCATTAATATATATACTGTTAATTTACACACACAAAACATAAATAGTTTTCATAAATTTGTATTCATTGTTAGGTTATAACCGGGATAGATGCCGCAGTGGGATAGGTTCCACGTTTCAAAAAACCTAACTTCCCAAAGTCCGAACAAAGAATTGTCAGGTTAAATAAGGAGCGTGAGAGCCATACACTTCTGATCCCTACAGGCCGTTGTACGTAACAGATGCGTCTAGTATCGGCATGTGATCTCCGCGGCAAACGCGACAAACACGTCAAAGTATTAAACGCGAGCATTAATTCTTTATCTTTAGAGCCTTCCCAGATGGGCGTTTTGCTCACGCGTGTTGATCGCGTGATTGACATGCGTATCCAATCAGGCTTGCTGAATGCCACGTGGAATGTGAAGTGCGTTCATATATTAGCAAGCCTGATTGGATACGCATGTCAATCGCGCGATCAGCACGCAAGTAAAACGCCTGTCTGGGAAGACTCTTAACCTTATCATAACGCTAGCAAGCTATGCTTCTCAATCTTACTCAACCTAAGTGATCTTAAAACATCTCCCCATACACTCCCAGTCATTCACAAAATGAAGGGTAAAAACCAATGAACATCATAAACCAAAAAGCATATTCCCTTTTAACGCCTTCAAAGGCATTTTGACAAAAGGTTTTTGGCCAGAAAGGGCATTATGTTTGTTTTGAAGAATTACCATCCCCATTACATGAGTTGAAAGAAATATTACAAAAAATGCCTGGAGCAAGGTTTCGGGTCCAATACTTTTTATTACGTGCCTACATGGAAATGTTACTGGTGAAGTCTGAATAGTTGTTTTATAAAATTCCTGACTCGACGTAACTGCATACGGAATGCGAATGGCAGCTACACGGTACGCGCGTGAAGCAGCTTTGATTTGATTTTGGTGCGAATTCTAGTGGTCAGTTAAGATTCAGTAATCAATTAAAAACTCAGACAAAAAAAACATAGGTATAGGTTCTAAAATATTCATAAATTTAATGTCACTTTTTCATTAGTATTAGTAAAGTATTTTCTATCAAATTGTACTAAGAAGAGGGATAGGACAGAGAAGGGATTTTTAAATATTTGAAACGTTTTCGAGTGCAATCCATAAAAATTGAGGCGGAAATATTTTGTCGTGTCATGCTGTGATGTGCTATCGAGTCGTAGACTTCTTCAGAATCTTAATTAGAATCTTTTAAGACCCAAGAAATCCGCCGGGATCCAAATACAATCTAACAAAAACTAACGCATTGGATTATTTGGATCATTATCATTATTTGATAGGGTTTTTGTTTCAATTTATTTCGATTGATTGGCGTAGCATATCAATAAAACAAACTAATCATCATCCACAGCCCAAATTCATCCACTGCTGAATACAGGCCTTTCGAAGTTTATGCCATCCACTACGGTCTTGTCTAGTCACATCCACGAACAGGCTAACCCAATGCCAATAAAATTGAATGCACCGTTTTATTACACTAAACGTAGAAGTTCATACAGTCAGCTCAGACGTTTTATAATTTGCCTGGTTTGTTGAACTGCATGTAACAAAACGATATAGAATGAAAAGATCGTTTTCATTATGTTCATTGCCTTGACTCCAAAATGCTGTACAAAGGCAAGTGTCAGCGCTTGACTCTGTATAACAGCTAAAGTTAGAAGCATTGTGAAGCATTAAACGGAGACGTATAATCATGGTAAGTGTCAACAAAACAACAACAAAGTGTAAAGTGTATAAACATGGCACTTTTGACAAATAATTAAAAAACACACTGTAAGGTGTGTATAGCTGAAGCTTAATTAATGAATTATAGTAGTGTTCTTTATAAGGGCTCATCCTAGGAAGTTTTATCACCATGTCTATTTTTGCTGTGAAGCAGCATTGCTGTGCTTCAATTTGAAGGGTGTGGGTGTCGCATGAGTTTTAACATCTTCACGCCTCAAGTTGATGGACGCAGGGCGTGGCATTGTAGGGCATGTTTCAAACTTGCGCAACCTACAAAGCACAATTTTGTTAAATGTAATAATTACAGTTAACATCAGTTGGGCCACGTATTTGTTCAATCTTTAGGTATCATAAAACTATGGTGGCCTCGTAAAAAGTACAATGACTTCCGATCCGGAGGTCGTGGGTTCGAATGTCAGTCGTATAATAATGGATGTTTCATACTAAAAAATATAAGTGTGCAGTACCATCAGGCGGGCTGGGGTCCTTCTCTTATATTATGAAAAGTTTCAATTAGAACATGAATTGGTTATGCAACATAAGTTTGAATTCATATGTTATCCCAAAAAGGGGGTAAATCTACTCCCAAAAGTCAACAGTAATTTAATTCCAAAATTTGTGAGGCAGCTCTATAACAGACCTAAATTTCTTAAACTTTGCCCTTGACTTATTGAATATGAATACTATAATTGTAACTTTGCTTTAATTTTAGGGCTGCCTACACACAACACAAAGATAAGCTTAAAGTATTGAATCATTTATTTTTAACTGAGGTTCTCAAAACTTGTGGACAACTATAGTCCAAAGCACCCCGTTTTCGAGATAACATACAAATTACAAATCACTTTGTACAATGTACCTACCGATTTAAAATCTTTCTTCTCATTAAGCTAGGTTGCCAACTCGGTAAGAAGTTCCCCTTGAATTTTTTGAGGCCTATGGGCAACCTAAAAACTCCAAAAATGATTTAATAGCTTAATTTTGGAAAGGATTTAAAAGCTTAAATCATAAGCCTAAAGAAATAAATTACGTAAAATCACATATTATATCAGTTACTAGCTGACCCGCTCGCAACTTCGTTTGCGTTTATACTCATTTTTACGTATGTCCTTTCATGTGAAATGTTTCCCAAGCCCGGCAATTTGACACGGAACCCTAAATATAAATGGAATAAAAAGTACCTACATATTACTACATTACCTAAATCACCCTCTTTATGTTTCATTTTCGCAACAAAAAGCAGCAAGTCCTTCTCCAAGGTTCCACCCATGGTTCAGCGCTTTAGGTATTTATTTATATCTCAAGTCTTTATGTAAAATAAAACTTGCTATCCCCGTGGTATTCAAATATCCAAGAACAAATGAATGAAATTGAAATTTCGAACTCTAATCCAATTTAAATATTATTTTTTATTTGACATTCCAATTTTAAAGAGTATCGCATTGCACCAAGCTTTTAAGGCTCCCCCACACAGGTGTGTTATTAATATCGCATGCGTTATTGCGATAATGCGTCCCAATTCCTTGCATATAATTGCGTTAACGCAGAAATATGTAACTTTTTAGCCGTCCTAATACATAATGTACTAAAATTCTACAGATCTCACACTACGCGCAACTATCACAGGCATTGAAAATGTATTTTAGAAATAAAATTTGACAGAGTGGCTTTGCGCGTAAAGGCCCTTCTACTGCCTACAGTTTTTGTCCGTCTGCCTCCTAAGATGGCTTTAGAAAATCTCAAAAAGTTACCACCCGATTTTGGAAATTCAAATTGCACTTTGAAGCCCTCTGGCAGACGTGACGAATTTAGTTTCAATGTATGGAGTTCAAAAAAGGTGACGAATTTACTTTGTGCTAAATGTACAACAACCCCTCTCATATCCGTGAAACTACAGGCAAATGTCAGAATTTCATGAATCGGGGCACTATACTCGATCAGAAAACCTTAAACATTTTCAATATTTGCGCATGCGATATTGCGATACATTCTGTTATATTGTCTGATATTATCGCCGAAAATAACGTACCTATGCCCACGCACCTGTGTGTAGGAGCCTTTATGTGAGAACAACGTTTTTTGAATAAATTTGGAATGAGTTTTCAAACACGACAGTGTCAAAATAAAATGGCATAACATGTGTCACTAAGGAGTATTGATATCAACTTCAATGCAAATAACCCCTAAAATAACTTTCTACCCCTTTATAACCCCGTTAGGCGATAAATTTCAATAATATACGAAACACATCTTTCATCAATTTTGTTAAAGAATGTTTATACAAAATTTGAAGTAGATTGGACCAAGGAATCACGTTGTTCCATACAAACTTTGCCCACGTTTTTCACCCCTTTAGGGGTAGAATCTCGGAAAATCCTTTCTTATCAGATGCCTACGTCATACAAAGAACACGCCCTCCAAGTTTCAGGTCTCTACGATCAGCAGTTTAGGCTGTGCGTTGATCCGTCAGTCATTCAGGACAAAGGATTTTATATGTATAGATTACCCTCCATTAAGGTATTTTTTTCAAAAACCCGGTATGCGGTCTTTTATTATTTAATATTCAAAAGGTTCTGACGAAGTTTCAAGAAAATCACACCACGCATTAAGAATTTCCCATACAAACTTTACCACCCCATTGCAACCCTCTCGAGGACTATTTCAATTTTTCAATGACACCAATCTTCATTGGTGGTATGGAATAATACATGTCCCAGGTTTTAAGTTTCTAAGTTCAAGGAATACGATTTTTCATACAACCATTTTTACCCCTTTTCACCCTCTTAGGGGTTGAATTTCCCAAAATCGTTTCTTAGTGAGCGCCTACACCCTACAAAGAATACTTTTGCCAAATATCAGATCTGTAGACCTTGTAGTTTCTGAGATTTCGTGATGAGTGTGTCAGTGAGTGAGTGAGGATAGTTCTCTTTTATATATATAGATTAATATTTAAGTATGTACAAACAAACAAATTGATGGGACAAAATGAACCTTATTCACTTTTCTGAAGACAAAAAGGTGTACAAACCGAAGAAAATATACCGCTTTCAGCTTATTACTCCAATCAAAGTAATAAACTCGAAAATCCACATAATAGAGAATAACAAATGGAGCTGAATCTCCTTTGATATAAATCTAAGAGAAAACTAGCGGTTTTAGAAAGCGGTGCTCGTTATTCGACGGACGTAAAACGTAAACGTAACGATAGGCATATCAATTAGTTGAAATTATACGATTTTTCTTTTAGGTATCAAAGAACTGGTGGATGCCCCGGACTTTATCTACGTAGAGATTTTTCTTGTGTCTATCTTAGCCGATTCAGTAGGTAGCCGCGTGTAAGTCTGCTCTTCGGCGTAACTTTCTTTGAATGTATTTATAATAATAAATAATGATTAAGAAAAAAGTAGCTATCTTTCTACACTATACGTCTCCGGCACTATACGTCCCTTAGGTTTTGTGTGGATTTCATTTCTTGAACTTGAACTGGGACTTCCAAGTTAAAATAAATGATTGACTATAACTGTTTTATAATTGATACAACAGTATGGGTTATCTTTGTATTACCTTCGTCTTATATGTGAAAGCCAAACCAAAAGATAACGCGGTGTAGTGCTCTTTAGTGTTCACATCTCTGGACAAATTTATGCACTGACTACCACAGACAGATACATAGTATAGATTTTATTATTTTTCGTTTCCTTCAAATGATGGTGCCGTATTATTGAAAACACTAACGAAGATACTTTCCCCAATACTCAATTCTTATTGCCGCAATCCGGATGTTGTAGTCCGTAAGTGCGCCATGAAAACTACATTTCAGAAAATAATATTATTTAATTAATTGATTACTTTTATTGGAATAATTTAGTAAGTAAAAACTAATAGTTTTCAAGTATTAAAATAAAATTCAAAAACATACAAAATTTAATTTTGTTTCAGTAGGTATCTCATTTACATTTTGGATTTGAAACAGTTTGTGGCCATGACATGTTATTACACTTTTTAAATACAAGTTACTATATTAAATACAGGTTTGGTGTATTTTATGCTATTTCGCTAAAATTAATGCTAGCTGCGCTCAGGTGCAAAGGACATAACTCATATAATTTTATTTTTTATTTTTTACTCTAGGTTTTAGTTTGGGCTTCTGAGTTTAAATTTAAAAAGGGGCTAAGTATAAGTATGCTCATCATTCCCAAACTATGAATGTACGTTGAGGATTTCTGGCCGTAACAAAAATCAATTAAATCATATTTATTTTTAATTTAAAACATGTCTTAACGCGACAAACAGAGAAGAATTGGCAAGGAACTCTACTTGGCTTATATTTTTTAACGTCTTTGTAATTATTGTTATTCTTAACTAGTACATTGTTTTTGAAAGAGTTGGAGACAGTTTTATCCCAAGATATTAATTTAAACTCGATACCACCAAGCGTTCCTGAGAAAAGGTCTTGACATACTGATAGACGGACAATGAAATGATCCTATAACGGTTCCTTTTTTCCTTCTATGGTACGAAACCCTAAAAACTACCAAAATCAATAACTTACTGGCGCATTACAGCATGTATCGTCCGATAGCCAATGCCAACTTTAGCGAGGTCCCTATGATGTTAGGCGTGGGTCGTATTAGATCGATACTGTCCTTAGGGAGGCTATTCCGTACGTGTTCTCATGTCGAATCTTATTTACGGACTGCAAATTTTATATTATGTTTGTACTAGCTTCCGCCGGTGGCTTTGCCAGTGTTTCACTCGGGTAAAAGTAGTGTAGGTATGTATCAATTAAGGTTACAAAGTAAATTCCAAGTTCTATCCATTCTTCGGTTTCGAAGTTAATTCTGTAATTATTTATTATACACGGAAATAATACATACAAAGAGTATGGCAAAAAATCTGTACAGAGACGAGCCCTTAAAGCGTTTTGTTCCAGCAAATTTTTGAGTAGAGGAAGTTAAGGAGGAGGCAGTTAAGTTGGAACAAACATATTTCAAATATCTGATCATACATCGCCCCTCAGCGGAGATCAATCTGCTCTTGTGTACAACGTCTATACGTCCATTACGATTACTTTTAGTTTATAAAAACACAATAATAAGGTAAAAATAATAAGGTTGTCTGGAAGAGATCACTATTAGCGATAAGACCGCCCGTTGTACCCTTCTTTTATTGTAATTTTTCCTGTGCGTTGTTGAATATTTTTTTGGTGTAAAATAAGAATTTATTTATCTATTTAACTAATAACATTGCAGTCGGAAACTATATTAATTGCAGTCGGTAACGATTCGACACGAGGACCTCTCGTGAATGGAGATTATTGTTACATTTGACATCACTAGCGGACCCGCGGGTGAAAGCTAGTGAACAGTAAAACTTGGTATGGCAAAAATGAATATCATGGAGTTGTGAAATTTTGGCCAATGAGACAGCGTAGATTTAAAATAACGCTTTGGCATTGTCCAAAATTTTTTGTTACGCTTATGATAAGTTAGGCATCGACACGTCAGAATAAATATTCATGGTTTCCCTACGATAATTGGCTACGCGCTAGTCTTCATCGTTTCATCTAGTGAAGCTCTTCAAACTTTTCTATTATAATTGGACAATGTCTATGGCACTGTGGGCTAAGTCCCGCCTGAGACGCAAAAGGTCGCGGGTTCGATTCCCGCTGCGGGACAAATTTTGCATGTTCTGCAGATATTTGTCTTGAGTCTGATATGTTTCGTATGAGTGATATGTAACTATTTACAAAATAATATGTATATATTATGTAGGTAGGTTCGCATAATAGCTCTGTTTAGTTTAGGTTTAGATGATGCTGTTGTTAATGTTCAAGATTATAAAGTATATTTTTTTTAATTTGATAGAATTGAACTTCTTCACGTTCCACTTCTCGTACAGTTTCCAATTACCATCATAGAGGGCGGTGCAACCTTCTGAATTCATCGAAATACGCTGAGCACGCGATGAGCACGTGAATTTATATAGCTTCGGCTCCGACCTTTCCCATGTCTACTTGACACCGTTTCCGGATCTTTGAGGCGACTACATTTGCGCCCTTCGGCGAAATTTATGATGTATGAAAATAAAAACATAATTTGCAACAAGAAAGAAACATGTCAGTACATTAATATGAGCATAAAAAATAATAATTTCACTAACGAATATCAGAACATATATATAACATAGGTACTGTTACAACTGAATTGTACAAAATAAGTCGGTACCTACTTACTAACTGATAACTGACTTACACACTGAACTACGCATATCATAGGTACCGACTTTGAAGCCCGCAGTTACAACAATTACAATTACACATAATAAAATATAATGGCGATTTTCACACTAAGCAAGCCTGTATCATGATGACAATAAAGATGATCTACTGATTTTTTACTTATCAGATTAAGGTGAAACGTGAATATTCTTTTAATCGTGCAATTGTAGCCGCATTGTTACAGATTATCTTTGAAGAGTTAGCAAATATTCTTCATTTTGTAAAAGGAAGGTCTGTTTTTTTATAAAGATGGAACTAGCACATGGCCAATCTTATATAACCATTACCTATAACAAAGTATTGCTATTATAAAGTATGTATTGCCTATAAAAAGTATTGAATCGTAGGTTACGTATGTTCGGAACCTGTCCTATGATGCAACGCTCTGCGTTCATCAAGTGGAGGCATGAAGGTTCACCATTTCGCAATGGTGTCGTTTTTTGAGTAGCATCTGCAATCTGCACAGCCCCTAATAAAAAGTAATACATCTTGCAGACGGAATATAAACGTAGACACTCCATTTTATTTTCAACGTTGTAAGAATCCATTTATTCACTATTCAAGAATTCAGCTTTATTCAATAAAAACGTAGTTTTATCATTGTCTGGGCTAGGGTTGGGATTTCAGAGAAGAATTTTGGAGTTTTCAAGCAAGTTTTTTTGATGATTCGAAGCAATTTTTATTTATAATCAATAAAATTTTTTTTTTCTATTACAGAATAAGCTTGTCTATTACTTATATTATATCTATCACTATCTGTTAGATATTTTGAAAATGGAACACGTAATTTCATCATCATCATCAGCCTATTAGCAGTCCACTGCTGAACGTAGGTCTACCCTAATTTCTTACATGACTTAAATTTATTCAATAACCATGCCAATTATACTGAATTATTATGACAATACATGAATTAGCCCATAACTACACAAACTTTACTATTATTTTGTAACTACAGGCTTTACGTATTTTATGATTTCATGCAAAAATGTTCTACTTTCTATAACAATATCTATATCTAATACATAGGAATGAAAGTCCGAATTTCGGACTAGTGTTTCGGAATATACTAATACATCCCTGGATAAGTCGCATCTGCGCTTTCCTAATAACATTATACCGGAGACTTGATAAATATGTGGGAGACAGCTGTACCGCGGTTATCCATAAACTTATTGTATCACCAACTTTGTTTATTAGTTAATAATAACTGTGTAGGTACTCATAAGCATTTAGATACTAATTTTAGCCCATTAGAAATGGAATAACAAAATAGTACTAATATTAATATTAAAAGCTAAGCAGCTGAATTGAGGGTTAGATACAGAAGGTAGCTCTCCTAGATTCGGCACGCATCTCAATATACAAAAAATTCGAAATGGTAAAAAAATCTCAAAATGTATTATTTTTTTTGTCCAGTTTTGACTTGCATTTTTGCCCAGCGATGTGAAGATGCAGGTTGAATAAGAAAAAAAAGGCAAAAGTTCGTGAAATGTGAAATGTTTCCTACTCGTGCCCACCGAAATTACTGAACGGATTGAGATGCAATTTTACACAGAATTATGTAAAATCGTAACATGCCGCCGTAGCAAGATAATTTCTTAAAATTTAACATAGCATTGCTTTATTAAACGTTTCACACGCTACATAACGTTGTAAAGCGTTTGAAGTGCTATAACGATGCTCATTTGAAATGTACAGCATTTTACCGACGTCTCGGTACTCCCGAATCCCAGAATAATAGTCTTACACTACAGTTTTTTTAAACAGCACAGTAACTACTGCTTTGCTTCGTTTTCTTAGCAGATCATCTTGGCTAAGCAACTGTATGATCGTGCAGGTGTCCATGAAGAAAAACCAGGACAGAGTACCAAATTTATTTTGTCTTGGAACTTGGTCAGTCGCTGACGAAATAAAGAGGGCCAAGAGATTTTTGCCATGTTTCCTTTTTTATACTCCGGGCTCGCGACAAAGGTCGGTCAACAAAAAGAGTTATAAAAATCGGTACTTATTAATTGAAATAGTCTATTTCGTTGCAGATATTGATGTATTAAACGACAAAATAGCAAGGAAATTTTTGAAATTAGTTGTAAAAGTTTATTCAGATTTGGGATTTTTACAGAATTAAAGAAGTTTGAAAAATTAATGTGTGAAAAGAAATGTGTGAGTACATATTATTATAGTTAAGTTAAGGAATAAAAAGGAATAAATTGATCCATGATTCAGCATGTGCTTGTTGGAACAACTAGCGCTGGTCTTCCGTCAGAGCCGGTAGTGAAGTCATGACTGTCGCTTATAATACTTTGAAATATAAAATGACACCTTATTTAGTTTACGTATATTAGGATATTTTTAGGTATATAGCTGCACCAGCTGTTTTCGTATCAGCTGTGCTCGTATGGAACCCTAGACGGTATAAATAATACATCAGATCAGGGCGGACCACGCGTCACATTGTAACTGTTACATCGAAATTCTAACGCATAGTTAGTTGAAATCAGCATTTTAGGTTTAGGGTTTCTGCAAAGGAGAGAAGCGATCGTGGCGTGACTTATTTTGGCATTCTTAGAAGATCAGCATTTGAGAATCACTTCACCCGATCACTATTTGAATGGGTGAACATTTAATGGCATTTAGATCTGAGCGCTTTCATACGCCGATATCCTTAAAAATCTGTAGTTACCTTGAAAGTTAAAGTCAATGTCAATATCACTAAAATCAATTCCTTCCTTCCTATGTATCAGCTAGTGTTCAACTCAGGTGTTTTAGTTTTTAGTTAGTAGTAGTTCAGTTTCCATATGAGTGTAGGATGTTTCATGTAGTCATGTATTCATTCATGGCTTTGGAAATTTCTTGTTCTTGTCTTTTTTTTATTGTTTATCCTCCCCGTAGACGCAAATTTTGCGCTTGGTAGTGTTGGACATGAGTTTAGTCTTAGTGATGATATATATATATATATATATATATATATATTGTTGTCTTATATATTTACATACAATATTTTTGTATTTTTGTGATAGTTACTGCAAATAAAACAAAAGTCTAATTTGTTTGACTGAGAATAAAAGTTAACTACCTATTTGTATTTTTTGTTTGGCAGTCTGCTATTTTGGAATAGTCGAGCCAAAATCTGGATAAAGTAAAAAATATTGTTGGTAAAATACTTTTTACCCGACTGAGGATGTTAATCTTTTTATGATTTAAATAGTAAGAGTATGTATCTTTTTAGGTGTGTTTGTAAGTGTCTTTCATTTATTTTTCACTCAATGGTATCTGGGATATTATTTCCACAACTTTACTAATAACACGTTTATTCTGCATTAAGACGACTAGTAGGGTCAAACCTCCCTCTCGCTCGCACTATTCAACATTTTTGAAGATATAAAATCACTGAATGTAGTTATGCAAAATAGCAAACCTTCACGGCCTAGAAAATAACAATACAAAGGTTCAGCAATAATCTCATTTTGATTCTTTCACGTTTTCTTAACAAAAAACTGGTACCAATGTGATCAATTTTGGTGCCAATTTTTTTGTAGGAAAACGTGTTGGATTCAACATGATATTCTTGCTGAACCTTTGTATTGTTATTTTCTAGGCCGTGAAGGTTTGCTATTTTGCATAACTACATTCAGTGATTTTATATCTTCAAAAATGTTGAATAGTGCGAGCGAGAGGGAGGTTTGACCCTACTAGTCGCCGCCATCGTTATTGCTGTATGGTGTATGAGATGTGAGTTTCTTCGGCCGTTGCTGTAGTCTAAATGGCTGGACGAATTTTGACTAGTGGGGTGTCGTTGAATTCGTCTGTACGAGAGTGTGATAGACAGCCAATCACTAATTAAAATTAAATAAATATAATTTGTAAATTTATAATTGAATTTCCACTTCGAATTACAATTTCAGAAAATCATCTAGTAACTCAATATTATGTAGGTATATAATTACTTACAACTAAATAAATAATAAGTATATCAGTCACTGTAGTAACCAAAAAAGTACTAAAAGTAGCAAAAGTAGTAAGTAAAGTAGCTCTGCTTACGTTGAGGCTTTTTTTACATGTGATGGAAAAGCTCTTAACCGGCTCGGCTTGCTTGGGTAAGGATGAGGTCGACGATGGGACGAGCTTTCCAAGAAAATACCTATTAACTTTATTTTTGAAGCCAGTCCTTCGTCCAGAGGAAGTGAGGATCTGCAAAAGGCTGCTGGTAGAAACTGTATGCATCGAGCTAAAGACAGGGCGCAATGGCACTTATTAGGTGATGCCGATGTCAAGTAGTGGACTGCTATAGGCTGATAATGGTCAGGATGTTTTGAGCGTATGCCAAATAAAATAATCAAGTTAAGTGTATACCTACCTACACCTATTTTATTACTACCTCCTTGATAGGAACAACTAACTTTGAAAATGAGAGCTTGTTAGATTTTTATGATCAGTAATAAAAGTTACCGAGTGTTTGTCGACATGCCATCTCATTAGTGTAACAAACAAATTGTCCGTACTACATTAGATGATGTAAATAATTACATTGTTTATTTACAAAGTAGTATTTACAACTACATTGTAATATATTACATTACATGTATACAAGATTTACTAGCGCCCTGCACACGTAAAGATCGGATCGCGCATCGGGACTGCGTTCCAAACTGCAGTCCGGTCTGTACGGTTTGTACTGCGGATTAAACTGGCGTGCTAATGGCGCGTAAAGATCGGACCGCGCATCTGGGACTGATCACTTCGTGATGCGCGGTTAAAACTGTGAGATTTGCCTTCGCGTCGACATGTCAGATCGGGCTGTCAGCCCGCGCATCTAAACGTACGTTTCAGAGTGCGGGTTGGAATAGTGCGTGCTGTTTCCCGCGGTCCGAACTTTACGTGTGCAGGGCACTAAAATATCAGTCATGTGGTTCCCCTAATACCTACAAGCTCGGCTTAGTTTGGGGCTAAATCATTTTATGTGTTAAGGTCCAGTCAGTTGTAATAAATGAATCCACTGATGACTTCCAATATAAGAAGGGGGGTATGTCTATAATTTCATCATGCTGGACATGGTCGTTATAGCGAGATAGCACAGCACAGCATCTCGCACCGCCCCGCTGTATCAAAACGTTGCTGCCGGTCGGCGGCCAGGCAATTTAGCTGTGCCTGAGTTAAGCTGCATCATCATTATTATCATCGCCAGAATATAGCAGTCCACTGCTGGACATAGACCTCCCCAAATGAGCGCCATTGCTCCCTGTGTTCAGCTCGATACATCCAGTTTCTACCAGCAGCTTTTCACAAATCGTCACTCCATCTAGCCAGAGGACATCCTACACCATATTTGCCGAGATGTGGTCTCCACTCAAGAACTCACTTACCTGATTATATCTGCCAAAGAACCGACAATCGTTGGGGGTTGTTGGTTCTTCGGAAAATGTAATCAGCATCTAGGGGACTAGCCCCACTGTGAGTGTCCAAGTTTCGGCTCCGTATGACATGACGGGTAGAACACACTGTAAGACTGCGCTATGTGGAAATCAGCCGACTGCTTGAGTCCCGTCGGTAAGTTACCAGGGTGCACCACAGTTTGGTGAATTTGGTTTGGGTTCCGAAGATGGAAATTGAACCCGTAATACCGATAAAAGAACCGTTTTTTGTTGTAGATTCGCTAGCCCACTTTTATAAATTATTAGAGTAAATCTTATGGGTAGGTCGTAAAATTTTACGTGTCTCATGTGATGAGTACATACGTCATTGCGTCGCCTTTCTGGACTTTATTTGTGTTTTTGCCTGACTGTGATAAGATAAAAGAAATTGAGTAGCCATCCAGCCAGACTCGAGACGTATATCTGAAGATAATTAATCATTTCACGATCTTTATGGCGCAGTGCTTCAAAAGCGACGCAGAAGTTTGCGGGCTTAAATCCCGCCGCGAGACGTATTTAAAAAAATACAAAATACTATTGTATACTTATCAAACATAAATTAACAAAAAAGACCACAATGATTTTGAGTGTGCTTTAGGTAAATGGTAGCATACTTAGCACTTATTTACGCAGAAGACGGTCTACACAGAGCTGGTTTTCAGTATCGGTACCCTACGGTTCGATCTTCGGTGGTAGTCGAGACTATTCGTAACCTATGCAAATATTTTTCTCGGATCTGGTAATTATCTATGTATTTTAAAAAGTATTTAAGTATATCAATTATGTGGTTCCCATATTACAAGTTCCGTTAAATTTGGGGCTACATGATGCTGTTTAATAATGTCGAACATTTAGTATTCAGCCAATCTGGGAAAGGTTGCTGATATAAACTGGATACATTGAGCTGAGGACACGGCTCAATGTCAATCATTGGGGGATGCATATACAGTGGACTTCTATATGATGTGATGATGATGAAGTATTTATTAGATGAAACCTTTGAAATTCTTACCCATGTTTTTTAGCTCCTTATAAATAAGCTATTTCAGAAAATAATGAAGCAACATAATAAAGTACGAATTGAATTTTACCCCCGAAACATAAAATTAATGCGAAACGAAGAAAATAGCAATATCCTGTTCACAGCTTATGAAATGAGTTTGTAATCTTGTTTATGACGTCACGAGTCAGTGGCCTCATGATGTGAGAAATGTTTATCTTGGATAATGGCGTTTTCGTGGCCTCGATTCGCGTAGGGTAATTCAAAAATTTCCTCTTATTTTATATTTGGATCAAGTTCTAATAATTTACAGATCCTATCAGTCAGGAGGCGAATCACACGATTGAGTGTTCCACGTTTGCGTTTTCGTAATAACTCTAAAGAATATATCCCTCCACCGTTTGTCATTTCCTTGGGGTTGGCTATCCTTTTCCGTTTTCTCTATTCTGTACGTGTGCAGTTTCTTTGTTTCATAATGGTATTTTTCGACCGTTGTCAAACATGTGGAGGGTGGTCTTCTGCGATAACGCTTCGTCGGCGTCGTTAGTTTTAGGGCAAGCTATATTTCAAATGATCTTCGGGATATATTTCACCGGGACACCATGGGAGCGCAACCAGCCGCCGCTACCAACATAAATGTATGGTGGTGTCCGTTAGTGAGTAACCGGTGGTAAGTAACCCTCTATAGAGCTGTATATATTTTGTTGGAAGCGGCGACTCGTTGCGCCGCCATGGTGTCCCGGTGAAATGCTCTTAAAAGGGCTATATTTTTTACCGGTATACCATAGCAGCACAACCAGTCGCGTCTACTGACAAAATGTAGCCCGGTGAAATATAGCCCTAAACATAGAGATTAAATTAATAAATAAAGACAAATGATGTTTGCATTTAACCCTATAATCAATCTAGAAATCAATTGATTTATTCCAGAGGATTTGAACCTACCACCTTCGGATCAGAAGTCGGGGCAACTCCCACAGGGCCGCCACGACTCTGAAATTTCTGTTGAATTTAAGCAAAGGTATTCGAGCTATGTGCCCAAAATACAACCCAAATTCTGTAACAGGTGATTTGGAAGTTTTAATCATTTCTAGTTAGAGTTTGGAGGTTTGTTGAAAAAAGTTGAATGTCCCGTTGGGATCGTGGGATTATGAATACTTTGTAATGTGACAAATTGGTTATAAGCCTTTTTATTTGAGTTGTGACAGGTTGGATTTATTTTTCAATTATCCCTTGAGATATTTGTGCAATTAGTTCTTGGTGCTCTGGTCGGGCATTAAGCTTATGCAAGGCCAGTTATACTAATATGTATAACTTTCTTCGTTATACTTAATATGTATTAATCTTCGTTTTGGTCTACCGCATGGTGTTCTTGTTGGATCGGGGTGCCATCTATTTGTTATCTTTTTAACTTACCGATTAAGTTACGAGTAAGTGTTTCATTAAGTAGATATCATCTACTTACCAAAACACTTACAAAGGTTATCTAGAAGAAAAGGCTACTAAGTATTAAGATAGCATGTGTACCGACTTGTTTTATCTTGTGCATTAAATAATTTCCTATCTATCCTATATGCTATATAGGGTTCTAAATTTAGCCTTAAATTAATATACTAGCCAATCTAGCCTATACCCCACTATGAACAAAAGCCAAATTGAAGACGTACCTATCTCTTAAAGCCAAAAGCTAAAGTCTTAAAGCTAATGTAGGATTGAGCTAATCACATCTGCTGTATATTAAATGACCTATGGGCAAAGACTTTCATTACATGGCGCCCCGATCCAATGAGAAGGCGACACCGTAAACCAAAACGAAGATTGCGGGATGAACAACTCTACAAACTCTCACTTAGTCAAGCTAACATTTCAAAATCAAAATCAAAGTTTATTTATTCAGTAGGAACTGTAAAGTACACTTTAGTACTTTAGTACAAAAAACATGACGTTTATTTTTTTCATTTAACCAATTCGTAACGCGACCACAAGAAACTCTGATAAGCTTATATTTTTTTAAAGTCATTACAAATTTTTGTTCTTAACTATTGCATTGTTTTTGAGGGAGTTAAGCTTTTGTCATCAAAATAGTCAGATATTTTATAATAAGCTTTATTACAGAGGTTACGTTTAACAACATTTTTGAATTTATTTACAGATAAATTAATCACGTCATTTGGGATTTTGTCAAAGACGAAAAAGAAAGAACGTACTTTACGTTTTGCCCTTTAAATGATTGACTAACTTTATGGAGCCTTACAGTAGGAACAGTAAGTTTATCCTTATTTCGAGTGTTAATATTATGATAGTCGCTTTTATTTTGTTTTCGGACATACATTAAGTTTTCATATATATATATTGGCACGGCACTGTTATAACATTTACTGGTCAAAGTGGCTGACAAGGCTTAAGCAGCTGAGGTTCTAACACCCACCAAAAACTTGGCCACTTAGCATGTTCTTTCACACCTAACGAATCAAACTAAATCCACGTTCTTGAGGCGTTGACGCCTAACATTGTTATCCAATCAGGAATGAGTTGTGATCGCTAATGATCATTTCCACCAATTGCAATCTGCAAGTTTAAAGGCTTATGGTTACATAAGGTTTCAATAGCTTTCATCTCTAATGAGACTATAATGGCTGACTGCAACTTAGCGCAGTCTAACACCGGTATCGTAGAACTTCATATTTGTCCAATTTTATTAGTTCAGTACTTCAAAAAACGAGTTTAAACAAAATTTATAATCGTTTCTTGTAACTCATCCATTTTACGATATCAATGATTATTTAAGTTAATAGTTTAATTGGACAAAAGCAATGGACAGGTACTAAATATGGATAAGTTAATAGTTACTTATTCATAGGATTAGCTATGTTCCCCGCACTAGATCTCTTTTGAGCCTGTACAAGTGTACAGTGGAGTCACAGTAACTCGTGTCGGACTGTCTATCACAATGCCACTTATAGTTTTATGCGTACCTAGCTGTAACATTTTTTTTCAACTACTTATGTATACTACCAATAATTTATTGAATACATTTTTTTCTACCCTATCACAGATTTTTAGGTTCTGACTATGATAAAAATATGATATTTAGTTAGGCATAAGAAATAATAACGTGGGGAATGGGTACGAAACGGCTGAACGGAATTGCATGAAACTTAGATCGTTCATAATCTGTGACCTTGATTAACACGTATGCTACGTTTATATTCCGGTACAATGCGAGCGAAGCCGTGGGTGGAAGCTAGTGGTTAAGTTAATGAGATAACTGAGTTTTCTGAGTAGTTTAATTAGTAGGAATTGTGTAATTATTTGCCTTTATTAGGGGAGGCCTATGTCCAGCAGTGGACTGATATAGGCTGGTGTGGTGGTGGTGGTGGTGGTGTAATTATCAGGCCATCATAATAGTTTTCAATTTCAATTCATTTATTTTGCGTAATATGGGTAAAAAGCTTGACAATATAACAAAGATCAGCCATAAACAGCTTTACAGCTATTTATGAAATTTCATCATCATCCACAGCCCGATTTCACCCACTGCTGGGTATAGGCCTCCCTTAACTTGTGCCATCCACCACGATCCTGCGCTAGTCTAACCCACGTCCGGCCCCCGACTTTGACAATGTGGTCTGCCAATCTTGCAGCCGGACGTTCCACACTCCGAAAGCCATCCCTAGGCCACCACTCTGTAATTTTCCTACTCCATCGGTCATCACCTCACCTCGCAATGTGTCCTGCCCAGCTCCATTTGAATTCCATGATACGGTTTCCAACGTCCTGGACTTTAGTACGTCTCACGTACGAACATGGTACACTCCAAGGCTCTCTGTGCTACTCTCATTCGGTACACAGCCTCATGTGTTAGCGTCCATGTCTCGGCACCGTAATTTATGAAAATTATAATAACCTAAATTTATATTCAATACTAATTGAATAAGAATTACAATAAAATAATCACAAAATCTAATTTCACCTTCTTTCTTAAAACTATACACGCTTTACATTCGTAAAAGTAATTATTACCCTATTTTTGGATACTCTGCTTGAGAGGTACTTCAGTACACTCTGTTGTTGACTTTGCCACTCCAGTCACAAAACCTCAGGTCGTTAATACAACAATAGCCCCCCCTCCCCAACCCCCCAATCCCACCTCGAACCTCCTTTATAAGAAACTTGGTTCTAGTACTTTTGATTGTATGATTTTGGACAGTATTGAATTAACAAAGGTTTGTCTACGGTCTGACAGGTGGCTTGCTTATTGCCTAGAGCATAGCAAATCACCTGGCGTCTAGTTTCCTAGGGATTCAACACGCAAAACCTTCAGTGCAGCCTCCGTGTATCTTAGCACGTAACCAGATGAAAGTCACTAGACTCTAGGCGGTAAACAAGCTGCTTGTCAGTGCGTACGAGAGAACTTTCAGAGAAAACTGCGATACCCAATTTTTTAACACAACGCAAAAAGAGGGGTGTTATAAGTTTGACCATACCGTAGATTTTAAACGGGTGAATCGATTTGTATGCGGTTTTTATTCGGTTAAACGCAGGTTTCTATATTCATTTTAAGAAGTAGTATATTCTTTGTGAATGTTTCATCCAGGGCTCTAGGCGCTAAACAAGCCACCCGTCAGAAAAGAGAGGGTGTTATAAGTTTGACCGCTAGGTGTCTGTCTGAGGGACCGTACCTCGAAACGGATAAACCGATTTGTGTGCGGTTTTTATTCAGCTAAACGCAGGTTTATATATGCTTGTAAATTTTTAAAAGTAGTATATTCTTTGTGAAGTGTTTATCCGGGGAAGTTTCAGCCGTGAAGCAGCATTTCTGTGTTTTGGTTTGAAGGGTGTGGGGTCACACTAGGCAAATGAGGCTTTCAAAACTCAGGTTGATGGACGCAGGGCGTTTTATTGTAGGACACGTTCCAAACATGCTTGGCCTACGTAGTACTTATGTAACCCTTAACATCAGATTGGTCATTTACTAGTTCCATTTTGACGTATTATAAAAAACCTTTGCGCGAGAGTCGTTCTCGCGCAAAAAAGTTCCATACCGTTGTATGGAAGCCCCATTTAAATATCAATTTTATTATACTTTTACTATTTGTTGTTATAGTGACAACAGAAATACATCATCTGTGAAAATTTCAATTATCTAGCTATCACGGTTCGATACAGCCTAGTGACAGACAGACAGATGGAACCGCCGTCTTAGTAATAGGGTTTCGTTTTTATTCTTTGGGTACGAGAGTCTAAAAATGATATAAAAACCAAGCAAACAGACATCATCACAGTTTTTTTTTAAAGATGTTGAAGATACAATTTAGAGATTCGATAAAAGTCCACTTTTGACGCATGTGGTACATAATTTTTGTAAACCGAAAAATCCATTGGCGTCTGCCCAATAATCGAACCCATAACCTTTAGATTGGAAGTCGGGGTAAAACCCACTAGGTCAGCTGATACCATAACACTTCAAAAAGAATCATTAGAATGATACTTCGAAAAGTTCAATGAAACGATCGTTAAATTGGACGAATCTCGAAGTAGATACGATCTACTTTGAACTTTGCTGAAACTTCAGACTGCCGAGTCAAATTCACTGTAAGTGAAGCATTTAAAATTATTTTAATAGATTGAGTGCTGATTACTGAAAAGTTAGTTTAGTTAACGTATTATTCAAGTATGAAAATTTAATTAAGGCATAAAACAATTATTCTTATAGTTGATGTATATTTAAGTTTAAAATAATCAAAAACTTATCTCGTCACACTTATATAATAAATAATAGATATTATCAATCTGGGGCTGGCCATATCTGCCGAATAACGATAACCGTTGGGGTAAACGAGTTCTTGAGTGGATACTACGGCTCGGTAAACGTAGTTTAGGACATTGTATGGCTAGGTGGAGTGACGATTTGCGAAAGAAGATAGTAAAAATAGAAGCTTGAAGTGAGTTGAGCTGAGGACTGGACGCAATGGCGCCCATTAGGGGAGGCTTATGTCCAGTGGACTGCTATCGGCTGATGATGATGATACACATATACATTTGCTGCTTGTCAAAAAAAAAAAACAAACATCTTCACGACTTTTTCGCTATTATGGATATCCTCAGATATTGCTCAGTACGCAAATCTATTGAGGATACCATAACGGGAGTAGTTCAGAGGCAAGTCCAAACATTACAACACAACAAATATTAACCAAATTTTACAAAGTCCAAACATTACATGCACACTTTTTGCAAGCAGCTAGCATTCTACGTGACAGGTTGCAAGCCCATCGCCGCTTTTTATTGGTACACTAACCTAGCACATACCTCTCGAACTTTTTTAGTTCGAGGGCATACTGGTTGCCTCACCGTTTCGAGCTTGTGGTAATGCGCACATAATTTTTTTGAATACGAAAAATCCTTTTGCTGCACGGCTGGGATTTGTACCCACGACCTCCAGATCTTAAGTCGGGGTACATCCCCACTAGGCCACCACGGCTCTTCTGCTAGTCCAATAAAACTATTGAATTAGCAAGCGGATTACAAAAAAATAAATAATACTGGACATTATCACACATCATCAAGCGCCAACCAAGAGATTGATTCACACATGATACACATGATTTTAAAAAAACATAATATTTTTTTTGAAAATTCAAGCTAAGATATTATCTTATCTCATGAGCCTTCTAATCTCATCGCAGGGCAAAGACCTCCCTTCCGTCTTTCCATACACATACATATAATAATAATAGTAAAAACCTGCACTTTATAAATATAAAAACACCACCACCACCACCACCTCACCAGCCTATATCAGTCCACTGCTGGACATAGGCCTCCCCTAATAAAGGGGATATGCCCATAATCCCCACGCTGGGCATGCGGGTTGGGGATTTTATTTTATTATTAAATTATAAAAACACCGACTCAAGATAAAAAAAAACTTGCGGTGGGAAACTGAAACAGTTTTCTAACAAAGGAAAATACCACGTGAACAATTCCGCGTGCTTAAGCCAGTAATAACATTTGAAGATACCATCCCCCATCCCCTTAAACTAACAGCTATCAATATTAAAACAGATATCCGAGCAACAAACAATTTTCTGAAGTGATGCAAACACGAATCAGTGGCAATTTGTATTCCATATTGTATATTAAAGGCTCTGACATACCACTACATGAAGCTACGGCTCACTATGTACGGACATGCTGCGCATGTGGATTTCGTTCTGTTTGATTCTTAATTTATACTTTTATCGTCAAGTTAAACTGTTACTATCTTGACTAGATGCCTAGTGCCGGCTCCAACGCGTAAAATATAAGTTTTGGACCCACGACATAATACCTCGTGGGAAAGAAACTTTTCAAAACGGTTTTTAAAACTTTGTTAGTTACACAATGGTCTTAAAAGCTAGCGAAGAAGTTACCTCATATGATAGAGCCTATTCAAGACGGTTTTCAAAACTTGGCCAGCTCAGCGACTATTATGAAGCCAATAGAAGATAGAGCCTTTTTAAAAAGGTTTTCAAAACTTGGGATATCCGGGACTATACTTTTATAAGCTGACGAAGCAATAGAGTGTGTTAGAGCCATTTCATAACGGTCTGCCAAAACGTGGCAAGTCCAGCAAGGGACATATTATGAAGAAGACACCTCGTGTGATAAAGCCTTTTCAAAACGACTCAATATTCTCTGTTTAATAATAAATATCACGTTCCAATTCACCAACATAATGATAGACAAATTAGTACATTTCACAGTAACCTAATTTCCTATAATTAACCCTTCCTGAACCCGTAACCTTCATGACGGGGTAATTGACAAGTAAAGCCTATTACTACTCCTAGTTACGGCTCACTGACTGTCTATGTGTAATGGAATGCACGTGACTTCGCCTGCGTATGTTTTCCTTAACGTCATTGGCGTACACAACAAACAACAACAACAGCCTAAATCAGTCCACTGCTGGAAATAGGCCTCCCCTAATAAGTAGGGATATATGTCGTTAAACCCCACGCTGGACATGCGGGTTGGGGATCGCAGGGGGCAATGGGCAGTAGCGTCAGCGGATTTATCTGTGCCAGTGTTAGGCTGCGCTTTGCCGAAATTAGGCGACCGCCAGAGATCCGTTTGCTATACAGCAGAGTGCACCACTAGGTAAGGTTGGCTTGGGTTCCGAAGAAAGAGGTTGGAACCCCTTACTTACCCGTCCGCCATGATGGAACGGGTTTCTCAACATACTTAGTATTGTTTTCGTCAATATAATAAAACAATCAAACATCAAAAACACAAGAATTCGAATTTGAATCGACCATTACGCAGACAAAATACCTCCCCTCATTTTGAAACATTTCAAAGCGTTTCACGAACCCGCATTTTTCACAAACCCGCATTTTTCACAACGCAACAATGCGAAAAGATTAATTGTTTGTAATGGCTATCTTTTCAGCGAGTTTGAATAGCAATAAAACGTTATTCAGAACAAAATTGATACACGATTTACGTTTGAATGAATGAGCGCCGTTTGCGCCAAATATGGCAGCCATTTTGCTTAATTTGCAGTTTTGTCTTTGAAAAGGTAGGGAATAAGAACTTCGCATCTGATTACTTCACTAAGGACTTTATTTATGATCATGAATGAGTGAGAGGCAAAATTATGTAACTTTGATCAAATTTGATGGCACAATCTTGAAAACTATTAAGCTCTAAGTCAACGCAATCAAAAGATACGGCCGTTTAAGCCGCATATTTCGGCTGGTACACTTATTCCTACCGAGCTATTTCTACTGGTTGGGATAAGTGCACGGTTGTATATTAATTTGTATATTAATTTATACCGGTAGGGATAGGCGCATTGTCATTTTCACTAGTCGCTACTCTATTACCAATTAAGTTTCGATTGCCTTAAAGCTATATTCTAGAATCATGAAAATTGGCCGCTGGAGCGCAAGTCCAACCCGCGCTTCGCTGGATTTTAATAATGCTGATTGTTGCAGTTGGAAGCAGCGATGAGTGTGGAGGGCAGGCGGTGCCTTTGTGTCGTGGTGTTGCTCATTCACACCGTGATTGGAGCTGGAGAAGGTAAGAAACAATGATCAAATCTCAGTTTTCTTCCGCAGCAGCTGATAATAAGTAGCCTTTTAACAAACTATACAGGCTGGGGCAAAATTTTACCTCATTAATGGAAACTACCTTTTTTTTGAAGTTAGAAAGTTTTGTTCTTAGGAAACTATAAGTTTTTTATGAATAAAAAACAAATGTATTTTCGGATTTTCCAAAAAGGCTGATTTTACAGTCAGCCTAGGAAATGACATTCTTGTCCAAATAAAGAGTTGGTCGCAATCGAATTTATTTCTCATTAGGAATACTTTTCCCTACGTAACCTACCGAATCAAATCGTAAGATTTCATAAAAAAAAAAAAATTGTTTTCCATACAAATTCTATGAAGCACTATCCGCCACAATCCATGCCATTCGAACACGTGCAGGGAAATACTTTGTTCTTATTTAAATATTATAGTGCTTTGGCAGAATGATGACACCACCAATAACCTACTTCATGTAGAACGTTTATGAAAAATTTGATTCTTTATGATGAAAAAACCCCTAGATTATACTACTAATTCAGCGGGGTTAAGGGGCCTCTGGAAGACGAATTGCATATACAAACGACATACAAACCAAATTACATGCCCCCATACAAACCAAAATGATTTCTCAATCATTCATATTTCCGCTATATTGTTGCATTATTTGTATTCCAATAGTATTTAAAATATTAATAAATATAATATTTTTTTAGTATAAAAACTATCTAAGAACCTAGGTTCGAAAAAAATACTTTATTTTACACCTGAAATGAAATAAAACCCATTAGAATTTTGCACATTTTTATGCCAAAATTGACCACTTTTCTAACAACAATATCTTACGTGTCGTTTGTTTGGGAACACAGCATATATAATTTATATAGTTACAGAATAACAATACCTTATAAAAAATATATAAAGTTTCCAGTTATCATTTTTGGTATTACGGAACACAACCAAATTAATATCAAATTTTGAATTGCTGATATTGATAGTGCGCATGCGGGGCTAAATCCACAATTAATTTGATAAAGAAGAAAAGAGTGTATGTACCTCGTGGGGCAAAAAGTCACAAATGGACGGCTCCATTGCTCGCTACGAACGTAAGTCCGCTCCCAACCACGTTTCGCATTGACGTCAGGTTTTAAAAACAAAATGTCCGTTCGTTTTATAATTCTTATAAAGATTGTCATCAATTCCATCTTTTTAATTGACTTCAAAAAAGAAGTAGGCTCTATGGTTGACTGTATGTATGTATTTTTATTTATGTTCTACTAGCTGACCCGGCGAACTTCGTACCGCCTTAGCGTAGCAATGATGCACTACTTTATTTTGTTTTTTTTCCGTAAGAACCTTCTCCTAATAATAACAAGTACAACAAAAAAAGAATTAGTGAAATCGGTCCAGCCATTCACGCGTGATGCCGTGACCAAGGAAAACGGGTTTCATTTTTATATATATAGATATCTCCGATAATAACTGTTTCCGTTTTTCAAAATTCTTCTTTTGTTTCAAAGGATAGTTCTTCACAAGTGGTCCCATATAACTTTTATTCCTCAGGAATCGGTAGGACTTTTCCCGCAAAACTCAAAATACTTCATCCTCACTTGTAGTTTTCGCCCTGAGTCGACCATTGGAGTCGGTTTTTGATGACTGATGAACAAGTACCATAAGTGTACATTCAGTGAAAATTCCAACAGTCTAAAGAAATTTTCAAGGAATTTCTGCGAAATCAGCAATTTCGATTTTCTCCGTGAAAACACTTTTGCGAAACGTTGGCGAAACTTTGAGAAACTTTACAACACGTCTAAATGAAAACACGAAGTTTATTCATAAAAAGTTTGACTCAAAAAGAGTACCACTACTTACGTAAATGTTCACATTCATTCCGCATAAAGGATTTTCAATTTTAAGCCCCGTTGCAATTAATAAAAGTTTTTTTTTGCTTTTCCTCTTTTTAAATCTGGCTGTAGGTCCCGCATGTAAAATCACCCATATTACCGTATCAGATAATCTGAAAGAAATAACTTTATCCTGACTTCTCGCAGCAAAGATGTTATAAAACTTTTACAATTTCAAACAGTAAACGAACAAAACACTTCATTACACTCATACAACTACAGTCATTTGTGGCTACTAAAAACAGGACACCAATAAAGACAAACTTCCAGCAATTTCAGTTGTAAAACTTCCAAATTTGAGCGTTTAAACCCACCAGTGCCCTCAATTTGTACCGTCAGCAAAAAGTACGCAGCACAATAAAAGTACAGACCGCAAAAAGTTGCTACCAAAAAGGTGGATAAATAAAATAACCTCTTTTTTAGATTCGGGATCTACATTTAAGCGGTTTGTTTTAAAAAGCTTTTAAAGTTTGAATAAAAATTGTTTATTAAAAGGTAGATTAGGGCTAAAAAATTCTGTACACTTTTAATAAACTAGAAAAAAGTGTAATCCTCTTTGGCTTTACCAATGCACACACATTCTCTAACAAAGTCCCATTTCCAGCTTAGTGGAAATCCTGAAAATTTGACGGATATTCAAATGAAACATTTTTCTATAGTAGACTTCTATAGGTTGTTGATGAATACAAGACAAGTACTATCAACACGTAGTATATGTCGTGAAGCAGCATTTTGCTGCACAGTTTGAAGTGCAATTAAAAACATTTATTATGTAAAACTTTTAAATGATAAATAAATGAAAAAAAAATGTGTGTTGGATGACATAGGCACATGGTAGGTTAAGGTGTTTACCTCAAGATAAAAGACCACCACCACAGACGAAATAAGCCCACTGCTAGACATTGGCCTCCCCTAATAAAGGGGGATAGGCCCATATTGCCCACGCTGGGCATACCGGCTAGGGATCGCAGGGTACAACTTCTCGTACCACCAATGCTACTGCCTGTCGTCGGTGGCCTGGGGATTTAGCTGTGCTGGATGTTGGGTGCATTAAGCCTTAATCAGCCGGCCGCCGAGTCCCGTTTGTTAGTTAGCAGGATGCATCATGTGCAATTGACGTTGGCTCGAGTTCTGAAGAAGTAGGCCATGTCCCAAAATATGCGAGACTTCCGATGTAATTATTCCTGTAGTATCCACCATGTGCGCATTCCATCTTCAACTTTAATAAAATAAATGTTCATTTTGATCAAAGATATAAATACCTTAAGCCCAAAATCCTAAAACATATCCTGGAATGTCAGCGAGATATACTGCCCTCGAGTGGAGAGGCATTTGTCAATGCTCGGCCCCGCCCGCCCTGTTACCGTTTGTCATACTGAATTGCTATGGACCTTGGCTACGAGCTTGAACATTTTCTACACTTTTAACTTAAACCTTAACCTCTTGTATGTTGCGATTGCTGTGTGCATGCTGCTACGTATCTGTTTCTATCCTAATGCTGGAGACTGGACACTATCATACATATCAGCCTGAAAGTAAGCCGAGCTTGTAATTGGGAAACCTCGTGACTAATACGCGTATATACATTTTTTTTGTAAATACATAAATATCATACATAGACACCTAAGACAAATATTTGCAGAACATACAAATATTTAGCTCGCGTACCACCTTTTGCGTATCAGGCGGGTTTCGCTCACGGCACCACAGAGTTCGTCAATAACAACAGTCGGCTAATTTTAAAATATACCGTTTATATAATATGACCGTGGGTGGCATTTAGTTGAGACTAGCGCAGGATCAAGGCAAGTGGCATAATCAAAAGAAGGCCTATGCCCAGCAGTGGGTCAGTGGATGATGATGATGATTATGATAACAATATACTTATAGCATCGTGACGATGCAACGCCTTGCATCCATCAACAAGCCGCGGTCAGGAACTAACTTTATTCAATTCTATTTCTGTATTTAATTAAATTTTAAACCAGATTTAAACTAATTAATATTAATTTAGAGGTTTAGCTGTCTTTTACAAAAGCTCTAAATATAATTTATGACTGAAACAGAAGCTCAATTAATTAAAGAACCTTACTTAATTAGAAATTAAGGTTTTATCTCTATGTAATTAATTAATAGTATGTCATTTTAATTTTATTAAGATAAGAGGAAAGAGAATTTTGTAAATAGCCGTTTACCATTGAATTTAGAAATAATAAAAATATCAAAATAGTGTTTCAAAAAAACATTTTCAGACGTATTAGAGTAATAATAATTTCGCTTCTGTCATTTAATTGCAATTTCAAATTATTGTTTATTAGCTTTCACCCGTGGCTTCGCTTCCATGTGTTAATCCAGGCCACAATTTATTTACTCGTATATTTTAAGTTTCATCTGAATCCATTCAGCCGTTTTGGCTTGAAAGAGTAACAAACATCCATACATCTAAACATACATACATTTTCACAAACTTTCACGTTTATAATATTAGTAGAATAGGATAATATGATAGATTTGTTTCAAGTAACGGTTTTCATACTACAATTAAATTCTTTAACTAATCATAAAATACGGTAAACTTACCATTAAATAATTCTTAAACCAAAGTGAACGAACAAAGTTCAGGATACCTTCCACCAAAGTGTATCAAAACTCTATTCCTAAACATTAAGGCTACGTTCCATCAAACCCCAGTTTTTCTGAACCCGTGATAAACATCCATCGTACGTTACCGGCTGTCTCATTTCTGTCCTGAAAATACCTCTCATGAAGGCTTAGCTACACAAAGTAGGGTTACAATAAAAGCAGGTCAAAGTCAAAGTCAAAAGAACGTTTAGTCAACTGAAAAAGTGAAATAATATAAGTTGCCAGAATGAAAAAGTGAGATTAATGGGTTGCTAAAATAAGGAAGTCTAAGTCTAAGTCAAGTTACGTGAAATAAGAAAAAGTGAACCATGCGAATATATTTGGTTTCATACATGGCGCTTAATCGCACGTTTATTTTGAAACAAACATCATTTATAATGTGCACTGCTAGAATATGGAATCAGCTGCTGTTTTTCCATTGTCCTTTGACCTTAACGGCTTCAAAAAGAGAGTTAATAGGCATCTTCTTGGAAAGCTCGTCCTATCTTCGACCTCATCCACGCAAGCCTCGAGAGGATCAATAATAAATAAAAAAAGTAAAAAAAATAAAAGGGCTAGGCTACATTCTTGTGGTCGTATCATCAAATCGATCGCACTATTTTCTATCGGTTAAAAATATTTAATCAATTTCATTTTGGTTGTAATTTTTCGAAATTATAACCGATATTTTTTTCAGAACACGTACTTACGTAGTTTTATAAATATGTACAATGAAAATGAAACTGCAAAAGTAAAAATCTGTGTAGCAGCTTCAACGCCCGCCTCCGTAACGCATTCTGCTTAACTATAAAGAAAAGTTAAGAGCTTACTAAATCTAGGTACAAAAGAGGATAAAATTTTATTTGCCAGAACTTAGTTCACAATTTATATTCAAAAATTTTAGTGTAGCCAATTATTTTCTACCTTATGAACAGGCATGCAAATATTTTATTACTTAGATACAGTTTTAAAAGAAAAAAGGAAGCGGTGACCGTTTAGTGACATTGAGATTTGAGTACTTCCGTGCTTCGGAAGATACGTTAAGATGTTGGTCCCGGCTTTTCAGTCGTTAAGATTAGTTATATAAGTATATAAGTAGTTCATCAGTCATGTGGTTCCCATAACACAAGCTCTGCTTAGTTTGGGGCTAGATGACATTGTATGATAACGTCCAGCAGTATTTATTTATTTTAATTTACTAGAACACTGCTACTGATAAAACGAAGAGTTATAAAAAGCGACAATGAAGACCTAACGTAGATAAAAAGCTTTCACACCACGCAGTAGATTCCCAACTAGATAGACAGAACAACTAACCGACTCAAGTAACTGCTATTAGGTACTATAATAAACCCCAAATACGGCTTACAAGAATATCCCCGCATTCGGCAACCCGTATTCTGTCTGAGCGAGGCTTTAAATACTCGCAATAAACGAGAGAAGGTTTTTCCGGATAAATAAAAACAAATGCTCTATTCCATTTAATATACCTCCATCTCCCTTACTCCCGCCGAATTTACCGTAAGATAATAAAGGATGGAATGTAGTTTTTAGGGATAGTTTTAATACTGATATGTGCCTTGAAAATTCATGTGTTTTGTTTTGTTAGCGTTAGCGCGAAAGCCTTAATAATGGTTATAAAAGTGTTTTAGTTTTATGTCTTAAATTAAATACTCTTGTCTAGATAAAATAGCATTGTTGAAATTTTACTAAACTATAATTTAGCCGAATTGAAGAAGGGGTGTAAAGGTTCTTTTTCCATATTTACCTGTAGTGCACCCTGCTAACTAACAGACGGGGCTCTGGCGACTGGCTGACTGCAGCATAGCACAGCACAACACCGGCACAGCTAAATCCCCTGTAGGGGTTGCAGTCGGCTGCGAGAAACTGTTCTCTGCAATCCTCAACCCGCCGGCCCAGTGTGAGGATTATGGGCATATTCCCTTTTCTTATTAGGGTAGGTCTATGTCCAGCAGTGATCTGATAGTCTGGTGTTATGAGTTATGTCACGTTTGTTGTGTTTTAAGCTAATTAGTTTTAGGGCACAGTTAAAGTGACTAACCCTACTCATATAATTTTCAGGGTTGTGTAAATATCATATTTGATATGAATCAAATATGAAATTTATATTGATATTATATATTTTTATATTATATATATATATATATATATATATATATATATAACATATTTTATTCCATAAATATGCAAATACTAGCTTTTGCCTTTTGCTACTGAGCGTTCTTGCGAACAAAACTTATTTGTGGATGCTTTCCCTATACCGGGCTGAAGGTGATTGGCTAACTCTGTTGCAAACAGAAATTATTGACACCGATCCTGTTTAAACAAACTGTGACAGTTTGTCAATTGACGTTCATTGAATTTATACGGATGAAATGTAAAAGTTTGTAAAAACAGGATCGGTGTCAATCATTTCTGTTTGCAACAGAGTTAGCCAATCACCTGTATGCGAGTTTTTATAATGATCGGGCGTAAAAGCGAACAAACTCACTTCCGCATTTATAACAGTTGAAACTCGGTGGTAGCACCAAACAGTTAAGTTTTCTAACCGTGCGCTTCCGCTAGTCAATAAACAATGTTTATTCACCCAGTCATATCCGTCTACATCTTTCATACACATTGAGGACACGGCCCTTGACCAAACATCATCAACGATTCGGGCTTACATGATCATTCAGTAGAAGAATTCAGTAAGATTAACCGACGGTACCGTTCAAAGGACAACATGTCTATTTCTTTTACATATAATAGTCAAGCGTTTGACCACTATCACACCTGAAACAGGTAAAGATGTGGTCTATGATACAGTTTGCTTGCCTAGAAGGAACCAGTTCATTCTTTATTTGAAGACTCCCATAATGTACTGGTCCGGAAAAAAAAAGAAATAAGTTCCATTCCTCACTAGTACTAATATTAAATGTGAAAGCGAATCCTTTGGTTCGACAGTTCGGTGTCGACCAGGTATGGATATTTATTTGAAATTATAAATCATCATCTTTACAGGGCTTTCATCATCACCAGTTCCATCGTCAGCGCCAACCGTCAAGTCTGAGAACAACGAGTTGACGGTTACCTTTCCACCACTAGAAGACATCTTCAACTCAACCCCTGAGAAGCACTTCCAGACGGAGAACAACACGGTGGTGAAGTCACAAATCGGCTCCACGGCCCTCATACCCTGCGTGATCAGGAACATCGGCGATGGGATTGTAAGTCTTAGTTCTTATAATACAAAAACGTCGCCCTCCGGCCTCGTGGGACGATGTGTGAACGGCTGTTGGTAAAAGCTTAATGCGTCGATTGTCATTAGGGGAGCTGTATGTCCAGCAAAGAACTCGCACAAGGTGTACTGATAGTGCCGTAGATACCGTTGACAGAAGAGAAAATTATAGTTAAGGCGGTTTTCTTCATCCTATTAGCTAGTGGATAAATCTGTTTTCATAGTTTTTAGGCTGCCTCTGACATGACAACGACTGAAAAAGCTCGGACTCATGTGTTTTCCTACCTTCCAAAGCACGGAAGCGCTCAGATCACAATACTACTAACCGGTCACTGATCCAAGTAGTGACCGGGTGGAGAGTCGCTTGGGTTGTAAGGTTCTCTAACCAAGTTCATCGGAATCCAAGCCAACTTTACCTGCCCGTGGTGCACCGTGTTAACTAACAAACGTGGCTCTGGCGGCCGGCTGAATGCGGCATACTTGAAGCACGGCCTGACACCCACCGGCACAACTAAATAATCTCACATCCGACGAGCAGTGAGGTTGGCTTTGGCTTAAAAGTTGTTGTGTACTTCCACAGCATTAAGTAACAACACCATATTTGTGCTGCAGAAGAGGGATGTTCGTGCAATTTATAATTGGGCCCCATTGACGTACTATTAATAAACTTTAGGGCCCCCAGAGAATCACTTCGAACGAAATTAATCAAAAATTTAATTAAAGATATAAATATTATGACAGTTTCGTGCTGATACATATGAAAACTTAATGTTTGTCCGAAATATATAACTTTTTTATGAAAAATAGAGCTAATCATAATGTTAACACTAGAAACAGTGATAACTTGCTATTATTACTGTAAAGCTCCATTAAGTTAGTCAATCTTTACATGAAAAGTGTAAGTTTAAACAAAATCGTAAAGGAAGTGATTCATTTATCTGTAAATAAATTCAAAAATGTTGTGAAACGTAATATATGTAATGAAGCTTAATATTAAAATTCTGATTAAATAAATGACAAAAAAGCTTGGGATGAAACTGACTTAAATTTCCTTAAAATGAATGTAGTAGTTAGGCGTAGAGATTGTTAAAAAATACTATAAAAAATCAGCCAATCCGAGTTTCTTGCCAATTATTCTTACCGTCGTGTTACCAATGGGTGTTTTAAAAAAATGGAGATTCAAAGTTTACTTTAAGGAAGGTTGATAAAAAACTAAGCAATTTTGACTTTTGACGTTTTTTACTTTTTAGATAGAAAAATATGAGAAGAAAAATTCAAATTAGTCTTTGTTATTTTCTTGGTTACAATAAAAATGGACTCAAAAACTCAAGACGTCGTAAGATGACCAAGTTTCCAGTGCTCTTCAATTTGTGTAACTACAATCCTTGCTTCGAAGACGAGGGTAATTCCAACAAAGACTCGAGTTTCTTTATTTGCTAACTGTTGGCCGGAAAGTTAGTATTTTGTTGCATGAACATAGTTATTTTTTTTATTTTTTTTAGAATATTATTAGTTTACAAGGTTTGAATTCGTTTGTTATCCCGAATCCCGGGGTTTATTTGCGCAGTAGGTGACATGTCGCTGCTGCCGCGGTCTGCAGTCAGCTCCGAATTTATACCTTTGACCCATGGTTGTCGACTAGGTGTGAGAACTTTAGTTAAAAATACTTGATTCAAAACTTTTTTAGCTCTTTGTTTTGTGTATGGTAGCCCTAAAATCAAGCAGAGCTACAATTTACTTCATCATTCAGTCCAAGCTTTACTAGCTCAGCTGTTCTAGGGCTTTCTCAGGAGTTTTGAATCAAATTATGACATAACTTTCAAATTAATTTTTCAATGAAAAACTACAGAATTCGAAAAGTTTTTGTTGAATTGTTGAACTTTGGGCGTAAAGCCCCTTTTTTTGACGTCATGATAATTCAAACTAACCTTGTTTACCTACTCCCCCATTGATTTCAATGACGGTGAACCTAGAAATTAATTTTGGTCTCTTTATTGGCTATGGCTTACTAAACCAAACTTTGTTTTAGATATCCTATTACACGTTTGACAGTAGAGTTGACTCGCTGAATTATAGATAGATATATTTGTAAGTGACTGAGCTGATAATTGGGCGCAGTAGCGCTCAATGAAGGAGGCCTATGTCCAGCAGTGAACTGCTATAGGCTGATGATGATGACATGTCGTATCGTAACGTAAAAATAAGGTCAATGAAAAAGCGTAGGTAGATTCGAAATAGAGGTTGTTGTGCAAAATTTTACCATACGCTCATGAAACGACGTGCCAAAATATTCGTGCTTCGGCCTCTAGTCGTCGTTGACAAGACTAGAGGATTTTTAAGAGCGTCGCTCGGAGTGAGACGTTCAGACGTTGTACTGCAGCGGAAATAGTCTATTCCTAATGGAAAATGGGATGGTGAATATATTACAGCTATGTAACATCCTATCCTATGAATATTGTAATAGGCGAAAGTTGGTAAAATGGACGTGAACTAGGAAATGTTGGTTCCATTATCAATCTAAAACTACTGAACCAATTAAGCTAACATTTTACACATATAGTCTTAGACCAGGAATAAAATATATATATTTAAAGGGGGGTGACGATTGGTGACGCTATAAACAAAACCTAGGCCTCATGACGCACGTTGGGTCTTAGAAAATTAACAAATCCGCCATTGGCCACACTCTTTTCAAATCGCTAAAGCCGCTTTAGTAGTAGTCAACAATAACAACACTATCCTTTACCAGCCTACTGCTGGACGTAAGTCTCCTTTGATAAGAAGAGCCCATAATTCCCACGCTGGGTATGCGAGTTGGCACAGCTCCACGCACCGGCGAAGCTGCTGCCCGTCCGCGACCTGTGCATGTAAACTGTGCCGGTGTTAGGCTGTGCTATGCCGCAATCATCCGGCCACCATAGCCACGTACACCACGTATGTACGGAGACCATAGCCACCACAGCAATATATATATCCAAAGAGAGGTTTGAATCCCTCACAGCTTACTTTTTAGTAGTTAGTAGTTGGCGCGATCATATCTGTGAGCGGCAAGCCGACCCTCAAACCATGACATTCGGACGCGGATTTTACCGTGGACTTGTCGTCAGCGCTAAATCCAGAATATATAATATAAATATATATATATAATAATGCTGGACTTTAACAAACAGCATCAAGCAGAGCTTGTATTATGGGAACCGCATGATTGGTATATTACACCTTTACCTTTTTTTTTAAATATATATTTTTATATACATACATACATATAGAAAGCACCCAGACCCAAAACAAACAGAATATGGACACACGAATGAATATTGGCCTCAAGACGTCATCGGAAATGAAACGACCCAGCTGTCCTCCCCAAACTGTGGCGGGGTATTTCCCTTCGTATTTTAATTTAGCGCATTGAAATGGGACAGAATTTAATTTCGGGTCTTTTGAACGGTATTCCGATGTTTTGGGGATATAAGTGAATTGCGAGGATACAAAGCGCATTGGATTATACAATGAGGTATTCTGGAGGTTTTATTTAACCTCCCCTTGAGATCGCAGTTGGAAAATAAACGCCTGTTGAAATTATTAGCTCTGTCGGTATGCACAAAAGGTATTTTTAAAGTGCTTTATCCATCACTGATTTCTAAGATTTTATAATAATACTGAGATATAGTATAAAATTTGAAGAATATTTTATATGCAACACGCAATAAATGAAAAAATTAAACACACACATAATCATCGTCATCATCAGCCTATAGCAGTCCAGTGCTGGACATAGGCATCCCCTAATGAGCGCCATTGCGCCCTGTCCTGAGCTCGACGTATACAGCTTCTTCCAGCACCTTTTCGCAGATCGTCACTCCATCTAGCTGGAGGGTGTCCTACACTACGTTTGCCGGGACACGACCTCCACTCAAGAACTGAGCTCGTTTACATAAAGTTACATACAGATCGCTATGACACTCATTGGAAGAGGTTTATGTCCAGCAGTGGACTTCTATTATGCTGATGATGATGACAGTCCAAATGAAAACCTCCATCATTGATGGTAACTTACCTTAAGGGACGTTTGTCCATAATTAATTAAAACGTTTACATCCTCAAGATTGAATTACATCATGTAGTTCCCTTCTCAATGTACATCACATGATGTTAAGAGCTATAGAATTAAAAGATCTGTAATAAAAAAATGTCAAGCTACAACTACGTTTCTATCAACCTATGTACATCAGCATGGCTCATCTGGCTCGCGCCAAGCTCATTCTTTCAGAGTTATATTATTATGTAACCACCTGCATCCCTTCGTTATACATTACTATATTGTAGTCAGGGCCAAGATTATTCTAGGTTTGCGTGGGACTTTAAATCTCTTCGGAAATAAACGTTTTAAAACAACACAACACCTAAGGTACGAGTAAGTTTGTTTAACCATCCATTATTTTACAACGATTATTAAATCCTCAATATTTAATTACACCATGTAGATGTTTAGCGACATAACGAAAAAAGTGGTATATAGGCAAGTAGAATAAGATAGAATAATTATGAACAGTGATTCTTTAATAATCTTAGAATGCTCATACAAATTAGGTGTATTCAAAACGCCTACTCTTTCATAAAAAAATACTTATGCATAAGTAGGGTCGGATTCCGAGTATTTTTTATCATAAGCAATCTCAAGTGTTAAAAGATGTTATACCGCGCGCCGGGCAAAAAATAAAGTTGGCGCCGACAAACGGCGCCGGTGTACCTGCGGGTCAAATGGGCGGGTGTAGCTACCGGTTATCTAATAAACAAAAACAAAAAAAATAATTTCTGGTAAAAGAAAGAAAAACAGGTAGTTAATTACCTATCTTATATTCTTACTAAGTATTCAATCAAATGACTATATTACATTTATATAGAATCATAAATTGCCTCTGCAAATACAAATTGCCTTCGTCATTGTTAGCGTTCGAATAAAGAATTAAGCGAAAGTCATCAAATGTCCTGAGAAACCAGCGTTTTTTTTTATAATGTCAATGTCAAATTACCTCTTCTACGATTAGCAGTTGAGGTGGACGCATGTCGCGTGCTGTGCGCTGTAAAAATGTATCAACACCGCTACGAAAAGCTAGCATTATGAATCGGTTTCTTAGTAGTTATAATCAGCCCACAGTCTGCCGTGAATATTTCGTTTCATCTATGTATGTACATAATCATCGTCATCATCAGCCTATAGCAGTCCAGTGCTGGACATAGGCTTCCCCTAATGAGCGCCATTGCGCCCTGTTCTGAGCCATTACATTGTACACTGTTTTAGCTGGACAAATTTCATCGCTATGAGGAAATATCGGTATAAACAAATTAGAAAGCGACCGATTTGATGCCGAAGCTTATAACAAATTATTTATTATGATCTGATTCGGTAGCTTTAATATTAGATAACGGTATTAATAACAGCGTTTGTGTTCGTTGTGCAGTTGACAATGCGAGAAGAGCTACCATTTTTTTTCAATATTAAATCAAGCGGCTGGTTTTCATTAGGATATAAGTAAAAAGATAGATAGATAGATAAATAACTCTTTATTGTACACCAGAAACAATTACAAGTATTTAAATTAACTAATTAAACTATAATACTAATCCGCCGTTTTACAATGATACCTAGTTGAGTACCAAGTTTGGGTCACACGTTTCATATTTTGGGAAAGAGGGTTTCGTTCTGTAAACACCTTTCATGAATCTTAACAGCCTATCATCTTGACTCATACATTTGCCTTATATTAAGGTTAGGATGAATAGTTAGCTCTAGATTCATATTCGCTAACAAGAAAATCAATAACACTGCTTTCAAAAAAGTTTATTTTGTGTTTCTTACTAGCTTCCATTTTTTATGGCAACAATTGTATTGTTTTAGTGAACTTTTGCTCGAAGATGCAATTATAATTTTTATTGCGTTTGCTGATAATGATTTTCTTGTTTATGCTTGCTCAATAACAGCGACGACACAGGGACAAATCACTTCCAGAGGGGGTGTGGAGTCCTGAAAGGTGATACCAGCAGTTCAGGACTCAGCTCCAGATAAAGTACCTGTTTTAAGATAAGGATACGAGTTTATCGGCTACCGCAGTATTACATTTTTTGTCACAAGATGAAGTCACTAATTTTTTCCGTGTATTCGTAGTTCAGATCAAGAAAGATCTGACTCACTTTCGACAACCTCCTTAGAATTTCAATTTTTTCAAGGTCCAGCAGGGTGATCGGCTAACTCAGTTGCAAACAGAAATGATTGAAATCAATCCTGTTTTTACAAACTGTGACAGTTTGTCAATTGACGTTCATTGAATTTCGACGGATGAAATGTCAAAGTTTGTAAAAACAGGATCAGTGTCAATCATTTCTGTTTGCAACCAAGTTAGCCGATCACCCCGCTGGTCTAATAGGGATGAGACTAGGTTAGCAAGTAAGGATGTTACGAATTTCATAAGTATTTTACACATTTGCGAATACGAATGCGAATGCGAATTTTTGGAATGTGAATGTGCAAATGCGAGTATGAATGCGAATGTTTATTCTTCGAAGTTCTCAAATATGTTCGCAGCGCAGAGATAATTTGCCCAATTGTGGAATAACTTTTGTTACAAAAAACGCATTTCGCGTGATCCCTATCGACTGGCGTAAAATATTTCCAGATTACCATCGAGATATTTATACTCTATAGTGAAAAACGTGGAAAAAAGTGTCTGCACCAAAACTCGGAGCACGCTGCCAAATTATTTTTATTTATTTTTCTATTAAAATAATCCTGGACGTCATCACGCAGGATCATGTAGCCCCAAACTAAGCAGAGCTTGTATTATGGGAACCACATTGAATTGTGCTGAATTTGAACACTTTTCAAGCAAAATGAGGTCTAAATTGACGATTGACGACCTCTGTGGCGCAGTGGGCGAAGGCCCGCCTGTGACGCAGAAGGCTGCGGGTTCGATTCCCGCTGCGGGACAAATGTTTGCATGTTCTGCAGATATTTGTCTCGGGTCTGGGTGTTTTATATGTATGTATTTACAAAAAAAAAATGTATCTATGTAGTATATCAATCATGTTTTTCCCATAATACAAGCTCTGCTTAGCTCTGGCTACATGATGCTGTGTGATAATGTCCTGGATTATTTATTATTTATTTTTATTAATTAGTGCAAACTTTTCAGTTGCTACATAATGACTGTCACTCTATAGAGTTACGAGTATATATAATTATCTCGATGCAAATAACACAATTTTTTTGCGGTGCTATGGGAAAACTCTACTTACTACTTTTTACGCAATGATTTGTTCTCAGACAATCAGCGAAAAAGAATCTCTTCTATTGGACGAATACATCACATATTCATCATATGAATCACATTTATTCATACATCACATGAATCACATATTCACATTAGCTAAACATTGGCATCGCTTGATGCGAATGCGAATATATAAAATGATGAGAATCATTCACATATGCGAATGCGAATGCAAATATTCGTAACATTCCTATTAATATACCTGTGATTCCCAACCCTAGATGGTGTTGTGATTCTTCCATTAGCTTGTTACGATTCTATACAGTTTTACTCAGCACTGCAGATAGCTTTGGAGAATTCGTCAAGCAAAAATTCTCGGGTATGACAGTCTTTTTTAATAAAGGATCCTTGGTTTCCTTCGACAATCCTTCGACCAAGATCCTACCCCATCGTTAAGCAATTTCATCTTTGACGACTGGATTTTAAACTTCCTCCTTACCTCCTGGTACCTGGTCTCCTGGCGCTTCCAGTATTTCCAGAGGCAAGATTTCTAGAGGTTGCGATACTGATCTAGTACTAGGAACGGGGTTCCGGCTCTCAGAGAAAGCCTCGGTAGGCGTAGTATTTTCTGCGTTTGGTACAATAGTACAGTAATAGTGTGTAAAAGTTAAATGTGGAACATTCATACATAATAATGTATGATTGTATCTGATAGTCACGATCTGATAACTTGGACTGCGACTACACTAGTTTGTCTTCCGGTGTTGGACTCTAGGTATAGTAGCGGTTATATTCTGAAATATATGTCAATGGTCAATCTGCAGTAAGCAGGTTGTTCTTAAAACCAACTCTACCTATATACCTACCTACTTATTTTGTGTGTATTGAGGGTCGAATAAATGAATTTTCTTTCTTTTGTTTTTCGTTATTAATCGTCACCACGTGATGACACGAGACGATTTTGTTATCAGCCATGATCGCGTCATGGAGTATTAACTTTAACAAACACAGCAGGGTAATTGCTAAAAAACCCGTCAACTTCTATACTCATCAACAACCTATTCATATAGTTTATTTCCACAAAACGGCACATAAATATACTTCAACACAAAGTAATAAGCTTATTGCGCCCACGCGGACACCGCAGGCTCCATGGCTTGACTACGCGTCCAAGGCGACAACACGCTTTTGTTTGCGATTAGCAAATCTTGGTGCAGCAAGTGTAGATCGTGATGCAAGGGCAGCCGCAGCCACCGCAGTAACCTCCGCAAGGTCCGCAACAGACAACAACCTACAGAAGTCCACTGCTAAACATAGGTCTCCCACAAGGAATTCCACGAATAACGGTCTTGAGCCCTCTCCAACCACCGATTATCTGCAATCTTGACGATGTCGTTGGTTCATCTGGTGAGGGGTCTCCCTACACTTCGTCTTCCAGATCGCAGTCGCCATTCGAGAACCTTTATTCCCCAACCGTTATTGGTTCTACGGGCAATGTGGCCTGCCCATTGCCACTTCAACTTGCTGATTCTGAGAGCTATGTCGGTTACCCTGGTTCTCTTACAGATTTTTTTTTAAACTCTATCACGTACAGTGACTCCAAGCATAGGTCCCTCCATAGCCCGTTGTGCGACTTTAAGCTTGTGTATAAGGCCTATAGTTTCAGTACCATACATCATCACTGGCAACTAGCACTGATTTTTGTCTCGTGGCTATTTGGTATCTGTGACGAGACAACTTCTATACTACATTCGAAAAAAAAAAAACCTAATAATGGAACTGGACATACTAATCATCAGTTGCTAATAAAATAGAATATGAAGAATATTTATGTAAAAACACGACGACCTGAAAAAATACAGTAATAAATATTCAACATTTTGGAAATGTAACCTATTGAGTGTTTGATTACGAATTTATGTTATTTAGGTATTGAATATTATTATCAGGATAATTAAATAGGCAGGATGGAAAATTCTACGTTAACTTCTACAGAACAAAGGAAATAATAAATAACTTTCATCTTCCAAAAATGATGTTGGCTCTCGCAAACATAGTTCAAGAGGTCAAATTTTCTTTCTTAATTTGTGTCTTATATTGTGCTTACGTTTATCCATGATCATAATGGTTTAACAGGCTCAAACTTTATTCGGAAAAACTTTGGAGATTTTGATGTTGCGATCCCCGCACATAAAAAAGAAATGAGCTTGGCTCGGGCCGGGCGAGCAAGCCAGATGTACGTAGTCATAGATTGCCATTTTATATTTCAGATATTTTAATTGCTCCAGCATTTAAGATTAAGTGATGCCTAATACATTGAGAAATACTACATGGTGTAATTAATTCTTGAGGATGTAAACGTTGTTTTGAGGATGTAAATTTGAAGTTTTGCGCTCTCTAAATAAATGAATACTTCATCAATTATGCTGGGGACACTATCACACAGCATAATGTAATCACATAAATATTTTATGCATAAAAATCACCCAGACCCGTAACAAATATTTGCAGAACATACAAACATGTGTCTCGCGGTAGGAATCGAACCCGTAGTCTTCTGCCTCTCTGGCGGACCTTGCCCACTACGCCACAGATGTCGTCTGAAAATTCACATAAACGCCTAAATATCCAAAACAAACGAACATTTGCAAAAAGTTAGCCAATTAATATCAGTTAAATATCTGCCCAATTAAACCTTCAGTTTAACCTCCCAAATAAGCTATTAACATGACTTAAAGTTGGGATATTCCGGTAAAGGAACCTTTTTTCTGCTTAATTAACTGCCTAAAGGAGGATATTTTGGGAAGTAATTGTGTTAGGTACCTGCGTTGTAAAAGTTAAATGTGTTCGTTTGGTACGTTACTTGAATAAAAGGTCTTATAGTAAATAACATTAAGATTTAGACAGATTTTTCCTCATTATAGATCAATAATAATAATCATAATAATCAATAATCAATAATATGATTATGATGATGTGGATGGATGTGTGGATAGATCAATATTTTCATATTATTACATTGGTCAGTAAATTATATTTAGAATATCAGTAGTAGTATGTAGTATAGGTGGTAGTTGAGGCAAGTCCATATATTTAGTTAGGTACATGCACGGAGATAGTCCTTCATAGAGTCAGTCTCCAAGTGAAAACTGTAAAAAATCGACCAAGCGTCGTTTACGTCGTCGTTATAAACATCAAATAAATAGAATACCAATGCACTAATATAAACGTTACTTCGCTTGAATATCTATCGTTTTTATCGTGTATCTACCTATCTATCGTTTATAGGTATTCAATGTATGCAATCAGCAGCGTGCACTGGGTTTTGGTGCGGAAATGTTTATTCTACATTTAAGGCATAAAGAGAGTAGACTATCCCGATGGGTACAGCATGCAAATTTGAAAAAAATGATTTTTAATGGTCTTCCTAATAAAAAAATATTTTTTTAACTCAGTTCATAAAAATATTTCACCACCACCACCATCACCACACCAGCCTATATCAGTCCACTGCTGGACATAGGTCTCCCCCAATAAAGGGGGATATGCTCATAATCCCCACGCTGGGCATGAGGGTTGGGGATCACAGGGCACAGCTTCTCGCACCACCGACGCCGCCCATCGGTGGCCAAGGGATTTAGCTGTGCCGATGTAGGCTGTGCTTTGCCGCAATCAGCTAGTCGCCAGAGCCTCGTTAGTTGTTTAGCAAGGTGTAAATAAATGTATTCATTTATAGCTTATTTCCACAAAACGCATAATACACACGTACACTTCAACACAAAGTAATAAGCTTGTTGCACCCACGCGGACACCGTAGGGTAGTTGTATTTTTTGTTGGTTATTATTTCGTATTACCTAACGAAATAATAACCAACAAAAAATACAACTTAATTTAGATCTTCGTTTTTTGAAGTCGGTTAAATAACCTCTATAAATTCGTAAAGCATTCTATATCGTAGGACATAATCAGTATTAAATTTAACGCAAATCGAATAGCAGAGCCTACTCATTTCGTTTTACGATATTTCATAGGCACTTTCAGTGCTTATGATGTGCCTATTATATTTTTATCACTCCTTAAAATTGTGAAGGTCGCGTTTCACGATTCTGTTTTGTTCGTTCTTAGTTAGAATAATTATGAATACGAAACAATTAAAACATATGAATAGGTCTTTATTAATCAATTGCCGTGCATATGTTTCGCAAAAGTTCGAATATGGCTGTGGAAAACGATTATACCTATTTGTAAGTATTTTTCTCTGTTGTATTCGTCTTGTTACATTATATTGTTGTTACATTAATTAGGGGTAGTTCAAAAAATAGGATGGTTAGGAAAAATACAGGACAATTGAAAATTACAAAAAAATCGGGTAATGCTTTTTTCTACATGATTTTCGACCCTAGAATTTTGACAGGACAACATCTGTCGTTTGCAAGGTTTTTTACCGTCTGTCAAAACTAATTGATACTCTGCTAAGAATAGTTGCGGGTACTCGAAGAGATCAAACTGGAGCACAAAAGTCTCATCAAAATTGATTTTGTAATTTGAGCATGATCCACAAACAACATTTGCAATTTTATAACTTGTAAAAATTTATATTAAAGTTACACTATCTACACTCATCGTACAGTCACGAGCAAAACAATGTATATAATTAAGTTCTCAGTTTAACTGAGTTCTTAATTTTAAAGTTCTAGTTCTTACTAGACCTAGAAGCGCCTGCTAACAGAGGTTTTAACACGAGGTGTAAATATCGTAGTCATAAAATATTTGGCAATGAGAAGGCGTAGATTTAAAATAAATCTTAGGCAAAAATATTATATTAAATAAATAAATAAATAATAAATAATGCGGGACTATCACACGGCTTCATGTAGCTCCAAACTAAGAGAACTTGTGTTATGTATAGGAACCACATGATTGTTAAATTACACATATATTTTTTTTGTAAATACATACATATACATAGAAAACCCCGAGACCCGAGACAAATATCTGCAGAACATGCTAACATTTGTCCTGCTGCGGGAATCGAATCCGCCACTTTCTGCGTCCCAGGCATACGTTCGCCCACTGTACCACAAAGGTCGTCAACGCTTACGTTGAACTATTCGTGATCGATATACATTGATAACGTTACGAATGCTTCTACTTTACAGCGTTATGTTCCTAAATGCGGCTGATTGCGGCATTGTGCAGCCTAACACTGGCACAGTTAAATCCTTTGGCCGCCGATGGGCAGCAGCGTCGGCGGTGCGAGAATCTGTGCCCTGCGATCAAGCGTGGGGATTATAGCCCTATCCCCCTTCTTATAAGGGAGGCCTTATTTATGTCCAGCAGTGGAATGATATAGACTCGTGGTGGTGGTGGGCTTAAACTACAACATACCATCAAATAACATTTATTTCAAGATTTATTCATAGCAAAATAATATTCAAAATCAATCTAGTTTTAGCTGGCATGACGTGCCAGCAGTGGACTGTGACAGTGACTGGATGCTGGTGGTGTTGTTGTTGGGTCCTAAATATATATTATCTGACTGCAAGTGACTGTACATCGCTGAATCCAGACCCTACAGAATCACCTCGCAGAAAAAACAACTGTTTTATTACGGTACAGAGTTTATTTTATGAATTTCAGATAGGCTGTATTACGGCACGCTCGTAAAACGTTATGCCCTGCTTTACCTTGTCTAGATATTCAATGAAGCATTTAGTGGGTACTTGGGAGTTATCTTCGTCTATCAAAAGGTGGAATGGGTAATTGAAATAATTGGACTATTTCTAGGACCTTTCCTTCCAAAACGAAATTGTACTAAACTGAGGCAGACGAAAGTGACGGGTTAGCTTTCGACAGTAAATGTGAAAGTTTTTCAGTACATATGTATGTTTGTTTACATTTCTTTTGACACCTCACTCTATATATTCATATATGTCTTTTTTTGCCCCCTTTGGAGGTCCATATCTTAATGACTGTTTGTCTGACTTTAACTCATGCACATACAAGCAAATAATTCAAATACAACCTATTGCCCTACCAAATTTTATGCAGATTGGGTCAATGATCTGAATGGTCTGACAATGTCATATTTCTAACAATATACTGATTTCAATACCCTTGGTTAAATCTTAAGAATCTCTATCTCTGTTTAGTTTTATAGGTGAAACAATTTTAAAAACTTTATCCATTACAAACTAACATCAATAATTTCCTGTTTATGTAATGTAGATAAAATAAAACCGACACGGTTTTATGTATAAAAGGACAATAGTATGCTACAAAACATGAAATAATGTTTACCTGCACAAACTCGTTACTACTAGATATCGAGGTAATATAAAGATTTTCCTATCATCTCCATAAACTCCAATCCCATAGATCATGTTAACATGGGACAATGGGTATTTCCGCCTGAAGAAACAGAACAAGCCAAGAAAACATCGTCAATATTCCCAATCTACGAATTCCGATATAAGGGAGAGCATTATCATAGTTGTGTTAAAAAGTTTCACTTATATTTATTACTTGATTCCGCACGCAGTTTCACTCACATGGTACCGGGATAAAAAGTAACCAGTGATAATCTAGGTCACAAACTGTGTATATTCCAAGTTTCATCCAAATCCCTTCAGTAGTTTTTGCGTGAAAGAGTAACAAACATTTATCCATACATCCATACTCACAAACTTTCGTATTTATAATACAAGATTCTGCCTACGGCTGCGCTTGCGTAGACCCGAATAAAGCCTGTGTGTTAATCCAGGTCAAAAACTATGTATTTTCCAAGTTTTATCTAAATCCGTTCAGTACTTTTTGCGTGAAAGAGTAACAAACATTCATCCATTCATCCATCCATACATCCATACTCACAAACTTTCGCAATTATAATATTATAGTAGGAAGGAAGTAGGAAGTAGTGAGGATTTACCTTCTTGCTTTTGAAAGTGGCTTCACTCACGTTGAAAGTTGTTTTTCTATCCCTCAGGAAAAGTTCTTTTTTCTGAATGAAAAATCCTTTTCTGTACCCCTGACATCATCATCAGACTACTGGACATAAGCCACCCCTATTAGCGCCATGTGTATCGGAAAATGCATGATGATTTGTTGAGTATTTTAGGCGAAACAACCAAATAAACTCTTTTTTATTATGTTAATAATAGTAGCTTTCGCTAGCGGCTTCGCTCGCGTGGTTCCCAGATCAAAAGCCTGTGTTAAAACTTTGATATTCTAAGTTTCATCCAAATTTGTTCAGTTGTTTTTGCGTGAAATGTAAAAACGCAGCCTTTGGTGCACCGCATCCAAGGAAGCACCAATAGCTTCCTCTTCACCATACTGGACAGAACTGTTTGTCCACACACTTGTTGACACCAGCTTCACTGGAACTCTTTACAGTATATACTGAGTCTATGTAGTCTAATGTAGTCTAATTTAGCAACTATGTTTAATATGCATTAAGTTTTTTTATGGTACTTGAAGATAGAACAAACACATGACCCACCTGATGTTAAGTGGTAACCATTACCTATTACATAGCATTGCATCGTAGATCACGTTTTTTTGAAACGTGCTTTACGGTGCAACGCCCTTCGTCCATCAACTTGAGGCAAGAAAAATAAACCTCTTGAGCCTGTAGTTGCAATTTCACCGGCACCCACACCTTTGAAACCGAAACACAGCTGATTCACGGCAGAAATAGGCATGATCGTAGTACTTCGACGGACGAAGCCTCCAAAAAAGCTCTACTACTACTGAAATAATTATTTATTAGTTTATTACAATTTTTAATTTGGGTTTTTTTAGATAAATTTTGTGATAGTATAATAATGGAAGAAACTTTTTTGTCTGCAATAATATTATAAATAATTCTATATTTCCTTACTTCTTCTTTTTTCCGTATGAGCTTGTGACCAACTCTGGTGTCGGAGTTTTCATACTAAAAATTATGTAAATGTAAAATTTTGTGAATGGAAGGTTGGATAGTTATTTATTACTCATAAACGCAAAAACTACTGAACGGATTTGGATGAATCTTAAAGCATACATCGTTTGTGACTTGTGTCGAAGTGTTTTTTTAGCAAAGCCATGAGCAAAAGCTATTTAGTTATATTGTTATTAAGCGTTTCTTGAAATTTAAACCAATGTAAAAGAGTATATTTCTTAATAACGCGTCGGCCAAAATCTTATGATAAGACATGTCAAAATACTGGTACTTCGGCCTCAGCTCTTCAAAACTTACTCTCTCTTTCTAGGATTACTTGCGTGAGATATTCTATCTAAATTCAACAAGATAGAGCTCATTCTGTATTGTAATTCAATTCGCAGTGGCGCAAACCGGGTAAGGGAAAATAACAATAAAAAAGTTACAGTGACTTTTTTATCTCATGCTTGTTACCCCATTTGTTTTGGAGTTACAATTTTCCGTGTCAATTGGTACGTAGGTCGGATCTCATGTGGGTTTGGGTTCGAATAAAAGGAATGTTGATTTGAAATAACAAGATTTTTACATACAATGCGTATTCTAAGCGAGAGTTGTTATACATATATTTGACCGCACCATTTTTAGGGTGACGTTACGCAACCGGTGAAACGAACTCTTATGGTGCTGCTTTGTCCGTCCGTCCGTCTGTCACACCACATTGTTTATACGATGCATGTTTTCATTTTGTTATCAAAACTGTCCAAAAAATGACCATACCCCCCTAATCTCCTAAGTTTGCGAAGCGAGAAATCTGAAACTAATATATGTTAAAGGAGAATATCTATATTTTACATGAAAATAATAGCAAATTCCCAACCTAAAACAGTTTTTGAGAAATCTTCCAAAATAGGGGCATGCCAATTAGTGGTGAAGGCGTCCAGGTAATCACGCCAGCGTTTTTTTGGCCTACCTCTGTGCCGTTTGCCGTCAGTGGGGATCCAGCCAGTCACTATGTTGACCCACCTCTCCGGGTATATCTATATTTTCAGGAAAACTGTAGCGAAGTCTCTAGCTAACAGTGTTTTGTAGAAACCTAAATAAATGTCGATCAAATGTCAGCTGTGGTCAAGCTATAAAGCAAGTTACAAGGTCAAATATCGTGTTATCTGAAAAGCCCTAATTTGCCTATTCTAAAGCCGGTTTCTATTTTTCTATAAGAAGTACAGTTTTCAATTACGAAGAAAACTTACTAATTAGTATCGCACGCCATTGACATCACCAACGGTGGGTGAGTCAACTGGCACTTAAACGGTATTTTATTTTTTTAAGATGTGTCAATTTTTTTTTGTTTTTGTAGTTCTTCTTCTTCTTCTTCTTCTTCTTCAGCCTGTATTGGTCCACGGCTGGACATAGGCCTCTCCCAGTAAGCACCACTGAGCCCGATTTTCGGCTCTCCGCATCCACCTTCTGCCAGCCAACTTCCGCAAGTCATCGCTCCACCTGGCCGGGGGGCGCCCTACACAACGTTTGCCAAGACGCGGTCTCCACTCTAGAACTCGCTTACCCCAACGGTTATCGATTCTTCGGCATACATGACCAGCCCACTGCCACTTGAGCTTGCTAATTCTGGTCTGGCAATGTCGATTACTTTGGTCCTCTGTCGGATAATCTCGTTATGGATTTTAACCTTCAGAGTGATTGCGAGCATAGCTCAGAGGGCTATGGAGAGCCATAGCCCTCTGAGCGACCTTATATTGATGGACTAACTTTACCGTGAGTGTCCACGTTTCGGCACCGTATGTCATAACTGGCAGGACGCATTGGTTGAAGACTTTTGTTTTCAAGTGGTATAGGCGACGAAAAGATTTGACGTAATTTCCCGAACGCAGCCCAACCTAGCTGAATTCTTCTTTTGACTTCCTTCTTGAAGTCGTTTGTACCTAATTGCATTATCTGCCTGAGGTAGACATACTCCTTAACAACTGCGATAGGATGGCCTTATACAACGATTGGCTCAGGATTTATGTGCTGGTTATGCATGATCTTGGTTTTATCCACGTTCATCTGAAGACCAATTTGTTGTGAAGAAACAGTGAGGCTGCTTAGCATGTTCTGTGGCTCCTGCGACGATTCTGCCATAAGAACTATGTCGTCCGCAAATCTCAAGTGCGAGATGTATTCGCCATTTATGTTAAGGCCCATTTCTTTCCAGTCCAGCGTCTTAAATAAATCCTCCAATGCGTTGGTGATCAGTTTCGGGGAAATGACGTCCCCCTGTCTCACCCTTCTACGCAATTGGATCGAATTCGATTGCTGGCCCTGTACTTGGATGCTCATTGAGTCGTTGCTATAAAGACATCTCAGCACTTCGATGTTGCGATAGTCTACTTGGTATCACTGCAAGGAGTCTAGAACAGCCCAGGTTTCGTTGGAGTGGAATGCTTCTCGTAGTCCATAAATGGTAAACACAGGAGGGGCCTATTGTATTCTTCAGTTTTCTGCCACAATGTGTGAATGTGGTCTACCGTACCGTAACCGTCGAACCTCCTTGCAAGTCGGTTTGTGATAACTCGCGAGAACAAATTATAAACGTGGCTCAGGAGTGAAATTGGCCTTTAGTTTTTCAAAAGTGTTTTGTCCCCTTTCTTAAAGAAGAGGACAACTATGCTCCTGTGCCACGCCGCTAGAGTTCTCCCGTGATGAATGTATGTTTTAAGCTATTGCATAGCTTCTATCGAGGGCCTTGAGCGCGGGAACCGAATCCAGAAATTCCGTAACGAAAAAAAACCTCACGCTCCCCACTCCGACGGGCACGGAGGTGTGGCTTGAAGGCCGTGCATTGTCTAACGTCGTTTCTTTTCGGCAGTCTTCGACACGGTGTTTGTGTGCGTGCAACTAGACGTATTTTTATTTAATAAAAGAAAAAAAAATTGTTTTCTTATCGGTCACCACGCTCAAAAAGTGTAACTTGAATTAATATCAAAGAAAAAGAAATACTGCATAAATAAAATAAATAAATAATTATAATTGCATAAGTTGATACAAAATGCTATGCAATAGCTTTACCGCGGCAGTCCCCGAGTGCCACACGTCTTTTTTGTATTTAATGTAAAAGTAATGTTTTTTAATAAACACTAAAAATCTGTTACACGTTTGTGCTTCCAAACTAATGGATCAATATACAGGTCGTAACATTTAGATTGGTCAGTATGGGAAAGTCTGAAACTATAAGACATACGAAGATCTGTTCTTAGGAGCCATGTCATCGGTTTCAGTAACAAGGAAAACTGCATTCATACATTAATCAAAAAACTTATACTCAGCTCGGGAATCAAATCCTGATGTTTTGAAAAATAAAACTGACACTTTTTTTAATTTAGATGCGATTGTGTAGGTCATAAGCAGTAAATGTTACGATGAAAAATGAAGTCTAAAATTTATAAAATGTATTGTTTTAATGTCCTTAAATTTATTTTAGTAGGTGTTCGAAATGACTACTATTTTTTCAATACAATATTCAATTCGTTTAGGTAACGATCTTACTATTGCATTTTGTATCGTTAGATGGTGAATTTTCGTTAAATTTGTCTCTATGGCTGCTTTTAAATCTTCAATGGTGACGTAGCTTGTTTTGTACACTTCATCCTTAACCTAACCCCACAAGAAATAGTCTAGTGGGGTTAAATCAGGCGACCTCGGGGGCCATTTGACAGGGCCGCTCGATACCAATCCATTTTTGGGGAGAGTTCTCCCCGCTGCGGTGTATTGTGAGCTGGTGCTCCATCCTGTTGAAAATATACTTGTTCTTTTTCTTCTGCTGCCATTTCTTCCAGGACCTCTAAAAAATATTCTAAGATTGAAAGGTACTTGTTAAATGAAAATCACATAATCACAAATAACTGACGTCCTTTGTGCACTCGTAAGGGTAATATATCAACTCCAATGAATAGCGATGATATTGACGGTTGTACATTCCGTTGTTGAAAAATTGCGTTTCATCAGAAAATATATCTATTTTAAAAACGGTCTGTCTCGATCTATCATTTCTTTTACCCAATTGCAAAATTCGTATGGTCTGATATCATTACCTGCATGTAAGGTCTGCACCCAATGTCCATTCATAAAGCACTTGTGTTTCTTCCGGGTTCGTTGAATAGTCATGTCTGAAATTTCAGGGATGTCACGACTTGCATCACGGGTTGAAGCATCTGGTGAAGCTTCAAAATAAGTTAAAACGTTAATTTCCATGTTTTCATCACATATTATCCCTTTTTAGGGTTCCGTTTGATCCTATAAGGGTCCCTTATAGGATCACTTTGTTGTCCGTCTGTCTGTCTGTCTGGCTGGCTAGCTGTCTGTCTGTCTGTCAAGACCTTTTTCTCAGGAACGCGTGGAGGTATCAAGTTAAAATTAATATCAAATACGCAGCCCTGCCATCCCTTGAGGCCTGTGAAAAAACTATGCTTCTAAAATAATCAAAAGATATAGGCGTTTATGTTGCATATTTCGAATCGAACCTATGCTATGGGGTACTTGCCGTTGCCCTAGAATAATAAAATTTGGCAAGAAGCAATGTCTTATAGGACAAGCAAAGTAAGAGGCCCAATACCATTGATTTTTAGCTACAACACAAAAGAAATTTTATAATTTTCAAACATTTACAAACAGGTAACGCCATCTAGCAAAAATGGAAAACAACTAAAGTAAATTTTGAATTTAGTAAGTTCAAAAACACGACGACGTTTGACGTTCTTTGAATTTCGACAGATGAAATGTCAATATTTGCAAATAAAGTACCGGTGCGTGGCCTCTGAACTTGTCTTAGTTTTTTCCTATTTTTGTTAGATGGCGTCACTTGTCCATAAATGTTGGAAAATTATAAATAACTAATATTTTTTATTAATTTTTAGTTACTACAAATTCACAGTTTTTGGGCTACTTCCATTACTTGTGCTCTATGGCATTGCTTCTTGTTCGGGAGCTACCGGGAAGTATTAAAATGCTCTGAACCTCTTTTAGTTTTTGCCTATTTTATTCATTAGATGGCGTGACTTGTTCATAAAAATGTTTGAAAAAATTTAATAGGTACCTAAAAAAAAAATATAATACTACATACCCTCGAGAGCAATGAATCCGGGTCACTCAAAGAATCCAAAAAATCTCGGAAAGTAAGAATGCTAGGTTAATGCAATAAATTGTATTTAATAGACAATTTAATACTCCTTAAATGAAAGTATTAAAACTTCTTAGTTATTGTAAAGTTATATCATAAAAAAATCAAATTTGAAAAGGGAACACTGTCGAAGATGGAACTACGAAATTACAGGATTTGTTTTTGCTTTTGTTTGTAATCTGTCATTTATGTTGGTACATAAACCAGGTTGATAGTGCTCAATATTCATTATTCAAGCTGAAATCATGTCGCTTACACTTGAAGAATGCACCAGAATACTTACATTGGTGGAAACCGGCCGGAGTCAGCGCGATACAGCCAGGACTGTCGGTGTGTCGCTGTCAACAGTACAAAGAGTTCTCCGACGTTACGAAGAAACTGGTTCTAACCTACGCAGACCAGGAACGGGCAGAACTAGGTGTACCACAGCACGAGAAGACCGATACTTGGTGAACACCATGCTTCGAAATCGCTTTCTCACAGGAACTGAACTCACAAATCAGTTTCGACGCCTCGGAGGAAGTAACCCAAGTGCATGGACAGTAAGACGTCGGCTTGCTGAATCTAACTTAAAACCCCTTAGACCTGCAAACGGCCCTAAACTGGAGCGTGGCCATCGTATTTCAGGACTAAGATATGCCCAGAACCACGTAAATTGGAGTATTGAAGATTGGTCGAAAGTTATGTTCTCCGACGAATCAAAATTTATGCTCTACAAGCACGATGGAAGACACAGAGTGTATAGAAGACCAGGGGAAAGATTCAAGCAAGCATGCATCGAAGAAAAAGTAGCCTACGGTGGTGGGTCTGTACTTGTGTGGGCCGGAATTTCCTCTCAAAGTCGCACAGAGCTGGTGATCATAGAAAACGGCTCTTTAACTAGCGTAAGATATGTGGAAGAAATCCTCAACGAACACGTTGGTCCATTTATGGTCAATTTGGGTGAGGATGCTATATTTATGCATGACAATGCCCGACCTCATACAGGTAGGATTGTGAATGACTACCTTCAAGAGATGAACATTACATGTATGGAGTGGCCAGCGCGCAGCCCGGATATCAACCCGATCGAGCATGCTTGGGACGAGCTAGGGAGATGCGTAAAACAACGAAACCCTCCCCCAATCACGCTTCCTGAGCTCAAAATTGCTCTCACAGAGGAATGGGAGAATATTCCCCAAAATCGTATAAGGAACTTGGTGTACAGCATGCCAAACCGCGTAAACGCAGTAATGGAAGCACGAGGAGGTAATACGAAGTATTGAAATTCAAGAAAATCGTCATAAAGTTCAAAAATTTCATGTTTCCTATTTTTGTTTTAAGGAGAGATCAGCAGTTTTTTTTCTTTATGTAATTTTGTGTAAATAAAATGTATGGTGACTCATATTTTTTTAACTTTCATTTAAGGAGTATTAAATTGTCTATTAAATACAATTTATTGCATTAACCTAGCATTCTTACTTTCCGAGATTTTTTGGATTCTTTGAGTGACCCGGATTCATTGCTCTCGAGTGTATTTCAGCATCAACGCCATCTATTGGCGCCTAAACAATGGCGCTGACCATAAGCAATCCCCATCGAGAAATTTTAACTCTAGAGGCACAAACGTGGAAAAAATGTGTGCACCAAAACTGCGCGCACGCTGTCAATTGCACCGACTTTGAACACTTTTTTACAAATACAAATACGAATCATTTATTGCTTTCACATGGTGTTAAATTACATGTTACATTGTTCTAGAGTAACGTCATCGTCTAGACTTTTTATGGTCGTGAATTCAGGTAGGTTTAATGCCCCATCTGAAATATCAGAATCTAGCGCTGTAAGAATGGAAATGAATGGAGCAAAACAAATTAATACCATTTTTTCAATTTTTGCAAGCACCTGAACATAACGATGTTCAAATTATGTTTCATAACGTGCAATCATTGCGCAAACATTTTCCTGACATCATCATAGATCCTATCATTCTTTCTTCCAATGCCGCATTGTTTGTTGAAACCTGGGGCTGTCGTAGTGACACTTTTGATGAGGTGTGCAGAGTAGATGGTCCAGCTGTAGCTAATGCAAATCCAGGTTGGGGATCTATCTCGTGTGTACGTCACGATCTTATGGATTCTGTGACAGATGGATCATGTAAAAGATATTGCTTGAATAACCCGGACGCTGCAAACGGCCATTGTGAGTGTATATGTTTTGAAATATTTAATGTCCGATTGATTGCTGTTTATAGGTCTCCACGATATCTAATCAATGTTGCTATAAAATGCATAAATACTGCGATATACGATAGCAACCGGAATGGTCATTTTTCTCGATTGATTATTGTAGGAGATTTCAACATAGACTTTAAATACAATCCCGAAAATGCAATTTCATTATATTTCTCCTCCATATGCATGTTACCCTTAGTAAGTACAAATACTACAAGAAACAACACAACTATAGACAAAGTTTTTTCCAACTTCGATGTACAATGTGGTACTATTCATTCCTTTTTCAGTCATCACTTACAAATTTGGTTCAAATGTATACCCTTTTAGAACTGATTTTGGGGGAAACCTAAAACATATCTACTCTGAAAATGCGGAAAAACATTTTGATACTCGATTTCTGTGATGGGCGAAGTAAGTACTGTACAAGTTTAAACGGAACCCTCGGTGCGCGAGTCCGACTCGCACTTGACCGGTTTATTTTTCTTTATTGGCTTTTTAAAACTTCCATGGGTATTCAAATTCAAATAGGGAACAATTTTTATTAATATCTTGCGAGTAGGTAAAATACGTGTCGGATATTTGATATGGGTAATACGAATATAGTGCACGAGTGCAATTTCTGTCATTTTTAACTCTTCAATTCCCATGTCCTAGTTAATGATTGTTTTCCTATAAATTGAGTTTTTGTTCTTTATATAAAATAGCTTATAAACATTAAGTAAAGACAAAAATACATGTTAAAAAGAATTACACACCATTTTTTTTACAGAGGGGTCACCAACAGGTGACACTGGGCATTGTGTAAAGTTAAACTCTAAAGTACATAGCCGGTTTTATTTTTCTTTATGAGGAAAAAATTTCAGTTATTATAAAAATTGGTCTTTTTAAATTTTTTAGGTATTAGATATAATGTAACACTTATTTGTCGTAAAATTTGTAACAAAATCATCACCAACATCACTACCAGCAGCCTATTCAGTCCACTGCTGGACATAAGCCTCCCTTATAAGAAGGGATATATATCCCATCCCATGCTAGGTATACGGGTTCATAATCGCAGGGCACAGCTTCAACCAACTACTGACACTGCTGCCCATCGACGGCCAGGGGATTTAGCTGAGGAGATGTGCCAACACATTCTTAGGTAGATAGTTAATACATTTCACCGAAAATCACAATGGTCCAGTGGTTATCTAACTACCTTTTGATTATAAATGTATTTTCGTACGCTGCATCGAAGCCAAAAACAAACAAGCTCAAAAAAATATCATCACATAACGATAAGACCAAATTTGTATAACAGTAAATGAATGTAACTTTAAGGAATTCATAAAAATAGAGTTATTATATTACCCAGTGTCACCCACAGGTGACACTGCTTTTTTTCCAACTTTATAGCTATGATACTATGGTTACTATGGTATATTCATATGGTAAAATATATTTTTATTTTAGCTTATACATTGATTTACCACATGTAATAAGAAAAAAAACTCTATGTACAGTCTGGGCATTTTTATACTACCCTAAGTCCCAAGAAATTCCACAAACTCACACTGCTTCAATTATGTTATAATTAATTATGTTACTATTAATTAAATATACAACCGTATGAATTTGACATATTTGATGATATATGCTAACCTAAAGCATTTTCCAAACTACACAGAAGAACACAATATCAAAGTACTTACTTTTAACTTAGCAAAATTTTATGTTCTCTCCCGACAAGACATTTTTTTCATTGCTGTCCGGCTAGTTAAACCAAGAAGTTCCATTTTCAAATTAGGTTCTTTCACGCACATAAACGAGTTAAATATTGTAATAAAAAATCATTTCGAACACCTACTAAAATTAATTGTTACTATAACCAACCTGACATGGTTCCTGAGAACAGATCTTCGTAAGTCTTTTAGTTTCAGACTTTCCCATACTAACCGATCTAAATGTTACGATCTGTATATGAAAACAAATAAATTCAAAAATGTTAATTCTAATCTCTGTAAATAAAGCTTATTATAAAATTTCTGATTATTTAGATGACAAAAAGCATAGGATTGTAACTGTCTCCAACTCCCTCAAAAATAATGCAATAATTATGAACAGTAATCATTCTTTGTTGTAAGACTTTAAAAAATTGAAGCCAAGCAGAGTTTCTTGCCAATTAAGCTCTGTTTGGTCGCGTTATGAATTTATTGGTGTACATTAAAAACCTTGACGATTTAAAGCTTTCCTAAGATATTGAATAAAAAAAATTGTTTTAATCTAACTTAAAACATTTTTTTAGGCTGGTGTTGTTATTGTTGTTATTGATATTTTTAAATGATGATATTCTTTGTTGCAGGTGTCCTGGATTAGAAGGAAAGACTACCACTTGCTGACCGTTGGTTTGACCACCTACAGTTCAGACCAAAGGTTCCAGGCCATACATTTACAGCATTCAGAAGTAAGTTATTTAGTGAAAGGGTAGATTTTTATTCCATATGTCCTATGGAGCCGAAACATGGACAGTACGGCTAGTCCACTAGTTTAAAGTCACTCAACGTGCTGGACCGAGCTATGCTCAGAGATTTTTTGAAGGATTAAATTCAAAACGATAATCTCGTGTCCTCTCTATTGGATACTAAAGTTGTTGATAGCTGATAAAAATCTATGCGAAAGGCTGCTGGTAGAAGCTGGATGCGTCGAGCTGAGGAAAGGGTGCAATGATGCTCATCAGGCCTTCATTCAGCAGTGGACTGCTATAAATAGATGATGAGATTTTTATAGGTTTCTATAAAAAAACTGACAATTATAATCTTGTTTTAGGACTGGACGCTGAAAGTGAAGTTCGTCCAGAAGAGAGATGCTGGTGTGTACGAGTGTCAGGTGTCTTCGCATCCTCCAACCAGCATCTTCCTCAAGCTCGATGTAGTCGGTAAGTAGCACTTAACGTTTGTTACTTCTACCATTTAGGGTCTCTTTGCATTGGACCAACCGTGAACCAGTGGATGTGTCATTCTAATTGGTTATTTTTGAAGCAAATCTCTGTAAAATCAACTTATTCACTTTTAAATCCTATTTTCTTAAATGATTTATTTATATGCAAATTGTTTGACCCAGTTTAATAATATTCAGCACCTTCAGCACAAGGAAAGACGGATAACTGTTGTTTTTGAAATTTACACTAATATTATAAAGACGACCAAAATGTCTGTATGTTCTTGAATTAAATGTTTCAGATCTTGATGATAAGGGCTAACCTCATCATCTCTAACCTCGCTCAGTTGGTATTAGTACTGCCTTCTAATCTGCAGGTCGCGGGTTCGATTCCCGCCCATGACAAACATTAATTATGTGGTGAACATGGATGTTGGTTCTGTGTCTGGGCGTATTCTAAGTATCTTTGTATATTTATCAATATCTGATAACTATAGTACAGGCTCTGCCTAGTTTGGGATGTAGACCGTGTGTGAGATGTCCCAAATAGCTATTTATTCATGGAAATAAAGAATCATTATCATCAGCCTATAGCAGTTCACTGCTGGACATAGGCCTCCCCTTATGAGCTCCATTGCACCCCGTCGCGACCTCGACGCATCCAGCTTCAACCGCAGCCTTTCGCAAATCGCGAAATAAAAAATGCTAGTTCCTATAATACTCTGCTTCTTGCTGAATTTTGAGGCTACATTATGCTGTGTGATAATGTCCAGCATTGTGTACAATATTTATTTACTAGCCTACTAGTATCCAATAAGTGCTGGCTAGCTCTTTGGCAGCAGTTTCATGCTAACAAGATATAGTTAGGTAAAAGCCATTTAGTGGGCGCAGGCAACTAGGCAACGCAACCAGACTTTAATATGCAAACGGTGTACTAAACGCTGTACGGCTGGTGACCAGAATAGCACAAGGTGTCTCAGGTTTCTCTAAAGGACAAATCGACAACAAGACTATCCGACATAGAAATAAAGTTGTCGATATTTCTCTGATAGCAAGCTGGCAGTGAGCTGGCCAATGGGAAAAACTGACGGCCGTTGTCGTAAGAGACCGCGTCTCAGCATGCGTAGTTTACGACGCCGGCCGTCAGGTGGATCTGTGAAACGCTGTAGAAGCTGTTTGCGTCTAGCTGAGGACAAGGTGCAATGGCACTCATTAGGGGAGGCCTATGTCCAGTAGTAGACTTCTGAATAAAATAAATAAATAATCTTGGACGTTATCACACAGCATCATGTAGCCCCAAACTAAGCAGAGCTTGTATTATGGGAACCACATGATTGATATACTACATACATACTTTTTTTTTTTTTGTAAATACATACCTATCATACATAGAAAACACCCAGACCCGAGACAAATATCTGCAGAACATGCAAACATTTGTCCCGCAGCGGGAATCGAACCCGCAACCTTCTGCGTCACAGGCGGACCTTCGCCCACTGCGCCACAGAGGTCGTCAAAACTATAGTACAGGCTCTGCCTAGATGATGAATGATGATGATGAAATCTCTGAATCTTGATCATCAATAACCATCAAAAGTAGTAGTAGAGCTCTTTCTAAGGGGCTCTTTTGGGGATCATCTGTAACCACGATTACAACTAGAAATAGCTTTCTGTCAGGAAGCAGCATTTTTGTGTTTCGGTTGGTGAATATACAGACTACTTTATTAAAAATGTACCTAATGTCAATGATAAAAACGTAATTTGTAATCATTTCGTAACAAAAATACAACAAACGACTTGTATCGAAAGATTTGTGAGTTAAGAATGCCTTTTTATTGAATAAAAAGTTTTTGAATTCGACTTTGTCGTTAGAATCCAATTTTTCATGAAAGTTATTTAGTGGGTAAAATGTAAACTTTCAAGATAGTATTCTGTCCCGTGACACCTTGTATACTGGGAAGTACAAAGTGGCTGTGCCGCTTACACGACTATTTACTATTCAAGATTGTACGGTTGGACGCGGAAACGTCTATTTTGAGAGATAGTGCGTTTTGCATTTGTATGCCTACTATAATAGTAGACAAGATCTTGTTATAATGGGTGGTTTTGGCCCAAATAAAACACTCTACTTTTCACTTCGATTGCGAGAAACTAAAACAATTCAAAATTAGACAATTTTCAGAAATTTTATTAAAAATTAATCAACCTTCATAAAAAATCACCAAGACGGTTCTATTTAAAAAAAAAAGATTGACGGAGCACCAAGAAGTCGAGTTTTTATGTAAGAGAGCGAATGCTTTGTACGGGCAGATAATTTTAGACAAAAATTAAATAGAAAAAATACTTTTTAGCCCGAGGTATTAAACTCGAGTTTTAGGCCCGCTAAGCTACACTATTATGATACACTTTTTCAGCAAGAGAAGTGAAAAATGATTTGTAACTAGCAAATATCGAAAATTCTACTTTATAGTATAAATGTACAATTTGTGAGGATGGATGGATATATTTTTGTTACTCTTTCACGCAAAAAATACGGAACGAATTTAGATGAAACACAGTTTATGACCTGGAAAAGCACAAATGCTATTTTTTATCTGGGTACCATGCGAGCGAAGCCGCGGGTAGAAGCTAGTAGAGAACATTCTATCTCTGCGAGTCTAGGGGCACAGTTACTAGCTTGGAAGTAGGTCTAATTTCTCGCGTGATTTCCGATCAATAGGTCAAAATCCATCAATGGATTTGTTTAGTGGATTAGAGTGGAACAGGCTAATAAATAAATCTGACGTGTCATGAGCGTACCGAAAAATTTTGCCCTATGACAAAGCGTTATTTTGAATTTTACGCTTTCTCATTGGCCTATTTTTTACTACTACGATATGAATAGTTTTTCGCTATTATTCGCGATTGAGCCGCTGCTTAGTCGCCTACATCTCCTCGCTTGGTTCGACTGTATCTTGCGGTAGAAAAAATTGGCTCTTGAAGGTGCTCTTGAAGTGGTTTCGCATCTATATTTTCGGGGAACTTTTCTATTCTTGGTAAATAAAAATAATACTTTATCTTGTCCACAGAGGCACACGCTAAGATCTCCGGTCCCACAGAGAAATACCTGAAGCCAGGGTCTACGCTACGGCTGCAGTGCTCCGTGATACAGACTACTGAGGCACCAGCTTTTGTATTCTGGTAAGTGATCGGTCAGTCCAGGGTTGCAAGATAATAACACGTTGACCTCCTACTCGATATCGACAGTTGTGTTATTCTGCATCAAAGCATTAAGGGTTATTGTTAAGAACTACTTTATTCTGTCTGGTTTAACCATTTTGTATAGCATTGTTGTGTTTTCAATTCCAATAAACAGTAAAATGGGTGACGATCTGCGAAAGGCTGCTGGTAGAAGCTGGATGCATCGAGCTCAGGACAGGGCGCAATGGCGCTCATTAGGGGAGGCCTATGTCCAGCAGTGGACTGCTATAGGCTGATGATGATGATGATGATGATGAAACATTAAAAGAAACAAATTTTTAAAATATGTAATATCGCGTATTATTTTCAGATTGTAATAACTCATCGTAGATAGATTTTACTCGTAAAATGTAAATTCCATTTTGGTTTTTAGTTAAATTTAATTTTTATGTACGATTTTTTTAAATAAATTTAAATTAAAAATAAATATGTCAATAATCAATATAAAATAAATAAATAATTAAATAAGAGTAACCTATTCTAACCAAAATTCAATATGCAGGTAACAAAACTGGCGACTTTATCACTAAAAGCGATCTCTTTTAGGCAACTACTCATTGAAATGAAATATATATTTATTACTGTAACCGATTTTACATTAATGCTAACAAGGTCGGGATTTTCCTTTAAGCAGACAATGCTTGTGTTAGAAGACCCCGCTCTTCCATAACCACTATTTAATCATGTGATGGGGTACAGTTCACGTTCACACGTTACAAGAAAAAGGTTTATATAAGGTTTATATCTGACGACCTCTGTGGCGCAGTGGGCGAAGATCCGCCTGTGACGCAGAAGGTTGCGGGTTCGATTCCCGCTGCGGGACAAATGTTTGCATGTTCTGCAGATATTTGTCTCGGGTCTGGGTGTTTTCTATGTATGATATGTATGTATTTACAAAAAAAAAAAAATGTATCTATGTAGTATATCAATCATGTGGTTCCCATAATACAAGCTCTGCTTAGTTTGGGGCTGCATGATGCTGTGTGATAACGTCCAGGATTATTTATTTATTTATTTATAAAAAAAGGGTATCTACAGTAAATAATAATTGTGTATGTGCGTGCGCGTGCGCGTGCGCGCGCGCGGTGCGTTTGTGTGTGTGTGTGTGTGTGTGTGTGTGTAAGACTTTACTATTAATTATACTATTATTAATTATACTATTATTTAATGTGTTATTTCATAAATAAAATGGAATATACACATAAATACATTTTTAGGAATTAACACGCAGAAGCATTTCGGTCTCCTCGTAACTTATTTACATATATGTAACTATTTACTTATTACTCATTAGATAAAATGATGATTCAATTATTCCTAAGAGATACTCAAAACTTGCAAGAATAGGGATAAAAATAATAAAAATAAAACCCGCGTTGCATTTTATATCCATCAAATAAAAATCTAAAAACCCTTCCTATTCATATCAGTTCTATAAACCTCAGATAGCTATAATGGATTTAAGCTAGCATGTCACATTTTTATTTATATTACAGGGACAAGCTTACTTTATAGAGCCGATATTAAATGATATTTGTTTATGAAATAGCGGGTAATTTTTTTCTGACTATCTATACCTACTATATTAGGTCTAATAAAAAAATCTTGGTACTAATAATAGTTATCAATAACAGTACTTTTGACAGCTGGCCCTACAGCCAACAATATTTGTAGGATCTTTTTGGGTGTGAATTCTCGAATCTCCATTTACCCAGAATGACGCTACGTGTTGTGCATTATTGGTCCACACCCCTAGCTTGTGAAGGAGTGTTTCATCCACCTCTTTACAGAACTTGTAGGTATCGCTTAAAAGTGTCGTGAAATCTTTACGAAGACGTGCTTATTAAGACTACAGTGACCAGTCAAGGCTCTGACCATAATGCGTAAGTTTTTCATGTTTAGCCCTAGACTTGGTTGGTGTACCGGTTCTGATTAATACTTTGGATTGATTTAAGCCCAGAGAATTATACCAGTATCTAGTTGACTCTTCGAAGCAGAGTTAAGGTTTTTTTATCCAGACATTTCGGTTTACCATAGAATGGTTCAGGACCCAAACGGTTCATCGTTCAATTCGGCCCTTGCAATTTCATCGGCACACTCATTGCCGTGTACACCGGCACGCCCTGGAACCTAAATATCTACTTACAATTAAAACAAAAATCTTTACTAGGAACACATCAAAATTGCTACAATAAAAACGTAGGTACAAAGATGAACGCTTCGGCGAAACCCCATTAAAATTTCATGCATTACGCACACCATTTTACAGCTGTCATTGAAATCATGTCTCGATTTAATTCGTCAGCCAGTTGGAAAATATTGGAGCAACACAATACTTTTTAATTGGAAAAAATGGTAGCTTATTTATTTATTATAGCGCACTTTCCTATAAAAATCCTTGAATGGTATTCAAATATCACAGCAGTTAAAAACAAATTTCGTACCAAAGTTACAATTTATAACAATATCTAACCGCTTGAAGATAACGCGGCATTTTGTATCATTATATGACTCACAGCTCTCATGAGACATAAAACCTTTGTAATACGTGCTTACGGTAGCCTGAAGGGCAGACAGTGACATAACCTTTGACCGACGTTAATATTTCAGGGTACGTGTCTCAATTTTGAATAGGGCTAGTTCTTAACAGGACGTTGGTATTCGGAGATCCTGTTTATTGTTCTAGTATATATAAAAAAATATTATAATATTATTTAACTGAACGTCTTACCATCTAAAATTGTTTTGTAATCAGAAGTGGCAACTCAACATAGTGGTGTTTTTTCTATATTTTTTATATGTTTTGGTTTTTCTTTTTTGACTGAAAACTGACTTATCGTAACTGTTATGAAGGACTATGAGAAACCGTTATTTTGAATAAACATTTTTCATTGGCCAAAATTGTACGTCTAATGACAAATTGTCAAAGAGACTTTGGATAGAAACTTGATTCAGGTCTACGATACGAATACATTTTTGCTAGTTTTCGTAATCTCTGATATAGTTTAATTTTCTTAGATTTACCCTAAAGTTATGTTTGTCAACAACTCAGTTAAATCTTACAATTTCCCACTGAAATAGGTAAGTATCTAACAAACCTATTATTTTAATGAATCTACGTTAGCGAGCTGGCAACGCCCTGAAATCGTGGAGAACTTAAAATTAAATCTCATTTAATGTTGGACAAGAGAGATGATTACGTTATACAGACGTCCAAAATAGTGCGCAAAACAACTGTGAACTGAGTAACAAATATTACCATATAGTAAATAGCAAAATATAGTATTAAAAATAGTGGCCACGTAATTTTTTTTATCTAAATAGGTACGCAAAATGGTGAACTGGCTGGCCTGGGTGATATATTAATGCACAGCCCAAACCTTTGGAACAAGAGGCTTGACATGCATTGCATTTATAAGGTATCTAATATGGTATCCTTTCGGTGATAATAAGGTATCTAAGTGCAAAATTTCAAGCCTAAATTTAAACTATAGAGTAAGCATCCACTAAGAAAGGATTTTTGTAAATTTTACCTCACAAAGGAGTAGGAAACGAAAGTTTCATACAGAAAGACCGTCAGTTTTGTATTTACTCTGTCGATTGAAAAGTCCCAGCGTGTTTGATAATTCCACTGCCGAAGAGGTGAAAAGGGGATGAAGTAGCCGTTTTAAAGTAAACCACCGAATTGAGAATCTCTTTATTTTTTGAGGTCGGTTGAAAATTAATACCTAATTGAGACCCTCCTCTTTTTTGGAAATCGGTTAAAGAATACAACCGAATTGAGAACCTCCTTTTATTTTGAAGTTGGTGAAAATCAGAACAATTTCACAGCACGAACCGGCAACGTCTCGTCAACTACACAATGCAAAGTGCTTATGTCTGCGACTGTCCGTGCTATTCAATTAAGAAGTTCAACTTGACTTGAATTTTAAACAGTTTAGGCAAATGTTATAAACTTATATAATAATATATATATACAAACTTATTTGAAGTAGGGAACCTCTGTGGCGTAGTGGGCAAATGCAAGCCTGGGAAGCAGAAGGGTTCCATTTCCACCGCGAGACAAATGTTTGTGTGATCTGCTAATATTTGTCTCGGGTCAGGGTGTTTCTATGTATAATATTTACAAAAAAATCAGTAGTTTTCAGTCACGTAACGTGGTTCCCATAATACAATGAAATATATTCCCCGAAAAATAATAGCCCATTTGTAATTCCAAGTCTAGAACAACATACTTGCAAATTTTATATTAATCCTCCATTCAGTAGTTTCGACATTAAGAAATGACTAAAATTTTACAAACTTTCACCTATTAACCTATTAAATGTAGAATGCTGAAATTTTGCTGCAAAGGGCATTGGACCCGAAACCTTTTGGATCTAAACCATCATGAAAAGCTACGCGGACGAAGTCATGAGAGTCACCTTCCAGTTAGTTCTAAAAGTCCTATTTCGAATATAAAAAACACTAATTAATTGAAATGGCTCCCTATACGACGTCGACGTGACCTTCACGTTCTATCTTTTCTTTATTATATCCTTCACAACCCTCCCCTTACCTCCGTGAGCGCTTTGATTTCCTTGTCACTTGTGGTGTGTCTTGCAGATCGACTACATCTCTACTCCTCAAAACTCTATCTAATTCTTCTTGCTGCTATGGTGAGTCATTCACTGCTAAGGCAGTGAGATTATGTAACGCCGTCCCTCACTCTATCCGTAACAGTTCTTCTCATAATATCTTTAAATCGAAGTTGAAAGAGCATTATTTCTCTATAAAATCTTTGTAGAACCATAATATTATAGTTTATTTTATTTGTTTTATTTTATTTGTCCTTTTGGGCAGGCTGAAGTCTATTTGACCATACCGCCAATTCTTTCGTATTTATTTATATATTAAGAACACGATGTGGTGATGTAGATATGTCTATTAGATTTTTTTTATGTAAGTATATAATAAGTAGGTACTATTTTCAAATAGGTTTCATGTTGGTATTTTTTATGTAGGTTTATTTAACTATTTGAATGTAGGTTTATGTAAATATGTACCACCACCACACCACACCAGTCTATATCAGTCCACTGCTGGACATAGGCCTCCCCTAATAAAGGGGGATATGCCCATAATCCCCACGCTGGGCATGCGGGTTGGGGATCGCAGGGCACAACTTCTCGCACCAGCGACGCTGCTGCCCGTCGGCGGTTAGGGGATTTAGCTGTGCCGGTGTTAGGCTGCCCTATGCCGCTATCAGCCGGCCGCCAGATCCCCGTTCGTTGTTAAGCAGGGTGCACCACGTGCAGGTGAGGTTGGCTTGGGTTCCAAAGATGGGGATTGGAAACCCTTACACCCCAAAAATAAATATGTAATTTTAAGTTATCTTAAATTTATCTTAACCATTATACACAAGTACACATGAATCTATCCTTTTCTTTTTATCTACTCCCAATACCCAAAGGTTTGCTGTAAGAAAACTCTTTCAGGGATAAGCTCGCCTTTGTACATATAGCATTTAAGTAAATTTATTCCCGTATTATGTTTTTGTGTACAATAAAGAGTTAAAGAATTAATAATAAAAATGCAAAATGTTGAGTGTTAGTTTGTCTGTTCCCGCTGAACTCCTAACTGATGAGACTTGGAAAAAACATACTTTGTGACCTAGATTATCACATAGGCTACTTTTCCACCCGATGGCAGCAAATTTGCGGAAGGAAACTAGTTATAAAATACTAATTGATCATTTAACTACCAGTGCAAAATGCGAGCTAAAACGGAAACGGAAACGCTTAATCGGAAATCAATTGACATCGACTAGTCGGCTTAGTTAATTGAGAGTTTAAGGTTGTTAAGCGCTCGTGACGTCACTTTGTTAATGGATATATCCTTAATACAAGTAAAATTAAAATCTCTACCATACTAATATTAACAATGCAAAAGTTTGTCGGTATGTTTATTAACTTCACGCTGAAACTGCTGAACGATTTGAAATGAAATTTTACAAATCATGTAGTTGTGTGTGTGTGTGTGTGTGTGTGTGTGTAAGAGAAGCAAAGCCGTGGACGAGAGCTAATAAGTAGAATCCATTGATTTTCCGATAATTCCTAACGTACTTGACTTCACTTGATTGGTCCTTTGAGATGCCAATCAAGTAGGCTCGAAGGGTCATTGAGAATGATACAAATATAAGAGAAATTTGTGAAAATAAAACCAATATAATTTCTTATTTCAAGCGGCTTTGTAGAGTTTGAGAGGAGGCTCGTTGTGTGTCTTACTGCACTGTTATAAATTCATTAAAGCTAAAAGTGAACCTCCGCCTGGTCTCTACTTGGATGGGTTACTTATAACAGTATCATTATGTTACAGCTCAGCAGTAATGATATACCGTTGAGCTAATTTGTCTTCCCATAGCAATGCTACATTGCAGAATTACTTTATCTGTCTACAGTAAGACGTAACACTGTCTTTATATCTGGTTCTACGACGTAGTATTGCTACGGGAAGATGTTGGGGGTCTACGGCATAGCATTGCTACAGAAAGACGTAATTGCTCTGCAGCGTAGCATTGCTATGGACAGTGTAGTATCTCTACAGCATAGAATTGCTACGGAAGATTGCTATAGAAAGATATAGTAATTCTACGGCAAAGCATTGTTCCATCTTTCTGTAGCAATTCTTTGCCGTAGACAGGCAGAGTCTTTCCGTAGCAATGCTATGCTGTAGAGCTAGATAGATAGATAGCAAATTCTTGATTGCACAAGATAAAACAAGTATACAGGCAACCATAATACTAATTAGCATTTTCTCCCATATAACATTTGTTTAGTGAAGAGATAGTTTGGTAGTGCTTACAAATTTGTTATGAGAAATAGATAAAAAATAATAAGTTACCTAACTCTAAAAAAAATAAGAGACAAAGAAATTCATAGAATAAATAAATAATCAAACAAAAAATTAAGTACATGTATGTACTAAACATAAAATTAAATTTACATACAAAGACTATAAATCATAAACATACATAAATTACTTATAGTACATATTCCTATAAGTGCCCTGCACACGTAAAGTTCGGTCCGCGGGAAACAGCAGGCGCCATTCCAACCCGCACTCCGAAACGTACGTCTAGATGCACGGGGCTGACAGTCCGATCTGGCATGTCGATTTCAAAAATTCTTTCACGATTGGAAAGCTACATTCACCCTGAGTAACATTGATTATATTTATTGCTAGAAAAGATTAGGAATCCTTACTAAAACTTAAGTAACGTAATCCAAGGTGTAAAAAAGTGCCCTAACCCGTGCGAAGCCGGGACGGGCCGGTAGTCGATTATAAAGTTTGAGCTGCGACATCCGTCCATACCAATGTTACGCTGTACAGATAATACGTCCTTTTGTAGAATTATTCCAGAAATCCCCACCAAGCCGCCCCACTGGTGGGGATTATTGGATGTTTTTCCGATAATCCCCACCAGCTACGCCGTAGTCAGCTTCTGAGCTCAGATTTCTGGAAAAAAATCCAATAATCCCCACCAAGTCAAATGGCAAATTTTAATCACTCTTATTTCTTTACTTCGTGGTATTATGTTGTTCTCTGTAGTGCATCATATTATAATAACATAGGTAATTTAAGTAGGAAGTAGCATTGGTATATTTAATAATCCCCACCAGTGGAGCGGCTTTGTGTGGATTTCCGGAATAATTCTATTTTATTGCTATGCCATACATACCTCCAACATCTTTCCGTAGTAAAGCTATGCCGTAGAACCAGATATTATAAAAGGTCTACCAACATTTAAAATACTTGAAAGTCTTTTTAATGTTTGGAATTTTCGGATATTGGAATGTTCGATTTAACTATTCTAGTGTACGGTTTTATCTGAAACGTTACACGTATATAGTGCTAGACCAGGAATAAAAAAACTACTATTCCTACTAGTGTAACAAATCTCCTCTATTCGTAAAATAACTTTGTAAACCTAAAAAGTTGAGAGTTTTATACCTGAGATAATAATGTGAAGACAAATAAACTTCTGCCCGCGCCTTTGCTTGCGTGGTAAAAGTTAGCCTTTCTGATATTTTTGTTTAAATACGTAAATTATGCTGGACACTTTCACACAGCATCACTAGGCCCAAACTAAACAGAACTTGTATTATTGGGATCACTACCACTACATAGATAAATCATCATCATCATCAGCCTGTAGCAGTCCACTGCTGGATATAGGCCTCTTCTAATGAGCGCAATGGCGCCCTGTTCTGAGCTCGACGCATCCAGCTTCTGCCAGCAGCCTTTCGCAGATCGTCACTCCACCTGGCCGAAGGGCGTCCTGCATTGCCTTTATCAAGCCACGGTCTCCACTCAAGAACTCGTTAACACCAACGGTTGTCGGTTTTTCGGCAGATATGGCCAGCCCACTGCCACTTCAGCTTGCTAATTCCCTAGCTATTTCGACAACTTTAGTTCTATGTCAGATAGTCTCGTTGCGAATTCTATCCTTCAGAGAAACTCCAAGCATGGCTCGTTCCATAGCTTGCTGAGCGGCTTTAAACTGGTAGACTAGCCAAACTGTGAGTGTCCACGTTTCGGCTCCGTATGTCATGACGGGTCTAAAATCTAAATAATGGTAAACATAGTGTAGGCCGCCCTCCGGCCAGGTGGAGTGACGATCTGCGAAAGGCTGCTGGCAGAAGCTAGATACGTTGAGCCGAGGACAGGGCGCAATGGCGCACATCTGGGGAGGCCTAATTCCAGCAGTGGACTGTTATAGGCTGATGATGATGATAATGATAGCCTAAGTATTGTTAATCTTTTCACAATTTTTTATTTTAAGAGTATTTTTTTATTTTATTTGGGAAACAAACATAATAATGTTACATAAATTTACTTAGTTAACACTCATAGAAGTGGACAAACCATTTAACATTTTCTTTTTCTTTTAAACAAAAACAGCCAAAACAAAAATAAGTTACAAGAACAATGTATCAAACGACCTCTGTGGCATAGTGGTCTGTATATGTTTTTATTTTTGTCCTCAGGTACCACAACAGTAGAATGATCAACTACGACGCCGAACGTGGCATCAACGTAACCACGGACCCTGCGATGCGTCTGTCAGACCTCCTTATTCCCGCTGCCAGTATCTTACACGCGGGAAACTATACCTGCGTACCGAACAACGCAGTGCCTGCCAGCATATACGTGCATATATTCAATGGTAAGTGTCCCTCAAACTCTTTAGGCGACTTTATAACCAACGTGAGCGTATTTACTACCGAAAACTTTGATGTATGTCTTATTTATGAAAACAAGGTAAATTAACTCATTCATATTAAAAAAACCGGCTAAGTGCGAGTTGGACTCCCGCATCAGTTCCGTACTTCTGATTTAGTATTTATTGTTATAGTGGCAACAGAAATACATCATATGTGAAAATTTCAACTGTCTAGGGAATGTCCATTAATCACGTGAGGCTCGAAAGAGGGGAGGGGGTTTGGCAAAAATCACGAAATATCACAAGGGGCGAGGGGGGTGTTGTAAGATATCACGTGTATTTATTAAACTGAAAAGCGGCTTGTAGTGTGACCTTGACTCGCCGTTGCGAGGCAGCGAACGAAGTTCTTAATCATGGTCCTAAATTTCAGAATAAAAATTTCATTATACTTTATACCTGTATTTAAAGACTAGCGGCCCGTCCCGGCTTTGCACGGGTTAGGACACTTTTTTACACCTTCGGTTACGTTAATAAGTTTTAGTAAGGATCCTTAATCTTTTCTACCAATAAATATAGCCTATGTGCCTATGTTACTCAGGGTGAATGTAACTTTCTAATGGTGAAAGAATTGAAATGGTATTAAAAATGCTAAAAAAACATCACGTGATTAATGGACGGCTCCCTAGCTATTACGGTTCATGAGAAACAGCCATTTACATTGGTGAAAACACCAACGGCGTTTCGATTCCTTAATAGAGTCTTCATCAAGATGAGTGAACTTGACGTTCTCCCTCTGCATCTTGCACTATCAGCTTTGTCTAGCAATATCAGTCTCGTCTAGCACTACCAGTCTCATCTGGCATTATCAGTCCCGTCTGGCATTATCAGTCCCACTACTGGCACTAGCACAGTACTGGGACGGAGGAAGAGCGTCGCGTTCACTCATCTTGAAGACTCTCTTAAGGAGTCGAAACGCCGTTAGTTCCTTCACCGATTTAACGGTGCGAGAAGTGAGTGTTCTTCATTGAGTTAATTCACGTTAATTTCATGAGTAAAAATCCAGATTTTATTTATGTAAGATAAGTGTCTCTCAGGTTCGGTTATTATCTATAGCAATATGTTTTTAAAATATTTTCCTAACCTTTTCAAAACCTTAAAAAACGCGATGGTAACGCCACCCCAAAATGGAATCAAATAGTTTCCTGTCGAAAATAATCAGTTTATGTAGTATATATACTATATATACTATACAATTTACGCTATATAAATACCTAAAATGATTGATATTTGTTGTATGGTGGTAGTAAGTCTCTCAGACTCCATCAGCTAAATCAAAGTATAATTAAAACATTTATCAAATAGGTTCCTGTTAAATACTCAATTTGTGTATTACTTTACGTACATACCTCAAATAGTTGATATCTGTTAGTTAGTTTGTCAGGCACCATTAGTTAAAATATTAAAATTTAATAATAACTAACTACAGGTTTCAGAATCGATAAAACAACCCGTAATACGGGTCAGGCCTTCAGGCAAAGTGGGTCTGCCGGAAACAGAGAAGTTTTGAAGATGTTGATACAAAGTTTCAATTTCTTCAGTTTGAATGTTATATCGTTTGGTTGAAGTAGCTCGAGTACTTTATACTTAGTTCATTTTTCTAATAATTTTCTTTTAAATTCCGTAATTCAAATGAATCTGTAACTTCAAGTAAATTAATATGTTTGATTTGATTTAAATACATTGTTACCCATGATAATAAGCCAGGCGCAGATTTTTGCCAATTTTATTGGTCGCGTTACAAACTGATGCACATAAAAAAATAGTGTTACTTATGGTTCCGATTTAATAAATATATTTTGACTTTGACTTGAGGGGGTGTAAGGGGTTCCAACCCTAATCTTCGGAACCCAAGCCGACCCCACCTGCACGTGGTGCACCCTGCTAAACAACGAACGGGGCTCTGGCGGCCGGCTGATTGCGGCATAGCACAGCCTACATCGGCACAGCTAAATCCCCTAGCCACCGACGGGCAGCAGCGTCGGTGGTGCGAGAAGCTATGCCCTGCGATCCCCAACCCGCATGCCCAGCGTGGGGATTATGGGCATATCCCCCTTTATTAGGGGAGGCCTATGTCCAGTAGTGGACTGATTTAGGCTGGTGTGGTGTGTGGTGGACTTTGACTTTGAATAACGTGACAATATTACCCCATAAGAATAGAGATATATATATAATAAATAAATAAATAGCTGGATACTCATACAGCATCATGTAGCCCCAAACTAAGCAGAGCTTGTATTATGGCAACCACATGATTGATAACATTACTTATATATTTTTTTAATATGTACATATTATACATAGAAAACACCCAGACCTGAATATACGTTAGTTTACATAGTATCGTATACATAAATTCCTTCGTTCCTTCTTCTCGTATGAGATGGTAGCTAACTCCGAGTCCTTATTTACTCACTCAGTTGTATACCAAAATGTTGTGCACACAGGTTCTGTTTTTACCGTGGTCTTCACAAACTTTGACAGTTTATCAACTGTCATTTTTTGAGTTTCAATATATGTAATGATAGAAAGATACATTATGCATCGCAAGCTCGCACTATCGTTGACCTCATCCTTGTCTATGCAAGCCTCGAGGTTAAGAGCTGGCCCATATTAAACAAAAAAATATAGTTCCGGTGCCGACCATTTCAGTATGCAACAAAGTTAGTAAATGGGGCCTCTAGTGCCCAAGTACTTAGGCTGCCCAAAGGCCTCCGACATGGCTTAACGTCTGAAAAAGGAGGGACCAACTTAACGTGCCTTCTGCACGGAAACACTCAGACCTAAATACCATAAAAACAGATACCTGCTCATATCAGACACCGGACGGACTGTTTTTTTATTAATTCACCACAAAAACAAAAGTTACAAGTTACAATGTAATAGTAGAAATTTAAACCACTAAGACTTGTACTTGTGCTATCATATTGTAAGTCTTGGCTTTGATGGCAAAAGAATGATTATCTGAAGTACATAGGTGCCATAATTAACTTAAAAAAGCTACCTACTACATAAGAAAAACTCAATAACTAGCTACAGAAATCTTACCTACCTACCTGAGGGAGTTAAACGGAAGTCTTTCCGAATTTTGTAGTTTTTCTATAAAGAACTGCGTAGGGCGTGTTTTTTACCAGGTCGATCGCGTTTTCGTTTGCGCAAATTTATATGGAAAGGAGTCAGTGCGACGCGCCTCTCACTAAATGGCGCTACGTCGATTCCATTTATATTTGCGTAAACGGATACGCGATCGAGCTGGTAAAAAACTCACACTAGGCTGTCTACTTTCATCATCATCATCTTCATCATCATCAGCATATAGCAGTCCACTGCAGGACATAGGCTTCCTCTAATGAGCGCCATTGCGCCCTGTCCTGAGCTCGATGCCAACTTGTCCTTGACTTAATTATGATAATTGTAGCTCTGCCTTAACATTAGGGTTGTCACAAAAAACACAAGATAACATAATTTATTTGAAGAAAAAGTTTTGAACTACGTGTTTTTAACTGAGGTTCTCACAACTTATGGACCATGTTCCAAATTTCCCCTTTTCGAGATAACATACAAAGTCAAACATACCGTGTATTTATTTATTTAATTTGTTTTGTTTTTCTGTTGATAGGATTACGCTAAGCTGTTATCAAAATAAGGGATAAATCCGAAATCCAAGTCATCAACGGAAAACCGTGTCCCATTTTAGGGAAAGGCCCAAATGAATGATATTGAGTGGCCCGACTCAAATCGACTCAATCAGGCGCCCATTCACTAGGGAATATTTTAAACATTTTTTGGGTATACGCACTGGGCTGGGAATACGCATGATTACATATTCCTATTTTTAATTTTTTTTTAAGATTATCGAAAATTACTTTTTTCTTTTTAATTGCGCTCATCAGGGGAGGCCTATGTCCAGCAGTAGATTGCTATAGGTTGATGATGTTGACTTTTTTCTTTTTTTATTTATTTGCGGTTTTTTATTATAAAATTTGGGTGAGAAAATAAGAGATTTAAATTTAAACAAAAGAAGTAAAGGAATTGAAAAAAAAAAGAAGGAACTAATTACTGAACGAAGTTTTGTTAACTCAATAATAAAGTATTTACATAATAAAAATACTTTTTTAACAAGAAAATAGAAACTTACTATTCATTATATTATAATATAGGTAATATAACCAACGCAGACACCTACCGGAACTCAGTTCAGTTTCTAAATTATTCAAATGGAAACCAAATAACTTTAACGTTCGATATTTAGCAACACAAACATGTTGGCTCAGCTAATGTAAAACTTTATGTTTTCGTTTGCACATCTTACCAAAGAGCTGATAACATTTACCTATCTGAACATATTTATGGAATATCAATAAATTGACACGATATTAATTATGTGTCAATACACCGAGAAGGAGCACTGTTTGTTTGGTTATTAGTAAACCTTCTACATTAACACTTTGACTGTGGAATCAATATCGGAACGAGTTCTCGATTGGAGACATACTATTCAAAGCCATCCATGTAGCCTTAATTAGCCTTTTGGTGGGCTAAAGTTACAATAGACCCTAGTGGTCATAACATAACTTTCATAAATGTTAATATATTTTTCCTTTGCCCTGCATTGGGACATAGCGGTCTCATCGTAATTGTATTTTTTCATAGAAAATTATGATACTGACTGTTTTATTTCCAAAAAAAATACAAAGTTATTTTATTGTTTACAATGGTTGAAAAAAAACCTCGAGAATATCTCAAATAATTAAAATTCAGCATATTAAATATAATAAACTTTATTTCTAGAAGGACGTACCTAATTATAGCGCTTTTTACGCCTAGTGCATATCAAATCTAATTATGGATTTATCAAACCTTCAAGTACAAAGACTGTCAATTTTCTATTTTCTTAGAATCGTTCAAAGGATTTTACCTACTACGGGTAGGTTATACGAAAATGTTGTCTATTTCAATAGATGAACAATTGTATTTTGAATATACAAAATAATACGTAGAATTCACGCATCCATGCTTGGTTAGTTATACTGTTCATTTCGTATTTGTCTCTTTGTCTCTTTAGTAAATTCTTGGAAGTTCGTAGGTGCATGCAATAATTTACTGGAAATGTATTCTACATGATCAAACGAATTTACGTAAGTGAAGTAAGATCGTTATTGAAATGAAGCTTTGAAGATGATGATGAATCTCTAAGAATATAAAAAAGACTTGGACAGTCTAGGTATCCTATCCTTAGGTATCCTACTCCTACTAATATTATAAATGGGAAAGTTTGTGTGTATGGATGTTTGTTACTCTTCGACGTACAGACTACTGAACAAATTCAGATAGGCGGATAGATAAATTATTCATTTTTTGAAAAATTGTACACCAGAAAAATTCAACAGTTTGCAGGAAAATTTACAATTAAAAAAAGGTACAATGGGTGGTCTTATCGCTAAAAGCGATCTCTTCAATACATGCATCACTTTATAACCTAGATTAAAACATATGCTACTGTTTATCCGAGTGCTATGCGAGCGAAGCCGTGGGCGGAAGCTAGTATCTCATACAATTACCAATATTTGTCCTGGGCGGAGATCGAACCCGTTACCTGAAGCTCAGCAAATAGGGCTACCAACTGAGCTAGTCATCCAGCCGCAGCCTTTTACATTTATATCGCGCGTTTTTACCTCCCAGTGCGTAAACTCAGCCTTTTTCCTAATATTTCGATTTAGCGGCAAAAGAGCCCTTTCTTATCGGCTTGGGCCTTTATTATGTCAATCTATGGCTCTTTTCAATGGCGTTGGCGCGAAAATATTTTCATCGAGAGCTTTGAGCTGTTTTTATTTAGTTATTTTTTATAAACCTTTTTTTTAACCTACGACGGAATGTGTTTATCCTTTATCGTACACCAAAAACTACAAATACACGTAACATTTAAAATAAAGTTCGCTAGCTCCCACCCTAGGAGAACCTGTATTTTTACAAAACTCGCTAACTGGCCCCAAAAGATGTACATCGACATGTTATATATATTAACTGGCCATCTACCTCGACCCTACGTTTCATGCTGTTGGTCATTAACTTCGTCTTTGACTGGTTTAACTGAAGTCCAACCTGAAGAGTCGCCGTGCTCAGTTTCTGAAGCATTTCCTCTAAGTCTTGAGCTGTTGGAGGTCGCGTAACTGTTTATCTGTAGGTGGACTCATGAAATTATTATTAGTAAGTAAACCTTCTTGTATAAACCTAACTGTCTGTTCGATGTTGTCTGAAGTCTGAGGCATACGGATGACCTGATTTTGGCTAGCTTAAAAGTCCACTGGTGATAGAAGTATCATTACTGTTTTCTTTTAAAAATGCAAAAAAATTATTACATATCCATAATTTATATATTACGTAGAAACAAAACACTTTACGAAAAAAGTGTCCTTTACTTCAATTCATAACGCAACTAAACAGAGAAGAATTGGCAGAGACTGCTCGGCTTACTTGGCTGCTCGCAACGCCGACGCTGCTGCCCGTTGACAGCAAGGGAATATAGCCGTGGCAGTCTTAGGCTGGCTGCCGCAATCAGCCACTGCCAAAGTTGCATTTGTTAGTTAGCAGGATGCACCATCAGCATGTGAGGTTAGCTTGAAGTCTGAAAGTGGCGGTTGGACCCCTTACGCCCCCAAAGCACACCCCTTATAGACAAATAATGAACTAGACTAAATAACCTAGAAAAAAACCGCTTTTTACAGAACTCGTTAGGTAACAAACGGTTTATAAAAGTAAATTTATTTGGGCCCTTGAGCATATTATAATTGGGTTCGTCCCTTAACTTAGGGGTCTCATTTACCTGTAATTACCGGCACTCTAATTTAAATTTAGTTACCTTATCATAATTTTCATATGAAGCGTGGTGTGGCTTATTTTTAAACGACTTCAAAATGGAGGAGTTTGTTCATTTATGAACTGATTTGGAAAAATATTTTTTATTTGATTTTGATTGATTATTAAAGAAATAAATCACGCTTGAACAACATTACCTAGCCAATCAGTGCTTGTATTATGGGAACATCATGACTGATATTCTACCCTGCTTCCTACTAATAATAAAAACATGAAAATTCGTGCGGATGAATGGATGTTTTCCTTTCACGCAAAAACTACTAATAGTCCAAGAAAATTTGTGAAAACTGGGCAAGAATCTCGGAATGAGACATATTCGGCTATAAACTTGTATAAACCTTTATTTGAGCACTCTAAAACTAGTCTCAAAACCTACTTATCGTAGGGTGTTAGCTTCTAAAGTTATTCGAAGGTCAAAGGTAAAAAAATCGATTTAAGGCAAATATCATGTTTCCTATGGGTTTTATGCTATTTATATCTTTATAAATATTGTAGAGCATTAAATTTTCTACATCTTTTGTTTAAACTTTTTTTTTGAAATCTTGAACCATTTTCAAGATAGAGGGCAGAGCGCGCGCAGTGTTTAACTCTTTGGAGAATCATTCGAGGTCAAACCGCCGTATTAAAACACGTCGTATAAAGTTTATAAATAATTGATAAATATGTAATTCTAATTAACTTAAATTTTTATTAACTATTACATTAAAATATTGTTTTTCAATAATTCAGTGTCTATTCATTGAATAACACTTACCTACTCGTGTTATAAAGTTATTAAGGGAAATACTTTAATGACAATAATAAAAAAAATATTCTTTTCTTTTTAATTAGTTAGGAAGTACCTAATAATTATAAATATATCAATCGGGCGATCGTGGATACGACTAGCACAAGACTGTGGTGGATGGCACAAACTCCGGGAGGCCTATATCCAGCAGTGGATAAAGTCAGGCTGTGGATGATGATAATGATGAAGTATAAATAAGATAAGAATTAAAAACTAACTAAGGTAAATTCTCTACAACTTTTGTTTACACGTTTTTTTAAATATTTGAACCATTTTCGAGATAAAGGGCAGAGCGCGCGCAGTGCATAACAATTTGGAGTATAGTTAAACACTGCGCGCACTCTGCCATCTATCTCGAAAATGGTATAAGATACAAAAAAAAATGTTTAAACTAAAGTTGTAGAGAGTTTAATTTTTTACAATATTTATTAAGATATAAATAGCATAAAACCCATAGGAAACATGATATTTGCAATAAATCGATTTTTTTACCTTTGACCTTGGAATATCTGTAGAAGGTAACAGCCTACAATAAGTAGGTTTTGAGACAAGTTTTAGAATGCTCAACTAAAGGTTTAAACAAGTTTATAGCCGACTATATCTCTCATCTCTCATTCCGAGGTGAAACCCCTAATTTTCCTGGACTATAAACGGATTTGGATGAAAGGAGAATTCCGTCTGATTTACAGCGCTCGGCATTAACAATATATATCAATGGCGCTCGGTACCAAGACTAAAGTGAGTGCGTCAAAAAAAATCTCCAATAAGTTTTTAGTCGAATCTACTGTCAAAATAATTAAAAATGAGGGTTATTGCCATAGTAACACTTTACATCAATGTTTGTTGCCATAGTATCATTGGTTGTTGCAGTCTAGTGGTGGCGTGCGGCGGAAACCAAATCAGCAAAATATTTTTTTACTTGATTATGAATCCCGTTGGTGTGTAAAACTAAAGAAAATGTTTATGTCATTTATAAAATATAATAAATTTTATTGGATACGTTCAGTTTTGACTCAATTGGTACGGGTTCTCGGCATTCTCCTTTGTATAGTACTACATAAAAAGAAATGTGCATATATTAATTTATAATATTCTTTGTCAACAGGTGAAAACCCAGCGGCCATGCAGTCCTCATCACCCAGCTATGGTTTCAGCCTCTCAACCTTCTTACTACCATTTACTTTACTTCCCATACGGTGACACTCTTTGTCTGGCAACCTTATTAACCCGTCATCGCAAAACCTACTCTAAATGTTAGAGAAAAAGTCCACTTTTGCGTGGCGTTTTTAACTTTTAGTGTTGACACTCGGATTATTATTTCCGTCGTTTATTTCGTGTGAATTGAAGTCGCTTTGTTCTTTGTAAATTGAATTGGGTCTTAATTATGAATTGAATTTCTTAATTTTATTCTACGTAATGGAATTGAAGGAAGTCGTTTTTAAGGAAAGTTAATAGATTATTTTAGACAATAGCCTGCCAATGTAATAGTTTTGACTCCATAGAGGAGTTCTATTATTGTATTGTCTGTGTTGTATTAGGAACTACGAGTAACTTTGATGCAAAATACTATACCGATAGAAAATATGAATAAGTAAAATTATAGAAGCGTTTGTCTGCCAGTCGAATCGAACCTACACCTCAAGATTCAATTTTGATTCTTTACGCTACGCAAAAATCTTTAGAAAATTGGTACCAATCTATTAATTTTAAATAATTGTATTTACGGTGATAGCTGTTTTGTAAGTAAATTATTTAAGTGTATAGAATATACGATTAGTAAATACACATTTATAATTCGTAAGTACATATATTGTTTCACATAACAACAAAATTATTAGTTTAATTATAAAAGCGAAAGTTAATGAAATATGAATGACGATTTTGACTTTGACTTATTTTTTTCTATAACATTGACTTTGACTCTGGCGTTTTATTTGACTTTGACTTTCCCTTTGACTTATTTTATTTTTCTCGCCAAAACTATTCAAAAGATTGAGCTGAAATATCGCACATACTAAATGTAGTTTTGCATTTAAATAACATTATAGTCTACTGTTTACCGGACGGGGGCGGAAGTTAGTAAAAAAAACACATAAACATTTCAAACTAGACGCATCCTATGTATATCTAATAATATATACCTACCGTCATCATCATCAGCATCAGCATAGTAGTCCACTGCTGGATATAAGCCTCCCGTAATGAGCGCCATTGCGCTCTGTCTTTAGTTTATAGCATTCAGCTTCTACCAGCAGCCTTTCGCAGATCTACCAACTGTGCAATAACCAAATACTTGGTCATGCAACCATTTATCTTGAATGGGAACGAACCAGCACCCGCTGAGCTATCTACCCAACGCGTTGACATCTTAGATTGTAATAAAAGTATGTTTTACACCGGTTTTCATAAAAAGCTTCTAAAAGTATTCTAGAAAATTCTAAATTTAGTTTCCAAGCCAAATTATTGGCCATGTTACATAATGAAGTCCTGAGGCTAAAAAAACCTTCTCAGATCCGTTTAATTTTATTGGAATTTATTTTTGCTCAAAATTTAAATAATTTATTACGTTTGAATATTTTACTCACGAAACTAACGTGAATTAACTAATTCATCATCATCATCATTAACATCAGCATGATTATCATCATCATCATTATCATCACCTTCATAATTATCATCATCATCATCATCATTATAATCATCATAATTATCATCATCATCATCATCATCATCATCATCATCATCATCATCATCATCATCATCGCCATCGCCATGAGCGCCATTACATGGAAGTTTTTAAACTTAATTTACAACTGTTGCCTGAATCTAAGTGTCACCTAAAATTATGGTTCAATAAAGGCAAAGTTATAACGATTTTCACTCGTAGTATGTAGGGATCTTTTCACACTTTCCCCTGTTCCATCTTCTTAGGTGATACTTATATTTAGGAGAATGTTAATGTTGAGCATTTAATTTTTTAATTTATTTGCAGTGAATTATTTTCACTTTAAAACTCATTGTAAATACAATAATCATTAGAATAAATGTGATATAAATAAAAGCTCATTTTATTGTTATTAATTTTGTAAATATATTAATGTATTAGATAATGTGAAAGCCATATTACGTAACTATTACAATATTGTTCAATTTTATTTGTTTTATTTTACGTTACGTTCCTATAGGTATAAACAACAACAACAACAATATGGGCCTATTCAGTCCGACGCCCGTCGGCGGCCAGTGGTTTAGTGCTAGTGCTTTATGCCGCAGTCAGCTGGCCGCCAGAGCCCCGTTTGTTATACCACGTGCAGGTGGGGTTAGCTTAGGTTCGGGAGATGGAAAATGGAAGCCCTTTCTTACACCCCCTCTATTTGTTCCGGCCAAACATCGGTCCCGGAATCTCACGCGTCTTAAGCCCGCGCCCATTACAGCAGCGCTCACCTTACCACCGGTGCTTATTAACCTCGCGCCTCTTAAAGCGATACAGAGGGCTTACCACAGGTTTTGATAGTTTTCGAAAACTTTAAAAGTTTCGGTATCTTTCCCAGTGTTGCCGTTTTAGCATTTTTAATGCTAAATTTAGCATATTTTCGGGTCTGTTAGCTTGAAAAATTCGCATTTAGCATATTTTTATGATTAACATTTTTTTGTACGTTACCTAAAAATTCAAAATTCCTAAGGAATTCAAAAGAAAAATAAGGATTTTAGCATTTTATTTAGCATTTTTAAAAGTTATTTAACATTTTTTGCAACAAGTTTTAGCATTTTCTCCAAATAAAAAACGGCAACACTGATCTTTCCATACATTTTCGTAGTTCATGCACGTTTCCCTAGAGGCGCTGTACGAAAATGTATGGAAAGATACCAAAACCTAAAAAGTTTTCGAAAACTATCAAAACCCGTGGTAAGCCCTCTGGTCAAACCGCCCTCTCGCTCGCACTATTCAACATTTTTGAAGATATAAAATCACTGAATGTTGTTATACAAAATAGCAAACCTTAACGGCCTTGAAAATAACAATTCAATGGTTCAGCAATAATATCATTTTGATTCTTTCACGTTTTCTTACCAAAAAACTGGTACCAATGTGATCAATTTTGGTGCAAATTTTTTGGTAGGAAAACGTGTTGGGTTCAGCATGATATTCTTGCTGAACCTTTGTATTGTTGTTTTCTAGGCCGTGAAGGTTTGCTATTTTGCATAACTACATTCAGTGATTTTATATCTTCAAAAATGTTGAATAGTGCGAGCGAGAGGGAGGTTTGACATGTATCGTCGCCTTAACGGTGGACCTCATAACGGTGAGCCTTTTGAAGTTGGGGCTTGCATTTCCTCACGGAGTACCTTCACTAGGCTATATCCCATTTGTCACTATACCATTAGAATCGCAAGTGCGCAAGCTTACTTAAGAATAAGAAGAATAGGTAAAAATAGGTATTTATTTGCAACCACAGAAAATGGTCTTAAAACTATTGTATTATATATTGTATATTGGTGGTATAATTTAAAATTTTTTACTTCGGCGTTCTTAGCAAATCATCTTGGTTAATCAACACTCCGCCCGGTCACTTCTCGGATGGGTGACCATCATCATCATCATCAGCCTATAGCAGTCCTCTGCTGGACAATGTCTCCCCTAATGAGCACCATCGAGCCCTGTCCTGAGCTCGACACATCCGGCTTCTACCAGCAGCCTTTCGCAGATCGCTACTCCAACTGGCCAGAGGGAGTGCTACACTACGTTTGCCGAGCCGTGCTCGCACTCAAGAATTTGTTTACTCCAACATTTATCGGTTTTTCGGCAGATATTGACCTTATGGATATCCGTTTATTGGAAGTTAGATCTCACGTTACAATGTTGGTCCCGGCTTTTTCAGTAGTTTTAAGCCTTGTCAGAGGTCTTTCGGGCAGCCTCAAAACTCTTTGCTCGAGGTGGCCACTAGGACATAAGAAGAAGGAAGAAAGTTTGTATCCGGTAAGACTCGTTTAATTATTGACTAGCTACTGCTCGCTAGATAAAAAAACTTCGTGTTAATCCAGGTCGTAAACTATGTATATTCCAAGTTTCATCCAAATCAGTTCAGCTGTTACGGGGTTGAGAGAGAACAAACATTCTCACACACATACACACACACAGAAAACCATACAAAACTTTCGCATATAAAATAACTTCGCGTGGTACACCTGTGGCTTATATGCTTAACCAGGTCACAAACTATGTATATTCCAAGTTTCATCTAAATCCGTTCAGCCGTTACTTAGTAGAGGTGAAAGGGGTTCCAACCCCCATCCGAAACCCAAGTTGACTTCACCTGCCCGTAGTGCACGCTGCTAACTAACAAAAGGGGCTCTGATGGCCGGCTGATTGCGGCATAGCGCAGCCTTACACCAGCACAGCTCAATCCCCAAGCTGAGAAAGAACGAAGATACTGGACCAAAACGCATATGTTGGCCTGCAACTCGATGCGTTGCGCCAAATAATTTCGTATCCCGGTTCATTTAATTTTATTTGTCATTTTTATCTATTTTTTTTGTAATTTTAATTAATTAATTTACATTTTCAAATTAATTTATAGTGTAGTTTTAGTTTTATGACTGCTATAGGCTGCTGATGATGATGATGATGATGATGAACTAATTTATTAAGTCATTTTAATTAATCTTTATCATGATTTTAATTTATTTATTTTATAATTTCAATCATTTTAATGTATAAATTTGTTTTATTTTTTATGGGCCGTGGTCTGAAATAAACAGTTTTTATTTTATTTATTTAAAACCACTGAACGGATTAAGCTGAAATATAGAACACTCGTGGCCCGTCCTGACTTCGCACGGGCACTTTTTTACACCTTAGGTTACGTTACTTAAGTTTTAGTAAGGATCCCTAATCTTTTCTAGGAATAAATATAGCCTATGTTACTCAGGGTGAATGTAGCTTTCCAATAAATAAAGAATTTTTGAAATCGGCATAGTAGTTTTTGAGTTTATTCATTACAAACGACGGCCTCTATGGCGCAGTGGGCGAAGGTCCGCCTGAGACGCAAAGGTTGCGGGTTCGATTCCCGCTGCGGGACAAATGTTTGCATGTTCTGTAGATATTTGTCTCGGGTCTGGGTGTTTTCTATGTATGATATGTATGTATTTACAAAAAAAAAATATATGTGTACTATATCAATCATGTGGTTCCCATAATACAAGCTCTGCTTAGTTTGGGGCTACATGATGCTGTGTGATTACGTCCTTTATCATTTTTATCATTTTTTATCACAAACATACACACACAAAAATACAAATTTTTCGTCTTTATAATATTAGTGTAGATATAGACTTGGAATTAAATGTAGTTGTATAAGCGGGTACTTTACGAACTAAGCTGCGGGCGCAAGCTTGTCATTAATGAAATTGAGCCTGACTTTTTTGCTGACCACACACACATATATAAATGCTTGTGATTGAACAACTCCAACAAACAACAACAGGGTGAAAACACACAACATTGTTCATTACCGTGAAAGCTAGTACGTACAATCAGCAAAATTGTAGATTAAAACATTAAATTCAAAATAAATAAAATGAATACGAAACAGAATAGGAAAAATTATTGGCCACCTTATACGACATGACAGCTTCATTAAAAACATCATCGAGGGAAAGGTAGAAGGAAAGCATGACAGAGGAAGGCCAAGAATAAGGTACATGAGCCAGATTAAAGAGAGAGTTGCCGTCATGTCGTTTAAGGAAGTGAAAGAGACAGCAATGGAAAGAGCTAAATGAAGAGAATTGCATTAATACACTGACAAGAGCTAGGCATAATAAAATGATCTAAAACCTTAAAAATGACAAAAAACTAGAACTTATTTTAAGCTAGCGGCTTTGCTTGTGTTATGAGTTGAGTATTTATAAATACCTCGAGGAAAATACTATTTGCCTGGACGCTGTTCTGGCTTTGTCTGTCTGTCACCAGGCTGTATCTCATGAAACGTGATAGCTAGATAGTTGAAATTTTCACAAATGATTTACTTCTATTACCACTGTAAAGCAACTACTATAAATAGAATAAAATAAATATTTCAGGGGGCTCCCATACAACAAACCTCAGACCAACAAACATGACTTTTTGCCGTTTTATGCTCGATATTAATAACGACAACAGGTAGACGCTTGAAATATTCACAGAATATTAAGTTGTGTATTCACATAAAAACAGATAATTACATTTAAATAAGGGGCTACCATAAATGTATAGATAATGGTACAGAACCCTTCGTGCGCAAATCCGTCTCGCATTTAGCCAGTTTTGTTTATTTGATTCTGTACCCCTCATAACGTGTATGCGATATTTCATAATTATCTGTTGAGTAGGCGTCAAAGCGTAGCAAAGAAACAAAGTCACTTGCGATTTTAATATTAGTTAGTATACTAACCTTGATTTGTTTTTTTTTTCATAAATGCCTTAGTAAAAACTTTAAAATTGAACTAGTAATTGGCCTTCAGCATATAATATTATGCTTTGCAAGTATATTAATATTACTACAATTATGTAACCTAGATGTTAGTTTTCCTAAAACTCTCGAAATTAAAATAAAATAGAGTCTACAGTAAATGCGAAAATAGCACAGTGGACTCAAAAACGGGTTTTCGGTTCGGAAAACCCGTTTTTGAGTCCACTGTCCTATTTTCGCATTCCCATGCGGGAATGAACAGCGAGCAAATAATAATAAACTAATATTGTTAATCATTCTTTTAACCATCTTCTATTGCTGACTGTACTAGTATCAAACTTCTATACAAAGCCACGCTAATCTAATACTCAGTTCGAAATAGAACGCTTTAGGCATTTAGCTCTAGGGATCCAGCTATGAGGTTTACCAATCTGTTAAATAAAACTGGATCCACAAAAAAACTCAGACTATGTCGCAAGGAAATTAACCAATCTCTTAATAGTAATTGAATCTATAAAATCTCTATGTTCATGATACATGTTTGTCATGTCAGGTTGACTCCCAACCTACAGTGCAGAAGGCAGAGTTACTATGAATTTAACCGTGAGACCCGTTATATTTAAAATCCATCTTGCCGCCACCTCATCATCATCAGCCTATCAGCCTATAGCAGTCCACTGCTGAACATAATACCCACTGTAATTTTGATGACAATTTTAGTAACTTTTTTATGCCTCTGCTGTCCCTTGAATCGAGCTTCTACCTTTCGCAGGTCATTATACTAGACAGAGGGCGTCGTACACATAATTTCATCATCATCATCATCATCATCAGCCTATATCAGTCCACTGCTGGACATAGGCCTGATGAGCGCCATTGCGCCTTGTCCTGAGCCGAAGCATCCAGCTTCATTCCTTCATTCCAACTGGTAGAAGATTGCTGATCGTCACTCCACCTGGCATAATTACCAAGCCGCAGTCTTCACTCAAGAACTCGTTTACCCTAATCGTGGTAGTTGGTTCTTTGACAGATATGGCCAGTCGACAACTTTTGTTAGTTTTAGGCCTCCACTAATAAAAGCTAATGCGCCCTGTTCCTCGATGCATCCAGTTTCTACCAGCAGCTGACGATCTGTGAAAGGCAGATCGTCACTCCACCTGGAGTATCTAGAGAAACTTGGTGATCATGACGAACCTTCCCTATAGAGAGAAGCCTACGTCCTGTTAGAACGTTATTGATCGGGAGTCACTTATCTGAAAAACACGTCACGTTGTACAATGGCCTTGATGGGCACAGCGCGGGGAAATCAGAACGTCAAATTGATAACTTTAACCCCTCATTTACATTCAGCTCACTCCGTGGCAGTGAGGAGGGAAATGGGCAACAACAACAACACCAGCCTATATGCTGATATAGACTGCGATAGACATATGCCTTGTAAAAGGGGAATATGACCTTAGTCTTCATTTTGGACATGTGGGTCACAGGGCACAGCTGTGTGACGAGCTCGTTGTAGTGAAAAACCTAATGTGAGGGAGGAGGCTATGTATATGTATATGAAGTATTATGTTATTTTAATGCTATAATTGGATGAACGTTATTCGTAGCAACTAATATAGGCCAGGAGACTAAGTTGAGAATTAATCTGGGTTTGGCAGCACTTGGGAAACTATGTCGGGTTTTCTCGTCAACCGTACAGTACCTGAAAACGAAAGCTTTTAATCAGTATGTCCAATCGTGTATTCAATCGTCATGACCGTCATGCGGAGCTCAAACGTGGACGCTCACAGTACGGCTAGTCCACCAGCTTAATGTCGCTCGGTGAGCTATGGAACTAGCTATGCTCGGAGTTTCTCTGAAGGATAAAATCCGCAACGAGACTATCCGACACATAACTAAAGTTGTCATCATAGCTCAGAGAATAGGCAAGCAGAAGTGGCAGAGGACTGGCCATATATAGACCGATTAACCGACTACCGTTCTAGACACATGCGTTCAACCAACCATAACTTGCGTGTGCCAAACATTGAGCTACACCGATAAAATCAAATCCCGATAAACCACGTGTCAGAGAGCGATGGAGAGGAGCATTTTAAAAATCAGGAAAATACAAAAAATAAGAAACGACTTCATCAGACAAAAAACAAAAATAACAGATACCCTACATTACGCATTGAAGTTAAAATGGCAATGTGCTGGACACTTGGTCCGATACCAAGATCAGAGGTGGACCGTCGCAGTGACTCGATGGCCAGGACCAAGAGGAACGAGGAAACCAGTACGACCAAGAAAACGATGGACTGATGACATAGTGGCCATTACAGGAAAGCAGTGGATGACCACAGCAGAAGATAAGGACACTTGGAGTAAACTGGGGAAGGCCTATACCCAAAATGGAGTTCCAAACCAGAATAAATGCAAATAAAAACCAATACAAAAAAAATATTTAAAAAAAAAACTATAAACAAAATTTTGATATATATATTAAGTTCAATTATAAAGGAAACAAGTGTATATATACGTATTATGTAAAATTTGTTGGTAAGGAAATAAAAAGCTTAGTTATTATTATAATAACTGACTACCGTTGGAGTTTTTGAGTAAATACCGCGGCTCAGCAAACGCTGGTTGTAGTCACTGTCCCTGATAAGATAACGATGAAGAAAATTCTTACCAAAATAGCCCGTTACGTTTTACTTTTAATAACCAGTCCAAAACCTTATTAAAATACAGACAAACCATAGTTCAAAACAATGTAAATGAAGACAAAAACGACCTACTCAGTTCATTTTCACTGTGACCAGAGCATCTCGTAGATGTCATTATATTTAACGATAATTTCCATGGGGTCGAATGGCAAAGGCGACACACTTCAGCCTATTTACACCCTTAACCCTTCAGTAATAATGTCTATAATCCTCTCAATCCACTCAATATGACGATTACACCACGGTACTCCGAGGTGACATGGCGCGTAAGGGACTAATCACACTTATTCAGCTCCATTCGCGTTTCGCTGAACGATTTTGGTCACACTTATACAGCTCTGCTTCTATCAGCCGCGTACGGAGTCGTAAGAATGAGAAAAGCTGTCATAGCGTGCTATCTTCGCTGAAACGCTTCTTTCTACTACGTACGACGCTGAATATGCTGCGAAGACGGTTAGGCTCCTCGCAGACGACCGACTTTACAACCGATTTTTCGTAGGACAGTTAGGGATAAGACATCATGGACAGAGCGTATTTCAACCAGGTTGGATTTACGGAGAAAGTAAGGCCTTAAGAGCTAAAATGGATTGTACGTATTGATATACGTATTTTATGTGCTATTACTTTTTTTCGTAAAGTTCATAGTTGTGGAGTTATAGCAGTTTCAAATATGTATGAGTATTTCGTTTTCTGGATTCAGAAAGTAAGGCCTTAAAGAGACGTATTGATAAATGGCAAAGTGCCATAACTCCACAACTATGAACTTTACTAAAAAAAGTAATAGCACATAAAATACTTATATCAATACGTACAATCTAATTCCAACCATTTTAGCTCTTAAGGCCTTACTTCCTTCGTAAATCCAACCTGGTTGGTATTCGCTCTTTGTTCCTGGTTGGTATGACGTCCCATCCCTAATTGTCCGATTTTCTGTCCTACAGAAAGTCGGTCGTCTGCGGGGAGCCTACAGGTCGCAACTTGTCGACAAGGAGCAGTGTAGCCGTTTTTTATTTAGAGAAAATGCTAAAACTTGTTGTAGAAAATTGCCAAAAATATGCTAAATAACTTTTAAAAATGCTAAATAAAATGCTAAAATCTAAATTTTATTCCCGAATAGCAAACTGAAGTGGTCAACTGTTAAAATAGATGTATATTCGCATCTAAATATCGCAAGAGAAGACTGCTCTTTGGGTGTTAAGATTAATTTGCATCGTAGGTCAATTAATTTTCATTGACCCTTCACATTTTGCATGTTTTTGTTCACATGTTGCTTCAGTAAATTTTAGCTTTTATGTTACACTTACAACATTTGCAATAAGTTAAACTCTGTCATCTTTTCCCGTTGTTCGCGCAATATTTTCTCACAAATATGAGAAGCCGTGAATTAACACATCAGATTCAAATTAGACGTAAAAATTAAAAACACTGCACTGATCGTTCGTAACAAATTAACAATCGCTAAGCAAAAGATAAACATAAATTTCGGGGAAGGCCTTTATAGAGAGTTCCCCATGTTTTAAAAAACTACTTCGAGTTAAAAAACAAAGTTTCTATAAAATCTTTTGAATTCCTTATTAAGTAGGTAACGTTCAAAAATGATATCATGATATATGCTGAATTCGAATTTTTCAAGCTAACGGTCCCGGAAATATGCTAAATTTAGCATTAAAAATGCTAAAACGGCAACACTGTCAAGGAGTCGCGAAACATCCCTGAGCTGTTCCGCCGCGTTCGACGGTGAATGCGGCGGAACAGCGCTGAACGCGGCGGAACAGAACTGAACGCGGCGGAACAGCGCTGAACGCTCTCTATAGCATTCGCATGATAAAAACACATTTATCCTCATTTTATACTGGTTTGCCGCGAAAGGAGAATAGACGCGGAAAGCTGAATGGATGCGTACACGTATCCATACAAAATCGTTGTTTCCTATGGACAAAAGCTGAATCGAGCTGAATAAGTGTGAGTAGTCCCTAAATTCAGTTGTATCATTTAGCTAACTTGTGACATCTATCGAGATCGATACGATAGAGAATAACTAAAAGGTTTCTTAACTGGTGCACTATCACTATTCTATGGCTCAATGATTGACTAATTAATTGACTCAGGCGTGACTTTGACTTTTCAGACGAGTTCCACAAAGACCCAACAGAAATTCGTTCGAATTTCTGACAAGAATGGATAAAATAGATGAAGCCCAGATTTATGAAATTGTTACATTTACCTGCAGTTTCACAGATATGAGAGGTACGCAAATGGATCTTAAGAGGGGCCTGGAGCTGCGTTTTCCCATACAAAACTTACTTTCGGTATAACTTTTTATTTACATAATTTATTACATCCAAATTTTGTACATACAATCTGATGAGATATATAAAGGTTTGAAATTAGTTTTGGTTATAAAACCATTAACCAATTAAAAGATTAAGTGATTTGAAAATTCGCTCGTTTTGCACACAAAAACATGTCATTTTTGGCATGTTAAAACACGTTATAATATACATTCTATTGCAATGAAAATCAATTTCCAACTTCGCCTATGTCCTCTACTTTGCTACAAAAAAATAAAAAATAAAATATCTGCAGCACAAATCAAATTATAACGAAACTAAGGGTTCGTACTGAAAAATAGGCAATTCCACTAACATTGCTTGCACACTCTCTTTCGCACGCGGGGGCGAACAACACAGAGGGGTACGGGGAGCGTGGTAGCCCCTATGTAGTATGTACTTGCTGGCGACATACGTCTGTTAGTGATGTAAAAATGCGTGACGAATGACGATATCAAATTTAATATTGAATTTTATTTATTTTTATATTGAATATTTATTGATTGTAAAATATCCAACGCATATCTTATAAGCATTAACGGCGGAAATGCAGACTACTAATTGTTTATTTTACGCAATAATAATTATATTATACTATAATTCGATTTTTTTTTAAATTTGACAGCTGTTAAACTTAAATCGACCATATCTCGAGAACTACTTATCTTAGACTTGCCTTTACTAGCTCAAATGATTGCTATTGACATGAATTTAATTTTCGATGACAGCTGTCAAACTTAAATCGACCATATCTCGAGAACTACTCATCCTAGACTTGCTTTTACTAGCTCAAATGATTGCTATTGCCATTAACTTAATTTTCGATGACAGCTGTCAAACTTAAATCGACCATATCTCGAGAACTACTCATCCTAGACTTGCATTTACTAGCTCAAATTATTGCTATTGACATGAACTTAATTTTCAATGACAGCTGTCAAACTTAAATCGACCATATCTCGAGAACTACTTATCTTAGACTTGCCTTTACTAGCTCAAATGATTGCTATTGCCATTAACTTAATTTTCGATGACAGCTGTCAAACTTAAATCGACCATATCTCGAGAACTACTCATCTTAGACTTGCTTTTACTAGCTCAAATGATTGCTCTTGACATGAACTTAATTTTTGATGACAGCTGTCAAACTTAAATCGACCATATCTTGAGAACTATTTATCTTAGACTTGCTTTTACTAGCTCAAATGATTGCTATTGACATGAACTTCATTTTCGATGACAGCTGTCAAATTTAAATCAACCATATCTCGAGAACTACTCATCTTAGACTTGCCTTTACTAGCTCACATGATAGCTATTGTTAAGATCTTAATTTTCGATGACAGTTTTTAGTTTGACAGCTGTCATCGAAAATTAAGATTTTATTAGTAGCTATCATTTGAGCTAGTAACGGCAAGTCTAGGATGGGTAGTTCTCGAGATATGGCAATTTCAAGTTTGACATATGTCATTGAAAATAAAGATCATGTCAATACCTATCTTTTGAGCAAATAACGGCTAGTCTAGGATGAGTAGTTCCAGAGATATAACCATTTACAGATGTATTTGTAGAATGAGTTTTGAGTGGAGCTTTGAGTTGAGTTTTGAGTTTGAGTTTTAGAGTGACGATGACTGTGAAAATCCAAAATTATTATTCAAAATAGCTTTGAAGGTCATATTTTTTCTTTTTAACACGTTGACTGCGGGTCTCGGACATAACGCTACGCAGAATACTCTGCGAAGATGCCCTTTGAAAACTGAAGTATAACAAAAAAGTCGCCACGTCGCGGCGCCGCCGGCCGGCCCCGCTGTGAAAAAACTACCTCAATACAACAAAACATAGTATTTAGTACCCCAATAATCATTCATTACATTAGTCACTTCAATAATATTGTTATCAGTCGTGCTCGTGAGACCGCTCGTCCGCTCCGCCTCTTGTGTAGCGCTGTCGCATTCATTTAGCGCCCTGTCTCACTCTAGATGAAATAGCAACAAAACAAAGCGGGTTAGGAGTCATCCGAACGCGAGAGTACGTCGAGCTTCCAGGGGGCTCTTAAGTCAAAATGTGCGTCTGCCGGAGGGCTTCAAAGTGCAATTCAAATTCCTAATATCGATTAGTAACTTGATGAAATTATCCAAATTTTTGGAAAAGAAAACAAAATGTTTTCGGTGACTTGGATCAAAAATTTCCCAATTACTTTTTTTGAGCTCGCTATTTAAGAAACGGAAATAGAATCTTGGGATTGGATTCAGCTACGGTTTGAACGATCTTCGGACGTGGTCGGAAAAAACTGTAGCAGTAGCGGGTCCCTTAGGCGTGAGGACATTTTCAATGCCTTTGATAGTTGCGCGATCTGTAGATTTATAATAAATATTTTTATTTGAAAATATTAAGATTCAAAGATATTTGTTTTAATGTTAATAACTATTTATAAATATGAATGTGGGCAAGTTTTGATTTGTAACTATAGGTATAAGAAACACACCAATAAGGTTTCAAAGCATCTCTAGTCTGGGTCTGGTCCATCGATATATATAGATAGGTACAGTTACTATCGTAACGTCTGGGCCCCGACTCGTAAGGCCCTAAGGTAATTAAAAATGCAAATTTTTGTTCGAAACAGCAGCCTGGAGGAAGAAAGGAAACTTAGATAAATTTAAATTATTATAATTAAAAGAGAAACTCCTGAAAAATAATCGGTTTAGCCGCAAAATGGTGAACTTTGTGGATTATTAAAGGGGTAACTCTTACATTTTATGATTTGGGACAAGGGAGCCATATTGTTTTATCTCTTCATGAGTGAGGTAAGGAATAAAAAAAGCGGGGTGTAATTGGTTCCAACCTTCATCTTAGGAATCCAAGGCAGCCTCAACTACTTGTACACCCTGCGGTATGACAAACGGGGCTCTGGCAGCCAGCTGAATGCGGCATAGCGCAGCCTAAAACCGGTAGAGCTAAAGTTCTCTGACCACCGACACGCAGCAGCCTCGTAGGTGCGAGAGGCTGTGCCCCGCGATTCTCAACCCGCATGCCCAGCGTGGGGATTATGGGTATATCTCCCTTTATTAGGGGCGGCCTGTGTCCAGCATTGGACTGATACAGGCTGGTGTGATGTGGTGGTGGAAGCAACGTAGATCAGAGGATAAGCTGACAGTGGACCGGCCATATATGCTGCCGAACCAACAACGTTGGATCAAGCAGGTATTGGAGTGGAGACCGCGATTACGTGACCACGGTGTAAGGACGCCCCCTGGCTATGGGCATTGAGTATCTTCTGTCAAGTCAAGAGGATTAGTTATGGAGTTCTCTTGCGCATCTTGCTGAATTCATTATCATCATCAACCTATATCAGTCCACAGGTGGACGTAGGCCTAAAAAGAATTCCACTGTGCCCAATCCTTAGCTCCTCATCCACTGTCAGGTACCAAACTTCTTCGTAACTTAACTATAGTATAGTAGGTGTTATTATTTTTTACCAACAAAATATCCTACTTCCTAATAATATTATAAATGCTAAAGTTTGTGAGTATGGATGTTTGTTACTCTTTCACGCTAAAACTACTGAACGGATTTGGATGAAACTTGAATATACATAGTCCGACACACAGTATAAACTGGATTAACACAAAGGTTACTTCTTATCCGGGTACCACGCGAGAAAAGCCGCGGGCGGAACCTAGGGTTTATATCAAAATTAAACAACATGAATTAGGATCAAAAAAATTAAATATGTCAGCGCATACGTAAGATTTTGGAACCACCTACTAAAATTAAGATAAATCTATTAATTATTGGAGAGCTGAAAACACGCTTGCTCTAGTGGGCCTGCTACTGCTTATCCGTCATGTCCAAGGCTGAAGTTAACATGCTAGTGTAAAATATTTAATTATATAATAAAACAATAAATTATTTAGAATTATATTGATGGTCATCATTGTCATCGTCAATCAAGATTAGTCCACAGCTGGACGGCTTCCCCCAATAAGCATCATTGCGCACTGTCCTCAGCTCGACACATACAGTTTCTATCCACCTGGCTGGAAGACGTCCTAACTACGTTCGCTGATATTCTTCACGGTGTTATGAATTAATTGAAACTGGCAACCCTCCCGAACTAAAGTCCAATTCAAACTAGTTAGAACTACAAAGGTACAAGACAATCTAATCTGGAAAATCTAACTTCTACATCGCCTTAAGTAATTAGAACAATAACACGTCTAACACAAAATAAACCAAGTTATCTAGCTAAATATTACAGAGCAAGTTAATTAGAGAACTCGAAACTGACCCCCGCTTCCGTTTCCGGCGCTCGGTCTTCGGTATTTCCGGTCCGCCATTTTTTCCTACCCTCAAAAAGCATAATTTAGCTTTCATTTCGGAATTTCTGAATGGTGGCGAGAATTGTGGTGTTTTAAATCGCTTTTTATAAAATTATGGTTCATTTATTCATTTTAACTGCTGGTTATTTTATGGTATAATTCCTGGCAAGACAACATAAATAACTTTTTATTTCTTGTATATATATGTCTTTATCAAAATAATGGTCTAGGAACCCTACTATACCTAGTTGGTATCAAGGGGTCTTACGAAATGTGTGTAAATGTATTGCATGCTACATTCGTGTTACAACACGCAACGAAAGAATTTGCCGTCCACATTGTCGCAATTGTTACATTGCGAATTCCCGTAGTGAACTACGGGTACTACATACGGGTAGGCTTATAAGCCTTGAGTGCACACTACGCACACGAACAGAGTATTTCTGCATACATGCTCGGTGCGTGCGCGCGCTGCGTCTACACATATGAAATGCTCCTTTCATGTCACATTACATGTTAGGTTACAGCGGTCTGTATCCGCCAATTTCCCTTATTTTTTTCAATTATTAATTTATTGTAACCTCAATGCCAACATGTTTACCTGTAAATGTCTACTTATTCAAAATATTTTGTTTGTTTATTTTAGAGATCCGTTTCATATTTACGCAAAGGAAGCCCTATCGCCACGAGTAGCAAATTAATTTACCGAGGTCCCGTATATCCGTTGACCTTTACATCCAGTATTACACTGTTTACACACTCTTGTCTGTATAATAACATCAGTATGTTTGTCTGTCATGTTTTTAGTTGACTTACATTGAGTTTATACTGCGTCTCGGCAAAAGTAGTGCAGAACGCCTCCAGCTTCATGGAGTGACGATCTACGAAAGGCTGCTGGTAGAGGCTGGATGCGCCGAGCTGAGGATAGAGCGCAACAGCACTCATTGCGGGAAGCCTATGTCCAGCTGTGTACTGCTATAGGTTGATGATGATGATGATAATGACATACAGAACTACGTTTAAGGAGTAGCTTCTACGTACCTACCGACTTAGATCTTTAATGTAGCTAAATTCCACTTAGTATTTCGGCTGCTATTTTAAAATTAATTACTTTAACTGTTTGTTTTCCAAAAAATATTTCCTTAACAGATAATTATTAGCAAGCTTAAATGGCAGATATAGTCACTGTGGACTGGCTATATCTGCCAAAAAACTGACAGCTCTTGGGGTAAACGAGTTCTTGATTGGAGAACGTATCTCGGAAAACGCAGTGTAGCTCACCGTACCAGGTGAAGTGACGATCTGCGAAAGGCTGCTGGTGGAGGCTGGATGCGTCAAGCCGAGGACAATGCGCAACAGCGCTCATTAAAGGAAACTTTTGTTCAGCAGTCGACTGCTCTATAGCTGTCATCATCATCCTATGCTGATGATGATGAAGTATTCGATTTCTTACTAAGACTAAGTTAACCTAAAGAATTGGGTAAGTACCTATGTATTATGCAGTATCATTTTGTTTGTAGGGTCAAGTCTTGTTCAGGTTTTTTCGTGATCCCTTAGGTCTTGTCCGACCCGCTCCACGTCGCGCCTGAAAACATGAGCTTTTTAGTTGTCATCGTAATGCAAGGTCTATTGAGTAAGTAGATAACTAGTAACTAGTAAAAAGAATTTTATTTATTATTAGCTGTTACTCTTCCTTCAACTACAAAGTAGATATTTTTTAAATTCTATTTTAATCTAAGTTCAAGAATACTGAAATTTGCAAGCAGGTTCAGCCAGGACGTCAGCGAGCAGATGTTGGGGCTCAAGTGGAGTAGGATAGGGTCCTTGGCCAGACAGAGTGATATGATAACAGATGGGGCATAGTACTGACCAAGTGGTTGAAAGTCGGTTACAGGAATAGAGAACGTCTTTCAGCGAGACGGGTCGAATATATTAGAATGAACGCGGACGGCACCTGCTTCAGACTAGCGCAGGATCGAGGCGAGTAGCTTCATCAAAAGAAGGCCAGCAGTGGATCGAAAACAGTTGATAATGATGATGATATTTTTAACTGAGTCCAAACAGAAAATAAAATAGTCCTATTGCTGTATGTGTATTTATAAGAACAAAAATCTTACTTATGTACTCTCAAGTGCAAGACGAAACAAGCGAAGTTGCGGTATAATACTAGTGAGGTAAGTAAGTAGGTTAAGTAGGTTAAACTGAGATGTTTGTCTTGCAAATATGGGATGGGACAGACAGACAACTTATTGAAATTGAGGTTTCTATGTTTGTAAGACCTTATATAGTAGGATTGCCTAATATTAGTTTAATCTTGACGTTTGGGTTTCTGTAAGTCACATAAAAGCTTTTAGTTTTGTCTGTTTCTTGGTTAAATTAAAGTTGTAAGTATACGTACTTTTGTATTTACTAGCTGTTGACCGCGGCTTCATTCGCTTTCATGTAGACTTGGTCAAATGTTTTATTTCCTGCCTTTGATAACAGTACTTTTTGTAGGTACCCCCTGACGTGTTAAAATAAGTATTCATGATAAACATAAGGCGAGAAAGTGTAGTAAATCAACAAACTCAATCATCATCAGCCTATAGCAGTCCTCTGCGGACATAAGTCGGGGAGGGAGAGCGCCATTGCGCCCTGTTCTCAGCTCGACGCATCCAGCTTCTACCAGCCTTTCGCAAATCGTCACTCTACCTGGCCGGAAGGCGTCCTACACTCGTTTGCCGAGTCGCAGTTTGCACTCAAGAACCCGTTTACCCCAACAGTTTGGTTCTTCGGCAATATGGCCAGCCCACTACCACTTCCGCTTGGTAATCCTCTGAGCTATGTTGACAGCTTTAGTTAGATGTCGGATAGTCTCGTCGTGGATTCTATCCTTCAGAGAAATTCCGAACATAGCTTATTCCATATCTTGCTGAGAGATTTTAAACTGGTGGACTAGCCGTACTGTGAGTGTCCACGTTTCGGCTCCGTATGTCATGACGGGTAGGACGCACTGCTTAAAAACATTCGCAGACGTAAAATTTTGACCAATGAGAAAACGTAGCTGCAATACGAACGCTTTGTCATTGGCATATTGTCGAATAACTGTCATTAATGAATGAATATCCAAAGGTTGTATGGAAGAGATCGCTGCAAGTGTAGTAGAGTTCGTTGTGAAGGGCTCGTACAAGGAAGTAGGTACTACCATCATCCCTATTTCTGCCGTAAAACAGAATTGATGTGTTTCGCTTTCCAGGGTGTGGTTGCCGGTGAAATAACAGGCACAAGAGTATGCATTCATGCCCCAAGTTGATGGACGCTGGGCGTTGCATCGTAGGGCACGTTTCAAACACCTCAATGATGATGATGGTGATCATGATACGAATACTTATTGTAATAAATCATGATCAAGTCTCCAGGTACATATTCTAGTACCTACGAATCTAAAAATAAAACGCTACCAAAATATTTTTAAGTAACACCTACCTAAAATACTTGAGATTTTTTAAAAAAATAGCATTATTTTTGAATATATACATAAGTATGCCAGTTAACACGTTTATGGTTTTTGTGTCAATATCAATATTTTGTGACACAATTCTGCCAATGTCTGTATCATGCTTAGTGTCGTAAACCTTTACGGAGATCGCTATGCTAATAATATGGTCTAGCCGTGTGTAGTTCTTGAATGAATCCTTCAACTGGACTACTTCAGTCCACAGAACTACTACTATCTCTACTTCAGTTCGTAATCAATTACTTCAGTCCTTCAGTAGTTCACTAGTTCTATTCATAAGTTAAACACATAGATATACCCGTGAACAGCGTTGCCAGTATGAATTTCGGATACGGTACGATTTTTTCCTCAAAAAGGTACGGTGTTTCACTTCAATGTACGGTTTTTCCAAAATTGTTTGCCTAAAAGCTTGTTTTTACTACTAAATTTAATTTTTTTGATACATTTTATGATATTCTTAACATTATGTTTTCTTTACTGCAATTGTATTGTTCTTGACAGAGGTTAAACGAACGTAAAATCGCCTCTACCGTACCTAATCTGATATGAGTATTTAATTCTTTGTAAGTATTTAGATAATAGATAAATCTGAGAATGTATGCTTAACTATTTTAGTTAAATTGAACGGTGTAACCGTTAAATGTAATAGACATATGATGGTCACAGCAACAGAACAAAAATGTACGGTCAAAGCCAAGGTACGGAAAAGGTACGGACGGCTGAAAAAAGGTACTGAAAACCGTACCTTTTAGTACGTTCTGGTAACGCTGCCCGTGACACAATCCTTCCTTCCTTTCTCGCCGCGAACGAGGCGAGTTAAGCCGAACACTACCGACCGCATCCGATGGCAGAGTCGCCGAGCGATATGCTATCACGATATTTTAAATATTTTATTTAAATAAATATTAGAGACTAGAGTAACGCTGAAAGATAACCCTGAACGCCAAACAAAATCGTTCACATTAGTTGAATTAAAAGTGAATACCGCTCGATATAAAAAAGTGTTTTAGCCAAGTGAACTAAACCTGAAGTACTGAACTAAATGAATGAACTACTCCACAGTGGTGAAAAGAAATATATCCATCTTTTCACTTGTGACACATACTGCGCATGGCTAATATGGTCGCTGTTTTAATAGTCAAAACGTTGACCTCGGAGATGACACTGCGCACCATGCCCGAGGAGCTACAGCAACCCTGCTAGAGCAAGTGTGTGTTTCTTCAGCACTCAAAGCGTAGTAATTAAATTTTGAGTTATTGATATCTATTATTGAATATAAATCAGCCGTGGATATTGGTTTTAACATTTTATTTTTTTATAAAACGAAAGTTAGTATCAACAAAGTAATATTTTTGTCCAATAAATTATACGAATTTCATTCTTTATGCTTGAGTAGATACTTATACTTTGGTAGGTATAAATTCTCTATCTCACTGACCAAGGGTTTGTATGGCGTATCTAGACGGAAAGTGATGCAACTACAAAGATCTAATTAAGAATTAAGTAATTAAATAAAAATGAATATTCGTATTTTTGTCATCTTGGTATGCATTCTTGTGATGCCCACGAGGGTACCGGGTTAAAAAATCTACATACTTAAATAAAAATCAATGTTTGTATGATTGTCCCATATGCGTTCCCAAACCTTTGTTCTGAGTGTGATCTATACAAGCAAACCTATTCGAAGTTGCAGGCGAGTTCAGTTAGTTTTTTTTTAAAGTAGTGCTCTTTGCGTTGCTTACTTCAGTGTTCTTAATCTTAGCATCATCGTGCTTTTCGCTCGGTCATAACTTGAATCATCATCATCATCATCATCATCATCAGCCTATAGCAGTCCACTGCTGGACATAGGCCTCCCCTAATGAGCGCCATAACTTGAATGGTGACTGTTTATTACTGCAGACGCCAGCAAAAGAGGCACTGATGGACGAACGTGTAAATGTGGGCCGAGGCGAAGCCGAGGCACTTATGTGTGAGTCCATCAATACGTAGTTGTGGCCAAGGCTTGTATAGTACTTTTCTCAAATAATGCGCGGAAATTAAAACAAAATAGTTCCTAAACAGAACTTGTACATTTTTCAATAAACAGCATTATATTTGCAAGCCACTTCGAAAGGAGAATGCCGAGAACCCGTACCAATTGCGTCAAAACCGAACTTATCCCATAAAATTTATTATATTTTATAAATGACATTAACATTTTCTTTAGTTTTACACACCGACACGATTAATAATCAAGTAAAAAATTATTTTGTTGATTTGGTTTCCGTTGCACGCCGCCATTAGACTACAACAACCAATGATATATACGTTGCTATGGCAATAAACATTGATATAAAGTGTAACTATGGTAATAACCCTCATTTTTAACTATTTTGACAGTATAATCGACTAAAAACTTATTGGATATTTTTTTGACGCACTCATTTTAGTCTTGGTACCGAGCGCCATACATCAGACGGCATTCTCCTTTAAATAAATCTTTTGATTAGTTACCTCCTTGGTTGTCATGTTTTGGAGTAAAATATCGTTCCATTTTTATTTATAACACAACAGATTAGAGTTTGAATAGTAATTTATTTGGCCGCTAAACACGACAGATATAAATTTTTATACAACTTTTGCCGACCGCTGCTCGCATGTATTGGACCAGTATAGCAAATTCGATTTATCTCGAGGAAGGTTGTCAAAAAAATACTCTAATTTCAAAGCATGTTTGAGAAAATATTATTAGTTTGACTGCTTCTGTGCTTTGCAGTGCAGTGCAGTTTATGACATTAGTCTCGGCTCAGCCGTTATAATGTTACTTATCTATTCTAGCAAATAAACTTATGCATCTTGAATAAATAATAAACACGCTCTTTACCTACACTAGAATAGTAATTTTACTAAGTAGATACCTGTGATAAAATATCCTCAATATTCAAGAGTCCCTCATGAAAATGGACTTTTCCAAGTGGCATTACTTTCAATCGTGTGAGCCTTTTAATACATTTTCCTTGTTGAACCTACAACGAGATAAGGAGGAAAAATATTATGACGTGAATTTCCTTTTAACCGAAATGCATTGTGTAGTGGACCCCAATCCTTACCTACCTACGTCCAAGGACGTGTACGTGGTCTCACTCACCTAAGAGCGTAAAGCCGATATCATACTATCAGCATCGTCCGTCAACTGCTGCGTCCATTAGAGCTGATACTGTGCACGGTGCGTCCTCGGACGATCAGGGTACCATGTATCAAGCTACAGTTAACCAGTAGATTTCAGCGAGGTTTTACCATGGAGTTTTTAATATGGAGTGCGCGCATAACAAAAATATGTGTATAATTTGTTGTGTCTCGTTTTCTCTTTAGTATTTTTATTAGACAGTTTGTCAAATTGAGGTTTTTTGAATTTCAACAAATGCATGTCAAAGTTTGCAAATAAAGGTCCGGTGCCGATCATTTCGGTGTGCAACTAGGTTAGTAAATGAGGCATCTGGTCTGAAATAAACATTTATTTATTTTTATTTTTTAATGCTGTAAGAATTTCACGACGAGGGTTGAAAGCTTAACAAACCCCATTCACTTACTCGCATTCATAAAATGAGTTGCGATAGGATTAGTCGAGGTTATTTTAAAGAACCCACACACGATATCTTATCTTTATACACGAGGAGGTCAAAAATGTAAGAAATGAAACCTTCTGGCAAAGTTGGTACCCGTGTGTTACACCCGGCCCCCGCCTCACCTCACGGCTCAATCCCGTCGCGGGATCCCGGGGCGCGTCTTTTAGTGCCATGACGTGGTATCCTTTTCGATGCCACGGGATGGGTTTTTAGTCCTTTCTATTTCGATAGGTTTGTATTGGAAAAAAATTAAATCCTTTGCCATGCCGTCCCGGTCTGTGCAGGCCTTCAGTCATCCAAACGTCACAAAATGTGTCCGCAGCGGTGTCCGAAACCTCAACATACCATCGGACAGCATCCGTAGATGAAATTGTCCGCGGACGTTATCCCACAGTATGATAACGGCTTTAAGGCCAGCGCAAATAGGCGGACGGCAGGGCAGAGGTCTTAAGCCTACCAACCTAAATTCGTACGTATACGTAGTTTGACAGAGGTATTTAATAGTAACAAGATAAAAAATTCTCAAAAAACTTGTATCGATAGATTTATCGTACAAAATTGGCTCTTCCTAAATTCTTTTTTATTTTTTATACGAAATGAAGTATAAGACGAATGGCATAATCAAAGAGAGGCCTATGGCCAGTAGTGGGGCGAAAATGGCTGAAATGATGATGATTAAGTTTTTAGACACCTTGTTGGAAAATCATACTTAGTAGTCAATAAAAAGGCAGAACAAATTCTCTAAAAGTCTACCTTTAAAACTAATTAATTTTCGTTTGATAGTCTCGAAGATATATTTTATTGGGTTTCAGCGTCAACTTCTTGCAGCGTTATTTCTTGTTTTGCTCTCGTATTTTATCTAGTTCGTTTATTTCCGTAATTTTAGGCCTGAATCAATTATATAACAACCTAAAAACCTTGGTCATATATAGTTTGTACTGGTATTACAATAAGCACAAAGGCCTGCTCAGAAACGTTCTATGAAATCGAATGCTTGACTTGATATGATATCTCGAACTAAAACTAGTTAAAACTATTACGAAAAGCAAGACCTAGTGATTGAACTTACTGAAACAATTCACCTCATGTTGCCATGAGATGTTCAAACGATTCGAGAATTTGCGCTTGTACCTCAGAAAATGCCTGTTAACACGAAAATATCATTGACGAGGACCTAATCCCACCTCACCAGATTTTGCGTATGGATTTACCTATCCCATCAGATGAATACAAAAAATCTGGAAACCCAGGTAGATAAAGGATCTTTTTGAATATCTTTTAGACGCCACGTCTGGTATTACGTATGGTGATAACTAAAGCGGTTTGAAGGATTTTCACGGGTTAACTGTTTTTTTTGTAATACTTGAAGATGAAACAAGCACATGACCCATCTGGTTTTCAGTGATAACTATTACTTAACTAGTACCTAGGCTATGAAGTAGGTACTTACTTATGGGGGATACTGCAGCGAAGGTTATAATCATCATCATCATTATTATCAGCTTATAGCAGTCCACTGCTGAACATAGGCCTACCCCAATGAGCGCCATTGCGCCATATTCCTAGCTCGGCGCATTCGGTCTCTACCAGCAGCCTTTCGCAGATCCTCACTCTGTCTAGCCGGAGGGCGTCCAGCACTACGTTTCCCGAGACACGGTCTCCACTCAAGAAGTCATTTACACCAACGGTTGTCGGTTCTTTGGCAGATATGCACAGCCCACTGTTACTTCAGCTTGCTAATTCTCTGAGCTACCTATGTTTTCTCTGTCGGATAGTCTAGTTCCGAATATTTAAGGTCAAACGTATTAATCCGTGCCGCTAAATGTAAATAGGGTATTATTATGAATGTACAAAGATAAACAAATTAAATACGAATGGTTGCCTCAAATTTTATTAGGTAAATTACATAAAGAACACACTTCACAGAATTTATTTTTAATCCTTTATGTGTGCTTCTTTGATCTCCATGTCAATATGTGCAGAGAAAATTATCTCTTTGGTGGCAGTTTTAGTTGCATTGCAGTAGATGCGCCCCTTGTTGAAGGGAAAATTATGTGGAATCTGGTTCAAGGGTACCGTCATGTTGTATAAATTGTACTCCCCCTGAAATATATATTTCTTTTATTGAAACAATCGGATAATTTTATTAGAATGTTAAATGATTTGAGCAGGCGTGCCCGGCAACTTGGGTAGCTTATTTGTAGTTGTGATGTTTATGGATTTGTATGCTTTAACGATAGCAGGGGTTGTATGTAAACTATTGGGTTCCTAAAGGGAATAAAATCAAATGTGGGGTGTTATTTATAAGGTCTTACAAAATAGGTTTATGTTTCTCACTTGAAAATATCACATTAGGTCACATTATCAGTAGGTAATGCAACCTTTACGGCAAGTAATTCATTATCTTCCTACAGAAGTAGTATTACGAATTACAGTAGGAAATAATGAGATTTTTAAATCATAAAATTTAAAACTTGTATGAAGATTTGATTATAGTCTCATCCACCATTGGTAGCTTCCATTGGCCATTGAGACCTTCAAAAAAAATGTACTGATTTGAAATCATTGACCTTATCTCTATGTTCAAAAATTCAAACTACTTATTATGTATTCTTGCGGTCATAATAGAAAAACTGACATTAGTCGTTGTTTAAACCAAGATTAGCTAATCTTGGTTTAGTACGGTACTAAGGTTGATCAGAGGTTTTTTATCTAATTTTATCTACTTAGGTAGGTAGGTACCTACTAACTTCTGGAGACAAGTTTTTATATATTTTATTTAAACATGTCAACGTCGTTGTTAAAACTTTACTATTGCATTGTTTTTGAGGGAGTTAAAGACACTTTCTTACTCACCGCAGGGAAGGGACACCGACCCTTCAGTTTCCCTTGCCTGAGCCCTGACCCGAAAAACATATCTTTTACTATCAAGTCACAAGCTTTAAAGTGCATCTCTACAAAACCCCTTCTATATCTGTTTGACAAAAACTCGTAGAAATAGAAATGTACCTGAAATTTAATTAGAGTTATCATAGGTATGATTCATCGCCGGCCAACATTTTACCACCGGATGCAGATGCCTGCTTCCTCACGCGCCCCACGGGCGTGTAAAGATTTACAACCTCCATTTTTGGAAACCAACCCAAACTCACCGGCCCGTGGTCATCATCATTATCATCATTGGCCTATCTATGTCCATTGCTGGACATAGGCTTCCCCTAATGAGCGCCATTGCGCACTGTCCTGAGCTCGACGTATCAAGCTTCTACCAGCAGCCTTACGCAAATCATTACTCCACCTGGACGGAGGACATCCTACACTACGTTTACCGAGCCACGGTCGCCACTAAAGAACTCTTTTACCCCAACAGTTCTTCGGCAGATATGACCAACCCACTGCCACTTCAGCTTGCTTATTCTCTGGGCTATGTTGGATAGTCTCGTTGCGGATGTATGTATTTGTGATACCAACAACAAATACTAAAAACAGAATTAAATAAATACCGGCATATAGGCTGGTTTTTTTAAATACTTACCGACATGTTATTATGAAATGAATATAAAGTATAGGCCTTTATATCTACATAGTAAAAGGGATCGCCCCTTCTGAGGCGCCGTGAGGTTATGTTAAAGTAGGAAATGTATTCTTTGTCGATGTAGGTGACATATGGGCGCTCCGGAGCGAGGTACCTCACCTGCAATTAAAACGATATCAAGTGTATGCTACACTTAGTCCAAGCTGTAGGCCAGTGTCTCAACGCATGTTCATGCACCCACTATCAGAACGATACGAACAATATCAGCCTATAGCAGTTCACTGCTGGACATAGGCCTCCCCTAATGAGCGTCATTGCGCCCTGTCCTGAGCTCGACGCATCCAGCTTCTACCAGCAGCCTTTCGCATCGTCACCCCACCTGGCCGGAGGGCGTCCTACACTACGTTTGCCGAGTTATCAGTTATCGGTTCTTCGGCAGATATGGCCAGCCCACTGCCACTTCAGCTTGCTAATTCTCTGAGCTATGTCAACAACTTTAGTTCTATGTCGGATAAACTTACGGATTTTATCCTTCAGAGAAACTCCGAGCATAGCTCGTTCCATAGCTCGCTGAGCGACTTTAAACTAGTGGACCAGCCGTACTGTGCGTGTCCACGTTTCGGCTCCGTATGTCATGACGGTAGGACGCACTGATTAAAAACTTTTGTTTTCAAACATTGCGGTATGGGTGACGAGAAAACTCGACGTAGTTTTCCAAATACTGCCCAACCCAGCTGAATCCTCCTCTTGGCCTCCTTCTCGAAGTTGTTTCTACCCAACTGCAATATCTGCCCGAGGTATGTATACTCCGAAACAACCTCAAGAAGGTGTCCATTAACGACGACAGGACGCGGATCAATTCGGTCATTGACCATAACTTTGGTCTTGTCCAAATTCATGCCGAGACCTATCTTTCGCGAGGCTGATGCTAGGCCGTCCAGCATCTGTTGCAGCTCCTCCAGCGACTCCGCCATTAGGACTATGTCATCAGCGAATCGCAAGTGTGAAATGTGCTCGCCGTTATGTTTATGCGCATGCCTTTCCAGTCCAGCGTCTTAAACATATCCTCCAACGCGCTTGTGAACAGTTTCGGAGATATGACATCTCCCTGTCTCACTCCGCGGCGCAGTTGGATGGGTTTAGACTGCTGGTCCTGTACTCGGACACTCATAGTGGCGGCTTCGTACAGACATCTCAACACTTGGATATAGCGATAGTCCACTTGGCATCGCTGCAAGGATTCCAGGACAACCCAGGTTTCTACAGAGTCAAAGGCTTTCTCATAGTCCACAAACGCCAGACACAGGGGCTGATTATACTCTTCGGACTTCTGTATAATCTGCCTCACTGTGTGAATGTGGTCTATGGTGCCAAATCCTCCGCGAAACCCGGCCTGCTCCGGTGGCTGGAACTCATCGAGTCTTCTGGCGAGACGATTTGAAATAACCCGAGAGAACAGCTTATAGATGTGACTCAAGAGCGAGATGGGTCTGTAATTTTTAAGAAGCGTCCTATCTCCCTTCTTAAAAAACAGAACCACCAAGCTCTCGTTCCACGCCTTTGGAGTTCTCCCACAGTAAAGGACGTACTTGAAGAGGTTCTACAGCTCCTGCACAACAAGAGCTCCTCCTGCCTTCAGAAGTTCCGAAGTAACACCGTCTTCACCGGGGGCTTTTTCCATTTTTAAGCTGTCTCTGGGCCAGTACGACCTTGTCTTGGCTGATCTCTAGCAGGTCGTCGGTATAGTGACGGGTGAGGGTGGGTAGAGAATCGTGGCTGCTACGTTGGGGGCAAGGAGCATGTGCCACATACAGTCGGCCATAAAAGTCCTCTATCTCAGATAATACCTCCGGCTCTGACAAGACGGTTCGGCCATCGTGTGTCGTTAACTTCGTCAGGTGGCTCTTGCCAAGCCGTTGAGTGAATACTTTGGACCCTCGGTTTCGCTCTATTGCCTCTTCAATGAGGCGTGTATTGGAGTTTCGAAGGTCGCGCCGTATCATCTTCGCAATTCGCTTGTTCAGGTCTGACCGAGTGGTTTCCCGTAGTTTTGTCATTAGCCTCAGAGTCTCACCCGTGAGTGTGGACTTCTTGCCTTTAGGCTGCATTTGGCAGAATTTGATGCCCTCGTCCCTCAACGTTCTAACCACGTTTTGTAGGGCCTCATCAACGTCATCGGTAGGTTCCACAGCAACGAATCTGTCATCGAGAAGCTTCTGAAACTTCTTGGTGCCCGCCATGATCTGGAGTAGATTGGGTCGGAGCTTGGACTTCATCAGACGGTTTCTTTCCAGCTTTAGATTGTTATCAGAGAGCCTCGGACCAGTCTGTGATCAGGGGCCGTACCACCGACGCTCAATTCTGATCCAGTTCTCGATAAATTTGCAATTTACTGTTATTTCACACTATTGAAACCAAATAGAGAACAAGATTTGAAATGACACCTGGTGGAATTTATTTGAACTAAACTCAATCGACTTTGTCATTTATTTGGCACTTTTGAATGAATTTGACGTGTACAAAACGAGATTTGAATCGAGTTTTCAATAAAACTTACTCAGTTCTAAAAAATCAACTCGATCGAGAATAATCAAAATAACTTTCGTTTGGTGAAATACGTAGACAAAGAAAATTTTCACATTCACTAGAGTAAAATTAGATGAAAATAACATGGCTCGCCTAGATTTTTCGGCTGTTGGGTTTATCCTAATTTCTTTTCCTATGTCTGAATCTAAATGAATAAAACAAAAACTCTAATTTGTCGAGCCGTTTTTGGACATACGCACGGGAATTTATTTAAATTTAGTTTGATGAATTGTCAGATTACCTTTAGAATATAATATAATATATATTAAATAGGTTGGTACTTTTTATTTTATTTATTTATTTTTATTTATTAACCTTGCAAAACAGATTACAATCCACTTAGCTTTAACAAAATTTGAGAAATCATTCTTAACCTAGATTTGTAATCAAATATGCAAGTATAACGTAGTTTTAGTGTTGCATGCATAAAAGTTATATTACCCTAAAACTAGGAACAGCAAATCTTAATAAATATTATGTTTAGTAAAATATAGAAGCAAGGCCCTGCAGACACAGCGCTTAAATCTACCGTTATTGCCGTCAAATATATCCATCTCCTTAGAACTAACTAATTCGTTATAAAGACGACACATACGGGGAAGAGGGTTGTGGAACGAGACATTGTTTTTATATGTTCTTAAAGCAAAGGTTGCGGGATGACGGACTATGTACTTAATGTTAATACTAATGGCTGATAATAAACTAGGACAATCTATGGTTGAATGGAGAATTTTGTGAAGATAGATAAGGTCAATATAATCTCTTCTAGTTGCTAATGAGTCGACCTTGAAGTGTTTGCATCTATTTCTATATCCTGATAGTGAACGGCCCATTTTATGCCGGAAGGAGAGGATCTTCAGACACTTGTTCTGAATAGCATCTATTCTCTGTGTATGATTCGCGTAGTAAGGTGACCAAATAGGGCTGCCGTACTCCAGATTCGATCGAATAAGACTGTTAAAGAGGTGAAGTAAGCTATCAGGTTTTTTGAACCCTTTTGTAATTCTGGCTATAAATCCAAGCAATCTAGATTATTATTAGCAATCTAGCATTTATAATAGGAATGATTAACAGTACTTATACCTAAGGAAATCTCACTGCTAGAAACAGCAGACTTAACCAAGATATTACAAAATAACATAGGTACCTACTGAAGGAGTAGGCAACCTACCAAGCCTCTGAATCATACCAAACAATTCTCAAATTAAACACAACTTGAAAAGATTTATTACTTTATTAGTAATTAAGTAACTTAGCTTACCTACAACAGGTATACATTTTTATTATTAATAATAATATGAATACTACCGTAGGTATACAATTTTATTACTTATCCCTATTTTATTCCATTAAAGGTAGTAGAGTTCTTTGTGGAGGGCTCGTCCGGGGATGTACTGCCACCATGCCTATTTCTGCCGTGAAGTAGCTGTGTTGTGTTTCCGTTTGAAGGGTGTGGGTGTCGGTGAAATTACGGGCACAAGAGGCTTATCATCTTCATGCCTCAAGTTGATGGACATAGGGCGTTGCATCGTAGAGCACGTTCCGGAAAAACGTGATCTACGATGCAATGCTTTGTGATAGGTAATGGTTACCACTTAACATCAGGTGGGCCACGTGCTTGTTCTATCTTCAAGTAGTATAATAAACAAAATAACAGTTCACGAGGCAATAGCGTTCATCAGATCAAAGGGTCCGGAGCTAAACAACCACAAAAAAAAAATATGGCAGAAAGCACATTTATTACAAAATTTTAACACAAAAACATCAAAGTAAAAAAACAGCGTCTCCGCTGTCACCGTTGGAGTGCGGTGGCGTTGGAGACCTTGGCCGGTTAGCTGCGCTGGCTCCTCCCGGGTCAACTGTTAAAAAAAACATTATAAAACCCCTAAAACCACTATGTTAAGTAGGTAACAATAATAGTAATGAATAATGCTGGAAACTATCACACATCATCATGTAACCCCAAACCAAGCAGAAGGTAAACAAGTACCTACTTTTATTACGACAAACCTATAGCAGTCTCTTCAACCTGCCTCTAAGGAGTTTATCGTTTCAGTCTGCAATAATAATGTTTAGTTGTTGTTGTTGGTATGTGCTACCTACGTTTTTAATAGGAAGCCCTATTAAAAACTTTTTGCGAATAAGCTACAATTTTATGGTTTACTGTGAAATTGGATAGGTGTAGGTACTTACTTCCAATAATGTAAGGGGATGGATGGAGAGGTGGCTGTTCCCCAGCAGCAAATTGCGGGCCCGCCATCGCATCTCTGCCACCAGACGCTGGTCGATGGTAGATATTACGTTTCCTCATCAGCAGCTCCACCCGTTGTTCCCCAGCGAAAGCGCTTGCTGCGCACATATTTTTACGTTCAAGTACTAAAAAAATAATCACGTAACACAGAATTAAAGAATGTTACATGTTAAAGGTGGATACAGTACAGGCGTACTGTACCTTAGGTACAGGTAGATTCTGTGTAAGGTCTAATTCAGTACTTAGATATGTAGGTGGGTTATATACCTACCTACTTATTGATTAAAAAAAAATGTAAATGTAAGATAGGTACATAATGTAACTTACATTTTGCCCAACTTTTCCCATCTTTAAGTTCTCCGCCCAATGCGTTGTAGCCTTGTAGGTAAGGAAAACTTCCTCCCATTTCTCTTGGCTTCAAATCTACCGTCGGCGGAGCGTTGGAGCCTCTTTGCTGTACCTTGATTTTCATTTTTTTTAATCCTCCAACTGCTGATAGGTGGGTCTAATATTACTATTGCTCTTTTTTTCTCTAAAATAGGACAGAAACATAATTAGGTCATTATTTTGGTAGGTTCATAATTACATAAAATATGCTAATAGGTATTTAATACCTTTATTGTTACCATTACGTAGGTATGAATCATTTTATATAAATATAGTACATGTACTTACGTTGTTAAAATTTTCATAAATTACACACACGAAAATGTAAAAATCGTAAACTCATATCGAGCCGGAAGCGAGCGATTGTGTTTTAAAATCATTCAACAAGCAATGATTCTAAGTTTCATTCTACCATAAGTATTTAATCCATTTTTTAGCTTAAGTACTTTCAATTAAATAACCATTATAAAAAGTAATTTTTTTGGAAAAATGTTATTTAATCTGGTTGATTTATTATTGATTTTATAATTTTAATTCAAATCTTATTGTTGGTACCTCGTTTTTGGTTGAGTTTTCCATGGCCAGACGAAACAAAAGATTTGGCGGTATGTTTGATGGACTTTAGCCTGCCCAAAACGGCGAAGGAAAAAAAATTGTATCAAAATAAAGTCGATCAACAACGCGGTTTAAATTTAGAAGTCGATTTTATTCAAAAGTGCCGATTAGACGCCAATCGAGATCAAAACTGGATTGTGATTTGAATTGGAATTGGAATTGAGCTGGATTCGGTGGTAGGCCTGCAGATCCGGTGTTGAACCTGTTGGTCACGGAGACGTCTCTGAATATATGCCTTTTATCCGTCATGATGAAGTTGATCTAGTTTTTGGTCACAGTGTCGGGGCTACGCCATGTCCACTTCCTGTGGGGCTTCTTCTCGAAGAACGAGTTCATCAAGAAGAGCCCCTTCTTCTCTAGGAAGTTGACCAGCCTTTGCCCCCTGTGGTTTCTACACCCGAAACCATGCGGGCCCACTCTGGATTCGTCGCCAATTCGGACTCCCACTTTGCCGTTAAATTCCCCCATAACAACGTTATGACACACGACTACTAGGATGCAATAAGGTCCAGTCAGATCTTAGCCCAATAGAACATTTTAGGGATTTTAAGAACAAAGCACTGTTATGAGATATGGAAGGAAACCCGCGGATTTGATATCTGATCAAGGCTGGGTTCAATGAGAGACCGTCTCCAAGCTGTCATAGACGCAAGTGGTGGTTACACAAGATATGATGTCCTATTTTAGATTTCAGCTTTTATATTGAAAGGTGTTTGTTAATTTTTTTCCTATTACAATACAATTTTACAGCAACCACTTAGTTCAGAAGTTCGCAATTTTTATAAGTTAATAAATAGCTACAATTTAATTTGTATTTTATTACGTATAAAGTTGTTAGAAAAACTTACTCGTATTCTTCTTTTACTCTCCTATCCCTATTAATCCATACTTTGATATTATAAATGTGAAAGTGTGTTTGGTTGTTTGTCCTTTCACGACTGAACAACTGGACTGATTTTAATTATATTTGGTTTGAAGATAGTTTAAACTAAGGAGAAGGACATAGCTTACCTTTTGGCGCTATAAACGACATTAATGTGGGCGGAGTTACGGGTGAAAATTAGTTATTTATAAAATAAATGCGAAAAAATTAAACAAAATGCTACCCTTTTAAAATATAAATAAAGAGCACTATTTGCTAGACAATTATTATTAGAATTATTTCAATCTATCCTCTTGATATAAACTAAACTGATAAAAATGTATGACAAGAAAATTTGGCTCAAAATTCGCCTTGCGCCGGATAAACATAATTTTAGCTATCAGATAGGAACACAAGGCAAAGCGTTTTTACAAAATGATAAAGAGAGCATTAGTAGCTGTCAGAATAATTGCAAGGGAAAATGAACCTTGTTGTTTTATGACGTGCACATGAACTTCAACCGTAGGGTGGTAAACCAAATTATTGGCCCACCGTACCTAGTGTGAAAGTGAAGAGCGCGTTTTTCATAATTTTGGTGTCCCGTGATCTGTCGTTGTGTCGTCTAACGGTCCGACAGACGAAATTAATCGTCCATGATATATTAAGACATGCTCTTAGGCCCGCCTCGGACGCGCAGTTTTGAGTACGAGTAATTGAAAATTGTACCTTACTTGGTAGGTAAATTTGGTTAAAACCAAGACCTTTGATTTGGCACCACTTCAAATTAAGACTAGCTTAGATCGAAAAAGCGAATGCTTATTCTCAAAGAGTTTTTATTTACTGAGATGACTGAGATTTTTTATCATTGATATATAATGTTACTTATACTGAATCTATCACCACTCTAAATAATTCAGAAACCTTGAAGTCAAATAAATAACTTCGCCCGATGTGACTTTGATGAAATAAAATAAATAATTGGATGAATTGTAAAGCGGGTTGCAGACCACGAAAAGTTTTTCTTACTTTGTGTGCAGACTGCAAACTATGCAAACTAAGCTATGTGAGCTAACTAAAACATGCGAAGCTAAGTTAGTTGTGTATGTCGATGCGCAGCTACATGAGCTAAGCTAAGCTTTCCGGTATCTTGTTAAGTAATATCTCCGATAATCAATAATAACAAATCATAAAACTGAGCTCATGTAACACGGTAATATAACTGAAAATTTTCATCATCTAACTCGTAGAATAAGGTTCTAAACAATAATAGGTCAGTATTAATCTTTCTATGTGTAACGTATTCTTCATCGAAACTTTTTTCATTGTTTATATTCATGGTGAGCGACGTCCGTCGAACTGAACTTCGCAACACTGACTGAGCTTTCGTTTAATTCTTGATGTACACGGGACTTAATTTTAGTTTATCTTAGCTTAGCTTAGCTAAGGTGGCTTTGTTTAACTTCGGAATAGCTTAGTTGTCGTTCTGCAACCCGCATTATGATTTTCCAAATGATATGTGGTGACTTATTAAATAAATTGTTATTTATCTTATTGCCTAAAACAATGTCGTATTAGAAGCTATTCCTTCTATATCAAACTTATCTCAGTAACCTTGAATATGTGATTAAAGCCACTAAAACCACTAAATTAAGTACATCTTCTATATATATAAGAGAGAACTATCCTCACTCACTCACTGACACAGTCATCACGAAATCTCAGAAACCACAGGGTCTAGAGATCTGAAACTTGGCACAAGTATTCTTTGTAGGATGTAGACGCTCACTAAGAAACAATTTTGGGAAATTCAACCCCTAAGAGGGTGAAAAGGGGTAAAAATGTTTGTATGAAAAATCATATTCCTTGAACTTAGAAACTTGAAACCTGGGACATGTAATATTCCATACAATCAATGAAGTTTGGTGTCATTGAAAATTTGAAATAGTCCTCGAGGGGGTTGCAATGGGGTGGCAAAGTTTGTATGGGAAAATCTTAACGCGTGGTGTGATTTTCTTGAAACTTCGTCAGAACACTTTGAATATTAAATAATGAAAGACCGCATACCAGGTTTTTGAAAAAAATACCCTAATGGAGGGTAATCTATACTTATAAAATCCTTTGTCCTGAATGACTGACGGATCAACGCACAGCCTAAACCGCTGATCTGAGAGATCTGAAAATTGGAGGGCGTGTTCTTTGTATGACGTAGGTTTCCGATAAGAAAGGATTTTCCGTGAATCTACCCATAAAGGGGTGAAAAACGTGGGCAAAGTTTGTATGGAACAACGTGATTCCTTGGTTCAATCCACTTCAAATTTTGCATAAACATTCTTTAACAAAATTGATGAAAGTCGTGTTTCGTATATTATTGAAATTTATCGCCTAACGGAGTTAAAAAGGGGTATAAAGTTATTTTAGGGGTGATTTGCATCGATGTTGATATCAATACTCCTTAGTGACACATGATATGCTATTGTATTTTGACACTGTCGTGTTTGAAAACTCATTCCAAATCTAATCAAAAAACGTTGTTCTCACATAAAGGCTCCTACACACAGGTACGTGGGCATAGGTACGTTATTATCGGCGATAATATCAGACAATATAACAGAATATATCGTAATATCGCATGTGCAAATATTGAAAATGTTTAAGTTTTTCTGATCGAGTATAGTGCCCCGCTTCATGAAATTCTGACATTTGCCTGTAGTTTCGCAGATATGAGAGGGGTTGTTGTACATTTGCCATAAAGTAAATTCGTCACATTTTTGAAACTCCATACATTGAAAGTAAATTCGGCACATACATTAAAAAAAGATGTGTAGGCGAATAAAGTGATCGGTCACAATTATGTCAATATTTGCGTCTGCCGGAGGGCTTCAAAGTGCAATTTGAATTTCCATAATCGGGTGGTGACTTTTTGTGATTTTCCAAAATTTGTAAAATTCAACAATTTTCGCCAATAATGCCTTTGATAGTTGCGTGTAGTGATAGATCTGTAGAATTTTAGTACATTATGTATTAGGACGGCTAAACAGTTACATACTGCTGCGATAACGCATTTATGTGGAAGGAATTGGGACGCATTCGCAATAACGCATGCAATATTATAGCAGATAATAACACACCTGTGTGGGGGAGCCTTAAAAGCTTGGTGCAATGCGATACTCTTTAAAATTGGAATGTCAAATAAAAAAATAATATTTAAATCGGATTAGAATTCGAAATTTCAATTTCATTCATTTGTTCTTGGATATTTGAATATCACGGGGATAGCAAGTTTTTCTTTACATAAAGACTTGATATTTTTCACAGAGACTATAACGAAAATAAATAAACACGATGAAAGTTTGCATGGGTAACCAATCATATCAAGAGTTAGGTATATAAAAATTCATCATATCTGTACCGGCTGTTAACTTGGCGACGGTTTGCCAACGGAAATAGGAACGCAAAAAGGAGTGAGAGCGGGAACGGGAACAAGTACCTACATAATACTACATTACGGGGTTGGTTATGTAGTAATATGTAGGTGCTTTTTATTCCATTCATATGTAGGGTTCCGTGTCAAATTACCGGGCTTGGTAAACATTTCACATGAAAGGACATACGTAAAAAAATAGTATAAACGCAAACGAAGTTGCGAGCGGGTCAGCTAGTAATAAATAAAAAACAGTTAACTTTTTTTCTGTTAACTCGGGTTTTTTGTAATTAGGAGATATTGATACCTACTATACCGTCGTTAAGGCAATTTTCAAATAAATTTTGACAAAGAACCCGATGGATCAATATTTGACCAGTTACCCTTAGATCAAACTAGTTAATTATTAATTTACCCCCGCCTTAGCATACATATTTTTATGAAGGTAATCTGAAGAGATTTAGTACAGGTTTAGTAAACTTTATATCGTGGTCATGACTCTGGATTTGTTTTCAAAAGGTACCAACATACATTTTGAGAAATAGTCAATACTACATAAGGATTTTTTTTATTCGATTCTCACTTACTTTCTTTCCGCTGTACACCTCAAAGAAAAGCACCATAAATAATATATAACACACCGAACGTAGCATCATGTTAGCAACAACATGCAAGTTAAAATACTATTATACATAATCATATGGCTACTCGTATTACTGTAGGTTTTGACAAATAAATTGGTTATTTTAGATTTTATCATAATATAACTAGCATAGTGCCCATCATACATGGGTCATTACTTCACGCACTTAATAAATGGGTATACAGTCCTACTTAGATATATATTATAAAACTGTAATAAAGTTGACGTACCGACTGACTGGCAGTCAACGGAGAGCGTATAATATTAATAACAATTGGGAATAATCTGTAAAGGCCGAGAAGGACAAACTTAGCAAGTACTTTGACTTGTTTCACGAGTTAAAGCTTTGTAGGATGTGGACTCATTGATCCGATAGCCGTATCTTGGAACGGTCTGATGGCAAAGAACAAAAGTCAAAAGTCAAAAGTCAAAAGTCAAAATTCATTTATTCAGTAGGAACTGTATAGTACACTTTGAAACGTCATTTTTTTAATTTACCACCAATTCGTAACGTGACCAAACAGAGAAGAATTGGCAAGAAACTCTGCTTGGCTTATATTTTTTTAACGTCATTGTACTTAATATCTATTACATTGTTTTTGATGGAGTTGGAGGCAGTTTCATCCCAAGCTTTTTTGTCATCTAAATAATCAGATATTTTATAATAAGCTTTATTACATAGATTACGTTTAACAACATTTTTGAATTTATTTACAGATAGATTAATCACATCATTTGGGATTTTGTTAAAAAATCGTACAGACATCCCTTTAAAAGATTGACTAACTTTATGGAGCCTTACAGTGGGAACAGCTAGTTTATCTTTATTTCTAGTGTTAACATTATGATAGTCGCTATTTTTCTTGAACATGTTAATATGTTTTCGGACATACATTAAGTTTTCATATATATATTGGCACGGCACTGTCATAACATTTATTTCTTTAAACTTAGTTCTAAGTGATTCTCTGGGGCCCATATTATAAATTGCACGAACAGCCCTCTTCTGCAACACAAATATGGTGTTGATATCTGCAGCATTCCCTCACAACAAAATGCCGTACGACATAATGCTATGGAAGTAGCTGAAATAAACTAAGTCTAGCCGTTTCTACGTCAGTAAGTTGACGGATTTTTTTGACTGCGTATGCTGCAGAACTGAGTCTGTTCGACAACCCATCTATGTGAGCGCCCCATTGAAGCTTATTATCTAAAGTTATGCCTAAAAATACAGTACTGTCCACAAGATTTAGATCTTCATCTTTTATTTTAATGTTAGGTTTAACTTGTTTAACATTTGGTAATATAAATCTCATACATTTTGTTTTAGTCTCGTTCAGTAATAAATTATTTACATCGAACCAGTGAACAACTTCCGCTATTGCATTGTTCACGTCGTCAAAATTGGTCTGCCGTCGCTTTAATTTAAATAAAAGTGACGTGTCATCCGCAAACAATACAATTTCGTGGTTGTCTCTCACAAGTTGAGGTAGGTCGTTGATGTAAATTAAAAATAAAAATGGTCCAAGTATTGACCCTTGCGGAACACCCATCTTTACTACAGATCCCGGAGAACATTTTCCATTTACGTCTACTTTCTGTATTCTGTCAGATAGGTAAGAAGTGAGAAGGGCTAAAGCCATACCCCTGACGCCATAGTGATCTAGTTTCCTGATTAGTGTTTCATGGTGTACGCAGTCAAATGCCTTAGACAAATCACAAAAGATGCCTAAAGCATCATGTGAGTCCTCCCAGGCATCGTAGATATGCGATACCAACTCAACACCGGCATCAGTTGTTGATCTGCCCCGCGTAAATCCGAATTGTTTGTCGATCTAGTAAGTTGTTAAAGTTAAAATGGCTTTGCAGTTGACTGAGAATAAGCTTTTCAAAAATTGTACTAAATGTTGGCAGTACTGATATCGGTCTAAAGTTAGTAGGGTCAGAACTACTACCGGATTTAAATAAAGGTGTTATTTTACTATGTTTCATTAAATCAGGAAACTCACCACAGTCAATACATTCGTTAAATGTAAACGCTAGTTCTGGTGCGACAATGTCAATCAACGATGTTACAACGCTAACAGAAATGTCCCAGAGATCCGTAGTTTTTTTGACATTTATCAGTTTGAATGTTTTAATAATATCATTACTGTTTACATATTTAAAATAAAACGGTATTTCACATTTTGGTACATTTTTATTTAGTAATGAATCCGCAATAATAGGAGAAGAGTTTAAGGATCTTGTGGTAGAAACTGGAATGTCTGTAAAAAAGGATTCGAACAATATCTTACAAGGTCTCACACAAATCGGTGCACATGTTTTATCTACCTTCTTAAAACTAACGGCTACCTAACTAACCGGCGAGCATCGGAGAGCATCGATGCGTATTTTAAAACATGCTAGAGGAAATTGAAACATCCACAAAGCAGTTAATTATTTATTATTGCATGCAATATCTACTTACTGATCTATTTATGTTTGACGACCTCTGTGGTGCAGTGGGCGAAGGCTCGCCTGTGACGCAGAAGGTTGCGAGTTCGATTCCCGCTGCGGGACAAATGTTTGCATGTTCTGCAGATATTTGCCTCGGGTCTGGGTGTTTTCTATGTATGTATTTACAAAAAAAAATATCTATGTAGTATATCAATCATGTGGTTCCCATAATACAAGCTCCGCTTAGTTTGGGGCTACATGATGCTGTGTCATAACGTTTAGGATTATTTATTTATTTATGTCAGTGTTTGACAAAGCTCAAAGCTGCATAAATTGCATGCCAATAAGGAACTTAGCTGCTTTGTGGATGTTTCAATTTCCTTATGCGCTCCGATGCGCGCCGGTAAGTGTGAATAGTAGATTACGCTCGCGTACACCAAACCCGGTAGCGGCCGAACTCGGACAATCGACGTACACTACTACTCTACCGACATCGTCCTAGTGCGTCCATCCGTCAGCATCAGTAGCACAGAATTATTTTGTTCAGTAGTAGGGCTTGCAAATATTCGAAAATATTCATATTCGAATATTCGATTTTTTTTCGGCTACTATTTGAATTATTAGAATATTATTCGAATAATAGAAAAACACTATGATTTTATTAAAATCACATCTTATTTTGTTATTTTGAGTGTTATTTTCATGAAAAAGTTTGAAACATCAACTTATTTTATTCTTAAACGCGTTTTTTCCATGAACTAATTTTAAAAAAATTACAAAAAGGTATGTCACCGTAACGAGACATTGGTGATTTACACGCACAATCAACCACAAATTAAAATTTTCTTCTTCGTATGAGCTAGTAGCCAACTCTAGTGTCGGAGATTTTAGGCCGCCCGAAGGCCTCAGACATGGCTTAACGACTGAAAAGCCGGGACCAACATCTTAACGTGCCTTCCGAAGCACGGAAGTGGTCAAATCTAAATGTCACTAAACAGTCATCCATCCAAGTAATGACCACGCGGAGAGTTGCTTAACCAAGGTGATCTCTTAAGTACACCGAAGTAAACCACGCCAAGGACGGACGGACGGACAAAGCAGCACCAAAGGGTTCGTTTGATGGCTCGGTAAAGTCACTCTAAAAACAGTCTTTTAAATCTAGGTTAGTTGTTATTTTAACAAAATCATGAAAATAAACATTCACGTCAACGACTGAGACGAATGGACAGAACAGTCCCGTCAACTACGCGAATGCACTACGCGACACTTCCGAGTGTATCCGAACCGTGTTCCGAACCCGATAAAAGTTATTGGGTTTGGATCGGATCGTTCGATGTTGTTTACCCGAACGACGACGTAAACTTGTATAGTCTTGTATGGATATATCGCGCGAACTCTTAAGTGGCATTTCATGCACATCTGAGTTCCGATTTCGGTGTTATTAATTTAAATCGAATATTCGAATATTGAAATATCAGTATTCGAATATTCGATCAAAAATAATATTCGAATTAATCGAATATTCGAATATTCGAATGCAAGCCCTATTTAGTAGTGAACGCGCTCTCATACTTTTACTTAAGTATGTTTCGATAGGCCGGATTTGGTGTACGCGTACCGTTAGGTCGCTCGTGCACTACAAGGAATTTTAATGTCCGGCGGCAGTCTTATTTTTGTGCACTGTCCGTCTTTACTCGCAGGTACGCAGTTTAGGGTTTTTAGCTCTCTTTGAAAAATCACGCCACGCACGCGTAAATGCGCTGTACTCTGATCCAAAATCTTGGTGTTACTTACTACTACTTATTTTGTTTATATTTTTTTTTTCAATTTAGGATAAAACTATAAAAAATAAAATTACATGTTAGAAAATTTGCGGCACTTGGTACACTGACAAGCAATCTGAAACATTTGGATCGTTTTCATTAATTAACATTGTAAAACATTTTAAATATGTTTTGTGTTTTTTGGGAGAGGCGAAATTACGGTAGCATAAGAAACCGTAATAACATAGCTTCGGTAGGTGGTAGATTAGTAAGAATTACGATGGTTCTACCGTAATTACGGTGTATTTGGAGACACTGACATTACACGTGTCCGCCTCCACCGCGCCCGCCCTGCCCGTTCTTGATTTTTACGGACCATCATGGACGTATTGCACAAGCGTAAGCACGTGTTTCATTGCTGAGATCTCCACCTAAACCAGTTTTTTTTAATCTCCCGAAATGGGGGGGGTTGAATAATAAAAGGGGTTGTTGCCAGGTCGAGTGGGATATCAAATGAAAAGGCTTGATTTGAACAGTATAAAACAGTTTTTATTTTTTTAATATCATACACCTTTTTTGACTTAGTTTATGACGAAGTGAGAAAGGAAAATTATAGCGAGGCCTCTAGCTAATATGGTTTTGTAGAAACCTAAAGAAATGTAAGAACAGCTGTGGTCAAGCTATTAAGCGAGTTACACGGTCAAATATGGTGTTATTTGAAAGGACTTAATTTGCCCATTCTAGCCGGTTTCAATTGTTTTTTAATTACGAAGAATACTTACTTAGTAACGCACGCCATTGACGTCACTCGCACTTAACCGGTCTTGTTAACTATAAGCATACCTAAACTTACTATATATTACATAAACGAATCATAGTCTTGTCATTTATTTCGTATCTACATTAAAAGCATAACTGTCATAATATTTGCGAATCTATAAAAAAATACACTAAATTATAGAAGTGGGTAATAATAGATTCTTATGCATAGAAATGATTTAAAATTTTACATTAATACTTAAATAATAATTCATCATCATCATCAGCCTATAGCAGGCCATGGCTGGACATAGGCCTCCCGGCCTAAACCAATGAGCGTCATTGCGCCCTGTCCTCAGCTCGACGCATCCAGCTCTACCAGCAGCCGAGAGCAGATCGTCACTCCATCTAGTCTGAGGGCATCCTACACTACGTATAAGCATGTTTACCTTCCACCACACCACACCAGCCTATATCAGTCCACTGCTGGACATAGGCCTCCCTAAATAAAGGGGAAAATGCCCATAAAAAAAATGTTTACCTTCATTTTTTTTATATTTGAAGAATCATGTAGGCACAACTTTCCGAGAATGTGAATTTAAATGAATTTAAATTGTCTACTTACTGAACATTTGCACGACTATCAAGTCAAATATAGTGATACTCTATTGTAAGACCATCATTGTGATTCTATATTTATGCAAATAAATACTATCATTTTATTTCATTACGTTTACGTTTGCCGAGACACTGTCTCCTCTCAAGAACTCGTTTACCCCAACGGTTGTTAGTTCTTTGGCAGATAAGGCCTGCCCACTACCACTTCAGCTTGCAAATCCCAAAGAATTAGCAAGCTGAAGAAAGCTAAAAAAACCATGCAAGCTGTAAGCATGTCGACAACTTTTAGTTCTCTGTCGGATAGTCTCGTTGCGGATTTTATTCTTCAGAGAAACTTCTCTTTAAACTGGTGGACTAGCCTTAGGTACGATGCGTGCGCTATAAACTCGCCGTAGTTTTCCAAATGTTGCCCAAACCAGCTGAATTCTGGTCTTGGCCTCCTTCTCAAAGTAGTTTTTACCTAAATTAAAAATCTGTCTGAGGTCTGAGTACTCCGAAACAAGTTCAAGGTGGACCTTGAAAATTTTTGGAGTACTTAGACTCACCTGTCCAGGTGTGGGGCTCCTTCCCGAAAAAGGACTTCCGGAAGAAGAGCCCCTCCTTCTCTAGGAAGTTGACCAGCGTTTGCCCCCTGTGATTTCTACATCTAAAACCATGCGGACCTACTCTAGATTCGTTGCCGATTCGGACTTCTACTTTGTCGTTAAACTCCCCCATAACAACGATGAAGTGAGCCTTAGTAGTAAAGTGCATGCAAGGCTTTGGATACGTCCTCGTACATTATCTGCCGCCAGAGCCCCGTCTGTTAGTTAGCAGCAGGATATACCGCGAGCAGCTCAGATTGGCTTGGATACCGAAGATGCGAGGTTAGAAACGCTTACATCAACGTTAATACATACGCTTCATCATCATCAACAACCTATACCAGTCCACTGCTGGACGTAGGCACAAACGAAGGTCTTTCTGAACGGACGCCACTAAGCCCGATCCTCGGGTTACCTAATGAAATAAATTATTTTTCTTTTTCTTTTTTTTTCACTTTCTTATCACCTAAGCCCTCAACGCTTCAGTGGCTTCGTTGAAAAGTAGGTACCTTGTCTCGACCACGACGGCTCAAAAGTACCTAATTAGGTAAAAACAGTCGTACATAGGTAATTAGGTACGACTGTTTTTACTAATGCGTGTCAAGGGTCTGAGTCTGCTTGTCCTTTGTTGAGGGTTCAAAGCTGATTAGATGTTTTGTAATAGTGTTTTGTGTAGTAAGCTTTGAATATTAATAGTGTTTAGGCAGTTTAGGTTGGTAGGTACCTAATAGGATTGGGCAGAGATTTTGGATGGCATTTTCAAATTTGTTTGTTATCCACAGATTATGTTTCTATAGTCACTTTATACTATGCTTCTCTCTATTTAGCTCTTTCCTCCGGCACATGAAGTTTATTCTTGGTATTCGTCTTCCAAGCTAAACTACGATTCTTTATTATTACCTACAAGGCTACAACACTATAGGTACCAACTTACTTAGTTTTACTTCTGAATGGTAGTCCATCTTGACTGAACACCGGTGTACCTAGGTGGATCAACGACAACAAAAATTATAAAGAGTACCCACAAAGAAAAAGTAAGAATGTAATAATCCTACTGATATTATAAACACCAAAAGAGATATTTTGAGGAAGTACTAGTTCTTCCTCAAAATAATGCTGATATGTATAAGAGGTTCCAACTTGCATCTTCGGAACTCAAGCCAACCTCACCTGCCCATGGTGCATCCTGCAAAATGGTCATTTGAAAAAAGCACGTTGACAGCTAAATAATGTTATCATGCTTTGTGGTAATAAAATATAGATAACATAGGTAATAATCCTAGAACAAAAAAGGATATATAAGTAATACATAGTTTTATTTTTTTATTTAAGTTTTAACCATACAAATTATCACTTCCGAGGAATGTCAATTTTTATGGTATGGTATGACACAATATCTGCACTGGTTTCATAAAGAAAAAAATCCTGAGTTTTATTTTACAAATTGAGTTTTCAAAAAAATAGTACAAATATTATCTGGAATATATCTACTATTTATTGATTAAACGTATGCATAAAAAACTAAGAAATTCATATACTTTGACATTTAGTTTGAGATCGATTTTTTTGTCACTTCCATTGCCTGTAAAAATGAGAATTACCAAATAGCAAACGGTGCTCTCAGTGGCACAGCTACATCCCATGGCAGCCGACGGGCATCAGCGTCGGTGGTGCGAGAAGCTGAGCCCTGCAATCCCTTATCCGCATACCGAGCGTGGGGATTATCTGGCATGTGGGATATCAAGCAGTGGACGATATAGGCTGGTGGTGTTCTTGTTTTTGTTATTGTTGCAAACGTGCCTTGGCGAAGTATGTAGTTCTTGACCTGTAGGTACCCTAGTACGAGTTGAGTAATACGAACATATTCATAGTTTTAGTTTTCGAACTTACAAAAGTTATTTAAGTACCTACTTTTTGGCAATTACTTACCTGACTGTTTTCGAGTGAAAAACGAGTAGATGTAATGACATCTACGTAGGTAGGTTGTTTGATCTGTTTATATTTGAAATTGAATCCAATTCTAATAAAATAAGCAGGTAGGTGCATTCGAAAACGAAAATGTAGTTACGTATTATAGTGCTAGACGAATGAAATTGGGGGCGGAAGCTTGTTAGAAGTAAACAAAATTATACCTAATACCAAGGTTTTCAAGGTCGGAAGCTTTCTTCTTGCATTATATTATGAGCCTGTCTGATCCCACTGCAAGGCAGTCTTTCCCTCTGTCCATACTTCTTGATCTTGGGAATCCATTTGCAGGGATATCGAAGAGGCTTTCGAGCGGCCTAAAAACTCCGTCACTGCCACTCATCCTATTTTCTACTAATATTACTTATACCTAAGGGCGAAAATTTGTGAAATGTACCTACTTATTTATGTGTTCCCTCTAAAACAACTGAATTGGCTGTTTGTTTGATAACGATGTCGATTCTGTTGTGCATTTTCCTAAACTAAGCTTAATTTAACATTCCTAAAAGTGATACCATCCCTTTCTATAGGTGTAAATTTTAAGGATAGCTATAACTTTAAAGCTGTCAAATTTAGTTAAGTTTGGAAAAGTGAACAATTGAATCGACAATATTATAGCTTTACGTGGGACATTGACATTGAAATACACGTAGTGATTACGACGACCAATGATGGACGATGACGAAAACCAATTTGGCTTGTCCAACGAAAGCTATTTTCATCATCACTACGTCATCTGTGTTAATGTCAATGTCCCAAGAATCAACCTATATTGAACTAACTATAATAAGTAGTTATAAGTTATAACATATAGGCCGGTGTTTTCTATAAAACACCGGTTGATGATTGTTGGGGCCAAACATTAGACGCCCTACCACCACCAACATACAAGGCAAGCGGCGCGAAGAGGCGGGGGTCGAAGACGCGGACCGGCGCTGACATTCACCTCACTCAAGACTACCACGAAGCAAGCTCGCGTTTTTTATACGTTTATCGCATTATATCAGTAAGTTTACACAGTCCACTGCTTTTTTATTTGAAACACCTTAGACACCTCACCAAGGATGATGATGATGAAGCTCTGCATAGTTTAGGGCTACATGATGCTGCATATCTTTTTATCCAAGTATGTACCAAGCAAGCGAGGCCGCAGGCGGAAGCTAGTAAAAGACTAAGGCTAAGTTCAGATGAACGTTCAGAACATTCAGTGAGAATGGACATGGAGGAGGCTATTTGCTTGTGGGTTTTATACCGCAAACTGCGACGTCGTCGTCAAAAGTTAAGACGATACTGGGTGCACCAAAGTTTGAGTCTAAGACGATTAAATAAATAAATGAATAAATAATGGTGGAATTGAATGAGCACAAGATTGATATATTACTTACATCCATTTTTTAAAATATATACATATCATACATAGAAAACACCCAGACCCGAGACAAATATCTGCAGAACATGCAAACATTTGTCTCACGGCGGGAATCGAACCCGCAACCTTATGCGTCTCAGGCAGACCTTCGCCCACTGCGCCACAGAGGTCGTCGATTAGTAGAGAAAAGAAAAGAAAACTAGTCAAAGAAGGTTCGTAAAATAGATTTCTTGTCCTCAATTTTCGTGGCTCCGTGCGTCCGACCGCCTCAAACTGCGCGTGTCAACTGAACAGGTCGATACAGGATTGTTGATCTTAAAACGCGCGTAGCCGCGCGGTGACGCACGGTTAGAGATCTTGCGCGCGGCGCATGGTGGTGACCACGGGCACGCGCGGCGACGCGCGGTCATGTAAACTACTAAATTATTTTGATACAATCTTAGGGTAAGTTCAGATGAACGCGCGGCGACGCGCGGTTGGCTCGGCACGCGGTTTAAGATTGTAACAAATCAATGTTGTTATGTACATAACCGCGCGTGTACAGGCACGCGCGGTAACGCGCGGTCATCTGAACATAACCTTAAACCGCGCGCCGAGCCAAACGCGCGTCGCCGCGCGTTCATCTGAACAAAGCCTAGAAGAAATCTTTGAAATCAAACAACAAAATTAATTCAAAATAAGTTTACTTAATTTACTTTCCTTCACAATGCAACAATTAAGACCAGTAACCAAAATAGCACCCTCATGAATAAATTGACTGCAGGCCCTAAGCATGGCGCATAGCGACGTCATCATCACACTTGCTTAGTCAGTGAGCACTAGCAGCCTAGGCTAGAGAATATGTCTAACACATAGACACCACACATGCCCTAGGTACAGCAGCAATTTGGATAAAGCCATTATGCATTTTTAGCACTCAAAGTGCTACTTTTTTCACTAAGTTTTGAAATCGATAGCTTTCATACAACCTTATTTTCTATAAGTATCTGATTACAATCATTAGGTATTCTTATAATCTTCCCATGCATATCATTAGGTACACCATGCTTAGCAACCATATGTTTCTTAACACTCTTAGTAGAAGCATAACTTGCTTTACAGATACTGCATAAGTAGAGGTACAATCGCTCATGAACATTTTTGATATGGAACTTCACTTCACATTGGCGATGGAACTTTTTCTGGCATATGTTACAGGATTCAGTCTTATCTTTGTGTTGGACTAAATGGCTTGTCCAGATTGCTCTTCGGCGGAAGGTTAACCCACATTTCTCACATGTGAATGGGCGTTCACCGGTATGTAAACGGATGTGTTCGACCAGATCAAAGCGTTTCGAACATTTGAAGGAACAGTGGCTGCATTGGAGGTATGGACCGGTGTCGTGAGTTTTGACGAGGTGTCGATGTAACGGCACTTTGCCCGGAAAACCCTTGCCGCATTGGTCACAGATGTATTGATAATTAGTATGCCGTTGCATATGATAGTTGTACGAGTACCGGTTTCCTAAAGTTCTGTTACAGATATCACAGTGTAAAGTCTTATGAATTTTAGGAATAATGGTTTTTGATTTTATTTTGTTATTGATTTGTTTTGCTTTGATATCAACAGCTTTTTCAATTGAATCTAGAAATGAATCTATTTTTGCTATTTGTCTGTTTTGTGAAAGCATTCGGTACTCAGTTTTGGAGCTTATTGCATTTTCAATTGTATCTAATATAGAGTCTACTTTTTTCATGTCTTTATCTGTTTGATTGTCATTGGGATTGTACATATCATTTTCAAAGTCATTTGTTGGTTCAACTAGAGAGCTTTTGCAAGATTTTTTGATGCTTTCTCTAGGGAAATACTGGCAAAAAATACTGTACTCACAGATCATTTTCTTGCATTCTTCTCTGTCGTTCTTAGCCAGATTTAACAGCTTTCTTAGTTTTCTGTCGTTGTTTTTGCACATCAGTTTGAAAGAGCTTATATTCTGGATTTGTTTCTTGCAGTTCCGGCATAATTTTGTGGGTAAAATGCCGTCGGAGTCTATGGAAATCTTGGCGAATTTCATCAGAACCTTACCGTAGGATAAAAGGCTTCTTCTGGCTGTTTTTTCATGGACAGAGACCATACTTTCAGGTTTATATTGTTTTAGGCACACGCGGCAAATAGAATTGTATGTTTTCGCATACTTTTCCATGATATTAGGTCTAATCAGTTTTAACTAAGAAGGAAAGAAAATTATTTCGAAATTTACGAAGTTTTTAATAATACTGTTTGTTTTGATTTGAAGATTTGATTCAAGAAATTAAAAGCTTTGATTTGATTGATTGAATTGACTACGTCTGTCTGATTCGTAATTCGTATAATGACGTCAATCGATTATTGAAGACTCGAATAAAAATCTCGCGTATAAACTCTCGGTTTCAAAAGTTGCTAGTAAAGTCTTCGGAGTCGCTAGATCGACTTCCTTTGGCAACAGGGGGCGAGGGCTACCTGAGATGAAAAAGGGTGATATCGCAGTGGGTGAAGGATTCAGGTTCGATTACCGCCGCTGGACAAATTTATGCGTGATCTACAAAACACCTTGACCCATGACAACCATAACCTGCGCCGAGAATCGAACTTCTTTTATCCTCTATATATATATCCCCTATCCGTTCCTATCACACAAGCTCGGCATAAGGCATATTTAGATTTCCGTTACAAAATGTTCAATGATGTTACGTGAAAGATACAACAATAATTTCTAAAAGTTTTTTATCGTCTTATGATCAAGATTTACCTAATTTAAACCTAGCTACATGTAGTTTTAAATACCTACTGTCCTAGTCTGAGTGACTTTTTCTTCGCCGGGTTCTATTATAGGAAATCCTAATAGAAACCTCATTGATTTTACGCAATACGATTAGAGAGAGAGACCTTAATTGTAAAACACAAACGGTGGATAATCCCCGCAATCACAGCGACCGGCAGCTTGTTTTACAAAAATGGAATATACATAGGTCCAGAAATGACGCTAGATATTTTGTCACTAAAAGTAAAATATAAATGTAATGACGCTTTCAACATTAAAATATTACTGAAACTAGTGACAAATTCACTAGCTGGCAGCCCTTGCAATGATGCTAAGCGGGCCTATGGGCGAGAGGGAGGTAGATTGATATCGTGTGTCAACCGCCAACATGCATAACCAATAGAATTGTCAAAGTCAAAGTCAATAAATGTAACATCTGTCTAATTTTTGTTCGCATAAATAGGGACCTGAACAAAAATTTGATCCAATCCACGGATCGCCACTCATGCATTTGATCCGATTTTCAAAAGATCGATCCAAGAATTGGCTTGAAAAATAAAATTAACATTACATTTATTTCAAACAAAATATGCAACTGGAATACCATGGACTTACGAATATAGGTAGGTAGAGGTCGCGTCATGTAAAAAGAACGCTAAGCTGCGCAGTAGGCGGTTTATCGGTATTTACCCGTGCGCAAACCCCCCCCCCCCCCTGTTCGTTTTTTACGTGACGCGTAGAATACTAATTTTTAGATTGAAAATATTAAGTCAGCATTCCTTTGTCTAAAAGAAATAAATTCATTTTTAAGCTATTGCATAGCTTCTATCGAGGGCCTTGAGCGCGGGGACCGAATCCAGAAATTCCGTAACGAAAAAAAACCTCACGCTCCCCACTCCGACGGGCACGGAGGTGTGGCTTGAAGGCCGTGCATTGTCTAACGTCGTTTATTTTCGGCAATCTTCGATACGGTGTTTGTGTGCGTGCAACTAGACGTATTGTACGACTCTACGAAGCTCGTTTATTTAATAAAAGAAAAAAAAATGTTTTCTTATCGGTCACCACGCTCAAAAAGTGTAACTTGAATTAATATCAAAGAAAAAGAAATACTGCATAAATAAAATAAATAAATAATTATAATTGCATAAGTTGATACAAAATGCTATGCAATAGCTTTACCGCGGCAGTCCCCGAGTGCCACACGTCTTTTTTTTAAAGGTCACTTTTACAATATTTTTTCTTAACTAATGGTTTTGAGGGAGTTAGAGACAGTTTCATCCCAAGCTTTTTGGATTTCCATTCATTTTTAGTAACAAATTTATTTGAAAAGATTGATCCTTATCAGCAACAGAATCTATTGGTTTAATAATATGAGTTGTAAATTTTTTGAAAAATCTTTCGGGTCCTAAATGGACTCAAATTATTTTTCTCGTAAAAACAAAAGATTTAAAAAATAATAATAAAAGTGCAGTTTTTTTTTAAATTGTATAAATCGTGGACATGACTTCTTTCACGATTTTTCCATAACCCTCGCGTTTATAGATTTTCCCATCACCGCCCTTCTCAAAAGAACACCCTGTATTATTACAACTACTTAAATATGAGTGATTTTATTACAATAATTTCATTCAGCCCCTTGGGGTTTTTCAAAATTCAAGCACAAAACTACTCTGGTTCCGAAATAGGCCGTCTCTTTTGTAACTAAAACGAACTAAAGTTCCAGATTTAAAATTGAATATTGTGATAATACCTTACATTGTGTGCAATGCACAAAGTTTGGATGAACGATTATGATGGAGTAGAATCAATTCGCATTTCGTGGATCCGATCTGAAAATCGATGGGAACGTTAAAAAATCGGATCGAATCGGTGCATCCCTAGCATTTCGCGATGTTTGGATTGTTTGGCAATGTTCGTATTTATTTAGTACCTTGTTTGTTTTGTTTATACAAAAACTCTAAAAGATATGCTAAAATGATGGAGAATTGCTATGAAACGTTTAATTCTATTTGCCGAGTATGTCTTAAACAAAATAAAGCTGAAACAATGATATCTCTCAAGGAAAAACCAGGAAAATCAAGCCTCACTAACTATGGTAAAGTTTTAACAAGATTAGCTGGCATTTCAATAGATAGTGAAGACTATTTCCCCTCCAAACTATGCAAAAAATGCAAAGAAATGATTCGTAGAATCCATTCCTTCACAGTTCTGTGCAAAAATAATAACAGAAAACTCAAAAGGTTCGCACATCTGGCCAGGAATGATGGCGCGAAATGTAAACAGTTAATCTGTGAGTACACTATGTTTTGTCAGTATTTTCCCATCATCCCTTCAAGCAAGCGCACCATACAAAATAATGTAAACTTAGCCGTACCTTCACCAATTCAATTTGAATGTAATCTAACTGCAGACAACTGCGATAATGATCATAGTGACAGTATCGAGTTGGATAACGCCCAAAACTATGGAGATAATATAGATTTACTCTTAGATTCAATAGAAAATGCAGTCAATACTACAATGAAAGTCAAGCCGGTGAAAACTAAAAAGGTTTCTACCTCTGAAAGCATAGACAAAGTCCTTGATTCTATAGAAAAAGCTGTGAACACGAAAATCAAATACCAACGTAATAAAACAAAGAAAACACATGCAACAGTTAAGACAAAATCATATCACTGCGAGATCTGCAACCGGACCCTAGCGAACAGATTCACTTTTAGCAGTCACATGCAACAACATACAAACTATCAATTCATCTGTGACCAATGCGGCAAAGGGTTTCCAGCTAAAAACTCACTAAATAATCACCTATTAAAAAAACATGACAAAGGTCCATTCATACAATGCAGCTACTGCCCTTTAAAATGTGCAAAGAGGTTTGATCTGATCGAACACATAAGAATACACACTGGAGAAAGACCATTTGCATGTGAAAAATGTGGTTTAACATTCCGTCGAAGAGCGATATGGAGGAACCACTTAGTCCAACATAAAGAAAAGTCAGTAACCTGTAATATCTGTCAAAAAAAGTTCCGTCGGCAAAGGGAATTGAGTTCACACTTAAACTCTGTTCATGAGAGGATGTTTTTGTATCTTTGTAGTGTGTGTGATACCTCTTTTGCCAAGAATTGGTCAGTTCGGAAGCATTTGTTGGCAAAGCATGGGATACCACGGGATAAACAAGGCAAGATAACGCGTGTGACTAAGGATTCTAACAGTTTATTATTTGCAGATAGTAAGAGTAATTAATATTGTATATATATAGAAAATAAGAGGAAATTTCAAATTAAAGATATAAATTATTTTATTTTAAATAGTATTTGCATTCTTTTAAGATTTTAACATCATCATCATCATAATCATCATCGTCTTCATCAGCCTATAGCAGTCCACTGCAGGACATATGCCTCTCCTAATGAGCACCATTCCACCTTGTCCTCAACTCCCTATATCTGAGAAAGACTATTTGGATGTGTCGATAGATAAATATATATGTATATAATTATGTGTATAGCCAAAATAGTCTTTCACAGATATAGGGCCTCTTCTACCTTCAAGGAATTGGGCTTCTTCGGTTTTGTAAAGACTATAATGGAGTACAATCGATTATAATTTCCTCTATTATAATTTTTTTTAATCAACCTGCATCATCCCACTGCTGGGCAAAGGTCTCCATCCATCTCTAGGTATCCCACCATCTTATCTGGATGGCTTTGAGTTCATCTATTATGCTTTAAAAATTGAAATAAATAAATATATAAATATATATATAGGTCTCCTCCATCCATCTCTAGGTATCCCACCATCTTATCTGGATGGCTTTGAGTTCATCTATTAAGCTTTAAAGATTGAAAATATATATATTTATTTATTTATATATATAGCTAGCCTATACACCCCAAAGACCTCATTAAGGAACATTTTATTGTTATATATTGAACTAAGTAAGATTTTTCATTTATAATCTTCATCATATATGAACTAGTGGACAACTTCTGGTGTCGGAGTGTTTAGGCCACCCGAAGCCCTCCGACATGGCCCGACGACTGAAAAGCTAGGGCCAAATTTAGAATTTCAATTTACGTTAACTTGCCTTCCTAAGAACAGTAGCGCTCAGAACTAAAAACCACTAAACGGTCACCGATCCATGTAGTGACCGGGCAGAGTAATTCTTAACCAAGGTGATCTGCTTTGAATACCAAAGTACTTAATACATACGCCATGAGCGTTCCAACCCGTACTGCCTGCATCTGATAGCAATATTAAAGGTAGGTCTAGGTCTCTATTTAAGGTCGTCAAATAATAAAATTTTCAATGCTTAGAACCAAGATTTTAAAAATAAGTAAGCACCTAAAACCCACATTTTCCTAATTTTCCAAATCTCACGGGATAAATCCCGTGAAGCCATTATCCGTTCGACCTTGGCCAAAATACGGATAAACTTACGCTCAGATGGATAAGAAATCCGGATGTTATTCTTGTCTAACTAGCGACCCGTTCTGGCTTCGCACGCGTAGCAGAGCATATGACCCACCATACAATATTTTGTTATATCTCAAAGGGATTAGTCAGCGTTTTCGATGAAAGCTCACAAGCGGCTTGACTTTTCCGATTTTTTTCAACGAATACCAATTTACACAAAACTTTAACAAATTATACATCTGAACCTTCCTCATGAATCACTGTTTAATGGTGAAAACTGCATGGAAATCCGTTCAATAGTTTTGCAAACAGACAGACGCGGCGGGGATTTTGTTTGATAAAAAATATTTTCTTAGTGGATGCCTATTTATTTTTACTTTATTGCACATTAAATGTAACAAAGGTTTAATGCTACGAGCATTTTCTACCAGCCAAACCTGTGGTTTGTTTTTAGATGGTGGTAGGCGTGCTATAATTCAATCTTAAAATTACTATTTTATAAATAAACTACATATAAAATTACCTACAGCTAGGTACATATGGGCGATTCTCTGTAAACTCGTAAACGGCTGTCCGGACCAAATTTAAGCCAAAAAAATAAAGTATAGAAATATAACCATGCCTCATAATTTCAATCTAACGCTGAACTTTATAGCGCTATTAAATTTATACTTATAACATTTTTACTTTTTTTTCTAAAAAATATTAAAGCCCTAAAAACACAGTCCCCTGGCTGTCCTTTTTCCCGGATTCCCACGTTAGGATAATATTTAAAAAAAAACTATGAAAATTAAATTAAATTTGCAGTTATTATCTTTAAATAAAATAATTAATACATATTTAAGACATTTATCAAGGTCTAATTTCTTATTTTTTAACTGTAATAATCTCATGTTATTGTTGTCCGAAGTTTTCTTAGACAGTCCCCTGTCAAAAATTTAAAGCTAAAATAAAGAAAATCTATTATGTATACAAAAGTTTTCATGCGAGAAACGAAACACAACCAATGTGAAGTTGTAACATTATGGCCGAGAACGGCGTCAGGCCGCCATTTGTTTAGTCTCCGAGCGCATTTTGTGGTGTGAGTACGCGTGTTCGTCGTTGTGATGACAGTCCTCTGGTAAGTGATTTTAATAATATTAATTAGATTAAATATTTATATAAACTGTTTATTATGTGTGTGGTTTGTGTCCATATTTGTCGGTAGCTTCGTATCGAATCATGTTTAAATAGTTTTGTAAATATTTTGAAACTAAACCAAAATACACAGTCCCCTAGCAACAGTCCCCTGCTTGGTATTATGTCAGGGGACTGTTCTATGTGTCAGGGGACTGTGTATCTTATTAAATTGGTAATAATTAAAAGGTTTTGTTTACAAAAATTAGTTCACTCGTCGAAGATTTATTCATATAAGGAACATAGGAGTCTTCACAAATATGTTTTGCATTAATTTACCTCACTGGACGTTAATTATGTTACAGGCTGACCCGCATAAACTCAAGATGGCTCCTAAAAAGAAAAAACTTATCGCGAGAGGAATTATTGGAGAAAAAAAGACAAGCAGAGAGAATAAGATATATACGTAAAAAAATTATTCTCTAAAGAGAGAAGTGATGAAAGAAAAGGAGAGGTTAAAATATCAGAGAAAGAAAGAAAAAGGTTGAGAAAATTAGTGAAAGATTATGACACGACGTAAACACAGGCCTGCCTTAAAGACGTGGAAAGAACACTACACTGTATACCGATCTAAGCTAAGAGACTGAACAGCGTTACTAATACGTTAATATTTGGTGCCTAGCTAACTTACATAGCACTAAACTTTTTTTGGGCGGTAGGTGTGAAAAAAGATACACCTAAAAAATTTCATCTCCTTTACTTTTTTAAATTAATATTCTAACTCTTTGCAAAAAGTATTTATTTATGTTTGAAAATAAAGTTTAAGACACTGTACCTGCCATAAAGTGTTATATCCTACATCAATTCACTATAAACCCAGAAAAACTACACACTAAAGTTGCTACATCACTTCAACATCAAGATGGAGGAATTGCAAGTAATCAAAGGTTCTATGGCACAAATGCAGGCAGCATTCACTGAACAGATGGCTGTTTATGAAGGTAAAGTGAAGCAGTCTGGAGTCCCGGAATCCACCACTGGGCTGGCCGCAGAGTTTGCTGCTTTCAAGTCATTCGTACTGGTTGCCTTGCGAACATTACAGGACCAGATACAGGCAATAGTACAAGCCGTTGACATTCTTGAGATGAAGAGTCGTCGCAAGCATCTGCTTCTTCATGGAGTACCCGAGGAGAAGAAGGAGGATGCAGCTGCCACTGTAGCCAAGGTTGTTGTAGGACAGATTAAAGTGCCTGGTTTCACTGCTGGTGATATTAATCGCTGTCATAGGATGGGCCGACTGACATCTGACCGGCCCCGACCCATACTGGTCAAGCTTCGGGATGTGGCAGTCCGTGATAGAATTTGGTTTGCAAAAACCAATCTCAAAGATACTGGCATCACCCTCTCAGAGTTCTTAACGAAAACACGTCACGAAGTTTTCATGCAGGCAAGGCAACGTTTCGGCATCGACAAATGTTGGACTAAAGAAGGTTACGTCTTCGTGCTCGGGCCGGATGACACCAGGCGTCGTGTTAGTTGCCTGGCGGAGCTCGATAAAATACAAGGCTCAAAGACGGCAGAGCTGTCTGCTCCGGCCGCACCGGTGGCTAAGCCTGCGGCTGTGGTCAAAGAGTCAGCAGCCCCGAAGACGAGGCGTGTGGCGGCGGTCAAGAAGTAGCTAGCGTCATGGGTGTATCACAATCCCAAACCCGTCCGATGACCAGTTTATTTTAGCACCCACTTATATAATTCTAAAATTTGTCGCTACCCGATCACAAACTACTTTTTTTCACTTCACTTTTTCATTAGCATTGTTGTCATTATTGAGATCTATCAATTGCTTTCTCTGTCTAGGTACCAATCAATCAAATGTCAATACTAAATGTCACTGTCACTGCACGAATGTTCCAGTTTTCTTGACCACTTTTTGACCATAGCATTTGTGCTACCAGCTTTTTGGATCGGCCGACAATTTTATATTTATTTTTTTATTTTGTTTCTTTTTTACTTATTATTTTTCTTCCTTGTAATTTGTATTGTTTCATCTTTTAACTTGTGAAAAATGTTTTTCTTCGATCGTTTTCTGTGACACAACTGGCAGGTGGGCAGGCTAGAAGAAACGTATTGAATAGAATAATAAGCTTAGTAGGTATTTAACGTTTAAGTAGTTTAAAGATATTTTTAAGTATATTATATATATTATTTAAGTAAAGTATTTATTTTATGTATTATGTCTGATATTAGCAGTAGTTGTAGTGATAATATTTTTTTATCTTATTCATCCCACAGTGACGATGACCTAAGCAGTGACGATAGTTTTTGTAGCATTCCAACACTTTCCCAGACTCTTGAGACGCATTTCTCTGATGTCTCAAAAAAATTTAATGTTATTCACATTAATGCGCAAAGCATTCCGGCTCATTATCCTGATATGCTGGCGTCCTTTTGTCATAAAAATATTCATGCTATATTAGTTTCCGAGTCTTGGTTAAAACCGTGTTTACCCACTACCTCTTACTCTTTACCAGGTTTTATACTGATTAGAAACGACCGCATCGATGGACGTGGTGGTGGCGTTGCCATATACTTACGTGCTCACATTCCTTACACTTTGGTAAGTTTGTCTCCACAACCGCCACCTTCAGGTGCGGGCGAACACATATTTATTGAAGTTACCCTCTCTCACACCAAGGTCTTACTCGGAGTCTACTATAGCAACCATCTCCGTAATAACTTTTTTCCCTCTTTCGAAAGACTTCTCGAGGAACTTACTCCATCGTACAGTCACACCATCATTATGGGTGACTTCAATACGTGTCTTCTCAAACAAGATTCGCGCTCCACTTCTCTAGAAACTCTCACCAAGGCTAGTAATATGACTATCCTTCCATTATCTGCTACTCATTTTTTTCCAAATTGCACACCATCTCTTCTCGATCTGATATTTGTATCTTCTCCTAACAATGTAACCAAACATGGCCAAACCTCGGCGGATGCCTTTTCTTATCATGATTTAATATTTTTGTCTTACAAACTTCGTCCACCAAAGGCTAAACCGCAAATTGTCCTGCAGCGTAACTTTAGTGGTATGGTTTCAGAAAGCCTACGTGAAGATGCTAAGCATATTGACTGGACTGACGTCATCAATGCGCGCAGTGTTGATGAAATGGTGAGCGTGTTCAACGAGATTTTAATCAAATTGTACGACAAACATGCTCCTATTCGCGCTATTAAGTTAAAACAACTCCCAGCACCTTGGCTTACAGATGAAATCCGCTCGGCGATGCATAAAAAAGCCGTGGCTAAAGTCAGGATGAAACTTAAGCCAACAGATAGCAATAAAACCAAATATCTGAATCGTCGAAATCATTGCAACAGGTTGTGTAGAGACGCACAACGCCGATTTATCCATGACTCAGTTGATAATAATGACCCATCTAAAGTATGGCGTTTTCTCAGAACCCTGGGAATTGGCAAATCTAAACAAGAAAACATTCCAAAAAACTTAGATATCAATCTTCTTAATCAACACTTTGCAGCTTCTTCCAATATTGATGGATCAAAGAAAAATAGAACTCTTAATTATCTTACTTCACAGCCAACCCCAGACTTTCCTCCCTTTTTTTTAAGTCATGTTGCCGATTGTGATGTTAAGAAGAGTATCACATCCATCTCCTCAAACGCTGTTGGCACTGATAGTGTAAGTCGTAACATGATCATGCCAATAGTTGACGAAATTGTGCCTATCATCGGGTATATTTTTAATGCTTCGATAGATTCTAGTTCCTTTCCTGATATCTGGAAAGAAGCTCAAATCATCCCACTACCTAAAAAGCCCAATCCATCTTCCTTTTCCGAATACCGACCTATATCTATCCTACCTTTTCTCTCAAAAGTACTTGAACGTCTTATCCATAAACAATTACATTCATTCCTTTCCCAAAATGTGCTTTTAAACCCTAACCAATCCGGTTTCCGCCCAGGTCATAGCACAGTGACAGCACTAGTTAAAATCACTGACGACATAAGACTCGGAATGGACAATGGAAAGGTAACAGTGCTATCACTCCTTGATTTTAGTAACGCCTTCAATAACGTGGATTTTGAAATACTTCTGGGTGTGTTACGCTCTCTTAACATATCTCCAGCGGCAATAGACTGGTTTCGTAGTTACTTGTTCGGGCGTCGGCAGCGCATTCGTATTGAAGATACTTTCTCTTCATGGTGTAGCTTATCTGCTGGCGTCCCTCAAGGCGGCGTTTTATCTCCTCTTCTATTTGCTACTTTTATTCATTCTATCTCTCAAAACCTTTCTTCTTCCTACCACCTGTATGCTGATGATTTACAAATTTACACACAATCCACGGTTGATAATATAAGTGGAGCTATAAGTTTGCTGAACTCAGATTTAGACCGTATTTGTGAGTGGAGTAAATCCTATGGTCTTACTGTAAACCCTAAAAAGACACAAGTGATCATAGCAGGTAGCCACAAATTGATTCCTAAGATAGATTTCGCACAATTGCCGCCTATACTTTTTGATGGAATTCCTATACCGATTAGCAAATTTGTAAAAAACTTGGGGATTATCGTGGACTCCAAATTATGCTGGGATAACCATATTGCCGAGATCAGTCGTAAGACGTTTGCCTCCTCTGCCTCGTTGCGCAGACTGCGCAACTTTCTGCCAACCGCTACTAAAGTTACGCTTGCACAATCTCTTTTACTCCCTCTTTTAGATTATGCTGACGCCAGCTACCCTGACCTTACTGAAGTCCAGTTAAATAAACTTGAGCGCCTTCAAAACCTTTGTATTCGGTTCATATTTGGCTTACGCAAGTATGACCATGTTTCAGAATTCCGCGCAAGGCTCAAGTGGCTCCCTATTCGTCTTCGCCGGAATGCTCACATACTGCATCTTCTTTATAGTATTTTATTTAATCCTCTTTCACCCCATTACCTCAAGGAGCGTTTCGAATTCTTGCACCAGGCACACGATCGAAACTTACGCTCTTCAGAAACGTTGCAGCTTAGTACACCTGTCCATAGCTCAAAATTTTACAGCGACTCTTTTACTGTACAAGCTATACGACTCTGGAACGCCTTACCTCTCTCAATAAGATCATCTAAATCCCTGCCCATTTTTAAGGATAAATTATCTAAGCATTACCTTTCTCTTGACTGCTAGGTTTTATTGCTAAGGGATACTATTAATGTTATATTTTGCAAATAGGTATTTATGTAGTTTATGTATTATAATTATGTAGTCTATAGTTTCATATTTATTATATTAATATTTTATGTAGTAGGTATATTTTATAAGGTATATTTTGTAGTAAGTTAGGTATGTGTATGATATTATTTATCCAGCTACTTTCGTATGTATGTACACCACCGTCTTTTGTTTTTCGTGCTATCCTGTCCATCCAAAGGTTGTCTGGAAGAGATCGCTATTAGCGATAAGACCGCCCATTGTACCTTTTCGTTTTAATTGTAATGTTTCTGCTAATTGTATTTTTTAATTTGGTGTACAATAAAGAATTTATCTATCTATCTATCTATCTATCTATCTATCTATCTAAACCCTAGGCTATTCCTTAGAACCCTTTATATTCTTTAGACGTATAGCGTGACGAGCATGTGAGAGCGTGACGAACAGTGTATGCTGACGACATGGGTCGCCAGCTTACACTTTAATTATTGCTTATAACTCGTAAAAGTATTCTAGCTAGAGGTCTGAAATATTTGGTACCTTGCTAACTTACTTAGCACTAAATAAATAAATAAATAATGCGGGACTTAATCACACAGCATCATGTAGCCCCAAACTAAGCAGAGCTTGTATTATGGGAACCACATGATTGATATACTACACATATAATTTTTTTTTTTATCTATCCTAGGCTATTCATAAGAACTCTCTCTTCAGCGGTTTGCCGTAGCCACGTGTGCATGCTGAGGACATGGGTCTCCAGCTGACACGTTGTTTTTGCCTTATGGCTCCAAAAGTATTATAGCTAGCGGGCTGAAAATTTTGGTTCCTTACGCATCATTTCAGCACTAAATCAGGGGCAATAATTCATAACTCTCGCTTCTGCCGTTTGCTGGTTTCAGATGTGCAAGCTGGAGACCCATCACTCTGGCATACACATAGTTTTAGGCTGTAGCTCCGAAGTTTTTTGGCATTTAAATTTTGACCTAGATTTCTAGATTGCACCAATTTTACACTACTCCAGTAAATATTTTCGAGCGCTAATGTCAATTGCTCTAATGTCAAACTAAGCTCATTGTGATTATGTATGTGCCTTATTAGTTTTAAGAAAAGGACTTTTTATAGATCTCATTTCAAATGACTTGAATTATAACTAGTTTACTATTATTGGTGAGAGGAAAGACATCTTTGTTATGATTGTAACAGTAGTACTTTATAAAAGACTGCGTAAGTTTAATAACAGTTATTAGTATTCATCTAAGTTGATCTCAGGTACAAAATGTTTCTAGTACCATGGTTTTGACATTGAAGTTTTTATTTTGTTAGAAGAGTTTTGTTTTTGGTTCTTTTTCTTAAGAAATTTTTTAATATAAGCGTTTTATGTTGATGCGTAAATATCGTATAAAATAATAAATTATTAATACCAATAATATGACTTCTATTTCTACATAAAACAGTCCACTTTCATGTACAAAACAGTCCCCTGTTGCACCTAACAGTCCCCTGTCGCAATTTTTCAGTAAATCTTAAATAACTCTAAAAATACACATAAATTCAATTGGCTCTCTTATGTACTAAAATTAATAGTTACTTTCCTAAGCAATACTATTATATTTTCACGACAATGAAAGAAAAATATGCCAGGACAGATTTTGTATAGGCCATTACGAGTTTACAGAGAATCGCCCATAAATACTTTTAATACACCATAACAAGGTAGGTATTTATTTGCGCAATTTGAAGTCTCTAGGTCCAGGTAAGATGTTAGAGCTGTGCGTTGATAATGAGTATACTCAGTTACTTTGGTTTGATGATCTCATTGGCACAATGATCACTTTATTGACGTCGTCGATTCAGTGTCCTACCTATAAATAATATTACAAGGGAAAAAAAAATAATTAAAATATTTGAAATGTTAATCTTTGTTCCTCCACGTCAAGAGCTGTAATTAACATTATAGTATCTAGTTCATAAGTGGCTGGATGCTTTGAGCTTAAGATAGGGCGCAATAACGCTCACTAGAGGAGTCCTATGTCCAGCTATGGAGCCTATGGACTGCTATAGGCTGATAATGATGAGGAGTTGACTCAGTAGTTGGTAGAATTTTTAGGGATATTATAAAATCTTAGATATCTCTTTAAGTGTGGGTCAACAATTCAAATTCCATAAATCATTAAAGTTTGAAGTTAACTGGCTGAGATGATAGAGCTTGTGAGTGCTTGTGAGTTGTGCCGATATTTGGGTCTGTTTGTTATAATATTATTCATAGTTCTTACCCACGATACTAGAGGTAATCCTAATGTGGTTTAAAAGGCTAGATTCCAAATCGGTATGATAATAAGTACATATTAAGTAGTAGGTACCTAAAGTCAACGTCAAATTAAAATGAGCTTGTAGAGTAGTCAAAATGATCTGAAAAACAAAAGGAATTTGATATACGTACGCAGTTCGAATAATCATAAATATTGTTGTATGCACACAAGGTGTTCAAAATATCTTATTACTCCCTTCTGCGGTTTTCCCACAGAGTTACAACAAGCCTTCAAGAGGCGGGTATTTCATTACCTCAAGGGCCGGCAGCGCATCAGTATCGCCTCTGGTGATTCAGGTATCCATGAGTGGCGGTTACTACTTCCCAGCAGGTAGCCCGCCTGTTCGTCTGCCAGCTTTGCCATAAAAAAATAACCAATTGTTTCATATTTATGATGCTGTCATAATTATCTTAGTAAACAAAGCTCTCAAAGTTATCTGTGCATAATGGTCCACAAGGGATGCAATAATCTTCCATTCATCTTGCTGTAGGTACCTAGAAACGTCGGTCGTCCAGCTTCTTGGATATCATTCAGATATCGCCTTAGTCCACTGTGATCACATCTTGCCTAGGGTCCTGCCCACCTCAAACATTTTTTAATTTATTTGCAGTTCAAATTCGGATCTCGGCCTTAGGAATACGGTCTTTAAGCTTGATATCCAAATGATATTTTAGCCAAATATTTATTAACCTGACCATCGCACTCAAATTAATGAAACAGTAAATAGATCTCATGATTATTCTGTTAATAGTTGCACGCTTGACCGCCCTCGTTGCAATATTACAAATTAATTAATTTATAATTCACAAACCATTGAACCCTTTGATGATTGCAACTTCGATTTTAATACGGGAGGTAAGAGCTGGTGTTGGTACCTAGAACTGGTACAATTTGTTGCACTTAGTAAATAAATATTTGTATCTCTACTAGTAGGTTGGTAAACCTACAAAGAAGTTTGCTTGTGTTGTTTTTTTATAAAAAATAATCAAACGTTTGATCACTATCACACCTGAGACGGGTGAAGATGTGGTCTAAGATAGAGCACGCTTGCCTAGAAGGAACCGATTTACCCTAGATTTGAAAACTCCGAGATCGTACCTACTGGTCCGGCATAACAAACCCCGGAAACAAGTTCGAGTCCTTACTAGTACAATAACAATAATAATAATGTGGAAGCGAATCGTTTGGTTCGCCAAGGTGCCTTATTTTAAACAACCATTTATGGCTGTAATAATTATTTTAAGTACTACCTACTTTGTAACAAACAAGTACAAAGTGAATCGGTTATTATACCTATTAAATACCTTATTAAAAAACTTACAAACAGTTACAAATACAACATACAACAGTTACAAACAAAGTGCGTGTGTTAGTCAAGTATATTTTTTAATTGGTTATTTTCATTTTATATAGGGTGGTAACCGGAGCGACGCGCCTCTTGTAGAGTCCTCTTTCATACTTAGCGTCAATGAGTAAGTTTCCAGAAAACTATCACATAACTCTGTGAGAATGACACTTACGAGTTAAACCTTGCTGGCGAAATTGCCATTTTCTCTAAAATATAGTTTAGAGTTTTAATGTGAAGAATTATTAATTTGACAACCTCTGGCGTAGTAAGTGAAGGTTTTGGGTTCGGTTCCGAGCCAATCAAAATGGACGCACGTCACATTCCACGTGATATTTTGCGGCCCTGATTCTGATCACATCCGACATAATATGTCGCTAGAAATGTCTAATTCCATAAAGTTTTAACAGAGTACATCGCCCCATCTAAGCTGAACTAGCTCAGCATATCGCTTTATCGACAAAGTCCACAAACTGATCACCGACTTAAAATGGAACAAAAATGTATGAAAAATACAATTTGAAAATGTTAACTTTTACGATAGGTAATTTATCCAAGTCAAAAACAGGTTAACAGTATCTTATATAGGTACATAGTCAAAATAGTAAAAATAGAACAATATAGAAATAATATAGAATAATAAGTTAAAATAGAATACCTAGTAGGTACTAAGTTGCATCCATCGACTTTTGAAGACTTAAAGCAGTCTTGAGTAGATATACACCTTCAGAACAACATTTTGAAACAAAGGTCCTGCCGTTTCTAAATGGTATCTTGCCATTTTCATCAAGAATTCCCGTCCAATGAATTCACTTTCTATTCATAAAACCTTAGGTAGCTACTATAAACAGTAGCCTAGGTCTTTAAGTTTCCTAACTTCATTCGATGGGAAGTAGCTAAAGGCTTGGACTATCAAATAAAAACTATTTAGTTAACTGTAAGTACCTACCAAATGTACTAATGGAAATACCCACATATATAGTATAGTATATTATATACTAAATCAAATCAATAAAGTGAGCAAATCTAACAAAAAAATACTAATAAAAGTAATATATTGCCAAAAAAGAAACATCTCCACCCAGAAGAAAATAAAGAAAATAACTAACAAATAATTGGCAATTGGGACAGGCTCAGCAGTATTCCGTGCAAACAGAGTCGATGCACGGCTGGTTTTCAGCATACCCCGTTGCTCTAGCTGAGGTGTTAGTCAAGCCTAAATTAACAGGCAGCGAGTTGCACTAAAAAAAAACAAAGCCTATTATAGCTGACCAAAAATTACAGTTAAAGTATCACTAGAATAGTAGAACCACTTGATAAGCATTCACAAGCCTGATTGGATAAACGTGACTATCGCGCGACTCAACTCGCGCGTAAATCACCCACCCAGGTAGGATTGACAGGTAGGAAGGGATGTGGAGTGAAGGTTGAGTACGTGTGTTAGGTATCAGGCTACTATTTACTGGAACTATATGTACCTATGTGTCTATCATAAGTAGGTATCAATAATAACCATTCAATCTATTTAAACTCATTAGAACAGGAACAACAATAAGTAACAGTCTATCGTTCCAGAATAAGGATGCTATCGTGTTTGTACCTATGTAGGTAGATAAATTCACTAAGTCAGTTTTATCAGGCAGAATATAAAATATAGTTTATAATAAAAGTTAACAAAATAAAAGTTTATATTAGAAACTACTACCGATGTCCTTAACTTACTCGTAGGTTAATGGTAGGATTTTCACTAAACTTATCGTTGACTTATATGAACTGTCTCTTTCTTGTAGCCTCCATCTACAAGAAAAATACAGTTCATTTAAGTCAACGATAAGTTTTATACGAGAAGAAATTACTTGCAACTAAAATAGCAGAGAAAACCACGAAATTCATTGTCAGTGTCACAATTTGGCTATTTTGATATTAGGCCATGTTGAAACTACGTCATAAATGTTATTTGCTGTTAACTGTTCAAAAACATCTAGCTAGACGAAATTACGTGAAAAATCGGGATTTTCACAAAATTTATTAGTCGGTAAATATTTGTTTCCGCAGTATGCTAATTCAGATTTAGGCTTCCTCGGTATAGACTTATCTGAGAAAAAAGTTTCATCTGCCTAGGTCACTACATGTAAAGGAAAGTTGAATACCTAGCCACCAATCCACAGCTTCTTTTGCATGGTATTCAGCCAAAAAGTAGACTAGGTAATTTTGCATATTAACAACCTTAGTGTATAGGTATACTTATAGTTTATGTTAAAAGATATATTATAATGGAGCGGGTAGCTTCTTACGAAGCTATTTCATCCATCACCTGGTGCTATCAACTTATAATGACATAAACTACTTATAACAACATTGGTAGAATGGAAGCCATGTATGCCAACTCTTATTTCAAACTGGTTGCATAATTATTTATTTGTTCGCAGGTTAGTCGTGGGTAATCTTGCGATATACAAAATTGTATATATTTATTTCTTCTTTGTAATTAGTGATGAATTGTTTGCATTGTTCATAAGTTAGTGAATGGGCACCTGTTTTTGCGTCCCTACCTAGGTAGGTACTTACTTCTTATTCAGTCAAATTACTTTCCTACCTTTACAACATAAAACTAAATCACATACTTACATACACACACACACACACACACACACACACACACACACACACACACACACACACACACACACAAATGCGATTGAAATAGAACAGTCGTTGTAATATTTAAAATTCTTTATAAAATTACCATTGCTGCTTTGTTGTTGTTGTTACCTACCTATCTTTTTACTCTTTATTGTTTAGTTTTTGTGACTAGTAACATACTCATCTGCTAACTTATCGTCCTAACGCATATTACGAGCTGTTTACAAAATGTGGATTCAAATTGGTTTATTTACAAATTATGTTTAACTAGCCTATAATTTAACATTGTAAAACTGTGAATCCTTGTTTAAATAAAAATAAATAAATAAATAAACCTACTTATTATAATACTGTATAGCCTCATCCTGTTTGAAGTTGGTTAAAATTATTATAATTTTTTTGCGAATGGTGCCAATACCTGCATCAATATTGACATTACACATATAAATACACTTATCGATACACTTAACTAATACAACCAAGGCAAAACCACCTTCGTGAAATAGAATAACGGTAGTAGCTACTGCCAATTAACCTATGTTCCAACCACCGTATAGATTACAACTCCAATTAATACAGATCTCCAGATACCGATTCCAGAAGGGATTATAATATTTGATACTCCTCCGTTGTTATCCGGCTGATAGCAATTGTGTGGTCTTTATTCTAATTGACGATCTCTATGGCGCAGTGGAAATCCCGTCTGAGGAGCAGGTACCTACATATTTGATATTATTTTCGTCTTGATACATCTTGAAAAGAGTCTTGTCAGAGAGATACTGATAACCGTTGGGGTAAACGAGTTCTTGAGCGAAGGTGCGGCTCAGCAAATCTAGTGTATGACGCCTTCTAGCCAGGTAGAGACACGATTTGTGAAAGTGTGCTGGTAGAAGCTGGTAGATTCGTTGAACTGAGGACAGGGCGCAATGGCGCTCATTAGGGTAAGCTTATATTCGGCAGTGGACTGCGATGACGATGATGATGATGATGAGACAGACACATACACGTCTGTCTGTGTAATACGGAATTTGTTTCTGTGTGTCCCTTTGTAATACGCAACCCTAATGAAGTCGATTAAAAATACAACCTCCTCCGTTTTTGAAGTCGGTTAAAAAGTGTCGCAACCCTTTCAAACCGGTTAAGGCAGTTGACACTAGTTCACGGAAGTTCATCGTTAGTATTATATTCTTTATCACGAATAAGTATAGACAAACTGTGATAGCAAACGTAAGCGTTTTGTACAAACTTAGTCCATACTTTTCGAGTAAATTTGACACCTAGGTATAACAACGCTTTTGAGTAGATTCCTTTCTACACAGTCCAGTATATTTTTAAACCGACAGTGAAGTGAACCAACCGCGCGACAACATGTCATCAAGTCGCGTGTCGTTTGGCGCTCGGCTAATCAACACGTCTGCGGAGTCCTGCGAAATGCCGAAGGCGGATAGCGAGTCGATCATTTCTTGATGATGCCTTATGGGGAAAACATTGTCGAATTTTGTTGGGTTTTTGTGAAACTCGTCAGAAAAGGCAAGCGGAATTTGTATTAAATAGAAAGAGACAAATTTACTATAACTTGTAAAGTCTATTTTATGTAGCGGGTTAGCTAGTAAATTATAAATAACGCCAAATTACATGTCAAGATAATCTTTAAGTAAAAAAAAACCATAATTTAAATAATGTTGTGTAAAGTTACCTATTTGACAATATCCGCCATTTATTTTAATATTTGTGCGAGCGAATTCATTCGCGTAAACTTGTCTAACAGAGCCTGTAATGTTACAAAGTCGCATCACGTATAGTCCTTTGAAGACATTTAGAAGGCGACGCTGAAAGCCGAATAGCAAATAGCTTTTGATGTGCTTCGAGTTTTGTTTACATGTGGAAAATGTGGGAATTGGAAAACAAAGAACGTTTAGGGAAAACATTGCGGATAATTCTTATTTTTTGGCAGCAGATGTTATGAAAAACGAATTTTATTTTGTTTTTGACCCAAAAAAAGGTGACAGCCTAACAATATTAATCATAATGCAAGCTGCTCATTGGTTTAGATTAGCAATGTGTATTGGGAATGAACATAAAATATCTTTAAATAAGGGCCATCAACCATCAAACCATTTTAACGATCGTCTGCTACAGTATTTTTAAATCCAGTCCACTCGAAGGTTGTCTTTGCCCTTATATATTGTAGCATTTAGGTACCTATTACTTCTATGTCGGATAGTCTCGTTGCGGATTTTATCCTTCAGAGAAACTCCAAGCATGGCTCGTTCCATAGCTCGCTGAGCGACTTTAAACTGGTGGACTAGCCGTACTGTGAGTGTGAGTGTCCACATTTTGGCTTCGTATTTCATGACGGGTAGGATGCACTGATTAAAAACTTTCATCTTCAAACATTGCGGTATGGGTGACGCGAAAACCTCCGCGAGGATCCTCCTCTTGGCCTACTTCTCGAAGTTGTTTCTACCCAACTGCGATATCTGCCCGAGGTATGTGTACTCCGGAACAATTACGAGAATTTGTCCATTAACGACGACACGTCTCGTATCAAATTGGTCAATGACCATGACTTTGGCCTTTGGCTACTTACTTCTGAATATCAGGGTAATCTACCATAAAAACAATGTAATAGTTAATAAAAACAAAGACGTTAAAAAATATAAGCCAAGCAGAGTTTCTTGCCAATTCTTCTCTGTTTTGCCGAGGTACAATTGATTTAAAAAAAAAAAAATACGATTCGAAGTATTTTTTGTGCTAAATTAGTAAACAGATTTTTTACTTTTTATATATTACAGAGAGAAGATTCAAAGTAAGATGAGAACGATTTTTAAGTTCTATGAAAAAATAACAAAAAACCATGCTACTCGGGAATCAATAGATTTAAGAAATCATTAAACCGGATACCGGACATCTTTAACAAAAAAGAGTAAATGTAGTGTGCAAGGTACCTCGTTTGAATTCGTATGTTATAAATAAAAGGAGTAAGTATGTCTACTTCTAAAGATCAACAACATTTGTTCAGGGATTTTATGAATTTTGTAGTTTTTCATAGAAGAAATAGCTTACAAATTACGATATAATTCGACTCAAAAACTTCTGAGGCAGTCCTTGAATAGCTGATTTTGTTAAACCATGAATATAGAGGATAATAATTGTAGCTCTACTTTAATGTTGCCACAAACAACATAAAGTTATTGGAGAAAAAAAATCGCGTTATTTTCTCAAAGCTTGTGGATAATCACGGTCTAAATCACCCCCTTTCGATATAACATGAATGTAAACTCTATCTGTATATACCTAGTGAATGTACCTACCTAATGTTTGGACTTGTCTCTGACAACCACCATTATTTATACGGTATTCTTTAAATATATTCGTGCTGAAAAATAACTGTAAAAATGACGAGATGACAAAGAAACATGGTAGGCAATGTTTTTTATTTGTTATCTTCTTTGTACTTTCCATTATTTCAAAATACCTATGCGTAACACTAAACTTGTGAAGTGATTACTAACTGTTTGAATATTAAATCACTGCTTAAACTTTAAGGTCCCGAAGGTACAATCAGGCCGGTTGACTTGCGTGACGTAACTGTTACTAACTATGGCTGGAGTTGAAAAGCTGGGTTATAATGTTAAATTTGCTGGTTAAGCGCCACCGTGGCCATAGGCTAAAGCCCTGAGTGAAGAATACTTTAACCAGCTTTTGGCGGTGTCGGCCTGCAATACCATTTGCATTTGTTTTTTATTTTCTTTGTTCTATTTGAGCAGGCATAATATTAATTCTTCTGAACATACAGCAAAGTATTCTGTATTATTTTGTTCAATGTTTTATGTATGTAGGGTTTTCTCTATGTTGTTTTTAGGTAGGTATTTCTGTTGTTGGTCAAGTCGTCAGCGTTTATTTGTGTTATAACAATGGCCGCTATAAAAAAATAATTAGCAAAAAAATCCTATAACTGAGAAGTCTAGTTTAACAATTCACTTTTATTTCACTTCACCAGATATACTTGTGTCTTCTTACTAACTTAGAGTGGTTAAATCGCCATTAACATAAATCGGAAAATAAAATAAAACAAAAATCGCACTGTCGTTCTAGGTGAAAAAAAATCGCCTCTCCATTTCATCCCTGCTACCATTTGAAAATGAACCCGTCTTTATGTTTTTGAAGCCTAACGTCCTAATGACCATTTTGCCAAGAATTTATAAGTTACTTTTTGGCGGAATGGTTCTTGCCAATTTTGAGCCAAAAAGGGCTTAAAATAACTTTAGTATTAATTTATTTATTCTTGTTTTGGCGGCTAGCCGTTGTTCGAAGTCTTCCTACGTGTACAATCAATTTATCTGAACTTCAACTACAATACGTTACAAAGATGTTAAGTAGGTATGCTAGACCGCACCGCCACGGAATTTTATAACATATAGGTTCTCTATTATTATAATTTAAACCGTCCTCATCATAACAGTACTTTATACTAGATAGCTAAAATGGTTTTAAAATATCAGGTCACCTCTTTTTAACCGACTTCAAAAAGGAGGGGGTTCTCAATTCGTCGGTACCTTTTTTTTCGACTTTTCTTTATGTATGTTCACCGATAACTCCGTCATTTGTGGACTGATTTTCAAAATACATTTTGTGTTTAAAAGAGTGGTCACACAGGTGGTCTCATATAAATTTTATTCCTGAGGGATACTAATGAGGTGCTGAGGGTACTTTTCCCGGAAAACTCAAAAAACCTCATCCTCACTTGTAATTTTCGCCCTATGATCACCGTCATATCATTTCTCCGTCAATTGTGAACCGATTTTCAAAATTCGTTAGGGCAAGAAGTAAGAAGTGATTTATTTGAAGTCCGTTTTTTTAAGTCCTACTTGTTATGTATATATTAAAACTAGCGGACGCCCCGCGACTTAGTCCGCGAAAAAGGTTTTTTTCTTATCATACCGCTCGCCCTGCCCCCTGAAAAGTTCCCCCGTTCAGAGATGTATTAAATAAACATTAAAAAGCTCTAATATATTTTCGTATAAATAGAGGACTTTAAACAAAAGTCAACCCCCCGTTTTGTGGATACAGAATTTCAAAAGTTGTAATTTGAACACAAAAAAAAATACTACAACACATAATCCTTAATGATAAAAAACTATTTTCTAAAATCGGGAGCCAAGTTCACAAAGCATTCAGGCCTAGTGCAAATCGCACTTCTCCTTAAAAGATTTAATATTCTGCCAGATTTTGGTAACTACATTACTTTTTCTTATAATGTACAACAACAACAACACCAGCCTTTAATAGTCTACTGCATACATCTTAGATATGAAGGCCAATGATCCCCAAGCCAGGCATGCGGATTGGGTATCGCAGAACACAACTTCTCGCACCGACAAAGCTGGTGCCCGTCGCGTCGTCGGTCAGGGAATTCAGCTGTGCCTACTATGTTCTCCAAATCAGTCGGCCGCCGAAGCCACGTTTTTTTGATAGCAGAGTGCACCACGGGCCGGTGAAGCTGGCTTGGGTTCCAAAGATAAAATAAACTATAACTTTATTTGAGGGAAGGAGAAAACGTGAAGGAAAGTAAACGCAAAACGAAGTTGCACGCGGGTTAGTTTGTAATAAAAAATCAATTTTTTTAGCCTCCTATGATGATTTGCTGCAAAATAGCCAGCTAAAATAAATCATAATGTTTTAATTATTAATTGTTTCAAGATTATTAGATAAGGAAGGTTTATCGAGAATGTCTGACGTGGTAGTACACCAGATCTTGTTTTTTTATTTTTGTGGTAGCAAAAGTACTCCGCGAAGAGTTGGGATAATTATTTCATTCGTTAAATTGGTTTTGTATGGATAATATATTATGATGATAGAGCTTGTCCTTATAAAGTACAAGCGTTATAAAATGAGAATAAAATTGATTATGTTTAAATGTTAGCATGCTAATTGATTTTGAGTTATCTAAGTTATCAAACCGCCCTAATTTAGCTATGTCGATACGAAACTGTCTCTATCACAGATATTCTATTCAGCAAGTTTGTAAATAGTTATACGGCAGAATTGTTGATTTGTTTCTAATTTCGCTCAAACAAACTACAGCAGTACAGCCTCCGGCTTCGCACGCCTAATTTTGCCTCACATATACAACACCACCACACACACTAGGTACCTACACCAGACTATATCAATCCACTGCTGGACGTAGGCATCCCCTATGAGTAGGGGGATATGCCCATAATTACCACGCTGGCATGTGGGCTGACGATGGCGTGACCTACGAAGCAATACTTTGTTATAAGTAATGGTTACCGCTTATCATCAGGTGGGCTATGTAAATGTTCCATCTTCAGGTAATTACCATTAAAATAGCTTACTAAAAAAAGTCGAAATAGCGACTTTTTTCAGGTAATTACCATTAAAATAGCTTACTAAAAAAGTCGAAATAGCGACTTTTTTTAATAAGTTATTTTAATGGTAATTACCTGAAGATGGAACATTTACATAGCCCACCTGATGATAAGCGGTAACCATTACTTATAACAAAGTATTGCTTCGTAGGTCACGCCATCCTCAGCCCACAGCATTACCTATTCTGTGCTGAAACCTCCTGTTGTTTGTGACCTACCTACCTAAATTTTATATGCAGTTCGAACAATGGACTGCTATAGGTTGAAGATGATGATGATGATGATAAATAATAACATGAATAAATAATGCTGATCACCAAAAATTTACCTTTATTGGGAACCACATGACAGATAAATTTTAAGTAGGTACTGCCTGTTTAAATATATAAACTTTATAAAAGAAAACGCCTAGACCCGAGGCAAATATTTGTTTCACGGTGGCAATCGAACCCGCAAACTTCTTCGTTTATGGCACCCACAGCGCCACAAAGGTCGCCGATGATGATGATGATATTTCCCTTTGAACATATTCGTTTGATAGTATAACCTACCTTCCTACATACAATCCTCAAAGCCTCATCCCAACTCAAATTAATTAACGTAGGTAATACACGCCTGTCAAATACCCCTCACTCGATATCCTTCAAATTAATCAAGCATTTGTCCTTATTTTAAGGTTATTTAGCAAACAGCGCAGTTAATTAATATACCAAAATCCACCTGAATACAGTTATATACTTAAACCCTTGAGAGTACACACGATGCGGTAATACGGATAGCTAGCTCTTTCTTTCTGCGTATGAGCTAATGACCAACTCCGGTGTTGGAGTTCAGGCCGCCTGAAAGCCTCCAAGATAACTTGATCATCATCATTCTCAGCAGAAAATTGCGGATTCGGTTTGACAAATGACAAATGTTTGCATGGTTTGATATTTGTCTCAGGTCTGGATGTTATATTTACATGAATATAAGTAGTAGGTAATAAAAGTCATGTGGTTCCCATAATACAAGATCTACTTAGTTTGGCTATGGGGCTTCATGATGCTGTGTGATAGTGTCCAGCATTATCTATGATTTATCATAATTATCATAGCAGTTCACTGCTTAACATTACCTCTCATTTTAAACAAAACCAGGCCAATCTCACTCCGCACTAAAGGTACGAAGCTATAAGTATATCGGCGGGCCCCGACTGCGGGGCTCGCTCCGTAGGTTAGTACGCGTCATCAGAAGAGATAAGAGTTACGTATAGAAAGGGATGCAAGGTGTAGGCGAATATAAAATGTTAGGTACGAGCTGAATAACACTTTATTGCGTCGCAGTTAAACTAGCTATTTGTTAAATCGTTTTTGCGGAGTGAAAATTCTATTCCTTTTTCTATTCTGTGACAAAACTCTTCTAATTCAAAACAAAAACTTACTGTGTCATGGTTTGCCACACTTTTTAACCGTATGTAGCAATGTCTCAAGGTGAAGCCTGGGTGTTCAGTTCCGTGACAGAATAATCCTGTATAATATACGGGTTAGTTCAAACATCAGCTTATTTATGTTGAACTGAGCGCTCTTGTGTTATCTATCCAAGAGTCCGAGATCAGGGACTTGATGTAGCGAGCAGGGAAACTTGATAATACTCTCTTAGCCCCATCAGTTCCGACCTGTTTCGGTTTTCATCTTGTTTAAGCATCACTCCGCTCGGTCACTACTTGCATGGGTGACCTTTGCATTTTTATCACAGCATTTCCGTGCTTCAGAAAGTTGAGTGTGAACATACATACTCACACACACAAACTTTCGCATTTATATCATCAGCGTGATGTGAAAGTTTCTTTATTTGTGTCTGTGTGTTTGTATGTACCTATGTTTGTCCCCACTCAACTTCTTAATATGCTATTTATCAATGTATACGTATTTGCTTTATCTATGCAATAAGGAATTATCTATCTACATTACGAATTTGGATGAGACTTGAATGTTATGCCACACCACACCACCAGTCTATATCAGTCCACTTCTGGACATAACACACGTGACACGTGCAGGAAAGGTGGGTTCAATTCCGAAGATGGGGAACCCCTAACTACTCCTAGCCCCTAAGAGAACCCGTAACACCCCAATCTTCGGAATCCAAGCCATTTGCTGATTGTTACGTTTCATCTTAATGAGTTTGTGACCTGGATTAACACACAGGCTAACTTTTAACCCCTTGAGTTCTCGATGGAATTAGTTAGGAAGTGGTTCAGTCTGCCAGCCAAGAGTTACTCAAGCCAAGTTTTAACCCAGTACCACGAGCTTAAACAGAGGTTGAGCAAATCTTGCAAAATAATATGATTGAATACTCACACATCTTGCAGCCGAAAACTAAGCAGAGCTTGTATTATGTAGAAAACACACAAGACCTGAGACAAATATCTGCAAATAATGGCAAACATTTGTCCCGCGGCGGGAATCACACCCGCAAACTTTTGCGCCAGGAGGACCATCGCCCACTGCGCCACAGAGGCCGTTAGTAATAATGAGAACACGCTTTTACCTCTGTAGGTAGGTCTAATGTTAGGTCACCTATGGATATTGAGTAACTAATGAAATTCCTGTGTGCCTTTGATCATGTCGGCGTCACGAACAAAAGGCAGACCCGACTTCTCGTATTTTTGAGTAGGCTGTTATATTATGGGCATAGAATTAGTATTAACGTATGTACAAGGGAATAAGCGCTTTGAACAAACATGAAAATGAAAATTAAAATTGAAGTAAATATTTATTTGCATGGTTAAAAACGCTAACCTATCAGCAAACTGAAGATATCTAATAACAACGCACATAAATATTAATTATTATTAAAAAAATGTATTTATCAAGACAACAATAACATTTTTTTATTTTTTTATTTGGGTAAACAAACAGTTTTAGAGTACAATGATTACTTAAAAAATACTTAATATTAGACGTATTAATTGTAAACCAACAACGTTCACCACGGATTACTCTTTAATGTAAGGATAAAAAAATAACAGGTGGACAGCACTGTACTAAAGTTTCAAGAATCTTATTTATATATGAACTAGGAGGCATTAACGTAATATATATGGAGTTGAAATGAGTATTATACGTGTGGACTATACGGTATAAAAGAGATCGTTTACCAGCATTGTTGCGGCGTCGTGCTAGTGAAAATAATTGACATGTATTACGGCAGTGTGTTCTGGTGGGGATTCTGTAACATAATTTAGTGGAATACAATCATAACGATTATGTATGACACAGGTCATAAAGTTACATTGCTTCTAGATGCTTACGTCTGGATTCGAGAGTGAGGTGCTTTTATTCATCAAGTTGTTCATAAGACAAGCGACAGTGTCAGTCAAATCAAATCAAATTATATTTATTTGCATAAAAGTATAAAAATTACAAAGAAAATTTCTTATAGGTTATGTGGATCGCATACGTGCACTTATACTTCATTACAGAAGCGTGCAAATATTAGATTGTTATATGTAAGTATTGAGTGCTGTATTTTGCCAGTCTTCCATATAGGAGTCCAGTTCGTCTCTCCATCTTCGCCGCGTAGAAAGTGTGGAAGGAGGGAAGGGAGGCCTTTGCCCTGCAGTGGGACAACTCAGGCTTATAATAATAATAATAATATGTAAGTATTAGTCAGTAAGACAGTGTTACTAAGACAGACTAAATCCCATGTGGTCTAATAGGCCTTAAAGTAATGCCTTAAGAGGTAATACGTAAAGGTAAGAAAAGGTAAAAAGAAACCAAAATCCGTGCCTAATGTACTCTCCCAAAGAGGTTTCGTGTCTCGCTTCCACTTTTGTGAAACAGAGAGTAAGACGAAACGAGACGCAACACCTTTATGAGGGAACACATTACGCACAGATTTTTGTCCACAGTGCCCACTCCTTTTATAAAAACTCTTTGATTCTGGGTACTGTTGAGGAAAATTGGTATAAAAAACTTATTTTGATTGGAAATTGGGACGATATTGACAGATCTATTTCTGTTACAAAGTAATACAAAACAAGTTGTATTTAGGTTACTGACTGTTATAAAAGGACTTAGACATATTATGTCTTACTACTTATAATAATGTAATACTTCACTACTACTTAATGTAATACTACTAATGTAATACTACTTAATGTAATACTTCCTTTTATATATTATATAACGATTGCAATCGCCACGATCCCTCCATTATTATCATAGACATGTACAAATAATTTATTTTTCACTTCTCTTGCTCAAAAAGTATATCATAAGAGTGTAGCTTAGCGGGCCTAAAACTCGAGTTTAATACCTCGGGCTAAAAAGTATTTTTTCTTTTTAATTTTTGTCTAAAATCATCAGCCCGTACAAAGCATTCGTTCTCTTACATAAAAACTCGACTTCTTGGTGCTCCGTCAATCTTTTTTTTGAATATAGAACCGTCTTGGTGATGTTTTATGAAGGTTGATTAATTTTTAATAAAATTTCTGAAAATTGTCTAATTTTGAATTGTTTTATTTTCTCGCAATCGAAGTGAAAAGTAGAGTGTTTTACTCGGGCCAAAACCACCCATTATAACTCGGTCTTGTCATCCTCCCTCGCTACGCTCGGGAGTATAACAACCTCGTATATAATGGGATGGTTTAGTCCCTTGTAAAACAATCTACTATTTCACTTAGCATACATAATACAGAATAAGTACTTGTTAAGGTACTAAATGATAAAGGATGCGTCGAGCCGAGGGCAGCTGTCCAGCAGTGGACTGATATAGTCGGATAATGATGACGATATCACTATCATCACTGATAAAAGATGTTCTTTTTACTTAAATTAAAGTAAATGTAGATAATAATGTAGATAAAGTAAATCTTTCTGAAGGGCTCATCTGGCGTAGTACTACCACCATGCTTATTTCTGCCGTGAAGCAGCATTGTTGTGTTTCGGTTTAAGGGTTGCCAGTGAAATGACATGCACATGAGGCTTTTAACTTCATGCCATAGGTAACACTTTGAGTGCTGAAAACACAGATGTGCTACTGCAGGGCGTTGTCCTCAGACGAGGCCCGCAGACACCAGTCAACGTGCTATATTGATGGACGCGTTGCATCTAAGGGCACGTCCCAAACATGCGTGACCTAAGAAGCTACTTTGTTATAGATAATGGTTACCACTTAGGTATGATAAAAAAGTAGGTTTGTTGCGTAATATTTCCAAAGATATGTAAGTAGCATTTTATGGACTTAGATTTTGAAAATCTATAGTACTTATAGCAGAGGACAACACCTTTATATTAACATTATGGCATGCAATAAATTATTGAGTATTAAGTAACACACACACGCTACACAATAAATAAAAATCTTATAATAATAAACGTTTTTTTCATAAGTTTTCTAATAAGATATTCATGGGTGTTTTTTGGTAAAAAAAAAAACAAAAAAAATAAAAAAAACCGAAATCAATGTTCGACTCACGGCAAAAATTACTAAATTAGAATTTTGGCCCACAATTGATGGAGATATCGGTGAACATAGGTACATAAAAGAACATACATACGACCGAACATAGAAACTCCTCCTTTTTTTGAAGTCACTTATTAAAAGACGTGCTTTTAGGATCAATATTATCACGATTACAGGGTATGGTAGCTTAGATTACCGTGAAGCGGGTTTCTATTCAAACCTATCAGATATCACCCTCAATCCCCACCCGAATGTAACCAATCGGTGCGATAGTGAAGTTAAATGAGACTTCGAGAACTTTCTGAACACCTTTGGGTACTGATACCGAGAGTTTCAAGCTAAAAGCCTTCACACGATACTGCGGTCCAAGGAAGTACAGTCAAGTGTAAGATGTATACAATTTAGGACCGTGTCGATGTAAAGTTAAATCATTCGTCGAGCCCAATAATTCATCTAAAGCAAATTGATTTCTAGTTTGACATAGTATTAAATTAGAAATGATGTATTTATTTGACTCACAAAAAGAAGGTACAGAAATAAAATAATTATAAGTAATCTAACAAAACAGTACATAGGAAACAATATAAACACACACCACTTATACAATCATTTAAAATACATGTCAATTTCATACAAAAATCATCTAAGCTGATGCATATCACGGGTCCAGCTGTTAATATTAATGTATTACTAATGTACTATTTACACATTTTATTTACTTTTTTGCATGCAATATCTACTTACGGATCTATTTATGTCAGTGTTTGACAAAGCTCAAAGTTGCGTAAATTGCATGCAAATAAGGAAGTTACTGTTTTGCGGATGCTTCAATTTCCTTTAGCATGTTATAAAATGGTCTCCGACGCAGGCCGGTAAGAGTAAATCGTACATAATGCGGGCTTCTAGCTACACTTCTATATAACGCTTTGTGTGCTGAAGACAAATTTGCACACAGGCAGGTGCAGCCCATCCTCGCGCATGGAGCGAAGCCCTTTGTGCGAAGCCCGCAGTCAACAGCCAACTTTCACCACTTCATCACTGACAACCAGCCTAATACGTACACAGCTATATGCTTGACCGCCGACGGGCAGCAGCATCAGTGCGAGAAGCTTTACTTTGAGATCCCCAATAGCATGCCCAATAATAATATATATGCTAATAATATAAAATGCCAATAACATGTTTATGTGCATATTCCCCATATAAGAAGACGCCTTGCTGTGCATTTTTTTCCCTTGACCTAATTTGAGAATTCTCTGATGAAGAAAATTGTGCGCCGATCGTTTTTTGTTATTGTCGCCATGGCTATAGCAGAAAACAGGACCTGACTGAAGACTGGACGACTGGACTTATAAACCGTACTATGTTGCCTCATATTATTAAGAACAATTATTATACTTGATACTGGCGAAATTGTGGATAACTATTTGAGATGTCATTTAATAAAGAAGTGAAGAGACCTAATTTTAATTGTGTTTTTTTATGATTTATGTAAATAAAAATGGCAATAGGTACATACCTTTGGTAACATAAGAGATAACTATGATATTTTATAATTTTTATTTATACTTATACTTATATTTTTATTTTTGAAATTAATTTGTGATGGAATAATAATGATGATGAATAAATGACTATAGGTACAATATTTTGTACGAGAAAAGTAGCGCGAACACAAATTGTTACGTATCGTACTTCGTAACCTGATATATTGCAAGGGTTACGAAAAATTTTAGCCAATGACAAAGCGTTATTTTGAGTCTACGCTTTCTTATTGGCCAAAATTGTACGCCTACGATACGAATACATTTTAGCCTATCCTCGTGATCGAACCTTAGTTCGAAACATTTCGATTTTAGATTTTCAAAACTAATATTTTAGTCAAACCAATGAATTGAGCCACTCATTATTCATTCAATCAATTATTATTGGACGCAATTTAGTGCTAATATTTGAATTTAATATGGGTAGAATAATGATAATTTAAGGTTTTGCAATTATTGACGTAACCCAAATTTCTATTTAAACTGGGAACGGAATAATTTTGAATTTATTATATTGTAGTTCCCGCATGCGATTACGCTCGATTGGTTTAAAAAGTCTATGTGTGAATCCAAGTCAAAATCCAAGTAGGTAGAGATATTTCAAGTTTCATCCAAACTAACGAATGCACAAACTTTTCATTTATTATATCAGAAATTATAGTATTCTAGATATGCAATGCTTCTCAAACGTTTTCTAGCATTTGTTGTAATTACTCCATATTTTTATATTATATCGTTAACTCAGGTCAAAAACTGTGTACGTTTCAAGTTTCACTCAAATCCTTCAAGCCGTTAGTGAGTTGAGTGGATTGGAAGCAAACCACACTGACACAAACTTTCGCATTTACCATATCATCATATCATCTGCCCGCGGTTTCGCTCGTGCGATACCCAGATAAAATGTACCCTATATGTTAATCCAGGTCACAAACTATGTATATTCCAAGTTTAATCAAAATTCGTTCTGTAGTTTTTACAACAAACATCCGTCGATCCATTCATCCTCACAAACTTTCGCCTTTATAATATTAGTAGGAATTAGGATAGGACGAAGAAATTATATGATTCTTGTTCATTGCTTTATGTTTTCAGGTATTTGATAAAACTACTCCATAGTTTTTTTGTTTAATACAAACCTGAAGACTTCCTTTCAGAGAGACCGCTCTTAATGACCGCGCAAGGAATGTTTTTGAGGAGAAGAAGATTTTTCAGAAAGTTTCCGTTTATTTATTTAATTTTGAAAATGAGTTATTTTATTAAGAAATGATTCCGAATTAATTGACAAAGCTTAAAACGATTTGAGTTAAGATATTTGTAAATGTTTAAAAGATAAATTATACCTATATAGTACCTACATTTCGACCTCTCTGTTTTGCAGTGGGCGAAGGCCACTGAAGGCCAGAGATGCAGAAAGTTGCGGCTTTAATTCCCATCGCGAGACAAATGTTTGTATGATTTTTCGGGGTGTATTCTGTATGTATAAATAAGTATTTTTTTGGAAAAAATATACCTACTAAGTTGTATATCAATCAAGTTGTTCCCATAATACAAACTCTACATAGTTTAAAGCTATAATACTGTTCGGAGCAAGGAAAGTGGACTGTTTTTGTCGTTGGTTTGGTTCCTGGCAAAATGTTAGTGCCTAAAAGGGTTTTCCAGGAATAAAATACCAAAGTATGCAGTTAAAGATATGCAGGCTGTCGGAAGCGGAGTAATGGCGGTACGTTCGTGGGTAAAATAATTATAAAGCTCTAGAGAATTACACTGCTGACTGAAAATTCGACTCTGTATATACACACTCGCCGTGTCTTTTCTCTGTTTATTTTGTAATATAAATATTATTATATTATTATTATTTTGTTTTGTATAGTAATTTACCTAGCTTGTCTATCGTTACAAGTATCTAATTAGAGACCTCTATCTCTAACATTATCTAGCTATCTCTCTCTAATTTACTCCTAGCTCTGTAAGTGTATTGAAACAAAATAATTACAAATCTTTATTTTCACATATCTAACTTATTACTACGCACTTATCAAATTAAACTAATTGAATACTAAGAATATACTCTTATTTCTAAAATTTCTTTGATTCTGTCATGCAAATATACGCTTCTGTGTGAACATTTCCGGCATTATTAATAACTGGCTGTGACTTGGCGACCGGTCGCTAACGAAAAAGGGAGCGAAAACGGGCTTAAAAAAGACAGCGGAAGCGGGAATGGGAACGGGAACGGGGACGGGCCCAGGTACTTGGTAATGTGGAATGCGTCCACAGCGCCACTGAGGTTGTCAAGGAGGTATTATATGTCTTTAGTAAGTTGCAATAGTCCACTCCACGCATGTCTCTGTCCATGTTCTCAGTAATTACGGCGAGCGCGCGCGGTGTTAGTGGAAACTATACATTTTGCCGGCTCCGCTGTTTGAACTAAACTCAATTTTATTTTACAATTTTAGTTTTATTTTTGTTGTCGTGCAAGCTTAGAGCGTTATGTTGGATGTAATGTATTTTATTTTGAATGTTATTTAAAGTCAAAGGCACTTCCTTCCTTCCTTCTTCATGTGGTTAGTAGTCAAATCTGGAGGCAAAGTTTTTAGGCCGCTCGAAGGCATCCGGCATGGCTTAATGACTGTAAAAGAAGTGATCAACATCTTATCGCACTTTCCTTAGCACGGAAGCGCTCAAATCTTAATACCACTTGGTCACCCATACAAATCATGACCCGGTGGAGGTACTACGAGGTCCATATTAAAACTGCATGGTCATAGCACATATGGTCTCTACTACTAAGAAGATTCAAGATTCAAATATTTATTTGCTAGATAGATAACTATTTACACAATCAGTAGGGTTATTCCGCAGATATAGAAGAGAACTAGATGAATTCTTAAAATTCACTATGTTCTGAACATTAACTCATACAGCTGACCTCTACTCTCTTATGTCCAATATCATCAGTTAGAAAGGGACGCATACATAATATATCTATGCGATTTCAAAAAGGATCAAAGTTAATCGTACCAGGGCGCTCGAACCAAATTATATGCGGTTTCATTGAAATGCCTTAATACGATGTCGCAGAAACCGCATTGATATTGCATCTCATTCTAGTAAATGATATATGGAAATTAAGAAAGTAGAGAATAAACGTTTGAGTTGACGTTCAGAACATAGTGAATTTTAAGACTTTATCTAAATAATAATAATAAAAAAAAAGACTTTATCTTGTTCTCTTCTATATCTGTGAGTTATTATCTATGACACAAAAGATTCCTTGCCGATACCGTGTGACGTCATGATATACTTCAAACACAAACACGTTTCCAAAACCCGCCATGGCGTCACGTTAAGAAATTTGACATGAGCATAGAGAATACGATAACACGCAAAGGAGAATGCCGATAACCCGTACTAATTGCGTCAACACCAAACGTATCCCATAAAATTGCCTTTATTTTAAAAATTACATTATCATTTTCTTCGTTGATTTGGTTTTCATCGCAAGGTGCCATGACACTGCAACAACCCTCACTTTTAATTATTTAGACAGTAGAATCGACTAAAAACTTATTGGAGATTTTTCTCTTTGTAAAAGTCAAAGAGGTTGGATCAGAAACTTTTTTGTGGTACTACTAAACTATCTCATATCTCTAAGCATTTGATATGCTCCCGCTAGAGTTTAAGTGTTCTGTAGCATTAGGTAGCAGTGTTTATTCTGTAAATAGATATTTTATTAGACATCATTACAATAATGTACGTTAAACAATAGTTGCATCAACTTTTTGCTAATAATCGGTGAGGCGAAACCAGCATAGTTTGTAAGAGGCATCCGTGGCCCTTTCGTGGCTGTGATGAATGTGTTCATCATGATCTTAGCTTGGATTTCACCTTCACTAGTAAGTAATTATACATGTACAACTATAAATTATGTAAATGCCTATCTGCTTCTCGTCGCTATCATTATTTGAAAATAATTAAAGGAGAACATAGATTAGTAATGTATATAATGTCCTACTTACGAAGTAGAAGTTAAAACACTCTTTTACATATCTGAGTGAGGTATATAAACCTTTTCTTATAGATATAGTATCATAGTTATATCGTTATAGTGTAATATACTTATAATTATGTAGACAAAACTGAACACACAAGGTCCCAGGTAAGCATTTTTTTAAAAACAAACTAAAACTAATTTCAAATAAAAACAATTTGTTGAAGTTTTTACTATTCTATGAATAACAGTATAATATCTTCCGAATAAATTTGGTTTGGTTTGGACGCAATCACTTTAGCATGAGCGCTATAGATCAGACGGCATTGTCCTTTGACATGCCCATGGAGAATACGATTACACGCAGATTCCATGCAGATATCGGCGATAACGAGGCACGTTGCGTTTGCTTAAAGGGGATAAGGGTGCAAGCAGCATTATATTTTAGTGGAATATGTTAGTAGATTTTATACGAAATTTCATAATGATCAGCTAAGCATGAGCTAAGCGTGAGAGCGAAACAAGAAAACAAACTCGTTTTCGTATTCATATTAGTTATAAGGATTAGAATAGGAAGTTAGGGATTTAGGTTAGTAGTATTCATTCAAATATTTTAGTAAATAACGCCTCCATAGCTTCCCTGCTCCTTTGAAAGCTGACGAAGTTGCCAGTAAAGGGGCGCCGTGATAATTTAAACGTTGTCTTTGAGTTCTGCATCTCTGTTTTACTTTTACTATTCTTAGGAGGTAACATGTGTTGGAGTTTTTAGGCATGAGGCATGGTTTTATAATAATAATGCTGGACACTATCACAAAGTTTTATATACAGAGCTTGTATAATGGGAACCACGTGACTGATAAACTACTTGTATACACACTTTTTGTAAATACATACATATTATTAAACTTAGAAAACACCCAAACCCGAGACAAATACTTGCAAAACATACATTTGTCTCGCGGCGGGAGTCGAATTCTAGAGGCATTCCTCGTAGCGCACCCAGATAAAGCGCACCAAAGTACTTGACCCGTCTACCACAGACCCGTTTTGGTGCGCTTCATTCCGTAGGTATAAATATTAAGTTTTTATTCCTCGTTGCGCATCAATGATAATGTAGGGTCTAGTAATGGGATAATAATGTGTCGATATCATTGATGAAACTTAATTCAGTAATATTTGAGTATTGTGAATATGAAAGTACTATGTACGTACATTTTAATGCATACGTAACTACCTAATTAAGCGTTATCGACTAACAAAATTATTATTAATAACTTTCGCAGCAGCACCCGCGCTAGGCAAGGGAAGCGGTGACTCATAGCGAGCACAGCGCAAACCGGCTTATTGCAGATTTGAATGCATTTCACGAGTTCATCCGAGTACAGGCGAATGCTCGCGAACCTTGTTTACGTCACACGACACTCGCAGTTTGCTCGCGGATTGCTAGCACCCCGTGCCCTGCCGTTACCATGACTGCTACCTGTATGGCCAGGAATTGCGGGGTATCTAGGAACTGGGGGTCATTACCTCTTTGTACTTGTCATTAGCGGATTTATGCCCATAATCCCCACGCTGGGCTAGCGAGTTGGGGATAACAGGGTACAGCTTCTCGCAATGCTGATGCTACTGCCTTACTTGATTTAGCTGTGCCTAAGGCTGCGCTATATCGCAATCAGCCGGTCGCCAGAGCCTCGTCCGTTAATTAACAGGGCGCACCACGTGCAGGTGAGGTTGGCTTGGGTACCGAAGATGAATGTTGGAACTTCTTAGACCCCGTACAAACACATGGCTCTTATAATGAGATACATAAAAAACAAATAAATCAAAGGTTAACAATATTAAAACCAATCACGAAGACAGCAAAAATGTATTCGTATCATTATTATCAGCCTATAGCAGTCCACAGCTGGACATAGGCCCCCAAAAGAGCAACATTGCGCCCCGTTGTCTTCCGCTCGACGCATCGAAAGTAACCCCATCTAGCCTAGCCGTGGTCTCCAATCAAGAAGTCGTTCACCCCAACGGTTGTCGGTTCTTTGGTGGATAATTTTCCGACTTTACTTTTTTTTTTCTGTCGGAGCCTCGTTGCGGTTATTAGTTTAGTATACATAAAATTATTATTTTTGCCAGTGAGAAATCGTAGTCTTAGAAATAGCAGTCTCTCTATCTTGAGATTCGCATACGAATTACACGAAATCTAGAAATTGGTACTATTTTTTTTATATTCAAATCTCGAAACCCTAAGCTTTTGTGATGACCTACATCCGCTCTCAAATGTTTGACCTACATAGCGTGAGCCCTAAAACGCATTTACATGGTAAAGTAGGATATTGCGGTCAAGCGTAGATGCCTGGATTATAGGAAAAAGGGAATTTATACCGTTATCAGTTTACTTATGTGCTTATTACAATGATATTGTATGAACTCAAGAATTTGGAAAGGACAACTTCTATTTTAAATTGTATCGAAAACGTTTTTTTTTATTTTTCTCGAAATATTGCGATTTGATTTGGTAAGTTACTTTGGGAAAAGTGTTCCCGTTGGGAAATAGAGACGATTGAGACCAACTTTTTTTCTGAACTATCATTTTGTAGGCTGGCTACATTTTTTTAAAAATAATCTGAATGTGCTATTATTATATATTTTTTCTTTTGAAAAAAACCTGCTGTTTTTTCAGAACAATACCTTTTGAATACAAAATAAAAGGTAGCTGTTATCAATGAGGTAAAATTTTACCCCATTTTTTTCGCAAAGTTACGCCTAAGTCAAAATACAAAAATACAAATATTTTATGGGACATCTCACCCACGGTCAACTGATCTCAAACTGGACAAAGGCTGTATTATGTATAATTTCATATAAAACACCGACACGGAACAAACACCCATTTTCATCACACAGTTTGTACTGAGTGGGAATCGAACCTGCGCCCTGTAGCTCAGAAAGCAGAGTTACCACCGGACATATGATATCAAAAAAATGCTGTAAAATGTTAATTTCTTCGCTCATTCGATCAATCGATAAAGTCGTTAAGGAATACAAGCAGGTGCTTGTTGAGAGGTCTCAAGCAGGAACGGCTTCATCTTTCTCTAAACATAGTGGTTCTATAAAATTATTTTTTAAGCTCTATGGGTAGTTTGTTATACAAATTGATGGCTTGGTATTTTGCGGAGTGCTTCATTATTATACATTTAGATCTCAGCGCTTTCGTGCTTCGGAAGGCATGATAAGCTGTTGGTTCCGGCTTTTTCAGTGGTCAGGCCAAGTCGTAGGCCACTACCTCATCATTATGAAAATGAAAAGTTCAATTATTCATGTTTCCATCTCATCCTGGCAGACCCAAATTGAGACAGCGCCACGACCTGGACTCTTTCTATAGAGATTTTACCACCACCGGCACCGCCCTGAATTGTGAAAACTGTAAGGGGGATTGGCCTTTACCCTGCAGTGTGACGATGTACGCTGGACATAAAAATAAAATATAATTTTGTGGAATAGTTTTGTGTTTCTAAGGTTTTCTATAAAAGTCTATTTCCACATCTCAAACTCATATTTTTCACTTTCAATATTAAACGGCCACCAGCTGGAAATAGGCCGATGAAAAAAAAAAATTCACCTACACTGAGTACAAAATGTAAAGTTGCACACACTTATATAGGCCGGTCTGACATAGGCATCTATCTACGCATAAGAATCATGATTTGCCAATAATCCCAATGCTGGGCACGCGGGTTGGGGATTTCAGAACACAACTTCTCGCAGCCGACACTTAATCAGTCGGCGAAGCCCCGTTTATAATTATTTTGCAGCGTACCACGGGCTGATGATTTTTAAAACTACTTTCCGAAGTCACAATCTTGTGATGATCTTTAAAATCCTACTAACATTTGAACTGTTCTGTTAGAAGCAAGAGACAAATTTGCAGCTCTGTGAAGAGCTGATAAAGGCATGGGCAAGGACTGTTTGTATTCCATATTTTAGCACAATGGATCGATGTTTTCTCTTCTTTCGGACATGTTCTCGACTTCTTCAAAGCTAGTATACTCCATGTCTATCTGAAGCAATGAAACTCTCAGGCAGTAAATCTTGATGAGTTGCTTTGAAAATTTAGGTCTGATTCGGGAAATATGGGTAATATGGGTATTTATCTGATCTTACACATAAATATAGCGCAACCAATTTTTAACTTCATTCTTTTTCTAACACTGAACGGTGATATAAAAAATTTTTAGGGAAGTTCCAAAACAGAGTGAAATTCCAACTTTTGACACTTTTTTTTAACGTGGGGAAGTCCTCATGGATATGTTTCGACTTTTGACCCTATATCAACCCTAGGACGTAGCACACAGCCGTAGCTATTTTCATAGCGTGCTTGCTTTGGTAGTAACGCCATCTCATCCTACTAATATAAAGAGGCGAAGTTTGTATGTTTGTTGCTCCTTCACGCCATGACTTTTGTACAATAATAGTTCTAGATGTATATAATGTAGGCTACCTACTTTTTACCACGCGAGCGATGTTGGTTCAAGAGTAAAAAAATATTATTATTGTAAAACTTGAGATTAAGTCTGACCTTATTGATAAGTACCTAGCAATAAATGATATAATTTATTAGTATGGGAAAAGTTGGCGACTTCCGATTTTATTTCTAGAAGTTTTCTTTTGTAGGTGAAATATCAGTGCCAGTTCTAGTGCTCGTAAAAATATTCTTTCCATAAATACATTATTCAAATCTCAAAATACATTTATTTATTTGCTCCCTCTTGTAGTTCTGGTCGTGTTATATAACCTGAGTTTGAATTCTCATGTTATCCAGAAAGGGGGTGATTTGGACCAAGATAATCCCCATGGTCTGAGAACCTTGCATAAAATATGTGAATTCAAATTTTCATTTAAAAAAACTTTAAATTTAGCCTTGTGATGTGCATAGCAACACAAACTGTAAGGCGAAGTTACGATCATTACCATCATGTTTATTGAACTGTGCTAGGGCTGCAAACAAATATTTTTTATCAAAGTCAAGTCAAAGTATATTTATTGTTTTTTTTTTTTTTTTTTTTTTAGAAATGCGGGACGTAATCACACAGCATCATGTAGCCCCAAACTAAGCAGAGCTTGTATTATGGGAACCACATGATTGATATACTACACATATAATTTTTTTTTGTAAATACATACATATCATACATAGAAAACACCCAGACCCGAGACAAATATCTACAGCATATGCAAACATTTGTCCCGCAGCGGGAATCGAACCCGCAACCTTCTGCATCTCAGGCGGACCTTCGCCCACTGCGCCACAGAGGCCGTCAAAATATATGTTGTATACATGTCACACTTAATTATACTGTATCCTTCGGGAGTGAATTTATCCACTTTCAGGGTAACATATATATTCGTATAAAGTAGTATTGCTTGTTTTACTCAAGATTTAAATTTTTACGCTTACCAATTTATAGCGTAAGTGTAAGGAGTGTAAGGGGTTCAAACTTCTATCTTCGGAATCCAAGCCAACCTCACCAGCCGATGGTGCACCCTGCTGTTTAACTAAAGGGGCTCTTGCAGCCAGCTGAATGCCGCATAGCATAGCCTAACAACGGCGCAGCTTTATTCCTTAACCGCCAACGGGCAGCAGCGTCGGCGGCGCGATAATCTGTGCCCGGTGATCCCCAACACGTATCCCCAGCATGGGCATATTCTAGAGAGGCCTTTATCCAGCAGTGGATAGACTGGTGTGTCGTGTGGATCTCTACCAACCATATCTAAAGTCACCTTGAGTTTTCCCTCCACGGATGGGAGGCTACACATTTTATTCGCCAGTTCCCTACTGATTTATATTGAAGCCTTAATCACCCTACAGTTTATTGGTTTATTTACGGTACCATTCTATTGCGCGAATTAGTAAGTATTGGTGATTTTTATAGCTGCTTTTATTGTTTTGTAGGCACTTAGCGAATTTAATTTTGTTTTGGCACCTGTTTAGGATAATTTATTCTTAATCTATCTTATCCGGGGATTAATTTATCTTATCCGGGTTCTTTAGAGTAAAGTACGTTGCAGGACAAAAGCATTTTTTTTTTCGTATCAGAGTTTTGGTTTTATGTGCTAAAGCTTGCGCTGGTCACGGGAAAATTGTGATGAAGCGAGAGAACGACCATAGCCTGATACAACAACATTATAATATTAATAATATGTATTATAACTGAATGACTGACTGACTGAATAGGACTATAACTGGCTTACTTAGTCAGAGGTATTGTATAAATAAATCATCATCATCATCAGCCTATAGCAGTCCACTGCTGGCCTCCCCTAATGAGCGCCATTGCGCCCTGTCCTGAGCTCGACGCATCCAGCTTCTACCAGCAGCCTTTCGCAGATTGTCACCCCACCTGGCCGGGGGGCGTCCTGCACTACGTTTGCCGAGCCGCGGTCTCCAAAATATAAATAAATAATAAATAAATAATAATAAATAAATAATGCTGGACGTTATCACATAGCAGCCCCAAACTAAGCAGAGCTTGTATTATGGGAACCACACACTATATATATATATATATATATATATATATATATATATATATATATATGTAGTATATCAATCATGTGGTTCCCATAATATATATTTTGTAAATACATACTTATCATACATTGAAAATACCCAGACCTGAGACATATCTGCAAAACATGCAAACATTTGTCCCGCGGCGGGAATCGAAACCGCAACCTTCTGCGCTGCTAGGCAATTATGCAGCGTCAAGTTCTGACTGGGGTACCAAGACAAGGTCAGATGAAGTACACTTTTTCGGCGCCTATACCATCTTTCAGCTGATTCAGCCTTGCTCACAAGAAAGACATGATCGATGAAATGTGTGGTTAGAACTAGAACCAGACATAAGACACTCCTTATAATTATCAAAACTATTTTTTGGGTGAAAAAGTAATGCATTTGTATGCCTAAACCACATCCGCGCAGATTTATACAATCCAAAACGTAACGATGTTCCAATATTTACATTATATATTAAATTATTCATCAAATCTACATAAACTTCCTTCGTTGAGCGCTCTGTGTGTTTAGGCCTAGTTTGCTCTGATAGTTACTTGTATTAAGGTTGTTTGCGGTAAAAATTTTGGTCTTGATTGGTATCAATTAAGTTATGATAGTGATGGGGTACGCGAAGACTGAACTATGATTTTTTTTTTATATTTTAGTATGAGGAACTATCATGGTGCTTGTTAAATACTGTCAATAGCTTCTTTATAGTTTTTACTAGGTTTTATCCGCAGCTTCTCTCGCGTAGTACCCGGATAAAAAGGGGATATGCCCATATGGGGAATATGCATGCGTTTTGGGGATCGCAGGGCACAGCTTCTCTTACCGCTTACGTTACTGCCCGTCGGTGGTCAGGGTATTTAGATAATTATAAAAACATAGCTAGAACTACATAATGTGCAATCCGTTCAGTAGATTCAGCGTAATGGAGTAACAAATTTTCCGAAAAACTTTCTCATTTATAATATTACTATAATGGTCTAAATTGTGTTATTATATTGTGATGGTTTGCTTCAAACCTAAATGAGACATGAATCGCGAAACCTAGATACATTTTTAACTAATTAGAATGTATTATAAATATTTTTGGAATTTTTAAACTATTACAAAATGTGAATTTGAAGAAGTTTACGTATAAAATATGTTTAAATATGTGTAAAATATGCCTATAATTTAACTTCGTAAAACTTTAAATCTTTGTTTAAATAAATTTAAATTTGAATGTTTGCTAGCTTCCTTTAATTTAAAGCATCATGAAATTTTATTGACACAACATCTTTTGCTTTCAAATTGCCTTCACAAATTCAGGTACCCAATATCCAACACAATAGGTACTTAATTACAAAATTTCTTAGACAAAGACCAATATCCCCATTTATGGGGTGAACTAGAGATAATTGGAATAAACCAAATTCTCCAGCGCTAAAGCCTACAACAGACCAGCAATATTTATTGGAACCGACTCAAATAAATCAAACGCTTGGTCTGAGAGCTTCCAAAATCACAGATTAAGGAATTTTCGGTACTTAATTGGAATAAATTAGGTAGTGATTTATTAGGAGTGAATTGGGAAAGCGTAAAAAAGGGTTTAATTAATTGGTTTTGGTGGAGGGTGCTTGACGGTTAGGGCAGCTCTAAAGATAACTCTTTTAAACAGTTTTAAAAAAAATATTGTATCGGCATTCTTTCTTGTCTATAAGCTTATTTAGTATTTATAATAATTGTTGATATTTTTGTTTTAGAATTGACCTGAACTGGTTGCGGGTTTGATTCATGCCTAGGACAAACACTTGTGTGGTAAACATGGATGTTTGATTTGTTTCTTAGTATCGTAAAAGTATCTATGAATGTTTATCAGATAGTACAGGCTCTGCCTAGTTTGAAATTAGTTGAATGTGAGATATCTCTTCTATTTATTTACCTTTTATTGAGAAAAAATGATGGAAGACAGGGACGTGTGGAAAAGGATGGGGTAGGCCTTTGCCCAACCGTGGGACCTAATAGGCTAGTAAAAAAAACTAAGATAATATACAATAAACTATCACGTCGGGACTAGAGCGATAAATCTCAACTGGCAACTCCACTCAAGTGCAGTTAGATTTATCGCTCTGGCATCTGCCAAGACGCGGTGATGGCTACTGAAGTCTTGACTGAATGGTGGCTGAGGTCAGGTCAAAGAGCTCTGGGTCGTCCACCAGCGCGTTGGGTCGACAAAATTGCGAAAGTCACTGGGCATATTTGAATGAAAAAAAAACAAAAAAAAAAACAAAGGCAAAGGACAGAAGAGGCTGGCAAAAACCGAGGGAAGCCCAGCACTGGGTGTTTCCGAGCTGATATGATTACAATATATTTTTTATTAATAAGTTATATTCATAAATATACATATTTATATTCATTTATTTATGTTTTTTGCCCTACTTTGCTTATTGTACAATACAGTTGTCTAACTTCGGGCTAATTTAGCTTAAGAGTCAGGTACATTGACACTGTCACGGCGCTGCAGGAAAATAATTTACAGTAATGTCAATTATAGGTGGAGGTACAAATTATGCCAAACTATGCAAAGAAATTACAAAAATGAATCTAATACTTTCAAACGAGCAATTATTGTACTATTCTTGTATATATAGGTATATATACTAGAATTATGTCATATTATTTAAATTCTTTCTAAAATGGTCGAAATAATATGAAATAAAGTAAGCTCTTATAAAAATAGCTCCAAAACAAACATTATTTTGTTCCTGTACAAACACATACCACATTGTGGTCACACACACAACCCATTTGGAGATTACCTGATTGCGTTACAGTGTTCTGCCACCGCTGTTAGTGTGATCACGTATATTACGATTACTTTTATTATCTATACCCAATAAATAAATGGTGAGTTAGTTTGGTTGTAACGCTTAGTGCGCGATGGCTTTTTGCGGCAAATGCTGCGGAAAACGCATTGCGACTGATACGCACTACGCTACAGTAGCTTCCATGCTTCTGCAGCGAATTTTGACACTATTTCTTATATTAAATTTAAGCACTTTACTATTATTTATTTGTAAACTTATTGTGTGACTGAAATATTTTTTTCTTTATCTTTAATACGTACATCTATGAAGCTTTTACCGTGGATTGATTTGTACTTTTGAAGCATTAAGAGTCGCTGCGTGAAACGCAATGGTTTACGCATAAAATAATTAATTGATCTTGTAATTTTAATTAATTAATTTTATTTTGTAGTTTAAATTAATTTATTTTGTAATTTTAATTTATTCATTTTATAATTTTAATTTATCCATTTAGTAATTTATAGAAATTAATAATAAGAAAACAACAATTTTAAACGTAAGAATGATAGCATTCTTACGTTTAAAATTGTTGTTTTCTTATTATTATTATTTTTTAAGAACTATGGTCTGAGATAAACGATTTTTTTTATTTATAAAAATATTGCGCATCAATTGCAATGCGTATTCCGCAGCGTATGCCTCAAAAAACAACAGCGCGCTTAGCTCATGAAGCGTTCCATAGTGGGCTATAGCTAGTTAAGCAACACTCCGTCTGGTTCCAACTTGGATGGGTGACCGATTAGTCGCATTTAGATTTGAGTGCCTACGTGCTTCGGAAAGCATGTTGCATCATGAAATTTTGTATACTCATTGTGGTACAGAAAGTGACATCTTTAATTAATTAAATATCTTTATTCATTTGAAGCCATATGGAACACAGTGACACGTATTTTTTTTAATACACTTACACGACCAAGCCTTGAAGAATTGACAAGAAGCTCTGCCTGGCTTATTTAATATTTCGTTGCCTAAAGAAAGGTTTTTTTAATACAGTTGCTCAAAATGTGGCGTATTGCAGGGACGTATAGCGTTCGGGATGTGGCCTATTACATACTCATGCTTTTTTTTACCTTTTCTGAACTCGTGCGTTCTCTTTACCAACTGTCAAAATAATGTCTATTAAAAATACAAAACCAACCATGAAGAGTTTTTACTAAAAAAAATCATAGAAGTTTTTATGATTCATGCAAATATTTCTAAAAAGAAGCTACTAATTTGTTTCAATATCTTTTTTAATGATGTGATTCAATGAGTTAGGTTAGGTTTCATTTCATTTCATATCAATAATAAATCTTCTGTAGACTTGGTTGTATGGGCATAGTTTCCTTTGCCTACCCAGAATGGGTGAAGAAAACAAAAAAAATTCTCTGATTATATTCTTTCACGGTTGGCGCCATTTTCTAGAATTTCTTTAATAAATTGCTTAATTTTTTCGCAACTGTATTAAAAATAGTTGTTCAGTACACGTGCGGAACCGTCATTGCAACTTGTTCCGACTGTTCTTGTTTTTGACTTGACTTGTTCAGACATTTGTCGGAACTCATTGTAATGACAGGCTTACCGCACTCGTAATGAAATATACTATTTTTAATGTTTAGTGGAAACCATTACGTAGATAACAAAATACTGGTACGAAATAAAGTTAGAGTCAGAGGTCAGAGGTTTGGTTGGTAGTACCTAGTAAATGAAGAAATAACGTTACTAACTTTCACTTCAAAGATGGCGAACCAGGACATACACACACTATCCAGCCTACCAAACAAGCCTTTAACAGTCTAATGCTGGACATAGGCTTCCTCTAATAAAAGGGGTGTCCATAATCCCCATGCTGGACATGCGGGTTGGAAATTGCAGCGCACAGCTTTTAGCAGCGCCAACTGCCACTCGGCGGTCAGGGAACAAAGACAGATTATGTCTAAGGCATTGTATCAAGTTCAAGCATTTCGCCAGTTATACTAAAGCCGGTCTTTGTTGTCACTTCAAAGTTGTGGCTTGCGCATTGCCACCTCAGAACAAAGAAGCAAATCCTAATTTACAATTTCAATAAGAGGCGAGGCACTACTGTTAGTAATATAACATCAAACACCCCTTAAGGCGAAGTTTGCTAAGAGTGAACAATGTAACCAAGGATTTAGTAATTTATTAGACGAGCTTCAGTCTACGGCTTCACGCGCGATGTGGTATTTGACAAATATTTTATCTTCTTTTCAATCCTTTGGGGGTGGAATTATCAATAACGCTGAGGCATGTATAAATAAATTTTTAATTATCAGACAAAATACAAAATTTTTAAATTATTACTATTGCATCCCCTTTATTGAATTTCAAAGAAATGGATGCCTATGTACAAAATGTGAGGCTTGGGATCTGCTGGTAATACCACACAGCATCAGCTACTAAATATTTTTTTATGATCTGCATTTATTTGTTTTGGGTCTGTGTGTGTTTATATATTTAGTATGTATTGAAAAATATACGTTGTATATCAGAGTCATATGGTTAAATAGCAAGCTTTGCTTAGTTTGGGGCTACATGATGCTGTGTGATAGTATCCTGCATTATTTATTTATTTATTAAATTTACAAATATTATCATGACTTGAGTGCGAGTAAGAAAAATAGATTGTATTGATAAATAGGGTCTTTTTCATTTCTTTATTCAGTTTATTCAAGCAACAGAATACATAATTCGGGCATCCATCACAGGCTTTAACATATTAAACGTACTATAATTCCAACCAAAATTCGAATTTCGTATTCCAAACCAATATTATTGCAAGTCAGTGTTTTGCCAGTCCAGTTGTGACCTTAACACCTCACAACAACCCCTAAAATGGAATAAGCAATTAACTCAATGGACGGGCGACAAATAAAACAAATAAATCCGTCAACGGGCGATCGGAGCCGACACTTTTCAATGAATAAAATTGGTAATCACCCGGTAGTCGGGCATCCACTGAGAGAGAATTGTAACGCTTGATTCTTAGAGAAAAAAACTTTTATTAACAGTTTGAGGGCTACATGATGCTGTGTGATTACATCCCGCATTACTCTAAATAAAAGGGGATATATACGGCTGACGTTGATGCCCGTCGGTGGCCAAGGAATTTAGCTGTGCTGCTGTTAAGTTGCTCTATGCTACAAACAGCCGGTCGTCAGAGCACCGTTTTTTATAGTTTACCACGTGCAGGTCAGGTTAGCTTGGGTTTCGAAGATGAGGGTTAGAATCCTTTAAACCCCTTTACAAGATACTTACCCCTTTACTTGTATAAATCTCGTGGATTTTTCTAATCTACGTTAAGTAATATGTTCATATGTAATAAACATTGTTTCTGTAATATTAATATCATAAAAAAAAACTTTTTTTAGACTCCGTTGTTACACTGTTAGTATTATAATATAATTAAGCTTTAAGTTACCTATTCAAGAATGTTGCACATACCTTTAAGTGACAGGTGCTTAAAATTTTAAACCTTAATTCCATTTTCATAAGTGTTATATGTAACTGTTGTTGGTGTGTCGAAATAAATAATAAAAAAAAGTAAACTTAGCTTACGTCTTATTTTTTACTGTACGCTACATTACCAGGAACTCTATAAAATGTTACTCATGTTGGAAAATCTCAGAAAAGTTTTATTTCTCAAAATATAGCTGAATCACTCAATTTGAGGTGCGACACTGAGAAATAGCGAAAAATCTTATCTACATACTTGAAGGTGACGTGTTACAAATGAGACAGGGCATGTGGGCCCGCATACTTTAAGTATCAGTAAATAGAGATGGGATTATCGATATCGATAAATATTTATTTACACTAAGCAATTGCGAAGAATCTCAACAACTACTTTTCATACATCTAGGTAACGTGATATAGACATATGAGACAGACAAGAGCGTGTGGACTTAAATATCATCTAATAAGTATGGGACTAATATTGACAAAATTATTTATCTAGTAGGCATTCTAAGGTCTGTATAAGGTGTGTAGGTGGGTGCGTGTATGTAGGTTGTATAAGGTCTAAAGTTACTGAATTGGGACTTGAGCATACACTTAACAGATTTTTACTAAAAATGAAAACTAACTTTGGAAATTATTGTATTGTAGACTATGGTACCTGGGTCAAAAGTTTAAAATTTTTGCTCAATCCATTCAGTAGTACTGGCGTGAATGGGGGACAAATATTTCTACAAACTTTCACCTTTTTAACCGACTTCAAAAAAAGGAGGAGGTCCCATTTAAATTTCAAGAAAAAATATTAACCTAAGGGTGAGAAAATTGGGAATGAACCTTTTTTGGGCTCGAATTTTATAATTTTTTTTCAGGTTCTTACCTCATATCTCCGTCATTTATGAACCGATTTAGAAAATTCTTTTATCGTAGTGTAGATATATCTACCTGTTATTTTTGGAGTCGGTGTCAGCCAAGGCACGCCAAGGTAGGTATCTATTGCGTGGGCGGCGCAGGAGGGCATGTCCGAGGTGGGAGAAGTGTAGTTGCTATAATGTCGTACTCCAAAGCTGACTCCGACTCCAAAAATAACAGGTAGGTATCTAGATCTACCTATGTGGTAAACGCATAGATCGTAAGGGATAAATTTATAGAAAAAAGGTGGATGAACCAAAAAATAAGCTATTATTTTTAACTTTTTAGTTTAACAGTTTTTTCAATAAATGTTTTTGAAGTCGGTTTTTTATTTTATTTTATAATATTAGTAAGAGAGTAATGAGGAATTAAACAATAGAATAGAATTTGATTAGCCAAAAATTGCTTTTACGACACAATGTGGAAAAAGGGTGCATCTCTGATGCGAAAAACGCGGGCCAGCACCAACGAGGTCCTAGCGATGATCGCCGGACGAATTGACTGCCTCTATATATATATATATTTTTTTTTTTACACAACTGTCCACCTTTTCTTCACGTGTATGTTTTACTTAATAGTGGAAACTTTGTTGGATTGAGATTGACCAAATAATACTTTTAGTTTATAAGTTTTATTGTTCTGTTTGTTTCCCGAATAAATAAAAATAAAAATAAAATAAATAAATATATACGATGCTGCTGTGACAGATATTTCGTATATATAGAAGATCCTCAAATCCTTGAAATAACATGATTTAAAAACCACCGTTACGCCTTTAACCATTATGTGTAAGTCCAAAGTTAGTTTTAGGTAAATGTCGATAAAAAATATCTATAATTTCCATCGACCTTTTCCTAACCCTAACCAACACCTGCTTCACCCGTATCGTTTACATTACCGCTTCTTTGTTTCTTTCCACAAAAAAGAGATTAATCTTTCGAGATATCGAAAATAAGGCTGTATGTTTTTTTCTAAAAGATTTATGACGTTTACGCTCTTACCTTGTATTTTAAATGTTTTACGAGCTTATTTATTTTGTTTTATTTTCAGACTTTACCACTATGTTTATTTTTGGTAGGTTGTGAATTCAAATAATGGTTCAGATTAGCGCATGATCGCGCAGGTGAAAAATGATGGGAATTTATTTTATTTTATTATGTTAACAAAACAATAAAATCATATCGTATTTTAATTATTAATTTTAAAGCTTATGAGGATGGATGGATGTTATTATTCTTTCACAAAAAACTACAAAACAGGTTTTGGTGAAACTTGGATTTACATAGTTCCATTGATATAGGTACTGTTACTATCGTGTTGACCTGGATTAATATATAAGCTACTTTTTACGGGTAGTATGCGAGCGAAGCCAGGTGCGGAAGCTTGTCCAATAAAAACTAACCTATCATCAAGTATTTTGTTTTTAAGTAAACTTTACCTTAATATGCAAACATGACAATTAGAAAAATGTTGCTAACTCTAAATAAAGACGTATATATTATAAACAGAAAAAAATAAATATTTTCGTTCCTACATAAAACACAATGAAAGTACTATGATTCGCTTACAGAGAGAAATAATTCACTTTCAACTTTGATTTAAAGGTGTTTCAAGCGAAGGGTTGTATGACATTAATAGGAATATGTTTTCAAATAATTTTCATTACAGGTGTAATGGCCAAGAGTTGGCTACAGGAATAGGGAACTTCTTGCAGCGAGATGAGTGGACGATATTAGAATCATCGTGGGATTTTGGCACCTGGCTCAGGTGCAGGCCATATTTAAATGGTTTCCAATTCCATTCAAATTTCATACAAAATGCATGGAAATAAAGCACAAGGATATACGGCATATCGTTGTTCGGCGCCCGCGCCTGTGGCCTGAGTGAGAAGAAAATACCTAACGTCAAAGTTTCTGCTAACTATTTTTTTGTATGGAGATGTCAAGGTTTTACAAACTTCCCGCAAGGGGCGCTGCTCCATTTTCATACAAAAATTTAGTTAACGCAAACCCTTGACGTTAGGTATTTTCTTTGCACTCAAGCCACTGATCGCTGTCAGTTCGTAGTGTGTGCTTGCTTGCGACAGACGTCTGTTATTGATGTTAAAATTCATAATGATATTGAATGAAATATTACTTTTTGTGAAGAGCATCTTCGTCTTCTGAGGATGATATGAGGATACATCGATGCCAGACAACAGACGGCTCTACACTTGTACCTATATCACGTTATTTATGCGTCATATCCGAGCCATATCAGCCATATATTGAGGGTACCTTAACGGGGGTAGTCAGAGGCAAGTCCAAACATTACGTTCGATACATGCCCACTTTTTGCAAGCAGCTAGCATTCTACGTGACAGGTTGCAAGCCCGTCGCCGCTTTTTATTGGAAAACTAACATAGCACACACCTTTCGAACTTTTTGGTGCGAGGGCATACCGGTTTCCTCACGATGTTTTCCTTGACCGTTTCAAGTTCGTGCTATTGCGCACTTAAATTTTTCGAAACGAACATCCATTGATGCACTGATGGCATTCGAACCCACGACATCCAGATCTTAAGTCGGGGTACATCCCACTAGGCCACAAAGGGTCTAAAAAAAATAAAAAAATCATATTAGAAATTTCCCTAAATACTGTAAGTTTTTCTGATGTTCAATAAAATGTTTATCTATTTAAATATCTATGATGATGAAGCTTAGTAATATTCATAAAGCTTCTTCAAAGACGTCTTCAAACTAATGTTAACAATGATGCGACAATTGTATTACTTACAGACGCGATTATCACGCGGTGCCTCACTTATTGCTGTGGGACCCATTCTATTCGCCTCTTGAGATATTGAGGCAAACTTCAGAATAGTTTGTGAGTAGTTTGGTGTGAATTGGCATTTAAATTGTGGCTTTTAGGGTTTTGTACCTAAAAAAAAAGGAACCCTCATCGAGATCAAATCAAAGAAAAAAATCCAAACTCTTTGGTCAAGACCCTATTTCTCAAAAGGTCATATGGGTATATATTTATATATATATTAAGTAGATACGTCTATCTATCATGGTCCTATTTTTAAGGAATGCGTAGAGGTATCAAGTTGAAATTAATATCAAATACTTAAATCTGCAGTACTTTAGAGCTGTAAAAAATCTAACTTCTAAGTCAACACAATCAAAACATATAGCTGTTTATGTCGAAAACCGTCATATTTTAACACTTACAAGGGAATAAAAACCAATAGAGTACTTTTCGTTGACCTAGAATCATGAAATTTGTCAAGAAGCAAGTTAGTTAAAATAAAAACCATACATATTACATGTTTGCACGGAACCGTCGAGACGCGAGTTGACTCGCAGACGAGTTGGCTGTTTTTTCTATGTCTTACTTTAATTTAAGTTCTTCTTTTGTTCTTTTCTTGAGTCTGAGCTTGAAAAAGGCAGCTTTAGATGAAATAACAGGCACATGGAGCTTAAAGCGCGAGATTTTAGCAGATTTTAGAAGTTGTGCTCTTTGTAAAGGGCTCGTCCGGGGAGTACTACCACCATGCCTATTTTTGCCGTGAAGCAGCATTGCTGTGTTTCAGTTTGAAGGGTGTGGGTGCCAGTGTATAGTTCAGGCAGATCTTGCACCAGTATCTGAATGCCTCATGTTTATAGACTGATGGTTGCATCGTAGGGCACGTTCCTACAATTCAACACTTTCTTATAGGTAATGGTTACCAAATATCAGGTGTGCCATATACTAGTTAACCCTTCAAGTAAAAACCTGCTTTCAATTTGGCTCGTGTAAGGTCTGGACTGGCCGCATGCTTGCTTGCAACTTCGGTGCTTCGCAAGGCAACCGCGTAAAACTATAACCGTAGGTTGATATTTACGTTTGAAGTAGCAGCACACGGAATGTGTTTACCTATAAAAAATAGTATGCGTCAATTGCAATGCGTTTTCCGCAGTGTTTTCCGCAAAAAAACAATCGCACGCTTAAGTATTTACAAAAAAAAAGAAATACCTAGTATATCATTTATGTCTCAAAACATAAGCTCCGCTTAGTTTAGGGCTATGTGATGCTGTTTGGTACTGTCGAGAATTATTTATTATTTATTGAACCGTCAACATAACTACCTGAAAACTCATACCTACTTCTACCTGGTACCTTGAAGGTTGTTGTATTTCCTGGAATCAAGAAGTCTTGATTCCAGGAAATACAACAACCTTCAAAAGGCTTACTTAAGACAAACATTTGCGTAAGCAACACCTACATGAGCTTCATTAACATTAATCCATCATTTAAGAGGGGAGCGCGTCGTGTGCAAAATTACAAATCAGCTTCAGAGTTATCATGGATGTGTTAAGGGCAGGCTGTGTTTTAGAACTTTATTTTAACCTTTTTTGAACATATTTCACCTCACTGCTGAGCAAAAGTCTCCCCCAAAAATGTATATCCCGAGCTACCTTCATATATATTGTTATTTTTTTTATAGTAAGTAAAGATTAGTATGTATTTGGATGTAATCTATTATATTTTATTTTATTTGGACTAGGCACACCGCCGTTCCTGTTTGTTATGAAAGTATCTCTCCATCCAAAGGTTGCCAGAAAGAGATAGCTTTGAGCGAAATGGTCACCCATTGTGCCATAATTTTTAATGCCTTTTTCACTATGTTGTTATTCTTTGTATGCTGTGCAATAATGTTATATCTGTCTATCTATTTATGTACCTTCCACCACCGTCTTTTCAAGGCATCGATCTCGTCCCGCCAACGCATCCTTGGCTGACCCCGACGCCGCTGTGTCAGGCAGTTATTATTTTTAACACATAATAATCCCATACAGATTTGACACCTCACTATTTCCTGAAATTCAACACAGCAACAGCGGGTATAGAAGCTTAGCTTAGCTCTTAGGCAAGCAAAACCGTGACCTAAAGCTAGTATTCATTTCTGGGATATTTTTACTATAATAAACTCACGGTCCTTAGTTAAGTTAAATCCTAAACTACCTACGCCATACCCTTAGGGAATTAGTATAAATCATCACATTATCTACGGACGCAGATAAGAAGTGCTTAGTGTGCCCCTCGATTTGGGTCTCTGCCTAACACAAAGATACTGTATTTTCAGATTAATACAGTTACTTTTTGTACCCTTATATTAATGTACTGAAACGGGGGTGTAAGGGATTCCAACCACTATCTTTAGAACGTAACTCATCTGGGGTGCACCCAGCTGCTGTCTAACAAACGCAGCTCTGGCGACCGGCTGTTTATGAAATCGCGCAGCCTAACACCATTCTTATGGGGGAGGTCTATGTCCAGCAGGGAACTGCTTTAGGCTAAAGATGATGGTGATGATTCGCGTCTAGTATCAACCAGGTCATCAATCAGCCGAATCCAGCGGCCCAGTTCCTGCCAAAAAGGGTTCAGATAATTATCAGTTTTTATCAATCGTCATAAATTTGTGATGCGTGGCCGGCTGCGGGCCCACTTTATGAAGGTATGTGACCTTAGGAATTTTACGCACATTTTTCCGACCCTAATTTCAGGACTGGTCAGCATTTTCGTTTCGTTTCCTTTTACAAACTGCGAAGGGAGTTGTGTTTTTGTACCTCATCATCAGCCTATAGCAGTTTATGGATAGTGGCCTCACCTAATGAGCGGCTATAAAGCGCTCGTGTTATTAGATCATCTTAGTTAACTAACCGAATTGAGCTACGCTTAAGCATCACTGCGCGCGGTCACTACTTGTATGGGTTGTTTAGTGGCATTTAGATCTTAGCTAGTCTTGGCTATTACAGTCCGAGACATTTGTGAGGCATAAAAACTTGACACAATAGTTAGCCACTATATGAAGGTCACCGACTGAAAAGAACGCCACTGAGCTCTGTCCGTAGCTCTACGCATCCAGCTTCTACCAACAGCCCCGAGCAGATTGTCCTTTTATCTAAGACCTGATTCTCAAAAATAGAGATGATTGTCACGTTAGATATATATACCGCAAGATCTGTCATATTTACATAGAACTATGACAGTTCACGCGATATAATTTTCTAACGTGATAAATATGTCAAATCACGAGAATCGGGGCCCTAAACGGAGAGCGTAATATGTTTTGTATAAACCAAAATAAACTTTGTAATGGCGATATTAAGCTAAATTTTGATGTAGTTCTTGACCAGTAATGATATTTAACGTACTTCCGATAACCACGCAAGCAAAGACGTAGGCACAAGCTAGTCATTAATTCTATAATACTATCATGTAGGTATTCCATGGTGTTGTACAAAAACCGTCAAAAACCAACGAATTCCAAACAAAGTTATGTAGGAAATAGTTAATTTGGCACAAGCTAACCCTTAACCAGTCACGTGCACTTCATTACCCACGGTTAGTACCAAACAGGCAACTTCATGCTGCCAAGTTTTTGTGAGGGGTTAACTCGCATTTACTATGTTATACTTTGTTCGTAGAAAAATTGAGCGTGAAAATAAACAAATAACATGCTATTTTTTAGTTTGACTGGCCTAAGCTTTGTTGGTAGTTGGCCTTCTGAGCTCGCCAATTTGCGCCTTTAGGGTACCATGTAGCAAAGACTGATAAACATTCCGACCTCAGCTGTGGCGCAGTGGAAGAATACCCGCCTGAGACGCGGGTTTCGGGTTGGATTCCCACCGCGACACAAGTGTTTGCATGATTTGCAAAAATTTGTCTCGGGTCTGGGTGTTTTCTAAGAATACCACGTATTTGCAAAAATTATATCAGTAGTAGACAACCATTGTAGCGCAAAGGGCAATGGGCAAAGGTCATACGGGTAATAAGGGTTGTGGGTTCGGTGCCCGCCGTGAGACATAATGTTTGTTAGATCTGTATATATTTAGCTCAGGTTACGGCACAGTTAGGGTGTTTTCTATTTATCAATATTTACAAAAAATATGAAGTAGTATATCAGTCATGTGGTTCCCATGATAAATATTCTGCTTAATATGGGGCTGGATGATGCTATGTGATTAGGTCCTGCATTATTTATTTATTATTATTTATACATAGAAACTTACAAAACACCTAGACACAGAACATATATCCTAACAAACAAATAATTGTCCTGGTTGAGAATCGAAGTAGAAACCTCAGCTCAGAAGACAGGAACACTATGAGCTATGATGTCACTCAATTCGGTGGGCAACTCGTTGTATCGACTGTAATTTTTCAGCCACATAAATTTAAAGTTAGCAAAACTTAGTATTCCCTACAAAGCCTTAGATCCGCGAATAAATTCTGCGGCTTCCATCTAAAATTATGGCCGTAATCTAAAAAGAGGGATAATCTGAGCGCGGTTATAAATAAAATGTCAACGGAGAAGCTGCAGAGAATGGATACATACGGACTAAAAGTAAGGAAGGACAAAGCGTCGTATTTGCGAGGTCTGTAAAAAGTATAAACGGGTTGACTGCGAGCCTCGGGCATGGCGCGGAGCGTTGGTCGAGTCTCGACCAACGCTCCGCGACGTCTCGAGACTCGAGTGTCGCCATATCAGCTAAGTGACGAAATACCAAGCATTGGTTTCATTTTATCATTTTTAGGGTGACGTTACCGAGACGGTGAAACGAACCCTTATGGTGCCGCTTTCTTCGTCCGTCTGTCACACCTGATTATTTCAGGAACTAAATAAGCTATCAACTTGAAATTTGGTATAATTTAAAGTGCACTAACTGAATAAGATTGCCAGTACAAAAATTAAAAAATAATTTTGTTTTCTACCCAAAAGGTCAAAAATAAAAATAAAAACTTTCAAATTGGGACCAACAGGGCTTAATTTGTACTGCTCGAAACAGTTTTTTATTTATTTATATCATGCACCGTTTTGGATTTATGATGAAAAACATCCAAAAAATTACCGTTCCTCCCCCTTATCTCCGAAGTTTGCGAACCTGATTTTTGTACATGTCATAGAAATATATCTATATTTTACATTATTTATAGTGAAGCCTCTATTTAAAACGGTTTTGTAGAAAAAAAAAATGCAAGAAAAACGGTGGTCAAGCTATATGGAGAGTTACACGGTTGTTGTCTGAAAGGCCTTGATCTTGATTTTTCTTTTAGTTTTTTTAAACTACGAACAAAACTTACTAACAATATTAAGTAATAAAAAGAATACAACGGAATTGAGAACCTCCTCCTTTTTTGAAATCGGTTAAAAACTACTAGATAATTCCTTCACTACAAACTGTTTCAAAGGTGGTCAGCCACGTGGATGCAACTTCCTATAAATAAGCGAAGTATGAAGAGGGGTAGAAAAAGTCTTACTACTCTTCATGCATCGAGTGTGACTACTATACTACTCATGATATCCACGAGAATACAATACTGAATGTATGAATTGGACGGAGTTAACTCGCATTTTACCAGTCTTGTTATATTTCGGATGGCAATTGAGGACGTCTTGTCTTGGGTTTCAGACTTAATCAACAGCAGGTCCAGCAGTCAATTGTGACTTAGTTGTGTTATTGACAACAACCGTAATGTTTAGTTTAAAAAACGTCATCATTACTTTTTTCTCATTGTGTAAATATTCTGATCCTACGAGATACTATGAACGGCAGTAACACAAAGTGGACGTATTGCTTTCAGGGCTTTTTAAATTATAGCCGAGTTGCACCCATGAACATTTTGCTTCCAAAACCTTCTGATCCGAAATGTTACACACTGCTGCTCAGTGATCAGGGCATTTAACCGTAATAGTGTTAAGCCGTGCTATGTCGCAATCAATTGGCCGCCATAGTGTCGTTTATTAGTCACCAGGGTGTACCACGGTAGGTGATATAGTTTTGGTTTCTGAAAATGGAGGTTGGAGCTCTCTGTCATTCCTTTTGTGTAACTGGCTACCAACGCCATTAAGATACAATTTAAAACTAAAAACAATTAATATTTTATAGAACTTCAAATAAAGTTCTTTGTATAATAATAATTGCACATCAGGTGCAGGTGAGTTTGCTTGATTAACTTATTATACTCGACTTTATTCTCGATACACTTAACATGCTCACACTCTAAAAATTAACGTGTTATCAGGGAAGTAGTTTCGAACGTGGCCGTACACAAAATACTCCCGTATGCTTCCATTATTCCACAGTTGGGCATTAATTCGACGAGCAATTAAAACTTTTACCAACCAACGTTTTTCAAGCCGCTGTGAATAAAACTTAATTTCAACATCATTTTTGATTGAGTGAAATTGAAAAGAAAAATTACCTTTGTAAACATTTTTCACGGCAATCAGCAGATTCAGGTTTATTTATTAAATCAATACTTCTCATTGTATTAACTTTTTTGCTACCACTTTTTTTTGTCAACCATCATTGAATAAAATATTATGACCACATGAGAAAAAAAATACAACCGAATTGAGAACCTCCTCCTTTTTTTTGAAGTCGGTTAAAAAGTTGGGCGGCCTTACTATTTTAGACCTTACTATAGGCCTGACTGCAGAATGGTTTCAGCAGAATAGTTATCTACTACTTCGTGGCAAGGCATTAATGCTGAGTCGAAGACTGTTTGCTGCTGTGGCACATAACTACAAAAGCTACTGACTTGAAATTTGGTATAGATTTTAAATGCCCTAACTGAATAAATTTGCAAATGAAAAAAAAATTAAAATGTTTTCGTTTTCATCCTCAAAGTGTCGAAAATAAGAAATGTCAAAATTTCAAACTGGTGCCACCAGGTCGAGTACCATATCATATGAAAGGGATATATGAGTCCAGTTTAAAATAGTTTATCATTTATTTAAACAATTCACGATTTTCGATTAATGATCAAAATTGTCTACATAACTCGCCAAACCCCCCTAATCTCAAAAATGGGGTGGAAAAATAAATAAAGGGGTAGCAAATGAAAAGGCTGGATTTGAACAGTATAAAACAGTTTTTAATTTTTTGATATCATGCACAGATTTTGATTTAGGATGAAAAAAGTCCAAAAAATTACCACCTTTACCTCCAAAGTTTGCAAAGTGAAAAACCTGAATAATATACAGATATTTAGACAGATATATAATATATAGACTCAATTGTGGTGCCAAAGTTGAGATTAGCCCTCAACTCCATGCCAAGATGTTCGAGGCTATCGGTTACTTTAATCGGTGTACCATGAACTTTTCGTAAGGTCAAACAGACTTTTTTACGCCGAAAAAAGATACAGTCATAGATCAAGTCATAGAGATACATTATTATCAGCCGATAGCATTCCACTGCTGGATATATGCCTCCTCTAATGAACACTATTGTGGCTTTTCACCACCTAGCTTAGCAGAAAGGTCATCGCAGTATTTGGTGATAACTGTAGAATAAATGAAGTAAGCTTCATCACTTTACATATTTGTATATCAAGGTAGAGTTGGGTATTTTATTACGGGGCCTGGTTTTCAGTAAATTGGACGGAATGGGAGGGCCTAGGCCATAAATCATGCTGGGAGAGATAAGGTGGCGTAAGGAGTAAGCATAAGCGGTAGCGGGTATTTTAAGTCGTAAGCTTAGGATTGTGAAATTACGAGTTTAATTCACTACCACACCAGCCTATATTTCAGCCATTACAGCCATTCCACTGCTGGACATAAGCCTCCCCTAAAGGGGGATATGCTCATAATCATCATGATTCTAAGTCAAAGTACCCTATTGGTTTTGATTTCCGAACGAGTACCGAAATATGCATAAGCGGCTGTATCTTTTGAATGCGTTGTTTCATTTTTTTACAGCTCCAATGGATAGCAGTCTTTGGTATTTGTTATTTACTTCATATATGCCTATGTCCAGCAGTGGACTGCTATAGGCTGATGATGATTTACTTCAAACCTCCACGCATTTTTTAGTTTTTTTTACAAGTAAGCTTTTGATAGTTTCGATATGCGGAAACATATAAATAGAGTCAATAGTTGCATTTATAGTATACTAGCTGACCCGCTCGCAACTTCGTTTGCGTTTATACTCTCTTTTTTACGTATGTCCTTTCATGTGAAATGTTTCCTAAGCCTGGTAATTTGACACGTAACCCTAAATATGAATAGAATAAAAAGTACCTAGATATTACTACATTACCTACCCCGTAATGTAGTTATATGTAGGTTCCCGTTCCCGCTCTCACTCCTTTTTTCGTTCCTGTTTCCGTTGGCGACCCGTCGCCAAGTTAACAGCCAGGTATGATGAATTTTTAAATGCCTAACTCTTGATATGATTGGTTACCCATGCAAATTTTCATCACATAAATCACCCTCTTTAAGTTTAATTTTCGCTACAAAAAGCAGCAAGTCCTTCTGCAAGGTCCCACCCATGGTTCAGCGCTTTAGGTGTTTATTTATTTTCGTTATAGTCTAACTTGCTATCCCCGTGGTATTCAAATTTCTAAAAACAAATGAATGAAATTGAAATTTCGAATTCTGATCCGATTTAAATATTATGTTTTATTTGACATTCCAACTTTGAAGAGTATTGCATTGCACCAAGCTTTTAAGGCTCCCCCACACAGGTGTGTTATTATCGGCGATAATATTGCATGCGCTACCTAATGCGATAATGCGTCCCAATTCCTTACACATAACTGCGTTATCGCAGCAGTATGTAACTTTTTACCCATCCTAACACATAATGTCCTGAAATTCTACAGATCTCACACGCAACTATCAAAGGCATTGAAAATGTAATTTAGAAATAAAGCACACGATAAATTTGACTTTATTGTACTGACGAAAAAGTAAACGGAGCGCAGAGTGGTTTCGCGCGTAAGGACCCTTCTACTGCCTACAGGTTTTGTCCGTCTACCTGACGCAAATATTGACATAATTATGACCGATCACTTTATTCACATACACATTTTTTTTAATGCATGTGACGAATTTACTTTCAATGTATGGAGTTTCAAAAATGTGACGAATTTACTTTATGGCAGATGTACAGCAACCCCTCTCATATCTGCGAAACTACAGGCAAATGTCAGAATTACATGAATCGGGGCATTATTCTCGATCAGAAAAACTTTGACATTTTCAATATTTGCACATGCGATATTATATATAAAGTAAAAATGGAAATATTGATTTGTTCGGTTTTTGACGTAATTTTTATTTAATATTTATCTTCTTTCATTGACACTTTATTTTGTTTTGATGAATTGTGTATGCATGACGATTTTATGTTTTTTCTACTATCTAGAGTTCTACTATCTAGAATTAATCTAATTTAATTTAGTTAGTTCTTTTAGTTAGAGTAAGTGGTTTTAATTGGCCGTTCTAATTATATATATATTAAATAAAATAAAATAAAAATAAATAAAATTACTATATATTGTTATATTGTCTGATATTATCGCCGATAATAACCCACGCACCTGTGTGTAGGAGCCTTTATGTTAGAACAACGTTTTTGAATTTTGGGATTAGTTTTCAACACGACAGTGTCAAAATAAAATAGCATAACATGTGTCACTAAGGAGTATTGATATTACCTTCGATGCTAATCACCCCTAAAATAACTTTTTACCCCTTTTTTAACCCCGCTAGGCGATAAATTTCAATAATATACGAAACACATCTTTCATCAATTTTGACAAAGAATGTTTATGCAAAATTTGAAGTAGATTGAACCAAGGAATCACGTTGTTCCATACAAACTTTGCCCACGTTTTTCACCCTTTTATGGGTAGAAACTCGGAAAATCCTTTCTTATCGGATGCCTACGTCATACAAAGAACACGCCCTCCAAGTTTCAGGTCTCTACGATCCGTTTGTAGTTTCTGAGATTTCGTGATGAGTATGTCAGTGAGTGAGTGAGTGAGTGAGGATAGTTATCTTTTATATATATAGAAAATTGTTTAGAATTTAAGTACCGTTGGTTTCCCAAATAAATAAAAAAAAACAAATAAAAAAATCCTTAAAAAATGGTCATGACAGACAGCGGCCAACGAAGTTATCCTATAAGGGTTCCTTTTTAGAGTTTCGTATCCAAAGGGTAAAAACGGGACTAACATTTAAGCGTTAAATCGCGAAGAAGGGTAGAGAGGCCTTTGCCCTGCAGTGGGACAGCGATGGCTAATTCATATTAATAATAATAAGTGGTCTCCCGTTTTTATATTTTTTTTACTATAATGTTTTTGATGTTATTTATGTATATAGTAGATAATATTAGGTTTATAGTAAAACATGTTTTTTAACGAGTTTTAAAGTTGAATAAAATGTAATAATAATAATATAACTAAGACTCCACTATCCGTCTGTCTGTCGCCTGGCTGTACCTCATGAACCGTAATAGCTAGAGTTGAAAGTCATTTATATGATGTATTTCTGTTGCCGCTATAACAAAAAATACTAAAAACAAAATGAAATAAATATTCAAATAGGGCTCCCATGCAAATGTACGGAACACTTCGTGCGATGGTTCGACTCACACTTGGCTGTTTTTTTTCCTTTTGAGGTACGGAAGCAGGAAAATAAGTAGGTCAAAATATTCATAAACAAAATTCTGAAGTAGGTAAATATTTAATCTAAGAGAAATTTTTCACCATAGGTACTTTTTACTTGCACTGAAAGAACCAAAAATTGATTTATCATTTTATAAGATTGAAACACAACTGAATTCGTACATAAGTTTTGGTCATTGCACATCTTTTTTTAGAAACTTTAGCTTTTATTAGTAATATTGTGGGATAGGATCTTTTGTCTTGGACCGTATAATAACAAGCACAGCTCGGGGACAAAGTTAGGCGATATGATATTCGTACCCCGTTTTAGATTTCACGGGATTTCGTGTTAGAATTTTTAGACCACGACTTATACATCAGCATGTGTTCCACTTTTACAAAGAGTAAAGACTTATTTTTTTCTAGACGAAAACCTGAGCGAAATGCTCTCACAGAGATTAATTGAAACTTGAACTTAACCGGCATAGTTGTTTTTTATCGTACCTGAAGATGGAACGAGCGCATGGCCCACCTGGTGTTAAATGTAAACATTACCTATAACAAAGAATTGCTACGTAGGTCACTCATGTTTGGAACTTACGCTACATCCATCAACTAAAAGAAAGAAGTAAGCCTCTTGTGCCTGCAATTTCACTGGCACACTTAGAACAGAAACCCAGCAATGCTGCTTCATGACAGAAAAAGGCATGGTGGTAGTACTCTCACGGACGAACCCTTCACAATTGACTGCTAAACAATAAAAATATTAGATTTGGATCAAATTGGCTGTCGATCACACATCATTGTTGTCTGTCCTTTATGGGTTCCAATTCATTCAGACGTACGGAACCCTAATAATTACAAATGTTACAATAATAATAGACACGTCGAGATGTTGAATGGTCTCCCGGCCGAGGTTTTCCCCAGAGACGATATATGCAGCGATTCAAAAAGGGCGTTTGAAAACTTTTAAAAGGGACAGCGTCGCGCATGTAATTCCTCTTGATGTTACAGGCGTTCTTAGGCTATGGGGACTGCTTACCATCAGGAGGACCGTCTGTCTGTTTGCTAATTTAGTAGTATAAAAAAGTCGATCTATGAAACATATTGTAGTTTGCAGCTTCTTATTTTTTAGAATTATAATGCTAAATGTTTGGAATAAAGGGCTTTTTACTATAATACTTATAATAGGAAATCAAGACCAACATCTTAAAAGGCTCTCGCTAGGAAGCTGGATCAAGGGTCAGATAAAGAAGGCGGTTCTCTTGGACTTGGATCGCATTGTGGAGGAAATCCCTCTTTTGCAGCCCTGTCTTAAATATAAAATAGTACATTAATATTATTATTTTTATAAGCCTTATAGTAAAAACTATATATATATATATATGTGGGATTTGGAAAATTGAAAACGCACGAGTAGCGAATGTAAGACGGTATATTTACGCTTAATACAATTAATTTATAACATTATGATAACCGCACGCCTTCCTCTTTCACCGCAGAATACAGACTGCACATTCACTTGTCTTTCGTTCAGTACTTATTTTAATAATCTAAAACAGTTCGTTCGGTATTCTAATTTTCCTACAGATTCGGCCATCCTGCTTAGTCTGGTCCCCAGGCTACCTAAACTTACAAATCAAAAATCTCATTATTTATTACCGCTATAAATTCACAAATTTAACTAACAAACCAAAATAAAGTTTACTTAAAACATGCTTCCTTAACTAGGTATGCTTAGCACACTCTTCTAAACAATTTATAGTAATTACCACCTAATAATAATAATCTCAGACCTAACTGTCACCGTTTAGAGATTCAATGCCATCTAAAGTAATACTAGCTAACTTAATAAAATAAAATCTGACTTTATAATTGGTTTAATTACCCACCTCAGGCCAGGTTTTCATATGATCAGCTGCTGTAGTTGTACGCCATGGACCCTCAGCTGCACATTCAACCTTTTCTACCATAAATCGGTCTGTACCCATTGACTTTACTACTTTATAGGGCCCTAGAAATTTAGGCCTTAATTTCATACCAGTGCCAAACTGAGTGCGCTTGATAGCAACGATATCTCCTTCTACATACTTCTTACTTTCCTTCCTTCTTTTGTTATAATTTCTCCTGTTCTCTTCTTGTATTTTTAGAATTTGTACTTTTGCCACTGCTCTCATATTATCTCTCTTCTGAGAAAACAGCTCTCTATTTTCTTCCTCTAACAAGGTTATAAGCTCTATATCTTCCTTCTGTTTCATTTTGGTTCCCACCAACAGTTCGTATGGACTAGTTCCAATGCTTCTTTGGTAAGTGCTGTTTATGCATCTTTGCACTCGGCTGACATGCTTATACCATTGCTTTTCATCTTCAATACACAACTTTGTAAGAACTGAAATCAGAATACGGTGTATCCGCTCTACCTGTCCATTTCCTCTAGGTATTCCTGTCACTATTGTAGAGTGAAGTATGTTTTCAGTCTTGCAGTAGTCAGCAAAGTCGTTACTGGTAAAAGCTGCTCCTCTATCTGTAATAATTCGACTCGGATTTCCAAATATTTGTTGATGAAATCTCAATTTATCAATTGTTTCCTTGGATGTGGTTGTTTTAGTGGGGAACAGCCACACAAACTTCGTGAAAGCATCAACTATAGTCAATATATAGTTATACTGTTTATTCGTTTGAGAAAAAGGGCCAATGTGGTCACAGTGTATGGTACATAAAGGTATTTCCTCTTTATCAATGCTATTTAAAAATCCTTCTTGTTTTCCTTCTTTTCTCATGGCCAGTATGCAAGGAATGCAGGAAACAATAACCTCATCAATCTTTTTTGACATGTTCTTTATGTAGTAATCCTTATTCAACAATTCTATCATCTTCTTTCTTCCAAAGTGCCCATTTTCATGTACTCTTCTTATAATCTCATAGTCCATCATCTTAGGTACTACAATTTTTCCCTCTTCACCTCGGTAGAGTAAACTGTTTTGCTCATAGTAGTCCAAATACGGTTTATCTTTTATAATTTCCATTATAGCTCGTAGCTCTTCATCAGTTTGTTGCGCTTTCTTTATTTGTTCATGAATTCCTATAGTAACTACACTGACATAAGGGTTCCGACTAAGGGCATCCACATGTCTCATCTTAGTACCTGATCTATGCTCTATTGTATAATTATATTCTTGCAAGAGTAACACCCACCTTGCAACTCGTGTAGTCAAATCTTTCTTCTTAAGTGTCATTTCGAATGCTAGACAATCCGTCACAATTTTAAATGGTATACCCAGCAAGTATCTTCGAAACTTCTTAACACCTTCCACCACAGCCAAAGCCTCTAATTCATAACTAGTATACTTCTTTTCTGCATCTGTTGTCTTTTTACTCATATAGTATACCGGATGTAATTGCTGGCTGTTGGGACATTTCTGCAATAAGATTGCTGCAAAAGCTTGCTGTGACGCATCAGTATGTAACTCTGTGTGTAATCCAGGACTAAAAATCTTTAAAACTGGCTGCTCTGATAGTTTCCTTTTCAAAATCTCGAATGCACCTCTCTCTTTGTCTTGAAACTTGAACTCACAATCTTTTTTCAATAGGTCTGTCAACGGTCTCGCTATATCAGAATAATTTTCAATGAATTTGCGGAAATATGAAGTCAATCCAATAAAACTCTGCACCTGCTTCACTGTACGTAGTTCAGGAAATTTCATCACAGCGTCTACCTTATCCATCGCAGGTCTCACAGTACCGTTCTCCACAATATGGCCAAGGTATTCCACTCTGGTTGTTAATAAATCACTCTTCTCCCAATTTATCACCAGGCCATACTCAGATGCTACATTCACCACCTCACGTAATCTCTCCAAGCCGTCTTCATATGTCTCCGCTGATATTATCATGTCATCTATAAATATTTGTAGGTATCCTTTTGCAATTTTCTCCCTGAAAATGATGTTAATAAAACGAGTAAAGTAGTTAGGACATATGGACAAACCAAATGGAGCCCTTACAAACTCGTACTGCGCTGACTGTGTCACGAAGGATGTGTATTTTGTGCACTCATCACTGATTTTTAAATGAAAAAAAGCATCTTTCAAATCTAGTTTGCTTAAAATCTTTGCGCCTGACAACTTATCAATGTGATCATCTATGACTGGTAAGGGAAAGTGGTCCTTTACCATTTTCTCATAGATTTTTCGGTAATCTACACATACACGTGTAGAACCATTCTTCTTCTTAACCAACACCAATGGACTAGCATATTCAGAGTAACTAGGTTTTATAATACCTCTATGAAGCCATTCTTCCATCTGATCATCTACAATCTTCTGCTCATGCAGCGACAGTCGTCTTGGTCGTTGCGATACAGGGATGTCATCTTTCAAAATAATCCTCATCTCAATTGGAGCCTCTTTCACTTGAACAGGTTTGTATGCTCTGACCAACTCCTGGGCTGCTGCACGGATGTCATCATTAGGTACATAACACTGTTGTGGCTGTGGTTGAACCTCTGAAATCAAACACTGTAATATTTCACCATCGCTCTGAGCCATGATGTCAACTGAACCCCTGTTGAAAACAATAGTTACATGCTCCAAAAAATGTTGCCCTAATATTACCCTATATGGCATTGTACCTCTAGGAACAATAAAAAACTGTGTTTTTACCATGAGTCCATCAACATTCACAACCGCGCTAAACTTTCCAACGACCTCTACTTTGGTACCACCCAGCCCAACTATCTGCAACTTTTCTTTATGGAAATACCCCTCATCTAACTCAAAAAATAAATCCTCCGATACTAAATTAAGGTCGCTTCCCGTATCAATTAAACTTTGTACAATAACACCACTGATTTGGATTATTTTCGTAGATTTTTGCAGATTTGACATGTTTACGTCCAACACCGATGACAGTTGCATTTCTTCTCCAATAATGTCAAAATGTCGCGCCTCCGAATCTCGCTCTGACTTCACACACATCGCTCTTCTGTCATTCCGTTCGTTTCCGGTTCCACTCGAGAACTGTTTGTTTCCGCCTCGTTCATTTCCGTAGCCGGTTTGCTCCGCTGTGTTGGTAGTACTGGTACACATTGGTGCCGTGTGCCCATACACGCCACATTTGAAACACTTCGTTCCTTTGCTTGGGACAAGAAGTTGAAAGGTGTCCCCTGTCTCCACACTTATAGCAGCGCCGTCCATCACCACGATATTGTGAAGATGATGGTGGTGTTGATGATGGCATTGGCATAGCTCGTCTAGGTTTTTCCTTCATAGCATTTTTCTTCATCAACTCGTAAATTGCTAACTTCTCTTTCAAAGCTGGATAAGTTTTAATACCATACAGAATGGATTTGTTGCTCTCGTAGTCCCCAATACCGTCTATGATGGATTGTATCGTGACGTAGTCGGCCATCTTGCCTCTTTTTCCCAGCTCTTTCATGTACAACATGTACTCATAGCACGTCTCATCCTTTAGTTTTTTTCGTGCAGCTAAAAGCTCATGCGCCTCTTTGGAATTTATTGCATCTGGGAATTCCTTTGTAATAGCGGTCTTCAACTCTTCAAATGTTTTAAACGCCTTTTCAGTTTTTAGCCACATCGCTGCGACACCTGTCAACGATCGTCGTGCTATAATCAAAGTCTGGATTGGTGTCCATTGAAAAATAATTGCATTTTCTTCGACATCTTCCGCCCACTCCTCCGAAGAGTAGGTTTTATCAACTCCGCTGAATTTAGGAATCAGCTCCTCAAGTAGCGAATTCTGTACCGCCCGTACCGATTCCATTGCCTCTTCGCCACGTTTCGCCATCTTCACCACAAAAAATCTTTCTCTCAGCACCTCGAAATATCGCCTCAGCACCTCAAAATATCGCATCAACACCTCAATGCTTTTCGTCTTGACACCTCAAAAATTATTTTCTTCACAAACATCTTGTCATCTCAACACCGCCATTACACGCTGTCCGCTTGTTTTTCACACGGGAAAATATTCGTTATTTCCAATCCCGGACGAGCCCCCATTTGTGGGATTTGGAAAATTGAAAACGCACAAGTAGCGAATGTAAGACGGTATATTTACGCTTAATACAATTAATTTATAACATTATGATAACCGCACGCCTTCCTCTTTCACCGCAGAATACAGACCGCACATTCACTTGTCTTTCGTTCAGTACTTATTTTTATAATCTAAAACAGTTCGTTCGGTATTCTAATTTTCCTACAGATAACGAGTTAAAAAGTAAGTTAAAAGTAAGTTAAGATAACGAGTTTAAAAGTTTGATAAAGTGATGTAATGTAAAAGGTTTCCTTAACCTTAAAGTGTGTTTGTGTGTATGTGTGTGTGTGTGAGTGTATGTTTGCTCCAACTCAACTCGGCAACGGTTGAACGGATTTTTATGAAACTTGGAATATAATGTATAATTAGGTCCAGGCATCGAGATAATTCTACGCTTGACCCACAAACGTAGAAAAAAGGGTCTGCACAAAAAACTCGGCGCACACTGTCAATTGCGTCAACTTTGAATACTTTTTAAGAGACAGTTTAGGTCTAAATTAGTGTAAATTTGATGTATTGAAGTTTATTCTAATACGCTTGGACGATTTTTGACAGTTTCAGTTGAATATTGTAACTATAGTAGTAGTCAATGAGTAGTAGGTAGTAGTATTATAAATCTCGATGGGTCCAGGTCATAAACTATGTATTTTATTACCTGGACTAACACATAGGCAAGCGAAGCCACGCGCAGCTCTAGTTCAAAGTATATTTTAATTTTAAAATAACATGACGTTAGTAAATCTTTCATGCCTGAAAATGTTTGTATTACTTTCATCTAATAGGATTACTTACTGTAAGATGGATGTTCAAAAGTAATTTTGCAAAATTGCCTATCAATCTCATGATTCTGAAAGCTTTGATTTTTTTTTGTAAGTAAATTAAATGAAACGTGTTTTCAAAAGATTTGTAATTCTATTAAAGTCTACACGTAAAAATGTAGATATTAAATATTACAACCAGAAAAGTAAATACAGAATATCATCACAACACTAGCCGATATCAGTCCACTGCTGGACATAGATACTCCCTTTATAAGGAGGATATGCCCATAATCCCCACGCTGGGCATGCAGGTTGGGGATCACAGGGCACAGCTTCTCGCGCCGCCAACGCCAGGCTATGAAGTTGTACCAGTATTAGGCTACACTATACCGCAATCAGACTGCTGACAGGGACCGTTTGTAAGTTAGTAGTTTACACCCTGTGCCAGTGAGATTGGTCAAGGTTCAGAAGATTTGGGCTGGAAACCTTACAACCCGGTCAGGGACTATCAAAACAATAATGTGCCAGGCACAACATAACACCGTATAGTGAGTAAAAACTTCTTAACGCTGTTACAATGTACATACAAATCATCTAGATTTACAAAAGGTAGAATATTAGGTAGGTGACCTTTAAAAACCAGGGTCATTGCCCTCCCAGTTCTCTCGTTTTAAGAGAAAAATTAACAGCTAACATAAAAACAATTGTAAATAATTATGTTGCCAGCCTAAACAGTCGTAACTCAAAATCACTGTGTTTTAATTGCCACAAATAAACAGGCCAAGTAAATTGCAAAATTAAAAGGCCTTCATAATAATTGTGCTTATTTTTTAAACCCTATTAGGGTCCTCAAGTGTCGAGGTATAGCTCAAAATGGTGACAGCTAAGTAACTTCACAAAAAAACACACTATGTACCTACCATCCCCGATGTAAAAATGTCTACTTATATCATGAACATCATGATGATATGTCGTCTAACACTTCATTTACCGATAATACTGATAGTTATGGCCTAATTTTTGGAAATTATGGACCTTTCGTTCGATAAAAATTATATCGCGAGAAATGTCAAAATACTATGTTGATTTGATAGTCTTAATAACTGGTCTCTGTCTCAGATTTATGTATGTATGTCAAATGATCTGTATTTCTTACGTGATAATTAAATATATTCGTGGCAATCAAACTCGATCATTCCGCTGGCGAAAAAAAAAAACATATAATTAGCATCTTCTTTGCATATATATATATATATATATATGTTTAACTTTGAAGTGTAGGTATAGGTAGGTAATCAAATTTACATTTAATATAATAGAATAGAAAATAAATTATTTCGACACATGAACAAAAGATAATAAATAAATATTATGCTACAAAATATAACTGAAAAAGCATACAAGTTGGAAACCCCCGTATGTCAAAAAAGGGATTGGCTCAGCATTTGCGCTGAACAATGAATGAAATAATAGAATTAAATTTTATTCAATATTTTCGAAACCACATCCTTACTTACTTTAAGCTGGCGATGCAACCAATTGTGAACAACCAGTCCTGATGACATCATGGTTCAATGTTAAATATTTATTTACAATTGCCCCCTTGTGGTTACAAAGCCGATACGCAAAACCACTAAGCTATCAGTGTCCTTAAACGTCATCGACACAGACACCATGGTAGGTTGTGGTTAGTCACTAAGTAATTGAGTTCAGAATTTTTTTTTTTTGTTTGATTTTGGTTAGCCAATATCAATCGCTTTAAACGTTTCTTTATATTTTATTGAGGGACCTTTATAAAGGCGTTTTCTTCATTTCACACTTCTTGATCATAAATCGGCTTGTCAGCAATCCGAAAAAATATAAAACACACCACGCCACCTCCGTCTGATGGAGTTGTGATTAAGGGCCTTTTTATTGTCATGCGTGTTTACACTCGGGTGCGGGCCAGGTACGCAACCTATCGTATCATACATGTATTTATTATAATGCGCGCCACACGCACGCCGCCCACGGCTGGGTCCCGGGTGGCTCGCACGTATGAGTGCCTGGCCCGCTCTCGGACGCAAAAACGCATCACAATAAAATGCCCTTTAATAATGCAATATATTCGAATGGCTTAATAGCTCAGTAGGTAAGAACCTTTACCTTCTGAGCTGCAGGTCACGGATTCGATCTCAGATTTCCTGTCCACAGTAGTTCTTTCTACGGCAATTCTTTTACAGTTCAATGTGTACGATTGTGGAATGCCTTGCCTATTGAGATAATAAAAGCTCTTTCACTCAACATCTTTAAACTTAAACTTAAGCTTAACTACCGCCATCTTCTAATTTATCTTATTCTTAAAATTTTAACTATGTAGTATTTATTTATGATATTTTTTAATAAAGTAAAGTATAATACACACTAAGTATATTTTTTGGTATTATTATACATGTATTCATACTGTTTAAAAATTTGTTTACAATGTTTAGTTTTTTGCGTAGGTCTGTTTAAGTTTGTTTTCGAACTGTGCTGCCATCCCTTATGTTTGTTTTAGTTTTTTCGCTTTCTCCATCTAAAGGTTGCCTGGAAGAGAGAATCTTTCAGAGATAAGCCGCCCATTGTAACATTAGTAAATGTAATTTTGTTTTTTGTATATTTCACGCAATAAAGTGTCCATTCATTCATTCATTCATTTCAATCTCGCTTAGGACAAACATGGATCAATAGCTGATGTTTGTTTTTTAGGTGTAAAAAAAAACATCAGCTGTTCTTTTTACACTGTGCTTAAGTGTCGCCCGGCACCTTCTGAAAACGACTCTTTTAACTGTTATTAAAATTTGTGTAAGGCTCCTAAAGTTGGGTTATTATAAAACACCTTGTTTTGCTGTAAATCAGTTAATTACTTCTCTCGAGCTCAATTCTTTTAAAAAACCGGCAGGTTCTTCTATTTGCTAAAGGGATGAAATGTAAAATCATAAAATAGTAAGTTTTACCAGTGTCGTTTATTTCATGTTTTTGAAACTTGGGTGAGATTGTGACAAAAAATGTCATCATCGTTAAAAGGAACCTGGATTCTATTCAGAACTTTATTTTAAAATATATCTTTCTTTATAAAGGGTGAGTTTGAATTCTTATGTTATCCCAAAAAAGGTTAATTTTGAGCATGATTTTCGACAAGTTTTGAGAACCTCAATTAAAAATATTCGTGATTCATAACTTTTCTCCCAATTATTTTGTTTGTCTATGTTTTGGGTGTGGTGCATATTATTAAAGAAATCACAACCGAAAACGGCTAAACCGACTTGAATATTTTTTTATTGTTTTGTTTGCTTTCATTCAGGGTAGCTACACACCAGCAGTGTCGGTTCGGCAGTATTTGTCGAACAACACAGACAAAACGTAGTAATTACTGCACTTGTGCCGATTGGGTAGTTCATTCAGGTCGACACATCATTCGATTCGGCAGTACTAATGGAATAAAAAAACCGACCTGTAGCAACTACTACATACGTTCGACTCCAATCGGTTTTCATTCACACACACATTCTTAGCTGAACTAAATGCTGGGTTTGTGATTCCCGGACATTCAACTATATTTAATTCGGTTTTACCGCCCGGCTTTACCGATGACTGCCGACTGACGCTGATACTGCCCGCCTAGTGAAAGACGAGCGATCTTTTCTCGAATATTCATCTACAATACATATAATTGATTATACCGCCCGGCTTTACCGATTAATGCTGGGCTGCTTATTTGAGTAGCTACCCTCAGAGGTAGTTTAGGAAAAATTAAAATTAGGAAAATCTCAGATGATTAGATTTTTTATTCTGAAATTTGGGCAGAAACACGTCTAATAAAAGTAGTTATTGATAAAACCTATCATATTAAAATAAATATGTTCTATGGGCCAGGTGTCCAACTACTCTTTACTTTAAGTACTAAAACCATTTCAAAGCAAAAATGAAAAATTTTCCAACACACAGAAACTTAAGTAACTCAGAAAGTCAGTTTTTCCGGTACACTTCCTTCACGGGCCCACGTAGCGTAATGAACTCTTTAGTCCCTTAAAAGAGTTCAGACTAGGCCTTATAACCCAAATATTTTTTATAAGACAAGGCTCGTAAGGGGAAGTACTGCCACGATGCCTATTTCAGCCCTGACGCAGCATGTTTTGATAGGGTACCTTCATGTCTCAAGTTAATGGACGCACTATATTGCATTATAGGGTACGATCCAAACTTGCGTGACATTCGATGCAATAACTTAATGAGATGGGGCATGTGCTTGTTTTATCTTCAAACGATATAAGAAAGACATCTCTTTATGTCATCATTGTGGGTAGGTAATTTGTGAAGGTAGTTTGTTAATCATGATATGGGGCGCGTCTTTAGCCAATATCCACCGCTGACAGATATCTGGTGAAATTTAGGAATGGGGTAGGGCAACACAACTCGCGACATCCAATGTTAAAATTATCATCATCATCAGCTAGCCTAGTGGTCACTTACAGTACGGTTAGTCCACCAGTTTAAAGTCGCACAACGAGCTATGGAACGAATAATGCTCGCAGTTTTTCTGAAGGAATCCGCAACGAGACTATCCGACATAGAAATAAAGTTGTCGACATAGCTCAGAGAATCAGCAAGTTAAAGTGGCTGGTCATATCTGCCGAAGAACCGATAACCATTGGAGTAAAAGAGTTCTTGATTGGAGACCACGGCTCAGCAAACGTAGCTTAGGACGCCCTCCGTCCAGGTAGAGTGACGATCTGCGAAAGCTGCCAGTAGATTCGTCGAGCTCAGGATAGGCCGCAATGGTGATGATTAGGGGAGGCCTAGGTCAAGCAGTGGACTGCTCTATAGCAGTCCACTGCTTGATCAGCATAGGCTGATGATGATGATTATGATGATCAACCTAGCATTCCACTGCTGGACCTATGTCCAGGCTTCTCCTATTGAACGCCATTGCGTCACATTCTCAGCCCATCGCTATTACGTCTACCAGCAGCCTTTTGCTAGATCGTCACTGCACCTGGCTGCTACTTTCGTTGCGTTGTTATAACGTCCAACTAGGAGAGATTGTATCTTTTTTACGATTATGTAAGTACTAGCTTCTGAATGCGGCTTCGCTCACGTGGTACCGGGATAAAAAATAGCCTGTGTTAATCCGGGTCACAAACTATGTATATTCCAAGTTTCATCCAAATCCGTTCAGTAGTTTTTGCGTGAAAGAGTAACAAACATTCATCCATTCATCCATACATCCATACATACTCACAAACTTTCGCATTTTTTACGTTTATAAGTATGTATGTACTTTCTAAAACTGTCCTTTATAATAATGTACTTACCTTACCAATTATAAACCCATCTACGAACTTCAACACAAGATAATGTAAGGTCAAATGCATGTAAAATTTAATTGTGCCGGTGTTATAGACAGTTTTTCTTCGATAGTAATGAAGAAATTACTATTTGTTTCAAAAAAGCTAAAAAGGAGAAAAAATCATAATTGAAATGTTTTTTGTTTGTAAAAAATAATACAAGAAAGATAGGTACTAGTAAATCGTTATTAATTGTGTCTAATTTTATAATGTTCCATTAGTACTATCCATTACCAGCCTAATGACAAAGCTTTCAAAATCACTGTAAAGAAGCACTTTACGAACAAAGCATATTATAAAATATAAGAATTTACCAGTGACAAACAAATTACAAAATTTTGGGATACATGAAAATCTTAGATTTGATCCTGAAGAAGACCCTGAAGTGTGCGCTAACACTTAAAATACAAAAAAATAAAAAATATTAACTATAAAATACTTAAGTTACCTATCACTTTTGTAAAAATGTACCCTAAACTTACTAGCTACTTATTATTTTACTGTAACGAAATGTATGATATTTCACAGTAAAGTAAAAAAATTAATTAATTTAGTAGGAGCCACAACGAACACTTTAAATCGTCATATAAAAAAAAAACAATTCGTAACGTGATCAAACAGAGAAGAAGTCTATTTAAAAATCTTTATTCTTAGCTATCACATTGTTTTTGAGGGAGTTGGAAACAGTTTCATCCGAAGTTTTCTTGTCATCTAAATAATCAGAAATTTAAAAGGGATTACGTTTAACAGCATTTTTAATATATTTACAGATAAATTAAGCATAAATTGCAATCTTATTTGCATATTGTGATGAATAAATAAATAAAATTAAATACAAGTTTGGGGAGGCCTATGTCCAGCAGTGGATTGCTATGGGCTGATGATGATGATGAAATAAAAGTTAACTTTCACGACACCGACCAAAGCCACGGCATGAAACTAGTACAGCACGTTTCAATGCCTACAATTTTATACATAGTTATAGAACTTCACGATTCAAAGAATCTGAACGCTTGGCTGCTCAAACGTCCCTGTGGTACATTACACACGAATGCAACCAGTCTGCTAACACCTTTACAGTGCTTGGAATGAAAAAGTGGTCCCAATTTATATTTATACAGAGCTTATCCAACTACAGGAGCCACTGAGAATAGCGGTGGTGGCCATGTGGACGAAAAGTAATAGATAAACGTGGTAACGTGGACGAAAGGTAGTTTGTTAATCATGATAAGTGGCGCGTCTGTAGCCAATTTCCACCGCTGACGGACATCGGGTGAAACTTTGGAATGGGTTGGGGCAACTTAGGGGTGTACAGGGTTCCAACACCTATCTTTGGAACCCAAGCCAACCCCACCTGCACGTGGTGCATCCTGCTAAACAACGAACGGGGCTTTGGCGGCCGGCTGATTGCGGCATAGCACAGCCTACATCGGCACAGCTAAATCCCCTGGCCACTCGTCAGTGGCCGAGTGGCCAGGGGATTTAGCTGTGCCGGCAGCAGCGTTGTTTGGGCGAGAAGCTGTGCCATGCGATCCCCAACCTGCATGCCCAGCGTGGGGATTATGGGTATATCCCCCTTTATTAGGGGAGGCCTATGTCCAGCAGTGGACTGGTATAGGCTGATGTGGTGAATGTGGTGGGGCAACTCAACTCGCGACATCCAATACTACATTCATCATCATCAGCCTATAACAGTCCACTGCTGGACATGGGCCTTCCTTAATGATCGCCATTGTGCCCTGTCCTCAGCCCGATGTATCCAGCTTCTACCAGCAGGTTTTCGTAGATCGTCACTCTACTTGGCCGGAGGGTCGTAGCCAAGAACAACAATGGTGATACGGACGACTAAGACAACAATCTGACCTCTGTGATGATCTCTATGGTACAGTACCACCTGAAACGCAGGAAGTTTTGGATTCAATTCCCGCCGCTGGACAAATGTTAGAATTATGCAAATATTTGTCTCAGGTCTGGGTGCTTTCTATGTATATATATGTATGTGCTTTTAAAAATGTATTTTAGTCATGTGGTTCCCATAATATAAGCACTGCTTAGTTTTGGGCTACATGATGCTGTGTGATAGTATCCAGCATTATTTATTTATTTTATAACAACAATAAAATATCGGACTGACTAACGGACAAGTTCATAAAAGCTTTGCAATATTAATGATTTACCAAAATACCTTTCATGGATTTAAAACAGAATATTTCAAAGGATTATTCAAAGATTTTTGAACTTTTATTTCAAAAGAATAAACAGAGGAAATTCTCTCCATTAGGTCGTATTAAATATTAAAATAAGAAATATGGTAGCAAGCTATTATAATATGTTAGTGGTGGTATGAACCGTTAACATTGTTTTTGATCATAGCTTATATAAAATATCAAACAACGGTCTACAAAATTTTTTTGAACCACTTTGTTCATTCATTCATTAGAACCTTAACTCTTTTAATTGTCCAATTCGTAACAGAACCATATTCTACTTGTTGGCTTATATTTTTTAACGTCTTTTTTTACAATGTTTTTGAGCGAGTTGGAGATGTTTCGTCCCATCCCAAGATGTTTTATTACCTATTCAAACGGAAATTTCATAGTTAACTTTATTACACAGATTACGTTTAGCTGCATTTATTTTTATTTTGTAACAGATAAATTATGTAATTGAAGACCCCAGAGAAAAAAACGAACTTGCCGAGCCACAAAGATTTAAAAGATATCGCGTTTTTTAAAGTTTTTGTGCTTCGGAAACACATATTTTGGCAAATCGTATGATCGTGGTCTCCCAGGCATCATTTCTTTTTCAATCCGGATTTTACGAATAGGCCTGATTGGGACAGAATTCTCAAATTTTTTTTCTACTTCCACCTAATCGTCTGGAAGTTCAGAGCACCAGAACATGAAAAGAAAACCATAAAAATATTGCCTAAAATAAAAGCACAGATATATATAGAGATATATAAACAATAAATAATGAGCTCTAACAAAATTGCTGACACAAAAAAATACTTCGCTGACCTACACCTTTTCTTCCCTGTACAACTCTGACTTATGCTTCTTTTTCCATGTATGCAATTTTTTTAAACGTCAAGAACTCTGATTATTTTGTGTTTTACCCTGTTCGGTTTACTATCGTATAATATTGCTTCACAGGGCTTCCCAAACTTATTTTAACTGAGATACCCTTTTGAAGTTGCCATATTTTTGTGATGCGCTGGCCTTCTTTTGTAGTTCTAGCCTCAACAATTTGTCAGAATAACTCCAAACAGCATCTAATTTTTTTTTGAAAATAAGAACGCAATAAGCTTAATACCAAAAATGGAACCAAAGAAATAAAGATAAAAAGCAAGCATACCCTTTTTAGGGTGACGTTACCGAACAGGTCAAACGAACCCTTATGGGTGCCGTTTTTGTCCGTTCGTCCGTCCGTCTGTCACAGCTGATTATTTCAGGAACTACATAAGCAACCGACTTGAAATTTGGTGTTGATATAAAATGCACTAATTGAATAAGATTGCCAGTAAAAAAAATATAAATAAATATTTTCATTTTATATTTTTATAGAATGATTGGTTTTCATTTTATGATCAAAATTGTCCAAAACAATAATAAACATACCCCCCCCCCCCCCCCCCCACCCCTAATCTCCGAAGTTTGCAAAGCCAGAAATCTGAAATTAATATATGTCAAAGAAGTATTTCTATATCTATGTGCATGCTTCTGAAAACCGGAACAAATGGCGCAATATCGTACGGGAGAAGATACTTCCGTGATGGGTCACGACCCCCAGCACTGGGGAAACGACGCAAGGAGGAGGATATCTATATTTTACATCAAAATTATAGCGAAGTCTCCACCTAAAACAATTTTAAATGAGGGGTTCCTAGGTCGAGTGGAGTATCAAATGAAAAGGCTTAATTTGAACTTATATAAATCCGTTTTTATCTTTTGATATCATGCAGTTTTTATTTAAGACGAAAAAAAGGTCAAAAAATGACTATACCCCTCCTTAACTCCAAAGTTTGCGAAGTGAGAAACCTGAAATTGATACATATTATAGAAGTATATCTATATTTTACAGGAAAATTATAGCAAAGTCTCCAGCTAATATGGTTTTGTAAAAACCTCAATAAATGTAATGACAGCTGTGGTCAAGCTATAAAGCAAGTTACACGGTCAAATATGTATGGTGTTATCTCAAAGGCACTAATTTGCCCATTCTAAAGCCGGTTTTTATTTTTCTACAGAACGTATACATTTTAATTACGAAGAAACCTTTCAAATTAGTATCGCACGCCATTGACGTCACCCGCGGTGGGCGAGTCAACTCGCACTTAACCGGTCTTGTTTAATCTCTTTTCGTTAAGTATTTAATGAGAAAGATGTGGAAATTCCCTACAAAGTTGCATTCACAGATTAGTTTCCAAATAAAAGTGACAAGTTCGTCTCTACCCTCGAGTCTTCATTAGGACTTTGTTTTGAAAGTGTACATGTAGCCCTTTAAAAGATTAATGAAAAAGAGTGAGATTATCTGTATATCTAATATTGACATATGAAAATATTGATATTCTTTTTGTCATTTAGTCTTAAATCTATAGCTAATCAAGATTACTCTAAGAACAAGGTCTATTGTACTTCTTAAGTGACTCATATAAAATTAATATGGAAAAATTCTAATTTTATCTCGCTTTTGACCAACTACAAAGAAGGTTATTACACGTATGGCAATTGAACTCAACAGAAAACATCTTTTAGTATTTTGTAGCCATGTTTGGCATAATAATTATACTTTTTGTAATTTGTACTAAAACATACTCCTATAAATACCCCAAGACTTATCTGCCGAAAAACCGACAACACTTGGGGTAAACAAGTTCAACAAGAGTGGAGACCACGGCTCGGCAAACGTAGTTTATGACGACAGACAGGTGGAATGACAAATTGTCGTATCAAAATGAAACTTTTTATGTATGTAGTATGGTTACAAAACTATAATTTGTTATCTTGGAGCTGACCGATGGAGCCAAAAGATGGATAGTGGATAGTGTACTTTCAGTGGCTACTAGTAAAACCCTCGAGTTTGGGCTCCTATGAGTTGTTTTGAGTCCAATAGATTGAGCCTGGTAACTAGGTTCCGGTTGTGAAGGTGGAAGGGTGTTTTAGTTTTAAAGTACCTACATTTTTTTTTGGCATTCAAATAGAAATTGTAGTCAAAAACGTCAGTTCTGACGAACGAATGACGTCACAAACAAATAAACCATCAGAAAATCCACTAAAGTCGCAGTAATGAATTAAAACGCGATAAAACCACTCAGATTTGGGACAAAAAGTGTCCATTTTCCCCCCAACTTCCTCCGCCCCATTTATCATTTAGACAAGTGATGTGCTCGAAAGAAGGGCTAGAGATGTTCGAATGTTGTTCGGATACGAACGCTGAATATAATATCAAACAAAATTGTAGATCGTGAAATTTACTACACGATTTGATCAAATCTGATTATTGCTTGAAACATCCATATTTACTAATATTTAGCTCCTGCGATAACATTTACCGTTTAGCTGAAAATGCTTGAAAACTTTGACCTTGAATATTTTGTTTGCAGATGTGGGATCGATGGGGACTTTAAACAATTAATTTAGAGTGGTGTTCCAAACATGCGTGTTAGTTTTAATTTATTTTCTAATCTATATTAATTAATTAAAAATTATCAACATTATCATCAGCATCGTCATCATTCATCAGCTTCTACTGTCCACTACTGAACATATGCCTCCCCTAACGAGCACCATTGCGCCCTGTCCTTAGCTTGACGCCCGGGCTGCTTTTGATCCGGGTACCACGCGAAGGAATTTGATAAACCCTGGCCTTTTATCTTGTGTATATTTTCCGAACAAAAAATTCGAGTCCTACGTGTACATCCCTATTCCAAATGAATGCTGCCGGCGCGTCGGGTCGTAAGTGATACTTTTTTTCTACTAATCGGCTTGTTTTAGCGCTGATTAACATTAGAGGGTTAGAATAATGACAAGGTAAGACTGAAGTTATTATTTTTGGACGTTTATAAGTCTTGCTTAGTGACTTCATCTTGGGTGTAAGGGATTTCAATCTCCATCTGTAGAACTTAAGCCAACCTCACATACTCGTGGTGCACCCAGTATAACAAATAGGACTCTATCAGCTGGCTGATTACAGAATAGCGCAGCCTAACACCGGCACAGCTATTTGACCGCTAACGGGCAGAGTGGGGATTATGAGCAAATTCCTCTTTATATAGGGAACACCTATGTCCAACAGTATATAATAAACAGGACGTCCACTGATCCCAAACTAGACAAGTCCTGTACTATGTACCGGATAATTAAACATACATGTATACTAATGTACGGGGTGTACGGGGTTCCAAACCCCATCTTCGGAACCCAAGCCAACCTCACCTGCACCCTGCTGAACAACGAACGGGGCTCTGGCGGCCGGCTGATTGCGACATAGCACAGCTTACATCGGCACAGCTAAATCCCCTGGCCAGCGACGGGCAGCAGCGTGGGTGGTGCGAGAAGCTGTGCACTGGGATCCCCAACACGCGTGTGTGTGTATGTGTGTGTATACTAATGAAACACGAAGACACAGAACTAACGCCCATGTTTATCACATAAATGTTTGTCATGGGCGGGAATTGAACCCACAACCTGCAGCTCAGAAGTCAGAGGTACCAACGGCCAGTCCTATACATTCTTATTTTTTGTTATATTACCTGTAAATGAAACACAGTCATCATAATCATCATAGCCTATAATCTATACTTCTATACTACTATTTAAAGAGGTAGAATTGTAAGTTTGTATTTATGTTTGTCCGAGCTCTCGAACCGATGATCCAATCTGCATAGAATTTAATAGGTCGATAGGTTGTATTTGAATTTTTTGCTGGGAAATATATGAGTTATATCAGACAGGGGGTCATCAAGATATGGAGTCCCAAACGTGACAAAAAAAATTAAACTTATGTAAATATATTGAGTGAGGTGTCATAGTTAGGGTTTTGTTTGTACATTCCGCCGATTTTGATTGCGTTTTTTTTAATTTGATTGCGCAAAAGCTCAGTTTTTTTAGCATAAATACGTGTACGTAGGTACATCATAGGCTACGCTATCCAAACCATCCTAATTAATGTTATAAATGCGAAAGTAAATCTGTTTGTATGTCTGTTACATTTTCAAGTCTAAACCGCTAAGCCGATTAAAAAAAATTCGTAAAGATGTAGATAGGAAAAACAAGGCTACTATTTGTTGTGAAAATAAAACTTGATGAGGTGAAATATGCGATGAAAGTTTTTATGGTGAACCAATCATTTCTCAAGTTAGGGATATAAAAAATCATCATACCTTCCTCTCTCCATAGTTTTGGCATGATAAAAAGAAATTGTACTGCGTTTTTGACCATAATCATCTTATAGTTATACAATACAATATCGTGGTTGTGGTCAAGTTGATGTTATGGTATCTAGACCCTGCAGGGTTTAACCCAAGAATATTGTTAACTACGAGCTGTCTAAAGTAGATATATTTAGGTATTACAAAATTACAGTACACGGAATTTCGTACTTAAATTAAAACTCTAATTCGGGGAAATATTTAACTTAACGTGAAAGAAAATTCAACACGCAAACGAAGTTGCAAGCCGGTCAGGTAGTAGTTTATAAAATGTTACATATCTATGTTAATAAATTGTTATTAATATAATTGTTAACGTAATGATAGTATTTCATCCAGTCAGAGAAAAGCCACGTCATTTGTCATTTTCTCGGATTTCTTCAGCCTGCGAATGCTATACTATTCAGCCAGTGACAGATAATACCAATATAGCTTCTGTTTCTATCCTAACTAATATAAATGTGAAAGTAAATTTGTCTGTTTGTTTGTTCAGCTCAAGACCAACATCCGAGCATCAGGATGC